>OX493406.1:4306375-5741834 GCA_950371165.1 Lacanobia oleracea | reverse complement strand
GTCTGTTTGTTTACGTAATTACGTAACACGGTTCGGTGGAGATAAGAATTTTTAAAGTATAGCCATGACGTAAAATTTCGAGCATGTATACCTTGACAATGTAATAGCACGTTCACATCACATCCGTTTTTCAACTCAAGGGTTGAAAGTCTGGAGGGACTATGTTTTTAAAAGAACCCAAGCACTTATTTCCGAAAAATTTTGAATCACACGAAGTTAAAAAACCTTTTTTACAAAAAAAAGTATATTATTTTTCACTTTTAAGTGGTGATATTTGGACAACGTCTTCATGTCTGCACAAATTTAAATAAGCAAAAATGCTCATAAGATAAACAATACTGAACCAAACTGAATCACACGAATCGGATGGGAAACCTCGAAATAATCGGTGCACGTACTTAAAAATACCCGCCGAATTGAGAACCTCCTCCTTTTTTGGAAGTCGGTTAATTAGAGCCAATGTATTTGCGCTCCACTTTTCGTCATATCTAAAAATATTATAATTATTGGCACTTAGACCCCTAAAGGCCGCGATAGAATTCAGCGGGCGCATGGCGGCGGCGGCGGCGCGGGCAGCGGCGCGTTCAATTGCATAGTTTTCTTTAAGGAAACGGCCACGAAGGCAGCAGCGGCTGCGGCCAGTGGTGCGCGCTAGTCGAGCTTTGCCCGCGCGTGCAGTGCGCGTTTGCAAACAAGACCAACACTACACCGCTCTGGCGCCGCGCGATCTGCCCGCTGGCTTCGTGACCAGGTCTGTACCACTGCCTACCGCACCGCTGCCACCGTTCCTTGCCCGCAGCCTTAGACACTCAACCCTTCAATAGGTAATTATCGTATCAGCATTCAGTGTAACCAGTTGTCGCATAACTAGTATTTAGCTATTTACAGCCAACTAGTCTGGTAATCGTCTCGTCTTAAGTCATTATGCTATGCCTACTGAGACCTTAATACCTAATTAATTAGACATTATTTAGGGATCCGTACCTAAAGGATGAAAACGGTGCCATATTCCTTCAGCTTTGCCGTTTAAAGTCTGACGGTGTTTTCTTTTTTTTGGTATGCGTCACACTTAACGCAAATGAGCACTTTTCTTTCTTTTTTAACAGTTTTAAGTGACCTCTTCAGAAATTACAATACGTGTTACGATCTGATAATATCTGCTACGATCGTACTTTTACGTTCACAACTGCTGTATATTCTGTAAATACCTATCTCACCAGGAAAACTTAAATGGTTTTACTACACCTTGAGTAGATGGATTGACAACTCAGTTCATGTTCACCTCACTAAAGTGTTCACGGTGCTGTGCAGCAGTAAAGTTCTGTAAAAATCTCACCGTGTTAACTTAGGTGAAGTAAACATCTGTCGGGGTTGCGGAACTTGTTCGAAAGAGTCACCGCGGCACAGGAACGCAAAGGGCACTAGGAGGAACACGGATGGGTTTTAGGCCCGTATTACAGAACTACCTACAATCAAGACTCAAGCATTACTTAAAACTAGTCTCAGTTGGAGTTCTAATTTTAGAACTTGACTTGAGCAGAGAAACTACAATCAATAATCACCTGAGCAATGTCACTTTAAAATGTCATTTTTTTGCGTATTACAGAACAGTGCTTGAGGCTTCACTGAGCTCTACTCAATGTGTCCTTATTTTAAAAGCACAATCAGCTCAGAATCACTGCTTGAGGCGAGATTTGATCTTTGTTTTCGCAAGTGTAGTCGAGACCCCGCTTGAGCATAGATTCTCATGAAAATTGTTGTCGATTTGGAGTAAATCGAGTACCTACCTAATCAAAACGGATATATTTACAGAAGTAGATTATTATATATTTTTTTTAAATAATGAGACAAATCGAATTTAAATGTTCCTCTGAGATATTTAAGAGATACGCAGGACGCTTATTGTGAAAACTTTAAGTAGAAGTACAGGTTTTCACAAGATGTCGTGAAACATTTAATTTTACCTGAGACCTCTTTATTTTAATTTATATCTTTTTTGAGTTTCATTAGAATGCGGGTGCAACAATTCTAATTTTTTTGCAGTATTTGGCAGCAAATGTATCGAGTCAGCCTTCTCGCAAACTTTGCTGAGGTAGTTAATACCAACAAAACAAAACCACTAGGAATCAATTTGCGACTAATTAAAACCGCCACTGAAATTCACTCGAAATAATCCCGCCAAAAACACTCTGTTTCACAGTTTTTCTGTCCACAGAACATAATATGTACCTACTCTGAAGGGTTAAGGGTGGCTGTCAGTGTCAGTATCGTCGTGGCGTCCGCCTACTCCGGTTGTGATCGTACGAAACAAAAGAATTGCAATAGAAAACAAACTATTGTTCAGGGTTACCATAATGACTGCTTACTCACGTAATCAGAGATCAAAATCTCTACTCAAGCGTAGTTTCGTTTGATTTGAGTTTGAGGATAGTTCTAAAATAATCTGAATGCTTGAGGCGAGATTCTTTGCTCAAGTAGTAATCGGTTGAACGCAGTTTAAGTAGTACTTGAGTAAGGTTCTGTAATACGGGCCTTAGTCAGTAAGAGACTGACACTCCCTACAGCTCTGCTCAGAACGGGAGACGTCATTTGATGATTTCCCATCCTTAAAAAAAGGTGGAAAACACAAACAAGATGGAATGACAAAGCACTTAGCGTCCATTCCACCTAAGGACGGTGTGACGTCGGCAGAATAGATCGGCAGAATAGCACTACTACATGAACACCGGTTGTGAATAGCACGCAGCTGTTCTTCGAAGAATGTCACCAATTGGGTCTGATTATTTCGTCATCTGATTTGACGTCAAATGTCAGTGCCGACTGTCGCTGAAAACTAGCGCTGTGGCTCTGTCTCGCACATGAGTTCCAGTATAAACGGTGGCCGTTATGCGCGAATGTGACGTATATCTTCCTAACTTTTATAAAATTGTAATTTTGTTTATTTTTCTTTTATTTTTGGTATGCATTATGCTTGGTGCAACCACAATCAGGGCAAACACTCAAATCAAATTATGGTTATATACAGAACCCTAATAAGCGAGCCTAAATCGCACCTGGCTAGATTTTTTCCGCCGTCTAGGTATCGTAATGCCTGTAATTAATTAACGTTTAAGGTCGAAACACATTAAAAACTAATGACACAAGTGGCTATGTTCACACGCTATTAAAATCCTAATTCAGAATAAATCGTAATTAATCGTAATTTAGTAGAAGACCTAGATTCTTTTCCACTACTAATTATAAAAGTTGGGATACGATTTATCAAGACCGCTCCGTGTGTCATTTGTAGATCTTTGACATTACGGCAGTGGCGTAGCTAGACTTAAAAGGGCCTTGTATCAAAAATTTTTGTGAGGCCCGTTTTAAGGGGTGTTGTTATTTTAAACGAAATAGGCCCTACTAGCTAGGGGCTATCTTGGCAGGCTACGAAGGACATATATGGTGGGACTAAATGTATGCACACATCAAAAAAAAGTTTGCGATCACGAGCATGAGCTGCCTTTTTTTTTATTTAACTTTATCAACAAAATTCGTTGTTGTGTGTGTGTTTTTTTTTAATAGGAAAACCTTGTTTGAAATTAAATAACAAATAATGAGTTATTAATCAGAATGATGATGATGATTGAAGATAACGAAAGATGGTTTAATCAATCTTAAACAACAATTTATTAATGAAAGGTTTATATTAAATATAATATAACTCTTCCTCTGACTCGAAAACATGCGGAGATCCTCCTGGGCATGCTGAGGATTAAATTATCCAGCATTTCTTGGGGTAACCTGTCCCATTCTTGAATAACGGCTTCCCTGAGCTCTGGCACCGTCTGGGGGACGTGGCTTTTTGTCCGTAGGCCCCGTATTCTTGATACGGCTGATACGGCGGTAGCCATGCTGCATCATGATTTCGCTGTTCGAGAGAGACGGAGCAATACAAGATGCATAGCACTATCCCTCTTTCACACCGTATTTATGACGGCATTCACACTTCATAGGCTGTGCTTCCACAGGTTACCTTGTTATCATCAGCATCATCATCATCGTGACAGCCGAAAGTCGTTCACTGCTTGACTCCCCCAAGTGTCGCTACACGTACCTACCGGTCCTGCGCGTCTCGCATCCATCGGCTACCCGTGACCCTCACCAGGTCATCGGTCCACCCGCGTACGCGGTACGCGGTCGCCACTTCAGAAATTTTGGTTTCAAAAGTCAAGCGCCTTTCAAAGATACGGGGCCAAAGCCCCCCGCTTTGGCCCCGTATCTTTGAAAGGCGCTTGACTTTTGAAACCTGAATGTCCGATAACCAGTCTTGGCAATTGGCATCATTATTAAAAATTGTGTTTCTCAGTATTATCGAGGAGCTCGTGGCTAAATAATAACAGCCGCACGGGTCGATCTTCAAGGTTAAGCAACGCCTGCCAAGGTTGGTCTGTGGATGGGTGACCATCTTAACATACCGAGTTTCCTCCGTGCCTCGGAAAGCACGTTAAGCCGTTGGTCCCGGCTGTCATTTGTAGATCTTTGGCAGTCGTTACGGATAGTCAGAAGCCAGTAAATCTGACTCCAGTCTTGCCATGAAGTACCGTGTTACCCAGTTACTGGGTTGTGGAGGTCTGGTAGGCAGCCGCTCCGCGTAAAATACTGGTATTCAGCTAAATCCAGTTTGACTGGAAGCCGACCCCAATATAGTTGGGAAAAGGCTAGGCAGATGAGTGTTTCTCAGTATTAAGTCTTTTGGACAAAACTGCAACCCTGGCAGACAATGATCAAGCCTAGAAAGTTAATGTTTTCAATCTTAATACACTTCACTCAAGTTTTCAATCTTAATACACTTCACTCCCACAATCGTAACATAACAGGGCTTTCGGCGGCCTGAGGGATCATGGTACCTATGTAATGAAAAATCACCCATCACAAACCGACCTCGGCGAGCATTGCTTAACCTTGAAGATGGGGCTACTTTCTAATCAGACTGAAGTCCTTAGTTTCAGGCTTAGTGGCGGGCGTATTCTACTCCTACGGACTTACGATTAGACCCGAACCCGAACTAAGAATGATTTTAGTTCGGGTTCGGTTCATTAATCTTAGCGGCTAGGTGATAAGGAGCAGTAATAGCCCCCCTTATATCAAAGTATATCAACCAATGTCTTTACAACCTGCTACCACACAAAAAGCTATAATATTTCAAGCGCCATTCAAAGCTAGGCTGCAATTAATGACGTCCGGGAATATAATAAACTTCATAACTGGAAGGTTTTACTGCCGACATTGGATGTTAAAATGGCCGCCATAGGCTGTACTACATGGCGTTGTGGGTTCAATGAACTTATGCACGCGAATAGATTTTATAAATATAAATACCTAGAAATAGGGCCAGCCCATTTCCATACAAAAGTGATCAAATAAATTCAATTTTTTCAGGCTGTAATGAAATAAAATCAATTTTAAGTTTATTGGTAAACTCGTGTGAAGATATGGTAAAACAATCACAGATGACAAAAAAAAAACCGGCCAAGTGCGAGTCGGACTCTCACACGAAGGGTTAAACCGAAAAAACCCGTTTCTTGTATGGGATTCCCCTTTAAATTTTAATTTTTAATTATTTGTTATTATAACGGCAATAGAAATTAACACTCTGTGTTTCAACTATTACGGTTCGTAAGATACATGCCCGCTAAATAGACAGACGGACGGACGGACGAACGAATAGCGGAGGCTTAGTAATAGGGTTCCGTTGGTTACCTTTCGGGTACGGAACCCTAAAAACAATCAATCTGTCTTGCCTTTTGGTTGGCTTTTTTGCTTACTGGATGCAGCTGAATAGCAGTACTTCACATGGGTCGACTGCCTCTGGCCTCTACAATCCAGACACAAGATAACACGTTACCTTTTCGCGCAAGACTGTTGTACGATTGAGTGTTTGACCTGACAAACACTCAATCGTACAACAGTACACTACAGTAAAACAAAACACTACAAAGTATAAAATAACTTTAATTTCGGAAGTCGGTGTCAAAAAACCAAAAATACAAAAAACACCGACTTCCAAAATTAATATATACTTAAATAAATTGTTTTGTTTTTGAAAGTCGGTTTTATTTTTTTGTAAAAATGTTTTTTATTTTTCACTTTTTAGTACATATACAGCGTACCGGCGTGATGTTATGTTATGAACTGGTGTAAACAATCAACAGACATGCGATTTCAGAAATCCCGATCCATTTGCTATCATTGATTGAAGAGTTCCGTTGCCTACCTCCGAAGTTCTTCATCAGATTTTCACCAAATTAAAATGTGACCAGTCCGGAAAAATACTCTTCCAAACAAAAAAAGAATCATCCAATTCGGTTAACAATTGGCGAAAATATCGCTGAACAAACATTTTTCATGGAATCCCATCATCAGATTCTAAATTATACCTTCCATCATCAGCTCAGCAACATGAGATGATGATTACCAGGCACAAATATTTGAATTACGAAATGAAATGTCATGAAATTAAATTAAAATTTGAGAGTTTCCCTCGATTTTCATGGGATCCCATCATCGGATTCTGACTTGTTGACTATGGGACCACCGCTGGAGTATAGGCTTTCGAATAAAGAAAGAATTTTTAAAATCGGTCCTCAATTGGCGGAGAAATCGGTGAACATACATAAAAAAAAAAATACAGCCGAACATAGAACCTCCTCCTTTTTGAAGAAGTTGGTTAAAAACAGGGACGCACCCTTTATGTATTTAGAAAAATAATTCATTTCACATTTCTTCAACTGCAAAGGCCCATTCAAAAGATCTATAATAAAACATGAAATGCTAATAAGGGAAGCTTCTCCCCCCTTCCCCTCTTAGTTTTCTCCATGAAACACTACCATTGTCACACTCGAAGTGCAGCAAAAACTGGTGGCACAGCCGTCATTATCCAGTGGGCGTACCAAGGAAACCCATGATAGCATGGAAAATATACTCTATTTTGAAGTTGTTAGAGTTTGATATAGAAAAGCGGTTTTTTGTGTACATGTTTGTTTTATGTGCTGTAAATAATTTATGTGGGAAAGCGTGTCAATGGCCTTTTGAATTGAGTGAAAAGAAAAAAATCTTGAAAATTAAAAAGGTAACGAATCTGGAGGAGCAAAAAAACATTGTCAAAAACCGAAAAAACCGCGAAAATGTAGGTTTTTTTTTTAATTGTGACGATTATAACCCTATAGAAATAGTTTTTGATAGTACCTTAACAGGATGTTTTTAAAGTTGACAAAATTTGCTACAGTACGAGACCATACAATTCTCTGTAGGCCCACTAGTATCCGAGATAAAGAAAAAAAAAACCAAAGTTTATCATTTTTGACATAGTTGCGTTCGGCGCAAGTCACAAACTTGGATTATTTATTGGGTCAACGTCATATACAAGTTTGCAAAAAATCAGAACTACCGGGTTTGGCGCAAAGTAGGTACCCCTTACTTTCAGGCGACAAGGTTACTGGACTATCGCATTTACATACAACATTGACTATCAATATTGTGCGCGAACCGCCCGCGAACGAACGGTTCTGCACCCTTGAGTTTTTAATATTATTTGTAGTTACAGCGGCAATAGCTGTGATTTCAATGTTTAGATCTATAACTAGTTGACCTGCGCAACTTCGTCTGCTCCGCTCCTATTGGTCTTAGCGTGATGATATATAGCCTATAGCCTTCCAAAATATATGGGCTATCCAACACTGAAATATTTTACAGGAGAAATTCCTAGTGTGGGGCAACGTTTTTTTTTTAAAAAAAAAAAAAAAAAAACAAACAAAACATTTTTTCAATTCGGACGAGTAGTTCCTGAGATTAGCGCGTTCAAGCAAACAAAAAAACTCTTCAGCTTAATTTATTAGGGATGGTTCATGAGGTTCTGCCCGCTAACAGATAGACGGACCAAAGTACGGTCATCGAAGGCTGGTTAATTAAGATGATTATAGTAAAGAGACGCATGCAAAAGGCGTCGAAAAGTGACGAAAGATTAGGAAAAGCTATCTTGAGCTTTCATGGTTGTAAGATATGCGAACAAAACTTACAGACACTGAACAGCTAATTGTATGTAAAAAGTCATAATTCGAGGTTTGGCTCTCGCCTGTTTCCTCCTCCAATATTGGACCGTTTTAAAAGATATTTCACGAGCTGAATAAGAAGGATGTATACAGTGTCCCTATGTTTTGCTTTTTTCATGAATAGTCGCCAAATTAGTACACAAGCTAGGGCTCTGTTGACTGCGGTTTATCGGACAATTTTTTGAGGGCTTGTAGTGCTTATACTTTAATATATCATCAATAAGCAAAACATAGGGACATAGTATACATTGAGGAGCTCGTGGCTAGATAATAACAGCTGCACGGGTCGATCTTCAAGATTAAGCAACGCTTGCCAAGGTTGGTCTGTGGATGGGTGACCATCTTAACATACCGAGTTTCCTCCGTGCCTCGGAAAGCACGTTAAGCAGTTGGTCCCGGCTGTCATTTGTAGATCTTTGGCAGTCGTTACGGATAGTCAGAAGCCAGTAAATCTGACTCCAGTCTTGCCATGAAGTACCGTGTTACCCAGTTAATTATTATTATTATTATTCCTTTATTTCAGGCAACGGTGGCCCATACAAATACAATACACAACAAAACATTACAATAAAAATAAACTAATACATATAAAATATAAACTAAGACAAACAAAGTGACGGCGTCGTGTTATGCTGCGCGGTGTCGCGTAGCCAACCACGAAAACGTCGGTAGACTACACCCTTCGGCCAAAACTCTTCCTTTAGGAATCTGTCAAGATTTTGTGTCGGAACCCGCACCACAAACGACTTGAAGTTGGTGTTCTGACGCGGCTCCAGCTTCTCGACCCTCAAGGTCCAGTTGGTCTTCACCTTCATGTACTCCACGATCTCCTCAACCTTCGTGGAGTGATGTAGTCGGGAAACATACAGCAACGTCGTAGGCACCGCTGGACGTAGCAGCATATTTGGTCACTGGTGTACCGCTAAATCCGGCTTGACTGGAAGCCGACCCCAATATATGTATTTGGGAAAAGGCTAGGCAGATGAGGGACATAGTATACATCCTTCTAATTCAGTTTTTGCTTATAAATCGCCCGCGTTTCCTCATAGGAGTTGATTTTTGGATAAATCGTGTATTCTATTTATACCCAACGCCTGAAATTTTAAAGTTGGTGATAAAAAATCGGGTTTTTCATATAAACGAAGTTTAAACGCTACGCCATCTTGTTTTGGTTTGCAACCAATTAACACCGAGGTACTCACACGAGGCCTTAAACAAACCACATATTTGAACATAAGAAACACATTAAATGCTATATAAGTTGACGAAAATGGTAGGCCATTTAAATCATGTGTTCCCGGCTATTTAACAGTTTGGGAGGTTTAAAAGGCCATATACCTACTGTAAAAATAAATTTTATCATTCTTGTTCTGGTTTCTCTACACGACATGAACTTCAGAATAAACTACTTGAGTTTATTTCTAAAGATGGGTTTTTAACCCGGTCAGCGAATTTTCCTTTTTGAGCTGTGAATTGGTAGGTAGGTAACAAAAATTTTCACAAATTAAGTAGGATTTTTAACCGACTTCTTCAAAAAGGAGGAGGTTCTATGTTCGGCTGTATGTATCTTTTTTTTTATGTATGTTCACCGATTTCTCCGCCAATTCTGGACCGATTTTAAAAATATTTTTTTATTCGAAAGCCTAGTAAAACTTGGTAATACGCCCCAAGTGACAAAACGCCCCACCACTCAAGCACTCACACTAACAACGCCACGCCGCTCGTAACCAGACGCGCGGGGAGCCACACTATCGTAAAATTGATAAAATTGCCTTTCTCTTTTTATTTTGTCGAACGTTATAACCTTGAATCTTGTGTTTTGATCTTAGTGGGGCATATTGAAAATCGAATTTGACAATACGCCCCTAAGCTAGTTGTTTAAAACGCCCCAAAAATTGAACTGTGTTAAAATACCTTGTTGCGTATTTTTATTACAGTTAATGTCTCGGAAGTACGAAAGAACGGCACTACGAGCATCGTGGAGTGCGGACGACTTAGATAAAGCCATGCGTAGTGTCCAAAGCAAAGTTATGGGTGTTAATGAGGCATCCAGAAACTTTGGCATACCGTCTCGAACTCTAAGAAGACACATTTTATCTGGAAAATCAAAGGGCCCTCTAGGACGAAAGCCAGTATTTTCTGTAGAATATGAAAAAAAGCTGGTTTCCCATATAAAGAAATTGGAAAAAGTTGGATTTGCCCCTGACAGAAAAGATGTAAACGAAATGGCATTTCAACTAGCTAAGAAATATACTCGTACCTATATATATTATAGACTGATAGAACCTCAAACGGAAGCCATGTTATGTTATTTTATCGTGTTGATTACTGGTGGTAGTTTACAATAATTATTTTGTTTTTTTTTTATAATAATCTATTTAGTTTTTAAAGGTAAAAATTTTGTTTTATTCAAATGTTTATTTAAAAAGGTCTGATTTGATAAAGATACTGGCTTACATTATTTTAATTTAGATTTAAGAGTTAGTTTTTGCCATAACAATTGTTAATATAGTTAAAAAATGAAAAAAATATACTATTAATACACTGGGGCATTTTATGATAAGAGTGAGTCGTATTAGCCAACAACCACATTACAAAACGCCCCACCTTAGATTAAAAAAATTAATTAATATTATTGTTTCCTTAGTTCCTATTAAGATTACCACTTGTGCCATTATTGTCAAAAGACTAAATATTGTTCCAAAATAAATAGTTTGATTTTATCTTGTAAGATTTTTTTTTAATAACAGTTTAAAAAAAAGTAGGGCGTATTACATAGTCTTACCCTACTCCTGAGGTGGTCCCATTGTCACCAAGTCAGAATCTGATGATGGGATCCCATGAAAATCCAGGGAAACCCTCAAATTTTATAAGCACATACACTGTTTACCATAAACTTTCTAACGCAATTCAGATATTTGTGCCTGGTAATCATCATCTTATGTGGCTGAGCTGATGATGGAAGGTATAAGTCAGGATCTGATGATGGGATCCCATGAATACTGTTTGTTCAGCGATATTTTCACCAATTGTTAACCGATTTGGATGATTCTTTTTTTGTTTGGAAGAGTATTTTCTCGGACTGGTCCCATTTAAATTTGTTGAAGATCTGATGAAGAACTTCGGAGGTAGACAACGGAACTCTTCAATAAATGATAGCAAATGGATCGGGATTTCTGTAATCGCATGTCTGTTGATTGTTTACACCAGTTCATAATATAATATCACACCGGCACGCTGTGCTTGTGGAAAAACAAAAAAAAAATAATATAAAAACTTTTTAACAAAAAAATAAAACTGACTTCCAAAAACAAAATACTACAAAGTAAAAAATAACTTTAATTTCGAAAGTCGGTGTTCAAAAACGAAATAATCAAAAACAGCGACTTCCGAAATTAATAGTACATTGTTCACCGAGAGGAGAAAGTGACCGATTACCGTCGAGGGTGTCGTTTGAAGCCCGAGCCGTAGGCGAGGGCTTTAAAACACCCGAGATCGGGAATCGCACTTTCTCTCGAGTGATACATAGTGCTTTATACTACACCTACGAGGAAAATAAAAAACTAAATCTTTACTAATTGAAATTTATATTGAAATTGTTGCAGTTAATGAAGCTTAATTTGAAAATGGCGCCAATGGCGTCTGCAATTTTCACATGTTCTTTTTTCAAATTGTTTGACACCATCCAACACACAGCTAGTGGCCAGTGTCATTTTGCGAACTTGGAGATAAAAACTCACTGTAAAAACTTTTTGGCTTTTGATATTTAGGTTACCAGCGCATAGTCTTACCCACAATTAAAAAAGAAAAACCACGTAAGAAATGGATTTTCATACACTTTTCTCTCCCGCTCAGATGCGTTTTCTCGCCGCATATTTGTTCGATATGCAATGACGTACTTTCTGCCGTAAATTTGATAAAGTATCAAGGTACTTTCCGAGCAGGTGTAGTATAAAGTTATTTTTTGCTTTGTAGTGTTTTTTTTAAAAAGTATTTTTTACGTGAAAACGTCTTATGAATGACCGCCGGTCGCGCGAGAGCGCGATACAAGCGATAGCGAAGCACGATCGGCCTAAGCGTTCGGCTTGTTTGTTAAAAATTCAATTGTTTTCTTGTGACGTTATCACGTAAAATTATCGTCAGTAAACCGACTTTACAACCAATTTTTTTTTGTAAATACTGGTAATCAGGTGAGTCCTCATATATATTTCGTCATAATTATTCACTACACCCAAAACGCAAAATCAATGAAAAAATAAACCACCGATACTTTCGGCTCACGTACAGAGGGTTGATTGCAATCAGTCGTGATTGAATTGCGTCGATTCGGGACATACAGCGTACTCGTTTGGGCACACTGTTTGTTCGAGATATTATAGCGGGGTGGTTAGTGCTCTCCGTTCGCTGGATGAGGCTTGCAACACTTTTAAAAGGAAAAGAACATATTTTATTTGAAACAGTGAGTCCAGTCGTGGAAAAATGTTAATCTGGCTTAGCTCTGTTCTGTCAATTTATGTTTTTCTTACTTCTCCGCCTGATCTTTATAACTGCTTTGAAGTATCCTACACTTGAATTGTTTCTCCGGGGATCATTGAGCTTGATTGACTCAGTAGTTTTCTGGTGGTTGCCACGATTGATTCTAGCGTTCAGGAGTTAGTGGTTGAGAATAGTGTGGCGGTCTTAATAATCGCATATTGAGGCGCCTGTAAAAAAAAAATGTTTTTGTGCTACAAAATTTCTAACTACTGCGGGTCTACAAAGGCCACTTTAGTATTTTTCTGTCTCTTTCTTCTTATCTTCTTATTAAATGTGTGTACATAAATTGTTAAATAAATAAATAAAATCATAATATTAATCAGGAGGAGCTCGTGGCTAGATAATAACAGCCGCACAGGTCGATCTTCAAGGTTAAGCAACGCTTGCCAAGGTTGGTCTGTGGATGTGTGGCCATCTTAACGTGCCGAGCTTCCTCCGTGCCTCAGTAAGCACGTTAGGCCGTTGGTCCCGGCTGTCATTTGTAGATCTTTGGCAGTCGTTACGGTTTGTCAGAAGCCAGTTAATCTGACTCCAGTCTTGCCATGAAGTACCCTGTTACCCAGTTAATGGGTTGTGGAGGTCTGGTAGGCAGCCGCTCCGCGTATAATACTGGTATTCAGCTGAATCGGGTTTGACTGGAAACCGACCCCAATATAGTTGGGAAAAGGCTAGGCAGATGATGATAATATTAATCACACAACAATCTGTCAAATTTAATTTTCATCTTTATCGCTAACGCATTAGGATCAAGGTTGATTGGGAAAATTTGACAGTCACGGGTAGCGTGATTTGCTTTCTGATTCTGCTAAAGTGGCTTTAGAGCCGCTGTTCACCGTTGAGTGCGGCCACATCCAGTCATTCTAACTCCTTGTAAAGAGGAGCTAAATTATCTTTATCAGGTAATTTATCAGGTTTTATTTAGTGGGCCCCGGGATGTACAACAATTTGTATGATTTGCTGTATGCCCTCTGTGTTACAGTCTATTACACTGTGTTTTTATCGGGAAAGTGAGAAGAATCCTGTGATATTCTGCAGTGCGATTCTATAAACATCTCACTGTGTCATCGTAGGTCAAATGAAACGAAGTGTGCTGCCAAACACTTTCCTATTCTCAGAAAGTGTAACGACATTTTTCACAATTGTGAATTGGACATACTTTCGACCCCAAAGTCTGCTATTTTATATAAATTCGTCATTCCAACACGGTCTCATTGTCATTTTGCTAAAAGTCTGTAATCTGCTAATTCATAATGGTCGATCACTGGTCGGTCAATAGTCTCGTAATAGAATCGTGGTAGAAAGACATTTTCGTATTGCCATTATTATAAAACCCGTTAGTAGAAGTGATTTTCAAAAAACTGCTACTTTGAAAAGTTATGCCAGATTTCTTTTATATTTATTTTAACATATTATATATTCATTTGAAATTATGAACGAGATTACCATTCTATGCCATTTCTTTCAATGGAGTGTCAGTGGTTGACCATTGGAAAGTCATAATGACGCTTTTATATTAGCAGATTACCAAACTTGTCAAAATCAACAATTATAAAACCAATGATAGACCATTCTGACACTATTGTAATAGCAGACTTGAGGCCGCTGCATCACTATGTTTAAAAGAGCAAGGTGTTCGATAATATTAAATTTTTGCGCAATGTTTCTTTCTTTTTAGTGTGTGAACAAAATTTCACATCAAATGTCAATTCATTGTCTTCCTTTCATTTCTGACACTATGTTACTCAGCAAAAAATTATCCTTATGATGAAGCCTTTCGATCGGTATATAAAGCTACAGGTTATTTTTTTTTCGTGCAGCGGATTCGATTCCCGGTTCAACCATGTAACTATTTAAAAATATATGAATGCAGTTTAATTTTTTTTTAAAGTACATACCTCGAATATTGTAGATGGAACATTTTACTGAAAGAAGACATTATTTTTGGCATAGCCGTGGGACGCCCTGTATATATTTTTATCACGCATATTCCTAGTTAACTAGGTTTTGGTTTGAGTGTAACATTTTTTACAATTGTAAATTGGATATATTTTCAGGCAGCATCACTATGTTTAAAATTTTTGCGCAATGTTTCTTTTTTTTAGTGTGTTTTTCTTACGTTTTTGGTTTGTTATTTATTTCAATCTTATTTTATTTGATTTGCTGCATATTAATTTTAAGTACTTATAAATAAATGATAATAGACAAATCAATGATATGACATTCCAAATTCAATTCAAATTCAAATTTTGTTATCATTATGTATTATTAAACATCTTATTATTGTATAGTGAAATTTAAATAAATGGTTGTCGGTATGTTTGCCTTTAGTTTGTTTTGTTTGTTTTCAACTCGCTGGTATTCTCTTTATTTTTGTTAATTAGACTTTTTTAGTAAAATACCCCATTGTGTCGTGTTTGTTTCTCGAGTTATTTTGATTCTGTTTTAACTGTTAGTATTATATTTTTAGATAAACTGTATATCATATATATAATACATTTTTTTATCAGGCATATTCCTAATTAACTAGGTTTTGCTTTAATTGCGAGTGTTAATTTATGTTGTATAAATGCCTGTAATTTTTATTGCGTTGACGTAGAAGCTTAGATCTCCAAGAGGCATAGAACTACTTACTTCAAATGATACTTTCTCGCTATCTTGACCAAAAGGGTCGCAATGTTGACAGTAGAAAATATAACGCAATATAATACAAAGTGAATTGAAAACAGTATCTTTTACAATTTATTGGACCACACATGCGCAGTTCACCCATCAAAATTACAACCTTACTACCGCATGCTTAACCTGCATCAAAACAAACTCAATATTATGATACCGGAGCAAATTGTATAAAGGCGAATCACAGTAACGAACATCAGTAACCATTCGTAATACGTTTTGTAAATCAGCGCCCATCGAATTAATCCCCACGGGAAATCGCTGATTTGTCTTTTATCATACGAATTTAAACCTTATCACGAAGAAATACGGTAGTTAATCGTACGGGGTCTCTCGTTATGGAGTCAATACACTGATTTGTGGTTTTATTAGATACTGGAAAAATGTGATTTTCTATTTACATGTGTGTTTGGTATCAATTGCAAGGGGGCTGTCTAATACAATTTCTTCGAGATCCCCTTAATAAATATAGCACAATTAGCCAATAATTTTCCCAATACTGAGACACAAGCCCTCTCTATATAGGGTTATTTGTAAAACACCAACAACCTTTTAGGCAGTGAAAGTACACATGATAATAAACAACTTTTACTGTTGTTGTTGTTTATAATCATATGTGTACTTTCACTGCCTGAGAGGTTGTTGTTGTTTTACAAATAACCCTGAATAGAGAGAGCGTGGGCAGTCATCCACACTCCATGGGTTGATGGATGTCACATATCTTCAGATTTTTGGCTCTAGCATATACTGGTTTCTTCTCTATTTTTCTCTCTATAACTCAAAAGTAAAGCGCCTGCTTGGTTTTGAACACTTTTTTAAAGGATGGGAAATCATCATATGACTCTTACCGCTCTGGGCGAAGCAGAAGGCAGTGTCTGACTCTTTCTTCCTAATGTCCTTTGCGTTCCAGGGCCGCGGTGACTCTTTCGAACAAATGCCACAACCCTGGCAGTGGTTTTGATCCCTAGAACCATAAGTGGGAACTTTTCCTCCTAAACCACCACCTGCTCTCTTATAATAACTATAGCACTGCACATTACTCACTGCTGTGTTTAAACTACCCAGATTTAAGGTAACATGGTACCATTTCGATCAATTTGTACGGTCTCATCGCCGTACATTTTTCTGCTTACTCTGTAACCTACTGTTATGACGCATATCATTAGGCTAAACTAATGATATGCGTCATAATTTCGCGTTATAAAATAATATGACTAATGAATTAAAATATAGTGAACTCATAACTGTGTAGCTATCAACAACTGAGAGAAATAATCGCCTTCCACTCTAGTACTGTAACTAATTCATTACTTAATAAACTTAACTACTGCATCTTAGTGGAAAGTGTTTCTTATACTTCCGACAAATCAGTGTACGGAGTTAACTACTACAACCCGTACACAATTATTTATTCCAGTTTTCATTAGAGGCAATAAATCTGCTTAACCTTCTTCCAACTAGTTTTAGCGCTGGTAGTGTTATCGGATGCAGTTGAAACTGACTTGGGAATCGAATCCAGGACCCCGCGCTCTTCAGTAACTCTTACTACCACGAGACCATCGGGGCAGTTTAACGCAAAATGCCTCCGTGGTCGATTGGTTTAGGCGTTTGCCTTTGTGATCCGGTGCTTGTGGGTTCGATTCCCACGTGAAGAGCATAATTTGTAAAGTAGTTTTCCAGTTTGGCTAGGACATTGCAGGCTTGAATCACCTGATTTTCTGATAAAAAGATGATTCCGTGCTTCGGAAGGCACGTATAAGCCAGTGGTCCC
Source organism: Lacanobia oleracea (assembly GCA_950371165.1). Lineage (NCBI taxonomy): Eukaryota > Metazoa > Arthropoda > Insecta > Lepidoptera > Noctuidae > Lacanobia > Lacanobia oleracea. The sequence goes on along the minus strand of OX493406.1, from coordinate 5,724,764 downwards.
GGCCGCCATGCTGATCGTCAAATAAACCATGTCAGAGGCAGTTGAGGCGGTTTAGAAACTCTGACACTAGGGTGTGTGGGGTCGTTATACCTTAATACAGACAATAACAACAGAATACCGTAACACCAAAGTAGGCAAATTTAGTCCAATCTTGTAGGGAACCCACTCAACTGGCAAAATCCTTAACGACTTTCCCACTTGACTGACTCAAAGATTAACCGGTAACTTTAAAGACATACAGACAATACAAGAAGCAGACAATAGCCGAGGATCCGTTACTCACCATATGTTCAACAAATGATGACACAAACCGCAATTTAAGCCGCGCAAGCGCAAACCTGCGACCACAAGAGACCTGCCAATTACTAATTATGGCAACAAAAAACTTTACCCCAGAATTGGAGTGTTTTTTTGTTAAATAATAAGATCGCGTGCCGTAGTGTTTTTTAGAGAAAATTGATTATTATTATAGATTTTGTGGGGTGGTTTCGTGGTAGCAAAAAATCCACATGAGTGATGGTATTGTATGTAGATATTTTGTATTTACCCAATTGTTTGTGTAGCATAACCAGCCTATAATATTCTCACTGCTGGGACACAGGCCTCCTCTCGGTGAGAGGGAGTGGACCGTAATTCAACACGCGGGCCCAGTGCGGGTTGGTAGATGTCACATGTCTTCGATTTTTTGGTTCTAGGACATGCCGGTTTCCTCACGATGTTTTCCTTCACCGTTTTGAGAGAAGTGGTGCTGAATTATTAACACAAAGTAAAGCGCCTGCCTGGGTTCGAACCTACGACCTACAACTTGTAAATCGCAGCCATTACCACCGGGCCACCACTGCTCAAACTGCAGGGCAAACTCGGCAAAAGATCGAGGAAGGACAGTAAGCTTGGATGGAGACAAGGGGGGGGGCACTTGCCAAGCAGCTAGTGAGACACAAGTGTCGGCAAACAAAAAAAAAAGAACTCTAGGAAAGTGAGGTAAAATCCACTAATGTGGAAGTTTATTTATTTGGTAACTCAACAGCTTATTATTAAATTACATGAATAAAAAATACATCTCACTATCAATGAGCACCCCAGTGCAGTTTAGTCAAGGTTACCACTGTTACCAGCATCTTCCATAAAGTCTGCACACACTGCACAGCGACAGTGAGTTGATGACAATAATCTCTTAAGCCAATAACAGAGTTACACGGCATTGGTAAAACTAGGTCAGCTAGAATGTGGCGAAAGAAAAAAAGTGAAAACAAAAACTATATAAGTGCAAGTATTAGTAATAATGCGATAGTGGACACATTGTTCACATTAAATAATATGGCTATATTAAATTAGACAAAGGCAAAAAAAACTAATAGAATTTCGAGAAATCAGAAGTCTAGCATCGTGAAGTTTCATTCTTAGTTCAAATATATAACTTCCTTTTTATATATAATATTATTTAATATAGATAAATTCAAGCGGTTGATTTCCACGAGTGGTGAATCTAAAGACCCACACTAAAAAGCTCCAATAACGATTCGTTGCAGACTGTCTCAGCGGCAAACAGTACATTCAGTGCAGCGGGAAAGAGAAATTAATCATCATCATCATCATCATCATCATCATCATCATCATCATCATTACCATCACCATCATCACCATCATCATCATCATCATCATCATCTTCATCATCACCATCATCATCATCATCATCACCATCATCATCATCATCATCACCATCATCATCATCATCATCATCATCATCATCATCATCATCACCATCATCATCATCATCATCATCATCATCATCATCATCATCATCATCATCATCATCATCATCATCATCATCATCATCATCATCATCATCACCATCACCATCATCATCATCATCATCATCATCATCATCATCATCATCATCATCATCATCATCATCATCATCATCATCATCATCATCATATCAGCCGAAAGACGTCCACTGCTGGACATAGGCCTCCCCTTGTGTCGCCTCAACAACCGGTCCTGTGCGACTCGCATCCACCGGCTACCCGCGACCCTCACCAGATCATCGGTCCACCTTGTAGGAGGTCTTCCAACACTCCAGAACTGTTCGGCCCCATCGAGAATTTGTTCTGCGGGCAATGTGCCCTGCCCAGCTAGAAATAGTTCTAACTAAATACAAATGAGGGTATTTTGACCTGCAAAAAAACACCTTTCAATGTTTGACACATGACAGTTGGCACAATTCTTATTGCTATTGTTTATATTTAAACCAGAATAACGGAAGGAACCCATTGTCCTTACCTTAGCTACAAGAGACAGTTGCTAATAATTATCATGGGGGCACAAAAGACCCCATCGTTACAGATATTAATAGGTCGTCAAGAATAAGAGAGTTTTGTGACAAATGTCGTTGTTTTTAAGATGGGTTTATTATTTTATATTGTTTGGGTGAAATAATTATAGGATGCGGAAATAGAAACAAGAAATATGGTATCATCATCATCTGCCAAGCCTTATCCCAAGTATATTGGGGTCGGCTTCCAGTCAAAACGAATTTAGCTGAATACCAGTATTTTACGCGGAGCGGCTGCCTACCAGACCTCCACAACCCAGTAACTGGGTAACACGGTACTTCATGGCAAGACTGGATTCAGATTAACTGGCTTCTGAAGTCCGTAACGACTGCCAAAGATCTACAAATGACAGCCGGGACCAACGGCTTAACGTGCTTTCCGAGGCACGGAGGAAACTCGGTATATTAAGATGGTCACCCATCGACAGACCAACCTTGGTAAGCGTTGCTTAACCTTGAAGATCGACCCGTGCGGCTGTTATTATTTAGCCACGAGCTCCTCCTGATGACTTGTGATCAATCAATCACATTAAATCAATTATATTAAATTCCTCCATTACTGAATGATTACGTATATACTGACAGACAACGTACAGCCGAAACTACTGGTCGTAGGAAGCTGAAAATTGGCATGTAGGTTACTTGGTGAGTGTAAAGGAGCTCTAAGAGAGGATTCCCCCAAATTCCTACGGGAACGAAAAAAACATGGTCAGCTCTCGGGGTCTATACCAATGATCATTCGTTACGCATAGCCAGACAATCTTACAGAAGACATGGGCAGTTGCTTTTTTTAATTGCGTGTGCTCTTGACTCTAGTCTAGGTCAGAGTTAACAGGGACAACGTCAAAGATGGAGTGAGCTTGTTCACTCTAAATTTGAAGAGATTAGAGTTGAATGCGTTGATTAGAGTCGATGTTGAGACGCAGCTACCTGCGTCTGTGTTTCCGAACGCATCAACTCAAATCTCTGAGTGTATCTGAGTGATCTCTGAATGAGTTTAGGTCTATACTCATTTACTGTGCGCATTATAAAATACCGTTGGAAACGCTCAGTCTACGCTTAACGGGATTCTTTGGCAGTTTGGCATCTTATTTTTTCTTTTTTTTTTTTACTTGAGATCAGAGATGTTCCACCAGCTTCAACGACAAGTCTTTTACGGTTCAAGCGGTGCGGTTATGGAATGCCTTGCCCGTGTCAGTAAGACGTGCTGAATCTTTGTCAATTTTTAAAGCAATGGTAAAAAATCACTACCTTTCTGTTTGATCGTTTTCACTTGATTCCTATGCTTTTTATTTATTTTTTTATTTGTTACATAATTATAATTGTACTTATATATTTATCTATTATGTATTTATTTATACGAATCGTACATCTAAGACTACCTGCAGTACTGTCTATCCATTATGTTTGCAATCCATCCAAAGGTTGTCTTGAAAAGATCGCTTTTCGATAAGGCCGCCCATTGTGTCACCCTATGTAATGTTTTTTTCATCTAGGTATCTATCCTTTCTGTAACCTATATGGTGTACATAATAAAGAGTATTCTATTCTATTCTTATTAGTTGTCATAATAGGTATAGCACTACAGAAACAAAGCTGCGATAGGGTTTCTTTACTCCTATATGACACACAGTCTCCTCTATAATTTGCAAATCCGACTAAAACTAACAATAACGAGAACATACACAAAAACAGATGAAAACCACAGATTATTTATATTATAACAAAAGTACAATGACGACATGTTGCAAACGGGAGCCCACAGATTAATTTCTTACCAATCACCAACTTATCTGTACTCTTCGACAACTGAGAACACTTCAAAACAAGACCTTGCTGCTTTGACATACGGTTAGATGGGATGAACTTAGGTGTATAAATAAGTTGGTGTTTCTCAAAACGGTCGAAATAGGTTGAAAAGGCTTGTTTTTTAACAATGATTGAGTCTCATTAGGGCACATTTGGGAGGATGTGGTCCGGTGATGATGTTCCGTGATCATTGTATCGTCACTGCTTGTCAATGGCGGGTCGTTTGAGCAGCACGCGATGGTTTGAGGTGACCCTTCCTTGATATGTCAGGTGGTTATTATTATGGGACGATGCAAAAAGAAAGTCGAAGATCTTTCAATCCTATTAATAAAGCTGCCTAGTCTTTTCCTATAATGTCGGAAAAAAATAATAATATTAAAAATTAATATTAAAGTCCCCGAGGGTGGGCGGTGAGCCAGCGGTGGGGGAGCGGCGGAAAGATCTCTAAAACCGTTAAAAAGTATCTCCTTGCTCACTTCTACATTAATTTTGTACATTAAATTTTCTATACCTACATTGTTTATGTTAATACTTTAGGAGATACAGGGTATCTAAATTGATAAAATATATTTTTTCATGAATCATACAAAGACGAATGGTTATTTCTGAAATAAAACCTATCGTAGTTTTTCTTTTGAGAGCAGTGGTGGCCCAGTGGTAACGGCTACGACTTAGGTACGAATTGTAGGTCGTAGGTACAAACCCAGACAGGCGTTTTACTTTGTGTAAATTATTTCATCACCACTGCTCTCAAAACGGTGAAGGAAAACATCGTAAGGGAAAACCGGGAAAATTCGAAGACATGTGACATCTACCAACCCACACTGGGCCCGCGTGGTGGATTACGGCCCACTCCCTCTCACCGAGAGGAGGCCTGTGTCCCAGCAGTAGGAACATTATAGGCTGATTATGCTATGCTTATTCTATGTAGTTTTTTTGTCATCTGAGGTAGAGCAAGAATATATTTTTTCCTGCACTACTAGCTATGTAGCTCGTGGCTAAATAATAACAGCCGCACGGGTCGATCTTTAATTAAGGTTAAGCAACGCTTGCCAAGGTTGGTCTGTGGATGGGTGACCATCTTAATATACCGAGTTTCCTCCGTACCTCGAATAGCACGTTACGCCGTTGGTCCCGGCTGTCATTTGTAGATCTTTGGCAGTCGTTACGGATAGTCAGAAGCCAGTTAATCTAACTCCAGTCTTGCCAAGAAGTACCGTGTTACCCAGTTAATGGGTTGTGGAGGTCTTGTAGGCAGCCGTTCCACGTCAAACACTGGTATTCAGCTAAATCCGGTTTGACTGGAAGCCGACCCCAATATAGTTGGGAAAAGGCTAGGCAGATGATGTCTACTAGCTATGTTGCGTTCGGCTTCCAGTCATACTGGCTACAGCTGAGTAGGTACCTACCAATATATTACATGGAGCGATTGCTGATCTGACCTTCACAACCCAGTAACTGGGTAGGCAAGACAATACACCTTCACAAGACTAATGTCAAATTTTCTGGCTTCTGACTACTGTAGCGACTGTCAAAGATCAAAGAACAGGCAACTTTCTGTTTTTGGTTTCTTTGTTTTGCAAAAGTAGAAACACTCCAGAGATTACCGCAAGTGTGAACATAAATGAAGGTAGTATAAATCATCATCATTTGCCTAGTCTTTTCTCAATTATATTGGGGTCGGCTACCAGCCAAACCGGATTCAGCTGAATACCAGTATATATATAGCATACATATATTGCTTGCTAATAGGTAGCGTCAGCAAAGCTATTTGGTATACAGGCAAAAAATATTATTATTCCCACTGCACTGCCAATATTTATTTCTCATGTGTGCATTATAACTTTCAGCTTATGACATACTTGAGTGTGGTGTACAACAATCGTCTACTCAGCACACATGAGAATTGTTTAAAAGTAGTTGTAAGTTAGCTGCCTGCATACCTAATAGCTTTGTTGAATGTAGGTACCTTACTTTTTAACCGACTTCTTCAAAAAGGAGGAGGTTCTATGTTCGGTTGTATGTATTTTTTTTTGTAGGTATGTTCACCGATTTCTCCACCAATTCTGGACCCATTTCAAAAAATCTTTTTTTATTCGAAAGCCTATACTCCTGAGGTGGTCCCATTGTGTTAGAATCTGATGATGGGATCCCATGAAAATCGAGGGAAACCCTCAAATTTTATAAGCACATACACTGTTTTTCATAAACTTTCTAACGCAGTTCAGATATTTGTGCCTGGTGATCATCATCTCATGTTGTTGAGCTGATGATGGAAGGTATAAATCAGGATCTGATGATGGGATCCAATGAAAAATGTTTGTTCAGCGATATTTTCGCCAATTGTTAACCGATTTGGATGATTCTTTTTTTGTTTGGAAGTTTATTTTCTCGGACTGGTCACATTTTAATATGGTGAAAATCTGATGAAGAACTTCGGAGGTAGGCAACGGAACTCTTCAATCAATGATAGCAAATGGATCGGGATTTCTGAAATCGCATGTCTGTTGATTGTTTACACCATAACATCACGTCGGCACGCTGTGTTTGGAAAAATAAAAATCTTTATAACCAAAAAATAAAACCGACTTCCTAAAACAAAACACTACAAAGTAAAAAATAACTTTAATTTCGGAAGTCGGTGTTCAAAAACGAAAAAAAAAACAAAAACCCCCTTTTTTGTTTTTGGAAGTCGGTTTTATTTTTTTGTTAAAAAGTTTTTTGTGCTGAACGAGTTCATAAAAATATCAGTACCTAAACTTGTCAGGCAAATAGATACTACGAGTATAATGGACGATGTCTTAATAAAATTAAGAATTTGGAGTTAAGAATGTGTCAAAAGCTTAACAGCTTTTTAGGCTGAAATAAAGTCGGACAAATACTAAACTAAACTCAACCATATTCTTAACTAAGAAATCGAAGGTTAATTCCAAACATCAAATGTTTGGTTTCCGATTTTTGTGTTCCGGAATAAAAAATCAGAAAAGAAAAACATTTATCAGGCATTATGAAGTAGAGTAAGTTAAGAGTGAATAGGTTACTTCGTGTCCGTCTTCGACCGCATAATCGCTTACCATTAGATGAGATACCTAGCGGTCAAAAGTATGCCTATCAATAGTATAAAAAATATCTTTTAGATTACTTAACGATGGTTAACATTCCTTGCTCTAAAACAACACAGGAAGCTCCTATCACTCGTTTACCATCAAAACCAGTAAGTGATTCCCATCTGAACATCTCAATCAACACAATTTAGGTAGTATCTTTAAATTTTATTTACTTAGTATGCAAATATTGACAAGCCTCTTCGGGGTGGGGGGCGTTACAAAGGGCACCGCTTTCTTTGATCTCGCCGCTCTCACCTGTGCCTCGGAGATTTATTGATGGCGTCTTCCTCGAACGTATTGTGTGGGGACTACCTTCGTTATGGGGAGCAAAAACACTGATGAATGGGTTTTCGGTTACTCAAGTTGTAGATTCGCATTTTGCCTGTCCTTCATTTTGGAGGCTTGTACAAGATGGGCTGTAACTGCTGTAAGTATTTGAATTTAGTACCTACATTGTTCTTTCGGCTGGCATTTGTTTTTTCGGTTGTATAAATTAAAATTGGATTTTGAATTTGGATGCTATGATGTTGTAGCAGTTGTATGAATCTGCTTCCCAATAGGTGTTTTAACGATTGCTGGATGAGAGTATAGTAACAATAAGTGGTACTTTCTTCAAATGACACCCATAGACATTATTTTATCTGTATGGTTATCATAATATGGTCTAATCAAAACTGTATATGAAACACGTATGTTTGTGAGGAAGCATAAGGAGTTATTTAGTAATGCAGATGATTTATACCCTCGTAACCGACGAGACCCCCACAGGCTCGTACTGGATATCCTACCGATACTAGCTACATATAACAAAAGTGGTTTTTCTATGTGTGTACGCATAATAATATACAATAAGATACCAAGTAATCTCAAAGCCTTAAATATGAGGTTTTTCAAAAATAAATTGCATGAATGGTTGTGTAAACATAGTTTTTATAGAGTTCAAGAATTTTTTGACTGTAAATGTTAAATATGATTGCAAAAATTTGCACATGTTTGCTCTTGTTATTATTTTTTGTATTCCATCATGATTATATAATATCTACGTATATACCATGTTTTTAAGCAAATAAATATTATTCTATTCTATCATTGTAGGTATATCAAGTATGGACGTTAAAAGACACTATGACCATTGAGTTTTTTTGGTTCTTTTTCACACACAGAGTAAATTATTGACTAGAAAATACCTCTTGAATCCGGTAGTAAATGCCCATTGATATTATTAAACATCTTTCACACGGACATAGCAGCAGTCAGACTCAAGTAGGTATCTCATAATTTCTGATATTACAAAGAAAAGCCCCCAACAACAAAAATCCATCACTTACAAACATCAACAACCAAAACGAATGTCAACCGTGTCCCCTAAACTAAAATACTTTAATCCAACAATACATGCATCCCATTCATTCATTCGGTCCCCCGAAAATCATTCGGTCAATTTGACAATGGCGGCCGGACCCCTGTTTTGAAAATATTTGCTTGCGGACCAAACAATTTGATGTAAGTGGCTCCAACCAAAATGAATGCTATGAATTGAATAATGTATCCTGTTTCAATTATTTTAAATTCTGGGATGGATTGATCCTGTTGTGAATGTCTGGAGGTCTTAAATGTTGAAGCCAAAGGTCTTGTGTTGAAGTGCTTACGCATTTATGTCACTGGATTGTATGTGTAAAACAAACATCGTTTAGTTAGGTACCCTGCCGGAGTCTGTGTTTCTGATAGCTACAACCTGGGAGTCTTTAAGTCAAGAGTGAATAGGTTACTTCTAGGCAAGCGTGCTCCATTTTCGACCACGTCATCACTTACCATCATGCCTATCAAAAGTTACCTACATGTGATTCAAATTTTAACTGTCATGGTCAATGAGAAGAGATACTTCATCAGAAATTCAATTGACCCACCAACTCACTGTGGACTTTTTGCCCATCTAGAAATCTATAATCCGACTATGAAGCAAGTAACTTCGTCTGATGGGGACACCCCATCAAACGGCCTCCACATGCCACGCCATAATGGAGCTACATTTGGAACAAAATAATAGTGCTATAATAGGTTATAGGTACCTACAACAACACCAACAGCATTCTAACAGCCATGGCTGAAATCTGATCGAAAAACAAACATAAAATATGATTTGAAATCTTCAATACTACGATGGAAAAAAGTTAACTGAGGCAAATAATTCAAAATTTTAGGGTTCAGTAATGGTTCAGTACGTCCGGATACGGAACTGTTTTAGGGCCACTAGTGTGTCTTTCCATCCGTCCGTCTGTCACAAGCCTCCGAGTCTATGGGACGATTCATTTGACATTTATCTTTCTATTCTTTCTAGGTATGTGAAACATACGATCGCCGGAGACACATTTTTAGTCCGTAAACATCCACCGACAATCTCCATTACCATTTCTCTATCGTAAATCACTCACGCTTTTGTGGTAAGCAGAGTTCCAAGCCCAACGCATCTCCTTGAAGCGTCACATCATTGTCACGACTTTGACCCGAGATGACCCGCGCTGATATAGCCCTTATTACAACCGTATAAGAGCTATAATTTGGCAAAGCAATTGCTCCGTCGTGACGCACTTTTTGGGAGACGGACGACGAAATCACAGATTTTTGTTTCTGATAAGTTTTGAAGTTTTATAATTTTTGAATTCAAGTCGACTATTTATCTCGAACCACAGTTTTAACTACCGAAAAGATTTTCGATCATAACCTAAATTTGTCTGTGTGTGTATAAATAAAACGTATTTTGCCAAAAAAAAATATTTAAATGTAGGTACCTTCTGCAGGGATAAAAATTGTCCTAGAGGCCAACAGAATCCATGTCAGGCGTACCCGTGTTCCTTTACTTCCTCTAAATCCTCACTACGCTCACAAGATCACATTACAATATAGTAAGATATAATCTTGAGTAGAAAGTTCGCACTTAGTACCTACATCTAGGATAGATTGGCCACAAAATTCTTCAGTCTCATACATTTTCAGTTTACTGGTACGCGCTACTCGCCGATAGATGGCGCTGTAAGCACGTGAACTTGAAGTAAGTTCAGTGGAACTAGTAGCGACATCTAGTATTAAGTAGAAGCAAATTGACTTGGGTTTTAGAAATACAACGGAACAAAAGGGGAGCATTTAAATTTCGCAATGCATACCTACGGTTTTGTTTGTAAGAAAGTGTGTAGGTATCTTGTATTTTCAAGGTGTGAGGGGTAGGTAGCTAATTTATCTATTTTAGGTAGGTATTGAATTTTAACCAAACTTATTTTTATTATACTTATATCCTTTTACAGACCTAGAAAGCAGACTTCATTTGATGATTTCCCATCCTTGTGGTCATCCATCTTCATTTGCTCTGGGCGGAGTGGACGTGAGTGTCAGACCTTACTGACTAAATCCTATACGTGTTGCTCCTAATCCCCTTGGCGTTCCAGGGTCGCGGTGACTCTTTTGAACAAATTCCGCAACCCTGCCAGGATGTACTTAGGTACTATTCAAATCAAATTTTATTCAGGTTATGTAAAAAGGTAAATACATATTTGCTTAAATCTTATGTCAAGTTCACTAGTGTTATTTGCCTGAACTAGGACAACCTGTGTTTCAGGCCTATTACCTAACAGTGAAAGTTAGCGCAACATAATTATATTTTTGATTCATACTTTTCTAATATAGTCATCTGAATAGTCCCCCCCCACTTTTTCCGGCCACATCATCTGCGTCATTTCTTTGGTATTCCCCTACTCTTAAACATTAGATAATGGAGCAATAAATATTATGGTCAAACGTAATTAATTATGATGTTGCCAATAATGAACTAATCATTTGCGTTCATTTTGATAAACTATTGAACTTAAAACTAAGTAATACCTACTTAGGATTTAAATGTGAGACCGACATCTGTAAACATTGTTTAATTCTTGCACATGAGCTATGTATTTTTCCTACCCCTTGTTTTTGTGTTACCTTTTCAATAATATCATCATTTCAACCGAAAGACGTCCACTACTGGACATAGGCCTCCCCCAAGAGACGGGTTGGCGATCGCATTGAATGGTGTTGAGTTTTGCAGAGAACGCTGCGCTGCTGCCCATTCTCTGGTGAGTCTCTTAGTCGCCTCTAGTTCAATAATATAGTTGACGGCGCGCAACTAAATTAAAGGAGAATCCAACATTTGAGTTGCGTTAACAATTACAATTGCCGTGCATTTTGTGTAAAAGTGTGATAGACTAAAACGAGTGACTGTTATTAATCACAAACATGGTATTATTTCAACGATCCTGATATAACACGCCCATGATGGGAGACTATTAAATCTCAGATCTCAAATTGTTTATTGCAATCCGTAATGAACACATACAGGTGGAAAAATAAATGAATATAAACAATTATGGACCGTGTCGGGCACAGCAAAACTTAAAATAATTAGGAGAGAGGAAGAGCGTTATTTTTATAACTTTTCTTGTAAAATATGTGTTTAATTATTTCATGTCTATCTTTTACCAATTATTAAGTATTTTGTATATAATACTATAATTATCTACATATTTATTGTTGGATAAAATTACATTTACTGTTTGTTTTTATATTTTTTATTCGGTGGCATTTTCGCATTGGTATGCATTTATTATATTTTTAATATATATTATTATAAGAAAAGGTTATTATTTATTTATTATTATTGAAATAATTGAATTGCATTTATTTATTATTATCATAAATAGAGTAGAATGTCTTTTATTTATTATTATGAATAGAATAGAATGCCATTTATTTATTTTCATGAATAGAATAGAATGTATTTTATTTATTATTATTAAGTCTAAATATCTATCTTGTTATTATTATTTTTTTATTTATTATTACTAAAACAATTCAATGTCATTTATTTCATATTGTCATTAATATTATCAAGATCGCTGCGCTGCCTTTCCTGATATTCCGTTATAGTAATTTAAAATTATGTAGAAATACAACACAATTTATTGTTTATTTAATTGATTTCGAAAAGCTCGTGGCTAGATAATAACAGCCGCACGGGTCGGTCAGGTTAAGTTAAGCAACGCTTGCCAAGGTTGTTCTGTGGATGGGTGCCCATCTTAACATAGCGAATTTCTTCCGTGCCTCGGAAAGCACGTTAAGCCGTTGGTCCCAGCTGTCATTTGTAGATCTTTGGCAGTCGTTACGGATAGTCAGAAGCCAGTTAATCTGACTCCAGTCTTGCCATGAATTACCGTGTTACCCAGTTACTGGGTTGTGGAGGTCTGGTAGGCAGCCGCTCCACGTAAAATACTGGTATTCAGCTAAATCCGGTTTGACTGGAAGCCGACCCCAATATAGTTGGTAAAAGGCTAGGCAGATGATGATGATGATTCAATTGATTTTCGCGCGTAATGCTATAGTGTTAGTTGGTTGCACAGCTAGAACAGTACCATGTTCTCCTAACTAAACTGAGAAGAACGCTTAAAAGACTTGGTAGTACCTACCTACTTAATAACATTTTTTTGTGCGTCATTTCTCGTAACAAAAAGTCCACAGAGTATTTTTATCGAGTCGTGGCGCCAAAACAAACCTTATCATTGTGCGCAACAGGCCATAACAAAAAACAAAAATCTATACTTAGACTTACCTAGATTTAAAAAAAAGATAAGGGGCCAACACCCATACCATGTTCTGAAAAAAACTTATCGTTACAGGAAAGATGGAAGAAAATAGACCCATTACACGTAGCCTATTACAATACAACGATAGAAGGAAACAAAGCAAAGCCGAACCGGGAGGTCTCGATATATGCAGTTACCGATCTCTTACCGACCGAATTCGGTAAGGCTGCTCGTACAAAGTTAATCTCTGTGTACGGCCGGCCTTAGAACTTAACGACCGAATTCAGTAGGTATGCAATCGGTAACTATGTTGAGACTTTCCGCCCTGGACACTAAGATCTCAGAAGCTCTCCTCAAATCAGGGGAGATCGTCAAGAAATTAGTCGAACACTTCACCTCGGCAGTAAGCAAACGACTGCAGAAGAACAAAGGATTCATCAAAGTTCTCCCCCTCGACGAGGTTAAATGACTCTTCTCGATCTGGGCGGAGCAGAATGGAGTGTCAGATTCTTATTGACTAAAACCCATCCATGTTCTTCCTAATGACCCTTGCGTTCCAGGGCCGCGGTGACTCTTTTGAACAATTTTTGTAAGCTACATACCACCTTGGTGCTTGTTTTATCAGTATGAGCTGTCACATCATTAGCTTTTGTCAGCAGCTTCGCGTAGAAGTCGGAAAGTGTCCTAAGGAAAAGTATATTGGGTACGGGCGCAATACGGGTCCTCCTAATCTCTGTCTGCCAATATTCACCCAAAACCGTCCAGCTTTTGAAACGTGGTTCTTCGCCTTTTTGGCCTCGCACATATTAATTTTGTGTAGACATATTTTTATGACGGTTTGTTTTAATTTATTTTATGTGTCTTGTGCGAGTCCCAAATGAACATTTTTCTCTCTTTCTTTTGGTTGATTTTAATAGATATGCAGACTTTCTACTTACTTTTTTTTTTATTTGTAATGGGTTTGCTATTGACTCTAGTCTATGTCAGAGAAGACCCCGTGTCGGCGGCGCGCTGTATTCCACGTGCGCATCAAAGAGCTGTCAGCTAGGGAAACGGGGCCCGCCAGGGCAGTGCCTGCCGGGGTGCGGAATCCGTTCGAAAGAGGCACCATACCCTGGAACGCAAAGGGCAGTAGGAGGAACACGGATGGGTTTTAGTCAGTAAGAGTCTGACACTCCCTTCCGCTCCGCCCAGAGCGAAGGAGTCATTTGATGATTTCCAATCCTTAAAAAAAAAAAAATGTCAGAGATGACAGAGACAAAGTCTACGATGGAGCGAGCCTACCCAGAAGGAGCCTGTTCACCCTAACTTTGAAGAGATTAGGGTTGTAAGATTTTGGAAACACAGACTGGGATATAGTGATAAATTGATACTGAACAGGGAGGAAAAAGGTCAGGATATTGCATGAGGAATACAGAACAACTGACGCATCAGTATTCAATAAGTGGCTGGTTTCATTTGACGTCAGCCATCGAGGATTCTCCAAGTAAAATTCTTTACAAGAAAAAGCAGGGGAAACTGTGTCAGATCTTTAATATATAATCATACAAAAAATATGTACATCTTGTTACTAAAAACACAAACTTATAGTGAAATTTAAGAAAAATTAACAAGTTAAATAACCATCAGTTACTCGTTTTAAAAATTACCTTACATTACGAACATCAGATAAAGATTTATCAGAAATTACATCTTTCACAAACTTGCTCCATCGATCGTTGAAAACTTTAAACAGTCTTGTTTTACTTTCTTCTTCCAGCGCACTGTACGTGATGGAGTTGAGAGCCAGCTGCTTCAGTAACCTCAAGTCCGCGTGCTTACTCGCTACTCCCATGAACGCTACGAAGAAGTCGTGGGACACCGGCTCAGCGCTCCACGCACCAGGGTCATCACTCGACAACACTACAGGAAGACCCATAGCTAAGTACGAAGCCAACGGATGATTCCTCACGTCGTGCACTAAGGATAACACCACATTTGATATAACATTCACTTCCAGAGCTATGTCTTTTTTCTTAACAGCTGACAGCAGACTCGGATGCTTCGTCAAAGCATAGCCGTGACCTATCCTCTTCGAACCTAGAAGAATTGCGTCGACTAAATTCTCGTCAGCTGACGTTCCCAACCAAGCAGTCTCTCCTGCGTGTAGATAAAGATTTAACTCGTCCTTACCCTCAGACAATACAGGAAGGAAATCTTTCAATGGTTTACCAGTGTCTTCTTGACCAACGAAGTCAAATCCTGCAATCATATCAGGCATTTCTGCTTTAATTCTTCTCGTAAAATTCAATGCTTCGCGTGCTTTGTCAACACTTAGCGACCTGCTATGTGTGATAATCAGTTTCACTCCGATGAAGTCTGGATGGTCCTCAATGAACTTATTAGTTACATTTTTATATAGTTCTATCAAATGTTTCTTATCGTGTATTGTGCCATCCAGTTCATACACGCCGAACAAGCCCATACGCATCTCAATATACATAATATTGTCGTTGTAAAACTGCTTCAGTATTTCATAACAGATTTTTTCTCTTACCGGTCTGTATGCAATCAAAGATCCAATAGCGTAAATGACTTTATGAAATCTCACCCAAATTGTGTTGATGTCAACAAAGTCATATTCCTCATCATCACCTTTGTAAAGTGTGAAATAGTTCTTCAATTGTGAATCGAAAGCGACTGGATCGCCGGAAGAATTCCTGAGATCACTAACAAGATCCCACTTAGACGAACAAGGTCGTCCTGGGGTTTTCTCCGAGAAGTATAACTTTATGCCATCGTTTTCGTAACACACATACAAGTGGTCCTCGTACGTGAACTGTATTATCACATCTGCATGCAACATTAGAGTGCTATGCACATGTAAAACGGCACCTTTTGGCATTCTTCTGATAATTTGATAAACCTTTGAGTTAACGATATCTTTCTTGTAGGAAAAATAATGCTTGGAGAAGTTGAAATGCTGTGGATCGTTGATTGTAGCGTCAAGTTCTTTCAACTTCCATCTCATCAGGATATCGTTTGCGATGGTTTCGTTTGCGTTCAAGCGTTGTTTTCCACCTACAGCTGTGAGAGTTTCTTCTTCCAATAAAGCTCTTCTTTCTCTGTTGTAGTCTTCTGGAATGATGCTTGATTCGATTGTGATACAGAGACACATGACTATGTAAACGATTACTTTCTTCATGTTTGTGTTTTTCAGAGCTTCGTCCGTATGTGTTCACGGCTCAAGTGTCACCGCTTTACTGTGGTTATAAAACTGGTACTAAAATAGTTTACACTATCATGTCAGCTGTTAGTTATCATGTGGAAGACGTCAAAATTTTGTGGCGCCAGAGGTCACCGTTTCACAGATTGTCTATAGTAGGTACTTTCCGTGCTGGAGTTTGTTATTATCATAATATTGATATGTGGAATGCATGACGTGGTTTTGACAAGACGCGTTATTAAAGGAGTGATCACAACAAGCTTGCTGAATCAGCTCGAGCAATTTGAGTCACCGTAACATATTTTTTCCCTTATATAGGTAAAAATAACCATTCTGTGCTTGCTAGCCTTCAATAAATCCGTTCGAAATAGGCACCGTACCCTGGAACGCAAACGCTATGAAGTAACGTGTTACCCATATAATGGGTTGTGGAGGTCTGGTAGGCAGCCGCTCTACGTGAAATACTGGTATTCAGCTAAATCCGGTTTGACTGGAAGCCGACCCCAATATAGTTGGGAGGCAAATGACGATGAACCTGGAACGCAAAGGGCACTAGCAAAATCCATAGATTTTAGTCAGTAAGAGTCTGACACTCCCTTCAGCTTCACCCAAAGTGGAAGGAGTCATTTGATGATTTCCCATCCTTAAAAAAAAGAAAAAAGAAACGCTTCAATAAATCCTGATACAAGAAATAACAGTTGCAATTTCAGTGTCCTATAATTTAAAATCCATTTAAACTATAGAAAAGTAATGAGCATTGGACCAACAACACTAATCCAGTCCAATGCAAATTAACTGGCATCAAATTAATCCTTACTCCTTATTACTAATATTATAAATGCGAAAGTATCTCTGTATGTCTGTCTGTCGCGGTTTCACGCCAAAAGCCAAAACTACTGATCCAATTTAAATGAAATTTGGGTCAGAGATAGTATAGAGCCTGAGAAAGGACATAGGCTACTTTTTA
Source organism: Lacanobia oleracea (assembly GCA_950371165.1). Lineage (NCBI taxonomy): Eukaryota > Metazoa > Arthropoda > Insecta > Lepidoptera > Noctuidae > Lacanobia > Lacanobia oleracea. Next base: position 5,707,735 of record OX493406.1, on the reverse strand, counting down.
TGCCGGGAGTATGTTCCCTAAGGATCACGCGGGCGAAGCCGCTGGCAGAAGCTAGTTTTGATATAAATGATTCCCAAATAATTGAAGCGTCAAACCATAGACCTCAGGTCGCAAATGCGAACGTTACCTACTTAAAAATACGGGAATAGGCCTCTCTGGTCTTATTATGAGCTGCTAATAAAATTGAACCTTACGTTGATAAACAATTTATTTTATTTATTTATTTAATCTGCATGTACAATAGTGGTACATAGGCAGACTTAATGCAACTCAGCATTCTCTACCAGTTAACCTTTGGGTGAAAAAGAAATACACTGTGGTAGGTGTACAGCAAATAAATAAGATTTAAAATAGAATTTAGTTACGGAAAAAATATACAAATACATAATATAACAATAATAAAATACATATATAATGCTAAAATAATAAACTAATGCTGGCTGTAGCGTGTACAGCAATTTATTCAAACTCCCTTCTCTCTACGATGGCGGTTGGTTCTTCCGTAGAATGGCGCTCGCGGCGCCTCAAGTAGCAAACAATGGAACTTGAGTGACCACTCGACCACTGCGACCCACGCTTCGGCCTTCGGAGTTTCGGACACAATCTTAAACTGTGTCAAGTACGTGCACATTTTGATAGATGGCGCTGTTGACAGTTAGTGACAAATTTTATCGGGGGAACATCGAACATTTATGGAGTGGATTCATCTTTTATAGCAGAACTTTTTATATCACCACGGCCCTGGAACGCAAAGGGCATAGAGAGGAATGCCAATGGGTTTTAGTCAGTAAGAGTCTGACACTCCCTTCCGCTGCGCCCAGAGCGGAAGTCTTATTTGATGATTTGACATCCTTAAAAAAATGGCATAAGATAAATGTGTAATAACGGTCATCGACCCACATATATTTATTGACTTTCATAATATGAAAGACAGAAATAAAGACATAACTGACTGACTGATGAAGAGTGGACCCAACATGCTACTGTCCCAGAGCAGATGGAGTCACTTTTACCATACTAAAACGGAAAAGAGGATTCAGGATCATTTTGCAGTACCATAGGTAAGTCCGCTGATGGTGTCTTACACCCTTATGCTTCACATATCACATTGCAGAAGATCGCATAACTTGCAGGCACGAATCTCAACTGAGTGAAGGAACGACGAAGAAGTAGGTAGACCTGTGTTTGAAAATTGCAACATCACCTATCTATAAACAATTGTTGCTAGGTACTAATGTAATCTGAACCTGTGTTGACCTTATGAGAATTGTATCCGCGTCACTAATCGTGCAACTAAGTCTAACATTTACTGTAAACATTTCCATGAAATAGTGACAAACAGTGAGTTCTGAGTATAAGCAGAATTCTACGTAAATATCGACATCCGATAAGAATAGGTAAGGCCCTCAGGCCTCATTATTATCGGACGGCGAGCGATGCAATGCTCGGCGTCTGCAGGTCCTAGCCTATGGTGGTCGGGAATTGCCCTGTACTCCTGTTACCCGGGGACTCTCCCTCACGCGGCCCGCCTCCTCTTTTGCTAGCATAGCTGCTTCATTCTGGACCCCCAGCGAGAGAGGTTTTCGTCTGTTTCCTAAGCTCAGGCACATACCTACAGCACAGCACGCACAGCCTACTTTTAACCCACTTCTTCAAAAAGGAGCAGGTTCTATGTTCGGCTGTATGTATTCTTTTTTTTTAATGTATTGTCACTGATTTCTCCGCCAATTGAGGACCGATTTAAAAAAATATTTTTTTATGCGTAAGTTTATACTCCTGAGGTGGTCCCATTGTAACCAAGTCAGAATCTGATGATGGAATCCCATGAAAATCGAGGGAAACCTTCAAACTTTCTAGGCATATACAATGTTTTTCATGAAATTTCTAACGCAATTCAGATATTTGTGCCTGATAATTTTCATCTCATGTTGCTGAGCTGATGATGGAAGGTATAAGTCAGGATTTGATGATGGGATCCCATGAAAAATGTTTGTTCAGCGATATTTTCGTCAATTTTCTAACCGGTTTGGATGTTTCTTTTTTTTTTGGAAAATTGTTTTCCCGGACTAGTTCCATTTTAATTTAGTGAAGATCTGATGAAGAACTTCGGAGGTAGGCAACTGAACTCTTCAATCTGTTGATTGTTTACAACCGGTTCATAACATAACCACCTACCTGTGTACCACTAAAAAGTGAAAAAAAAATTTTTTTCACTTTATGTGGTACGAAGAGTTCCGTTCCTTTTGCTAATAGCGGGCAATTGTTCTTTTTCGAACAGTCAAAATTCATTCTGCATAGTCTTTTCCTAACTTCGTTTGGGTCGGCTTCAATGTCCTGATGCAAATGAATACCAGTATCTATACTGGGGCCATATACTATGCTTCCGTTGTGAATTTGAATTAAGAAGACAATTTAAATTTAGAGGAGCTCGTGGCTAGATAATAACAGCCGCACAGGTCGTTCTTCAAGGTTAAGCAACGCTTGCCAAGGTTGGTCTGTGGATGGGTGACCATCTTAACATGCGAGTTTTCTCAGTGCCTCGGAAAGCACGTAAAACCGTTGGTCCCGGCTGTCTTTTGTAGATCTTTCTGACTCCAGTCTTGCCATGAAGTACCGTGTTACCCAGTTACTGGGTTGTGGTGGTCTGGTAGGTAGCCGCTCCGCGTAAAATACTGGTATTCAGCTAAATCCGGTTTGACTGGAAGCCGACCCCAATATAGTTGGGAAAAGGCTAGGCAGTTGATGATGATGAATTTGAATTAAGAACCCAATAAGTTGAATGAAATCAATTTCGTATTACGAATCTGGTGAAAGTTTTTTTTTAATAAATAGGTACCTACTACCTAAGGCTGTCATTGTTAATTGTGTTAAAAGTATAGGTAACCTTAATATTTACTCCAATTAAATAATACTTAACATGAATGAATCGTATCGTCTAGGTAGTACCTAAGTACCTACTTGACTTACTTAGTTTTTTTGTGTGTTAATCGTCATCATGCGTCATTAACTCATTACACTATTAGCATACCTACTTAATAAATATTTATTTGGCACAATGGAAAATATGCCAAGCGTACCTAATCATACTGGTTCCGCAATAAACAGAAAAGTGTTTGATTTTATATTACACTTAAAGGAGATGTTCCAAAATGTATGGGCCCTGGGCCAGGTCCTTGTACACTATGCTTAAAAATAGAGAAATATATTTAAAACAGTTCTCAACTGTCCAATTTCTTTAAAATGGCTATGTTTGCTGGTAAAACAAAAGAAATTAAACTTGAAATTGCAACACGCAACAAAAACCCGTCATGGCGGTAAGCTGTCATTTTAATTGATTAATGACGTTTGACATTTATTTCTGACATATTTATTTACCGGCAACGAGACGAAAGTGACTGAAGTGACATTGTCATGACAGCTGACAGTTATTTTTCTATTATCTGTAACCAAATCGGTGCGACGCCATGTTGAAAATCGATAAAAGTAATTTATACTTAAACATCAATTAACTACCACAACAGTAAACATTTAAATGAATTAAATGTATTTTTCCCGAATTCCACGGATTTTTCTCTTTTTCATGAGGTAATGTACATAGACCTGGCCCATTTTGAAACATCTCCTTTAATTTGAGATAAATATGTAAGTATTTCAATATTCAACACAAAAATTAAAATTAAGTTAGTAGGTACCTACATTCTTATATAATTAATTCGTCTCAATCAAAACTACGACTAACGAATACCAATACTGAAAGTAGATAAGAAAAAACCACCCAAGCCATCACTTAGACATTTGCATAAAATTAGGAGTAAGTTATAAATGTTATAATTGACAGTTCAACTACATTTGAAACAAAAAAAAAAAAACTTAAGTCAGCTGGCCTAATAACCTCTGGCGTAGATTAGCCGGTTTATAAACTTTATATAGTTAACTAGAAAATGTAGGGGAGGTCTTTTGCTAGCAGTTTGATAAAAAGGCTAACCAAAAAAATGCATAATTATCAGCATTATCAGCTTCATAATGATATCCAATAAACTAAAGAAATTGATAACACAAAAAATTTAAAGTCAGAAAAATAGGTTCTCATAGAAACTCATAGTAAATAATTTCACATTTGATCTACTTACGTAAAGTCAGTTTAGTAATATTCACCTTGAATTTCACTCGCGGTCGACTTTGGTACGGTCAGCAACATAGATTAACGAACATCACTTAAAAATAGAATTGGCCCTATAAAAAAAATATAGGTAGATTTTGTGAAACTAAAGAGTGATTTAATAAATCTAAATTTTTTATTAAACGAAAGGTTTTGGAAATCTATATTTGAGCAAAATATTTAGCTAAAATTAGAACATAGCTGACTTTTTGTTACCATAGGATCAATTCTATTTTTTTAAAGTAACGTTCGCATTCGCATCTCAGTGCGTATAGAAAAAAAACAGCCAAGTGCGAGGCGAACTCGCCCACCGAGGATTCCGTACTTTGTAGGTACAAATATCACTTTAATAAAGTCAATATTGTTTTATGATTTAATTACAAATGTATAGTTTTCAGACTATTACCTTCACTTGTAGTAAAAGACGGTATTACTTGCCAAATTTCATAGTACTAAGTCAACGAGAAATACCTTACAAATTTTGATTACCTCAGATTGTCGAAGTTTACGTTTTTTGCGGCATATAAAGCCGTATCTTTTTTTTACGTTAGTACAGAAGCTTGATTTTTGTAGAACTTCAAGGAACCGTAGACTTGAGTTTTTGGTTTTAATTTCCACTCGATACCTCCACGCATTCTCGAGATAAAGGGTCTTGATAGACAGACGGACGCACAACATAGTGATCCTATAAGGAATCCGTTTTTCGTTTTGAGGTACGGAACCCTAAAAACCACAATTTTAATACATTTTTGACAGATGGTGAATAAGATGCGATTGCGAATACTGCTTCAAAATGAGTAAAATTGACACTCAAATGAAACGCCAAAAGGCGAGTTCTAACTATAAAATTTCCGAGAAATCGTTATTGTAATCAGACGCGGCGTAAACCAGAAAAGGCCTCACAAATTCGCGATGACGCGCAATATGGCCGCCACGGTTGAGCGGATACCGAATTATTTATCATGTCAACTGAGTTGTATTATTATTTATTATTTATGTATTTAACAGAAAATTATAGTCCAAATTGACACTCACAAAAACAAAACAAACACGTTGTTAGTTACAAAAATACTCCCAAAAATACCCTACGTTAGTACTTTTTGCAAATAAAATAATCGCATGCATACCTATTCTCTATTGCCCACTCATTTATTTTGTTTTTCTACGCGTTTGTAAATACTGTAAATATTAAGGTTATATTTCTTATTCCATGTTAACTTCTGTGACATAAAAGTAGGAGTAATAGTAAAAAAAATAAAAAAATAAAAAATGAAATAGGAGTGTTTATCAATTTTTGTTACTGACCGTACATTTTTTAGTTTAACATTCATTGGTTTGTCAAGAATATTCTAGAATCTATGCTAGGTTTATTGACCGACCTACTATTAAGAACAAGGTTACAATATCTATTGTGATAATTGACGCCGATACCCCTGTTGCCCTTATCTGAATATTTTGGTTTAAATTACTGATAAGCACATTAAAATTCTCTATGTACCTACTTATTTGAATTTAAAATCCATCCAATTTTATGGGTTCTAAAACAATGGTTTTCCAGAAAATATTGGACAAGTTTTTTTGTCTTAAAAAAAATAAAAAATAAGACGATACGGGTGCCTTGAAAACTCATGTGACGTCACATTTCGGTACACTTTTTACGAATACCTAGTGACCACTTCTCTTTATACTATGACACAAGCCCTCACTTTCATGCGTTTTATCTTCGTCAATTTTTATCTATACTCTATACTAATATATAAATCTGAAAAGTTTATTTGTTACTTGAACGCGTTAATCTCAGGAACTGCTGGTCCGATTTGAAAAATTCTTTCAGTGTTAGGTAGCCCAATTATCGAGGAAAGCTATAGGCTATTCACGCTGTGTTATTTATTTTTAAATTTCACAGCCTATGCTGAGATAGGGACCTTTTTGGCCTCGCACAGACTAAAATGTGTTTAGACTACTTAATTCTGTTAATTTAATTAAATTTACATCTGTCTGTTGTGTGCGAGTCCCAAATAAACATTTTTCTTTCATTCTTTCTTTCTTCTTTCATCACGCTAAAACCAATAGGAGCGGAGCAGTAATGAAAATTGTGACGCAGACGAAGTTGCGCGGTTCAACTAGTACTAATATAAATCTGAAGAGTTTGTTTGTTTATTTACTTGAACGCGCTAATCTCAGGAACTACTGGTCCGATTTGAAAAATTATTTCAGTGTTAGATAGCCCATTTATCGAGGAAGGCTATAGGCTATACAATATCATCACGCTAAGACCAATAGAAGCGGAGCAGTAATGAAAATTGTGACGCAGACGAAGTTGCGCGGGTCAACCAGTACTAATATATAAATCTGAAGAGTTCGTTTGTTTACTTGAACGCGCTAATCTCAGGAACTACTGGTCCGATTTGAAAAATAATTTTAGTGTTAGATAACCCATTTATCGAGGAAGGCTATAGGCTATATATCATCACGCTAAGACCAATAGGAGCGCAGCAGTAATGAAAATTGTGTTGCAGACGAAGTAGCGCGGGTAAACTAGTTGATTTAGCTGTTGAAGACTTACACCGCTGATTGATGGACTGTGTCCGGTATGAGTCAGAGAGAAATAATTTATTTAGGGCCTTGAGGTTGAACAGACTTGACGTAAGCACCTTCAATAAAATCTTGGCTCAGCCAAATAGCGATGATGCGAAGAGTCTGTTTAGGTTCATGGCCCAGATATGACTAATTTGTATTTAGTGTACGATGGGACTGACATACGCATTGCGATTTTAAATGTCGCTAAATAAATAAATAAAAACTAGTTGATTTGATAAAGCAAAAAATACGTGTCGAATATTTTTTTTTAATCTATCTGTTGGACTAATTAGATTGTTTACCCTATTAATGTTTGTGTTTTTGCTACTGAAATGGGAATTGAGAGTGTGCTGCTAGTTAGTATTTAAACTAATCATCTGAATATATATATTTTTTTAATAAATAAGGCTATATTTTTCACACGGCCCATCGATTGTTTATTTGGGAAGACCAGCAACCCTTCTCTTCTTCATCACTAAACAATTTCTTATTGGTCAACCAAATTGATACTACGGTTTATGAAATTTTGAATTTAATAATTTGATTGTTTATTTGGTTGAACTAAAGCACCGTTTTTAGGGTTCCGTACCCAAGGGTAACCAACGGAACCCTATTACTAAGCCTCCGCTGTCCGTCCGTCCGTACGTCTGTCTGTCAGCGGGCTGTATCTCAAAAACCGTCATAGATAGACAGTGGAAATTTTCAAAGATTGTGTATTTCTAATGTCGCTACCTATACTAAAAAATAAGGTTTATGGTACGGAATCCTTCATGTGAGAGTCCGACTCGCAATTGGCCGGTTTTTACCATCTAAGGCGCTGGACACACGGAAAAGACGTAAGACGGGAACGGGGCGCGGACAGGGCGCAGGCTTATTAAAACATTTAGAAAAGTCGAGGTAGGGACGTAACTATAGGCGCCGCGAGAGATGACGGTCTTCAACCAACTTAACTTCATTCAGCCGCCCGATTTGGACACGATAACATGTCTTCTTCCGAAGATGAAGATTTGATAGCTGCCCCTCGTCCTCCGGCCCTAGTTCAATCCATGGTCCGGAGCGAGGAGGCATGGGTAGCGGTCACCTCTTTTGTGAAGCAGTAATGATAGCGAAGGAGAAGACCGAACGCGTGAGAGAGAGGGAAACCTCACGCCCCAGCCGCCGCAACAGGAAAAGACGCCCGGAGTCGCAGGGCGATTCCCTGCCACCGTATGCGCGGGCCTGCGGACGGCGAGCAGTGGGTGGCTCGCCGTCCGATCAGAACCAGGCCCGGGTCGACAGCGCGCTGTGTTCAACGCATGCCTCATAGAGTTGTCAGCATGGAAGACGGGGGCCCGCTAGGGCCAGTGCCTGCTGGGGTTGCGGAATTTGTTTGAAAGAGCCACCGCGGCCCGGGAACGCAAAGGGCACTAGGAGGAACACGGATGGGTTGAAAGTGTCAGAAAGTAACTTACTGACTTTAGTCAGTAAGAGTCTAACACTTCCTTCTGCTTCACCCAAAGCAGGAGGAGTCATTTGATGATTTCCCATCATTAAAAAAAAAGCCGCCCCTCATCCGCGCGCGCCCTACCCCGTCCTATCTGTATGTTTTTACAACAGGGCGCAGACGGGTAAGCGTCGTGTCCGCGCTTTCTTTCATATATGTTTTGCATCGCTCCGCTTCTATACATTTTGTATGAAAGGGACGCGGCAGAGACGTAGGTCTGCGCCCCGTCTGCGACTTACGTCTGTTTAGTGTGTCCGACGCCTAAGATTTACCCAGCTGCAAGCCAATAATTTGAGCGTAGGTAATAGAATTTAACTGAAAGAGTTAAAATTGTAGTTTCACACAATCTTCAATTTATTGACGGATGCAGACGATTATTTCTAAAGTAAATTGTTATCAAATTACTGCGTTTTGGAATACTTACTCATATTTCAATTAATTTACACCTCGTAAATTGTGCGGAAAATTCGTTTAAACATATACCTAGAATAAACGCAATACCTACCTACATTTAAGGGGTCATTGTATTCATCATTATGCTTTATAACTTTTTTAATGAGACCAAACAACCCCGAAACAAAAAATCTGCTGTTCATTATATTTTGTCGAGTTATACGCACAAAAATGTATGGAGCAGCCAATTTCTTTTTTGCGATTACAGCGTTGGACTCATAGTAAAAGTTGGTCATAATGATGAGTACAGTGACCCCTTAAGAGGTATTTCATTTTACTCATACACGTTGTGTATGAGTCAACGACGACTAAACTCTTCATAACATTATAATGGTTCCCACGGAAGCGATTGTATTATGAGGGATGTCAGTAACGACTGTCATAACGGGTTGACAGAAGGCAAGAAATCTAACAGCAGTCTTGCCCAGGCCCCTCTTCTCCACAGGGCACAGTGGGCAAGTGCCCAGGGCCCCGCGATTGATTGGGGCCCCCTAGTTTCTGCCAGATGAGATTGTACCGGACGGGCGTGATCGACTGGAACGGGGTTGTGATGGGGTAGGTCTATCCTTTTTCTTCTCCTCCGAAGTGAACTGTGACCGACCGACGACGTCCAGCCGCGCTGACGTCCTGTACCGAAAACTAGGGTTCTCCGCACCACACGTACAACGTTCTTCTATCTTGCCAAGTACTTGCTGTCTTCGGGGTAGATTGGGGTGCAGGGTGAATGCTTACCAGGGTTAAATAATAGGCAGGAATTTGAGGACACTGCAGCTAATGGTTTAAGGGCAAAGTCGCGAGTACTGTGATTCTATTTATAGATTCTAGGGTTTCTTCTGCCGGTGACTACGAATTGGCTATTTTTAACCATTTACTAAGGTACGAGGATACTTTACCGTAACGAGGCCCAAAAACCACTAACTGCTTCAGTTTATTTTAACTGCAAATTTTTACTATGGTTCTATGACATTTTCGGCTATATCTAGGTCTATTCTAGGTCTGGATGGGGGTTGACGCACCTCTATTCAAATCCCCCGAAATTCCCCGTCGAACGGGTTGGAAATCAACCCCTCAACCCTGCCCACTAGTGGGCTTGTTGCATTTAACTATCAAAAATATCACAAGTTTTGAGCTTGCTTACTATTTGGGGTTGATTCCCCGAAAAACTGTGCCCCATGGGCTATGAAACTATCTATATTCGGGTAGGTGCATCATCCCTCCATCCAGCTACACAACTTACCAAGCCACCCCTCCAAGGGTGGAGGTACTATAGGTCAGGAACCCGGGAGAGGATAAAAAACTATGTTTATCTTCTTATCTATTTTGTGGCTTTATGCCTTGCCTGACCATGAAGATGTGTACATATCTGGATAGGGCTGAGTGCCAGCTTTCCAGTGCCTATGGTTTAAGACCTAAATTCCTAGATGCCCTAAAAACTTAGCACTGAAGGTGCGTGTACATGATGGTTTTCTTCAACCACCCTACTATGTTCGAATGTGAAATGACTATTTTGTGTATACCTTCGATTTGGCTGATTTCCATCAGCCAATCAGAACACGCCCTCAGGGTGCTATTGGGAATGTGTAAGGGAAATGTGTAGCCCTACCTATTGACTATAATTTTCTTTGAAAATATGTTTTCCCCAGAACATCTTTTACGTGTTTGGGGAAAACGACAAACATATGACTTTAAATTGATTACATAGCTTACAAACTATCACTATGCAAGTACATAAGCTTCTAAATTCAGTACATAGGCCTACGACTATAGGTACATAGGTACTATCTATGCGAGTTATACAATGTTAAATGCGTCTCCGCGAACATTTCTATTGCTATTTAAGTATATAAGCTTCTAACTTAAAAAACATATAAGCTTACGAATATGAGTACATAAGGCCGTTTATGCGAGTTATATAAATCAAAATGCTCCGTCGCGAACATTTCTCCCGCCGTGCAGCGCAGTGACGACTCGTTGCGATGTCGGCGCGGCGCTGCATCTCGCCGGTGAGCGACGACTGTAGTTGCGTCGCCCGTTGCCACGGTGACCGTTGTCTCGACGCGACGCTCGCCGCCCCGGCGACCGTTGCCTCGATGCTCGCCGACGCGACGCCCGTCGCTCCGGCCCGTAGCTCCGACGCTCTGGATCATTTCGGCAGCGGGATCAGCTTCTTCGCCGGACGCTTTAGAGTGCCGCCAGATGTGCGCACCTCAGCGGTCCGGACCTCTCCATCCGTCCCAGGGAAGACTGCGGTGATGCGGCCTCGCGGCCACGTGTTGCGAGGCAGCTGGCCGTCTGCGATGAGCACAGGGTCGCCCACCTGCAGACCAGGGCCACGGCTGTGGGGCTCCCGCCGGTGTTGGAGCTCGGGTAAGTACTCCCTCACCCAGCGGCGCCAGAACTGGTCGGCGAGCGCTTGCGAGCGCCGCCAGTGCTTCCTGCTGTCGACGTCTTGCTCGGTGAACACGCCGAGTGTTGGCAGTCTGGCCGAACCACCGAGTAGGAAGTGGTTCGGCGTGATGGATTCGTCGTCTTCGCTGTCGACTGACACATGTGTCAGCGGGCGGCTGTTTACCGTATACTCTGCCTCACACAACAGTGTGGACAACACCTCTTCGTGTGGGTGTTTCTCTGTGAGTACGGTGTACAATGCGGACTTCACGCAGCGGACTAGGCGCTCCCAGGCGCCTCCCATGAATGGCGCGGACGGAGTTATGAAGCGCCATGTGATGCCTCGACGACTAGCCTCTTCTCTGCAGGCGTCTCGAAGCTCGTTGTCGGCGCCGTGCATGTTGGTGCCGTTGTCGGAGTATATTTCTGTTGGGCAGCCCCGGCGCGCAGCGAAGCGGCGCAGAGCTAGAATTGCCGAGTCTGCGCTGAGGTTGGCAGCAATTTCGAGATGTACTGCCCTGGTGGTGAGACACGTGAATAGGGCCACGTATCTCTTCTGGTGCTGGCGACCGACGGTGACGGACAGTGGACCGAAGTAGTCGAGTCCAGTGTACGTAAATGGTCTCTGGTGATGAGCCAGGCGAGTCTTCGGATGGTCGCCCGTGGCGGGCACAGGAGCGTGTGCCTTTCGAATGCGACACTGCAGACAGCGTGTCACCATCATCTTCGCTGTGGGCCTCAGCTTGACAACCCAGTAGTGTTGACGTACCTCGTTGATTGTCATCTCGGTTCCACTGTGTTGCAGACTTCTGTGTGTCCAATCTATGTACAGCTGAGTGATGCGGTGATCGCCGTGTAGTATAGGCGGACGCTTGACTTCGTCGGCTATCTCGTCGGTTTTTTCTATGCGACTTCTCAGATGTATGACGTCATCTGTGAGTTCTATTTGCAGCGGACGCAATCGGCTGTCGTCTTCTATCTGTTTGTTCTCTCGCAGACTCGTCAGTTCTCGGTTGAACATTTGTTCCTGTACTGTTTGCACGAGTAACCTCTCCGCTTGTCGGAGGTATTCGGCTTCTATTATATTATTTTTTGACGCCACTGTGGACGTCACTGATGCTTTAGGAGGGGGCTTAGCCGTCTTTGTACGTTTCCTCCAATCTGGATCCGATTCCTTGCCTTTCTGTGTTCTTTTGTAGAACGTTTTCTCTGTCGGTCCTCGAGTGATTGAGACGAAGCGCAATACGTTCGCTGTCGCTCTTAGGAGTCGTTCCCACTTCGAGAATCTGGCCGGATCGGGTATGACCTCGGAGAGTCTTCGGTCTTCGGTCTGTTTTCTGTTTGATGTTGACGGTTAGGGTTCTCTCTTCACCCGTCTGATCGTCAATCGGCGGTTTTTCAGTTGGCCACGACATCGGTTCTTCATAGAGAAAGCTGGGGCCACGATACCATTCGTGCGATGAATTGAATTCCAATGGTACGTCACGAGTGGCAATGTCTGCCACGTTCCTTTTCGTGGGTACCCATCGCCAGTCTTCGACTTTGCTATTTTCTTCTATGGCGGCTATTCTGTGGGCTACGAAGGGCTTGTACACTCGAGCTCCTCTTCTAATCCAGGTCAGCACGGTTTTGCTGTCTGACCAGTAGGTTACGGAGTCCGGTTTTACTCCGTGCTCGCGTATCACAGCTGCAGCCACGCGGGTTCCCATCACCGCGGCCTGCAGTTCGAGTCGAGGTATCGATTGCAGCTTGAGTGGTGCCACCTTTGCCTTTGCCATGACGAGGCTTACGTGCGTCATGCCATCTGACGTGGAGATCCGCCAATACACTGCTGCGGCGAATGCTTTCTCGCTGGCGTCGGTGAAGACATGGACTTGGGTCTCTGTTGCTTCACTATATCCCGGGTAACATCTCGGTACTGTGATGTCTTTGAGGTTTTCCAAGTGTCGGATCCAACCTCTCCACGATGTGGCCAGGTCTGTATCGAGTGACTGATCCCAGTCGACTCCTCTTCTCCATGCTTCCTGGAGTATTTGCTTGGCGCGTACTGTGACTGGTGAGGCTAAGCCAAGCGGGTCATATAATGACATAACTATTCTGAGTGCCTCTCTTTTAGTGGGTACGTCTTTCTCTAAGACTCCACTCGGTAGACGCGCTAGGGCCAGGTTGAAACCCAGCGTGTCTGCACTTGGTCTCCAGATTAGACCAAGTATCTTTTCTATATTTTCTGTGTCGCCGATATTGACGACATCTGTTGGCGTTTGCGACGGCTCTATTTCTTTTATGACGTTGGCGTCATTCGATACCCATTTCTTAATTTCAAAACGGGCCTGTTGGTGTATTTTCTTCACCGCTTTTGCTATGCGCGTCGCTTCTTCTGTGGTCCTGTAGCTATCCAGATAATCGTCCATGTAATGATTACGAATGATGGCTTCAACTGCCTCTGGTTGCTGTTCTATGTGCATCTTCGCGTTCCAATCTTTCGCGAAGATAGCTGTACATGGTGAGCTGGCCGCGCCGAATATGATTGACGTCATTCTATATTCTTCGGGAGCTCCCACTTTTCTGTCGCCTCTCCACAGATATCGGAGGGCGTCTCTGTCCTCTTGTCGGACTTTCACCTGCATAAACATTTCGGCAATATCGCCCGAAATGGCTATGGGGTGTCTACGGAACCTCATCATGACGCCGGGCAGCGACTGTAACAGGTCTGGCCCTGTGAGTAGGAAGTCGTTCAAAGACATTCCATTCGATTTAGCTGCGGCGTCGTGTACTATACGGAACTTCTCTGGCTTCATTGGGTTGAAGACATCGAAATGAGGTAAGTACCAGGTTCTTCCTGGTGTACTATTTTTGGGCGCCTTCTCGGCGTACCCTTTCTGTAGGAGCGAGTCCATCTGTTCCGTATATCTATCTCGAAGAGTCGAATTATTATCGAGTTTCTTCTCTATAGAGACAAGCCGCTTGTGGGCTGTCCCGTAACTATCGGGCATTTCAAATTTTTCTTGCTTCCATAGCATTGCGGTTTCTATGTGCCCATTTTCTATTTGTTTGGTGTGTCGTTTCAAGATGTCTTCTGCCTTCTTTTCGGGGTCAGAAGTTGGACGTTGCGGATTAACTATTAACGATTCTAATGCGAAATATTTACGGAGCTGTTCATCAAGGTTTTCGTCTCTTGATGCTGTGTTGTTCACATAGTGCACCTGTTGACCGAGTATTCTATTGTGCGCGCCATGTAAGGTCCATCCCAGAGTCGTGAGTGACGCTATGGGCTGGTGTTTCGGGCCTCTTCTTACTTCACTGGCTAACAATAAGTGCCAGTTGTCTTGGCCGATCAGAATCTTGGGCGCGCCGACTTCGTACACCAGCTGTTGTTTCAAGTCGCTGAGATGCTTGCAGTATGTGACATCTTCCTCTTTAACTGTTTGCGGCGTGAGGTTGAGCTTCGGTATGGTGCGCGCTCTGAACGGCACCCTGTTCTTTAGCTGGCTCGCGAGCTTTACTGTCACTCTGCGTGAGCAAGGAGTGTCGATCATGGTGTCACCGATCGCTCCAATCTTGAGCGGGTCGATGCGTCCTTCGGCTCCGACTTGAGTAGCGAGGTCCTCGTCTATCAACGATACGGTTGATCCATCGTCGAGAAGGGCGAACGTAGACGCCTCTCCCGCCGGTCCAATCACCCGGACCGGTACTATCTTGAGGTAGGCGTGACTCGACGATGTTCGCGAACTGGCAACCACTTCTTTGGTATCTCGTGGTTCGAGGATCTTCGGCTTTTCGGCGGCCGCTGTAGCGAGCTTCTTCTCATAATGGAGTAAGCGATTGTGGCTGGCTTTACATCCCTTGATGCCACATCTGTTCGATTTGCACTGGTGTCGCTCGCGTCGAAACTTCATGCAGCGATAGCACAGATTGAGCTTCTTCGCTAGCTCCCATCTCTGGTAGCTGTTGCCCTCCTTGAACTTCCGACAATCGCGTTCTATGTGCCCATCTTTCCCACATACGCGGCATCTATCGGCCGGTTTTTCTGTTGTTGTGTGGGTTCTCTGTGCCGTACGTCTGTTTGATGGGCCCTCTGTTGCGTTGATGTTCTCAGCGGGAGCAAATGCGCTGCAGAAGCGAGCTTGTTCAGTGATGAATTCGCTGAACAACGATAGATCAGGTAATGACTGATACTTCTCCGTATATATTCGGTACCACTGAACTCGAATAGAGTTTGGTAGCTTCTCTGTCAATGTTCGCATTAGTTCAGCATTGATCAAGTAGTGATCCTTCTTCAGTGCTCGTAACGTGACGATAGCACATCTCACTCGACTTGCGAACGTGCAAATGTCTTTCGGATTCTCGCTGCACCGTGTCAGTCCGCGCAGTCTATCTGTTTCGGCTTGCGCTATCGAGTCCGGTCTTCCGAATTGCAGCTCCAGTTCCTTCATAATATCGTCTGGTCTTGCATGTCCGATGAGTTCTGAGCTCACTGTATCGAGTGCACGTCCGTGTAGGCTCCTTCTGAGCCTTGCTGTGTTCTCGACATCGTTGAAATATCTTCGAGTTGTCTCGTAAATGGCTCGAAACGACAACCATTCTGTGTGTGCACCACTGAAGTTCGGTAAAGTCATGATGACCTTTGACGGTGAGGACGAATTCTGTTCTGTTTTCCTGTCAGCTAGCGATGCTATAGCTGCTGTTAAGTCCGTTATGAACGGCTGTAATCTATTTTCCCCATTGTCTTCTATTTTCTTCGGTGGTGCTATCTGTTTAGTCACTTCATCGACTTTCGGCTCTTGCTCCGGTACTTGCGCTCGACGAGAGTCCACTATCGGTACGGAGTCCACGGGGGGAGGCAATTGCTGCTCGCAGCTTCTATCTATTCTATTCTGTATGTCTCCCTCGGCGGCGTTGGTCTCTCTCTGATCAGGAACAGGTTCCGGTGCCTCTTCCAGCCAGGAACGCACGTACTCGTCGTTCGAGTTTCTGTCTTCTATGTAATCGTCGTCCGATTCTTGTTCGGCTCTCTGAAGTGCTAACTGTGCAAGCTCCAACTTAATCTTGAGTAAGTCTTCGCGTGCTTTCGCGACTTTTCTATAAGACCGCGTCGTCCTTCCCACGGTCGACGGCGGCTTGCTACGTTCGATACGTTCAATACGGGCGTCACCCCGGGTAGTCACCGGCAGGATTCGGCTGTATGTTCTATCTGTTGGCCTCAGTGTACTGTCTGAAGGCGCTTCAAATCTGGCTCCCTTCTTTGAGGTCGCTGGTGGTTCTGTTCGCTCCTCCTGTTCAACTGGAGCGGGGGATGAAGACAATTCTTCGCTGTGCGACTGCAACGGCTGTGTTCCTTCAGTCGTGGATGGTGAACGCGGCGGTAACTGGTGACGGGTGATGGGAGCCCTTTCGGTTGGTTCCCTGTTTAGGTCTACCACCCACGCCTCAGGTGTCTTCCCACGCGACCTCGTGATCGGCATGATTGGTCTTCAAGTCGATTCTTCTTCAAAATTTTCAAAGTTCAAAATCTTCGAAAAATTTTCTATGTTCCGAGTCGGTCTATGTTTTCTATATGTAGAATCTTCTCAAAATTTTCAAAGTCCAAATTCTTCAAAAATTTTCTATGTCCCGAATCAGTCTATGTTTTCTATATGTAGAATCTTCTCAAAATTTTCAAAGTCCAAATTCTTCAAAAATTTTCTATGTCCCGAATCTGTCTATGTCTTCTAAGTGTAGAATCTTCTCAAAATTTTCAAAGTCCAAATTCTTCAAAAATTTTCTATGTCCCGAATCTGTCTATGTCTTCTAAGTGTAGAATCCTCTTCAAAATTTTCAAAGTCCAAAATCTTCAAAAAATTTCTATGTCCCGAATCTGTCTATGTTTTCTAAGTGCAGAAACTTCTCAAAATTTTCAAAGTCAAAAATCTTCAAAAATTTTCTATGTCCCGAATCAATCTATATTTTCTAAGTGTAGAATCTTCTCAAAATTTTCAAAGTCCAAATTCTTCAAAAATTTTCTATGTCCCGAATCAATCTACATATGTTTTCTATGTTCAGATGATCAAATTTTTCTAAGTCCCAGTATGAATCTTCGAAATTTTTCTAAGTGCCAGCTTCTATATTCGAAAATTTTCTAAGTGTTGGGTTCAATCCTCAAAATTTTTTCTAAGTCTCAGGTTCTGTCTTCAAAATTTTTCTAAGTCCCAGCTTCTATGTTTGAAAAATTTTCTAAGTGTTGGGTTCAATCCTCAAAATTTTTCTAAGTCCCAGGTTTGGTCTTCAAAATCTTCCCAAGTCCAGGTTCAATTTTCAAATTTTCTCGAAGTCCAGGATTCCTTAGAAATCTTCTAAGTCCAGACGCGATCCTTCAGTGTTTCAGGAAAACTTTCAAAGTCCAAAGTTTCGGGGTGAGTCCTTAAGGGTGGCTCCCGAAGGGTAGTTTTCTCCAAGGGCAGTCCTCACGATGAACCACGATGCTGAGCTTGAGGCTTCTTAACTGGAACGTATGTTGACGGATAACTTCGGATCCGCCTCAGGGTGAGTCCTTAAGGGTTGGTTCTTGAAGGGTAGTTTTCTCCAAGGGGTAGTCCTCACGATGAACCACGATGCTGAGCTTGAGGCTTCTTAACTGGAACGTATGTTGACGGATAACTTCGGATCCGCCTCAGGGTGAGTCCTTAAGGGTTGGTTCTTGAAGGGTAGTTTTCTCCAAGGGGTAGTCCTCACGATGAACCACGATACTGAGCTTGAGGCTTCTTAACTGGAACGTATGTTGACGGATAGCTTCGGATCCGCCTCAGGGTGAGTCCTTAAGGGTTGGTTCTTGAAGGGTAGCTTTCTTCAAGGGGTAGTCCTCACGATGAACCACGATGCTGAGCTTGAGGCTTCTTAACTGGAACGTATGTTGACGGATAGCTTCGGATCCGCCTCAGGGTGAGTCCTTAAGGGTTGGTTCTTGAAGGGTAGCTTTCCTCAAGGGGTAGTCCTCACGATGAACCACGATGCTGAGCTTGAGGCGTCTTCACAGGAACGTCAATCGACGACTAACTTCGGATCTGTTTCGGATGAGTCTTCAAGGGATGATTCTTGAAGGGTTGATTCGGGAACGGATACCAATTGACATACTGTTAAGAAACAAGATACGGGGTGCGTATGTTTGGCTCTTGTGCCAAACTATATCGCAGGGCTTCGGTTTGAGTCTTCAATGCTTGTTTCTTCGAGGGTTGATTCTTCAAGGGATGATTCGGGAACGGATACGTTTTGACATACTGTTAAGAAACAAGATACGGGGTGCGTATATTTGGCTCTTGTGCCAAACTATATCGCAGGGCTTCGGCTTGAGTCTTCAAGGCTTGTTTCTTCAAGGGTTGATTCTTCAAGGGATGATTCGGGAACGGATACGTTTTGACATACTGTTAAGAAACAAGATGTACGGGTGCGGAGATCCGGCTCTCGAAGGACCAAAAAATGTACCGGACGGGCGTGATCGACTGGAACGGGGTTGTGATGGGGTAGGTCTATCCTTTTTCTTCTCCTCCGAAGTGAACTGTGACCGACCGACGACGTCCAGCCGCGCTGACGTCCTGTACCGAAAACTAGGGTTCTCCGCACCACACGTACAACGTTCTTCTATCTTGCCAAGTACTTGCTGTCTTCGGGGTAGATTGGGGTGCAGGGTGAATGCTTACCAGGGTTAAATAATAGGCAGGAATTTGAGGACACTGCAGCTAATGGTTTAAGGGCAAAGTCGCGAGTACTGTGATTCTATTTATAGATTCTAGGGTTTCTTCTGCCGGTGACTACGAATTGGCTATTTTTAACCATTTACTAAGGTACGAGGATACTTTACCGTAACGAGGCCCAAAAACCACTAACTGCTTCAGTTTATTTTAACTGCAAATTTTTACTATGGTTCTATGACATTTTCGGCTATATCTAGGTCTATTCTAGGTCTGGATGGGGGTTGACGCACCTCTATTCAAATCCCCCGAAATTCCCCGTCGAACGGGTTGGAAATCAACCCCTCAACCCTGCCCACTAGTGGGCTTGTTGCATTTAACTATCAAAAATATCACAAGTTTTGAGCTTGCTTACTATTTGGGGTTGATTCCCCGAAAAACTGTGCCCCATGGGCTATGAAACTATCTATATTCGGGTAGGTGCATCATCCCTCCATCCAGCTACACAACTTACCAAGCCACCCCTCCAAGGGTGGAGGTACTATAGGTCAGGAACCCGGGAGAGGATAAAAAACTATGTTTATCTTCTTATCTATTTTGTGGCTTTATGCCTTGCCTGACCATGAAGATGTGTACATATCTGGATAGGGCTGAGTGCCAGCTTTCCAGTGCCTATGGTTTAAGACCTAAATTCCTAGATGCCCTAAAAACTTAGCACTGAAGGTGCGTGTACATGATGGTTTTCTTCAACCACCCTACTATGTTCGAATGTGAAATGACTATTTTGTGTATACCTTCGATTTGGCTGATTTCCATCAGCCAATCAGAACACGCCCTCAGGGTGCTATTGGGAATGTGTAAGGGAAATGTGTAGCCCTACCTATTGACTATAATTTTCTTTGAAAATATGTTTTCCCCAGAACATCTTTTACGTGTTTGGGGAAAACGACAAACATATGACTTTAAATTGATTACATAGCTTACAAACTATCACTATGCAAGTACATAAGCTTCTAAATTCAGTACATAGGCCTACGACTATAGGTACATAGGTACTATCTATGCGAGTTATACAATGTTAAATGCGTCTCCGCGAACATTTCTATTGCTATTTAAGTATATAAGCTTCTAACTTAAAAAACATATAAGCTTACGAATATGAGTACATAAGGCCGTTTATGCGAGTTATATAAATCAAAATGCTCCGTCGCGAACAAGATACTGATAACGTGTAACCAATTATTAAATTTAAGAAAATCAAATGAAAATGATCAGTTTCCTTTACATGTATTTTTTTACATATTTTTGTTACAAAAACCCTTTTGATTATCATGTGCAGCTATATATTTACCTTTGAAAACCGTTAGTCTACCTTAAGGAGATTGAATCAAACTGCGGAAATGCGACTGTCCCTAAGGTGAAAAGACAACAACATTGTTGACAGCACCAAGAATGACAACACTGACACATTTCTCCAAACCAGGAAACATCATGCATCAACAATTAATTTCATGAAAATGTTATGAAAAAAAGACTCAAAATTTGAATTCGTAAGATAACTACCTATATTTACAAAATGAGGAGTCTGCCAAAATCACAGGGGCCCCAGTACTCTAATGTGCTCAAGGCCTCCAAAAGGTAAAAGACGGCCATGGTCTTGGCAAGGGGCATCATCATTACTGAGTTGTGGAGGTCAGATAGAGAGAGAAGATGAAAACTTGGATCGATGGATTCAGGTCTTTTCCTTCTTCTTCTTTTCGTGTCGAACGAAACGAAGAAGTGTCGAATGCATCACCCACGTTCGTCGGTAATGAGACTGTACTACTCTGTCAAGAAAGTACCGGGAAAAGATCAATAATACACAAAATGTCTGTTATTCATCCAAATTTATTTTATCACCTTCAAAGTATGCTCCTTTAGAAACGATACACTTGCGCCAACGAATAATCCATTCATCAAAACATTTTTTAAACGCTGCTTCCGGAATTGAGTTCAGTTCTCGCCGCGAATTCTTCTTTATGTCTTCTATCGATTGAAAACGGGTGCCACGAAGTGGTAATTTGAGTTTAGGAAAAGGAAAAAGTCAGCAGGAGCCATATCTGGTGAATATGGTGGTTGCTGGATGGTATTTGTTGAGTGTTTGGTTAAAAATTCGTTCACAATGATAGCCTTGTGCGAAGGCGCATTGTCGTGGTGCAAAATCCAAGAATTTTCTTTCCACAAATCTGGCCTTTTTCGTCGAATTTGCTCTCTTAAACGCCGCATAACGCTCAAATAATATTTTTTATTTACCGTTAGACCTTCCGGTAAGAATTCAGAGTGCACAACACCGCGATAGTCAAAGAAAACAGTCAACATGACTTTGACTTTTGATCGACTTTGGCGTGGTTTTTTCGGTTTCGGTTCAGTTGGAAGGCGCCACTCCGAAGCTTGTTGACTAGTTTGCATGTCAAACTCGTAAACCCACGTCTCGTCACCAGTAACAATGCGTTTCATGAATGTTGGGTCCGAACTGACTCGTTCTAGCATGTCTTCAGCGACTTTCATGCGATTGAGTTTTTGGAGAAAATTCAGATCTTTTGGGACTAGCCGAGCAGCAACATGTTTCATACCCAAATGATTAGTTAAAATGGTACGGATCGACTCGTGAGATACAGAAAGTTCGGCGGCTATCTCTCTCAGAGTTGAATGGGGATTTTCAGTCACTATTTCCTTCACTTATGCGATGTTAACTTCAGTTGCAGACGTTGACGGCCTACCAGAGCGAGGCAAATCTTCCATCACATCTCGACCGCTTTTGAACGCTTTGAACCACTCATAAGCACGAGTTTTTGATAAAGTCGATTCACCGTAAGCCTTCTGTAACATTTTCAGTGACTCCGAACACGAAATTCCATTGGCGATGCAAAATTTAAGACAAACTCTTTGTTCAATATTTTTGTCCATTATGAAATTCGCAATACACACTATATATAATATCACTAAAACCAGCACTGTATTTAATATAAATAACAGATGCAACTCAAACTCCGCGCCAAAATGGAAAACAGTTGTGCCAATCTAACAACTACAAAAAAACAAAAATTTGAATTTGGAACCATAAACAAATCATCCATTCCCGATACTTTTTTGACTGAATGTATATCCCACAAAAGTGTGGAGGTCGAGGCTTTTTAAATGCTAAGACTTTCCACAATCGCGAGATATGCAGTCTCAGGGAATATTTACTAGCTGTCGATGGGTGTGCATCGAGATGTAGTGGCGGTGGACAAGGGACTTACCCCGCTCTCCTTGGCGCTGCTGTTATGTGCCTTTGTGATCGAGTTTGTGTCATCATAGTGAAACAATTATTCAGCTAGACTCTGCGTTACCAAGTGCAAGCTGTCCAGGGTATTTTTTTATAAGGATGGGAAATCATCAAATGATTCCTCCCGCTCTGGGTGATTAGTGACTAAAACCCATCCGTGTTCCTCCTAATGCTGCGTTCCAGGGCCGCGGCCACTCTTTCGAACAGATTCCGCAATCGTTCTTCCATACCTTCACCTCTATTAGTCGTCATCTCAATAATTAGCTCATTTCTAACTATACCTACTTCATGCAGTCCATCCCCCATTTCTTTGGTGTTCCCCCACTCTTATAGTCATCCACTTAATTGTAAAACTTTCCTCACGATATAATCTTCATGCTTATTGAAGTATCTCACTCACATTGATAAAATGTATACGTTACGATGGCTCTAAATTCGACCAAACATCAGAGTGCCAATTTTAATAATTTTCAAATTTCGTTCACATTCGCATGTCAGTCGCAACACATCAAAAAAGTACTTATGACTTTTTTGGCAGTTTGCGATTGGCATGCGAATATGAAACTAATTTGGAAATTAGTTGCTTAAAAGTTAATGGAATAGGGTCGTGGACTCAAAAAATCTAATTAGTCCGTTAGATAGATTTCCAATAAATACCTATCCGAAACATATTTTTTCTTTTGTTACGTAAACCAAACATGACGAAGATACGACGCTTTTAAAATTCTCAATACGTCACGCCGTAGTATAATTTTAGTGCGCTCTGACATCACGACCCCACCTCCCGAGTTGTGATACGTTTTATCGTTGTCAATATTCATTGATTTAAAAAAAAAACAACAAAAAAATACGTCTCTATTTTTTTTAATACTCTAACTGACGAACTAAATAGATTTACAATTTATTGATTGTGGAAACTGGTCCTCAGGTTTTGGTAAGTACCAATGTTGTTTACTGTTGTCAATACGTTAATTATACCGTTTTGAGTTTTTGGCAAAACTATGTTTTTTTATTACTGATCGGCTCGCTTTTGACCATTATGTCACTTGACGGGAAGTGACGATCGAGCACGCTTGCCTAGAAGTGACCTATTCACTCTTGACTTCATGCAGATTCTTCCAGTGATGGTAGCAATGTCGTTTGTAGCTGACTTCTAAAACACCCATCTAGCACTAGAGAAGTGTGAGTATGTGATGGGTGAACAGTTAGAACAGAATAGAATACTCTTTATTATGTACACCATATAAGTTACAGAAAAAATAGATGAAGAAAACATTACATAGGGTGACACAATAGGCGGCCTTATCGCTAAAAGCGATCTTTTCAAGACAACCTTTGGATGGATTGCAAAAATAATCGAAAGACATTACTGCATTACTACTTTATATAAATACATGATAGATAAATATTTACAATTATAATTATGTAACAAATAAAAAAATGCATAGGAACCCAAGTGAAAACGATTAGAAAAAAGTGATTTTTGACCATTGTTTTAAAAATGGGCAAAGATTGAGCACGTCTTACCGACACGGGTAAGGGGCATTCCATAACCGCACCGCTTGAACCGTAAAAGATTTGTCGTAGGAGCTGGTGGAATGCATCGGCATCTCTAATCTCAAGTTTTCCGATGACCTCAGACATCTATTGTGTGTTATGAAATGAAGGAACTTGAAGCGTTCTTAAAGATAAGACGGTTGTAGGATTGAACAGAATACTGTAGAGCAGAAATTAAATGTAAAAAGTGTAAAACTAGAATAATCTTTATCTCTATACATATAAAATCCTTTGTCCTGAATGACTGACGGATCAATGCACAGCTGAAACCGCTGATTGTACAGACCTGAAACTTTTAGGGTGTGTTTTTTGTGTGACGTAGGTAGGCATCCACTTAGAAACGATTTTTGAAAATTCATACCCTAAAGGGGTGAAATAGAGGTTGCAAGTTTGAATGGAAAACCTTATTCCTAGAGCCTATTTTTTTTTAAATTTGGTACAAATGTTGACCAAAATAAATAATAAAGAATGTCATTATTAGTTTTTCACAACTACCCCCAATAGGCGTATTAAGGGGTATTAAACTATGTATGGATGAATCTTATTCCTTGGGCCAATTTACTACTCTGTCAAGAAAGTACCGGGAAAAGATCAATAATACACAAAATGTCTGTTATTCATCCAAATTTATTTTATCACCGTCAAAGTAAGCTCCTTTAGAAACGATACACTTGCAGCAACGAATAATCCATTCATCAAAACATTTTTTAAACGCTGCTTCCGGAATTGAGTTCAGTTCTCGCCGCGAATTCTCCTTTATGTCTTCTATCGATTGAAAACGGGTGCCACGAAGTGGTAATTTGAGTTTCGGAAAAAGAAAAAAGTCAGCAGGAGCCATATCTGGTGAATATGGTGGTTGCTGGATGGTATTTGTTGAGTGTTTGGTTAAAAATTCGTTCACAATGATAGCCTTGTGCGAAGGTGCATTGTCGTGGTGCAAAATCCAAGAATTTTCTTTCCACAAATCTGGCCATTTTCGTCGAATTTGCTCTCTTAAACGCCGCATAACGCTCAAATAATATTCTTTATTTACCGTTAGACCTTCCGGTAAGAATTCAGAGTGCACAACACCGCGATAGTCAAAGAAAACAGTCAACATGACTTTGACTTTTGATCGACTTTGGCGTGGTTTTTTCGGTTTCGGTTCAGTTGGAAGGCGCCACTCCGAAGCTTGTTTACTAGTTTGCATGTCAAACTCGTAAACCCACGTCTCGTCACCAGTAACAATGCGTTTCATGAATGTTGGGTCCGAACTGACTCGTTCTAGCATGTCCTCAGCGACTTTCATGCGATTGAGTTTTTGGAGAAAATTCAGATCTTTTGGGACTAGCCGAGCAGCAACATGTTTCATACCCAAATGATTGGTTAAAATGGTACAGATCGACTCGTGAGATACAGAAAGTTCGGCGGCTATCTCTCTCAGAGTTGAATGGGGATTTTCAGTCACTCTTTCCTTCACTTTTGCGATGTTAACTTCAGTTGCAGACGTTGACGGCCTACCAGAGCGAGGCAAATCTTCCATCACATCTCGACCGCTTTTGAACGCTTTGAACCACTCTTATGCACGAGTTTTTGATAAAGTCGATTCACCGTAAGCCTTCTGTAACATTTTCAGTGACTCCGAACACGAAATTCCATTGGCGATGCAAAATTTAAGACAAACTCTTTGTTCGATATTTTTGTCCATTATGAAATTAGCAATACACACTATATATAATATTACTAAAACCAGCACTGTATTTAATATAAATAACGGATGCAACTCAAACTCCGCGCCAAAATGGAAAACAGTTGTGCCAATCTAACAACTACAAAAAAACAAAAATTTGAATTTGGAGCCATAAACAAATCATCCATTCCCGATACTTTTTTGATTGAATGTACATGACACTTTTGGTACTAATCTTGACCGAAGTAAATACTAGAGATTTGTATTATTAGTTTTTCACAAGTATTCCCAAAAGTCGATTTTAGCACCTATATTAAATTTGTATGGAAGATTCGTATTCCTTAAATAGGTTTAATAAACTTGAAAGTTGGACCTTAGTTACCAGGTAGATAAAATTTTCATTTATAGTAAAATGTGTACAAGGAATACTATAGCATATTTTGCAAATTCAACAGCAATGCGGAACGGGATGGTTTTGTAAGGAACATTTTTATTTGTGGTCAGATTTACATGAAACATGGTCTACTAATGATACTTCATTTTTGATATACTTAAAATAAACAAACATCTATTGCAGCATTTTCTGTCAGCTTACTTCTGGATTCCTACTATACGGGGGAGTCGGTCTAACAAAGTTTGAATGGCAAAACGTGTTTGCTTGGTCTGTCTGATGACTTCAAAGTTTCAAAATTGTATACAGACAATTGAAATATTATATATGTATAGACAAATGAAATGTTGGCTCGTTTTAGTGAGTTGACAGTAGGGCGACGCTCCATCTAGACATTATCTATAATAATATAATCTAAGTAACAAAGTTTATTTACATTAATGGGAAATTAATTAGTTTAACTGTTGCTCCAATTTTATTAAGTAACAAATAATTAAAAAAACTGGAGTAGCTCGTGGCTAAAAAATACTAGCCGCACGGATCGATCTTCAAGGTTAAGCAACGCTTGCCAAGGTTGGTCTGTGGATGGGTGACCATCTTAACATACCGAGTTTCCTCCGAGCCACGGAAAGCAAGTTAAGCCATTGGTCCCGGCTGTCATTTGTAGATCTTTGACAGTCGTTACGGAATTCAGAAGCCAGTAAATCTGACACCAGTCTTGCCAAGAACTAACGTATTACCCAGTAAATGGGTTGTGGAGGTCTGGTAAGCAGCCGCTCCACGTAAAATACTGGTATTCAGCTGAATCTGGTTTGACTGGAAGCCGACCCCAACATAGAACTTGGGAAAAGGCTAGGCTGATGATGAAATAAATGAAAAAAACATAGAATAGACTGATTAATGCTAATACATAGGTACATAGATTTCAGGAAATGTTAATTTGTTGGAAATAAAATTGTTTTTTTTTTAAATGTGTTTATTAATATTGCTTCAATAGTGACGGCACATGCCTTTTTCGTTCGCTTTCTTATTTCTTGAATGGCATAAAAGATAGATCAATGGAAATTCGTAAAGAAATTTTTGGTCATTTAATACAAAATTGGAATGAAAAACAAACAAACGACAAATCTTTTACGGTTCAAGCGGTGCGGTTATAGAATGCCTTGCCTGTATCAGTAAGACGTGCTCAATCTTTGTCCTTTTTTAAAACAATGGTCAAAAATCTTCTGTTTGATCGTTTTCACTTGGTTCCTATCCTTTATATTTATTTTTATTTGTTACATAATTATAATTGCATATATTTATCTATTATGTATTTATTTATATAAATCGTACACCTAAGACTACCTGCAGTACTGTCTTTCCATTATCTTTGCAATCCATCCAAAGGTTGCCTTGAAAAGATCGCTTTTAGCGATAAGGCCGCCCATTGTGTCACTCTATGTACTTAAGGCGAGGTTACCCCGATAAACGTCGTCAACAATAGCGTTTTACTCGTACATGGAACGGATTTAAATTTTGAAAAAAATGTATTACATAGTTGACTCTTCGATCATGAGATGTCGGGCATGCGATACACGATTACTTACACTTCACTGCATCTAATTAAATCGCAAAGACATGTCCAAATGATGGCTAAATAATCGTTTTACTTGAGTTATATTAGGCTTTGAAAAATAAAACTTATATCATAATAAAGGTCGTAAAAAATGTGT
The DNA here is from genome assembly GCA_950371165.1 of Lacanobia oleracea. Lineage (NCBI taxonomy): Eukaryota > Metazoa > Arthropoda > Insecta > Lepidoptera > Noctuidae > Lacanobia > Lacanobia oleracea. Next base: position 5,680,372 of record OX493406.1, on the reverse strand, counting down.
ATTATCTCGGGTCACATAATGTGCAATATGAAAATAAATGTATCACAAATTCCAAAACCAAGTGTATTTCACTAGTTTGCGCTCGCTCCGAGTCCTTTAGTCCCGAGCGGAACGTGTTCGAGGTCGGACGTGCGCCAATTTTTTCCGTCATCCCCCGATAAAAAATGTTTTCGATAAATAGTAATACATATACATACTTTATCATCACTTTAATTTAGTTTTTTAAATAGTTGTAATATTGTTCGTTTTATTAGGTAGATTATTAGAATAAATTAATATTAGAATGAATAAACAAAAACGGTAAGAATACTTTGACGATATTTTTTATTTAGGTACCTAAATTATATTTTACCATACAACACAACAACTACCACAACACAACAAATAATATTATTATATTTTGTGTCTATGTTTGTGAAGGTCACGTACCACAGCACACTCGTACCACAGTGTAGCAAAGTACAGTACCTATTACATTGCTCATTTCCTACAAGTATGTTTATTATTTTCGGTGACATTTATTTTTCGCTAATACGAAACTACGTTATGCCTGAGTTATATATAATGCCTGAGTTATATATAATGCCTGCGTTATATATAAACTACGTTATGCCTGCAATTATAATACTTCATTAAAAAAAATAGTTTCAGTTAATTTCGTTTTTTTTTTTTTTGTAAAAACGTATAGCGGTTCCCAAACCACATCCACCTACCAATTTCCAACTGTGTAGTCCTAACAGTTTCTTAATAAAATGGTTGTGACATACGGACAGACAGACAGATATAAAGAATCTATAAGGTTTTAGGTTTTTGCCATTCGGCTTCCCTAAAACTAGAGGCATACATACGAAAAATCACGCGGGCGATGTCACGGGCAGCAACGGGTATATAACAATAAAAAAGTAATTGGTATTACCAAGTGCAGGGTCAACTACATGTTACGCAAAGAGCCCAATGCATATTTGGAACATGGTCGGGCGAAAATCACCCACTATTAGTGGAATATATTCCAAGGGATGACGAATTTTGGAAGGTGAAAATAGAGAAAAAAATTGTAGACTTTTATTTGAAATGCGTATTGCCAGAAATTGTAGACCCGCGGCAAATTCGCGGTATACGAGACATAACATTGCACAGTAGCAAAGAAAATGTTATTGATGAACATAATACTACTCTGTCAAGAAAGTACCGGGAAAAGATCAATAATACACAAAATGTCTTTTATTCATCCAAATTTATTTTATCACCTTCAAAGTATGCTCCTTTAGAAACGATACACTTGCGCCAACGAATAATCCATTCATCAAAACATTTTTTAAACGCTGCTTCCGGAATTGAGTTCAGTTCTCGCCGCGAATTCTCCTTTATGTCTTCTATCGATTGAAAACGGGTGCCACGAAGTGGTAATTTGAGTTTAGGAAAAAGAAAAAAGTCAGCAGGAGCCATATCTGGTGAATATGGTGGTTGCTGGATGGTATTTGTTGAGTGTTTGCTTAAAAATTCGTTCACAATGATAGCCTTGTGCGAAGGCGCATTGTCGTGGTGCAAAATCCAAGAATTTTCTTTCCACAAATCTGGCCTTTTTCGTCGAATTTGCTCTTTTAAACGCCGCATAACGCTCAAATAATATTATTTATTTACCGTTAGACCTTCCGGTAAGAATTCAGAGTGCACAACACCGCGATAGTCAAAGAAAACAGTCAACATGACTTTGACTTTTGATCGACTTTGGCGTGGTTTTTTCGGTTTCGGTTCAGTTGGAAGGCGCCACTCCGAAGCTTGTTGACTAGTTTACATGTCAAACTCGTAAACCCACGTCTCGTCACCAGTAACAATGCGTTTCATGAATGTTGGGTCCGAACTGACTCGTTCTAGCATGTCCTCAGCGACTTTCATGCGATTGAGTTTTTGGAGAAAATTCAGATATTTTGGGAATAGCCGAGCAGCAACATGTTTCATACCCAAATGATTAGTTAAAATGGTACGGATCGACTCGTGAGATACAGAAAGTTCGGCGGCTATCTCTCTCAGAGTTGAATGGGGATTTTCAGTCACTATTTCCTTCACTTTTGCGATGTTAACTTCAGTTGCAGACGTTGACGGCCTACCAGAGCGAGGCAAATCTTCCATCACATCTCGACCGCTTTTGAACGCTTTAAACCACTCATAAGCACGAGTTTTTGATAAAGTCGATTCGCCGTAAGCCTTCTGTAACATTTTCAGTGACTCCGAACACGAAATTCCATTGGCGATGCAAAATTTAAGACAAACTCTTTGTTCGATATTTTTGTCCATTATGAAATTCGCAATACACACTATATAATTATGATATTACTAAAACCAGCACTGTATTTAATATAAATAACAGATGCAACTCAAACTCCGCGCCAAAATGGAAAACAGTTGTGCCAATCTAACAACTACAAAAAAACAAAATTTGAATTTGGAACCATAAACAAATCATCCATTCCCGATACTTTTTTGACTGAATGTATAATGGCAGGTCCAAGCAAACAAACTAAACAAAACCAAATCCCAAGTCAATCTGTTCTGGTAAGCCCATGCAAACCACGTCAACTACGTTTCGACGAATTGTAGCCAAATGTGCATAATTTACATATTTTTATTTTTATTACTTTTATTTCTATACTTTTAATTCATTTTTCCTCTATTTTTATTTTTATCTGGCAATATTTTAGCTAATCTTAATTAAACTGTGTTTAACTAATCAAATATTTATTTATTTTACCCATTTTCCCTAAACCCATACTTTCCACGCATACTTATATTCTTATTATGTGGGATACTAAAATTAAATAACCATTCAATGCATCTAAGTATTTTTGAATTACAATATTGAAATCGTAGTTCAATAATTCTATCATATCTAAATTAATAAATTGAAGTTGCTCTACGGCATTACTCTATTCTGTGACGCAACTGTGTACCTACTCGAGTTCGTGAAGTCATGAATGAGCGGTATGACGACAGCGCGCGGCGTTTCTCCGATGCATCGCAGTTTATTACGTAGCGCTATTGGTTGCGGGGCCTGAGGTAAGCGTTAAATGCCTACACGGCTGGGGTAACCTCGCCTTAATGTTTTCTTCATCTATCTTTTGTGTAACTTATATGGTGTACATAATAAAGAGTATTCTATTCTATGAATTTGCTGTAATATCTCATTACAGTAATGGAGACAGTTACATGAATCGACTCAAGTTGAAGAAGTTAAAGCTTGCATTAAAACCCCAACTCCTTGGCCCTTATAAAAAACCTCTAGCTTAAAAAAACATGCGAGTGCACTTGAAAGACGATATTTATGCTGGGTAATTTTCCAGTCGCCTTCTTAATTTAAATAGGGATTTAAGAGTACCCTGAAATTGGGTGCATGATTACAATTCCAACAGGTCTTGCTTTATTTGTTTCGACGGTTGAAGATCTAGCAGCCCAAATATACCCAGTCGTCCAGAACCTACTTAGCGAACCTGTTATTGTTTTTTTTTTAAGGGTGGGAAGTCATCAAATTACTCCTCCCACTCTGGGCGAAACAGAACTTACTAACTAAAACGCACCGTGTTCCTCCTAATGCCCTTTGCGTTCCGGAGCCGCGGTGACTCTTTCAAAAACAATTCTAAAACCTCAACAAGCCTATACAGTGGTTAACAATCATCAATACGCGTAATATTGACAAATGCTTCTGGGGAAAATAGGGAATAAGTATACATATGTCCAAGATCACAGTCATTGAAGAAAATGAAACACACCACCCGGTTGAGTTTTATGATTTCTACTCAGATATTTAATCCCTCTAAAATTTTGTAATGAGATTTTGACCTTACTGAGAAATTCCTGAAGGAAAACCCCAAATACACTTTTTGCCCGACCTGGGAAGTTCCAGAATGCAGTTCAGTGAGCCTTGAATTGCACTCTTCCAACTTCCGTATTCTATCAGGGGTTAGGCATTGCTGGATATTCACTGACTGTTCTGTTTAATCTTATCGATCTTATTTAACGTCTTCATTGTTTTTTCTACTCACACGTGTACGAAGTCGCGGCCAACGACGGCCACGTTGATGCGTAAAAAAAATCAATAGATATACAAAAAACATAAGTAGACAAAAACTGGTGCATATCAGGGTCGACAAGTTGGGACAAATCTACTAAAAGGATCGATTTTTTAACATAATGGACAAAGGAAATTAGAGTGAACGGAATTCTATGAATATTCATACGAATATCAGAAATATACAAATTTAAAACAACACCATGAATTTAGTGACCAAAGCTGCTGATACTCTCGATTAATTTAGCAAATACGAAACCAGTACCAACGACACTCGACGCCAAATCAAACGTTCATTAACTTCAGTACTTATCCACTCAACAATAAACGTTTTACGACATAGTCGTATATAAGCAACCGCCACGCACAGTGCTATAGTAACGATCGAGGCGCGAACACTCGCCGACAGTGACGAACCCACAGAGATGAATACACTGGCCGCGTACACTACCGTGTGTCTCCTTATCACACTCGATGCTCGACTCATATCAGACAACTATAGTAAAGAAAGAAGAGCTCTATTAGACGAAGAAACGCTCACAGCTGTTGGCGGGAAACAACATCTGAATGAAGATGAAACGATTGTCAACGATATCTTGATGAAATGGAAGAGGGAAGAACTGAATCCTTCGTACATCAATCCGCAGCATTTCAACTTTTCCAAACACTACTTCGCATACAAGGAAGACATAAAAAATTCTAAGGTGTATCAAATAATCCGAAGAATGCCGAAAGGTGCGGTGTTACATGTGCACAGCTCTCTTATGTTACATCCAGATGTGCTAGTGAAGTTGACGTATGAGGATCACTTGTATGCGTGTTTCGCGAACGCTGATTTAATATTTCATTTCTCGGAGTCGACCCCAGATCGACCTTGTTCGTCTAAGTGGGATCTCGTTAGTGATCTCAGGAATTCTTCCGGCGATCCAGTCGCTTTTGATACGCAATTGAAGAAATATTTTACACTCTACAAAGAGGATGGTGAAGATTATGAATTTGTAGATATCAACAGAGTTTGGGAGAGATTCAACAAAGTCTATTATACTATCAAATCTTTGATTTCATATAGACCAGTAAGAGAAAAGTACTGGTATGAAACGCTGCAGCAGTTTTATGAAGATAACATTATGTATTTAGAGGTTCGTTCAGGTTTACAGAAGTTGTATGAATTAGATGGCTCAAAACGAAGTAAGAAGTATTTAGTAGAAATGTTCAAGAATGTAACAGATAAGTTTATCGAGAATCATCCAGACTTCATTGGTATGAAACTGATTGTCACAAAACACAGGGCTCTAAGTATTGACCAGGTTCTAGAAGCTTTAAATCTAACAAAAAGACTAAAAGCAGAAATGCCAGAAATGATCGCAGGATTTGACCTTGTCGGCCAAGAAGACATTGGTAGGCCATTGACAGATTTCCTTCCTATATTATCAGAGGCTAAGGACGATATAAACTTCTATCTACATGCTGGAGAGACTGCTTGGCTTGGAACATCAGCCGACGAGAATCTAGTCGACGCAATTCTTCTAGGTTCGAAGAGGATAGGTCACGGCTACGCTCTGACAAAGCATCCGAGTCTGCTGTCAGCTGTGAGGGAGAAAAACATTGCTCTGGAAGTGAATGTGATATCGAATGTGGTGTTATCCTTAGTGCACGACGTGAGGAATCATCCCTTGGCTTCGTACTTAGCTATGGGTCTTCCTGTAGTATTGTCGAGTGATGACCCTGGTGCGTGGAGCGCTGAGCCAGTGTCCCACGACTTCTTCGTGGCGTTCATGGGAGTAGCGAGTAAGCACGCAGACTTGAGGTTACTGAAGCAGCTGGCTCTCAACTCCATCACGTACAGTGCGCTAGAGGATGAGGGTAAAACGAGACTTTTTAAAGTTTTCAACGATCGATGGGACAAGTTTGTGAAAGATGTGATTTCTGATGAGTCTTTATCGGATACTAGTGTTTTGTAATTTTGTGTTGTGTTGTTTCGTGTTAACGACTCTTAGCATTATCGGAAACCCGCCAACGTCCGACCTACTTTTTTTTTCTTATGAGTAATTTATGTACAAAATTAATTAAGAATAGAATAGAATTTATGTAAACATGCAGCCTAATTGCGTAATAAAATAATACACAAATCAATGCAAATCTCGAGAACGCACATGGTGGTCTTTAGACTACGTTCTGGGCACTATTATTCCACCAAGAGATTTGGTCATCTGATGAAAAAAATTGATTCCCCAAATTGTGAAGTGTGTGGAGGAGTTATCGATGAAGTCTAGTCTAGAATACGTCGCAAAAATTGTTTATGATACGGCATTACGTCGATGATCTCATATTCTTTCACTTCAACATTGCGTGTTCTACATTCTTTAGCAGTCGAATTTTTAAACATGTGAAGCAATGGATCTGGAATTCCTTTGGATTGTGAAGGAATATGCGATTTCATACAACGTGTAATACACAGAAATTGCGAAAAATAAATCAGCTGTTCAGTAGGTACATTTTGTCGAGTTATGCGCACAGAAATGTGTGGGGGAGTCGATTTTATTTTGCGATTCCAGTGTTGGTTACATACCTACTGAAAGTTGTTCATAATAATGAGCACAATGACCCCTTAAGAGGTATTGCGTTTATTCAGTTACAGGTTGTAAAATACTAGCTTGTGCCCGCGACTTTGTACGCGCATTTCCCGTTCCCGTAGGAATTTCGGGAAATCCGTCTCTGATTGCTCCCATAGACTTTCCAAGGAACCTACATGCCATATTTCACCTTTTGAAACCAGTAGTTTCGGCTGCGCGTTGTCTGTCAGTCACTCAGTAACGGATTAGGAACAAGGATTGACGAAAGGGACTACAAAGGGTTGACTGGTAGAGAATGCCTATGGCATTAAGTCCGCCTCTGTACATTTTAGTGCTGAAAGTGTTTCAAATAAATAAATAACCTGTCTAAATATCTTCAATCATAGACATTCGTAGTAGGTACAGATTTTTTTTTTAATATCAGAGGAGATAATTAGAACAGTGCTTAGGCACTGTCCTAATTATCTCCTCTGATATTAATCATATTATTATGTTAAGAAAATGTTTTGTAAATAAATCATTATAGCGTGCATGACAAACATAATCGTGACACCAATAATAATGTTAGTAGGTACAATTATACTTTTAATAAACAATGTAAATAATAAAAGCATTAATTAATCACTGAAATTTACTGGGAGCTCGTGGCTAAATAATAACAGCCGCACGGGTCGATCTTTACGGTTAAGCAACGCTTAGCAAGGTTGGTCTGTGGATAGGTGAACATCTTAACATAGCGAGTTTCCTAAGTGCCTCGGAAAGCACGCTAAGCCGTTGGTCCCGGCTGTCATTTGTAGATATTTGGCAGTCGTTACGGATAGTCAGAAGCCAGGTAATCTAACTCCAGTTTTGCCAAGAAGTACCGTGTTACCCAGTTAATGGGTTGTGGAGGTCTGGTAGGCAGCCGCTCCACGTAAAACACTGGTATTCAGCTGAATCCGGTTTGACTGGAAGCCGACCCCAATATAGTTGGGAAAAGGCTAGGCAGATGATGATTTACTGTGAGTTAAATACGTTACGACCATGTCTCTGCGCATCGGTCTCTTCTGAAGTGGTAGCCCGTACGCCAGCGCAGAGAGGAGAGGGCGCTCACTACCTCGTTCTTATAATTACCCTAGTTATCTAGCACCCCACTTTCAATACATTTGCGCAAACCGCAATAGAAACTTACGCTCATCGCATAACCGTCTTCTTCATTGTCCTTCTCACCGTTTCATTCACTGTTCTTTCTTCATTCAATCAATTTCTCTGGATGGCAACTAACCAATTGACGTTCAAGGTCAGAGTTCGCGATTAAATTCGCGGCGGTGGCAGTAATATCAGTAATATCAGTAATATCGTCACAGCGCTTAATTTTTAGTCATTGTTTGTTTGCATGAACTGATAAAATATATTCGTGTATTAGTTTGTTCATTGAGTATTATATATTGTAGTGCTTATTGTATGTATAGTTCATATATAGTGTAGATAGATATACTATATAAATATATCTTTTTATCTATTAAATATATATTTATCGCGTTTGTTGCTCAAATTTGCACCTGCCAGTAATTGTCTCTGCATCACCCAAGGGTTGACTAGTAGAAAATGCCTAAGGCATTAAGTCCGCCTCTGTACATTTGTGTGCATGAAGTATTAAACAAACAAACAAATACAATCTGTTTTGTAAATTACATCTATTAGTTGCCAGTAACTATTTACACCGGAAGACACCGCCGTATGGTGTAGGCCGGTGCCGTATGGTGCCGTAAAAGAATAATACCATCCGATCACATCCCGTGGGTGTCGTAAGAGGCGACTAAGGGACTCACCAGAGAATGGGCAGCAGCGTTCTCTGTAAAACGCAACACCATACACTGCGATCGTCAACCCGCATTGCGAATATGGCAAACCCTTTGGGGGAGGCCTATGTCCAGCAGTGGTCGTCTCTCGGCTGTTATGATGAACAAATTACACTATTCCTACTACAATTATATCAAAAATATCCATAGACCGAAATAGCATGCGGAGCTGAAAAGTTCATGGAAGTTTACTTTAGCTGGCTACGTTTCTTGTATGGGATTATAGGGCAATTTAATTTTTATTACTTTTCGTAAAAGCGGCAATAGAAATACACAACATCATCATCGTCATATCAGCTGAAAGACTTCGACTGCTGGACATAGGCCTCCCCCAAGTGTCGCCACAACAACCGGTCCTGTGCGTCTCGCATCTATTGGCTTCCCGCGACTCTCACCAGGTCACCGGTCCACCTTGTAGGAGGCCTTCCAACGTTGCGTCTTCCGGTACACAAAATAGATAGAAACACACACTCTGTGAAAATGTCAACTGTCTTCTTATTACGGACAGACAGACGGACGGACAGCAGAGGCTTAGTAATAGGGTTCCGTTAGTTACCCTTTGTATACGGAACCCTAATTCTATTCCCTCTATTACTAAGCCTCCTTTCCGGTTTATGGTACCCTTCGTGTGAGAGTCCGACTCACACTTGACCGGTTTTTAAGTGAGTATATATAATTTCTATGTAGGTTCATGACTTTAACTATTTGAATTCTTTATTTCTTGCTGATATTATTTTTTAATGAGTTGATTTTTAGGGTTCTGTACGAAAATGGTAAAAAGGAACCCTTATGGTGTGACTAAGTCCGTCCGTCTGTCACACAGCTGTGTCTGGATATCTCTAGAATTACTAATGCTATCAACTTGAAATTTGGAACAGTTTTAGACGACGATTGCTCAATTATTTTGCAAATAAGAAAGAAATAAAAATTCATTTTTTTATTGCAACAGCGGCTGACAGGGGTTCTTAAAAATTCGAAGTGGGGCTACTAGAGCATGTGGGGTATCATTTGAAAGAGCGCTGTTTGCACATACTCAAACCTTATTTATTTTATTTTTGACGATAAATATGAAACATTTTGATCACTCCCCCCCCCCCCTTATCTCCGAAGTTTGCATAAAGAAAAATCTGAAATTATTCTATGTGATAAAAGTTTGTGTAAACTTTACAGGAAAAATAAAACGATGTCTCTAAATAGCACACATTTTCAGAAATCATCAACGTAAATTACATTAGTTCCACTAGCGGAAATATTAAACCATTTCACATTTTATATTTTGACTTACTAGAGGGCGCCAAGGTATTGATTGCACACGGGCGCCCAATAGGTTAGAGCCGCCTCTGGTAAAGGTTTATGGTACGGAATCCTCGATACGCGAGTCCGACTCGGCCCTTGCCGGTTTTTTGAATTAATTGTGTTTATGATTTATTTATACGAACTTAATGCCTTGAATGTTTGAAACATTTTAGTTTGGGACATCCATCAGCTAGATAATATAGTACTCGTACTTATGTTGGTACTTGTAAAACAGATGGAATATTATACTGCATTTTTGAGTTCTTTTGTAAATATTTACAGCAAATTGACAGTAATACAATTTTTTTTTGAAGGCTGTTTGCGAATTATAAATACCTCATTATTTATTTATTGTTAAACTACTTATGTACTATGTTCTGTATAATTAACTTTTTATTGTACCTTCAATTAATATAGTGATGATTTTGGAAGCTGCACAATCCAAGATAAATACAATAAAATACATACAAATTACACCCAAGACTTTTATTTATAGATAAGGAATCGTACACTTGAAATAATGTACTTTACATAATGAATTGCGTATGAAGTTATGAACCTGTATAGACAAAAGAACAGGAACTATCTTGTTCATATTCGCCAATAGAATTTGATAAATACGAGTAGGTAACAATTTGGCATACATTATAATGAACATAATAAACCCTTTCACAATATTTCCTTTACAATATTATTATTTTTGTATGTAGATGCAGTAATAAATAAACAAGTACAAGATTTGTAAGTACCTAAGTACGAGAGAGAGATAAGGACTCATCAATGATGACCTTTGTATATAGGTTAAAAGTAATGTCAACAAGAGATGGCCTATTGCACCACATCCGACCACAGACTGCACATTAATGACTAATAGTCTATAGTCCAAAAGTGCTTATCAGGGTTCGGTACCCGAAGGGTAGTTACAGAACCCTATTCCTAAGCCTCCGCTGTTCATCCGCCCGTCCGTCCGCGGGCTGTAACTCAAAAACCGTAATGTTGAAATTTAAATAGATTGTGTATACCTATTGCCGCTATAACAATAATAATAGAAATTAAACTAAATTAAAATTAATAGAGGCTCCCATACAAGCAACGAGTTTTTTTCGGTTTGTGGTTTTTACTGGTGGTAGGCTTCGGCCGATGGCTTGTGACCACCCACTGGGCAAAGACGTACCGCCAAGCGGCTTAGCTGTGTTCCGGTACGATGCTCAGTGTAGCCAATTCAGAGGAGTTGGGTCGAAATAGTTGTTCCAATGCAGGCAGACCAGCCAGGCTAGCCCTGGCATGGGCGTATCGGGAGACTAGTCTTGGAGGGTAGCGGGATCCGAGGCACGGTGCGCCGCTGGCCGCCCGCAGATAGTTGTGGGCCCAAGTAGTGTGCTAGCCACACATGAAAGGCTGCCCCGCCATCTGACGAAAAATCCCGGAATGCACCATCGTGCTGGTTGGCGACCAGATGAAAGGGCCCGATGGACATTCCCGGGGGGGCTCGGGCGTCCCCGCAGTCTCCAGACTAGTCCCCCAAAGATGTCGTCCTGTCAGGGCGTGCCTGAAGGTTAGCAGCTTGGAACCTCATTTCACTTCCTTCTCCTCAACCTCCATCACTTTAATGAACAGGAATAAAAAGAGAAAAGCTGTACAGCGGCAGCACGTCCCTTCGCATAAAGTGCACCTCTCTAATATACGAGGTCTGCACTCAAATCTCGCCGCAGTCCATCACCATCTTGAGACCGAGAAATCAGCGCTCTTGTTCCTGTCGGAGACGCAGATCGGATGTCCGTCGGACGTGTCATACCTGTCTTACCCTGGGTTTACCCTGGAGCACCACTTTAGACCCCGCGCGGGCGTATGCATGTACGCCCTGGGCGACATCTGCTATCGGCGTCTCCGCTACCTTGAAGACTCCAGGTTCTCAACGCTGTGGGCTATGGCGGACACAGGTCTAGACAAAATTGTCTACGCATGCGTCTACCGTTCGCACAGCGGTGATTTGGAGCAACTGGGCTTACACAGCACCTGAGTGAAGCGGCGGATGCGGCTCAGCAGCGGTACCCTTCTGCCCAATTGGTGTTACTGGGGGACTTCAATGCCCACCATCAGGAGTGGCTCTTCCCATACCAGTGCACAGACCATGATGGACGAGAGACGCGAAAGCTAGCGCTTGCGTTAAATCTTACCCAGCTGGTCCAGGGGGCAACGAGGGTGCCGGATGTTGATTCGCACACTGCCAATTGCTTGGACCTTCTGCTGACAACAGATCCAGACCGCTATTCGGTGTCGATTTCATCACCACTGGGACACAGACTTCACCAGACAGTGGTCGGAACTCCGACCACTGTCTGGTGAAGTCTGTGTCTGTCTACTCTCCGCCCGATCTTAGCCCAAGAGGCACCCGGCGGGTATGGCGATACAAGTCAGCAGATTGGGATGGCATGCGATCTTTCTTCGCATGTTACCCTTGGCAGCCTACTTGCTTTTCTTCCACTGATGCTGCGTCGTGCGCGGGCGCTGTGACGGATGTGTTGCGGATGGGAATGGAGTACTACATTCCGTTCTCTAACATAGCAATATCTGGCGAAGCTCGTCCTTGGTTTGGTGCCGAGTGCAATGCGCTTAAGCACGCGGCGTACCTAGCATGGGTCGACGCTCGTACGCGCAAAGCAAATGACGTGAGTCAGAAGAAGAGAGCCTTCAACAGGGCTGCTAAGTCCTGCAAGAAGGTGTTGCGGAGGGCTCGGTTTGACCACATTAGCCGAATAGGGAACAAACTTGCTTCATACCCAGCAGGTAGTAAGGCTTTTTGGTCCCTGGCTAAGTCGGTCGAATCGAACTTCTGCCGCCCCTCACTATCACCACTGCTGAGACCCGACGGGACGCTGGCCCACTCCGCTGAGGAGAAAGCGAACTTGTTTGCTTCTTTGTTTGCGGAATCTTCACCTCTGGATCCTGGTGGCGCGACGCCCTCCGCCTCTCCTGGTGAATGCGAGTGGAGTATGTCGAACATTCGCATTCATCAGAAGGACGTCCGCAGGGTACTGCGTAACCTAGACGTGAACAAGGCTAGTGGTCCCGACCGGATACCGGCAATTGTTCTGAAGACTTGTGCGCCTGAGTTGTCTCCGATCTTGACACGCCTATTTCGCCTTTCGTTTGAGACTGGAAAAGTGCCGAAGGCTTGGAAGCAAGCTAACGTGCAGCCCGTGCCCAAGAAGGGTAGTTGAGCTGACCCGTCGAATTATAGACCCATCTCGGTAACGTCCATACTCTGTAAGACTATGGAACGCGTGCTGAATCATAAGCTCCTGGCGTACCTAGAAGCGAATGATATCCTTAGTGACCGGCAATACGGGTTTCGCCGAAATCGGTCAACTGGGGATCTTCTAGCGTATGCCATTCACATCTGGAGTGAGGCCATAGAGAAGCACGGGGAGGCACTGGCGGTCTCCCTTGACATCTCGAAGGCCTTCGACAGGGTCTGGCACGATGGCCTTATTAGTAAGCTTCCTTCCTTCGTCTGCCCGCCGGTTTGTGTGATTGGATCGCAGATTTGCTGAGGGATCGGTCTATCCGAGTGGTCATAGATGGCTGCTCGTCTGAACTGCTGGATATTAATGCCGGGGTTCCTCAGGGGTCGGTGCTTTCGGCAACACTGTTCTTGCTGCATATTAATGATCTGCTTAAACCCGGTACCTTTGGGTATGCAGACGACAGCACTGTTGCTGAGAGATACGTGTCCGACGCACGAGCTGGTGGGTCGCAGATCCGGTCTCTCCGGGAGGCAATGGTTGAGCGCTTGAACGTGTCCTTACAGGCTGTCTCTGAATAGGGCGATGCCAATCTGGTCAAGTTCAATGCTGCTAAGACCCAAGCGTGTCTATTTTCCGCCAAAAGGAGCCAATTCCGCCCAGCTCCATCTTTCCGAGGTGAAACCGTGCCGATAACCGACCATCTTGAGCTTCTTGGGGTTACATTAACATCTACTCTCAATTTTGGCCCTTACGTAGAGGCAAAAGCTCAAGTGGCTGCAAAGAAGTTGGGGATTCTGACTAAGGTGAGACGGTACTTCACGCCGGAACAGCTGCTCAAACTCTATCAAGCGCAAGTTCGATCGTGTATGGAATACTGCTCTCATCTTTGGGACGGATCTGCCAGATACCAGCTTGATGCCCTTGAGTCAATTGAGAAACGAGCCAAGATTATCATCGGCAATGAGAGGGTCATCGTGTCGAAGCTCCAAAGTCTTGAACATCGACGATGAGTTGCTAGCCTGTCGGTTTTTTACCGGTTGCATTTTGCGGAATGTGCGACGGAATTGCATAATTTAATTCCGCCAAGCCCGTTCCATCATCGGACCACAAGACGAACGGCGATGCGCCACCGGTACATGGTGGACATCCCACCCATACGCACAAAACGTTTTGGGAACACATTCATAGTGCGTACAGCTAAGGAGTGGAATTCCCTGCCGGAGTCTGTGTTTCCTGATAGCTACAACCTGGGAGTCTTTAAATCAAGAGTGAATAGGTTATTTCTAGGCAAGCGTGCTCCATCTTCGACCACATCCTCGCTTACCATCAGGTGAGATAGCGGTCAAACGCGTGCCTATCATTAGTAAAAAAAAAAAAAAAAAAAAGTGGTTCCGTACCACCGGAACGTTTCGTGTGCGAGTCCAACTCGCACTTGGCCGGTTTTTTGTTTAACTTTTTTCATCGGTCTCGGATAAATATGAATGATGTGTCGTCATTCGATTCGTATTGCATTATTTGTAGAGCATGTAGATGTATTTGAAAAAAAAAAGTTCCGCTCGAAAATAACTGCAAAAGTTAAAAAGAAATTCCTGAAAAAACAAGTCTTTAGTCTCGGAACTGTAGGACCAAACGAAATTGATAACTTTGGTGGCCTGGTGGTAATGGCTGCGACCCAGGCAGGCGCTTTACTTTGTGTAAATTATTTCATAACGGTGAAGAAACATCGTGAGGAAACCGGCATGTCCTAGAACCAAAAATTCGAAGACATGTGACATCTACCAATCCGCACTGGGCCCTTGTGATTACGGCCCTCTCCCTCTCACCGAGAGGAGGCATGTGTCCCAGCAGTGGGAACATAGGCTGATTATGTATATAAAATATAAAAATTACGAAATAAAACTGTTATTCGGTTTTTTCACAAATATTTTTTTTACTGCGTATAAAAAAAAACTCCGGGAGTGCCGGCAGAAGTGAAACTTGAATACGTGCTTCGAATTTTCGATCAGGGTCACGTGTCCTGACGCGAATTTAATTTTTTTTACCCATCACAAAAAAGTGCACAACGCCGCTTAAGAACTTTTCACTTAGAAATAAAATTCCATGGAATAAAAAATTAAAATTGCATTAAGTTTGGAACTTAGTGGTGTGACATCCCCGAGATTAGGAAAGCACGCAGCCATTGCTCCTGCGCTTGATTTATGGTATTCTTCTTATTTTTGATAATATGTTATTTAGGAACCATCTACTATATTAAAATAAGTCGGGTTTTCCTTCCTGACGCTATAACTCCAGAACGCACGAACCGATTTCCACGGTTTTGCATTCGTTGGAAAGGTCTCGGGCTCCGTGAGGTTTATAGCAAAGAAAATTCAGGAGTAGGGTAGGTAGGGTAGGTAGGGTAGGTAGGGTAGGTAGGGTAGGTAGGGTAGGTAGGGTAGGTAGGGTAGGTAGGGTAGGTAGGGTAGGTAGGGTAGGTAGGGTAGGTAGGGTAGGTAGGGTAGGTAGGGTAGGTAGGGTAGGTAGGGTAGGTAGGGTAGGTAGGGTAGGTAGGGTAGGTAGGGTAGGTAGGGTAGGTAGGGTAGGTAGGGTAGGTAGGGTAGGTAGGGTAGGTAGGGTAGGTAGGGTAGGTAGGGTAGGTAGGGTAGGTAGGGTAGGTAGGGTAGGTAGGGTAGGTAGGGTAGGTAGGGTAGGTAGGGTAGGTAGGGTAGGTAGGGTAGGTAGGGTAGGTAGGGTAGGTAGGGTAGGTAGGGTAGGTAGGGTAGGTAGGGTAGGTAGGGTAGGTAGGGTAGGTAGGGTAGGTAGGGTAGGTAGGGTAGGTAGGGTAGGTAGGGTAGGTAGGGTAGGTAGGGTAGGTAGGGTAGGTAGGGTAGGTAGGGTAGGTAGGGTAGGTAGGGTAGGTAGGGTAGGTAGGGTAGGTAGGGTAGGTAGGGTAGGTAGGGTAGGTAGGGTAGGTAGGGTAGGTAGGGTAGGTAGGGTAGGTAGGGTAGGTAGGGTAGGTAGGGTAGGTAGGGTAGGTAGGGTAGGTAGGGTAGGTAGGGTAGGTAGGGTAGGTAGGGTAGGTAGGGTAGGTAGGGTAGGTAGGGTAGGTAGGGTAGGTAGGGTAGGTAGGGTAGTTAGGGTAGGTAGGGTAGGTAGGGTAGGTAGGTATAGTAGCCAGTTGACGGGAGCGAAGCCGCGTGGGTCAGTTAGTAAGTGTATAAGATTGAGCCTATCCATCGGTACAGTAAAATTATTCTCTGATGATGGAAAAGCAACTTACAAAATATTTGAACGTGACTTAGTCTCGGCATTACAAAACGGAGCTATGTCCAATGCCCATTACACAACAAAACGTGATCTATTAAAAAAACTGGTTCGATTTTTTCCGTACTTAAGTCATGTACCTGATAGTAAATATTCTATTTAAGATTGTCTATAAAAAGCGACGTGTTTAACATTGATTGAAGAATGTTCTGGAAGCTTCAATCTATTAGCTGTTACTATGGTAGGCGCTAGATAAACTATTTTCGCGGGTAGGTGTCAAAAACGATAGACGTAATAAATAAACTCGCAATAAAGTACATTGACCTTTCCCTAATATACCTTCGTAGATACCTGAACAATAAATTATGAACCGTTTTCATTACTAGAGAACATAAAGGATCACGATAAAAGTCGATTCAGGACAGCTTTATCTATACTTCTATCTATACTAATATATAAAGCTGAAGAGTTTGTTTGTTTACTTGAACGCGCTAATCTCAGGAACTACTGGTCCGATTTGAAAAAATCTTTCAGTGTTAGATAGCCCATTTATCGACGAAGGCTATAGGCTATATATCATCACGCTAAGACCAACAGGAGCGGAGCAGTGACGCAGAAGAAGTTGCGCGGGTCAACTAGTAAAAAATAAAATAATAAGAGTAATTATTTTTAATATCAGGCAACTGGGGCCCGTAGACAAAAAAATACACAAAATTAAAATTATACAAAATGAACTTAAACAATAATAAAGTAATTAACTAAGTTTACTATTGTTTAAATTCATTTTGTATAATTTTAATTTTGTGTATTGTAAACAAAACCCTTATAAAAACTATTACTATACTTACACGTAACGTTGTCGACGTACGTTTCGCTGCGTGGTGTCGCGTAAAACTTGCGCAAAGTCGGGACGGGAGACGGCATTTTTTCCCGTGTCTATGGCTAAAGCCACAGAAGCTATCGTTGTCGTTTTGTTGTCTGCCATACGGTCTGCCATCAATTTTGACGTAATTAGTTTTTATTTTTATTTGCTATCTCGTTCTAACTTGCACAGAGTCTAGGAGACTAAGAGAGAAATAAATATTTTCACACACTTTAGAATTACTATTTTTTATTAAATTCATGTTAAAACCATGTTATTAAATCCATATAATCCTATTTGCCAATTCATAACGATTCAAAATTTAAACCAGCCAGATTTGGCCCCACAGATCCGTGGAAACGCGCAATATGGCGTCAACAGCTGAGCGGAGAAGGTCGAGAGATATCACTATCTCCCGACCTTCTCCGCTCAGCTCCAACTCACGTTGGAACTCGTACCACGAAAGACGTAAAGTTGATGTTGTGGCGCGGTTCCAACGTTTCGACCCTCAGAGTCTACTCTCTTTCAAGTACTGCACGACATCCTCAACCCTTGTAGAGTGATGCAGATGCGAAGTGTACAGCTGCGTCGAAGGCAAAGCAGAGCGCAGTAGCATGTTGGGTCCACTCTTCATCAGTCAGTCAGTTATGTCTTTATTTCTGTATTTCATATTAAGAAAGTCAAAAAATAAATGCGGGTCGATGACCGGGATGTGAAATCATCAAATGACTCCTTCCACTCTGGGCGCAGCGGAAGGGAGTGTCAGACTTTTACTGACTAAAACCCATCCGTGTTCCTCCTAATACCCTTTGCGCTCATGGTTACGTTGCCTCTTTCGACCGGATTCCGCACCCCGGCGGGTACTGGCCTTAGCGGGCCCCGTCTCCCATGCTGACTGTTCTTTGAGGCGCGCGTGGAACACAGCGCGCTGTCGACCCGGGCCTGGTTCTCATCGGACGGCGAGCCACCCAATGCTCGCCACCGCAGGCCCGCGCCTACGGTGGCCGGAAATCGGCCTGCGACTCCCGACGCCCGGGGCGTCTTCTTCTGTTGCGGCGGCTGGTTTCCCGCTCTCACGCGTTCGGCCTCCTCACTAGCATTACTGCTTCGCAGAATGAGGTGACCGCTTCCCATGCCTCCTCGCTCCAGACCATAGATTGAACCAGGGCCGGTGTGAGGTCGCCGCCGCCGATCGCCTCGACTAGGACCCGGCGGTGCTCCACCCAAGCAGGCCAGACCTCCACCGTATGCTCAACTGTGTCCTCCGGTGATCTTCGCAGTTTTGACAGCCTCCTCCCGCCAAATACGAAACAGGTATCTCCAGCCACTCCTCAAAGAGGGGACTTATCGCCAGGATTGTGGCGTGCCCAGCGCTGGGTGCGACCGTCGCTGTCTCCATACCGCCATGAGATCCTTCCAGAGCTCCGTCCGCCTTGCTGCGATTTGCCGCGGCAGGGGAGACTCGCCTCGGCGTTGCGTCTCCACGCGCCACACGTAAATGAGCGCGAGGGCTATCGCCTACAGATCCCATGGCGGCAGTCCCGCAAGGAGCCTCGCCGCCTCACCAGAGACCGTGCGGTATCCCCGGGCCAGCCGGATAGCTATGACCCTCTGGGACGCGTTGAGGTAACGGGCAGGTTGCTTCCTCAAAGTAGGCGCCCACACCGGCGCCCCATAAAGGGTCATGGACCGCACGACCCTCGCGTAAAGCCTCCGGCAGGAGGCGTTTGGACCCCTTAGATTGGGCAGAAGCCGCTTGAAGGCAGCCCCTGCTCGCCTAAGTCTGGGAGCCAAACGTCGGAAATGTTCGACGAAGTTCCACCAGCTGTCAAGGACGGGACCTAGGTACGTCATCGTCGAGACCCAACTGCCGGATCCTCTCAACGACTATCGCAATCCCGCGTGTTATAGCGTCGGCCGCCGCCTGGTGCGACCTCACGTGCGCCAGGAAAGGTGTGTCGTCAGCGTAACAAACCACACTGACGCCACTAGGGAGGTCGGCACGCAGCACCCAGTCGTAGCCGATGTTCCACAAGGGCGGCCCCAGAACCGAGCCCTATGGAACACCGCATGACATCTCTCGCCGATTCCTCTCTCCCAGGTGACCGGGGTAGATGATGGCTCTGTCCGTCAAGTAAGTCTCGACTACGCGACGGAGGTAGGTCGGCACCCGGTGATACTGAAGTGCCTCCCTGATGCAACTCCAGGGCAGGGTGTTGAAAGCGTTGGCGATGTCTAGAGACACCACCAAGACAACTGCGCCCCGGGAAACCGCGTCCCCCGTCGGGAGGGCTTTCACGCGCATGATGGCGGCCCGTGCGGAAAACGAAATGGTTCTCCGCCAGATCCGGCCCCACCCTCACTAGGTGCTCGACGAAGAGCTTTACTTTGTGTAAATTATTTCATCATCGCTGCTTTTGAAACGGTGAAGGAAAACATCGTGAGGAAACCGGCATGTCCTAGAACCATAAATTCGGAGACATGTGCCATCTACCAACCCGCACTGGGCCCGCTTAGTGGATTACCCACTCCCTCTCACCGAGAAGAGAGCTGTTTCCCAACAGTGGGAACATTATAGGCTGATTATGCTTAGGCAGTCCTCTTTATCTGCGAGGGTTGCGAAATTTTTCCCAGGAGTTACCGCAGTATGCAAAGGGCATTAGAAGGAACACAGATGGGTTTAATTTTAAAAACGGCTCAAAACTGTAATTACCAATAAGGTTACAGTATTTGCGCCGCTTGAGGGCCTCAGCAGCTGCAGCAGCAGCGCCGGCACAGCTCGCCGTACTTGGAACATGTGATGGCGCAAGGGTGTCGACACATGTTACGTCCCAAACCAGAGGCCTACCCACCTTCCACGGCACCAACCAATTTTTTTTTTCCTGTAAACTTCTATCGCATAGAATAATTTCAGATTTTTCCCTATGAAAATTGAAATGCGTGTGTCTTGTGTTTCTTTTTAACCCACAGGTGGACTGGTAGAGAATGCCTTGTTGCATTAAGTCCGCCGTACCACTATGGTACATGAAGTTTAAATAAATAAATAAATAAAACTTTGGAGATAAGGGAATGGTAATTATTTTTTATTTTTTCGTCAAAAGTCAAAAATAAAAGAAAAACTGTTTGAGAGAATGTGCTAATAGCGCTCTTTCATATGATACCCCACATGGCTAAGTAGCTCCACTTCAAAATTTTAAGAACCCCTTTCGGTCACTGTAGCAATAAAAAATATACATTTATTAACATTAGTCCCAGTTCTTGAGATATCCAGCTGTGACAGAGGGACAGACTTAGTCACACCATTAGGGTTCCTTTTACCATTTTGGTACGGAACCCTAAAAAGTCCTTTTTTTCTGTTCTGTGGTCCAGTCAACTAAATTACTTTGGCATAAGGTACTGAATTACTGATTTGGAATATGTTTACTTTTCATCATTATTTTATGACAGGAAATTAGGAAACAGAAATGCGTAATTTTACTATATTTTTATGTCATTCGTTGTACTGATGACCCGTTGATAAGTTATTTTTGTCTTGTTTAAAAAACAATTCAAAGTAAGCACCTAACTTTATCGACTTACTTATCTATAAGTTAAAACGGTAGTATTTAATCGACTTTCAAAAAAGGAGGATTTTCTCATTTCGGTTAGATTTTTAGGGTTCCGTACCCAAAGGGTAACCAACGGAACCCTATTACTAAGCCTCCTCTCCGTCGGTCAGCTGCTGCTACTGCAGCGGGCTGTATCTCAAGAACCGTAATAGGTACAGAGTTGAAATTTTTACAGATTGTGTATTTCTTTTGCCGCTATAACAACCAATAATAAATACTGAGGTTTATGGTACGGAACCCTTTGTGTGCGAGTCTAACTCGCACTTGGCCAGTTTAAAAAAAAAAAAGTATTGTCTTTATTCTGATTCTGATACCCCGATTCAGATTGGCCAAAGTACACACTTCTTTTATGGGGTACTGTATTAAATTTTATAATAAAATACCAGTTGATATTCTCGAACTGAATGAGAGAAAATTTAAAGCATGCATAAAACGCACACTATGTAGACAAGCGTATTATAAACTGGAAGATTATATCCTCGATAAAAACGCTTGGCTAAATGCTGGTCCTGCTCCACAGTCACAGCTGCTTAGGTCCACTTTTTAGGTTTCTATGTTTTTATATTTGGAAGAGATGCTCGCTCCTTTTAGAGATTCTTACATTATTTCGTTTATTTATTCTTATATACATACAAATTATATTATTATATTAATTACTTATTTATTCTTTTTGATGTAAGATCTTAATCGTTCTCTTTATTAATTTATTTTTCATTATTTGGTCATTGACAACCATAGTTTTGTGTAAAGTAGAAGCATATTTTTCAAATTTTGTAAATGTGAGTACCATGAAACCATTTACATTTTATGTGAGTAGTTATAGTTTTACTTGTTGGACATGAACGAGCATGGTGGTTGAGAGCATGTCATGCTCACTCAAATGTCTCGCTGATGGCGGCGCGTGGGTTTGATCATTCGGTTCCCTTCGAAATGGTTGAGCCGATACACGCGTCATGTTCGTGAACAGGCGCCGTCGGTTGAGACTGGTCATCTCTTAACTGCCATTGGCTTTTTTTAATCTTTATATTTAAAATTCTTATAATAAGCCCTTTTTTTTTTCTTTGCATTGTCCTCACATGCAGAAGCAACAAGTATATGTAACTTGAAATTTTGTAAAACCAGAACATGATTTAAAAGAGTGTCCGTGGAGTTTCTTGCACGTTCTTCTCCATAGAGATCTACGCTTTGGAACGTGCAAATAGCTTCCATGTTTTTGACTGACCGACCTTGACGTTTCAAAAGTGCCTGTGAATGGTTTATTTGAAATAAAATGCTTTGAATTTGAATTTGAATTTGATACACTTTGTTTAACTAGTGATTGCATTTAAATTATCCATTCCCGCAGAAAACATTGTGTCAAGAATAGGCTTATCCCTTGAAAAAATCTAATAAGCCCGTCAGTATAATGATAATAGAAAGAAGAAAAGAAACAGCCGCACGGGTCGATGTTCAAGGTTAAGCAACGCTTGCCAAGGTTGGTCTGTGGATGGGTGACCATCTTAACATACCCAGTTTCCTTCGTGCCCTGGAAAGCACGTTAAGCCGTTGGTCCCGGCTGTCATTTGTAGCTCTTTGGCAGTCGTTACGGATTGTCAGAAGCCAGTTAATCTGACTCCAGTCTTGCCATGAAGTACCGTGTTACCCATTTAATGGGTTGTGGAGGTCTGGTAGGCAGCCGCTTCACGTAAAATACTGGTATTCAGCTGAATCCGGTTTGACTGGAAGCCGACTCCAATATAGTTGGGAAAAGGCTAGGCAGATGGTGATGATGATGATGATTGGCAGAGAGCGTAATACACCATCATCAGAGTGTCAGGTTTGGCCGAATCTCTCAGTGACTTGAAGACGTGTATAAGACGCATCGTTCTTGTGGTAAGGGCGTCAATCTGTTTGTCCCATCTTAGTCCGTCATTAATCTGAACTCCGAGATATTATGATATTGTCCGATCTAGTAAGAGTTGGACAGGCACAAGTTGGTTTTGGATTTGAGCATGAGTGAGCTGTAATACTAAAGGTATGCGATGGCCTCATGTTACGTCGGATTGCGAATGGGATGTAAGTAGTTTTGGTTAAGTTGAGTGTGAGAAGGTTAGAGTTCAACCATTTCATTATTTTGGACAGGGTTTCTTCTGCAGTAGACTTAACCATGTCCCAAGTAGGCCCGTAGACGAGGATCGCGGTATCATCTGTGTACGCGTAAAGTCACAGTTAGGCAGGTTCAATTTGCAAAGCTCGTTTACCTAAATTTGGAAGAGAATGGGGCCAAGTATACTACCTTGGGGGATTCCGTATGTTATTGGTTCCTCATCACTATAGTACGCATCAACTTTGACACGTTGTGTACGATTATTAAGGTAACTTTTGAAGATTTCAAGTGGTATTCCACGCACACCAATTTGTTCCAGCTTGTCAATAACTTTGGGAACAGAAACTGTGTCAAAGGCTTTCAAAAGGTCCAGACAAATTCCCAGGCACTTTATTTTACTGTCTAGCTTCCTGGCAACCTGTTGCGTAAAGTTCAATACTGCATCTTCCGTCGACACTCCTTTACGAAAGCCGTATTGGTTTTCAGCAACGATGCGGTGTTTGTCGAAGAAGTTACTTAGAGAATCTGCGAGGATCCTCTCCAGCAGTTTGGAAAGTGCTGTTAAAACAGATATTGGTCTATAGTTACTAACACAGCTTCTGTCCCCTCCCTTGTGAATTGGGTGCATAATTGCCTTTTTAAAAGCATCCGGAAATATACCAGTTTGAAGACTGCGATTACAAAGAAAGGTAATAAGTGGAACTAATACACCTAGGAGTCATCCATGGCTTAATCGTTCTTTTTTGCCTGGGAATTTTAACCTGTATCGAGGGTTTTGATCTGACAATATCTATAAATTTGTTTGTGCAAACGTTAACGTCGTCAATTTGGTATAATGTACTGAAGTCCGTATTTTCTCTACCTTACTTGTTTTTCTTGTTGGATTCACGTGAGTCATGGATAAAATAACAGGCTTGTGATCCGTAATATGCGATTCCAACACAAGTGTGGTCGATCTGTGATTAGATTTGAGGAGAAGGTGATCAATGCAGTGTTCCAGTCGAGTAGGGAATAGGTGGGTCGGCATCAGCCCATACGAGGCGTTAACTGTAAGGTATTCGAAGCTATGGTCGTTCCTACTGCTTGGACTTTTATCTATGTTAAGATCTCCTACAAGGACGATACTAGGGCAGCAGGATAATTTCTGATACACATTACATAGGCTTGTCGTGAAGTTGTTGAATTCACCTCTGGTCTTGAACGAAGGGGAGCGATTAACGGCGTCTGCTGATAACTTTTTCTCAATTTGACATACTAGGCAATTGCCCCCTTCAAAAGATGGTTCCCATACGGAGCTTTCTAACCCTAGTTTTGTGTATATTATAACTCCGTCGTTTTGATTAGCGTTGATTGCTGATGAGTGAGACTGAAATCCATCCTGGATAGGTAGTGTGTTGACTTTACTCAGCCAGCATTCCGTCAATACAATAATGTCAAAGTTTATTTTAGTTAAATTCAGCAAAACTTGAAGTTGGTTAAAGTTTACCGCTTCGTATGTTTAAATGTAAAATATTTATATTACTTCCATTTGATTTACAGTCTTCAGGGTTGCAGTTAAAGGAGCTTCCGCATTGTATATGGTCTAGGTCATCATTAATATTGTTTATGGTAGCCATTAATAACAGTTAGAGTTTTTTAAAATGAAAGATAAATATGTATTCGATCATGGACCACTCAGCTTGTAAAGGTAATTTATAAGCTGATTTTTTTTTTTCACCTTTACAAGCTGAGTGGCCAGTTCGCCATACCACTGTTAAACCCGCGATGGTTTGTGTTGGTATGTTTGTAAATTAAAATTGTAAAAAAAAAATATTCTTAGTCAATAAACGATAAAAATTGGAGTCATTAAAAGTAATAGGGCGCACCTTTGTGTGAGTTGTCTTGTGTGATAATATGCGATTGTATTTTGTGTATAAGTGCTCACGCACTTTGCCGGTTTTTAAAAGAAATGGTCAAATTGATATTAATGTTGGCGAAATAAATTATCTCGAATTATAAAGTTCAAGTAAGTATCATAACATATAGATTTAACTGGTGTAGTGGTGTTACGGTGGAATCCGCATGCGGCAAGTTACGCACAGTCATCATTTGCCTAGCCTTTTCCCAACTATATTGGGCTCGGCTTCTATTCAAACTGGATTCATCTGAATACCAGTATTTAACGTGGAGGTACTGCCTTTTTGACCACCACAAACCTATTGCTGTGTAATAGCGTGCAATATCTCACAAAAAGCATTTTTAAACAATAATTGAAAAAATATAAATGAATAAGAAACTCAATATGCAAACTAAAATTCTAAAATTAAAATCACTAATAGCTGTGTATAAATAACACAATTAGTTCTATTCACGGGTGAGCAATATTTTAACATAACGTAGGAAATGGCAGAAGGTAAACTCAAAAGATATTTTATAATTAAATTTAATAATATACTATTATACTTTTAAAATATTATAATAATTTGTTATTAATTCTTTACTATGTACAATATTTGCACGCCATAGTATGTGGCAAACATGTCTGAACTTTTTCTAGTTTTATGTTGTCCTGCATGCACGTTTTTTATTCTTGTATGTGTTCACATGTTTGGGCAAATAAATTTATCTTTATCTTTACTTAGATATATTCTTTTTCTATCTATACTAATACATAAAGGTGAAGAGTTTGTTTGTTTGTTTACTTGAACGCGCTAATCTAAGGAACTACTGGTCCGATTTGAAAAATTATTTCAGCGTTAGATAGCCCATTTATCGAGGAATGCTTTAGCCTTATTGGTCTTAGCATGATGATATATAGCCTATAGGCTAAGCAGTAATGAAAATTGTGACGCAAACAAAGTTACGCGGGTCACCTAGTTATTCGATAAACTTATTGCCCCACAGAGAACTTGTCCTTTATCGTGAGTCACGCTAATATTAACTCACATAACCAAACAGCCAGACCCTGAACAACTTTCAATAGGCCATACAAACATTTTTTTTTCTCGAAGCTGCGACACGCAGCGCAGCAGTCAACTACGATACGTTCTCGGCACTACGGTTGATCGAGAGATTGCATGCCTTGCTATACAGCCAACTCGCGCTTTACCAAATGTAATTTATTCTGTACAAAAGCCATATCGTCGCAGGGAGTGGAACTTTTATATTCTCCTGCTGCTTGGTGCACATCACCGCCATGTCGGCGTCGTAATGGCAGCGTGAATGTTCACAGTTGTGCACCATTACGTCTCTGTCGACCTCCTAATTAGTTGCATTGGCTGCCATCTACAACGGCATATCTCTACTTTAATATTTTTGATTTTTTAGCTTTGAGAAAGGACATCAGACTTGGTATAGGGTTACACTTGTGCACTATACCTATTATAATCGCCATTGAGAATGATTTCCGTGACTGTGGTTGGAATTAACGATCGTTTTTTTTTATTTAGGAATGGGCTTTCTCTTGACCACAACCACGCCTGATGGAAAGCGATGGATGAGTTCTATGATGGAGCGAGCGTGCCTTCAAGATGCCTGTTTGTTGATTGCCTTCTACTATTTGGTGCACACCACCGCCTGTGTCGGCGTCGTAATGGCAGCGTAAATGTTTACAGTTGTGCACCATTACGTCTCTGTCGACCTCCTAATTAGTTGCATTGGCTGCCATCTACAACTGCATATCTCTGACATTCATATTTATGTAGATTTCATAGATTTGAGAGAGGAACTTATTAGACTTAGGTATTATGTAGTTATGGTTAGTGGGAGGTCCACCTGATGATAAGTGTTAGCGCACCTACCGGGCATAGGTTCTGGGTGTCTTTGGCTTGCCTGGGTTCGGCAAGCCAAAACATGTCTATGGATTTGTCCATTAGAAATTTGTCTGTAGCAATCTAGAGTTACCGGGTAGCCGATGGTCGTTGTGGCGACGCTTTGGGGAGGCCTATGTCCAGTAGTGGACTTATTTTGGCTGATATAATGATGAACCTGGAGTTGGGAAGTTGGTGGTGTGACAGCACGTTGCTTTAGAAAGCAAGTAAAGCTGTTGGTTCTGAGCCTCTTTCCAGTCGGGAGTAAACCAATAGGTACCAATAGAATCTCTTGCACTGAGCGAGGCTCACAAACACATCTCTCGCTTGCGCTGAGCGAGGCTAGCTAAATGAAGCGATTCTCTTAACAAACACATTCCTCGCTTGTGCTGAGCGAGGCTAGGTAAATAAAGCAATTCTCTTAAGAAACACATTCCTCGCTTGCGCTGAGCGAGGCTAGGTAAATGAAGCGATTCTCTGAACAAACACATCTCTCGCTACTCATCCTCGTACTGCACATTTCTGTTGGTAACGCAGCCTAAAGGAACAGAGGATGCACCGCGGTTTGCGTACTCAGTTGTGCACTATGATGTCTCCTACGTTCATACTTAGCTGGCCTCCGATGTGAATGGCCACCATTACCGAGATTCGGCTGAGTATTTAATACGTCCTACGAGGTCAACGCCTACTGACATTTTCGACAAAATTGGCACCTCAGCCCTTTACAAAAAAAACTCTCTTCAATTCTTATTAAAAAAGCTGACGGTACCTATCACATTTTTAGGATTTTGTACCGAAGGGTAGTCAGCACGAGTCGTGAGGACAAATGAATGCAGCAGGGTGATTTCACCAATGAACGGCGGTGGGCGAACGAAACTTGCAAGCACAGTAGTTGCTGAGAGTTGACTAACGAACTAATAACGTGAAGCGTCACAGCTGTCGACCAATGGAGATTGTGGTCACGACTTGTGCCGTTTATTATAACCAACGGAACCCTATTACTAAGCCTTTCCCTGTCCGGCCGTCCGTTTGTCTGTCAGCAGGCTGCATCTCAATAACTGTAATAGGTAGATAGGTAGTTGAAATTTTCACAGATTGTGTATTTTTTTGCTACAACAACTCGCTATAACAACAAATAATAAAAATTAAGGTTTATGGTACGGAACCGTTTTTATGTGCGATTCTGAATCGCACATGACCAGTTTTAATTGTTTTTATTGTTTGGGGTTTCGAGCATCCGTAAGAAACGGAACTCTTATAAGATCACCCGGGTGTCTGTCTGTCTGTCAGGACGGACAGACGAATGGACAGTGGAGCCGTAATAGGTTTCCGTTGGTTACCCTTTGGGTACGGAACCCTAAAAGTGAAAGGGGACTCTTATACAAAAAACGTGTTTTTTTCAGCATACGGTACTGAACCCTTCGTGTGGGAGTCCGACTTGCATAACCTGGCCGTATTTAAAGTAACACCAAATTCACACTTACTCCACTCCTGCGCACGCCGCGCCATTGATCTAATTAAGCTAAGTTCACACTGGCGCGGTCTCGGGCCGTTTGCGTCCGTAATCGTTAGCTGTTCACACTAATTGGTGTCAGACGCTAGTGGCCTCTAAGATTTATGGCCAGTGATGTAGACCACACAGGTTTTGTTTGTTTGTTTGTGTGTATCATGCATTTATTGCTGGGTGTGTGAAAAATGTTTAGTATTATTATCATCTTAACCGAAAGATTTCCCGACCGAATTAAAAAGGAAACCCTTTTCCGAATTTTCTTTTCATCATCAACTTTCAAATTTCGGGCTGCTACTGCGAAATTCTTGTCGAACAAATCACTTTTGGCCCGGTTTGGAAATCAATCCCAGGTCCCCACTCTCGGCAATCGCGCTTACGAGTACGAGACCAAAGAGGCAGTTATATCAACTATACAGATGCCCCACAACATGGCCTTAACCAGACAGGTTATACCATAGATATTTAGGTTTTTTTATGTTTCTCTGGGTTACGTACGTCCATGTCTTTATAATTAGAATTACTTAAGTACCTATAGATACAATTCCCAAATAAACATTTTATTTCTCGTTGCTACGTACGTAGAGATTGTTATGAAGTTGCTTACCAAAACCTAAATATGGAATGAAAATGTAATTTTTCTCCATTTTAGGAACCTTTTTTTGGGAATTTCCCGACGTTTTATCTACCTTTTAGTACCTACTTAGATCAGATATCACGATTTAAATGAGTTCTCGGAAAACTGTAATCTAATTACTACGGAAAATTCTTATCATTACAAATTATTAATAAGAACTCCGAGTATCATTATTGTAAAATTGTTAATCAATTTGATAATGATTAATATGAACGATAACAGACAGTTACCTAATAATGTTGCCAGGCGATAAATCAAGGTCGAGGTGTATTGGCTGATTAACCAAATTAATTTATGAACGAATTTATTATTATCTACTTATTTTATTTATTTGAAAAAACCGGCTTCATTCTGCACTTAATTCCTCACACTGCTTTATTTACTCCTTTCTTTTACTTTACTAAGCATACAGCTTTAAGTATGAAAGAGACATAAAAATAAGTCTCTTTCTCACTTACTGGTAAAGCAATCTTCTATCCCTCTCTACTCAGCTGTCAAATCGGACTTTAGATTTTGGTGACTTTAAGTACCTATAGCCTCTTTTATGTTTCTTTTAAGTATTTTCAGTCAGTGGCGTAACTATTGGGTGGCTAGGCTGGCAAAATGCAAAGTAACCTAACATTTACAACAAAAATTTTTGTTGTTGTAACGGACACAATTTAGTAATAAGTACTGTTGGGTTTCTACTTCAGTGATTTATTAAAATTAAATTACAATGTGACGATTTTTACTGGGGCCCCATCCAATGAATTTGCAACGGGCCTCAGATGGTATAATGGTTACGCCACTGTTTTCAGTCATCTCAATAAGGAACATGTAGGCGTTGACTACGCCATCTAGTGTCGCAAAATCGAAACTTTAAGGTTCAGAGGGCCTAACACGAATATTTCTGACGTACAGTAACGTAACGTAAACCAAAATAGTATGGGGTTGTAGTTTTTCACATTCAAAATTCACTTACTTTAACGTTACTATACGTCAAAATATTCATGCCAGGCCCTCAGAATACTTGACATTGACGTTTCTGTGCTGCCACCTGCGGTTAATGCACGTTCAGTTTAGGAGATCGTGCATGAAATAGACTGTGCCATCTAGCGTTGCCATTTGGAAACTTATAGGTTTCTCTGCACGCAAAATACGCGGTTAGTCGGGGAGTTCCGGAAACCAGCCAGATTTACATACATGCATACATTACATACATACATACTTATAGGTAAAATATAAGTACTTGACAATGACATTTCCGTGCCGCCATATAGTTTCTGCACGTTCCCTACAGTCACCTCCGTTCTTCATGGTGCAGAAATTTTATGCAATTCCATTGGTTAATATTTCTCCGTTTCTCCGCTCCGTTTGTACGAACGTTGAAATCCGTTTTGTGGCGACATCTACTTATCTATACTTACATCCAATAACTGAAAACAAGATCACGCATAACACTGCGCAAGTATTGAGGGTGCCTGTCCATTACAGCGGAGCGAGGCAGCGGAGCATTTTGGAATTATTTGAAGAAAATTGGTAGATAACAAAATTGGTTTAGCAAATTGCCGAAAAGGTGAACAAAATATCTTATATCAATTGTAAAGACGTAGTATAATAGGATTACGATAGTACTAAATAATCATTAATTACTGTCAAGCAGGTACTTTACCTTTTGAGGATCGGACCAGATAATAATAATAGATTAACATTAATTTTGAGTATTTATAATAAATACGCAACTACACAAGATATTAAACGTTTTAAGGCACGTGTGCAGATAATAATCGTACAGAATAAACGTGAAACTAAAAATGAGGTTATTGTACCTGTTCATTATCCTAATATTCAAAACTCTTCCGTTAATTAACTAATAAAAGAAATGTATTAATTACTTTTGTTACACAAATATAAATGATTATTGATTATTATTGAGTGAATGACTGACGCATAACGCACAGCCGAAACTACAGGCCGCAGAAAGCTGAAAGGACCATGAGACATATTGGGCTCATGGTCCAACAGCGTTATGACGTATGCCATTGTAAAGGATTCTGTTTGTACTTGAATTGTTACTATTGGCACCACCTTCAATTCCATTGCAGAAAAAATTAATGCACCTAATAGTCCGGTCAAAATAGACATTCACCCTTGAATAAATTCCAAACAAGCTGAAAAATTACATGAAAACGTTAGGGATACCATTAAAATGAAATTGTGAAAGTTCTCCATCGAACCTTTTTTTTTAAGGTTGGGAAATCATCAAATGACTCCTCTCGCTTTGGGTGAAGCAGAAGAGAGTGTCAGACTCTTACTGACTAAAACCCATCCGCGTTCCTCCTAGTTGCGTTCCAGGGTACGGTGCCTCTTTCGAACGAAGTCCGCAGCCCCAGCAGGCACTGGCCCTAGCGGGCCCCGTCTTTTACGCTGACAGCTCTTTGAGGCACGCGTGGAACACAGTGCGCCGTCCACCCGGGCCTGGTTCTCCTAATGCTCGCCGTCCGCAGGCTTGCGCTTACGGTGGCCGATAATTCTTTATTAAATTTCTTGTATTCCGCATATTCTACTTGTAACGCGTTTCCTCGCCACCTGTAAGGTAGTGTACTTGACGCGTTTTTTTTAACGTGGTTTCCCCAGTTTTAGGCCTACTCCACGGTCTATCTAGGTGCACTGCCCATAATTTTGGTGATGATAATTCTGATGAGGAGCTCATGGCTAGATAATAACAGTCGCACGGGTCGATCTTCAAGGTTAAGCAACGCTTGCCAAGGTTGGTCTGTGGATGGGTTACCATCTTAACATACCGAGTTTCCTCCGTGCCTCGGAAAGCACGTTAAGCCATTGGTCCCGGCTGTCATTTGTAGATCTTTGGCAGTCGTTACGGATAGTCAGAAGCCAGTAAATCTTGACTCCAGTTTTGCCATGAAGTACGGTTTTACCCAGTTAATGGGTTGTGGAGGTCTGGAAGGCAGCCGCTCCTCGTAAAATACTGGTATTCAGCTGAATCCGGTTTGACTGGAAGCCGACCCCAATATAGTTGGGAAAAGGCTAGGCAGATGATGATGATGAGTCAGTCAGTCAGTAGCAAAATCTTCAATTTTTGGTCCCCTGTTTCTCCTAAACGGCTTAACTTAAACCGATAACAACTCATTATACAGTATTTATCTATTACGTAATTATTGTATATTATAAATAGTACACCTCAGACTTCCCGCTGTACTGTCACTCCTCTCTTTAAATTCCATCCAAAGGTTGTCTTTGAAAAGATCGCTTTAGCAATAAGGCCGCCCATTGTGTCACCCTATGTAATGTTTTCTTCATCTATCTTTTCTGTAACTTATATGGTGTACATAATAAAGAGTATTCTATTCTGTATAGAATAGAAATTCAAAAAGGTCAAAGTGACTGGTGGAAAATGCCTTGTTGCATTAATTCTGCCTATGTACCACTGTTGTACAGGAAGTTTAAATAAATAAACGCATCAAAACACCGGACAATTTCCTTATACGTTTAAAAAAAATCATCAAAAAGGAAAACATAGGGACACAGTATATATCCATCTTATTCAGTTTGTGAAATATCTCTTAAATCGGTCTAATGTTGGAGGAGAAAGCAGTCGAGACCCAAACCTCGAATTAAGACTTTTTAACATACAAAGTCTCGTTGCCCATGTTTCCTCTTAAGGCCAGGTCTTCTTCTTCTACCTGGCGTTAATCCCGGCTATTGCCAGGGTCCGCCTTCCTACTTAGCTTCCTCCACTTTGCCCGATCTTGAACATCCTTCTCAGTTAGGCCATTGGCTCTCATGTCGGACTTAACGACGTCCAACCAGCGCTTGCGAGGGGACCACGGGACCTAGCCCCAAGAATGCATCATCCCCGACCAACGTACTCCATAGGGCGGCGCATGATGTGGCCATACCATCGCAGACGACACTCTTGCAGTTTTTCCCCCACATCACGGACACCAAGACTACCTCTGATAAAAGAGTTTCGTATGCGATTGTATCGCGTTACGCCACTCATCCACCTCAGCATCTTCATCTCCGTGACGCGAAGCTCCTGGGTGTGTCTGCTTAGTGCTGGCCAACATTCACCGCCGTACAGTAGGACAGGCCGTATGATGCATTTATATATCTGCCCCTTGAGCTTCGGAGGCATTTTGCGGTCGCATACAACGCCCGTTACCTCGCGCCACTTCGCCCAAGCCGCGCCTATACGTGCTTGGACATCGTCGTCCACGTTGCCAGACTCGTGCAGCACGGATCCAAGGTACCTGAACGTATCGGACTTTCTGATCAGGTCCGAACCTATTCGGATGAACCTATTTGAATCCGTGCCGCCACAAGACATGTACTCAGTCTTCGCCACATTTAGTCTCAGACCACCGTTTTCAAGCGTGTCCTTCCAAATGTTGACTTTGCGCTCAAGATGGGCTTTGTTCTGATTAACGAGGGTGATGTCATCGGCATACATCATTAGCCATGGGGGCTTATCTTGGATGTTTGCCGTAACTACATCGAGCACTACGTTAAACAAGAACGGGCTAAGAGCCGAGCCTTGGTGAACGCCAACAGATATTGGGAAGCCATTCGATTCGCCAACAGCAGTCTGGACAGAGGACACGGAATCGCGGTACATGTCTCTGATAATGTCAATATAGGCCTCGGGAACGCCCTTGAAGCGCAGTGCCCACCAGATGGACTGCCGAGGTATACAGTCGAAGGCCTTCTGCAGGTCTAAAAAGGCCATATGCAAAGCTCTCCTTCTCTCTCTGTAAGCCTCAGCCAGATTCCGTAAGGCGAATACTGCGTCCATGGTGCTGTTACCCGCCCGGAAGCCATATTGACACTCAGAGACAGTACACTCGCTACGGAGCCGTGTGTCAATGATGCGCTCGAAGAGCTTCATGGTGTGGCACATGATCTTGATACCGCGGTAGCTACTACAATCCTGTACGCTACCTTTGCCTTTGTATACAGGGATAATCAGGCTAAATCGCCATTGGTTCGGCATTTCCTTGGTGATCAGGATGCGGTTAAAAAGATCCGTCAGAAGGTCCACGCCATGTGGGCTCATCGCCTTCCACACTTCAATTGGCACATTGTCAGGCCCGACCGCTTTCCGGTTCTTCATGTGGCGAAGAGCAATGCGGGTTTCGTCGGGGGAAATAGGGGAAATAAGTCCAAGGTTAGGAGGCGGTTCGGGAGGAAGGTTATGGGGATACTGGCCAGGTATTCTCCAATATTGGACCGAGTTAAGAGATATTTCACAAACTGAATAATATGGACATGTACTGTGTCCCTATGTTTTCCTTTTTGATGATTTATTAACCATATAAGCACTAGAATTCTCACAAAATGCTCAAAATTGTCCGATAAATCGCTGTCAGCAGAGCCCTAGTGTACAAATTTGGCAGCAATTCATCAAAAAAGGAAAACAGAGACACAGTATACATCCTTCTTATTCAGTTTGTGAAATATATCTTATATCGGTCCAATACGATAACTGTCGAGAGCCAAACCTCGAATTATGACTTTTTACATACAAAGTCTTGCCACCAGCATTTAATCTTACATACCTACTTCGCTCCGTCTGCCTGGCCTCAACACATCGGATACCACTACGTAATCGTAAAATCCTTTTTTATGGCTACATATACACGCTGCCATTTCAGTCATCTTGCAACGGCAGCCATAAAATAAAGATTGTTCTGTCCGTCTGAACACTATTAATAACATTTAAACATTGAATTGTATTATTCATATACATAGCAACTAATGGCCCACGTCGCTTCGTTCCGTCTAATACTTACTGTTATGTTATGATTGTGTTGGCGTCGGAACACACAAGTAATTAGGTACTTACATGAATTTATGTTAATTTCGTCATAAAGTAATTATCGAAATCTACCTACATTCTTTCAGAACTTATACTGGGTGAATTTTTTAAGGTGCCTTCAATGCAAAATCGGAAACTGTAAGGAATATCGAAAAACACTGAAAAGAGTCTCGAGCCTGATTTTGATGAAAACTAAAACAGAATCATTGGAAGTTTCAAAATCATTTTTCCTACCCAGGAATCGAACCAATTGATTTTGAAAAAAAACCCACCCTGTATTTAACACCATCCGAAATTGTAAATAATAAGGATCAAATTCTGGGAATTATTAATACATGACAAACTAACATAAAGAGCTAAGAAAGAGCCGCTATTACTGTTCGCGACGAAACATCAATAGTATTATATAACTCGCGTACATAAGAGCCTATGTATGAAATAAGCTATGTTTTTTTTTTTTTTTACTATTGATAGGCAGGCGCTTGACCACCATCTCACCTGATGGTAAGCGATGATGTGGTCGAAGATGGAGCACGCTTATGCATTGTATTGTATTTTATAGTTATAGTTTCATGGCTATGTAACAACATTAAAAACATGTTTGTTGTCGTTTTCCCCCGGACACATAAGATGTTCTTGGGGAACTTATTTTCTTTTAAATAAATAGATAGGTAGGGCTACACATTTCCCCTACACATTCCTGGTAAACCCCTAAAAGGTATGGTTTTGATGGTTGGTAAATGTCAAAGGTAATGGAGGTACACAGGTATTGAAAATTTCACACATACCGACACAGGACAGTTACTCAAAGGTAATGGGGTGGATAGCAAAAACCACCATTTAC
Organism: Lacanobia oleracea; assembly: GCA_950371165.1. Lineage (NCBI taxonomy): Eukaryota > Metazoa > Arthropoda > Insecta > Lepidoptera > Noctuidae > Lacanobia > Lacanobia oleracea. Next base: position 5,644,958 of record OX493406.1, on the reverse strand, counting down.
AGACACCTTCATTTACTAAACATACAGAAAATCTAGGTTTTTAGGCTTCAAATAGTAGGCACTAGAAGCCTGGCACTGAGCCCTATTCAGATATGTACACATCTTTATGGTCAGATGAGGCATAAAGCCACAATTTAGGAAAATGTAAAACAGATTTTTCCCCTTCCGGGTTCCTGACCTTATAGTGCCACCCTTCACCACCATTCCACCCTTAGAGGGGTGGCTTCAAAAGTTGTGTATATGGATAGAGGAATGATGCACGTACCCTATGACAGATAGTATAGTAGCCCATGGGGCACATTTTTTCGGGAAGTCAACCCTTAATAGTAGACAAGTTCACACTTTTAGATAGTTTCGATAGTTAAATGCAACAAGCCCACCAGTGGGCAGGATTGAAGGGTTGATTTTCACCCCATTCGACGGGGAATTTTGGAGAATTTACAGAGAGGTGCATCAACCCCTATACAGACCTAGAACAGACCTAGATATAGCCAGAAATGTATTAGTCATAGTTAAAATTATAGTTAAAAATAAACTGAAACAGTTAGTGGTTTTTGGGGCTCGTTACGGTAAAGTAACATAGTACGTTAGTAAACAGATAGAAAATAGAAATTCGTAGTCACCGGCAGAAGAAATATAGAATTTTTAACTAGAAGGCAAATAGTCGCGAATTTTCCCTTAAACCACTAGCTGCAGTGTTATCAAATTCCTGCATATTATTTAACCCTGGTAAGCATACATCGCTCACCCCAATCTACCTCGAACACAGCAAGTAAGTAGCAAGAAAGAAGAACGTTGCACACGTGGTACGGGGAACCTCAGTACCCCCGGTACAGGACGTCAGCGTGGCTGGACGCAGTCGGGTGGTCACAGTTCACGTCGAAGGATTAGAAGAAGGATAGACCTACCCCATCACACCTCCTTTCCAGTCGGTCACGCCCGTCCGGTACAATTACTAATGATCTTTAAAAAAATATCCAGCAAATACTTATCAAGCTATAAAGTTTTAACCATCTGCATTGAAAACAAGAAATTTATGTTCGGTTAATACCTCAAAAAAGAAATAAAACAAACAAAGAAACAAATCAAAGATTTAATCTAAACAATATTCAACATGATAAACTAAAAAACAAACAGACACTACAAAAAAATGAGATTCAAAATTACCATTTATCTTTAACAATTGCATCAATGAATTTTGTCCAACGAATTTCAAATGCATGCACTAACTTGTCTTTTTCAGGGTACGAACTGTAATACAGAGAATTTAAGGCCAACTGTTTCATTAATTTAAGGTCTGCGTGTCGACTAGCCACTGCTACAAATGCCACATAAAAGTCGTGGGACATTGGTAGTGCCTCCCAGATCCCTGGATCATCGCTCGATAGCACCACAGGCATGTTCTGACTCAAGAAGGTCGCTAAAGGATGATTCCTAAGATCCTCGACTAGTTTAAGAACACTGTTTGACACCACATTTACTTCCAAAGCTATTTGTCTCTTCTTCACTTCTTCCATCAGTAAAGGATGTTTTACAAGAGCGAACGCATGACCTATCCGTTTAGTACCCAGAACTACGGCGTCGAATAAATTTTCGTCAGAACTGGTACCGTACCAGTTTGTTTCACCAGCGTGTAAATATAAGTCGAGATATTCTCGGACTTCTGCAAGCTCATGTGCAAACTCTTGCAGTGGTACTCCTAGGTCCTCCTGACCAACCAAGTCGAAACCTACCAGAAAATCTGGCATCAAAGTTTGTATGTCCAAGGCTATTCTGATATATTCCTGCAAAGTAGCTTTATCTACTAACCTAATTGGAGCATAAATCAGCTTGGCTCCAAAGAAATCTGGATAGTTACGCATGAATTTTTCAGTAATACGTTTGTAAGTCTTTGCTGTCTCCACTGCGTCGAAAATGTTTCCTTCTAAGTCATACAATGACGGTAATACACTTCTGATTTCAAGGTACATCACTTGATCTTTCCTGAATTCCAGTAGTGTATCGTAATAATATTGCTCATACACTGGTTTGTAATTTAACAGATTTCCGGCACAACTAAAATACTGTCCGAATTTTTTCCACACAGCATTCACATCAGTGTAAACTTCATGGGGATTGTCAATGACTATAGTGAAGTGTTTCCTTAGATCCGCATCGAATTTCTTAACGTCACCGGAGGCAAGTCTTGCATCCTGCATGAGTACCCAGTGAGTGGCACAAGGGGCAGCAGGAGTTGTTTTAGAAAAATGAAATCCGACATTTGACTTGTCTTTTGTGAAGCAAACCCAGAGGTCGTCCCAGTAAGTCAAAGACAGCACGTAATCCGGACTTAGCAATCCTGTATCATGGGCATGGAGGACCGCTCCCTTCGGCATACTCTTGATTATCTGGAACAACTTCGTCTTCTTCACCTCCTCTTTATATTCGAAGAAGTGCTTCGAGAGGTTAAAATATTTCGGTTCTATAAAACCCCGCTGAATCTCTTCATTTTTGAGGCTCATGATAATTTCATTTGCCTTGAGTTCACTGTCACTTAGTTTAATTGAGCTTCCCACCATCATCGCAACTTCTCTGTCGACGAGTTCTTGTCTATCTTCTAGCATTGTACATTGTGATTGGGTCAAAATATAAGTTAAGAATACAGCTAGTAGCCACATCGTCGCGGGTTGCGTTCGGACGCCGTACTATGCTATCTGGCGAGATTGGTATGGCGAAACTGATACCTCAGTAGATAAAGTAGGTGAGATATGACGTAAGAAACAAATCACTCAGTGCCACGATTTTTATTCATATAGTCTATAATAAGCAATATTGCATACCGTTGCTTTGCGTGGATGTTGTGAATGTGCTAGTCGACATCTAGTGCGAAGTCAGCAATATCTAAAATAAAAATACGACACTATTTGAGAGACACAAAACAGGTATTGTAATCTGTCTAGCATTTTCTTAATTCTTTATTGTACTCAATAAAAACTACATTAATTTACAGTGATTAAAAACGTCCAAGAAAAAAGGCGAGCTAAACTCAAAATTGAGTTTTCTACCAGCAAACCTTTGAGTGATAGAGAGAGATCACAATAGAGGGTGAATCCAGTGCACATTTTACAATAATACATATTTTATCATACACAAATATATCTACATATATATATACACACACACATATATATTCACGAATATTATGTCATAAAAAGGAAATGCTCCCAGTTTCCCAATTATGTTGGGCTCAGCTTTCTGTATAATCCGTTATAGCTGAATAGGTAGGGTCTGTGACCAACATTAGCTAACCCACTTGACTCATCATCTTCCTGCCTTTATCCCATGTTACTTGGGGTCGGCGCAACACGTTTTATTCTTCCATTCTGTTCTTTCTGTAACTCCCTTTTCTTTCATATCGCTCCTCACACAATCCATCCATCTTTTCTTTGGCCTTCCTCTCCCTCTCCATCCATCCACATTTATGTTCATAACTCTTCTAGTTATATGCGTTTCATCCCTCCGCTTCACATGACCATACAAGACAAGCGATTCCCTTTTAACTTTTCCGTCACTTTATCCACTCTCGTTACTCCACACATCCATCTCATCATTCTCATCTCCGCTACATGCAATCTATTTTCATCCGTCTTTTTCGCAGCTCAACATTCTGATCCATACATTACGACAGGTCTTATCACGGACTTATAGATTTACCCTTTCAATCTGAGGGGCATCCGAGAGTCACAAGTTATTCCAGTGACCTGTCGCCATTTCATCCATCCTGGGTGCTTACTCTCGAATATAATTCCGATAGATCGACATTGGAATTGTCAGTCAAACGCCAGGGATTGGCTAGACTCAGTGAGTCCAGCCAATCCCTGACCATTAAATCAACCAACTGACGTTTGACCAATGTCGATCTATCGGAATTATATTCGAGAGTAAGCACCCAGAGTTGATCCGGTGCGTTACGTCTCGGTCTATATCGCCATCTCCCTGGACAAGCGACCCGAGGTACCGAAAGTCGAAGCAAATCGGTATAGCTAACCCACCTGACTATTAGCGAATAATAGTCAAGTGGGTTAGATAATGTTGGTCACAGACCGTACCAGTATTTTACAGGGAGAGATTACGTGTCTGACCTCGACAACCCAGAACTGGATAAGACGATACCCCTTGGCAGCTGCCCGGATTACGGTTTTGTTTGAAAGTCACTGCGGCCCTGTGTACCTATTATGACATCTTAAAACCATCATGACAACGGTGTTGGAGGGAGACGGAGTTATACAAGACGCATAACACTATCCCTTTTTCAAAGTTTATACATGATGGCATTAGCACATCATAATAGGGTCAGGTTTTACAACTACCCATAACGACCGTCAAAGATCTACAAAATAAATACGAGTCTTTGCCAGCGGCTTCGCCCGCGTTATCCCCAGGGAAAATATTCCCGGGATGAAAAGCAGCGTATGTCCTTTCTCAGGCTCTAGAATAATCTAGAGCCTGAGAAAGGACATAGGCTACTCTATAACAAATTTCATTTAAATCGGTTCAGTAGTTTAGGCGTGATTGCGTAACACACAGACAGAGTAACTTTCGCATTTATAATATTAGTAGTATGGATTGGTTTGGCACTACCGGATGGCCTATGATCATTTTATCGACTTACGTGTCTGCCTTAGGAATTGGCGAAGTAGTGGTGCAAAACCTGAACATTTGAAAGAATAGAGGGAGGCCTTCGCTCTGCTGTGGGACAGTACCATAGATATTATATCTATGTCAAAGTCAAAGTCAAATGATTTATTTCAAATATACCAATAAAGGCACTTTTGAACGTCAAATGAATATAAAATATTATGGTGACTCTAGTCATCCGTTCACAAAAGGTAGATTCTTATGGAGAAGCTGAAGAGTTTGTTTGTTTGTTTGCTTGAACGCGCTAATCTCAGAAACTACTGGTCCGATTTGAAAAATTCTGTCAGTGTTAGAAAGCCCATTTATCGAGGAAGGCTATAGGCTATTTCATCACGTTAAGATCAATAGGAGCAGAGCAGTAACGAAAATTGTGACGAAAACGAAGTGTACTGTACTGTCCATATTACAAACTAATAATCTAGTTTGTAATATGGACAGTACAGTACACTCTAGCAAGAATGTTGGCAAGAACTAACACTCAGTGGTCAATCAATTTGTGTGGGCTAAAGTTTTGCTGACTCTGCAAACATTGTTTTGCCAAATAAAAAAATAAATTTAATATCTTTTATTTAAAAAAACACCTATTCTCAGACCTACCAACATTTAAAAAAAATAAAACCGGTCAAGCCGTTTCGATAACAAAAACTGTGATACGAGATTTTATATATTTAAGAAAAAAAAGAAAAAATGTTTATTTGTGACTCGCACACAACAGACAGATATAAATTTTCACAATTTTCATTACTGCTACGCTCCTGTTGGTCTTAGCGTAATGATATTCCTTTAGCCTCCCTCGATAAATGGACTATCTAACTGAAATAATTTTTCAAATCGAACCAGTAGTTCCTGAGATTAGCGCGTTCAAGTAAAGAAACAAACTCTTCAGCTTTATATATTAGTAATAGATAGAAAAAATATTTTTCTGGCAATGATGGCGTCTCTGGAATCAAATTAGAATCATAATATTAATCACGCAGCAAACTGTCAAATTTAATTCTCATCTTTATCGCTAACGCATTAGGTTCAAGGTTGATTGGGAAAATTTGACGGCGACGGGTAGCGAGATGTGCTTTCTGATTCTGCTAAAGTGGCTTTTTTAGACCCGCTGATCAACAAAAGCAATATTATGTACGGGTCGAAGTGAAAGTTCAAATAATTCCATTTACAATATTGTCATGGACCAATTATACGGTTGGTTAGGCTGGGTTGGAAAGTGATCACAACACTAATGGAACCGAATATTTATCGAAACTAATATTATAAACATGAAAGATTTGATTTTTGTTTGTTTGTTCGTTACGATTTAACTCGAAAACTACTCGACCGATTTTCAAAATTCTTTCACCATTAGAAAGCTACTTTACCGAGTAACATTGGCTATATTCTTATTTTTTTTTTATAGACCCCTACGAAAAGTGCAGTAGGTACTAAACCCGCACGCACGAAGAGGCGGACGAAGTGCTAGTTATCAATATGTATACAATACAGTTTGATGAAAGTGGACAAAGATTGAGAGCTGAGAGCGCAATGACAAATGCTCGCGTGATGACGTGAATCAACACACATACACCATACCTACCACTGCTGGGACACAGGCCTCCTCTCGGTGAGAGGGAGTGGACCGTAATCCACCACGCGGGCCCAGTGCGGGTTGGTTGTTTTTCAACACACTTGTGAAGAATTAATAAATTAAATTTGTGAGAAATGGCTTTATGAATCGCAGATTTTTTTCTTGCACCAGTCCAAAAATATAAAAAGACACGTACTGCACGTGCAATACACTGTATTTAGAGCCTAAAAGCGGTGGAATACAAGCCAGTTTTTGATCAAATGTAATAATTACTTACGTCAACAATCGACCACAATGTTGGAACTTGACTAATTCTAATAGGTACCTATGCTAACCTGCTAGAAATCTATGACAAAATATTAATACGACGCGCGCGACGCTTCGAAGTCGATTCTCGCAAAATAACATATTAATATCGGGACTACATGGTAGGAATTTTGGTACCTAACGAGATATATGGAACCCTGGAGGTAAGAGGATATTTTTTTGCGAAAATAAAACTTGAACACGAGCGCATGGCAACTACGGGCAAAAGCTAATAGGTCTATCACAGAACAGATAAAAGAGATCTGTTCTGTGAGGTCTATAATGTTATCTTATGAAAAAAACAATGCTCATGTATGCAATATCATCATCTGCCTAGCCTTTTCCCAACTATATTGGGGTCGGCTTCCAGTCAAACCGGATTCAGCTAAATACCAGTGTTTTACGTGGAGCGGCTGCCTACCAGACCTCCACAACCCACTAACTGGGTAACACGGTACTACTTGGCAAGACTAGAGTCAGATTTACTGGCTTCTGACAATCCGTAACGACTGCCAAAGATCTACAAATGACAGCCGGGACCAACGGCTTAACGTGCTTTCCGAGGCACGGAGGAAACCCGGTATGTTAAGATGGTCACCCATCCACAGAACAACCTTGGCAAGCGTTGCTGAACCTTAAACATCGACCCGTGCGGCTGTTATTATTTAGCCACGAGCTCCTCATTTATGCAATGCTCATGTATGCAATAATATTCTTAAATTACAAATTATACCTACTTAAAATGTCATTTTACCTTATTAGTCTATTAGGCTAGATCGTAAATAATTAATAAGAATTTTGTTCTTACTAATAAAGGACAAACAAATTTACCTTTTTTCCAGCAATTTCCAATGAATCGAATCCGTTACACAGTCTCCGTACTAATGTCTAAATATTACTATTGCGTGACATTATACCACGAGTTTTTTTCTGAATACCTACTGTTCAATTATAAATTACATGACGTTTTTAATTTCCGCAGAAACAATAAAGTTATTTGTATGTGCCATTGTTAGTACAAAGAAATAGTCACCTTATCTATTAAATAATTTTAGGGTACCGTACCTAAAAAGGAAATAGCTGAACTCTTATGGGATCTGCTGTGCGATTCTTTAATTATGTCGAAGTGAAAACCTAGGCGAAGTGAATTACTAGTCACCTGTCAAACCGTACCAACTAGATGGAATGACAGCTAACTTGTCGTTCACTCCACAGTGAGTTGTCGACAGAATTGACCGGCTGTTCGTTTTGCGTCCGTCTGTCTACCTATCAGGTCCCCAAGTCTGCAAATTTTTATAAATTCCCCATTCCAACACGATCCCATTGTCATTTTGCTAAAAGTTCGTAACCTGGTAATTCATAATGGTCGAACACTGGTCGGTCAATGGTCTCGTAATAGAATCGTGGTAGAAAGACATTTTCGTGTTGCCATTATTATAAAACCCGTTACTAGACATGATTTTCGAAAAACGACTACTAAATTTGAACATGAAGTTATGCCAGATTTCTTTTATAATGTCGTTTCACATATTATTTATTCATTTGTCATTATGTACGAGATTACTTTTCTATTCTATATTTTTATATGGCAAGTTAAGCCGATGTCGACTATTCTACCAGTGTCTAAAGTGGATTGAGAGATTACCATTCTACGCCATTTCTTTCAATGGAGTGTCAGTGGTTGACCATTGGAAAGTCATATTTTTTTTAAATCGGTTTTTTTTATTGATTTACAACGGTTTATAACCAATTACAGTAACTAAAGCACACACAAGGGTGCATGGGGTCTGTTACCATCTTAAGACCCAAGCCAACCTCACCTGCTAGCGGTGCACCCTGCTGTCCAACGGACGAGGCTCTGGCGAACCTGGTTTCCCTCTCGTGTGGGGGTCAGACGGCTGGTCGCCCCACGTAAAACCAACTGCAGCCAAATATTAAAATGGACAAGAAGTTGAAAACGGGTACTCGGGCTAGGGCGTCGCCGCATAACGACGCGCAGGCACATCGCCCTAAACCTGCGATAAGTGGGCTAGGGCTACCGTGTCGAGTACGGGCACGGCTAAAGAGGATAGTACCCAAGAAGAAGTTCCGCTTTGCCACCTGGAACATTGGCTCCCTAACCGGACGTTGCCGAGAACTCGCGGACGTACTTGCGAAGCGTCGGGTCCAGTGCGCCTTCCTTCAGGAGACGCGCTGGAAGGGAAATAAGTCACGTGACATCGGGCAGGGGTGCCGGCTAGTGTACACCGGATCACCAACGGGCAGGGGCGGAGTGGCCGTGGTGCTGTCTAAGGACCTTCAGGATGGACTCCTTAAAGTAGACCGATGCAGCGACCGGTTGATGCGAGTTAGGGTGCTGATCGAAGGGTCGGTAACGAACCTAATCAGTGCCTATGCTCCTCAAACTGGTTGCTGTGAGTCTGAAAAGGAGGCCTTCTGGGATGAGTTCGAGGACGTACTACGCGCTATTCCGAATTCCGAAGGTGTTTTGGTTGGGGGGGATCTCAACGGTCACGTAGGTCAGTTTGCTGGAGAGTACGGACGTGTTCACGGTGGTTTTGGATATGGCCAGCTAAATGCAGAGGGAGTCAGTATACTCAGCACCTGCGCTTTGTCTGACCTAGCCATCGCGAACACGTTCTTTCAGAAGAAGCCCCAGCATCTTATTACGTACCGTAGTGGTGCCTACTCAACCCAAATAGATTACCTGCTGGTGAGACGGTGCCACATTGGCAAGGTTACCAACTGCAAAGTCATCCCAGGTGAAAGCCTAACGGCTCAACACCGCCTCCTTGTCCTGGACTTTGCGGTTGTACCGAAAAAGAAAGTGACCGAAAAACGCAAACCCCGCACAAAGTGGTGGTTGCTTGATGGTCCTAGGCAGTCGGACTTCATCGCGGAGGTCGAGCATCTCGAGATCAGTGCTCCGCATGAGTCCGCTCAAGAGATCTGGAGTAGGATCCATTCAGCAATCACCGATGCGGGTAAGCGCGTCCTTGGCACTTCTCGTGGTGGCCGCACCATAGAAAAGGAGACGTGGTGGTGGGATGACGGGGTGCAGGAGGCGACTCGGAAGAAGAAGGTTTTATTTAAACAGTGGCAAGGGTCCAACTCTCCGGATGACAGAGAAGCATATGGAGCGGCTAAGCGCGCTTGCAAAAAAGCTGTAGCCAGAGCCCGCAGCAAAAGTCTGGCGCCCTTGTACGACAAGCTGGAAACTGCGGAGGGGCAAAAGCTTATTTTTAAGCTGGCGCGTGCCCGGGAGAAAGCTACACGGGACATTAGCAAATGTCTCTGTGTAAGGGACGCCCAGGGTAAGCTGCTCTACGATGCCCCCTCTGTTAAGGAGAGATGGTGTACATACTTCGCGGAGCTGTCTAACAAACAGCATCCCCATAACCTTCCTCCCGAACCGCCTCCTAACCTTGGACTTATTTCCCCTATTTCCCCCGACGAAACCCGCATTGCTCTTCGCCACATGAAGAACCGGAAAGCAGTCGGGCCTGACAATGTGCCAATTGAAGTGTGGAAGGCGATGGGCCCACATGGCGTGGACCTTCTGACGGATCTTTTTAACCGCATCCTGATCACCAAGGAAATGCCGAACCAGTGGCGATTTAGCCTGATTATCCCTGTATACAAAGGCAAAGGTAGCGTACAGGATTGTAGTAGCTACCGCGGTATCAAGATCATGTGCCACACCATGAAGCTCTTCGAGCGCATCATTGACACACGGCTCCGTAGCGAGTGTACTGTCTCTGAGTGTCAATATGGCTTCCGGGCGGGTAACAGCACCATGGACGCAGTATTCGCCTTACGGAATCTGGCTGAGGCTTACAGAGAGAGAAGGAGAGCTTTGCATATGGCCTTTTTAGACCTGCAGAAGGCCTTCGACTGTATACCTCGGCAGTCCATCTGGTGGGCACTGCGCTTCAAAGGCGTTCCCGAGGCCTATATTGACATTATCAGAGACATGTACCGCGATTCCGTGTCCTCTGTCCAGACCGCTGTTGGCGAATCCAATGGCTTCCCAATATCTGTTGGCGTTCACCAAGGCTCGGCTCTTAGCCCGTTCTTGTTTAACGTAGTGCTCGATGTAGTTACGGCAAACATCCAAGATAAGCCCCCATGGCTAATGATGTATGACGATGACATCGCCCTCGTTAATCAGAACAAAGCCCATCTTGAGCGCAAAGTCAACATTTGGAAGGACACGCTTGAAAACGGTGGTCTGAGACTAAATGTGGCGAAGACTGAGTACATGTCCTGTGGCGGCACGGATTCAAATAGGTTCATCCGAATAGGTTCGGACCTGATCAGAAAGTCCGATACGTTCAGGTACCTTGGATCCGTGCTGCACGAGTCTGGCAACGTGGACGACGATGTCCAAGCACGTATAGGCGCGGCTTGGGCGAAGTGGCGCGAGGTAACGGGCGTTGTATGCGATCGCAAAATGCCTCCGAAGCTCAAGGGGCAGATATATAAATGCATCATACGGCCTGTCCTACTGTACGGCGGTGAATGTTGGCCAGCACTAAGCAGACACACCCAGGAGCTTCGCGTCACGGAGATGAAGATTCTGAGGTGGATGAGTGGCGTAACGCGATCCGATCGCATACGCAACTCTTTCATCAGAGGTAGTCTTGGTGTCCGTGACGTGGGGGAAAAACTGCAAGAGTGTCGTCTGCGATGGTATGGCCACATCATGCGCCGCCCTATGGAGTACGTTGGTCGGGGATGCATGAATATGGCTGTTCTTGGGGCTAGGTCCCGTGGTCGCCCTCGCAAGCGCTGGTTGGACGTCGTTAAGTCCGACATGAGAGCCAATGGCCTAACTGAGAAGGATGTTCAAGATCGGGCAAAGTGGAGGAAGCTAAGTAGGAAGGCGGACCCTGGCAATAGCCGGGATTAACGCCAGGTAGAAGAAGACAGTAACTAAAGCACAAAAACTGCTAAACACAAACAAAGATAAATTTAAAAAAAATTAAGAGGGTTAGGTACTCTGTCATGAATCCCTCTCACAGTACTTCTGACATGCCAATAAAATCTTCGTCCATTCATCCGCAAACAGATCGCTTGTTGGATTAAAATCCAAGAGATCATTAAGTGCAACCAGAGTTCGAGGAATTGGACACTTAGCATGCGCAACGGTGCGACACGGAGGCACAGCGAACAATCTGTGCTTTTTACCCCTGCAGTAATTGTCCGGCACAAAGAAGCGAGCCAGCATTGTAAGCAGATCCGGCGCGTCAATGGTTTCACGGAGCGTCTTACAGGCCATTGTGAGCTGATCACGTGCTCGCCTTACCTCTAATGAGTTATATCCGAGGCAACCCAGTAAAAATTTGGTCGGTTAATGACGCTTTTATATTAGTAGATTACCAAACTTGACAAAATCAACAATTATGAAATCAATGATAGACCATTCTGACACTATTGTAATAGCAGACTTGAGGCCCTGTCTGTCAGACAGACGGAATCATGGACAGGGGCACGTGATGAGGAGGGACGGAGGGATGAAACGCATGTGACATTTGACTTAAAGAGTGTTATATTTATATAATATAAAGGTTGAAGTGTGAGGCTGAGGAAAGAAAAAGAACGGAATGGAAGAACGAAACGTGCTGCGCCGACCCGAAGTAACATGGATACCCCTACCCCATGTAACTATAATATACCTTATACTATCGAAATACCAGACGTACTTGGTCGATATCCCGTTTAGTCGTACCCAGCGCCTCTTTTCCACATTTATTATGCCCACAGCTAAGGTGTGGAACTCTCTGCCGACGTCTGTGTTCCCGTCCACATATATTCTGTCTGCCTTCAAAGCAAGAGTGAACAGGCGTCTTCTGGGCACGCTCGCTCCATCATAGACCTCATCTATCGCTTTCCATCAGGCGTGATTGTGGTTAAGTGCATGTCCATTACCAAATAAAAAAATAAAAAAAACATATTTTGATTATATACAAATAACGACAATATCTAGTGTTTTTATAGTTTGACTTTTTATATCAAAATTTTATCAGTGTGTGTGTGTTCAATGTATTATGTTGTGTTGTGTTAATCTAGAACGTGTTTGAAATAACCGATCATAATCACAATCGTAATTTATTTGTCAGAACATGGTCGATACGTATATTAGGTACATGGTCTTGAGTTTAAAAGTATTGTTTCATCATGTTCTACCACATGGCCGTACAAAATAAAAATAATATACAATTAAAATATACAATAAACTACCGGAAAACATAAAGCAAGAAAACAAAACCAGTATATTTTTAAATAAGTTAAAACAATTATTAATTGAAAAAAGCTACTACACATTGGAAGAATTCCTTACGGATAAGTTTTAATAATAACAGGATAAATGCAAACCTAATAATAATAAATACATGACATGCTATTCTATCAATAATAATAAATAAATAAATGACATTCTATTCAATTAATAATAATATATAAATGACATCCTATCCTATTGGTAATAAATGAATAAAATACTATCCGATTAATAATAATAAATATATGACATATGCTATTCTATTAATAATAATAAATAAATAAATAAACAATATAGTACTCTATTAATAATAACAATAAATAAATCACATCCTATTCAAATAATGTACTTAATTGCATACAAGTTGGACAGGAAATAATAAACTTTTATAAATTATTTAAAGCGCTCTTCCTCTCTCCTAATTATTCAAAGTTTAGCTGTGCCCGACAGGGTCCATAATTGCTTCTATGTATTTATTTTTACCACCTGTATTTTGACATTATGGATTGCAATAAACGATTTGAGATTAGAAATGTTAAAAATAAATGTTACAAAGGTGATTTATATTACGTTACACTGGTAAACACTAGTTTTGGTGCCAAGTAACTTTTTTTTAAGTTAGGACCGCATACTGTTTACATTCGAGAATTTTACATTCATTCCTAATATTTAAAACTCATCCGTTAATGAGTGACTTTTTCTGGGTTTTGAATATCCTTAAAAAACTGAACCCTTATAGGATCACTCGGGTGTCTGTCTGACTGCCTGTCCGTCTGTCAGCCAGTTTTCTCCGGATCTACTGGACCGATTCTGTTGAAATTTGGTATTAAATTTGGTTGAATATGGATATCTGTGACCCAAATACGGACGCGTTACGTAATCAAATAATTTTTAGTATGGCGGTCACTTTTGGGGCTCAAACTAGTAACTAAAAAAAATAAGTATCGTGTGACATATCAAATGAATCGGTGAGGATTCAAATTATACTTTTTAGGGTTCCGTACCCAAAGGGTAACCAAAGGAACCCTATTACTAAGCCCCCGCTGTCCGACCGTCTGTCTGTCAGCGGGCTGTATCTCAAGAATCGTAATAGGTGACGACTTGACATTTTCACAGATTGTGTATTTCTATTACCGCTATAACAACGAATAATAAAAGTTAAGGTGTATGGTACGGAACCCTTCGTGTTCGGGTCCGACTCGCACTTGGCCAGTTTTTTCGTAATTTTAAAATAAACAGTTTTGAAGTTAATCAAGAAATTAGACCATCCCCATATCTCCGAAACAGCTGCTGAGCCAAAAATTTTGAAAAAAAGTCCAGATAATACTTCTAATCTAAATCTATAGAGTCTGTAGTGTTAAAATAACATGATAAAAAATAAAATTGGTTCGGAACCCTTTGCACGCGAGTCCGAGTCGCACTTCTTTTATGTTCTTTTTTTTTACTATTTATAGGCACGCGTTTGACCATCATCTCAACTGAAGCTTGGCCAGTTTTTTTTTCTTGGGGATTTTTTTGTAGTTTTATCTCATTATACAGTAGCGCAGACACACAGAAATAGTATGACTTTAATCTGTGAATGAATTTTCGTAATCGGTTCAGAATTTCAGAGATTAGATACCCCTTAACAAACATACAATTTTACGTGAGTACTTATTTTAAGCGCTGCCTTACCGTTCATCCGATTGCAAACTAACAATTTCAACTTATTACTTACCTTTGCGCGAAGGTATGGTATCTAGGACTTAGTATATTTATATTTTGCTTATGACTTCAGCAACAGTACCATTACGTACCAGATTCCAGTCAGGTAGTTACAACAATCCTTATTTTATAGCTAACTAGTGGGAAAAGTTCCATTACTGCTCCGCTCCTATTGGTCTTAGCGTGATGATATATAGTGTAAAAAGAAAAGACCGAGAAACATTTAAAAGACATTAAAAGTAAAACTAAATTCAAGAATGCATACATAATATACAAACAACTGAAGTGCAGATGAACAGAACATATATGACGAGACAGAAGAAGGAAAAATGAACAAGACTTAACAAAATGGTATCTGCTAGACTGTAAAAGGAACAGAGCAAGACAAACTAAGAGATGGGAAGAGGATATCAGGAAAATAGCGGGTCCAACATTGACTCAAACGGCAAGGGATAGAATTGAATGACGATCTTTGGAGGAGGCCTTTGTCGGATAGATTGGAAAACAAGTTGAAGAGTAACTACAAATTGCCGAATTAAAATCAGTGAAACATGAATTCAAAAGTACGTAAAACAGTATATCTATACTTCTAAATACTAATACATAAAGCTGAAGAGTTTGTTTGTTTGCTTGAACGCGCCAATCTCAAGAACTACTGGTCCGGTTTGAAAACTTCTTTCAGTATTAGATACCCCATTTTATCGAGGAAGGCTGTAGGCTATACATAATCACGCTAAGACCAACAGGAGCGGAGCAGACGAAGTTGCGCAGGCCGACTAGTATAAGTATATTAATTAGTAAATTTTGATGGTAGTAATGATTGATGAAACTTTTGTTATTTAAACTAAGACCAACAATAAATACTAGAAAGGCACTACAGGTACGGTTTGAAATTTCAGGTCCGGTCATTTCAGTGTTAGATATTCCATTTATCGAGGAAGGCTAACTTTTATTTTGTTTGCCAGTTGTTCTGTCAATGCCCAGGTTTGACACCCGTACAACAAGCATGGAAAATACACATATTAATATACCTTTCTTTTTTCTTTCATCGGCATTTCTTTGTTCTTCATAACTTCGCTAAGTGACCAATATCGTTTCCGGGTGTTAGCTATTCTTCTTTCTATTTCCTTCTTCATATAGTCTTCGGTAGATATTAATTGTACTAAGTAAACGTTTTCATGTATTCTATTTGCTCTTTATTCACTATTATGGTATCTTTTTGTGTAGTTTGACATAATTTTTGTTTTAGTAAATTCATTGTTAGACGTGCCTTGTCACTCGTCAGCTAGTTTTTAGCGTTTATTCCAATGTTTTTGGACTCCCAGAGAATATTATTAAGTCGTCTGCATAACGTAAGTTTTTTTTTATATAATTCTGTAACGTGGCAGTCTGTGTTAACACAATAAGCCATTCAGATGAGCTAGGTATCTTGTTAGCAGAAGGAATTCATAAGAGTCCCTTTCATCTGGTGTCACCAAATCTCACGGTAACTGTAGACTCTATGCCGTTTCAATCGGGAATAGCAAAACGTAAGTGGCTCAGATTTTCGCCGCTTAAGGTGAATGCTCCAGGGTAGCCCGCGAAATTCAAATATTTTTATGTTTTTTGCAATTTGCCGGTCAGTGTGAAGCTGTATGTGGACCAAATGCGATCCGCGACCGTAACGCGTATTTATCTAAAGAATTATAACCATTTTAACATCATTCATCTGCATTGAAAACTGCAAAGAAATTCATGTTCGGGCAATACCTCAAAAAATAAATAAAACACTCAAAGAAACAAATCAAAGTTTTAATGTAAACAGTATTCAACATGATAAACTAAAAAACAAAGAGACACTAAAAAAAATGAGATTCAAAATTACCATTTATCTTTAACAATTGCATCAATGAATTTTGTCCAACGAATTTCAAATGCATGCACTAACTTGTCTTTTTCAGGGTACGAACTGTAATACAGAGAATTTAAGGCCAACTGTTTCATTAATTTTAGGTCTGCGTGTCGACTAGCCACTGCTACAAATGTCAC
The DNA here is from genome assembly GCA_950371165.1 of Lacanobia oleracea. Lineage (NCBI taxonomy): Eukaryota > Metazoa > Arthropoda > Insecta > Lepidoptera > Noctuidae > Lacanobia > Lacanobia oleracea. The sequence goes on along the minus strand of OX493406.1, from coordinate 5,628,390 downwards.
ATAAAAGTCGTGGGACATTGGTAGTGCCTCCCAGATCCCTGGATCATCGCTCGATAGCACCACAGGCATGTTCTGACTCAAGAAGGTCGCTAAAGGATGATTCCTAAGATCCTCGACTAGTTTTAGAACACTGTTTGACACCACATTCACTTCCAAAGCTATTTGTCTCTTCTTCACTTCTTCCATCAGTAAAGGATGTTTTATAAGAGCGAACGCATGACCTATCCGTTTAGCACCCAGAACTACGGCGTCGAATAAATTCTCGTCAGAACTGGTACCGTACCAGTTTGTTTCACCAGCGTGTAAATATAAGTCGAGATATTCTCGGACTTCTTCAAGCTCATGTGCAAACTCTTGCAGTGGTACTCCTAGGTCCTCCTGACCAACCAAGTCGAAACCGACCAGAAAATCTGGCATCAAAGTTTGTATGTCCAAGGCTATTCTGATATATTCCTGCAAAGTAGCTTTATCAATTAACCTAATTGGAGCATAAATCAGCTTCGCTCCAAAAAAATCTGGATAGTCTCGAATGAATTTTTCAGTAATGCGTTTGTAGGTCTTTGCTGTCTCCACTGCATCGAAAACGTTTCCTTCTAAGTCATACAATGACGGTAATGTACTTCTGATTTCAAGGTACATCACTTGATCTTTCCTGAATTCCAGTAGTGTATCGTAATAATATTGTTCATACACTGGTTTGTAATTTAACAGATTTCCGGTACAAATAAAATACTTCTGGAACTCTTTCCATACGGCATTCACATCGGTGTAAACTTCATGGGGATTTTCAACGACGATAGTGAAGTGTTTCCTCAGATCCGCATCGAATTTCTTAACGTCATCGGAGGCAAGTCTTGCATCCTTCATGAGTTCCCAGTGAGTGGCACAAGGGGCAGCAGGAGTTGTTTTAGAAAAATGAAATCCGACATTTGACTTGTCTTTTGTGAAGCAAACCCAGAGGTCGTCCCAGTAAGTCAAAGACAGCACGTAATCCGGGCTTAGCAATCCTGTATCATGGGCATGGAGGACCGCTCCCTTCGGCATACTCTTAATTATCTGGAACAACTTCATCTTCTTCACCTCCTCTTTATATTCGAAGAAGTGCTTCGAGAGGTTAAAATATTTCGGTTCTATAAAACCCCGCTGAATCTCTTCATTTTTGAAGCTCATGATAATTTCATTTGCCTTGAGTTCACTGTCACTTAGTTTAATTGAGTTTCCCACCATCATCGCAACTTCTCTGTCGACGAGTTCTTGTCTATCTTCTAGCATTGTACATTGTGATTGGGTAAAAATATAAGTTACTAAGAATACAGCTAGTGGCCACATCGTCGCGGGTTGCGTTCGGACGCCGTACTATGCTATCTGGCGAGATTGGTATGGCGAAACTGATACCTCAGTAGATAAAGTAGGTGAGATATGACGTAAAAAACAAATCACTCAGTGCCACGATTTTTATTCATAATAAAGTGTATTATAAGCAGTATTTCGTATCGCTGCTTTGCGTGGATGTAGTAAATGTGCTTGTCGACATGTAGGTGCGAAGTCAGCAATATCTAAAATAATAATACGACACTATTTGAGAGACACAAAACAGGTATTGTAATCTGTCTAGCATTTTTCCAGCTATGTTTGGGTCGGCTTCCTGTATGGTCGGTTACAGCTGAATAGGTAGGGTTTGTGAGCAACATTAGCTAACCAACTTGACTATTAGCGAATAATAGTCAAGTGGGTTAGATAATGTTAGTCATAGACTGTACCAGTATTTTACATGGAGCGAATAAAGGTCAAGTGGGTTAGATAATGTTGGTCACAGACTGTACCAGTATTTTACAGAGAGAGATAACATGTCTAACCTCGACAACCCAGTAACTGGATAAGACGATACCCCTTGGCACCTACCCGGGATGCGGTTTTGTTCGAAAGTCACTGCGGCCCTGTGTACCTAATATGACATCTTAAAATCACCATGATAACGATTTGGGGTGTATGCCTTACGGTGTCGGCCGGTGCCATAAAACAATAATACCATCCCATCACTTCCCGTGGGTGTCGTAAGAGGCGACTAAGGGAATGAACGACCAGAGAATGGGCAGCAGCGTTCTTTGTAAAACGCAATACACAATCGCAATACCCAATTGCCATCGCAATACACTGCGATCGGCATCCTGCCAAGCGTGGCGATTATGGTAAACCCCTTCTTTTGGGGAGGCCTATGTCCAGCTGTGGACATCTTTCGGCTGATATGATGATGATAGGCTATTTCAGGTAGTAATTCAATAAAGGCACCGCAGACGGATACTGCGATAAAATTTAACTGATTTTAACCGCGAACTTCAAAACAGACAGTTTGTTAAGTAGCGCACTCACCTTATTACTGAAAAATCTCCCTAATTATTTTAAGATTAAGCAGAGAAGAAGTATTGTGACATTTTTAAATATACAACACAAGCCTCAAAACCAGCTAAGGGACTCACTTATAAATACAGATTCATCGTACCTAGGTAGGTAAGTGGATATATGATGTACCTATAGATCACTTTACGAACTTTAAATTCCCATCAGACTCCCCATTCACGGAAACATAAAACCCACACAAGAAACGCCTTAAAAACTAAAAGAGTATTCCCAAGATTCTTAGTCTCACAGAACCCTTGCGCAATTATTCAAAAACATACACGAGACGATATTACTAACAAAGAAAAAAAAATTTAAAAACTCGGGTATGAATTACAAACATCGGTATTGCATAAAGGGGGTTCGCTTTCAAAGTAAAAGGGAGAAAAGAAATGCTAAAGGCAGCCATTGCTCGCCTACTGATTTCGCAGCGAAAGGGTATAAGGATTAAGTGGCACTTATGAGTACCGCCCTGCTGTTGAAAAAAAACATGGCCGACGTGCTGACGTCACATGCGATGCGACGCAGCGACGGGGACCGTGTCACCTATCCCTTTAATCTTCTAATTGCGGGCTCGTTAGATGATAGACGTTTTAGGTTTTTTTTTTGTGGCGACTAGTGTCTTTCGTGGATTAAAAGAGGTCGTAAGTGCTTTTTTTTTTCATTTCTTTGGTGTTTTAGGATTGGGAGTGGATGATGATAGGAGGACCTCGTGGCTAGATAATAACAGCCGCACGGGTCGATCTTCAAGGTTAAGCAACGCTTGCCGAGGTTAGTCTGTGGATGGGTGACCATCTTAACATATCTAGTCCTCCGTGCCTTGGAAAGCACGTTAAGCCGTTGTTCCCGGCTGTCATTTGTAGATCTTTGACAGTCGTTACGGATAGTCAGAAGCCAGTAAATCTGACTCCAGTTTTGCCATGACCGTGGTACCCAGTTAATGGGTTGTGGAGGTCTGGTAGGCAGCCGCTCCTCGTAAAATACTGGTATTCAGCTAAATCCAGCTTGACCCCAATATACCTAGTTGGGAAAAGGCTAGGCAGATGATGAGCGGATGATGATAGAGGTAGGTAGCCATGTATTTTTTGACAAAATTCGCAAGATTTAACCTTAAGGATCAGTTTATTTTATCTCAAAGCTATGCAATTTTAACATAACTACTTAACACATCAACGTAGGTGGCTGAGGGGAGTCTTTTATTTTAACAAAAGACACAAAATATTTGTTTAGTTTCATAATTTAGTAAGATTTCATGATCTTCCTTCGATCAGACCCGTAAAAGCTGATTAAATGCCTTCATGAACTAGAAAACAGCTGATGATCTTCAAACGGCTCAACCGATTTTAATAAAACCGCATCCAAATCGGTTCACTCGTTTAAGAGCTACGGTGCCACAGACAGACACATAGACAGACACACAGACAGACACACATAGCGGTTAAACTTATAACACCCCTCTTTTTGGTCGGGGTGTAAAAAAAGGCCTCGCTGAAAATTCAAAAACATTTCATGTTTTATATGATGGTATCTACGGAACCCTCGGTGCGCGAGTCCGACTCGCTCTTGACCTGTTTTTGAATAGGTAGTAGGTTTCAAATTATAAAATAAGTCAAGAAAACCGGGCTACGGTCTAGTTCAGCCATACTCAACCTTTTTTTCCTCATGGGCCACATACTCGTAACGTTTCTATTTTTGTCATCATGGGCCGGAATATATACAGCATAAAAATATAATTCTACATTTGACAGTATTTATCTGAATGGGATTTTTGAATAGGTATGTTTATAAAATGGACGGTTTTTGATAATATTGCTACATGACAGATGGCTGTCATGTCACTTGCATGTCACTGAAGAAAAAAGTGGTTTTTTCCCGATGGCAATGGCTTGGTGCGGATGGTGCCTTTATCTTCAGTGAAACAAAAAGCTCAGTCACGTGTCAGCTCATTCGACCATCAGCGCATCTTATTCGTCCGAATTTCGTTGCGGGATCCAAAGCAGTTGAATTGTTTCTCCGGGACTCGTCGGGCTTCATTCCGAGCCAATGACGTTTTACTGGTGTTCGCCACTGTTGATTCTGGCTTTCAGGAGTTGCAGTGGTTGGTTGGGAATGTGTGGCGGGCTTGCCCCAAAAAAAAGTGAATCAGAAAGCCGAGATCTGATCTCGCTGTTTTGTACTCAATAAAGCTACAGAAATACGGAGTTAAATATTATCAATCATATAATTTACTAATTGACCCACGCAACTTCGTTTGCGTCTCAATTTTCATTACTGCTCCGCTCCTATTGGTCTTAGCGTGATGATATATAGCCTATAGCCCTTCCTCGATAAATGGGCTATCTATCACTGAAAGAATTTTTCAAATCGGACCAGCAGTTCCTGAGATTAGCGCGTTGAAGTAAACAAACAAACTCTTCAGCTTTATATATTAGTATAGATTACCATGAATCGTGGCTACGGGGCCACACAGAAACACGAGTTTTCAATCAATCAATCAATCTTTATTTGTGAACACAGGTATTACAATAAAGGTCTTATGTAAATATTTTAGTCGAGGACTATGTCCTACCAATGAAAGTGGTGTACAAATATATTAATTGGCTTTTAGCAAAGTATCTATACTATAATACAATGTCAAGTTTGAGTAAACAAAAACAATTAAATGTTAAAAATTAATCATGAATAAATTTTAATAAATTTTTTACATGTAAGTATGTCAATTGTATATTAAATTAAATGTCATATTTTATCATGTATGTCAATTGTAATTTATATTAAATATTAAATAATGTCAACTAAATGTATAATCAATATAATTAATCAATTATCATTGATTTGTACATGCATGTCAATGGTATCTTACATAATACCTATTAATGTCATATTTTATCATTAAAAAATTCTCCGATAGAGTAATACCTACGTCTTATCTATTAAAAATGAATATAAATTGCTTTTGAATTTGCGGACATTATGTTCACTCTTTATACATTTTGGTAATTTATTATAACCTTTGGAGCCATTATAAAAACACTGTTTCTGTATAGTGAAGTAGTAGATCAGATTGTTTGTAACCGATCACAACGGCGCTGACTAGTTACTCGAGCAAACTTATGTAAATTATTTTTGACGAACCTAGACGTTTCATAAATGTACAACGAAGGCATAGTTAGTATTTTCGTGTTTTATATGCACCTTTTTTGGCACTTAAATACCATATCTTTACCTCAAAAACTTTTTCTCTCCCTTTGCTCAAAAACTTTAGCGTAAAGAAAATTGGAGATGTTGTTGTGTTTTGTTAATGTTTGCAAACGCGCGTGTTGACGGTTTCCGCGCTATAGTGCGTAAGAAAGTGGCGTCATTATTTCAAAGACTGCGCGGCAGCACCAACAGCATTTTGCAAATGATTGCATCCCGCCATGACTGTCCCATACAGGCACACTGGGTGGGAATAGTGACGGGAAAATTGTAGTTTTTAAGAAAAATGTATTATGTTCCTACTGACATAGCTCTTAAGAAAAATGTTTTACTAACACTTAGGTATGGATTATGTCCGAAATAAATAGATGATAATAATAATAATAATATACGTGAGCAAAGGGACTTCGAAAATTTCTTACGCCCAAGCCATACAGGGTGTGCCAAAAGTGCGTGGTCATATTTAACCCTCTATTGTATACAAAGCCAATTTTGGCTGCTCAACCTTAGTAATTTATTTCTACCCTAATTTTAAACAAAATAATAAAATGTCAATGTAGTAATATTAAGGAATTCAAACTGAACCGAAACGTAATTTTTATTATCTATGGCCAACGTCATGTGTCATTATAACCTCACTTTTCTCCGGTGCGTAGGTACGCGACGTCGTTCTTAGTGAAATTTATTGCAGCTTTGTTGGTGGAAATTAAAAAGAAAAGGTAAGAAAATTGATGTTAAAAAATGTAAATAATGTTCTGCAAAACCTCTGTTTTTGACTCCTATCACAGTTTATTCAAAATATTTGCTCCTTATACTTCATTTTCAATATTTTCTACAGGAGCCAATTTTGGCTTCGCATGCATTTACGATGAAGTATGTTTGCGCCTAAAATGGCTTCGCATGCATTCAGAGTTTTTTTTTTATCTTTCCAGAATGCTTCCTTCACGCTTTTATGGCACTGCTAACTGCATTAAACCTATTCCTGGTGATGGCTCTCTTGATGATTCACTATCTGATTCCGATGACTATATACATGGTATGACAATAAAGTGGTCAATTTACTGTCTGCGTTTGTTGGTAGTGAACCGACTTCTACTAAGACTAGATATTTCAGAAAAGATAAACAGTACAAGGACATAACATCGCCACAATGCGTTGATGTGTATAACCGACACATGGGAGGCGTTGATTTGCTTGACTCTTTGTTAGGTCTGTATAGGATCAAAATAAGATCTCGTCAGTGGTATAAAAAAATATTTTTCCACTTGGTTGATATGTGTGCAGTTAATGCTTGGTTACTGTGGCGACGCAAGACTGATCAATACATGTCACTATTTGACTTCAAGCTAGCCATTTCTGAACATTATTGCAAGGCTGGCAAAAGCATCAGAGAAAAAGAGGCCGTCCTAGTATCAGTAATCCCGGTACACCTACCTTGTCAAGAGGAAATACTCCTACGTCATCTAGAACGGGTACTCCTTCCAGTAGAAATGAATCTTTCGCACCTCGAAAAAGGGCACGGAAAACCCCAGCAAAAGTGCAAGACCTACCTCTAAATTCAGTACGTACAGACAAAATTGACCATTTCCCGATACACCAAAATAAACGTCAATTATGTCAGAATGATTGTTCTTTGCGTTCTCATATAAAATGTGAGAAATGTGACGTGTTCCTTTGCTTGAATGAGAAAAGAAACTGTTTTAGAGAATTTCACCTTGTGTAAGTTTTGGTATTTGTTGTGCATAGGAAGCCAAAAATGGCAGTCTCATACACAGACGTTATTGCATGGGAAGCCAATTTTGGCTTCTGTTTTTTTTTTCTAAAATAAGATACTTATTTTTTTTTTCACTTTATATTTTGTCTTACAAGCCCTATTAAAACACATTAAAACATAAATATTTTTTTTTTCTTTTTAATTTAATAATTCATGCAATAGAGGGTTAAGGGTAATTTCAAGGGTAACTAATTTAAGTACCTACATTAAATTAGGCATTTATCTACTTTATAGTTCAATTACAGATTTGATTTCAAAAACTATCAGAGTTTTTTTTGGTTATGCTAATGTTACCGTAAAGTATTTCAGCTCTTTACCCAACATCACCCTGCAATATGGCCACACTGTATTATTCGTTAGGACTTCGAATCCTATGTAGTTACCTACGCACGTAAAAGTTGCGACTTACGAGCCTATTACTGGGGGGCTACTCTCTAAGCCCGAAACTACGGGCTTCGGGCTTATTCTACCTACTCCGTATCACCTACAGACTTACGATTAGTTTCGAACCTGAACTGAGAATGAATGACAACACGATTTAACAGTAACTGTCAAAACGTGTTATCATTAATTCTTAGCCCGAAACTACGGACTTCAGGCTTAGAGAGTAGCCCTCTCGAATCCAAACTCCATGCTGTTATACAATGTGAAACAGAATAAACGCAATACATCTTAAGGGGTCATTGTACTCATTATTATGAACAACTTTTACTATGGGACCAATCCCGAAATCGGTAAAAAAAATCAGTAAGTAAGTACGTATATTTTGTCGAGTTATGCGCACAGAAATGTGTGGGGGAGTCGATTTTTTTTTCGCGATTTCAGTGTTGGTCCCGTAGGTAGTGAAAGATGTTCATAATGATGAGTACAATGACCCCTTAAGAGGTATGGCATTTATTCTGTTACAGGTTGCAGAGCAGATGGAAAAATCTTAAATACCTACCACATAAACCTCCTTCGTTGAACATTTCAAACATGAATAAAGCGATAGACAAACTGGTCCCACGTACCTACGCAATGCAATATATTTTGGACTCATGATTTTATATGACAAAATTATCCAATAGTAAACACACTTTTCGTCTGCAACGCAACATACGTCAAGCGTGTTTCTATTGCATAGTTTTTCATATAAAACATTAAGTCCAGATATCACAATGCCTTGCATACCTACGTTGCGTAGGTACCACGAAGGACCAATGTGTCTCTCGCTTTAAACGTAGGTACTTAATATGTGGTTAATGTAGACCTACATAGAGACTTCCTTCTTACTTTCAAGATTATCATATCAAACAGAGGGTACTTACATAGATAGATAGATAGAAGCCACTTCCATCTAGAGAAGCACTTAAGTTTTTCTCCAAGTACAAAACACGTTTGAATCACAATTAAAGAACAACATCTTATTCCAAAATAGACTGTATTCCCTCAAAATAAAAATGGCAGTTAATGAAAACGATAGTAAAATGAATCAGTTGTGGTTTCGCAACAAACTTGGAGTGACACCCTCAAAAGGAGGGTACTCACGCCTAACGAACTCATTGTCTGTTACAACTAGCTCCTCGTGCATTCTGCTTGCCTGGTACATAGTACGTAAATAGTGGGGCACTTGTTATGAAATTCTCGTTTTTTATCCAACAATAGGCTATGTGGAGCCAGAAATGAAATATCTACTTACTTAAAAATCTGATATAATTATAGTACTAAGTGCCTACTTATGTGTTCCAGAATTTGTTCGAATGAGTCGAAGTTCAAAGAGAAGTAGGAGGAACACGGATGAGTTTTAGTCAGTAAGAGTGCAACTCCCTTCCGCTCCGCCCAGAGTGGAGTCATTAGTTCCAGAGCGGAACAAATTCCGCAACCCTGGCACTTTGTTAGACACATGGCTATAATCTTGATACCCATATCGATACATACAATCGAACAGCTCTCAATCCTTGTTCGTAGTGATTGCACGTGGCTATTGTTTTCTATCCACGTCGTAATTAACGATACACTCTGTAGGACCAGCGTGGATGTCTGTTACACCGAGTTGTAACACGACCTACCTGTGATGCCCGATGAAATGGCAATAGGATTATGAAGCAAGTGGGCAAGCTTTGTATCTGCTGCCTAGCTGGAATAAATTCCCCAGCCGAAACGAGTATATATATATTTTTTTTAAAGACTCCCAGGTTGTAGCTATCGGGAAACACAGACTCCGGCAGGGAATTCCACTCCTTAGTTGTACGCATTATGAATGTGTTCCCAAAACGTTTTGTGCGTGTGGCCAAGAGACTGCTATGACTTATTCTCAAGTGTATCTAACGACGATTTTCAACATACTTACTCAATTTTTTATGATAATGAATAGCTACAGAAATAGACATCCAATGAACTAAGCCAAACAGCGTTATCTTCTCTACAGCATTAAAAAAAAACCTTTAAAAAGTTTTCCCCACCTCAGTTTAAAAGAAAACTAAATAGGTAGGTAAGTAAAAATATTTCTTCTCTGAGATAGGTACCGCTCCTATGACAACAGAGTATTAGCGTATATAATCCAGGACCCTCTCTGGATTATGTACGCTTCATGCTACAGCTGTTCACTGGATTATCATCAAATGACTCCTTCCGCTCCGGGTGGAGTGGAAAGGAGTGTCAGACTGACTAAAACCCATCCGTGTTCCTCCTAATGCCCTTTAAGTTCCTGTGCCGCGGTGAATCTTTCGAACCAATTAGGCACTGGCCCTAGCAGACCCCGTCTATTTTGCTCACATCTTTTTGAACTAGGGATGGAAGCGAGAGGTCGCCGCTGCCGATCGCCTCGACGAGGACACAGTGGTACTCCTCCCAAGGAGGGGAGGGTGCAAAAGTGTACAAAAGGTTTCAGTTACTCTTATTTTTTGGAAATAATCCCAAATGCAAATTACAGCCCACGCAAGCTACGAAGCCGTCGTTGTTTGGTGTAACAGACATCCAATCGGTAACGTCAATGTATTCGTTCGAGAGCAGTCGAAAGTCTCTCAATCAGTTGTCACTTTTCATGTAAAAACAGATAGAAACATATCCCCACTGCAATCTCTAGGTGCTATTGTAGGTACTATGTATTTTGTTTTTCTTTCTTTCTTTTCTTTCTTAGTTTGTTCGATTTTCAGGTGTATTGATACGTGTTTGAGTTGAGAATTGATTGGCTTGCTTGTGAATTATGGTGTTCAATGATTCTGTTAAGGTATTGAATCTGCTGTTGTGGTGTTGTGAAACTTCTTCTTATTCTTCTTAGCGTGTGTAAAGTTTGCCTACCGTGATCGACTGTTATTTAGCAAAAATGGGCACTTGTTACCCAGGCTTTCAAACTTAAATTCCAACAAAATATAAGTACCTAACTGCTTTTCAATTTCATGCTATGAAATGACAACGAAAAATTCTTAATTCAACCGGGGGTAGGTAACAGAAGGTGAAGTTCAAAAAAACCTGCCAAGTGCGAGTCGAACTCGCACACTTTTTTTTTCTTACTATTGATAGGCACGCGTTTGACCACTATCTCACCTGATGGTAAGCGAGGATGTGGTCGAAGATGGAGCACGCTTGCCTAGAAATAACCTATTCACTCTTGATTTAAAGACTCCCAGGTTGTAGCTATCAGGAAACACAGACTCCGGCAGGGAATTCCACTCCTTAGCTGTACGCATTATGAATGTGTTCCCAAAACGTTTTGTGCGTATGGGTGGGATGACACTTAGGGTTCCATACCATAAACCTTAATTTTTATTATTTGTTTTTATAGCGGCAATAGAAATACATAATCTGTGAAAATTTCAAATGCCTACCTATTACGGTTCTTGAAGTACAGCCCGCTGACAGACAGACTGATGGACTGACGGACGGAAAGCAGAGGCTTAGTAATAGGGTTCCGTTGGTTACCCTTTGAGTACGGAATCCTAAAAATAAATGACACAAAAATAGAGAACATTAATTTATTTTAGCTTTTTACGCCGACGACATATCAAACTAAGCTTTAATACGAAACGACTTTTAAAATAATAACATACTTAGAATATTGTCGCTATAAGATAACCTATTACACTAAAATGCAATAAAATCATTGAAAGATCAAACTAAATTAGCGAGATAAACTCCATAGATGCGATTGAGTTAACTAAAAAAATATTTCCAGCGGCTGTTGAACTCATTGTCCCTCTGTATTGAGAATTTAATACTAAACTTCAAGCAAAGGTTCAAATCAAGTAAAGGTTCATAAGTTCTTAAATTTTAATTAACAATTCAGAAACGGGGAAAAGGGGGAGGGATTTGAGTTCAGAAATTTGTTATATCTATCGTCATTAGAATAAAAAAAGTTTAGCCAATTAATTTATTTGACCCTGTATATGCAAGTAGCCTATACAACTATAACATAAAAAATACTAAGGAACAATTAGATGCGAGACTAAGCAGACGTGTCGTTTAAAATCGGATAATATGAAATATCATTAAATAATTATTGTGACTAATGTTTTGATACCGAGTTATCTGCGGCGTCAGTTATTTAAGTAAAGTGTGTCGCGTGTGATTAGTAGGTAACTACCATCTGAGTCATTGTGAAAGATGAACTAAATTTATAGACAAATAGTGTTTGTGTTAGTTATGTCTAACCCAGGATCTAGCCCTTTTGGTCGGAGCCAATTAATACGGCGAAGTCCTCCACCGACGCCAATCGAAGACTTCCATCATAGAGAGCCAAGTCCACCAGCATCCTCGGAGAAGAATGAATTGCCGAGTGAAGTTATTTCTACGCCAGAGATCCAGAAATGGATGGTATCTATAGATACCATTCTGAACGAAGTATGCACTATTGTCGCGGAAGGAAAAATGAACTCGGATCAGAAGCTCCGTGTCAATACTCTTTGCCGGAAGGTCTTAAATGGGACATCTCAAATGGCAATCTTGTACCAAGCCTTAAAGCAGAAAACCATCCAGGCGCACAGCACCATCCAGCACTTACAGGTACACCAGAACGTTTCGAACTCACTTCAACAGTTCAAAGAGGTTGTCGAAACTAAACTCAAACCTGAAAATGGCTCATATGCCAATATGGTAAAAAAAGGTTCCGACAGCTTTATTCGCCCTGCAAACCTGAGTACTGTTGCAATTTATCCCTCTGATAAGACGAAGACCAGTGACGACACGAAGTCCCTAGTACAGAAAATCATCTCGCCAGAAGAACTAAAACTACATGTCCGTGGCCTGAGAAAAGTCAGAAACGGCGGTGTCATCATTTGCACCGATAGCAAAGGCGACATCGATAAACTGAAAAAATCTGAAAAACTAGTTTCATCGGGCCTCAAAGTAGAAGAACCATCAAAACGCCGCCCTAGGATCGCTGTCATTGGTGTCCCCATAGCCCTCACTGAGAAAGAAGTTTTTGATTGCATTTACGAGCAAAACATTTCTGATAAGCTGCCGAATACTACTCGTGAGTCCTTTCAAGAAACCATCAAATTGAGCCATAAATCGGGTAAGAAAAACCTTCCTACCTGTAACTATATATTGGAAGTGCCCGCTAGTACCAGGAAAATTCTAATAAACCAAGGCCGAATTTTCATAAACTGGACATCTTGCCCCGTGAAAGATTTCACGATTGTCACCAGATGCTTCAATTGCCAGCAGTTTGGACACGCAGCCAAGTTTTGCCGAGAATCTAGTCCGACATGCAACCACTGCGGAGTAACTGGTCATTCCTTCAAGGAGTGTAACAATAAAGCTGCTCCCTCCCAATGCGCGACTTGTAAACGCTTCAAAAGAAAATGTGACCATCCAACTGGTGATGTAAATTGCCCGGCACGCAAATTTGCAGAAGACAACTACATCAATTCAATCGATTATGAAGGCGCCTAAGAGCGCCGTCGATCAAATTACTAAGTAAGCACTTAGTCAGTAGTTTACCTCATATTTTATTTGTTAGTTTATAATTAGAATGACAGATCATCTAATTTGTGATCTGGATAGTTTTTCTGTGTCTGAAGCTAAAATCTGTAATGTTGAGGACTGTAGGAATCTGATACCTGTTGGAGGTAAAACGTTAACCCTACTAACACAAAATATCCGCAGTCTAAACCGGAACATCAACGGTTTTGAAGTGTTGCTACAGAACCTTGAGGTTAGCTGTGATATTATCGTCCTAACAGAATGTTGGCTGTCGAAACAAACAGTTTTACCATCTCTTGACGGATATTACTCACAAAGAACTGATAGAACCATCAACCAAAATGATGGTTTGGTAGTATATGTAAAAAATAATTTAAAAACAGAGGTAGAAGAACCGTTATTCCAGGACAGTAATTGCTTATTAATTAAAATTTTTCCTGATACAGTAGTAATGGCCATCTACAGGCCTCCTTCTCAAAACATTGACTGTTTTTTGGACTCACTCAACATGAATTTAACAAAAGTATCATCTTTTCAAAATATAATTCTTGTAGGTGACATAAACATTAACATTGCTTCCGGGAAAACCAATGGCCATGCTAACAACTACCTGAATATTTGCGCGTTTCATGGACTATTACCCACTCATTACCATCCCACGCACCAGTCCAGCTCATGTTTAGATCATTTCTTTATAAAATCAAAGAAACCAACCCAAACATTTGTAACTAACTCATCGCTTACCGATCATCAAGCTGTTTTACTAACATTGCAAATTTCTTTACCTAGAAAAAACTGCTTGCGTAGCGATACTAAAGTAAATATGAAAAACCTTGAAAATGACATAAGCGCTATTAATTTTGACCCAGTTTTTAATTCAAACGATGCAAATATTTCTTTAGAGTATTTCATACATTCGCTACAATATGCAATTAAGAAAAACTCATTTGTTAAAATAATGCCTAGGAAATATTATAACATTAAACCGTGGATCACACCCGGTCTCGTTCGATGTATGAGACATAGGGACAAACTTCACCTGAAATCGAAACTGGCACCTGGTGATGAATCACTTTCCGTCACATACAAGAGGTATAGAAATTTCTGTAACAATCTTTTGAAAAAAATAAAAAATCAGTATGATAAAAATGAACTACAAAAGGCAGGAAAAAACAGCAAGCTTGTTTGGAAATTTATAAAAAATAATACTTTTAGATCTAAAAATTCCGAACCTCCCCTTGATTTATTATCAACAGAAATAAATCCGTCCGAAGCAACGAATAAAGTCAATAATTTTTTTGCTAACGTTGGTAAAAACTTGGCAGAAAAAACATTAAATTCTAGATCGTTGCCTCCTCAAAGTTCACCTGTAACAACTTCTACACTACATTCTTTTGTTTTATTTGAGACCGACGCAAATGAGGTATTAAGAATCATAACCGAGCTTAAGGATGTTTGTGCTATTGGCTGCGATAACATACCGAATCATATACTTAAAAGATTTAAATATCTAATTGCACCTCCGTTAACTCACATTTTTCAGTTATGTTTATCACAAGGAGTTTTCCCCCAATTACTTAAAAAAGCTGTAGTCACCCCTGTTTTTAAATCTGGAGACAAGAACTGTGTTAATAATTATAGACCTATTTCAGTCTTAACGGGCCTCTCCAAAATTTTAGAAAAAATCATAAACACTCGTTTAATAAAATATCTAGAAGACAACAAATTGCTTTCAGACAGTCAATTTGGTTTTAGGCCCAAAAGATCGACAAGCCAAGCAGTCCACCGATTGACAAATTATATAAGTACAAGTATGGACAATGGCATGCACACCATTGGTATCTTTTTGGACCTTGCCAAGGCGTTCGATACTATTTCTTGTTCTATATTATTACATAAGCTTGAAACGATTGGGATAAGAGGAACACAACTTCAACTTTTTTCTGATTATCTTAGTGATCGTTATCAATGTGTGAAAATTGGTCAATTTATAAGTTCTGAGCTTAAAAATAGCTGTTACGGATTTCCACAAGGTAGCATTTTGGGTCCTACGTTGTTTCTAATATATATAAATGATCTGTGCAGCTTGCCACTCAAAAATGGTATCATACTGTCATACGCTGATGACACGGCTCTAGTGTTCTCAGCTAAATCAAGAATCGAGGTTTATGAACACGCGCAGAATGGTTTCAATACTGTATCTAATTGGCTTCTTAACAGTCTCTTAACATTAAATTTAGATAAAACAAAATACATTTTATTTACGATTAGGAAAAATAACATTCCGCTTACTAACTTAAACATTTTTGCACATAATTGTAGAACTAACGCTGACAACGCATGCACTTGTTCCACCTTAGCTAAAGCTGACTATGTGAAATATCTAGGTGTAACGATTGACACAAATCTAAATTTTCGTAAACATATTGATGTACTATGCAGCAGAGTGCGGAAATTAATATACATTTTTAAATACTTACGTAACGTAGCCGACTATGATTTAATTAAACAAGTTTATTTGGCTTTGTGTCAGTCCATACTAACGTATTGCATAACTTCCTGGGGTGGTGTCGCAAAGTCCATTTTACTTCCTCTAGAACGTGCTCAAAGAGCAATTCTAAAGGTTGCAACCTTTCGCCCTTTTAAATTTCCCACGCACCAGCTTTTCATGGCATGTAAGGTACTAACAGTGCGTCAACTAGCTATTCTAAACATCGTACTGCATCAGCACACTGAACTTCCTTATGACCGAGTACCTTCAGGCAAGAGAAGGAAAGATTTGGTTGGTATTAAACCTCAAACCAAACATGCTTTCGCAAATAGATTTTTTGTGTTTTTGGGACCTTATCTATATAACAAGCTCAACAAGCCACTTGACATATATAGTTTAAATTATAAGAAATGCAGTACAACGCTTGCGGAATATTTAGCAAAACTCAATTACGTTGACACAGAAAAACTGCTAGAAATTTTAGTATGATGTTTATTGTTTCATATTTCTTTGTATTATTTATTTTTGTTCATTGTTTAGAATAGTATTTATTAATAATTGTAAAGTTTGCTTATTTTTAATAGTCGATTAAGATTTTTTATTGTATTGATCTAGTTTACATATATAACTGACCAATTTAAATTGCGATGAAGTGAGGGCCTGAAACACAGGTTTAAATAAACCTAGATCGGGCAGGTCGCTATATACATTATAAGTTCCAAGTTAAATATCTTATACGTCTAATTATTGTTAGCCATACACTAGTTTTAAGTTAGGCACTAATTTACCTTTATATAAGATTTTTACTTTATTATCTTTTTGTGGCTATTTATACACATTTTATTGTAAAAGTTTTTATGAATAAATTGAATTGAAAATTGAATTGAATTGACTAAGTAATGCAAAGATATTTGACCTAAACCTAGTAATATGCTGTAAAATGAAAATTATTGATCACGTAGATAGGTACATCTAACAGCTAATAAATATCATAATTTTTAAGACAGCACAGACTTCTTAGGTATTTTTATGCAGTAATTATGGCTAAAGATAATATGAGATGGTGGTTTGTATAAAACACTGGTTGACCTGCGCAACTTCGTCTGCTCCGCTCCTATTGGTCTTAGTGTGATGATATAATATAGCCTATAGCCTTCCTCGATAAGTGGGCTATCTAACACTGGAAGAATTTTTCATATAGTACATTAATATAACCATACAAAGACACAGGCGTCTTTTTACCGCAAAAAGGAGTCTTCTTAACCAAACTCCTATTTTTCGGGGTGCATCTGTTCCTGTGACTGATCGAATCTTTTTTTTTTTAAGGATGGGTAATCATGAAATGACTCTTCCCGCTCTGGGTGAAACAGGAGGGAGTGTCAGACTGGCTAAAACCCATCCGTGTTCCTCCTAGTGCCCTTTGTGTTCCAGGGCTACGGTACCTCTCTCGAACAGATTCCGACACCGATGTGAACCCCTCCTACCGTTATTTGAGATCCTGATGGTGGCCTGTTCCGAACCATAGAAGCACATGGCTTCGGACTTGTGTAGGGCCACCTCGAGACCCAGATCGGATCCTCTCAACGACTATCGCAACCCCGCATGTCATAGCGTCAGCCGCCGCTTGGTGCGACCGCCCTTGCACCAGGACCTGCGTATCGTCAGCATTGCTGATAACGCTGACGCCGCTAGGGAGGTCGGCGCGCAGTACCCAGTCGTAGCCGATGTCCCACAGGAGCGGCACCAGAACCGAACCCTGTGGGGTAGATGACGGCTCTGTCCGTCAAGTAAGCCTCGACTACGTGACGAAGGTAAGTCGATACCCGGTGATACCGAAGTGCCTCCCTTGCCATCGGCTCGAGCTCCTAGGCATGGAGTTGACATCCAGTCTCAACTTCGGCGCCACCATTGAGAACAAAGCCCAAACTGCGGCCAAAAAGCTGGGCATTCTATTTTTTTTACTATTCATAGGCACGCGTTTGACCACTATCTCACCGGATGGTATGCGATGATGTGGTCGAAGATGGAGCACGCTCGCCTAGAAATAACTTATTCACTCTTGATTTAAAGACTCCCAGGTTGTAGCTATCAGGAAACGCAGACTCCGGCAGGGAATTCCACTCCTTAGCTGTACGCATTATGAATGTGTTCCCAAAACGTTTTGTGCGAATGGGTGGGATGTCCACCATGTACCGGTGGCGCATCGCCGTTCGTCTTGTGGTCCGATGATGCAACGGGCTTGGCGGAATTAAATTATGCAATTCCGTCGCACATTCACCAAAATGCAACCGGTAGAAAACCGATAGGCTAGCAACTCGTCGTCGATGTTCAAGACCTTGGAGCTTCGTCGCGACGAGCCTCTCATTGACGATGATCCTCTTGGCTCGTTTATCAATTGACTCTAATAGACTTCTAAATAGGGTGAAGTGATACTTCAGGCCTGGACAGCTTTTAACCCTTTACAAAGCACAAGTCCGATCCTGCATGGAGTATTTTAGCCACCTTTGGGATGGCTCAGCTAAGTATCAGCTTGCCGCGCTTGATTCGGTGGAACGCAGAGCTAAGAGGCTCACCGGTGACGTAAAACTGGTGGATGCCAAGCTACATATCTTGGCTCATCGCCTTAAGGTTGCCTGCTTGTCGGTCTTCTACAGATTGTACTTCGGTGAAGAACTCCACGACCTCATCCCACCGGCCCCCTTCTAACATCGGACATCCAGACGCACTGCATACAACGTCTTTTATAATGCGCACAGCAAAAGAGTGGAACTGCCTGCGTCTGTGTTTCCAAAAGCTTACAACCCTAACCTCTTCAAAGTTAGAGTGAACAGGCTCCTTCTGGGTAAGCTCGCTCCATCGTAGACTTTGTCTCTGTCATCTCTGACATAGACTAGAGTCAAGAGCAAACCCATCATTAATAAAAAAAATAATCGGACTGATGTCTGTTCCTGAGATTTGCGCGTTTAAGCAAACCAACCAAACTCTTCAGCTTTATATATCAGTATGGATTTTATGGGCTAGGAAGTAAACACTGAAATGAATGCAAGACTGAGCAAATCTTTACGCATTTTTTTTTTCGTAATACGTAGTTTTCGTAGTACGCGGATAGCGTCTAGTTTATTGGTTGGTTGGTTTATTAGTGGTCGCAGATTGGCGATATTATTGCAACGATTAAAATTCGTGTTGGGAACGTGTAGGAAGAACAAGGTGGCAGCTGAAGTGTCATTGTCAAGATATTTTACTTATCAATTTCTAAATTGCAACGCTAGATGGCACAGACTACTTCAAGCACGTCCTATAAGCGGAGTGTGCGGGAACTATAGATGGCAGCACAGAAGCGTCAATCTATACATATTTACTTATATTATAAAAGGGAAAGATTTGTATTTTATTATGTAACGAATAAACTTAAAAACTACTGGACCGATTTGAAAAATTCTTTCAGCAATGGATAGCTACATTATCAGGGAGTAACATAGGCTATATTTTATCCCCGTACTCCCACGGGGACGGGAACTACGCAGATGAAACTCCGTGACTTCCGCTGGTAGTATTATGAAGAGGAAAGATGTGATTTTTTATTTGTTACGATTTAAATCAAACTACAAGACCGATTTAAAAAATTGATTCTCTTTTAGAATGCTACATTATGCCTCAGTAGCACAGGCTATATTTAACATAAGAAAAAATTAGGAATCCTTAAGAAAATTGCAGCGCGAACGAAGTCGCGGGCGAAGTGCTAGTGTCAATTATTCTAAACGTTAAAGTTTCGAATATGCAACACTAGATGGCATAGCACTCAAACAAAAGACTCCAACAGACTACCGCAACCATAAACCGCGAAAAAGTCACATTGGTTAGCTGTACGCTTTTCTAGCTTTCCAGTGTAAGTATTTGTCTTTGCATTATTTTATACTTTATGAGACATTTCGGAATGAATGAATAAATATGACTAGTCTTCGCCAGCGGGCACTGCGTCTTCTAATCTCTTGATGTATTTCACTCTGAGTTCGGTTACAGCGTCACCTTTCAATTGGTCCTAAAATTAAAAAATATATATATTAATAAGCATACAAAACAAAACGTTGGATTTTTTTGGAGATCTTTTCTAAATGAACACATTTTATAACAAATCTGTGTTTTCGAAAATAAACTAGTGTTGGTGCAATTAAAGTTTCACAAACTTTGATAATAACGCCATCTGTGTTGTCACAGCTGTACTACGGTTGGTTCTAGTAACGCAAAAAACTTATTGTAGAGAGTTGCTTCTGTTAGTATTCGCTAGATGGCGTACAATTAAATTTCTATTTAGAAATAGAGTAAAGTAAATTATTCAGGTGAAGAGATTTTTGATTATTATTTCATTATACAAAAATATTCGAAAGATTTGATCTAAACCCCCTTAGATAAGTAACAATAAGCTGGAGACTGGCCACACCTCAATTTATTTCCATAGCCAGCAATTCTTTACTGTGCTCTTATGGTCCATTGTGCATGGCTAACATAAGTTTAATAGGGGTTTTGCAAGCTTCATAAAGTGCAAACCGTCCGAAGCCACAGTCGGCCATTCCACAACGATGTGGGCAGCAGCTTCGTAAAAAAAATAAATAAAAATACTGGAAAATTTACCTGAACAAACCAGCACTGCACTTCAAGCTGCACCATCTGCAGAGCGCCCCTGATGGCTCCAGGTATCAGGGCGCAGTACTTCAGCCCGTTGTTGGGCATCTCCACCCATTCGCTGAGGGCACACTGGTCCCACACTAGGGAGAACTCGTCACCAGCACTGCTCCAGCTGGTCACTGTGGGTTGCATGTTGAGGTATAGTCTGGAAATCAAGATTTTAAGTTAGTGAGTAATGTGCATGGGAAAGTCTTGTTTCATACATTTGGCAAAGTCAAATTTAGCTTTTTTTTTATCAATCTGCAGTAAAAAAACGATTCCAGTTGTTTGCAAAAGGTGTAAGCAGGTAACCAAGGAAAGGCTTGACCTCCTACCCTTTGCTGTATGAAGGCTGCTCCACAAAAGAAAAGTATCGCTTCTACCAGAAATAAAATAAATTCAATGAACCTTTTGAAAACAGTTGTTACATTGTATTATGAAGCCTGTTGAAAGTTAAGTAAACAAGCAGAAATGTTGCAGAAGTAAGGCAACACTAGCAATAAATTGGATATAATAATATTGTGACCACTACCACTTCGAAGCACAGAAGAGTTACTTTTTTTGTTATCTAAGAAGGAAGGAATACATTAGTTACTAACCGAAAAGCTTGCTGAATCTTATCAGCGGTCTCCCTCATCTCCAGACACCGCGTTGACGTAGTCCTGGCCAAGAAATCTTCAATTAGCCTGACGCCCATGTTGTAGCCTATTCTTTCCAACTGCTTATTGACATCCTCTGCATTTTCAGTCTCTTTTAACATTTGCGACACCAGAGCGCCATAAGTAAGCGTAAGTAGCTCGGAGTTCTACAAAAAACAAGAAATTCGGTGAAAACGTCGTAAATTATCAACGTAGTACATATTTGGTCCGTGTGTCAACTTACAACTTTCTTGGCATCGAGTCTGGAGGTCTGTCTTGACATTTTGATGTATGATATTTGCTGAATGGTATTGAGATATGAAAATTGTCAACAAGAAACTCCCCTTTGCCTCCTCACAATTTACAAAATCACAAAATTAATTTTATTAGTTGTCGATAATGTCAATGTCACTGTCAAGTTGGCAATGGACAAGTGTCGAAGCGTTTTATTTCATTCTTTGGTTAAATATAATATAAATATTCATAAATTGAATATTCTACTATTGTAGACCTTATCGCAAGTAAAACGAAACAAATATTTAGATTTTTTTTGGAATCTTCAGTAGAAGTTTCTTTATTTTACTGATTTTAAGCTACATTGTCGCCAAATCCCATAGACTCACGATAAAGATATATGGTGTCTGTGAGAGAGATCACGGGACGCTATGGAGATAAACCGTAGACAGAGCTCTGTCTACGAGATAAACGCATTATTATATTTTTTTTAAATTAATTTATTGAAATGTAGCTATCAAAACGCAAATACATGAAAGTTCTTGAACTTAACCCAAAAACCTAGATTCCAAAGCACATCATAAAAAGTACCTACTGTCTTCTTTTGTTTTATTGTCAAACAATTTGAAAATGTACAATTATCAGAGCCGTTACACAACGTAAACACAATAAGTTGTAATGTTTTTATTATAACAACTGGTAAAACTTTATTCAGTTGTTTTTAATGAATTATGGAAAGTGATGAAGTAGAAAAAACTAGTGCTGTGGGGACCTTGGAAAATGTTGATTCCCGTGGGGCTGTAAATGCCACAATACTCGATTACTACAAAAAGTTTGGAAGAAAAAGGGATTTAGAACAATTCTTCTCGTTATCGACAGCTCAGAGTGATATTAAAGACACTAGTGGCTTGTTCTGGAGTAAAATGAAGAGTGAAAATGACTCTTCGGATTCTGGTGGAAGGAAAAGTGATTCCTCGCACGAAGTTTGCCGAATCTCTATACGGTGTTCATTGCCTGATCCCTCTAGTTCACAGGTAACCATACTTTTATTACAATGGTCCAGTTTGGTAAAAACAACCACTGAGCAGTTTTATTCCTTTGATCGGTATTGCTGACATTGTATCAAGGTCTTGTACCTGTACACTATCTATCTTGTGGACAGCCACCTACCACCACCTAATAATTTTCCAGTACCTACATACAGATGTAGGTACTGGAAAACTATTCTTCCCAAGGTTATAGATTTGCAGATGAATTTAAATGATTATTTTACAAATTATTCAACTAAGAACAGAGGAGCTCGTGGCTAAATAATAACAGCCGCACTGGTCGATCTTTAAGGTTAAGCAACGCTAGCCGCTTGCTTGGTCTGTGGATGGGTGACCATTTCAATATACCGAGTTTCCTCCGTGCCTCGGAATGCATGTTAAGCTGTTGGTCCTAGCTGTCATTTGTAGATCTTTGGCAGTAGTTACGGATTGTCAGAAGCTAGTAAATCTGACTCCAGTCTTGCCAAGAAGTATCGTGTTACCCAGTTAGTGGGTTGTGGAGGTCAGGTAGGCAGCCGCTCCACGTAAAACACTGGTATTCAGCTGAATCCGGTTTGACTGGAAGCCGACCCCAAGATAGTTGGGAAAAGGCTAGGCAGATGATGATTCAACTAAGAACAAGTCAAACTGTTCAGTAAATACCTACAAATTACCACATGTATGAAACCTGGGGCAACACCGTGTGTATATTAAGAATAGTGTTTTCACAGGAGAATCAGTTATTTGGCCTTTAGCTACCTAGCAAATTCTTAGTTTTAAGTTTGTAGTATTTCACTTAAAATTCTGCTTAGCAAGTGCTGTATGGAGATCTTTATGATTATTATAAAACGCTTATTATTATACAACCTATATAGATGCACATATATAGATTATTATACAACCCAGTTAACAGGCTCCTTCTGGGTAAGCTAGCTCCATCTCTGACCTAGACTACAGTCAAGAGCTAACCCATCACAAAAAAAAAAGATTATAGCAAAGTTTCTGTAAAAACAATCTATCAGCAACAAATTTGTCGAGGCATTTTAATTCATGTTATTTTATTTTCCTAATTTCGAACTGATGAACTTAATCAAAATTGGGACATCCATTTATGATATTACAATGCCACAGATAGCCACACATGCACCCTTATTTTTTGGGATTAAATAAAAACAAAATTATTTGTATCAAAACCAGGATGATGAAGAACAAAAAACCAAGACTGACTCTCCACATACGGAATCTCCACCTATCATCACTGAGGAAGTACCTGCTGACATATCAATGAGACACATGGATGATGAGTCCATGAATTTTGATGATAATAACTCACAGAAATGTAAGTTTATAATAATATTAAATATATAAATAATAATATAACTTTAAAATATTATTTTCTCCACTTGGCCTCTCTGTATAGAGCCCTCAATCAAGCAGACAATTGTAATAGCTTATTATTTTAGTTTCCCTCAAACGGACTGAGAATATATAACCTAAAGGAGGAGGTTCACAATTTGGTTGTATTTTGTACACATTCTTTTAAAGCATATTTTTTGGTTCTATTTTGTTATAATTATTTTATATTCATAAATCATGAGTGTACCTCAAAAGGAACCCGGATCACTTTATTGCTTGTCCGTCTGTCTGTCAATACCATTTATCTCAGGAATGCCTGGAGGTATCGGGTTGAAATTGAAACCATATACTAAGATCAACAGTTTACAGTTTTTCACCTTGAAGCTGTGAAAAAAAAGTTAACATAAAAAAAGATGCGGCCGTTTATGCCGCAAAACACGTATATTTTGACACTCTCAAGGGAATCAAAATTCATAGGGTATTTCTCGTTGATCTAGGACTATGAAATTTGGCAAGTAATATCTTCTTATACTACAAGAATAGGGAAAAGTCTGAAAATCAAAATTTGTAATTAAATCATTAAAAAATTTAGTCTTTATTTTAAAGTAGAAATATGTAGAAATATGTATTTTAAAGTAATTTGTATCTATAAATTTTTACAGAACCTCTGGGTGAGTCCGACTCGCACTTGTCTGGTTTTTTTTTTTAGAGAAGACAATATTTATGTTATCACAATATATTGGACTACTGCCATGCAAGTTATTGCATGGCAGTAGTCCAATATAAAACAGTCCAAAAACAATAAATAATATTATAAGGCATAATTATTTAATGTGTTAACATTAAATATGCCTTATAATATTATTTATTGTTTTTTAGGGTTCCATACCACTTGTAACCAACATAACCCTATTACTAAGCCTCCTCTGTCTGTCTGTCTATCTGTCCATCCATAAAAACATAATTGTAACATAGAAACTTAAAATAGTGAGTTGTAAAATGGGTTGTCTAATCATCATAATTTTCAATATTTCAGCATTAGACGCACTGTTAGATCTATCAACTCATAAGCCACTCTCTCCTACCAGTAGTATCACATCTCAACGCAAGCTAGAATGGGACTCTCTCGCTGACGTAGGCTATGCTAACGAAAGCGACAGAAAAAACTCTGCATCCAGCCTTAGTACCTTAGAAAGACTTGCTTTAAAACAACAATACTCAAATAATGACTCAAAACAAGATATAGGAGCCCCTGCCTCACATTCCACACCTGTAGACGAAAATGACAACAAAAAAAAGAAAGGTTTAGGAAAGAAAACAACTAAGATTTACAAAAGAGATGTTGATTTTGTTGAAGTTAATGTACCACATACTTCGGATACGAATCAGGCTCCGGCCATCAATGTTAATCTTACAAAGCATATTTCATTTAATGTTGAACGTGATGGCGGAGTCACAATTGACAATATCAAGAAAGATGTCAGTATATCTCCTGAAAAAGTCTCAGTAGAAACTAATCCTTACTTGGGAATGGATAAAGAAGTACAAACTTCATTGACTAAAGATAAATCACCAAAAGAAAAATCAAACAGTGCAGATGAAGCACCCAAGCCAGTTAATCCATTCAATCAAAAGATTCCTGTCATGATCAGCTTGAACACATTACGCAAGAGATTAAGAAGAAAGAAAACTAGGCATTTTAGAAGAAAATTGAGACCTAAAAAGCAGTTTGAAGTAAATAAAGATATAACGCCGCAAGAAAAGAGTGGAGAGCAGTTGTCAGAAGCAGAGAGCTTTGAATACATGCCTGGACATATGTATCACCAGAACCAAATGAAAGAAAATGAACCTAAACCCGACAACAGTACAGCTGGGAATAAGTCCAGCTTAGAATCCAGTGGACCTCTAACTACGGACTCAAGCAAAGGATCAAGTCATTCTCTAACCCAAGATTTAGAAAAATGTGTTGACTTACTAAAAGTAACTCTACAAAAGCGTTACGACGATGGTGACACAAAGAAAAAGTTAATCAAAGACGTAGTTCGCAGACTTATTAGTTCAAAATATAGAGATGATGAAACTACAACGGAGTTTCTATCCGGACTCACTTTTGATAGCAAGAAGTTAATGACTAGAAAAAATAACACTATATCGAGTACATCTGATGCTAATAATACGGGAGACAGTGCAGATAAAAAGCCAAAGAAATCTATTCTTAGAAATGAAAAGTTCAACCCAAATGTAGTCGCTTCTACTTCTCAAAGTGCCCCAAATCTATTTAGTGCTAGTAGCGAAAAACTAAATAGCAATTTGATGAAGACATTGGCTTCTATCACAGACTCCGATGTCTCCAGCAGAGAAAAGACCTCTTCAGAGAATGCGTTCCCCAAAACATCTTCGGAAGAGCTGTATCTCAAATACCTAGAAGCTCTTAGACGCGAAGAGGCGTACAAAAAACACTTAAAAGACAAGGAAATGTTCTTGAAACAGAAACTAGTAAGCTCTGAAACAGCATTCAAAGTGCCAATAAGTCAGGAGGCTAAAATAAGTAACAGACTTAAAGATCTAATGAAAGACTTGACCAGAAATAACTACGATGACGGGTCTGGTGACGCTAGCAAATTAGAAGGAGGTTCTTCTTCCAATATAGACTTAGAAAGATTCAGTGCCTTGAGAAACCAAAGAAACCACTCCGTTTTCACTCTTTCCTCGAGCCATTCTGAAGGCCCAAAAAAGCCAAACTTAAAGAAAAAGATGCAGGCGGAAAGGGAGATAACCGAAGCTGGCCCAAGTAAAAGCCACTACTGCTGTTGTCCACACCATTATTTAAATCCTAAGATGGATTATGTAGATAGTACTGTGCAGGTCGGCACAAAACAAATCAAAGAAGCTGTAACTGAAGACAGGCCGAGCCAAACGAAATCAGAAGCGTGTGGTGCAATGATATGTGAATGTATAAAGTGTAAACCATTGTCGCCTGGCTGCACTCGTGTTGTCCCAGATAAAAATACAGGTGAAATTAAGTACGTATGCCTTTGTAACGGGAAACAAGTCTCATCGTCAGATGTAGGTGACAATTTTATGATTTACAAATGCTCTAGATTGACCAATCGAGGTGTACAGCTCGAAGATCCCCTTAGCTTAGGCAATACGGGTACACAGTGTGGAAGTACTTTCAAAATAAAGGATGATAAAATAGAGCTGATCCAAGCCCCTTGCCAGATGCAGACTGGGACAGAAAGCAGCTGTTCGGATGACACGTCTAAACATGCAAGAAGAAAGTTTTCAAAATCATCCCAAACAAACATGGTCGTCAATATGAGCAATTACGGCTCTATCAGTTCTGAAGCAAAAAACCTCCGTGGGATTTCAACCAAATGTATTGTGCCTTCAAAAATGTCCGATAAATATATCACAATATGTCAGGCTACAAGGTGCCTTCAAACAGAAATTAGTATTAATCCCAAAATATCCGATCCTACATTATCTGATATTAACATCGTAGAGAACTGTGATTGCGCAAAATTGATCTCGGAGAATCGTAAAAGGGTCTCGATTCGTAGTTCTGATTCTGAAGGAGGAAAATCTTTTAGCGACGTTTGTACTAATAGTACGTTCGACAAAATTAATATTCAGTCATTGGGGAGCGGTGGTAAAGAAGTAAAAACCCAAAGGAGTGAAGACAAAAAGGAAGTTTCCTTAGAATCATCGAAAGAGTTTGGAAAAGACTATACAATACCTATTAAAGGTACAAATATTACTCTTACAGTTAACTTGACAGGATCAAATATCAATAAGAAAGTTGAAGAAGCAAACGAATATGTCGACACGGAAAAGATATCCATTGCCGACGCAGCGACTTCCGCCATTGAAGAAAATAAATCTACTCAATGCTCAGGTATCCTCTTCGTTGACCATAGCAAAATTTGCATTATAGAACGGTCGGTTTCTAAAAAATCAAGTTTGCCAAGAAAACAGTTGACGGATAGTAGTGTTAATTGCAATACATTCCCGAAGTTTGATTCAACAAAAGTGAAACCGCCCCTTATACGAGCGAACACTGATACAGGGAAGTTGTCGATATGTACTTGCGTTCAAACTGATGCCATGAAGACACAAGATTTCGAAACCAATAACAATCAGACTGATACGGTTACCTCTATTCAAGTAGAACAGAGGGAAGAAATTACAACAATGACATCAGAAAAACAATCTGAAGGCAAGGATGTAAATACCAATAGCTTAAAAAGTAACAAAAGTGATTCTAGAAAAAGTGTCAAAATAAGTGTAGGAGTACAAAAAGATTTTAGTCAAGAAGACGCTATAATTGCAGCCGAAATACCTAAACCTGTAATATACGGTACTGATGTTGGTGTTGAGACAGAGACAGATATTGAAACCAAAACCTATGAATGTTCATGCGTAGGCTGCCAAACTGATATACCAGCAAAAGAGACCAATCAAGAAGTGTCCAACCCAGAAGTGGCTAACGAAGACGAGAACAACCCAGAAGTGACCAACCAAAAAGATAATATCAAAACAATTCGTTCAAACGACGAACCAAAGAAAACACTAATACCACCAGCAACATGCTGCTACAAAGTCTGCTGTCCAAGTAATCGAACCAAAGGCCCTGTAATAGACATGATTAAGGACATCACTCGACGCTATTCCAAAACAGAAATGGTAAAAATTAAAAAGAATAAATGCTTTTCGGAAATAATTAATGTGTTGAACTACCTCCTTGAGACCGAAGATAGTACCGATCCGGAACAACAGGCGAGTTTAAGCTCTAGTACTGACACTAAATTGAGCAAAACTCCTATAAAACGGAATAAAACATCTGACGATTGCTGTTCAGACAAACTCATCGATAAAAGCGTCCAGCTTTCCTGCAAGGAATCTTGCAAACGCAACAAAATTAGCACACAAACTTCTGAGCCTCCCTGCTCCTCTGATTTGCCTACTACATCTTCCGATTCCGCTGCTTGTAGAGTACTCAACAAAATTAAGAAAGAATGTGAGAAATATCACCAGAAGGTCAAATGCAGGGGTAGGAAATGCGAGGTCTCTAGCAGTACCTCAGTCAACTGCGAAAAATGTAAGAAAGTGCATCATTGTGCTTGCAGAAGTCATAAGTGCAAACGCTCAAAGGCTTTTGAGAAGCTGCAAAAGAAATGTATTGCCTACAATCTGATAATACAGACTTCAGAGAGCATGCTAAGCGAGGAAACTATTTGCGAGAAAAAGGGGCGTCCTTTAAAGAATATCGTTGTGAAAGTTCCTAAGCGTAAGGGCGATGGGAAGAAAGAGGGGGGTCCTTCTAAGGAGCAAGTGTCGGGTCTTTCGAGCCCTAGCCCCCGGTGTAGGAAGAACAGGTCACGGAGTTGTACCGATGAGTGCGAGACCTCTGATGACTATGCTAGGAGGGTTGAGCTGGCAACTGTTAGAGAGTATCTGGAACAGAACCGTCCGGATTTCGTAGAGAAGACCAGCCAGAGGCGGAATTGTTTGAAGTTCATCAGTGAGAGGAGGTAAGGAATCATTGTATACATGTGAAAGTTTCCCGTCGACTACTTATTCAACCGTATTCCTAAGGACATACGATAGCTGCGGAATTTGTTCGAAAGAGTTACTGCGGCTCTGAAACGCAAATGGCACTAGGAGGAACACGGATGGGTTTTAGTCAGTAGTAGTTTGACACTCTCTTCAGCTCCCAGAGCGGAAGAAAGTCATTTGATGATTTTCCATCCAAAAAAAGGACACAAGATTGAAAAGAGGTCGACTGGGAATTTTCACCATACTACCATTTTGTAGGTAATACTGATAGATCAAAATTTAGGTAAGGTTCGGCCGTTGACTCTATTAACATGTCGTGAAAAAGGGCTAATTTTAAAAGTCGTGCTGCAATATTAACGCCCGTAGACTTAACATACAACCCGTGGAATGTAGTTTAACACTTAGAACTTGACTTTTGAGTTCACAGTGTTATCAGTAGTCCTGAATACGGGTAGTGCTAACTTTCCATTAGCAGTATAATAAACCAGCACAAGTCGTGAGCACACTCTCCATTGGTCGGTTGCTTCACGTTATTAGTTCGTCAGTCAATGCGACAATTGGGCTTGGCAAGTTTCGTTCGCCCACCGTACATTGGCGAGATAACCCTGCTGCATTCATCTGTGCTCACGACTCATGCCGGCTACTATAGCATCATATTAGGTACTCGAAATTTTAGACCCCTTTTTGGCTGCAATTTAATTTCAGTAGGCATTTTTTTCGTTTTTAACCGTGAAATCGCGATAATTTAAGAACTCACCAAGTTTTCTCGCTGCAGAACTCAAGCCCGATTCCCTCCGAGTTTGAAAATGGTCGTTGTACACAAACCTAGATGCACGGGAAATGTGTCGTCGACACCTGTGTATTGTGGAGGTACCTTGTCATATTCATCCGTAAACTGCTGTTAATTAAGTGTAGATTTTGTTTAGTTTTTTTTTTTATATTAGGCTTTACACTGAACGCAGAGCACTGTTTCGGGTAGATTAAATAGTTTTGAAGATCTAAGGCACTTGTCTCACCGCCGGCGATCAGCAAGTAGCGAGTAAAGTTTGAAACTCGATCGAGTCTGCGAGGGTCGAGTGAATAGTTTCGATAGTTTTGTCGCTCGGCTTTAAGCGAGTGCTTTTGTGCGACGGGCGATTAATCGCACCACTCTTTCCGGCCCGCACTATAGGTAGAAATTACCGCTGGTTGGTGTGTTCTGACCGCCATGCGAGCATCGCGTGGCGAGTGGCGCTGAGCGAGTACAATCTTTGATAGCTCTTGTCGCTGCGACCAACTACTGGTAAGAGCCGGCTCGCCGGCAGTGTGAACAGCCAGCTATCGACTATAAATGTATGTGATTCTTTTACTCCCACGAGATCTATATCTTCTGTCCCTTTCCTCAGCGAGCAATTAGTCGATAGCTAATCGCTTTCTCGCTGGCGGTGAGTCAAGTGCCTAAAGTGCTTTTGAAGGAACACGGATGGGTGTCAGTCAGTAAGAGTCTGACACTGCCTCTCGCTCCGCCCAGATCGGGAGAAGTCATTTGGTGATCCCTTCCATAAAAAATAAATAAAAAAAGGTGCCATAACCACTTCAGTAAGGACACAAGCGCCGCCGGTTACATGGAGCCCGCCTTTGCACCCGTTCGACAACCTTACCCTGTCCGAGGCATAGAATATAATCCTACCCACATATTGTTACATATCTAATAATTTTGTAGGTGTCTGCTACAAACGTTGCGAATCAGTTGAACCTTGCATTCCCTACGCCAGAGAACCATGCAATCCGTGCGATAACGACCCCAGCGATCCATGCAGGAATTACAATCCTTGCGAACATAATCCTTGCAACCCATGCGTGGATTCTTGCAACCCATGCGTAGATCCTTGCAACCAATGCTTTGATCCTTGTAGTGAGTGTGTCGATCCTTGTAACATGCGTTCGGTACACCAGAGATTTGGTGAGTTCTTATACATTGTCAACTTTCTATTTCACTTATAAAATTTATTAGAAAATTCCAGGCCTAATTATAATGATATAAAAGAAAAAAGAAACACTCAAAAAGCCTTATTCTCATAACAGTAACGTCTATATTTGCAGAGCAAACGAGCGTGCTACCCAACGGGACCTGCTATCATTGCACGTGGAACAACAGCCCGACTTAACGAACCTCAGCTCTGATGAACTGCTATTACTGGCCAAACAGATTGGGCTCGACTTGCGGAGGAGAAGACGTAAGCCATTTTGCACCTTATTTTTAGGAAGTTAAGATTGAAATCACACTGATACACACGGATAGAATTATTCTGTATCTCAACATTTATTAATACTTTTTCTCGAGCTTCCGTGGTCGAGAAGTTAAGTTGAATTTGGTTTTGTCGAATAAACATTCACATTTCAGAAGTCGATTGGTGTCTTTGGTTTCTAGGGATCCGTATCTGAAGGGTAGGTAACCAACGGAACCCTATTACTAAGCCTCCGCTGTCCGTCCGTACATCCGTCCGTCTGTCTGCCTATTAGCGGGCTGTATCTCAAGAACCGTTATCTCTGTGAGAATTTCAGCTGTGTAGACAGCTGAAATTCTCACAGAGTATATATTTCTATTGCCGCTATGATAACAAATACATAACAAAAATTAAATTAAATAAAAAAATAAAGGGGGCTCTCAATCTCTTCGTGAACTGTTCGTGTGCGAGTCCAACTCACACCTGGCCGGTTTTCTTCTTATGGCAGCTCAGGGCTGTTTGACCTAAAAAGCTGAGCTACACTCGAAGATTAAAAAATCATAATGTTGACAATTTCAACCCCCATAGTCAAGAACCGAATTAAACACTGTTATTTCGATCCTGATAGCAAGATTTGCTTTGTGCTAATGTTATTGAAACCTAAGTTTAAAGTAAGCAAAACTATTCTATCCATAATATTCAAGTGTAGCAGAATCAACGCCACCACAAAAAAAGAAGTAGTGTGTGTCTGTGCCGCAACAGGAAGTAACACATCGCCATCTATCCCGCTACCAACGATCTAATGAACGAAATCCTGCATCGCGGTATCAGAGCTTTATTTATTATTTATAATATACTTTATTGTACACCGATAATAATATAAAAAGAAAACAAACTAAAACACATAAGTACAATGGGCGGTCTTCTCACAGTCCGAATATGAACTATCGCGTAGTTGCCCACCGGACACAACAACCGTCTGGTCGGAGGATTCTCCCTTTTCAATGGAATTTTGCGGGATTTTACACCCTGTTCAGCACATACCCTCTAAACAAGTTTGTCGTGTTCTAATTGAAACATTTTTATGTTTCAGCTGACCCAAAATTCATGAGTGAACGAGAAATGAAGAAGCATTCGGAAAAGATATACAAAACGTTGCCAGAAGTGGTTCAGAAGAAAGAGGAAAAGAGAAAAGAAAATATCAAGAAAACTAATTTATTGATGGCTAATTTGTTTAAAAAGGTAAGCCCTATTCATCTACAGTTTTCTTCTGAAGAGATCTACTGCACTCACTATCTTCTTAGCGCCAGGGTAGCCCGCGAAATTCAAATATTTTTGTTTTTTTTTTGCATTTTGCCGGTCAGTTTGAAGCTGTATGTTGAACAAAATACGATTCGCGGCCGTAACGCGTATTAATTATCTAAAGAATTATAACCATTTTAATCATCAATATAGCCCTCAAAGTTCATAAAGCCCTATTGAATGACTTTTTCATGACATAACCATTCTATAGGAGGCTTTCGTACGAAACGGTTGTGTCATTATTTCCTTCAACTTCAGTGCGAAACTGAACTGTATGAAGTGAGCTGTCTATACATACAAATGTTGTACTTTTAAACAACGTGGAAGTATGAGGAGAGTGTGCGGTGAGCTCGGGGAGCTAACCACGCCTTTCGAGCTGTCAGAAATTATTGCCCCTAGGGTCTTAATAATAGGGTATTCTAATTAGTTCGTCAGATAGATTTCCATAAAATATCCGACACGTATCTTTTCTTTTGTTAAGTAAACCAAAATTGACGAAGATACAACGCTTTTAAAGTTCTCAATACGTCACACCGTGGAATTCATAGTGCGTACTGACGTCACCAGCCCCCACTCCCGAGTTTTGATGCGTTTAACCTTTTTCAATGTTCATTGATTTACAAAAACAAAAAATACGTGTCCCTGTAGGACTTCATAGATTTTTTGATGGTGGAAACTAGCCTATTCTATCTCGGTTAGAAATCGCCATTCTTTATTGGAAGTTGTACAGTAAACGAATTCATTGTTCCCTCTATGTAGGCGCCTTCATTTGACAATAGTTTGTCTCTGGTCAGTAAATAAACTAAGGGCTCATTCACACGAGGAGGATTCGTGTTTTTTGACTTATCGACTTTTTCCACGATTCGATATGCAATGTGAACGTCATAACGAATAGTTTATGACGATTCCCGTGGAATGCGACCTAACATTTATAAAAGAAACATTTATTTCCTTTCAGAGTCTCCAAAAGCAAGCGCTGCGAGGGTCAGTGAACCTCTCAAACTACAGCACAGTTATCAAGATTTGACGATTATCAGTATTATTTAGTGTTAAAATTGACCAAATGAATTATTAATATTAATTTCTGTTGTTGTTAATTGTTGTGCTTTCACGTTGTTTCAAAAAATTTATGAGGGTTACATACACCCTATTTTTAATTATTATTAATAAAATTTTCTATTTTTAGTGTATTTGGTTTTATTTAATGCAATGGAGAGGGCAACGCTCGGAGTTTTCTTGAGTGATCGAATCAGGAATGATGAAATCCGCAAGAGAACGATGGTTACCGACATAGCCCGGAGGATCGCCAAACTAAAGTGGCAGTGGGCAGGGCACATTGCTCGCAGAACACATATGTTCTGCGAGCAATGTGCCCTGCCCACGAATGAGGCCGAAACATTCTGAAATGGCGACTGTGTGCCGAAATGCGCAGCGTTGGAAGGCCTCCTACCGACCGATGACCTGGTGAAGGTCGCGGGTAGCCGATGGATGCGAGACGCACAGGAGGTTGTTGTGGCGACACGCACAGGGAGGCCGCCGTCCAGCTGTGGACGTCTGCAAGCTGATATGATGATGATGGTTTTATTTTGGGTTAAAGCAGATTCTACGTTACTGTTATGCTTCATCATCCCACAGCTTGGCAAAGGCCAGGGCTTACAGCTTTTTAGGTTCAGGAGCCAGATAATGTGGACCACTAGTCATTTACTTTGTCCAGGGAAAGACCACTTTAAGAGAATCATTAGAACCATAATATTAATCACACAACAATCTGTCAAATTTCATTTTCATCTTTATCGCTAACGCATTAGGTTCAAGGTTGATTGGGAAATTTGACAGTGACGGGTAGCGTGATTTGCGTTCTGATTCTGCTAAAGTGGCCTTTTACTCGCTTAGCCATCGTCTACAGAACCTGTCGTGACCCGAGCTCGCGCTGAGCGAGGCTAGGTAAATGAAGCGATTCTATTGGTTCCCAACAAACACATCCCTAGCTGCGCATAATGGCACATCTCCAGTGGATACGCAGCCTAAGTCTGGCCGTAATCGTGCAATTTCCTGATTAGGAATTCAGATTCGAA
Source organism: Lacanobia oleracea (assembly GCA_950371165.1). NCBI lineage: Eukaryota > Metazoa > Arthropoda > Insecta > Lepidoptera > Noctuidae > Lacanobia > Lacanobia oleracea. Next base: position 5,593,568 of record OX493406.1, on the reverse strand, counting down.
ATTCTGGACTAGCGAAGATTTTCGATTTTTCTTTCTATTGACCCGAACCCACAGCTTGTTTTCGAAAGGAATGCCGTGTTGGTTTTCTCCACTCTAAAATGAACAAACGTTAGCGTCTAGTTGTCTTAGTTTGCATGTAAGACAAGCATTCAGGTCTTCGTATCTGTACTACCTACTGGAAACCGTAGATACGTATGCGGTGTGCTTATAAACCGCGTTGCGGAGGTGCTCGAAAGAGTCACCTCGGCGCTGGAACGCAAAGGGACGGGAAGAAACACGTATGGGTTTTAGTCAGTAAGTCTGACACTCCCTTCTGCTTGAGCGGGAGTAAACATTCGATGATTTAATGGGAAATCATCGAATGTTTCGTGTATGGACTACAAGAAAGCTTAAAAACCTCGCGATAGGAGCCAGATTTCGAATAAACGTTTTGAAAGAGTACCTATCTTACCTATAACTTTTTAAGAAATAATTCTGACAACTGTCAATCACTAAAAAGTGACAGTGTATTTGTAATTTTAGTGTTACTTAAATTATAGTTTTAATTAACAATAATTACACTATCTGTTATTCACCGAATAAAATAAATTAATCATTGCGCTGAAAACGTCAAGGTAAGTACAAAAATAAATATAATAAATTAAACTAGCTTTTGCCCGCGATTTCGTAAGCGTATATCTCGTTGTTACCCATTCCCGTAGGAATTAAAGGAAATCCTGCGCTCCCTTAAACTTCCCAAGGAACCTACATGCCAAATTTTAGCTTAATACAACCAGTAGTTTCTCCTGTGCGTTGTCTGTCAGTCAGTCTGTAACGGAAGAATTTTAAATAATAATATATAGTACAGTATTAATAGGTAACTAGCTATCTTAAGGTGAATGTTACGGGTTGCTCATTGCCATTTTCCTGGCGAGATGGCGCTGAAGTCAACATTTTCAGTTTTATTTTGTTTCGAGTGTAATTGGAACAATATTAAGTCGCAGAAATAATGGTGCGACAATCGGATATTCCACTTTATCGAAATTAGTCAAAATACGGCATAAAAACCCTTCTGATTCGCCATACCCTACATACATACACACACATATATACATACATATATATTTCGCCTATTTGCTACCCTATTATTCTATCTGCTACCCTACTATCCTATCTGCTACCCTACTATCCTATCTGCTACCCTACTATCCTAACTGCTACCCTACTATCCTATCTGCTACCCTACTATCCTATCTGCTACCCTACTATCCTATCTGCTACCCTACTATCCTATCTGTTACCCTACTATCCTATCTGTTACCCTACTATCCTATCTGTTACCCTACTATCCTATCTGCTACCCTACTATCCTATCTGCTACCCTACTATCCTATCTGCTACCCTACTATCCTATTTGCTACCCTACTATCCTATCTGCTACCCTACTATCCTACCTGCCATCCTACTATCCTATCTGCTACCCTACTATCCTATCTTTTAATTTGGATCAAATAACAGACAGTTACGAAGTTTGATCAAAATCGGTTCAGTAGTTTCAGGGCTTTTCTCGAAATACATACACACACGAGATGCACGAGATTATTATATAAATAGATATCAGTGTTACCTACATAACCTAGGTACCTCTAACGTTCAGATAAAGCAAACTGGTTCATAATGACAGTAAAAAAGTTTAAGTAAAGGCAACACGCCACTGGTTTTAGTTTCAGTCCCAAATACCAGTAGGTAGCTACCATTACTTGCCAATTTAAAATCAATAAGTAAGTTTTTTGAGTTTTGTGAGTTTTTTGTTTTTTGATTTGATAAGTAAGTTTTTAGTAAAACTGTAGCAGGAGCTTTAAAAAAATCCAACTAAGCGAACTTATACTCCTAGTCCATATTTAATAGCAAATTGCAGCTAAGCGCTTTGACTACAAGTAATCAAAATGCAATTTAAGTGCGTCTAGATTATAGACTCGTGACTATAGAACAGGGCCCGACCTAGGGGTACAGGTAGCCGCGCAAATACCCAATACAGCAAAACTGAGGCGTAGTCTATCTATAAACACACCAAAACATTTTTTTTGACTCCCTATAAGGTGTCATTGTAAAGGGCGACAAAATTTTGTTTACCTGGAGTAGCTAAAAAGCTAGAACGGGCCTTACTGAGGCTGACTGTCCACTGGGGCGGAGAGAAGCGGATCAAAGCTGTGCGAATATTAACCAATGGAATTGCATAAAATGTCCGATCCGCTTCAGTGGACAGGAATTTGAGAACTAGCTAGAGAGCGAAAAAAAAAAACCAAGTGCTCGGTCAATAACTCACCGTGTTAACTCGGCCTAGCTCTGCAACTCCGCTCCGCACTACCTCGATCCGCATCAAAGGACAGACACAGTCCGCAACTCCGCTCCGTATTACTCTATCATATCGCTCCGCATTACTCCATCACTCCGCTACGCTACATCACTCCGCTACGCTGCCTCACTCCACGTCAATGAACCAGGCAGCCTAACGGGCATCTTCATGCAGACGAATAACGTCAACCTACTGCTGGATATGTCATTTCAGAGGACTATATATACTAGGTAGGTATGCGAAGTTGCGCTAGCTAATTTAACTTCGGTGGTCTCCTTCTGGGAAACAGTTATCGCGCAGAAGGAGGCTGCGGAAAGGGAGATTGATATCTCGACCTCTCCTCCCGGCCCGCAGCAGGCGCACCGGGCGCCGGAAGAGGGCATACGTTGCTCTCTCCTGGCCCCCCCTAACTGGGACTTGGGAATGTCCGTCACCCCATTCATTCGGACCCGAGGTGGCGGCGCATGGAGCTCCCGTGCGCCCCCCGCAAGAGGGGCGCACGGGATCATTCCGCCGCTCATTTCCCCGCTGACCCGAGGTTATCCGCAGTGGTGGGCCAGCCGGGGATTACCGAAGTCACATAAGTTCCCGCGATCCCCGGCGTAGGTGTAATATGGAACACCGGGGTGGTTTTAGTCAAGAAGAGCCTGACAGATCCCTCCACCCGCCCCAGGGCGGGGACAATCATGAGGATTTCCCCACGTTAAAAAAAAAAGAAAGAAAGATACTTTAACTTGACCCTGTATTACCTATGTAAGTATGTAGAGAACTTACTACCACGAACGAGTTACCACTTATAAATGCGTCATTTATAACCATTAGCAATTAAATTGCAGTAGGTAAGTACATACATAGTCAGTATAAAGTAGGTAAATGGTTTTGCTTGACTGGCTCCAGGCAAACTAGTCAGACAACATTCTAAGCTCAAGTACCCAGAACCCCGTTGCACCTTCTTGGATACTTGGTTATTTTTGTAGTAAATAGGTACTTGTTCCGGTAAATACTGGTAACTATTGCCCACGCGCTATTGGTTACGCGGGCCCAGTGCGGGCTGGTTGAAGAAGTGCTGACTTCTTCAACCCGCACTGGGCCCGCGTGGTGGATTACGGCCCACTCCCTCTCACCGAGAGGAGGCCTGTGTCTTAGCAATGGGCAGTATAGGCTGATTATGCTTATGCTATTCAGCCTTATTTGGTGACACTGGAAGCCGACCCTAAGACGGGAAAGCGTTTTGAGAGACATGTCTTTATGTACACATTGACGTAGGTTTAAAGAATCTTTAGGTATTTAAATTCACTTAATTAAACGAGATTTAAATTTTAATAATAAAATCGTCGTCTAATGACGAAGCACGCAGGTGTAGAAAAAGTAAAACAATAACAACGTAAAAAAAGTCGGTAAGTACATAGTTACATCTAAAACAAGATTACAACCGGCCAATATGACACCAAACTACCCTCATAAGTACTAATTACTCAAGTTGTGAGGAACACAAACAACGATTCAGAAACGAATTACTGTGAGAATGGTTAATATGCTAGCACAGTGTATGCACATGTACGCTTGCTTGTGTATGCCTATAGTTTCGGAGACAGCGGATCATTTACCTATGCATTTGACTTTTTTATTTATTTATATTTTGTTACGTAGTAGGTATGTAATTATTTTAGTTTTAGTTATTGCATAAGTGTATGCAGCGTTCAAAAGGTGCTGGCATTCAGCCTAATCTATATCTATTCTATACATATAACAAAATCGTAGACTTGCCGTGTCTGTATATTTAATATTTTTGCATAAAAATAATTTAAAAATGTTAAAAAACGACATAAATCACAAGTACAATTTTTGTCAGTTTGTCTGTTTATCTGTTTGTCAGTTTGTCTGTTTCTCTGTGCGTTTGTGGGAGCATCACGCTAAAACCACTGATTGGATTCCAACTGCAGGTTCTTAAAAATATGAAGTATTTTCCAGAGTTATATTTAGAGTTTATTCCATCAAAATCGATCCAAAAAATCAAAAGATATTGAATTTTTAAGTTAAATAACAAACTTCCTAGTGTCTTCTGGAATTAGTCAAAGCGCCATCTATTGAGAAAAGTAAAATGCATGAAAGCGTGAATATAACACCAAAACAATTGTTGGGTTATTTGTAAAACTTTTAATACGTGGCAAAACAAAAGTGAACATTTTTAAACATTATCGGGTATTCATCGTTACAGTTGATTCACAAAATCAAATATATTGAATTTAATGTTTAGCAAGAAACTTCCTAATGTATTCTAATTAGCCAAAGCGGCATCTATTGAGAAAAGTAAAATGCACGAAAACATAAAAATAACTCCATAACAAATTGTTGAGTTGTTTGTTAAACTTTTAATACATACCAAAATAATAGTGAAGGTATTAATTAACAACACCTTATCTGCTTTAAACATCTTCCGCTGTCAAATATTTTGTCAGTTTACGACTTGGTCGATATATGGCGTTGCACTGATGACGCCTTTTTCTGAATTGCGGTGTTAAGGTTTTCCGCTGGAGAACGACCCTCACACCATCTATATACTACTCTGTCAAGAAAGTAACGGGAAAAGATCAATAATACACAAAATGTCTGTTATTCATCCAAATTTATTTTATCACCTTCAAAGTATGCTCCTTTAGAAACGATACACTTGCGCCAACAAATAATCCATTCATCAAAAAATTTTTTAAACGCTGCTTCCGGAATTGAGTTCAGTTCTCGCCGCGAATTCTCCTTTATGTCTTCTATCGATTGAAAACGGGTGCCACACACACAGCTTGTTGACTAGTTTGCATGTCAAACTCGTAAACCCACGTCTCGTCACCAGTAACAATGCGTTTCATGAATGTTGGGTCCGAACTGACTCGCATGTCCAGCATGTCCTCAGCGACTTTCATGCGATTGAGTTTTTGGAGAAAATTCAGATCTTTTGGGACTAGCCGAGCAGCAACATGTTTCATACCCAAATGATTAGTTAAAATGGTACGGATCGACTCGTGAGATACAGTAAGTTCGGCGGCTATCTCTCTCAGAGTTGAATGGGGATTTTCAGTCACTATTTCCTTCACTTTTGCGATGTTAACTTCAGTTGCAGACGTTGACGGCCTACCAGAGCGAGGTAAATCTTCCATCACATCTCGACCGCTTTTGAACGGTTTGAACCACTCATAAGCACGAGTTTTTGATAAAGTCGATTCACCGTAAGCCTTCTGTAACATTTTCAGTGACTCCGAACACGAAATTCCATTGGCGATGCAAAATTTAAGACAAACTCTTTGTTCGATATTTTTGTCCATTATGAAATTCGCAAGACACACTATATATGATATTACTAAAACCAGCACTGTATTTAATATAAATAACAGATGCAACTCAAACTCCGCGCCAAAATGGAAAACAGTTGTGCCAATCTAACAACTACAAAAAAACAAAGATTTGAATTTGGAACCATACACAAATCATCCATTCCCGATACTTTTTTGACTGAATGTATATATATAAAACAAAGACGGGTTTGTTACAACACTTATAACTCGAGATCGGCTAGACCAATTTTCACGGTTTTTGGTTCGTTGGATTTGTCCCCGCCCCGAATAGCAGAATACATCTTAAAAATAATGAAAACTCGACGAAAACATAATTATAAAAGATGAATGTTACTTTGTTTCGTACCTGTCAAACATTTGTTGTCCATCCTGTCAAATACTATAAGTAATGGTTGACATGCGTTCAGAAATAATGACAAATGATTAACATTTACGCGTGCGTTCATAAATTTATTAGTAGTCTATATTCTAAACTATTGTATTTCTGAACACAATTTCTAAGATTTATTTTATAGGTTATCGAAAACGTAAAATGTCTTTTTTATGTTGTCTATGATTTTTCTAAGATTAATAATTACAAAGGTTAAAAAGTGCACTATCCAAAGTAATAGTCTATGATCTAAACTAATGTATAGCCTGACCAGAAATATAATAAACCTTAACATTTAAGTTTATAATCCACATTTTTTCCAAACAGTTTAGTGAGGAATTGATTAAAGAAGCCACGACATTTCCATGCTCCGGCATGGCTAAAATTTGTTCAATTTCCAGTGAAGTAACAGCTCAGGGCCAAAAATTATCCGTTGCTGGTGGCACCCTTCAGTGGATCATGGGAAACTATAGATCCCCAAGCAATGACGCCAGAGACAAACTCGCGAAGAGATTTTCCGAAATGATACTGATGGACCGGTACCCACTTCTCCTCTTACCTTTCACACTGATTCGTACATGAATTTGTTAGAGATCGACTGAACTTCAAGACAACAAATAATCACGGGCTACAAATTACAGGCAGTCAAAAATGGCAATGTTAAGCCTATACTTGCGAATAACCAAGCGACTTCTCAACCCAAGTCGAAATACCCCCCGAATAATAATAGGTATAATTCCGGGTCATTGCCCCCTAGAAAAATATATTTTCAGTATAGGTACTGCGGCAAGATGGATCGATTATTTAAAAAAGGTGGATGGCAGCGAATGGACGCGGACTGCACAAGACCGGGATGGTTGGCTCTTTTTGGGAGGCTTACATTCAACAGTGGACGCCAATTGGCTGAAATGATGATGATGATGATGATAGTTGCTATAGACAGCCCAATGTACAGAGGTTGTTCGATACCGAGAAATCAGTCGCCGACTTCGTTCTGGAAATGAGGTCTTTGCTACCCGACGTGCAAACATCCTCGGAACTACGAGGGCGCTTAGCGAAACCTATATGCGTAGCTTCGCTGGCTAACCTTGCCCAAGCACAACGGAGCGAATGGGAGTCTAAGTGCGGATAACGGATTCTCAACTGTACTCTTTCCGTTGCGAAGGTATTCTTTCCTTCTGGATAGAGTTTCCCATTTCAACTTTATGTAGCTCAACCGCGTGTTAACAACTCCAGCTTCAACATCGTGTATAGAAAAGCGTTATCATTAAAACGATTCTCATTACGAAAACTTACTAAGGTTGTCCAGCGTTTTGAACAGAAGAGGTGATACAGACTTGCATGCTAAGGAGTCAAGCAAGGCTAGAAGTTTATTGTTCGTATATCTTATCTCACAATGGTTGCTGGTCGCTCACAATGGGCCTCATCAGAAGGCTTAAAATCACTCAAAGGGCAATAGAGAGGGCAATACTTGGAGTTTCCTTGCGTGATCGAATCAGGAATAATGATATTCGTTCTAACCAAGGTTGCCGGACGAACCAAGGTTACCGACACAGCCCGAAGGATCGCCAAAGTAAAGTGGCAGTGGGCAAGGCATATTGCTTGCAGAACAATGTCGATGTCGATGGGACCTCAAAGTTCTGGAGTGACGACCGCGTATCGGAAGACGCAACGTTGAAAAGCCTCCCGGTCGTTGTGGCGACGCTTGGGGGAGGCCTTTATCCAGCAGTAGAGGTCTGTCGGCTGATATGATGATACCTTATCTTAGCGATCTTACCTAGCGACATCATACTGTACGTCATACACACAAACGAAGTCACGTGCAACAGCTATCTATCTTTTTCTAATCTTCTAATGTATAGAAATCTCGGGTCACAGTGTTTGTTATCGAACTCCTCCGAAATGGCTTGACCGATTTTTATGAAATTTTTGTGTTTATTTATATGGCAAAACAACGTTTGCCGGGTCAGCTAGTTTTTAAATAAAGTAGTGATTCGGTAGGGTTTAGATACGTGTTCATAAAAGTTCTAAAAGACGCTGTTAGGATCCAAATATTCAAAATCGCTAAAATTTCTGAGTTGTACAGGTTGTCTTAACTGTGCGTTTATCGTAGTCTTGCTTGAATTGATTTGGTTCTTGCGAAGTGCTGGACGGTTCGATTTGTGGATCAGGCCTCTAGGGTTCCGTACCAAAGGTACTGACGGGAACCTACTGCTAAGCCTCCGCGATTGATTCCGTTTAGAGCGAAGCATCGAACGGTTCGATTTGCGAAACCAAGGCTTTAGGCTAATAATAATAGGGTACCGTACCAAAGGTGGTCACGGTGACGGGACCCTAGGTATTACTAATAACTCTGCGATCGATTCTGATTCGTGCGAAGTATCAGACGGTTCGACTTGCGAGCCAAGGCGAATTATAGGGTTCCGTACCAACGATGCTAACGAACGGGACCTACCACTAAGCCTTCGCGTATGATTTTGATTCGTGCGAACCAAGTCGATTTTTAGGGTTCTGTAGCAAGGTTGCGAATGGAACCCTGTTTATTAATAAGCCACCGCTGTCCGTCTTCTTTCAGTATATACGTTTTATTTCTGTCTCGCTAATTTAAAAATACCTTCTAGAAAAAGGTCGAATCTTTCACTATATAAGGTGTTACTATTCATACACTAAATATTTTAAGACAATCATCTAACGGTTATAACGAAGCCATTTCAAAGGATTTTTTTTTCTCTAAGTATATTTTATAAAAAAATAATAAGTAATTTAAAATCACTTGACCCACAAAATAAATACTGGCTCCTTATTTTTTCAACATCCATTACGCCCGCGCATGACGGGCATCGCCCGACGCCGTGTCGTCGGCGCGGTGCGTCTCATTAATAGAATAGGGAATAAAGGTTTTATGCAAGATGTCTCAAGAAAATGTAGATTTATTACAATTTCGTAAAAACAAAAACACTTACATAAATTTTTTTTTTCGTTGAAATGGCTTCGTTATAACCGTTAGATGATTGTCTTAAAATATTTCGTGTATGAATAGTTACACCTTATATAGCAAAAATCTTAATATATAAAACAAAGTCGGGTTTGTTCGATTCGAACACTATTACTTATAACTCAAGAACGGCTGGACCGATTTTCATGATTTTTGTGTTTTTGGATTAGTCTTTGTCCGGAATATCATAATACGTATTGAAATATTAAAAAAAAAATAGTAGGTAGATAGAGTAGGTAGGTAGGTAGGTAGTTTAATATATGGCTTTTGATTTTGGGGTAAGCACATAATGAAGTCGTGTCGGGTTAATTAAGGTACATAATGACATGGCACCCCAAAACGTACAAAGAAAATATAGTTCTAATAAATAATAATAAATGGCGTGACATGTACCGATTTTTATTGAAGTTAGTGTAGGTAATTATTATTTTTCGTTTTAATGGTCTTAAGAATAGTATGTTTTTATTTAATTGGAACGAATCATTTAAAATCCGTGGTGTACCCTTGTTTCGCAGACAGAAATTTAGTAGAATTTCGTTTCGCAGAAAATGTTTCATTTATAATATTTGGTCCTTGTAATTTTATGTCACATATTATTGTTTAGACTATTTCACTTGAATGAAACCTATTTCACAGAAACACAATTCAATGAATTTCATGATCAAATTTTTTTATTTAACAAACTTATCAAACTGCAGAATTATTTTTAACGAATGTTGTTTGTCCGGTATATTTTTCCATCGAATTTTATTCAGTGATAATGCAATTATAATTAAAAATTATTGTTTTATAATATGTCCATGATTTACTTTTAAGATGGCAGAATTTTATACGGAATAATTTTACTACGCATATTGCCATTTCTATAAAATAGCATTTTATCCTTAAATTAAAATTGAAATATGATCTTAAAAAATCAACACGTGTGCTAAAAAAATTAGTGACAGAAATGAATCGCTGTATAACCGACCCCACGTAGTCTTGTCTGCCCTACCCCTAGAGTGTAATTTAAGCCCACGTAGGCGCGGAGGGGCGAGGCGGCCCGCGAGCTGAGGAGCAGGTGTTATAACGCCCGCCACCGCGGCTGAGTCTGACTGGCGAAGCCGGCCAGCAAGTCGAAGCTGCAGTGGTGAGCATTAAAACCATCTGTGACAATAAGTTCGCGTGGGATCGCTGGAGCCCCGCAGAGCCGGAGCCGAGACAGAAACGATGCCTGTTGCATGCTTGCTTGCATTCTGCATGTTGCATGCTCGTTTTCGTGCTGCATGCTTGCAGCTTGTTGCATGCCTCATGCTGCATGTTGTATGCCGCATGCTTGCTGCATGCCGTATGCTTTCTGCATGTTATATGCCGCTTGCTTGCAGCTTCCTTGCTGCATGCTTGCTGTATGCTTGCTATATGCTTGTTGCATTCATGTTACAAGCTCGCCTGCATACTGCATGCTTGCTTGCATTCTGCATATTGCATGCTGGCCTGCATGTTGCATGCTTGCTTGCATGCTGCATGTTGAATGCCGCATGATTGCTGCAGTCATGGTGTATGCTTGTTTGCATAATTTGTTATTTTATTTCCATCGCCATTTGCCTACCATTTCCGCTTCGTGGGGACCGTCGACCGGGTCCGAATGAAAAGTTTTCCGTAACTAGAATTTACCCGCATTATTTTTGTGAACACGATGTTGTAATTTTATAGGAAGGGTATGCATTTTGACAAAAGTGTAAACTTTCACTCGACAAAATATTTTTCTTGGTAACAAGTTTTATGTTAACTACTCGATACGAGGATTAAGAATATTTGATTTGATATTCTATGATATGATGAATATCGAAACAAAGTTTATTTGTAACAAAAATTTATGATTTAAAGGAGATGTTCCAAAATGTATGGACCTTGGGCCATGTCCTTGTACATACTTAAAAATAGAGAAATATATTTAAAACAGTTCTCGACTGTCCAATTTCTTTAAAATGGCTTTGTTTGCTAGTAAAACGAAAGAAATTACACTTGAAATTTCAACATGCAACAAAAACCCGTCATGGCGGTAAGCTGTCATTTTGATTGATTAATGACGTTTGACAATTATTTCTGACATATTTATTTTCCGGTAACGAGACGAAATTGACTAAAGTGACATTGTTATGACAGCTGACAGTTATTTTTCTATGATCTGTAACTAAATCGGTGCGACGCCATGTTGAAAATCGATAAAAGTAATTTATAAACATCAATTAACTACCACAACAGTAAACACAAGTTCTTGGTTGTTATTCTAAGTTGTTAGTTGGTAAAATGTATAAAGTAGTAAAATAAAACTGTCTTACATTGCATTCTTGACATTTATTTGATTCCCATAATTAGTAAATTAAATAGTTTACACCTGAAATACCACCTTTTATTTTTATCATATAATCGTATCAAATCGCATTCTTTATTTCAAGCTACTCCCCCAGACGTGCCCAGACATAATTATAATTTCTACAGAATCCAGCTTAATAACTTTTAAAAGCACGCCATCTAGTGGTAAATTTTGTTGAATGCTTTTGTTTTAAAGTTGTCAATCATGTCTATGTGTGTGTAAACGATACTATAAGCGAGTTAGATATTATTTTCGTGAAGTATGGCGAATCAGAAGGGTTTTTATGCTGTATTTTGACTAATTTCGATAAAGTGGAATATCCGATTGTCGCACCGTTATTTCTGCGACTTAATATTGTTCCAATTACACTCGAAACAAAATAAAACTGAAAATGTTGACTTCAGCGCCATCTCGCGGGAAAATAACAAGAAAAAAATATGTGAGACGAAATTCTGTGAAACTGTCTTCTTTAAAACAACGTACAACCAAAATCCGTACCTACCTACATTATGTGGCAATACATCGCGCTGTTAGAAAGTTTGCTATTCTTCATTAATTAAAATTAAATACTACGTACCTACTACTCGGGCGAGTTAGCTTGTTAACTGCCTCGAATGACGTTTGCGCAAAGTACAGTGTGCAAAACAGTTTTTGTTACCATATCATATTATTTTATGATTTTATGATATTGTTAAGCCGTTGGTCGCGTGTTATCCAGTTGAAGGTGTTTTTTCTTACACTACTCTTAATAAAACAAGGGCAAATCATCAGTATAACCCTCTGTTCATTTAAACCCTACTTAATGATTATTTCATGAAAAAGACATTCAATAGTTGACCCGCGCAACTTCGTCTGTGTCATAATTTTCATTACTGCTCCGCTCCTATTGGTCTTAGCGTGATGATATATAGCCTATAGCCTTCCTCGATAAATGGGCTATCTAACACTGAAATAATTTCTCAAATCGGACCAGGAGTTCCTGAGATTAGCGCGTTCAAGTAAACAAACAAGCTCTTCAGCTTTATTTTATTAGTATAGATTTTTTATTTTATTAACATAACCTATTTAGTATTTACATAGTTGCGCAGTCTGTTATTCGAAACTATTTATATTTTTTGCCTTGCCGCGATCGACTGGACCATAGATATAAGATGTGGACTGGACTCATAGCCGCGATCGACCGGTTGGCCATCTCTGGCTTGTAGCATACTTTTTTTTTTGTATCGGGGGGAAATCCTCATGGATGTCCTCCGCCCTGGGGCGGGCGGAGGGTTCTGTCAGACTCTTACTGACTAAAACCACCCCGGTGCTCCATCTCTCACCAACCGGAGATCGCAAGAACTAATGCGACTTCCGTAATCCCCGGCTGGTGCCGGTCCGTCTCTTCGGGCCACCTCGGGTCAGCGGGGGGAGTGAGGTGTTTGACTCCCCCCACGATGTCAAAGAGGGGCGCACGGGAACACCACGCACCGCCACCTCGGGTCCGACTGAAAGGGGGGGCGACGGACATCCCCAAGTCCGCCGCCCTTGGACCCAGTTAGGGGGGCCGGAAGAGGACAGCGTGTGTCCTCCGACGCCCGGTGCGCCTGCTGCGGGCTGGGAGAGAGGTCGAGATCTGCCTCTCCCTTTCCACAGCCTCCTTCTGCGCGATAACTGTTTAGCAGAAGGAGACTACCGCGTCCCAGGACTCCTCGCCGTCGACCATAGCACTAACTACGGCCGACAGCGAGAGATCACTGCCTACAGAGATGAGGGCACGGCGTGGCTCCTCCCAAGCGGCACACTCTGCCAGCGTATGCCGCGCTGTTTCCTCCCGACAGTCGACGCAGTGGTGACACCGAGCGTCCGGCTCCCTGCCTATGCGACACAAGAACCTCCCGAAGCAGCCATGCCCCGAGAGGACTTGCGTCACACGAAATGACAAGGAGCCGTGCCTTCTTCCGAGCCACAGGTCGAGCACTGGCCGGATGGCCTCGATAGTGACGAGGCCGGCGGAAGGGCGCGAGAGCCTGTTCCGCCATTCCGCCACCAGAACCTCGCGCAGCTGCGACTGACGCAGCTTAATGTGCCGCTGCATCAGTCGCTCGCGTGTTGCCTCCAGGTCCCAGGGCGGAGATCCGGTCAGTACGCAAGCCGCATCGTAGGAGATCGTGCGATAACCCCTGATGACTCTCGACGGCCATCACCCTCTGCGGTTTCCGCAGAACAGTGATGGTGCCGGCCGTCAGGTCGGCCGCCCAGATCCTTGTAGTATACCTACCCCAGCATAATCAGCATACATCACAGAAATATTAAAACATACATGCTCAAATTAGCGCGTCACCATCACGGTACGCCTCCAGGTTGTTTCTACACCTCTTTTTGAGCCGGCTTCAGTGTCGTCATAGGGTACAGACCCTATGATAATGATAATAATATATATCACCACCAAACCCACCAGACCCACTTGTCTATTTTAATTTTTAATTCGCTAATAGTCAAGTGGGCCAGATAATGTTGGTCACAGATTGTATACCTAAAGGTATCTTGAGGTAGCCAGCATGTGTCACGTCTGCCCATTGGTAACTGAACAATAAAATTGTACCTATATGATAATACTGCCCTGATAACAAAGAATGCAGTAATCGACATTTTTGAGATTTTCACTTTTTTCCAGAAATGGCATCCCAAGAGGTTCATGTACATGAAAAAAATATATTTTCATAAAAAATTCACTCGAAGAATGTTTTGTATGTTATGATTTTCGCCGTACTTGCATAAAAACTGCTTCAATGATAAGAAAAAACGCAGTATTAAACATGGCCTAAGAAAGAACTTGCAAGAATACCCTAAAACAGAATGCAGTAATATCCACTACTTTATTATTTTGTTTTAAATTCAGTAGACAAATTGCTAAATTAAAACGCAGTACTCCACATTACTGCATTTAGATGTAGGTAGTAAAGGCTTGTGAAGTCGTAGCAGTGCGATCCATTGCCGCGTTTTGTCTTAGTAAATCAGTTTTTCTTATTAAAACTGAATTTGCAAAAACATGTTAATTTTATTTCACCCTAATGCTGCATATTATAAGAACATGAAGTAGGTTTTTAACATCCGTATAGTTTACTCAATACTTTATTTGCATTCCACGATGTAAAAACTTAGGTCGTAGCATACTTAATGGATTTTTTTTTAATTGATGGTATGGAATTGATGGTGGTATGGAAGGCTCCCGCAAAAGGCGCCATGCGACAAAATCACTCGCCGACAAGCTTTTTCCCAACATAGTTGGATTACGATTTGGACTATCCATGATAACCAGTCCTACCAAGGGATATCGTTTTACCCAGCTAAGCTAAACACAGCTAAGGAGTGGAATTCCCTGCCGGAGTCTGTGTTTCCCGATAGCTACAACCTGGGAGTCTTTAAGTCAAGAGTGAATAGGTTACTTCTGGGCAAGCGTGCACCATCTTCGACCACATCATCGCTTACCATCAGGTGAGATGGTGGTCAAGCGCGTGCCTATTATTAGTAATAAAAAAAAAAAGATAAAAATATTTGAAAATGTATCGAGTTGGAATACGCACATTCCAAATATAACCTTAAAATACATATCAAAAAACGTACTTTATTCTATGTTTCCGTCTAGTTTATTAAATCTTTATAAAGATAAAATCAATAATTAATATCTTCTGTATTACGCACCCAATGTACGAGTATCTACCTAATTAGTGGGTACAAATATATATGTATATCTACATCTAATCTTGAAATAAGGGCGTTGATCTCTTGTTATCACAGTTTAGGTCTGAGTGTTCACCGAAGCTGACGTCATTCTTTAATGTCAATTATATATAATACTTCAATTGTTTTTTTTTTTCATTCAGCGTAAACTGTCCCACTGCTGGGCAAAGGCCTAACTCAAATCCTTCCAGGAATTCTTTTCCCGAGCCATCTTGAACCAGCCCCTGTGGTCTGGGCGTCTGGGATGTACTTAATTGTTTTTAATGACAAATATCTATTGCATTGGTGAAAATTATTATCCATTTGAACTGCTTAACGGGGCCTCTGCGAGTTGGCTTCGGCTCCTCGTACGCCTATCAAAGGACCGGGTCTCCAGGGACCGAGAATGTCTTTTTTTTACTATTGATAGGTAAGTGATGATGTGGTCGAAACAAAAAAGATTATTGTTATTTTATATAGTAGTTGACACGTGTGTTAGCCCCAAAGGGATAGATAGACCTAACTGGGGATACATGTTTTGGGTTTTGTGCCCCGTGCTTTCCGAGGCACGGGGCTGTCACACCACCGACTTCTAAACTCCGGGCTGCTGCAGTACTGAGAAATAAAGGAAAAGCCAAATTACACTTTTTCCGCCCCGGAAATCGAACCCCTGACAACACGCTCATTTGCGACCGCTGGACCAACGAGTCTAAAACATGTTTTTTATACTAAAAAACTACGCTACTTTTTTCAAACGTACTTATATCCATGATTCATCAAGGTATTGTACCATATGGTCGAAATAAAAATAGATCTGGCCTTGAAACTGAATTGTTTGTTCAAACTCCACATTGATGGTTCAGTAGTAGCTAAGTAGCTACAGTCGGTCAGGGAACGTGAATTTTAAGAAATTTTCCACCTCTAAAACTGTGTTTTCCCAAATAGCAGTTTGTTTTTAAATAGTTTAAAAAATGTTATAAAAAATGATAACCTTGTTACTTCCTTGACTGTACATTCAACTGACTGAAGCGAGAGACACACTGGTTAACGTACGCAGCGTATGCAACGCTTTTGTATCGTATCGTATGTTGCGTTGCGTACGATACGTGTGTTGCATAGTTTTTTTTTTCATATAAAATCAATAGCGCAGATTAAATGCGTTGCATACGTTGCGTACGTGGGACCAGTTTGTCTCTAGCTTCAGTCTTACGTTATTGGCACTTTTATCTTTATTCTAACTTTTTTATCGGACGAAGTAATACAAAATGATGTAATTTTGCTTCGACTTACGCATTTTTATCCCTTCGTAGATCTTATTCAAGAATTGATAGCATACTTTTAAGGCACCTGTCTCACCGCCGGCGATCAGCGAGTAGCGAGTAAAGCTTAAAACTCAAAACGAGTTGGCGAGCAACGAGTAGCGAGTGAAAAGTGTCGATGATGATGTCGGCTTTAAGCGAATGCTTAAAGCATTCGCTCAAAGCCGAGCGTCAAAACGACTACTCGCAATTACTCGCAATACTCGCCTCGGCCCGCACTGTTGGTAGAAATTACCGCTGGTTGTCGAGTTCTGACCGCTAAGCGAGCATCGCCGAGCGAGTACAATCTTTGATAGATAGTTCTTGTTGCTGCGAGCAACTAGTGGTAAGAGCCGCTCGCCAGCAGTGTGAACAGCCAGCTATCGACTATGAATATACCTATGTGTCTCTTTTACTCACACGAGATCTATATCTTTTGTTCCTTTACTCAGCGAGAAAATAGTCGATAGCTAATCGCTTCCTTGTCGGCAGTGAGCCGACTACAAATCGTTCTATAAGTGTTAACACGACTTACCTACATTAAAGCTATTTTGACAGTTTAAACGTCAAACTTAACAATAATGTTATCCAGTCTTTTCCTATGAACTATTCCTACGATAGATTTAATTTTAAGTCTGTTACTTTCACGCAAAAACTACTGAA
The DNA here is from genome assembly GCA_950371165.1 of Lacanobia oleracea. Taxonomy (NCBI): domain Eukaryota; kingdom Metazoa; phylum Arthropoda; class Insecta; order Lepidoptera; family Noctuidae; genus Lacanobia; species Lacanobia oleracea. The sequence continues at coordinate 5,576,502 of OX493406.1, read as the reverse complement.
TGGATTATAATACTATAGATAGATATAATATACTTACTTTTTTTCACACCACCTGCACGAAAACGTCAGATTGTCATGCAAACTTAACCTAAAGTACTTAAGTCATTATTGCCCGGTGGGTTATAATGCAATTTGTTACCTACCTACATATTATTGCCCGGAGGTCAATCATGTGTTTTGAATTTGGAATTCAACTTGGAGGCCGACGGAAACCACTCGCAGCCAGCCATCTCTCTTCATGTCTTGCGAACAATTTTCCCACAGTGGTTGTGACAAACAAGTAGAGTAGGTATACTCTTGAGTGATAAAGTTGTTTGGACTAGCTTGAATCCTTGCTGCATTCAGGATTCTCGTTTTAACTTACCTTACGAGCGAATAAAGGGAATTAAACTTTAAACTGCCTCGCTACACTCGTGATTAACTCCCGAGTGTAGCGAGGCAGTTTTTCTTGCGAATCCTTCATTAGGTTCGAGATTCAATATGACGCCCGTGACATAAGACACAGGTTTATCCTCTCAGAGCGTATCTACTATTATTGCTGTTGGTTTAGTACCAATAATAACAAGTTACTCAAGTCATTTAAACATGTCATGAGGAGCTCGTGGCTAAATAATAACAGCCGCACGGGTCGATATTGAAGGTTAAGCAACGCTTGCCAAGGTTGGTCTGTGGATGGGTGACCATCTTTACATAACGAGTTTCCTCCTTGGTCCCGGCTGTCATTTGCAGATCTTTGGCAGTCGTTACGGATTGTCAGAAGCCAGTAAATCTGACTCCAGTCTTGCCAAGATGTACAGTGTTACCCAGTTAATGGGTTGTGGAGGTCTGGTAGGCAGCCGCTCCACGTAAAACACTGGTATTCAGTTGAATCCGGTTTGACTGGAAGCCGACCCCAATGTAGTTGGGAAAAAGGCTAGGCATGATGATGATGATGAGTACCAATAATAATATGTTACTCAAGTCATTTACACAAATATAATTTCCATGGCACACCCATGATGCTTGTAGATCTAGGTACAGTGGGGTTTAACCGCTTTAGTAGGTAATATAGCTTTTACATCCAAATAAAATCATTGATTAGACTATAATTATAAAGGGGTTAAGTAGGTACTATTTATTTAGAGGCGGGCAGTGCCACGGGCGCCATCTAGTCTTCTCAATAAAATTCAAGTGTGGTACCTATTTACTAGTAGATGACCATACTTGAAGCTATTTCAAACCGCTCAAATGTCCTACTAGCACATGTCATGGGTGATGCGTGAGAATTACTTGCGCGTGCGCAGCGGCACAGCAGCGGTGTAGTAACAGCTTTATTATCCACTAGACCGTCAGTCCACACAGTCGTGCGTGTTACGTAAACGTTTGAGTTAGTAGCCGTTGGGCAACCGATTAATATAGCTGTACAGTGTGTATGATTGTTGTTTTGTTTTCAAAGGAATATTGATTTTAAATGTGTTTTAATTTGGTAAGTCTTTTATTTATTTAATGTTTGTAATCTTGTATCTATTTTTGTGTAAGTACGTCTCTTTTTTCATTAATTCAATAATTTTGTGATTTGGCCGAGTCTATCTGTTCTAATTTCTGTTTGTATTTTTGGCGGATTTTTCGTTGTTCGAATTTGACAGGTATTCTGTGTAGACTTGGGTGTGTAAATAATATTGTGTGTGTTTATATGATTAGAATACAATTATCGAGTTCTTGTGTTATTTATCGAAATGTTAACTTAGGAGTTATTTTGGTTTGGAATAGTGCGTTGGTGTGATATTTTTATGCAGGGTGTTTCAGAGTCATATTTTTGTATTGATTCTGTATCTATACCTACTAATCAATACTAATATATAAAGCTGAATAGTTTGTTTGTTTGCTTGAACGTGCTAATGTCAGGAACCATTTATCGAAGAAGGCTATAGGCTATATATCATCACGCTAAGACCAATAGTAGCGGAGCAGTAATGAAAATTGTGACGCAGACGAAGTTGCGCGGGTCAACTAGTCTGATATAAAGAAACAAGAGCACTACTTTAATTCTATTATATTTAATTCCATAGGTATCTTTGGGCCAATCCAAAAGTACGTAAAGAATTCTATAAGACTTTTCGAGTTCGTCGAAGGTCCAAAAGACACCGAACTCTACCTGCTCTACAATTCGAAATTAATTTTTCGGGTATAGAGATGGGTAAAAATGTAAGCCTGATTATTATTGGATATAAATCCAATACGTTTTTTTATGGGAAACTATCATATGACAATTTCCTCATACCTCCTCTAGGCCGAGTGGGAGGGAGTGTCAGACTCTTACTGACTAAAACCCATCCGTGTTCCTCCGAATGCCCTTTGTGTTCCAGGTCGCGCGGTGACTTTTTCGAACAAATTCCGCAACCCTGACAGGCACTGCCCCTAGCGCCTAGCGGGCCCCTACTGACTTACAGTACCTACACCCACATTGTAACTCCACCCCATGTAATAGAGGGCGACCCTAGAGCCACCTTTCAGGCGTAATCCATACTGCAAGGCCGGACTTAACCATCTAAGCGCCCCGGACGAGTCATGCATTTGGCGCCCTTCTATATTCCAATATGATTAAAATAACTTATTTCGAAAAACCATTTCACTCTCCCCCTAGGTACATCCCCACCTATCAGTACTTCTACTATGTTGTTTTAAACAGCCGTTCCCTACAACTATGCCAAAATACACGAATATTTGGAATTTTTTGGTTTGCGTTTTGTGTGCCATAATTTAGAAAAACTGCGTTCGCCACTGACAACAGTCACTGGCATTGTTAGCAGAGAACGCAGCGATATCCAGGGATATAATTCTTGAAGATTGTGCTTTTGAATAAAGTTTAAGGTTTAGATAGATGTTGCACTCGTACGATGCATGCCTTTTAAAAACAGTTAAAAGTAGTAGAAATTCTTGACCATCCTCCATACAGTCCTGACCTAAGCCCTAATGTTTTCTTTAAATGTCCTAAAATTAAGGAAAGCCTTTGTGGTCAAAGGTTCCAGTGAAGAAGCAGTCGATGCTTTCAAGTCAGCCATTTTGAGCACCCCCACTTTAGAGTGGAATAAATGTTATAATAACTGGTACGAGCGAATGGGAAAGTGTATTAAGCTACGTGGTGAATACTTTGAAAAACAATAATAAGTATATACTATAAGGTTCTAAGTAGTTGTGTTTTTTTCTTCAAACGACAAAACTTAAAAGGCATGCCTCGTATTCTGAGTCTTCGAGGTTGTGTTGCCGGCCTAAAGTTTCGTCGCAAAACAAATCACCATCAATGTCTGAGTTTTTTTTACCTAATCAAATTCCGCGCAGCGTCCAGTATGGTCCGGACTCCGGCGCCCTACAGTTGCCGGCGCCCCGGGCGACCGCCCACGTAGCCCGGCCTTAAAGCCGCTACTGCCAGACTGGATCCAACAGCTAATCGGTTGATTGTCCTCATATTAGGGTTCCACACATGACTACGTACTAGGAATGTTTATACATAAATGATTATAATTAATTACTTAGTATTTAATCATAATAAATTAACATAACAGGTGCATTACAATTTATACCTATAAACTGTACTCAGATTATTAACCACTAGTTGACCCGCGCAACTTCATCTGCGTCACAATTTTCATTACTGCTCCGCTCCTATTGGTCTTAGCGTAATGATGTATATGGGCTATCTAATACTGAAATAATTTTTCAAATTGGACCAGGAGTTTCTGAGATTAGCGTGTTCAAGTAAACAAACAAACAAACTCTTCAGCTAATAAGAATAATTTAGATATTTAGATATTAAGTAGTATAGAAATATAGAAGTATAGATGTACCTAGTTTTGTTCAGAAAATAGGCAAGTTGTAAATAAGGTAGGTAAGGAAGGTAAATGCTTTACCTATTCAAATTAACTGGGTCAAAAACAAAACAGACAGGAAAATATGGTCGCTAATGCTAAATAACGTAGGTACTTATACATATAAAGGTAGAATGATTCAATGACAAGCCGGTTCATTTCATGTAGGTACCTATGAATGGTATTTTGAAGTCCCCTACATGATATGACCCGGCTTGTCATTGACCCGTCAAACGACATTAAAACAGTTATCTCTTTCCTTCTCGTTTATAACGTTCTCCTCGTGAGGTTAGACTAGGACCAGACCTAATTAGGCCGCTGGTTTTTACCAGCGGCCTAGTTTTTACTAGAGATTTTATTTTGGGAAGCCAGTTAAAAAAATGGGTCTAGTCATGAATCTGGGTCTCAAGTCTGCTATTTTTTATAAATTCGTCATTCCAACGCGATCCCATTGTCATTTTGCTAAAAGTTCGTAATCTGCTAATTCATAATGGTCGAACACTGGTCGGTCAATGGTCTCGTAATAGAATCGTGGTAGAAAGACATTTTCGTATTGACATTATTATAAAACCCGTTAGTAGACATGATTTTCGAAAAATTACTACTTTTGAACATTAAATTATGCCAGATTTCTTTTATTTATATTTTTACATATTTTTTATTCATTTGTACGAGATTCCAGATGTGGATTTTTCTATGCCATTTCTTTCAATGGAGTGTCAGTGGTTGACCATTGGAAAGTCATAATGACGCTTTTATATTAGTAGATTATCAAACTTGTCAAAATCAACTATTATGAAATCAGTGATAGACCATTCTGACACTATTGTAGTAGCAGACTTGAGGCCCAGATTCCCTACATAATTTTCCAAAGTTTACCTACTACCCTGCTAGGGTTGCGGAATTTGTTTGTAGTCACTGGGACCCTGGAACGCTAAAGGCATTCACTTGAAAGAACACGAATGGGTTTTAGTCAGCAAGAGTCTGACACTCCCTTCCGCTCCACCCAGATTGGAAGGATTTGATGATTTCCCATCGAAACGAAATACATTTAAAAAAACCTATTTCAAAAAAAAACTTGAAACGAATCGCTTTTAAATAGACTTTTCTCCACTTTAGTGATGCTTTCATTAACTCACGAAATTAACATTCAAATGTAAATGAAAAATACTGTTTTGAAATCAACTGTGATTATATTTTGGCAATCGTAATGATCGTCTATATCTAATCTTATAGCCAAATTTACCTAAATCGTGTGAATTGTAAGACCACGTCCTCTACCTAATCTTAATATTCATTCTTTTCATTCTTATTAATCTTATTGTTATTTTATTTATTAGGCCTTGTGTAGTCTCCTTTATTCTGACTATATATATAAATTATATTTTTAAATATTTGAATAAAATAAATAAAAAAACATTTAAAAATATAAAAGTAGTAGCCCACCGATATCGGGAACAGGGACCGGTGGTCAGGGCTCCAGAGAAAGGAACCTCCTGACAATGCGAGCCGTGTCTAGAAGTAGCGCTTTCTGAATCAAGCCCTTGATCCAGCTTCCCAACGAGAGCCTCCTAAGGTGTTGGTCGAGGCTCGTGGCTATTAAGCCATTGGCCGAAACGACTATCGGTACAATGATTGCGGAGTCCATACAAGGCCACACAGCTGGATTACAGATAAATAATATTTTCGTTGTTTTGACGGACTGACGTTTCGGCCTTGACGGGTCATTGACACTACAGCGTGGCTAGCCAGTGCCAGATTATCTCAGCACGGGGCCTGTACCAAATTTTTACTTTAGATTTAGGTTAGAGTGAAGACGAAAATATCCAATTAAAACAATTATAGCCCCCTTCTATTATTTTTTACAGACCCCGGGGTCTTTATGTAGCGCCAGAGCTCATATTTTTTTGGTTTAACGGTATGGTAGCACGAAGAAAACTGGCCAAGTGCGAGTCGGACTCGCACACGAAGGGTTCCGTACCTACCATAAACCTTAGTTTTTATTATTTGTTGTTATAGCGGAAATAGACATACACAATCAGTGAAAATTTCAACTGTCTACCTATTATGGTTCTTGAGATACAGCACGCTGACAGATCGGCGGAGGCTTAGTAATAGGGTTAGATACCCTTTGGGTACGGAACCCTAATTAAAGAAAAAAAAAAACGAGGTTTTTGCGCGAAGTACAGTCCCATACTATAGCAAAATAAACCAAATTAGTGACTTCATCCGCAGAAAACGGTTGTTACAGCACAGTTAGAGTTAAGACTCGCGTGTGAGATTGATCCATGATTTTCAGCGACATGTTTTTGTAAGTCCAAGTGCAGGACTCTCCCAATGCGCGGGACCCGTAGAATTTGCTACTCTTGCTACGTGGTTAATCCGGGTCTGTATATATATATAATACAGACCTAGATAGCTAGAAAATATAAGTAAATGATTAAATGGTATGATGTCAGCATGTGGTAAGATAAGCTGTGGCGCGTAATTTTGATAGCATTCAGAGTTTAATTCTTGTTTGGAATCCATTTTGGAGTTATATCGATGTCGATCTACTTTTATCCAACATTACCATTGAATAAGTACTTACTATGGAAATGTTGGATGATAAACTCATTGGAATATTATATGGCCTAATAAGTACTTATTTATCAAATAAATGTTCCTCTGAGAAATATTTTACCACTAACTGTAAGGCAGGGAGAGAGATACCTACGAAAGCCAGAAAAATGGAATACAATAGTACATTGAGGGCTAAAAGTCTGATTTAGTCCCGAGACGGAGTTTGGCGCCCGAACGTAGCGAGGGCGCCAAAATCTATGGCGCCTACAGTTTGAGGGACTAAATCAGTTACTTTTAGCCCTAAGATAACAATGTACTATTGTATTTAATTTTTCTGGCTTTCGTTAAAAGTATAAAGCAAATGAAGGTCGAACTGCTACTTTCCCCGCCTATTTTGTTTTATTTTCTGTGTCCGGCCGGCTACTCAGCCATTATTTTACATTTTCATCATTGAAAAAATGGTAAATATTTTGCCCAAATCTATATTATTTTAAAGAAATGGTTGAAAGTAAATTATAATATTCATTTAAAAAATATAGTCTTTAGTATACTCATCTTTATATTATTTCAATTTGACATCGCGCTGTAATTGACTGGCTGTATGGAAAGTTGTGAATAGAAATGTTGAAAAAGTTTTTTTTTTAATTTGACTGCTGTCAGTTGAAAACGATTCTCCCTAGGGCTGAAAAGTAATACTTTAAACCCGCTCTTCAGGCAACATCAGGCCTACTTTCCGAGTATGAGTAATAAAAATAATTAAAAGCAGTGGCCTACAATTGTGTGGCTTTGCCCTGTCATGGGACCACATACCATACCTACCACCACACCTACATATTTACCAGTTTCACGATCCACAACACTAAAATAAAACTAGAATATCCACAACTTTAAATGTACAGTCAGTGACAATGTTGTCGTGATAAAATCATTTTTTATTTTGCTTTGGAACAGATTTAGCACGATGTCATCGATATGCGTGAAAAATATACTCGTTTTCTCTTTACTTACAACATAATATTTTTATCATAAGTTAATATGGTACTGTTCTAGAAGACTGCAAATACAACATTGCTCATCTCACCAAAAAACTCTCTCACCCCACCTCTTTATCTAGACACATTAAAGTTTCTTGAGAGCCCATATAAACAGTCTACTGTAAATTAACCTTAAGGATTTTCCTATCACGCTAACCGACGTTTTTATTTCATTTCAGAGTGCAAATTGATTGACAAGAAGATCTAGTAGTTCTACTACATAATATTACAATATAGCTGTATAGGAAGAGTTCAGTTGATAACTGTCTGCGTTGTAACACGGTACACAACATGGAGATCGACAAATACGTAAATGTGAAGTACAAGTTGAAGTCATCGGAACAGTTTGAGGAGTATTTAAAGTTTATCGGTGAGTATAGTTCGAATACTTATTGAGGAGCTCGTGGCTAAATAATAACAACCACACAGGTCGATTGCAAGGTTAAGCAATGCTTGCCGAGGTTGGTCTGTGGATGGGTGACCATCCTAACATACCGAGACTCCTCCGTGCCTCGGAAAGCACGTTAAGCCGTTGGTCCCGGCTGTCATTTGTAGATCTTTGGCAGTCGTTACGGATAGTTAGCCAGAAAATCTGTACTTGCTTGCCACACATCTATACTTCTATACTAATATATAAAGCTGAAGAGTTTGTTTGTTTGTTTACTTGAACAGTCAGGAACTACTGCTCCGATTTGAAAAAAATTCTTTCAGTGTTAGATAGCCCATTTATCGAGGAAGGCTATAGGTTATAATATATCATCACGCTAAGATTAAAAGGAGCGGAGCAGTAATGAAAATTGTGACGCAGACGAAGTTGCGCGCGTCAACTAGTTGTGAATAATTTTTTTTTCTGACCTAGTTTGTGTCCCAGAGCTGGGCAAAGGTCTTCCCTTTCTCTTCCATGCCTTTCTATCCTGAGCGATATCTGGCCTACTTTATTTAGCCCACAAACGTCATCAGATCGTTACACCACCTTCGCCTGTAATTAAATAGCATTTAAATAATTAGTTAGTATAATTTTCGTGGGAACTGGAGTTTGGACTGTTATTTAAAAATTCACTCATTGTGACGCACTTAACACGCGTTAGATTCACATGTTATATTTTTTTCTTGTAGTTATGTAATTATAATTAATTACAATATATACAAGGGCAAAAGTTATTGTTTTCAATACTTTCAAGTTAATATTAAAATGTGATAACCTGCATAAGTTTTTTTTTTTAACACAAAACACAATAGAATAGTTTCTATTCTATTTGTTCGTTTTCTTGTAACACGGGTAAAGCTGTTGGCAGCAACATAGGTATTATTACTGCTTAGCGCTAATCAGTAGTATTTTTGGACCATTTTCGATTTACTTACAATAAAACTCATCTAGTAATTTTCTAAAGAACCTTGATCCCAAATTAGCAAGCTCACTTCCGTGCATAAAAACGAGTACGAGTATTCCTCTCGACTTTGCCCCTTACCAAAGTCGAGAGGTACCTACAAACATTGTCTTAAAAAATACGAGTCTTATAAAAACAACATTTTTTATAAAAAATCTAGTCTATTCAACATCAACATGCTGTTAGTTAATTATGGTGAAACCTTGAATATACAATGCCTTTAGTCATAACATTATAGTTGGTAATGATTGTGTTTCATTTGCCATTAAATTGTTATTAACGATAAAATACTTCGTGCCAGAATTCATACTTAGATTTAAAAGATGATCTGCAATAATGAGGTTTTGTTTCTCAATTTTTCTGCTTCTGTCTTCAAATGATCTTAGAGTCAATTTGGGTAATACAGAGGGTTATGGCGGACTCCTGCCGACTAAAACCCCATAGTTCCTATCGCTACCGTGAGTCGGGGGTCTGGTAGTACTACAAGTAGAGTCACGCGCCTTCTCGACTGGTGGTTCGATTCCTGGGGTCAGGCTAAGATTTATGGCGGTTTTCCTTCTGGATTTGTTCCCAGTTAATGGCAATATTTTCGCACCCTGTAAAGTATATGAGACTTCATTTTGTATGATGAAATGTAGGTGTATTATATTTACATACATCTCTGTTTAACCCTTCGCGAAATATAGGCGTGATTTTATGTTGGCCTTAAAAATGTTCGCCCACCAGCATTGAAGCTTCCGATGGTTAGGGTTTTAAAGGTGAGAAGACAAAAAGGAACTTTCAAAGAGAGAGAAGGAACCTCTCAGCTATTAACACGCCATTATTTGAACAAGGGGTTACTGAATTGAATCAGCCTGCTTAGCCTTTTTCCATCTATGTTTTGGTATGGCTGAATATCAATATTTTACATGGTGCGACTTCCTACCTGACCTGCACAGCCCAGTAACTGGGTAACACGACAGCCTTTGGCAAGACCGATTTTTAGACGCGTCTGAAATCTCTACCTGTCACGGTATATATTGGATGCACAATTGCACACTGCACTCCCATCCACAGACCAACCTCAGTAAGCGTTGCTAAACCTTGAACTACAAGCTGAACCGCTGTTATTATTTATCTGATGATTAATGAATGCCGCATGGTGTCGGCCAGTGCTATATGGTGCCGTAAAAGAATTATACCATCCCATCACTACCCGTGGGTGTCGTAAGAGGCGAGTAAGGGACTCACCAGAGAATGGGCAGCAGCGTTCTCTGTAAAACGCAACTGCGATCGCCAACCCGCCTGCCAAGCGTGGCGATTATGGCAAACCCCCCTTCTACTTCTACTTCTACTTCTTATAGACTACTGTTAGTTATAATTAATTTTACATGTGTCCGTTTTGTGCGAGTCCCAAATAAACATTTTTCTCTTTCTTCTGGGGGAGGCCTATGTCCAGCAGTGGACGTCTTTCGGCTGTTATGATGATAATGATGATGAATGAATGAATGTAAAATGTTAAGCAACCAAGTGGTAGAAGTTGTAGCTACATAAAAACAACTCATTGAATAAGTACGCGATAAACTAATTTCCATACTAATTTAAAATGCCCATAATAATTACAAAGTCGTGATATTTAATATCCTGTGACGATGACGCTCCAAGTTACATTGTCTTTGTCTTTTATTGTGTGCGGAATATGGTGGAAATTTCCGCAACCTGCGTTGAAAAGGGAGGATCCTTCATCCAGTTTTTTTTTTTTTTTAAGGATTGGAAATCATCAAAAGACTCCTTCCGTTCTGGGCGGAGCAGAAGGGAGTGTCCGACTCTTACTGACTAAAACCCATCCGTGTTCCTCCTAGTGCCCTTTGCGTTCCAAGGTGCGGTGCCACTTTCGAACGGTTTCCGCACCCCGGAGGATCCTCCGTCCAGACGATATGTCACATGCCGATGGCTAGTCTCTGATGAGATTGGCCGCCATGGCTGAAATCGGTCAGGACTATATATTATCCAATCAATCAATCTTTATTTTGAACACAGGTATTACAATAAAGGTCTTATGTAAATATTTCAGTCGAGCACTATGTCCTGCCAATGAAATTGGTGTACAAATATAATAATTAGCTTTTAATTATCTATTACAGTACCCGGCGATAAATATTGCACATCGATCTTCGAACAACATCATAATCAAAATCGTCCATATCCAAACGAAATTGCTTTTTTGGTCTCACTTTTTTTGGAGTGCTGAACTTAATTTCAGTAGAATGTGTTTCTTCTTGAAATTCCAGTGGCAGAAGGTCGATGTGCAATATTTATCGCCGGGTACTGTAATTATCTTTCTAATGTCTGGAGCTTGGCTTGATGGTTTTTATTGAGCTCTTGTGACCATACAGAGTGTGGTCATATTATAAAAACTGCTTCTGTATTAAGTGGATAAGATGGATGATTTTTTTTCAAGGAAAGCGTCGTCATTTCCGTACTCTAAAAACTTTTTAAATATAACTATACCTTTCCGAAGACCCTTTATATGCTAGTTACTCAGGCAACTTTACTTACACGATGTAGCTGTAAAATATGTGTGAAGTCAGGTGTATGTTGTTGGTATTAAGCCCGCTACTTCATCTGCTTAGCCTTTTTCCAACTATATTGGGGTCGGTTTCCGGTCAACCTGATTCAACTGAATACCAGTATTGAGCCCGCTACAATTTAAATAATTAGTACTTCAGGATATAAAAACCCTACATCTGGTTTGCGCCCTTGTCCAAAAAAAATCTCGTCTCATTTTCTTAGGTTATTTATTATGCTGTAAGTTTATGGTGCTCTATCTCCATTTTCCAGGGGTCGGCCTGATACCACGCAAAGCCGCCTGCGCAGTGAGTCCGGTGGCTGTCCTAACGAAAAATGGCGACACGTACACATTCACGATGACCACCACCTTCAAAACTATCACGTTTGGCTTCAAGTTTAATGAAGAGTTCATTGAGGATAGGCCTGATGGAGTTAAGGTGAGAACGCCTTTTATTTATTTTCTTGATTCTAATGAGCCTGCTCTTGACTTCGATCTCGCTTTATGTTAGACGATAGACGGGGTCTATGATGGAGCGAACGACCTCAGAAGATGCCTGTTCACACTTTCTTTGAAGGCTGTCGGGTAGGTGCTGGCAAAGAGATGCACGATATGACTGGGCGCATAATAAATATGGAGTAGAAGCACTAAGTGCGACTGGTCGTAGTCAGTAAAGTCCAGTTCTGTTTCCTAAAGCTCTGGTTTCCTACGATAGCGGTGCTGTCATATGGCGGCTGTAATACAGCGGTGAATGACGTTATTAGAACATTTTCTATGTAAACAAACGGACGTAACCGCGCCATTTTGTTTATATAGAAAACGTTTTAGCGACGTCATTCACCGCTGTATTACGGCCGCTATATGATGGCATGGCACCGCTATCCTAGGAAACCAGAGCTTTAGGCAGAATACGGTGTTTTTGTTATTACAAAAGAGACAGAAAATTATAGCCACACAGTACAAATGGAGTCTGAGGAGCTCGTGGCTAGATAATAACAGCCGGATTAAGCTGAATACTAGGATTTTACGAGGAGCGGCTGCCTACCAGACCTCCACAACCCATTAACTGGGTAACACGCTACTTCATCGTAAGACTGGAGTCAGATTTACTGGCTTCTAACTATCCGTAACGACTGCCAAAATTCTACAAATGATAGCTGGTACCAACGGCTTAACGTGCTTTCCGAGGCACGGAGGAAACTGGGTATGTTAAGATGGTCTACAGACCAACCTTGGCAAGCGTTGCTTAACCTTGAAGAACGACCCGTGCGGCTGTTATTATGTAACCACGAGCTCCTCATTGTAATTATTTGTATTAATTTCCAGTTAAAATCTATAGTGGTAGTCGACGGAGCCTGCATGACACAAACTCAAACTGAGGAAAATGGTCGGAAGTCGATACATGTGCGGACTTTCACACCAGAAGTATTAACAGTGGTAAGTAGAAACACTTGTAATCATAGACACAAAACATAGAATTTTTTTTTTGTATTAGCTTAGATTGTCCCACAGTTGAGCATACTTTATCTCCTGCCTTCTACGGTGAATGTGTCGGGAACCAGTCTAAAAGGGACTATTCACACTTATTCAGCTCTATTCAGTCAAACAATGATTTTGTATGGAGATGCGTACGCATCCATTTAGCACTGTTCTGCCACGTTCAGCGCTGTTCCGTCGCAATCAGCGTCGACTGCATGGTTCTCGACTCCTTGTGTGACTGACGCTGGTATGGCCACCATCAGGGATTTTAATTTTGATAACATAAAAAAATATCTAATTAGTCGCCAAATATCAGAATTAGCCGGTCACTGGTTTAAACGTTATAGATGGCCGATCTGGGGTGCGCCTACCCCAGCTTAGTCCCTTTGAATCTCAAAAGCTAGAGCACCTAGCGAAGATCTGTTTTCTCTCCCAAATGTAGTCGCTTATTAATCGCAATTTCTCGCCAAGTCACAGATTTAGTCGGGTCTTAGTTTAGAAGATATAAGTTCAATTTTTAAGGTAGGTATAGTCCAAGAGATAGATCGAAGAGTAATCTCTTCGAACAAATTGCCAAGAAATAATATTTCTATTATAATACTTATGTGAATTATACTTCTAGTTTTATTGGTCTCAAATTCGTAGAATGTTCAGAGAGAAATAAATACTTAATCCTTCGATCTAGCTCTTGAACTGAACCTGTACTGAATCGACCCACTGTCGTTTGCGTTTTAATTTTTTACGTTTAATTTTATCTATTTCTTCTGCAAGAAGTATCCATTTTAAGTGCACAATACTAAATGAGTAAAGAGCGTGGCTACCGCCAGACAACCTTCAAAGTCGATTTTCTCGAAAACTTCGAAAGTACCAAGTTTTTGCTCGATTACTAATTATTTAACAAATATTGAAGCGATTGACGTCGGTGGTCCTGAGGTAGTATTCAGCGTCTTTCTCATTCTTACGACGCTGTACGCGGCTAATAGAAGCAGAAATGTATAAATGTGACCAGAATCGTTCAGCGAATCGCGAATGGAGCTGAATAAGTGTGAGTAGTCCCTTATTGTCACGCCAGCGTTTTAGCCCTGCTGCCTCGGTCATGTCGTCCGTTTTCAGATACTCATATTGCTTATCTCATCATCGATCATCATCTTATCAGCCGAAAGGCTGGACAAAGACCTCCCCCAAGTGTTGCCATACTCAACAACCGGCGCTGTGCGTCTCGTATTCATCGGCTACCCGCGACCCTCACCAGGTCATCGGTCCACCTTGTGGGGGAGGCTTTCCAACGCTGCGTCTTCCGGTGCGCGGTCGCCACTCTAAAACTTTTAGGCCTCATCGACCATCTGTTCTGCGAGCAATGTGCCCTGCCTACTGTCACTTCAGTTAGGCGATCCTTCGGGCTACGTACTTTGGTAACCTTGGTTCTTGTTGTTTTGTTTATCTACTGAAAATAAAACCCCTTATCTCGTATGTCATCATCTTCGGGACCTAGTCATCACGTATCCAATAAATCACTCATCTAATCAGCCTTCGGGAAGTTTTCATGTGTCATATTTCTAATGTTTGAAGATGACGTGGTTTTAGTTATAGATAGCGTTATGATACGTACCTAGAGCTTGTCTCAGAATTGTCTGTCATCAATAAGTTCCGTTGTGGTGTAGGTACTAGTTTAGAGTAAAGGTAACTTGATAGTACTTTGTACTAGGAACGGTCTTTTGTATTTTGGAAATCATTAAATGACTCCTTCCACTCTGGTCGGAGCGGAAGGGAGTTTCAGACTCTTACTGACTAAAACCTATCCGTGTTCCTCCTAATATCCTTTGCGTTCCAGAGCCGCGGTTACTTCTTCTTCTTCTTCCACCTGGCGTAAATCCCGGCCATTACCAGGGTCCGCCTTCCTGCTGAGCTTCCTCCACTTTGCCCGATCTTGAACGTCCTTCTCAGTCAGGCCATTGGCTCTCATGTCAGACTTGACGACGTCCAGCCAGCGCTTGCGAGGGCGACCACGGGACCTAGCCCCAAGGACAGCCATATTCATGCATCTCCGACCAACGTACTCCATAGGGCGGCGCAGGATGTGACCATACCATCGCAGACGAAACTCTTGCAGTTTTTCCCCCACGTCACAGACACCAAGACTACCTCGAATGAAAGAGTTGCGTATGCGATCGGATCGCCTTACGCCGCTCATCCACCTCAGCATCTTCATCTTCGTGACGCGAAGCTCCTGGGTGTGTCTGCTTAATGCTGGCCAACACTCGCCGCCGTACAGTAGGACAGGCCGAATGATGCATTTATATATCTGCCCCTTGAGCTTCGGAGGCATTTTGCGGTCGCATACAACGCCCGTTACCTCGCGTCACTTCGCCCAAGCCGCGCCTATACGTGCTTGGACATTGTCGTCAACGTTGCCAGACTCGTGCAGCACGGATCCAAGGTGACTCTTTCGAATAAATTCCACAACCGTGGCAGACTGGGAATGGTTAACCATTATTGACAGGACTATTGTGGTCAATAAGACTGGTACAGTGGTGTTGGAGCGAATCGAGAGGCGTGCCATGGTTGTTGACATTTAACCGTCCTGCTTGACGAAAACTTCATCTTCGTCGGAAAGAAAGTGAAGGAAGATGCTCCGAGGCTTGCGCGCATACTATCTTTCTCTATAATAACTCCTGCGCCAATGGCTGGTCTTAGCTATGATGGCCGCCTTGACCGAAATTCAAATTGGTGGATATTGATATTGATATTTTATTGGGTGTAGTTTATCTATAATATGTATGTATTTAGAAATATATAAGTATGTTTATCAGTTGTCTAGTACCCATAACACAAGCTCTGCTTAGCTTGGGACTAGATGGCGTTGTGTGATAGTTGTGTGGAATATTATTATTCCATTTATTTATTTATTTATTTTATTTATTTATTAACCAGGTGACCCGCTGGTCAGCCGCCGCTGGTTCGCCGTATGGTGTCGGCCGGTGCCGTATGGTGCCGTAAATGAATAATATCATCCCATCACTTCCCGTGGGCGTCGTAAGAGGCGACTAAGGAACTCACCAGAGAATGGGCAGCAGCGTTCTCTGTAATCAACACCATACACTGCGATCGCCAACCCGCCTGCAAAGCGCGGAGATTATTATGGCAACACACCCCCAAAATTTTGGAGAGGCCTAAGTCCAGCAGCGGACGTCTTTCGGCTGATATGATGATGATGAGCTGACTCCTTCCACTGACTGACTGGCCTTCCACTGGCTGACTGATGACTGACTGAGCACAACTTCGTCTCTATACCCTTCCTCGATAAATGCTATCCAAACCTAAAATATTTTTTCAATTTGAACCAGTGGTTCCTGAGATTAGCGCGTTCAACCAAACAAACAAACTCTTCAGTTTATAATATTAGCGTAGATTATTATTTATTTATTTATATTGTTTTATTTGTTTCAGATAACGACAGCCGATGGCTGGTCCGGGAAATGCATCCGAGTTTATGAAGTAATTAAAGATTAAATTGATATGTTTATAATTATTTAGTTAATTAATTAATTTTGTTATACGGGTGGTCGTTAAATACGTTATAATATAAATACAGCTGGTTCTGAAAGTATATATGTATTTTATTTTGCACTAGTTTTTAGCTGGGCCTTCGCCCGTGATTGGGAAATTGTTCCACTGGGATAAAAGTATCCTAACCCGGATCATGAACTATCTGTGTACCAAATTCTATCCATATTGGTTCAGCCTTACAAACATGAAAATACACTATAGTAGGCGCCAGATGAATGTGCCATAACGGTCATTTACCCACATTTATTTATTGACTTTCTTAAATCAACAAAAACAGAAATAAAGCTGTTCTGAATCGACTTCTATAGTGATCCTTAACATTCTCCAGTAATGAAAAACGGTTCATAATTTATAGCTCGGGTAGCTACTAGGGGATATTAGGG
This sequence comes from Lacanobia oleracea, assembly GCA_950371165.1. Classification (NCBI taxonomy): domain Eukaryota; kingdom Metazoa; phylum Arthropoda; class Insecta; order Lepidoptera; family Noctuidae; genus Lacanobia; species Lacanobia oleracea. The sequence goes on along the minus strand of OX493406.1, from coordinate 5,559,696 downwards.
AAAGGTCAATGTACTTCATTGCAAGTTTATCTGGCGCCTACCATAGTCAGAGTTACTTTCACATTGGATCGCTCCTTTCAGAGATTGATACAAAATGAGAACATTTAACTTTAACAGACTCACAGACTGAATTTTGCCATAGACGCGGGCGATATCATTATTATTATTTACTAGTTCACCCGCGCAACTTCGTCTGCTCCGCTCCTACTGGTCTTAGCGTGATGGTATATAGCCTATAGCCTTCCCCGATAAATGGGCTATCTAACACTGAAATAATTTTTCAAATCGGACCGGTAGTTCCTGAGATTAGCGCGTTCAAGCAAAAAAACAAACAAACAAACTCTTCAGCTTTATATATTAGTATGGATATAGATTTATTTGTGATGGGTTTGCTCTTGACTCTAGTCTATGTCAGAGATGACAGAGACAAAGTCTACGATGGTGCGAGCTTACCTAGAAGGAGTCCGTTCACTCTAACTTTGAAGAGGTTAGGGTTGTAAGCGTTCGGAAACTCATACGGCGCAAGAGACACACTAAATGTGCGCAAACATCTTATGCATGTACTCGTATAATCCAAGTATGGATTTTCAAGAAAATACATACTTTTTAGTCAGATTTAGAAATCGATTGACTGAAATCACAATAATAATAATTAATGTGGCAACACAGAATCAGCCTCCAACCATAAAATGGCAACGGTTTTTGAATTCAATCGGCTTAAAGTCTTTTTAAACTTGTTTTTACATTTTCTAAAAAAAAACTAAAACTAAAATTAAAACTTTAATTTTAGTTTTAATTACTTTTTCGTAAAAATACTTTTTACAGTCCACGTTAAGCCAATTATGAACAATTTCCGTTTTGTACCTTATTTACTAAAAAATTAAGTTATTTTGAAAAAAAGATTTTTCCGCTGTATCTCATGTTACGAGTATTACAAATCGGAAAACGAAAAAATCACTATTTTTGTCGGACTAGTGATACATAAGTGATTTCTTGCAGGATATTTCATTTGGGCAGAGAACACCCATTATGTAATATTTTTGTCTATTTTATTTTAATAATGAGAAAAATGGTCTTGTGGTATTAACAATTTCTGAGTGTAGGACCGGTTTAACGTACCACGCAATTTGAAGGATAATCATCTGCCTAGCCTTTTCCCAACTATATTGGGGTCGGCTTCCAGTCAAGCCGGGTTTAGCTGAATACCAGTATTTTACGAGGAGCGGCTGCCTACTAGACCTCCATAACCCACTAACTGGGTAACACGGTACTTCATGGCATGACTGGAGTCAAATTTTACTGGCTTCTGACGATAGTCAGAAGCCAGTAAAGTAAAGTAAAGTCTTTGGCAGTCGTTACGGATACGTAACGACTGCCAAAGATATTCTACAAATGACAGCCGGCACCAACGGCTTAACGTGCTTTTCGAGGCACGGAGGGAACTCGGTATGTTAAGATAGTCACCAATCCACAGACCAACCTTGGCAAGCGTTGCTTAACCTTGAATATTGACCTTTTATTATTTAGCCACGCGCTCCTCAATTTGTAAGACAATATGACTGTTAAATTATAAAAATATAAACTAAGTAAAAAAAAAACAGGTGGTTAGTAATCATTTGTGATGATCTCGTTATCGATACATGTTGGAAAGAGGGGACTACATTTTGATCAAACCATAGATTTTACAGGACAAATATTTTTTCGAATTATTTAGATAATTATCTTGAAATTAAACAAAAAAAAAAAAATCAGTTAGTAATAAATATTTGAGAATCATCAAATCGACATATTGTATCCTCGCTACCTGTGTTAGCTACCACAATCGAGAGTTTCTTACAGGAAATTGTTGGGCGTTTCATCAAAATGATGCTACTCACGGGAAATTAGCTTTTTTTTTTGTAATGGGTTTGCTCTTGACTCTAGTCTATGTCAGAGATGACAGAGACAAAGTCTACGATGGAAAAGCTTGATAGTAATCAAGTGCAAAAATGTACCAGGGGGCCCCAAGTCTGCTATTTTTTATAAATTCGTCATTCCAACACAATCCCATTGTCATTATGCTAAAAGTTCGTAATCTGTTAAATCATAATGGTCGATCACTGGTCGCTCAATAGTCTCGTAATAGAGTCGTGGTAGAAAGACATTTTCGTATTGCCATTATTATAAAACCCGTTAGTAGAAATTAGTTTCGAAAAACTACTACTTTTGAACATAATGTTATGCCAGATTTCTTTTATATATATTTTTATATATTATTTATTAATTTGTCATTATGTACGAGATTACCATTCTATGCCATTTATTTCAATGGAGTGTCAGTGGTTGACGATTGGAAAGACATAATGACGCATTTATATTAGTAGATTAACAAACTTGTCAAAATCAACAATTATGAACTCAATGATAGACCATTCTGACACTATTGTAATAGCAGACTTGAGGCCCTGGACTATTTGCTCTTGACTCTAGTCTAGGTCAGAGATGACAGAGACAAAGTCTTCGATGGAGCGAGCTTACCCAGAAGGAGCCTGTTCACTTTAGCTTTGAAGAGATTGGGGTTGTACTTTGAACTTTGGAATTGGCATAATTTATCAACTACCTAAATAATTACCTATTAATTAGTCTCGTTAAAAAAAATGTAATTTTCTTAATTGATAAAAGATTACTAGGTAGGTTTCTGAATTATCAGGTAATAATATCATTGTTTACACCGAGTAATCATCAATTAATCATCCATTTGGTCTTAAATCGCATTTTAATTTGCTGTTGTAGTCATTTTCATAAATAACCGTGTTTCGTTTCATCACCTTACTTACTGGTTACAACTGACACCAGGGAAGTCTCAACATTGTTACCGATCGCCTACCGACCGAAATTCGTTAGGGCCACACGGGGGCGCGTAAGTACACAGTCACTTTCGAACGTGATCTACGATCAAAATCAATGATCAGCTAGTCTATTCTGTAAATAATTATTTCGATATCGAGCTTCACGTGAGTGACAAAGCTCACAAAGTGAGCTTTATTGCCCACAACATAAAGGTCTTAGGTTTATACGAATTTGATACTCACCTCGGATTTCGCTGTCGAGACACGAAAATGTTGTTACTGATCCGTCTGAACGATCTCTTGAATTAAAGACGCCTCGGTTGTAGCTTTTTTTTTCTTTTGAAAGGCACGCTACCACTGCCACCACACTCCACTACCTCACCACCACTATCTCACCTGATGGTAAGCGATGATGTGGTCGAAGATGGAGCACGCTTGCCTAGAAGTAACCTATTCACTCTTGACTTAAAGACTCCCAGGTTGTAGCTATCAGGAAACACAGACTCCGGCAGGGAATTCTATAGAAGCATGCGGTAGTGCGGTACAGAGAGTAAAGTGCGGCAAACCTCTATTGAAAGGTCCTGCGCCCAAACGGTTGTTGTGTCCGGTGTGGGCAACTGCCCGATATTCGAGCTGATGTATATGTTCAAATCGACGAGCTCGTGGCTAAATAATAACAGCCGCACGGGTCGATCTTCAAGGTTAAGCAACGCTTGCCAAGGTTGGTCTGTGGATGGGTGACCATCTTAGGATACCGAGTTTCCTCCATGCCTCGGAAAGCGCGTTAAGTCGTTGGTCCCGGCTGTCATTTGTAGATCTTTGGCAGCGTTACAGATTTTCCGAAGCCAGTAAATCTGACTCCAGTCTTGGCAAGAAATACCGTGTTACCCAGTTAATGGGTTGCGGAGGTCTGGTAGGCAGTCGCTCCACGTAAAACACTGGTATTCAGCTGAATCCGGTTTGACTGTAAGCCGACCCAATATAGTTGGGAAAAGGCTAGGCAGATGGTATATGTTCAAATCGCACGGTAAACCCTGATAGCGCGATGCAGGATTTTAGTTCGCTGCTGGTTGAATAGATGGCGTCGCGGTTCTTTTTTTCTTGAAAAGTGGAATTGTAGAGGTATCAATGCCTGGTGGCATTGATACCTCTACAATTCCACTCCTTAGCTGATGCACACCCAATGAAAGTGATTCCAAATATTTTTTTGCATTTTTAGGGTTCCGTACCCGAACGGTAACCAACGAAACCCTATTACTAAGCCTCCGCTGTCCGTCCGTCCGTCTGTCTGTCAGCGGGTTGTATCTCAATAACCGTAATAGGCAGACAGTTGAAATTATCACAGATTGTGTATTTCTATTGCCACTATAACAACAAATAATAAAAAATAAGGTTTATTGTACGGAACCCATCGTGTGAGAGTCCGATTCGCACTTGGCCGGTTTTTTTGTGTCTATCAGTTTCCATTAAAATTGATTCCATATCTATATACTAATATATAAAGCGGAAGAGTTTTTTTGTTTGCTTGAACGGGCTATTCTCAAGAACTTCTGGTCCGATTTGAAAAATTCTTTCAATGTTAGATAGCCCATTTATCGAGGAAGGCTATAGGCTATATATCATCACGCTAAGACCAATAGGAGCGGAGCAGTAATGAAAATTGTGACGCAGACGAAGTTGCGCGCGTCAATTAGTAAATAATATATTACGAGTATTATATATGCAAACAATTACTTTGAAAATTTGCTTCAGTGTTGTTTCTATTTTCCTCGCGAATTCGATTCACCCCGTTTTAAAATAATTATAAGATTTATAAGAATTTAAAACCCTGAATAAATTGCTACAATTGTTTCCAGACTATCTCGACCTTTTTCGAACATTTGTAATTTCAAAATTTTCTTTCTAGATTATTCTTTTAGTGTCAAATTATATTGTAGCACTCACATTACAGTTGTATGTAGGTGTAAACTTATCGATATCGAACTGTATATCAGACACATGTTGATAAAAAATTATGACTTCGATAAAAATCGCAAACTTTACCTACACTGATAAAAAGTGCATGTTACGCCCCCAAAAACAAGATTACTTTAAAAACTACATGTATGCCTATTTCATCGATTTCATTTTCAAGGAAACTTCCATGCGTGGTAAAAAACTCGAGTCCAGGGCAGGAAGTCTCGATATAGTTACCGATCGGCTAGCGACCGAAAATTGGTAAGGCCACCCGTACATAGGTAATTTCGAACGCGATCTACGATTCAAATCATTCGTTAAGTCCTAAGGCCGGAACGTACACAGCCGAGATTGACTAAGTACGGGCACAAACAAGCTATAGGTCATCATTTCAGCCAATTGCCGTCCACTGCTGAACGTAATTCTCGGACCAAAGAGCGCCAACCATGGCGGTCTTGAGGCGGTCCGCATCCATCCGCTGCCAGCCTTCTTAAAATCATCGATCCATCGTGCCGCAGGGCGTCCCACACTACGTTTGCCCATACATACACGGTCTCCACTCCAACACATGTCTGCTCCATCGACCGTCTATCCGTCTGTAGACATGGTCGACCCACTTCCACTTTAAGATGATGATTTTACGCGCAATGTCGGTGAAATTAGTTCTCTGGTGATTGACTTCGTTGCGAATTCTATCCACCAGAGAAACCTCGAGCACTGCTCTCTCCATTGCACGCTGAACCTTGAATTTGTGGACCAGGTCTATGGTGAGTGTCCACGATTCGGCTACGTAAGTCAATACGGGCGAGACGCATTGGTTTGTTCTGTCTGTTGTGTGCGAGTCCCAAATAAACATTTTTTCTTTCTTTCTTTTCTTTCTTTAAACCCTACCCTATAGCTATACGTAATAACAGACAATTTGATTGAGGATATCTGTGTCTGAAGTCAACGTTGAGGCGAGTATAGGAAATCTAACTTGCATTACGATTCACGCGTATTTCCCGCAGTGCTCGGCAGCCGTTGTCCTTGGTACATCATATTTAATCAGTTACATTTAATCTTATACAAATAATACAACTAATTTACCACTAAACCGACATAAAACCTCGATGACACGGTTGGCACAGTGGTTAAGTGATTAGTTCCTGCGTTGCGTATCGCGGGTTTGATTTCTGCTCGGAAGAAATATTTGTATGTCCTACAGATAGCTGTTTCAGTTCTGGCTGTTTGTGTATGTGAATTTGTATGTTTGTAAACGCACCCTCGATTCTGGATAAATTCCTAGTGTGAGGCAACGTTTTTTTCTTTTGAATGAAAACCAAGGCTCCAGGCTGCTACTGAGATATTCAGATGAAAAAAACCCAATAACATTTTAATTCATGGGTCTTCGGTTCGGTTCCTGACCCATGAATTGACCACTAGATTAGCGGGGCAGAGATTACCTTCTTATAAATGAAAAAGTTTGATAATTATGAGATGCTTCACGTAAAAAACCGCTTTCTCCCTTGAAGGCATGTAAAGGACTGTTAAATTGTCTCTCCTCATTCCCCAGTCTAAACCCAGGGCTCCAGTCCAAGGGGCCAATATGGCGGGTAAAGTCCTAGATTACCCGACATTATCAGTCAGGTATTCTGTTATCAGTCAGGGAGCGGTGCTGATAACGACATTATTCTGCGAATCATTGCTCTGCAAAATTATGTCATTTCAAGACAATTGTCAATATCAACCTAACTCGCGGTCATCGATCCAGAACCTTTTTGGCCCAAGCATTTCTTCTAGCAATAGGGTACGTAAACAAAAAATAAAGGAGATACAGCGAGTTGAAGACACACGTGACGTCATTAGGCTTGGTAAATTCGGTACTTTTTTACCAAGCCATATGACGTCACGCCTGTCTTTAACTCGCTGTATCCTCCTTATTATTTGAATACTTGAAAAAAGAAAAAATACGTGTCGAATATTTTTTGAAAATCTATCAGACGGACTAATTAGATTTTTTTAGTAAAATACCCCATTGTTGGCAATTCTTCGGGCTATGTCGTTAACCTTGCTGAAACATTGATTCATGAAAAATTACTGTAAGTAATAAAAACAAAGTGATTGATTGTACAATTAAAAAAATGGAGAAAGTTATTAAAACCCTTGAACTCATGCAGCTTTGGAGTTTCTAATGATATATTTTAGAGTAGTAGAAAGTTTAGTCTTTGTGGAAAACCTCACTATTTATTTATTACTAGTTGACCCGCGCAACTTCGTCTGCTCCGCTTCTATTGGTAAGAGCGTGATGATATTAGCCTATAGCCTTACTCAAAAAATGGGCTATGTATCACCTAAAGAATTTTTCAAATCGGACCAGTAGTTCCTGAGATTAGCGCGTTCAAGCAAACAAACTCTTCAGCTTTATATTATAGTAAAGATAGATTTACTAGTTGACCCGCGCAACTTCGTCTGCTCTGCACCTTTTGGTGTTAGCGTGATGATATATATAGCCTATATAATATATAGCCTTCCTCGTTAAATGGGCTATTTAAAACTGAAATAATTTTTAAATAGGACCAGAAGTGTCTCAGATTAGCGCGTTCAAGCAAACAAATCAACAAACAAATAAACTCTTCAGCTTTATATATTAGTATAGATATAGATTTACTAGTTGACCCGCGCAACTTTGTCTGCTCCGCTCCTGTTGGTCTTAGCGTGATGATATATAGCCTTCCTCGTTAAATGGACAATCTAACACTGAAATAATTTTTCAAATTGGACCACAGGTTCCTGAGTTTAGCGCGTTCAAGCAAACAAACTCTTCAGCTTTAAATAGGGTGACTGGTAGTTAATTAGTGACCGATACTTTAACTCGTGTTTGTACCTACTCATGATAACAAACAAATTTCACTATGGGACCAAAGCTGAAATCGCGAAAAACATAGGCAGTACAGTACATTATGACCAGTTTAGGCGAACCTAAATGTACTGAACCGCAGATTTTTTTCGCAATTTCAGGTTTGGTCCCATAGTGAAATTTGTTTGTTATCATGAGTACAATCACGCGTTTATCGGTCAGTAATTACCAGTCACCCTACACATTAGGTAGATAAAATACGCTCTACATCTCCCTCTCCTTCTGTCTCTCTCTATACTTTTTTATATAACCTTGATATTATTGGAGCAAAAATCAGTTGCCAAGAAGAATTGTCATCATTTCGCATGGAAAATGTATTTTGCTTTAATAAAATAATTTAAAAAATAAAATATAAAAAAAAGCAAAATTGAAGAACGTTCTCGTAATAAAATGAAATCAACTGATATTATCAATAGGATAGGTACCAATTACTCAAGCAGATATGAATTTAGTTACAGGTAATATTTATGCCTTGCCCGTGACTTGGTACGCGCATATCCCATTTTTCCCGTTTCCGCAGGAATTTCGGGACGAAATATTGTATGGCAAAGAAAATCGATGTACTTGGTTTTCGCCGTAAGGTCGTCCGAACTTCCGAAGTAAGTTTTCCTAAGTAACATCACAGTAACGAGACATCCATTGAACAAGGCATCGCAGTATGATATTTACGCAATAAAATCGTTCGCAGTAGGTACAGTTTTTCGATGTAACAGTCACTGGTATAGTTAGATTTCTTAGCAGAATACATAGCGATCATTCATCATCTGCCTAGCCTTTTTCCAACAATATTGGGGTCGGCTTCCAGTCAAACCGGATTCAGCTGAATACCAGTATTTAAGAGGAGCGGCTGCCTACCAGACCTCCACGACCCATTAATTGGGTAACACGGTACTTCTTGGCAAGACTGGAATCAGATTTACTGGCTTCTGACAATCCGTAACGACTGCCAAAGATCTACTAATGACAGCCGGGACCAACGGCTTAACGTGCTTTCCGAGGCACGGGGGGAACTCGGTATGTTAAGATGGTCATCCATCCACAGACCAACCTTGGCAAGCGTTGCTTAACCTTAAAGATCAACCCGTGCAGCAGAATACGCACGATATCCTTGATAATTCTTGAAGATTGTGCTTTTTAATAAAGTTTCAAGGTTTCGATAGGTGTTGCCTGAATGTCTTCGAGATTGTGTTACCGAACTAAAATTTCATCGCTCAACATGTCACCATTAATGTCTGAAGTTTTCTTTATATCGAAAGAAATAGGTATTCAAATTACACGCAGCGCCCTAGATATGATCTGGTGCCCTCCAGACGACTGCCTACGGAACCCTAAAAAGTAAAAACAGAGAAATAAAGACAACGTCTGTTCATTGATCTGAGATACTGTTTGCTGAAGTACTATTCGCTGATGCAGCCGTAAAGTCCACAGATATACCTACCTACAGGTGACATTTAAGGCCCAAGTCGAAATGTGGCTCATGATCTACAGAGAGATCTGTTCAGCCAGAGATCTCTCGAGTTCCATGGATTGACTGTAGTCTAAAAATTTAATCACTATAGCTTTAAGACTTCGTTCCGGACATACTCCATCAAATAAATTCTACTACTTCATGAAGAAAGTTTTGTCTCCAAATTGTGATGGCTGTGGGAGTGGTTGTTGATGTGTTTCATATCCTGATGGACTGTGTCCGGAATGAAAATACGAGAATCAATGTTTTTGGGCACTGTGAATCTTTTGATATTGGTTTTTGTAACACAATACTTGCTTGTCCAATGTCCGAGAAAGCTAAACAATTGTATAAGTTTGTCTTAAGGTACATTTCTAATATACATATAAGTTAGTCTTAAGGTAGATTTGTATTATACATAGATATAATATTTCTGTGGTATTATAACAATTTTGTGTTTTGTACTGGGCGATGTGGTCGCGTTTCTTGCTCAAAATTGCACCTACCACTACTTAACTTGTCTCTGCATCACCCAAGGGTTGACTGGTAGAAAATGCCTATGGCATTAAGTCCGCCTCTGTACATTTGTGTGCATGAAGTATTAATAAATAAATAAATAATAAATAAATAAATAAATGTGGTCGCTAAGCGACAAAGCCCTTAATCACTAAATAAAAAAATCTACAGAGAGACATCGCACAAGTCCTGAAGATCAGATCCACCCGAGAATCCCCAGCAGAGGAGGTGGTGGCATTAAACGACACAAACGAGTTACTGAAACATCCAAAAACTGTGATAGCTACATATTTTATATTCCTAAATCCAACGACATAAAAACACACCTTAACACTCACAAAGAAAAGCCGCCGGCGCCGCGAGATCGAGATGCAATAAAATTTATCATTTACACCGCAAACCGTACCTTATCTAAAGCCAGGGGATTACTGATCAACTATAAAACAGAGTATCATACCCCCTGGGCCCGTCAGTTTGATACCTACGGAGACATCGAACCAGTTAACATGGCATTCTTAGGAAAGGAATACAAGTTCGAGAGGCAGGAGAACTTCGAAGACTTTGTTAAGGCTTTGGGTGAGTCTAATTTATCAATTAATGTCCTGTCTCGTGCGAGATCCCTAAACTTTCTTCTCGATAAGGTGTGTGGGTTGTAAACTATCGAATTTATAAGTCAACGTCACGAGAAGCTATAAATTTTGTAAACACACATTCAATAGGGAACATGCAATATTTCCATTTTTGCTTTAATTTTAAAGAACTACGTCTAGAATAGACCACCACATAAATAAGAAATGAAAACCGCTTTAATTTATTGCCAAAATTGCGTTTTAAAACCGACAGTTTAAAGGTTCGCGCGAAAACGGACGATGACGTCACTCGTGTCTATCACTGGTCAAGAACTGTCCTAACTCAAAGACATAAGGTTGCGTTTTCTTTGGCATAACAGCAGATACGTCACTAAACGCTGATAGTTGTTTCGTTCCGTTTCACATTACTTTACTTATTATTTTTGTTAAAAATCGATATTAATCAAAATAAAAACGTTGCAATGGCCTTTATTTTATACTTTTTTATCATTTTACTGACAAAATTCTCATAAATTCTGTATTTGCATCTTCCCTATTGTTTCAAATGTTTGGTCCATGAGTCAGACGCGGTCCAGTACCACAAAATATTAGACTACAGAAACATTAAAAAAAATACGAATCTTTTGAATGCATTCCAAGATTTCAAATAATCGCCTGTCTGAACCGGGATACGAACCCGCTAAATGTGAAAAAATAACCTGTAAGTAATATTACTATACCGATCAAACAGCGCAATCATATACATTTGATTCTTCTAAATAACATAGCATCTAAAATTAAAAACAATGAACTTTAACATACATATACAACGTGTAACAGAATAAACCCAATAACTCTTAAGGGCTCATTGTACTCATCATTATGAACAACTTTTACTATTGGAGAAAACCAGAAATCGCGAAAGAAAAAACAGCTGTTCATTTTGTCGAGTTATGCGCACATAAATCAATATATGGGGGAGTCGATTTTTTTTTCTATAACCCCTTAAGAGGTATTGTGTTTGAAATTTTGTTCAGTTAATTGCAGCTAAGCACGGCAGAGTCAGAGAAAAAGAAGAATCGTTATTCTGGACAAAATGTTAGAGTAAATGTTAAACATGGTCTTCCTTTGATTTAAGATGCTATGTTATTTATTTATATCTATGCAGGGGCGTTTGGTGAGGGGCTTGACCCCGCTGAGAATAGGTAGGTAAGTAAACATTAAATAAAAAAAAAAACACGAAACATTTTATTTAGCTTACGCATTACTTCATCAGGTTGTAGATTACCAAAAGTCCGGCAATTTATTCTTCATCAATTTTTATAAAACTAGTTGAACCGCGCAACTTCGTCTGCGTCACAATTTTCGTTACTGCTCCGCTCCTATTGGTCTAAGCGTGATGATATCATAGCCTTCCTCGATAAATGGGCTATATAACACTGAAAGAATTTTTCAAATCGGACCAGTAGTTCCTGAGATTAGCGCGTTCAAGCAAACAAACAAACAAACAAACAAACTCTTCAGCTTTATATATTGGTAATAAAATTCTTCCGTTACTGATTATGAGACAACAACGCACAGCCGAAACTACTGGTCGTAGAAAGCTGAAATTTGGCATGAAGGTTCCTTGGGGAGTGTGGAGGAGCACAGCACTAAGAGGATTTCCTAAAATTCCTACGGGAAAGGGAAAAACAGGATATATATGTGCGTACGAAGTCGCGGGCAAGAGCGACTTCGTACAATACTAATTATTATAAATGCAAAAGTTTGTAAGTATGGATGGATAGATGCATGTATGTTTGTTACTCTTTTACGTCAGAACGCCTGAAAGGATCTTCTTGAAAGGCACAGAGGTAGATTATAGTCAAGAATAACACATAAGCTATACTCAACATACCCCATGTTTTCTAGGGAACACGCGGGCGAAGCCGCTGGCGAAAGCTAAAGTACAAAATAATTCACTCACTGCCTACATCAAAGCAATGACGTATGTTTATAGATAATTCCCTCTATTATAACATGGCTTCTCTATTAAACTTTTATGACATACCTAATGCCTATTTTATATGACAGATCAAAGTCACAATATATAATATTATGATATTATCTGCATAGTAATATGCTAATCTAAATAATGGCTTTGCTGATTAAAAGCGGTAACGTGATCGTTTCCACTTATCAGAAAAACCCTGTACTTGACCGATTGCTATAGAAACATAATTCATGAACAAATATTGTTTAAGTATTGTAAATTAGTTATATTGTTTTATGATACACTGTCATGATAAAACATGATTATTATGCGTATAATTCAGTTTCACGTTTAACATACACTTGATTTAGTAAACAGAATAGTTAGCCCCGTTTTCTGAATCGAGAATTTAAAGTAAGATTGCCAAATAACTACCTCCGTGGTCGATTGGTTTAGGCGTTTGCCTTGTGTGGTGGTTGTGGGTTCGATTCCCACGGGAAGTATACTTTGTATAGGTGTTTCCAGTTTGGCTAGGACATTGCAGGCTTGAATCACCTGATTGGCTGATAAACAGATGATTCCGTGCTTCGGAAGGTACGAATAAGCCGGTGGTCCCGGCCGCCACGTGGCGGTCATCAAATAAACCATGTCAGAGGCCCTTGAGGCGGTTTAGAAACTCTGACACTAGGGTGTGTGGGGTCGTTAGACCTTACTGCCCACACGATAAGAATAAGATTTGCCAAATGACAGGTTTTTAAGCTAAAGTATATATAGAGTTTGACAAATACTTAAAATGATGTTCTTAATTCATTACCAGTCAAAGTTCGTATATCAAAGTATAATAACTTCAAAGAAGACATGATCACCCATTGCCATCCACATGCCCCATTTATTTAAGGACATCAGCAGCATGTTATTATCTTTCATCCATCTTCAAACAGGGCCTTGATGACGCGTCAATTTCATCATTATTCCATTGTGAAAAAGGGATAGTACTTATTACTCTTGTTATCTTGTATAACTCCGTCTCTCTCACACCGGAATCATGAAGGTTTTCAGATGTCATAGAAGGGTGTTTTATATGGAAGAAAGTTTCCTAGTCTAAACCTTCTTTCTCCCTTTCTCCAGGTCTGAACGCCGAGCAAACTCAAGGTTACCTCAACTACGCGCCCTCCGTCAAGTTCACGAAGGATGGAGACTCATACACCGTGACCACCGCTACCTCTCAGACCAAGAACGAGACCACCTTCAAGTCTGGAGTGGCCTTCGACGACAAAGTTGCTGACCGTGCCGTGAGTAGATCTCACTACCACTTTAATGATTAGGTTTTGGAGGTCTGATAGGCATCGCTCCGTGTAAAAATACTGGTATTCAGTTGCATCTGGGTATACTGGAAGCAGATCCCAATGTAGTTGAAAAAAGGTTAGGCAGATCGATTGTACCTACGTCTATATTTTTGTAATGGGTTTGCTCTTGACTCTAGTCTAGGTCAGAGATGACAGAGACAAAGTCGACGATGGAGTGAGCTTACTCCAAAGAAGCCTTTTCATTTCAAGGCTATTTTAGCTAATGCAGAATAGGAACCTAGGAACCATGTGTAAAAGGAGTTCATCTAAAGAATTAATTAGCTACCGACCTCCATATAGGATACCTCCTTTCACAGCTAAGCAACGTTGCTGTATTCTGGTTTAAAGGCTATGGGTCCAGTGTAATTGCACTAGACCCATAGCCTTTTTATCTCAGGCACATAAGACATTTAAGTCTTTGTTTTGGAAATCTGTGATTAATAGTTATTAACGGTAACTTACGTTTCTCAATATCTGCTTTCAGTGCAAGACCACCATCACTGTAGATGGCGACAAAGTCACCCGCGTGCAGAAGTACGAAGATGGCAACGACCTCACCATCGTCAGGCAGTTCTCCGGCAACGAGATGGTTGTGGTAAGGATCTATGTCTTATTTGATAATCCTAATAATAATACTCCCGAGTGAATTATGGCCACGGTGACCGATCTCAAAGGAGATTAGCAAGTACGCATGAAATCATCATCATCATTTCAACCGAAAGACGTCCACTACTGGACATAGGCCTCTCCCAAGATGGGTGAGGGGTATGCCATAATCGCTACGCTCGGCAGGCGGGTTGGCGATCACAGTATGGTGTTGAATTTTGCAGAGAGCACTGCTGGTCTTTTTCTGGCGAGTCCCTCAGTCGCCTCTTACGACACCCACGGGAAGTGATGGGATGGTATTATCCTTTTACGACATCATACGGCACCGGCCGACACCATACGGCAAACACATGTAATATCATTAAAAAAAGAGTGCATCATCAAAGTGCATCACAGATGCTCTCCCTGTTTCTTTCATAGTCTGATGGGATGGCATTCCGACACGACCGAGTGGAGATCGGGCAGGCCCAAGACCAATGGTTTTACGTGCTTCCCGAGGCACGCTATACATTCAAACCATTTTTTTTTTTACTATTAATAGGCACGTTTTGGCGTGGTTTAGTATTTGAATACTGAACCACGCCAAAGAAAGAAAACTAGTTTATTTGGGACACAATGAAGGTACAAATGAAAGGAAAAAAACATCGTAATTAGTTGGTGAAATGAAGCGCCATCAGATTCAACTAAGGTTTTGGGTCCGAAGTTTTTTTATGGCGAAACGCTAGATTTTTCTTAGTTATACATACATTACTGTAGGCACTTACCTACAGTAGGTACCTAACCTAAATATCAGGAAATTCGGAGAATTTAGATACGGGTCGATATAGATAACATGTGCCATAAGATATGGCAAGGGACACACCTTACCACGCTGATAAACAAACTGTTACTATTATTTATATACACTACTTATAACTCTTATCTTGCTAGAATAAGGTCGGTCTCGTCTAGCATTACGAATCTGTAAACCGCTCATCGTGTAAGCTTGGGTGAATTGAACATCAAGTCAGCTGTCAATCCATATGGAATGACAGTTCACTTCACGCTAAACCCAACGCCAAGTTTATACGGACAGAATAGACCGTCAGTTTATATCACGTTTGAATTGGGAATCCAAACAGGAATTTATTACAGATAAGTCAAGCTCAGATATAGAAGGCCCTGTTTCTTTCCCCGCTGATTCTAACCAAACCCGTTCCATTGACTGTGATTTCGATAGATACTCAATACTTTTATTGTATTCTACATTTATGTTCCTCCCCCAAGTGTCGCCACAACAGCTGGTCCTGTGCGTTTCGCATCCATCGGCTACCTGCTTACCAGGTCATCGACCACCTTCCAACGTTGCAAGACGGACCGATGACTGGTGAGGGTCGCGGGTAGCCGATGGATGCGAGACGCACAGGACCTGTTGTTTTAGCTACACTTGGGGGTGGCTTATGTCCAGTAGTGGATGTCTTTCGGCTGATATGATGTAAACTTATAATTAGATCATATGGTTTGTCAGGTACAGGAAAATAAGTAGTTAGGAGAGAGGAAGCATTTCTTAATTAAGATATTAAATAAGGACATTGGGGTGCGAGCTTGGATTCGATTTTTAGGACGGATGCAAATGTTACTGATTTTTTTTTCATTAATATAGCATTACGTTGGCGCGGCCTCCCGCAAGGTAGACCGATGACCTGGTGAAGGTCGCGGGTAGCCGATGGATGCAAGACGCGCAAGACCGGCCTATGTCCAGCAATGGACGTCTTTCGGCTGGTATGATGATGATGTGCTGAACCCTGTGCCTTGGAAAATACTTAAAGCCTTGCAACTGTTGGTCCTGCACCAGCCGGTCGATTCTATAAACATGTCGAATTGAAGGTTAGGTGAAGTGATCACGAAGTGCAGCTCACTTTGTGATCATTTCACCCAAGCATTGATTTCGACATGTTTACAGAATCGCTCTGCTGATCTCTTCCGGTCGTGTCTGCTTGCTCACCCATCGGACTATGAGAGTACACTGTAGGTAGAGGATCAGAGATCTCACTACCTTGAGAATATTGATATTATATATAATTGCATTTCTCCCTTGTTTCAGACCCTCACCACCAGCAAATGGGATGGCGTTGCCAAGAGATTTTACAAGGCTTAATTTATTTACTGTATCTACTAAGTATTTATATTAAGTGTAAACAATTTTCGGACTCAATAATTTATATTATCTCAATCGTATGAAGTTGTTTTATTGATGTTCTTGATCACATGAATTGATAGGAAAATGAAGGCTTGGGTGAAGTGAACACGAGGCTTGAGTGAAGCGAACAGTTCATCCCATACTGATCACATGAATTGACAGGAAAATGAAGACTTGGGTGAAGTGAACACGAGGCTTGTGTGAAGCGAACAGTTCATTCCATACTGATCACATGAATTGACAGGAAAATGAAGACTTGGGTGAAGTGAACACGAGGCTTGGGTGAAGCGAAAAGTTCATTCCATCTTGATCACATGAATTTACAGGAAAATGAATGCTTGGGTAAAGTGATCACGAGGCTTGGGTGAAGCGAACAGTTCATTCCATCTTGATCATATGAATTGACAGGAAAATGAACGCTCGGGTAAAGTGAACACGAGGCTTGGGTGAAGCGAACAGTTCATTCCATCTTGATCACATGAATTGACAGGAAAATGAACGCTTGGGTAAAGTGAACACGGAGTGAACTGTCACTTCGTGTACACTTCACCTAAGCCTTCATTTCGACATGTTTACAGAATCTATCGACCGGCAGTTTCATTTGACCTGCTAAAGTAGAAAAGTTTTCCTTTCTATGAATTACCTTTTTTAACCGACTTCAAAAAGAAGGTTCTCAATTCGTCGGACTCTTTTTTTATTTTATGTATGTATGTTCCCCGATTACTTGAGGACCCCTAAACCAATTTGGAAAATTCTGTTGTGTTTGGAAGAGCAGACTTCCCAGGTGGTTCCATGGTCATTAGGTCAGATGGAACCGAAAGGTGAACGGTGGATGGGAATGGTGGATGGGAATGGTGGATGGTTGTGGTGATGGGAACTCATAAAAAACTTCGGAGATGACGATGGAACTCCTTAATAGGTAAATGATAGCAAATGGACCGGAATTGCTGAAATCGCATGTCATGGTGATGGGAACTCATAAAAAACTTCGGAGATGACGATGGAACTCCTTAATAGGTAAATGATAGCAAATGGACCGGAATTGCTGAAATCGCATGTCCGCTATTGGTTACACCAGTTCATAACATAACACCACGCCGATACGCTGTGAAGGGGTACGCACATGTGAATGCCAATTTAGTCGTAGAAAATCAACCTCAAAAGTGAAAAAAAAATACAAAAAAAAAATACAACCGACTTCCAAAGAAGTCGAGGTTTTTGGTTTTAGTTTCATCGTTTTTTGACACCGACCTCCGAAATTCAAGTTATTTTATACTTTGTTGTGTTTTATTTGGAAGCCGACTGTATTTTTTTGTGGAAAAGTTTTATCAAATAGAATCAATATCACTTCGATAGTTTCGCAGTTAAGGTGGATGCTCCAGGGTAGCCCGCGAAATTCAAATATTTTTATGTTTTTTGCAATTTGCCGCTCTAAATTCATGTAGTTTGAAAGAATGATTATTTCTGAAATATTCATTCTTTCGAACTACATGAACTTAGAGGGCTATATTGATGATTAAAATGGTTATAATTCTTTAGATAAATACGCGTTATTGTCGCAGATCGCATTTGGTCCACATACAGCTTCACACTGACCGGCAAATTGCAAAAAACATAAAAATATTTGAATTTCGCGGGCTACCCTGGAGCATCCACCTTAAGACATTCCGAAACAATAAACTCGAATCACTTTCTATTTCCCACCAGTGTGAATGAACGCACGACACTGACTGGAATAAAAACGTGATCAGAATATTAATTGATTGAATGATTTAAAATCTAACATAGGATTTTAAATCATTCAATCAATCTGGGGTAAAACGCGTCCACAATAGATTTGTATTCAGCAGTGCGATTTAGAAACATATCGAAGTGAAGAATGGGGTGAACTGATCTCGATGTGAGCTGTCAATACATGTATTCAAGACGGAATGACAGCAGTGACATTCTGTAAAAGTGAAGGCTTAGGTGAGCCGTGTGAACTTGGTGGAGAGAGCTTCCTTCCATCTTGGTTGTTTGGACACGGTGAGGTATTTACAGAATTGCACTGTTGAGATCGTGCGCATCAAACATCACCTTTTTATTACACCCGAAGGGTAACCAACGGAACCCTATTACTAATTAAGCCTCCGCTGTCCGTCCATCCGTCCGTCTGTTTGTCAGTAGGCTGTATCTCAAGAAACGTATTAGGTAGAGAGCTGAAATTTTAACAGATTGTGTATTTCTATTGCCGCTATGATAATAAATAATAAAAATTAAGATTTATGGTATATAAATATGGTATATATAAAATTAAGATATATGGGAACCCTTCGTGTGCGAGTCCGACTCGCACTTGGCCGGTTTTTAGGGTTCCGTACCAAAATGGTAAAAAAGGAACCCTTATGGTGTGACTAAGTCTGTCCGTCTGTCACAGATATCTGAACAACTACTAATTCTATCAACTTGAAATTTGGAAAAGTTTGAGATGACCTTTGCTCAACTATTTTGCAAATAAGAAAGAAATGAAAATGCTTATATTTCTTTTTGCAACAATGACCGAAATGAGTTCTTGAAAATTCAAAGTGGGGCTACTAGGGCATGAAGTGGTGTATGAAAGAGCGCTATTTGCACATTCACAAACATTTTTTTTAGGCCGCTTAGTTTTGGACATTTGACGAAAAATTTAAAATTTTTGTCCATTCC
Organism: Lacanobia oleracea; assembly: GCA_950371165.1. Classification (NCBI taxonomy): domain Eukaryota; kingdom Metazoa; phylum Arthropoda; class Insecta; order Lepidoptera; family Noctuidae; genus Lacanobia; species Lacanobia oleracea. The sequence continues at coordinate 5,540,696 of OX493406.1, read as the reverse complement.
CCCGCCCCCCTCCCCTTATCTCTGAAGTTTGCATGGAGAAAAATCCGAAATTATTCTATTTGATAGAAGTTTATATAATCTTTATATAAACTTCTACCACATAGAAAAATTTCAGGAATTTTTTACAGGAAAAATAATACGATGCCTCTAAATAGCACACTTTTTCAGAAATCAACAAAATTTAGTTTGGTTCCACCATCGGTCAAATCTAAAACAGCAATATACATAGTATGCCTCGCCGAAGAAAATTTTAATTCTGTCGCGCTTTCACGACAAAACTACTGAACCTATATAAATTAAATTTGGTACACAGATAGTCCAGAGCCTGAGAAAGGACAGAGGCTAGTTTTTATCCTGGGAATATGTTCCCTTGGGACCACACGGGCGAAGCCGCTGGCAGAAGATACGATCAAATCTTCCCGAATGCTTCTTGAATCCAAACCAGATTGTTCAGAAAATATTGACAGTTGGTTAAGAAAGACTTAATATAGGTGGATACATTTCATTTCACGGAGTGTTAAACTCTTACTGACTAAAACCCATTCGTGTTCCTTCTAATGCCCTTTGCGTCTCAGGGCCTAATTCCGTGGTGACTAATTCCGAACTAATTCCGCAACCCAGGGGAGCTACTCTCTAAGCCCGAAGTCCGTAGTTTCGGGCTTATCTACGGACTTACGATTAGTCCTGAACCCGAACTAAAAATTAAAGACAACACGATTTGACAGTAGGTAACTGTCAAAATCGTGTTGTCGTTAATTCTTAGTGGTTAGGTTATACAGAACAGAATACGCCCGCCACTAAGCCTGAAACTACGGACTTCGGGCTTAGAGAGTAGCCCCCCTGGTCAGTCAAAACCTACGGGGGTCAAGTGCACAGGTACATTACTTTTCCCTCTGTTATCAACGCCTGCACTGATATTGTTATCCGCCTTGATAAATAGTGATTAATTGGTAACATAATTATAATTATCTGCAACACAGCTCGTACGATTCTTAGAATTATTTAATACGATATAGTCGATAAGCACAAATGATCATTCTGTAAGTAACCATTTCGATATCAAGCTTCACTTGAGTGAGATAGCTCACAAAACTGGCTCCGTGGTCGAGTAGTTTAGGCGTTTACCTTGTAACACGGTGGTCGTGGGTTCGATTCCCACGGGAGACATACTTTGTACAGCTGTTTTCAGTTTGACACATTGCAGGCTTGAATCACCTGATTGTCTGATTAAAAGATGATTCCATTCTTCGGAAGGCACGTATAAGCCGGTGGTCCCGGCCGCCAAATAAACCATGTCAGAGGCCCTTGAGGCGGTTTAGAAACTCTGACACTAGGGTGTGGGGTCGTTAGACCTTACTGCCCACACGATAAAAAGAAGAAGCACACAAACTGAACTTTATTACACACAACATAAAGGTCTCATGTTTATACTCACCTCGGATTCCGCTGTCGAAAATATTGTTTCAGAATAGTAATACTAATATAATTACTGATTGTAAAAGAAAACGAATTATTATTACCACCAGGAAATGGAATAGAAGGACATAGATCTCATTTGATCTTGTGTATCTATATCTATCTATACTAATACATAAAGCTGAAGAGTTTGTTTATTTGTTTTCTTGAACGCGCTAATCTCAGGAACTACTAGTCCGATTTGAAAAATTCCTTCAGTGTTAGATAGCCCATTTATCGAGGAAGGCTATAGGCCCCTAGGATATATATATCATCACGCTAAGACCAATAGGAGCGGAGCAGTAATGAAACTTGTGAGGCAGACGAAGTTGCACGGGTCAACTAGTCTATATACTAATATATAAAGCTGAAGAGTTTGTTTGTTTACTTGAACGCGCTAATCTCAGGAACTACTCCGATTTGAACAAATATTTCAGTGTTATATAGCCTCTTTATTGAGGAAGGCTACAGGCTATATATCATCACGCTAAGACCAATAGAAGCGAAGCAGTAATTAATGTAAATAGTGACGCAGACGATGGTGCGCGGGTCAACTATTTAAATATAATGGTCAAGTGCAAATTGGACTCACGTACCAAGGCTTCACGATACTCGCAAAATGCAAAAGTGGCCTATGTCACTTGTCGATGATTAAGAATTATGTTACGTCTCCAGAAGGAAGGTCTCCTGATGGTACGGAGCCCGTCGTGTTCGAGTCCAACTGGCACTTGACCGGTTTTCTGGCAAATAAGTACAAAATATTCAAGGCCGACACACAATTCCCAAGAAAAAACACGACCACCAGAAATGTGCCGAGTTACTGAAGCAAAATCATTTAAGTCATTTATTTCTTAACAACATAAATAGTGTAAAAATGGATTTATTAAAAAAATATATATATAACGAAAACTTCAAGAACAAAACTTTTAAAAACAAAATTAACAATAGAACAGAAACATCCAATAAAAAAATATAATTTAAAAATAAAAATGGAATGTCAAGATGATAATGAAATAATAATTGAAATATACATGCGTTATAAATGTCATATAAAATAAAGATCAAACAAAAAATAATTTGAGGAAATCGAGCATTCAAAATCCATTAATTGCATTGTTTAAAAGACGAGTCCGGGAGATATAATCTCCAACGAAATTTTTCAGAAAATAAAAAGACAGGAGCATTGACGGCACAAGAACAACACTGAAATTGCAAAAAAAAAAAATTCAATTGCCCGACATTTATGTGCGAATAACACGACAAAATTTACTGAACAGCTGTTTTTTATTTTCGCGATATCGGGGTTGGTTCCATGGTCTTTTTCTTCTTATCGTTTGGGCAGTAAGGTCCACCTACCCCACACACCCTAGTGTCAGAGTTTCTAAACCGCCTAAGGCCTCTGACATGGTTAATTGGCGACGGCCATTTGGCGGCCGGGACCACTTATACGTGCCTTCTGACGCACGGAATCATCTTTTTATCAGACAATCAGGTGATTCAAGCCTGCAATGTCCTAGCCAAACTGGAAACAACTCAACAAAGTATGCTCTTTCCCGTGGAATTGAACCCACAAAGCAAACGCCTAAACCTCTCGACCACAGAGGCAGTTAAAAGTGGTTCACTGATAAAAGTTGTTCATAATGATGTGTACAATGGCCCCTTCTTATCTTATCTTATCTTCTGTTACACGTAGTTTGTAGCCTATCTATAGTTGGTACACTTAGGACTATTTACTTTTAAGGGTTCCGTATCCAAAGGGTAACCAACTGAACCCTATTACTAAGCCTCCGCTGTTCGTCCGGCGTCGGTCCGTCTGTATATCAACGGGCTGTATCTCAAGAACTGCAATAGGTAGAAAGTTGAAATTTTCACAGTGTGTAGGGTAAAACGGGTTAATGGGAACCATTTAAGCGAAAATTCAAATAAAATTTTATTTAAAAATAAAATCTTTATTACAATCGCCTAATAACATAATTTACTTATTCATCTATCAACTGAGATCACTTTTAATCACTTTGTTAATCGCACAAGGAAGTTAAAATAAAACAGTTTTGAACCCCATTACACCGAGGTGATGGCAATTGTGATCACCCCTGTGGGAAATCAGGATCTAATAAAACCAGGAAGCCTTATTAGTCCTGACTCGTACTTTCGGCATCTACAAACGAAAATAATATAATTTAGGTAGTTAACTCCAAAGGCAAACTGATGCGGCAAATGACAATCAAACATTGAACCGATTGTCGTTACGGCCAATAGCTTGATGGCTAAAAGCTTCGATGACCATCTGTCGAAGCTGGCGTTGCGCGATTGGGTAAAGTTTTTTCTATATGGGACAACCCCGTCACTTATTCCCAACCACTGCCACTCCTGAAAGCCAGAATTAACAGTGGCGACCACCAGAAAAACAGCCGAGCCAATGAAGGCCGACGAGTCCCGGAGAAGCGATTCAGCTGTCTTGGATTCCACAACGAAATTAATAATGAGAATAATACAGCGGAGGAGTAGGAGAACAAAACTTCATAATTTCCACTTCTCTCCTTATCAAGCAGGAGACAGAACAGAGCTAGGTTAATAGGCAACAAGGGACATACACAACTAGGTTAAGCCCATTTGCCAAACACCACGGTTTAGGATATATTAAAGTTAAACTCTCTCTCTCTTCTTCTTCTTCTGAGTCGAACACTATTGTCAGAGTGGTCAGGAACATAAAGAGATGTTTGGTGGTTCATCATCTAAACACAGTCACTTAAACTAATGGGTCCTAAATTGTAAGCTACTTTTGATACCAGTAATAGGTATGACAAAATCCCTTGAACGCATGGATATTTGTTCTGAATTCCACAAGGTCCGTATAGTAAACAACTCCAGAAGTAACCTGAATACTATCTAACATAATATTGCGTTCAGTTTGCCAAAGAATACACTCCCACAAGATATGAGGATTCCCTTTGATGGATTGTTCATATTCAAGGTCAGCTGTAGAACATTGACATAAAGGCGAGGCCACAAGCCTAAAGGAAAATAATTTACTCTTGAAGTTGCCATGAACTGTGAGAAATTGGGCAACACAGGGATCCACCTCCAGTCATGTCCTATCCAGCCGCACATGAACGGAGGGAAAAAACTGGTGGAGGTGACGACCTTTGATGGAATTTTCCCACCTACATTGCCGTACGGATAAAAGTTCCACCTAGACGTCAGTCTGGGCTTTAAGTAATATGCGGCAACTAGCTCCCGAATGTATAATAGAATACATAAACTTGTGTCTAGTTACCCCCTGACAAAACATGAAGTTAAAATCACACTTTCAGATTGGTTGCAGAAGTTAACGTATGACGAAACTGTGAATCATATAACAATAGTCTCTTAATGAATACTGTAATTTTAAGTTAAGGCATGTTTGTTTAAATTCAAATTCAAATTCAAATTCAAATTCAAAGCATTTTATTTCAAATAAACCATTCACAGGCACTTTTGAAACGTCAAGGTCGGTCAGTCAAAAACATGGAAGCTATTTGCACGTTCCAAAGCGTAGATCTCTATGGAGAAGAACGTGCAAGAAACTCCACGGACAGTCTTTTAAATCATGTTCCGCTTTACAAAATTCCAAGTTATATATACTTGTTGCTTCTGCATGTGAGGACAATGCAAAGGAAAAAAAAAGGGCTTATTAAAAGAATTTTAAATATAACGATTAAAATAAGCCAATGGCAGTTAAGAGATGACCAGTCTCAACCGACGGCGCCTGTTCACGAACATGACGCGTGTATCGGCACCCCTCAGCTCAACAATTTCGAAGGGAACCGAATGATCAAACCCACGCGCCGCCATCAGCGAGACATTTGAGTGAGCATGACATGCTCTCAACCACCATGCTCGTTCATGTCCAACAAGTAAAACTATAACTACTCACATAAAATGTAAATGGTTTCATGGTACTCACATTTACAAAATTTGAAAAATATGCTTCTACTTTACACAAAACTATGGTTGTCAATGACCAAATAATGAAAAATAAATTAATAAAGAGAACGATTAAGTTCTTACATCAAAAAGAATAAATAAGTAATTAATATAATAATATAATTTGTATGTATATAAGAATAAATAAACGAAATAATGTAAGAACCTCTAAAAGGAGCGAGCATCTCTTCCAAATATAAAAACATAAAAACCTAAAAAGTGGACCTAAGCAGCTGTGACTGTGGAGCAGGACCAGCATTTAGCCAAGCGTTTTTATCGAGGATATAATCTTCCAGCTTATAATACGCTTGTCTACATAGTGTGCGTTTTATGCATGCTTTAAATTTTCTCTCATTCAGGTCGAGAATATCAACTGGTATTTTATTATAAAATTTTATTTTGTTTTTTGTCACTATACGTACTTGCACGACAACCACGTAACCAATTGTATGCCATTATACCCGGAGGAACACTGGTTCCTAAAACACAGGCTTTTGGCCTAGTTTAGGAGGCATCTGTTCGCACTTTAATGTTGACTCTGTTGTACAATATGTCCCTATAAATTGTGTACTTATGTATGTTTTCCTTGTGTACAAATAATTTTTTTTATTATTATTAAGTAATCTAGAGATCTTAGCACGGTCGCGTTGCAGTGAAAACTCTGGGTCCGTGACCTTTCGAGTGTAACAGTACATTGTAGCACGTCGCTGCATCTCTAGATCGACTAGGAATACACCTGCCAGTACCTGGGGTAAAGGGCCTGATACAGCAGGCAGTACTCCTTGATACAGATCGTACAGTGAAGAGGTTCCTTTCTCTGGAGCCCTAGCCACCGCTGTAACTCGGACCCTGCTCCCAACGACGGACAACTATTGTTTTTATTAAATTTGAAGAAATACATGTTTTTTTAAAGAAATATCTAAAAATGAAAAACATATAAAGAAAACTGAATACATGGAATAATATAATAAATTATGTGTTGGTGGACCGATGAACCGGTGAAGGTCGCGGGTAGCCGATGGATGAGAGACGAGACCGGTCGTTGTGGTGGCGCTTGGGGGAGGCCTATGTCCAGCAGTGGACGTCTTTCGGCTGATATGACGATGATGATGTTATTGTTATTTGATATTTTGTATTAGTAAATTGTGGATTGTCGTTTTTCTTTAGGCATTTGAAAGTAAAAGAAAGAACATTGTTTATTGTAAATATGGACTGACCAACTTACCAAAAAACTCTGCTGCAAGCCAGTTGGTAGTAGGTATTGGACATTTAGTATGTTCTACCAGTTTTCCTGAATTATTTCTAAGCTCCCCTCTTTTTGCTTTTCTACCACGGCTATCACTGAGCTCTTAGTCAGTCATTATTTGAAATTAATTAATTCATTATTTGAAATTGATTTCCGGCCCTGATAAAATCCTTAAGTCATTCTGACCAAGCGATTTTATATCAAAATATTGCAGAAATTCATTCTAATTAGACTGATATTGATCTATGTTTATACCATTCGCGACAATCGATCACTCGTTTATCCAAAATATTAATACCGCCATCCTGTTTTCATTCAGTATTTTCACGGAATGTTCAAAAAGTTACTTTAACCTCTTGGCTCACCAATGCCCCACCGTTGTATGGCAAATGGAACCTTTTGGTTCCACCGGTGTATATGACAGGTTAAAATCGCTTAGGAAAACTTTTTGAGTAAACTCTGGACTTAGACTTATACAAGGTGTGTTTAATCACACCAGCAGTGCGAATGTGATTCTGCAGTGCGATTCTGCAGTGCGATTCTGCAGTGCGATTCTGTAGTGCGATTCTTCATTGCAATTCTGCATTGCGTTTCTGCAGTGCGATTCTGCATTGCGATTCTCCAGTGCGATTCTGCAGTGCGATTCTGCATTGCCATTCTGCAGTGCGATTCTGCATTGCGATTCTGTAAACAGGTAGAATTGAAACCTTAGGTGAAGTGAACATTAGTAAAATGTATAAAATCACTAACTTATAATGACACGGAGGCACTCTTGAAGCAACATTAAATAAATAAGAAGTAATTAACACAAACCACAGCACAAATATATCCCTAAATACCAAATGCGCATCACGGCCTAATCACGCACACGCACATACGCAAGTAAAATAAGACAAAACAAATAAACTAACAACAACAAAAAAATACGAAAAACTTGCACGCAGCAAGAAGCATTTAAATAGTAACTTCTTTAATTTTCATTGCTTTGTAACTTGCTACGGAAGAGCGCGGCTTCCCAACAAAGGCGTTGCTTAAAGGGAAGCTCCAAACACTAAAAACATTCTGTAAACTTATGGAACATTAAAATATTTTGTATTATTTTGTGAACTATAAACCATACAAACAGATGGAATGACAGCTCACTTGTCGTTCACAGAACTTCACCTGTCGAGCGTTCGTTTTATTTTAATAAATTATGAACTTGTTTAACTTTGGGCTTTTTGAAGATTTCAATTTTATTTTTCTATTTTGTGATTTTTTTTTTCGGCGTTTTTGCAAAGGTTTTCACGTTTTAGCAAAAAAACTGTTCTTTTTTACTCAAACGTGAAAATAAATCACATTAAGATTTAATACGATGGATACTGAATAGGATAGAATAGAATGGAATGGAATGGAATAGGGGAAAACGGGCAACGCATTCCATAACCGCACCGCTTGAACCGTAAAAGATTTGTCGTAGAAGAAGAAGAATCTTCATCTCTGCCTGAAACACGTAACATAATCACGCTGCTGATGCTTCTATTACACCGTCTGTCAGCATAAATGAAACACATCAGGTGGTGTCAGGATATCTATACTACTTGGTTGAACGCCTTATTATTTATTTATTTATTTAAACACTTTCAGCACAAAAATGTACAGAGGCGGACTTAATGCCAAAGGCATTCTCTACCAGTCAACCTTTGGGTAATGCAGAGAATAGTCGTAGGTGCAATAAAGAAAATTTAAAGCGATTCAAATACAATAATGAACAATATACAAATATAAACCATACATACAATACAAATATGTAATAAATATACAAATCAACAAGAGAAATATACAAACGAGATACTAAAACAATTAAGGCGAATAAGTTAACGGGAAACATTAGCGCTGTGATGATACAACTGCCAACCTCTTACGAATGTGTTCACGAACCTTAACTTTGAAGGATAATCGGTTGGTGGCCATCCTGATCTCTTGGGGGAGCGCATTCCAAAGAGAAATAACCGTCTCCATTGAAGGAGACGGTTGTTTGATGAGCGTAGATTTAAATTGTGGTTGGCGCAAATGTAATGAAAGTGAGGGGCTAGATAACTGGGAGAGTTGGGAGAGACAAGAAATGAAAACAAGGTAGTTAGAGCCCTTAGCTCTCTGCGCTCGCGTATAGGCAACCACTTTAAGAGCAATCGATACGCAGAGAGATGATCATATTTACGCAGATTGAAAACAAATCGAATGCAGTAATTCAGAAGACGGTCAAGTTTGTTGAGGAGATCTGCATTCAGGTCATAGTAGCACACATCGCCATAATCGATGATAGGAAAAATTAGGGTCTGCACAAGCATTATCTTGGTGTTTGACGGTAAAAAGTCTTTTAAACGATACAGGGCCCGCAACGTTCCCGTAACCTTCTGGCTGACACTAGCGACTTGAGTACGCCAGTTTAAGGTACTATCAATACGCAAACCTAGACCCTTTACGTCAGTGCTAAATGGGACAATCGTACTGTTGAACAGGACATTTGGCAAAGCTGTTTCATCCACTTTAGCGATGCTTCGAGAACTCCCAATGATGATCGCCTGACACTTATCAGGGTTTACAGCTACACCAAATCTATCTGACCATGTTTTTATGGCTATCAAGTCTCTGTTTAATTTGTTGATAGCGTCCGGTAGTTCATCGACCCTCACTTGACAGTACAACTGCAGGTCATCTGCATATAGATGATACGCACATTGAAGTTCAGAAATTATTAGATTAATAAAAATAGAAAACAGAAGCGGAGAAAGAATGCCGCCTTGAGGAACGCCAGTTTCCAAATCACGCCAGCAAGATGAGGAATCCCCAACGCGAACCGACTGCTGACGTCCCTGAAGATAAGAGGTGAACCACTCCAGTGCTTCGGGAGAGACCATAACATAGGAGAGAATGGCTAAAAGGATGTCATGACTGACGGTATTGAAGGCATTTGAGAAATCTACCAACACTAGTACAGTGACCTTGGTGTCTTCCAGTCCTGCCCTTATATCGCCAGTCACTTTAAGGAGAGCGGAAACAGTACTGTGCCCGGTCCTGAACCCAGATTGTAGAGGGCTAATTAGGGAGTTACAATGCACAAAGTGCGAGAGCTGTTTGTGTACACAGGCCTCGAGCACTTTGGATAAGAACGGAAGTATAGAAATTGGGCGGAAGTGGGTTGGAAGACTGGGCCTTAATCTCAGAGACTGCTGGTTCGAATTGAAAGATTATTTTTGAGCTGGATAACCTATTTACCGATGAAGGCTATATAACGCTACGACCAAAAGAAGCGGAGCATTAATGAAAAATGTGACGCAAATGAAGTTGCACACCTCTGTATTGGCTCAAAACTTCGTACAGCTACTTGGTCATGACGTCATCACCATCACCACTTCAAGCTCTCGAGAAACGAGTCATACAGCCTGTCAGTAACGTGAACGCAGACGAAATTACTTAAATTTTGTAGGTCTCTGAATCCCATTATTGCTCCAACTTGTCAACCTATAAATGTATGTAATATCTGCCTTAGTCTTTGTGACTATGGTCAGTCAGAGTAATTATATTGTTTTCACTCTACCTAAGCACATCAGGTGACTTTACCTCAAAATATAGCAACGTGACACTTTAGGGCACCATGTTCCTAACATTTCTTGTTTCTTAAAGTGTCTTCTACCCATATTTCCATGTTGAAATGAGCGCCGCTACATAAAAACCGGCCAAGTGCGAGTCGGACTCGCGTGCAAAGGGTTCCGAACCAATTTCATTTTTGTAACATGTTATTTTAGTACTATAGACTTCTTATAGGTTTTTCTGTCATCTGTGGGCAAAGAATTATTATCTGTAGTTTTTAAAAATTTAAGGCTCAATAGTTTCGAAGATAAATGGCCATTTTTGGTCTAATTTCTTGAATAACTTCAAAACTGTTTCTTTTAAAATTATGAAAAAATATATTTAAAAGCCATTTGATATATCCCACGATACAGTTTGAAAAACTTTTATTTTAATCTCTAGTTTCATCCCCAAAAGTGACCCCCATTAATCAGACAGTTTTTATTTATGTAACGCGTTCGCGTTTGGTTCACAGAAGTCCATATGTGTGCCAAATTTCAACAGAATCGGTTCAGTAGAACCGGAGAAAACGGACTGTTCCAGTTGGACTGACAAACAGAAAGACAGACACCCGACTGATCCCACAAGGTTTCCGATACTTACGGATGTTCAGAACCTTAAAAAATCAAAATGGCTGACACAAAGGTTCTGTCCTACTTCTTCTAAAAGAAGTACACCCTATATTCAGCAAGCTTTAATTGACCAACTGATTACCAGCATCATCTTATCAGCGATTAAGATGACTCCAATGACAATACATCTGATCAGTCACGCATAGTAAGCAATTTACTGTTTTGGACGTTATGAATCACAGATTAGAGTGTAACTATAAGAGGAGGCTGATTGATTTCTGGCCATTCATAAATCGTCTGTCGAAAGGTCGAAACAGCAGTCAAAACAAAAGAAATCAAATAATTCCCCAAAATGTCTTACCTCAACAAGAACTACGCCTTCGTCAAGCAGGAGAACTTTGAAGAATTCCTGAAGGTTATGGGTATGTACCTGTTGTGATATTTCTTATACAAAGTGTAACAGAATAAACCTCTTAAGGGGTCATTGTACTCATCATTATGAGCTACTGTCACTATGGGACCAACACAGACATCGCGAAAAAAAACAACTGCCCCATACATTATTTTATTGCGATTTCGGGGTTGGTAAATGTAAGATAAGATAAGATAAATTTATTTGTCAAAAACATGTGTAAGTTAACATCAGTTGGAATGATTACAAAAAAAAAAAAAGTTTCAACATGTTTTGCCTAGAAAGGCGTACAAATATAATAGGTACTGCAAAAAACCATAATAAATTAGAAATACAAAAATAATAATTAATTCAAATCAATAAAAAATCATAGTTATGTCAAATCAATAAAAAAAAAATTAAAAACATGTCTACAGTACATCATTTAAATAGTCGTCAACACTATAGTAACACTTATTTATTAAAAGTTACTTCATGCATTTATTAAAGCTATTAATATTTAAATCTTTGTATGCCTTTGGTACCTTATTATATAAATTTGGGGTCATGCAGAATATACTCTTACGCATGAGAGCCGTTTTAGCACCATGTGAACGAAGTCTCCTATTATCACGTTGACTTCTTTCGGAACCATCTGAAGACCTCGGAAAGAGTTGGGGATTCTTTTGAACAAATAGTACCGCTTCCAATATGTACATGGAAGGAAGTGAGAGGATCTGATGCTTAATAAAATATGGTTTGCAACTGTCTATAATTTTAAGACCAAACATAGCTCTTATGCATCGTTTTTGCATTCTGAATATCACATCTTTATGTGTAGAGTTTCCACAGAAAATAATGCCGAATCTAAGGATCGATACAGTAGTACATGTTGTTCGTGTTGTTCGTAATGATGTAGAATATTATCAGACTTAACGGACTGCATCCCAACCAAACAGAGATCACAGAAAATTTAAAAACATGAAATATAAAAAGGCCAAGTCGATCCAGTTAATCATTAAGTGAGAGTAAGTTTTTTTTTTAAAGTTCTACTGCATGTGAGCACGTGATAAGTTTAGTCTGATGATTTTCATTCTTCTTTCTTGATGATACCTATTACCTTACAATATCTCGGCAATATGACACTTTAGGGCACCATGTTTCGGAAAAAAAAACAGTAGAAAAAATAAAGAAAATGGCGATTGGATTAAATAAATCTAATATTATTTTTATCATCGACCTAGGTATCCCAGACGAAAGTATCGCCAAGCTCCTGAAGTTCAACCCTGCCCAGAAGCTGGTGAAGGATGGAGACAACTACTCGTTGTTCACAGCTACTCCCGGGGGCACGCGAGAGATCAAATTCAAGTCTGGCGTCGAGTTCGATGATGATCTTGGACCTACGAAGATCCCGGTAAGTGTTTTGTACTTTGTGATGCTATTCTGTAAAAAATAGTATAAATATAGACAGTGTACGGGAAGTAAAATAGGGCATTTGACTACTATGAAAATATACATGAATGAATACTTATTAGATAGATGTTATTAAAGCAGTACGATTGGTGAAATGATAAATAAATAAAAAAACAATCTAATATGTAACAGTAATAACGAAGAAGATAGCACAAAGGAGGAATGGTAACTTCCTTTCATCTTAGTTTTCACTGTGAGATTTTTAACCGACGAAAAACCGGAGGAGGTTCTCAATTCGACGCGTATATATCTATATACTAATATATAAAGCTGAAGAGATTGTTTGTTTGTTTGTTTGTTTGCTTGAACGAATTATTTCAGTGTTAGTTAGCCCATTTATCGAGGAAGGCTATAGGCTATATATATCGTCACGCTAAGACCAATAGCTAGACGCTTAGCGTGATATATAGCTTCTATAGCATCATCATCAGCATAAAATTATTCCGTTACTGGTGACTGATTGAATGACTGACAGACAAAGCACAGCCGAAACTGCTGGTCGTAGAAAGCTGAAATTTGACATGCAGGTTCCATGAGGACCTGCCGGAGGCTTTACGTGGGGGTCGTGCGGTCCATGGCTCTTTATAGGGCGTCGGTGTGGGCGCCTACTTTGAGGAAGCGACCTGCCCGTTACCTCAACTCGTCCTAGAGGATTATGGCCATCCGGCTGGCCCGGGGATACCGCAGGGTCTCTGGCGAGGCGGCGAGCCTCCTTGACGGACTGCCGCCATGGGATCTAGAGGCGAGAGCCCTCGCGCTCAATTACGAATGGCGCCTGGAGGTGCTACGTCGGGGCGAGACTCCTCTGCCGCGGCAAGTTGCAGCACGGCGGACGGAGCTCCGGCAGGATCTCATGGCAGTATGGTGACAAAGACTGTCGCAACCCAACGCTGGGCATGCCACAATTGCGGCGATAAGTCCCCTCTTTGAGGAGTGGCTAGAGTGGCGCCAAGGCGATCTTACCTTCCGCTTGACGTAGGTACTCACCGGACATGGTTGTTTCGGGAGGTACCTTTTTTAATACGGTGGGAGGATACGCCCGGGTGTCAACACTACGAGGATCGCCCGGAGGACACGATGGAGCATACGGTTGATGTCTGCCCTGCCTGGGCGGAGCACCGCCGTGTCCTCGCCGAGGCGATCAGCGGCGGCGATCTCTCGCGTCCGGCCCTGGTTCAAGCCATGGTCCGGAGCGAGGAGACATGGGAAGCGGTCACCTCCTTCTGCGAAGCAGTAATGCTAGCAAAGGAGGAAGCTGAACGTGTGAGAGAGAGGGAAACCTCACGCCCCAGCCGCCACAACAGAAGAAGACGCCCCGGGCGTCGGGAGTCGCAGGGCTATTCTCGGCCACCGTAAGCGCGCGAGCCTGCAGACGGCGAGAATTGGGTGGCTCGCCTTCTGATCAGAACCAGGCCCGGGTGGACGGCGCAATGTGTGCCACGCGCGCCTCAAAGAGCAGTCAGCGTAAAAGACGGGGCCCGCTAGGGCCAGTGTCTGCTGGGGCTGCGGACTTCGTTCGAAAGAGACACCTTACCCTGGAACGCAAAGGGCACTAGGAGGAACGCGGATGGGTTTTAGTCAGTAACAGACTGACACTCCCTTCTGCTTCACCCAAAGCGGCAGGACTCATTTATGATTTCCCATCCTTAAAAAAAAAAGGTTCAATGAGGAGTGTAAGGGAGCCCTAAGTGAGGATTCCCCGAAATATAACGGGAACGGAAAAAAAATGGGATATGCGCGTACGAAGTCGCGGACAAAAGCTAGTATAATATATGTAGTAAAACTAGCTTTTGCCCGCGACTTCGTACGCGCATATCCCATTTTTTTCCGAAATATAATTGGAACGGAAAAAAAATGGGATATGCGCGTACGAAGTCGCGGGCAAAAGCTAGTAGTAAATAAAAAACCAATTCATCCGTTTGAGGTACCACTTAAAATTTTTCATTGCGATCTAGAGGTATACTTACTTATATTACAAATCTAAAGAGTTTGTTTGTTTGTTTGTCAGAAACCGCTGGTCCGAATTGAAAAATTATTTCAGTGTTAGATAGCCCATTAATCGAGGAAGGCTATAGAAACTATGCTTGGGAAAAGCCTTATTTTGATTAATTGTAAGTACTTATTTTGATTAATACTTAGTCTTAAGTTGTGGTATAAATGTAACATTTACGTTGGAAATAAAATTCTATTCTATTCTACTCTATACTAGCCTGATGATGATGCTATAGAAGCTATATATCACGCTAAGACCAACCTACTATTGGTCTTAGCGTGACGATATATAGGTATAGCCTATAGCCTTCCTCGATAAATGGGCTAACTAACACTGAAATAATTTTTCAAATCGGACCAGTAGTTCCTGAGATTAGCGCGTTCAAGCAAACAAACAAACAAACAATCTCTTCAGCTTTATATATTAGTACTAGTTGACCCGCGCAACTTCGTATGCGTCACATTTTTCATTACTGCTCCGCTCCTATTAGTCTTAGCGTGATGATATATAGCCTATAGCCTTCCTCGATAAATGGGCTATCTAACAATGAAATAATTTTTCAAATCGGACCAGTAGTTTCTGAGATTAGCGCGTTCAAGTAAACAAACATACAAACAAACAAACTCTTCAGCTTTATATATTAGTATAGATTACTATTTTCTACTTCCAGGCGAAAACCACGTACGTCGTTGATGGCAACACAGTGACACAAACCATCAAAGCTCCCAAGGGTAAAGCCACCTTCAAGAGGGAGTACAATGGCGATGATCTCGTCATGGTAAGTGAAACAATGAAATATGACTCAGTCTTGTACAGCAGTATCGAGTAACCCAGTTCATAGGTTGTGGAGGACAGGTGGGCAGTTGCTTCCACTAGACTGGGAAACTCCCAAGTTAGACTGGGAGCCGACCCAACTATTGTTGGGAAAAGGTTACAGAGGTTGAATACATTCAGCAACATACTGAGAGCGGATTTCACCAATGAAATTGAAAGCGATCAGGGTACCTATTATGACATCTTAAAACCATGATTACAACGGTGTGGGAGAAAGACGGATTTACACAACACGCATAACACTGTCCCTTTTTAATCTTAATCTGGATGGCATTAGCACGTCATAATAGGGCCACAGTACATCTGAACTGGGTTCAAGAGCTGTCAGTGTCAATATTGCACAGAAAATAACGACACTGACTGCTCGTAAACGTTGTGTGTATGCTGATCGCGATCAGTTTCATTGGTGAAATTCGCCCTATTAATAAAATATCACATAAATAAATTATTCTCTCTCAACTATGCCTTATTTTTTTTTTATTTGTAATGGGTTTGCTCTTGACTCTAGTCTATGTCAGAGATGACAGAGACAAAGTCTACGATGGAGCGAGCCTACCCAAAAAGAGCCTGTTCACTCTAACTTTGAAGAGATAAGGGTTGTAAGCTTTTGAGCTTTGTAAGCTTTTGTAAGGTTTAAGCCTTATTATTAATTATAATATTCTCTTCTTTTTTCAGACCGTCACCATGGACACATGGAGTGGCGTTGCCAAGAGTTATTACAAAGCTGAATAGGTTTAAGTTTATTTAAAAAAAACTATTAAAACAAACGATGTAACGTTTGTTGTGCTCCTGCCTGCCTAGGACTTAATTCACTAGTTGTTAGAAATCAGTTTGTGGTCAACTCTTAATTTATAATACTTATATAATTATTTCTATTTCCTTATACCTCAATTAATTTTTATATAATTATAACTTTATCATCAGTGTATTTTTATCTATTATAAAATAAAATGTAAAATTGATACTAATAATAATGTTAATTTATTTAATAGTAATATTAAAGTGTATTAAGTTGTATACACCTGTAAGTCACATATTTACACAGAACAAAGCAATGTAAAATGTATGTAAAATGTTTTGTGAATTTGTAGTTGGTATTCCTCAATAAATTAATTAATAAATTCAGTGTATTTTGTCATTCTACTGAAGTAGTTCTGCCATTTGATGAAAACGCTACAAACAAACAGTATTCTCGAAGACAATAAATTGTTGTAAGAATCTTTCTTTTCTGACTTTGTGGATTTCGGAAATTATCCAAGGAAAGATACTACCAGGATGAATAGCGTATGTGCTTTTCCAGACTATAATATATCACTGAGCCAAATTTCATTCAGATCTATTCAGCCGCTGCGGCGTGATCCATCCAAACTTTCGCATTTAATAGTAGAAAGAAAGATAAGTTATTAATAGGCTCGCGTTTAAATCTCACCCGATGCAAAACGAAGAATGAGGAATGGATGACCTTTTCTCATTTGCAGCAGCTTATTTGCAAGGACAGAGGTTCTACTCCTCTAATGCATTCATGTCCAAAATTGTGCACTCGTCCCATACTATGAGCTTGCACTGCTGCAAAAGGACTCTCTGGACACTGTTTTTGACAATATTGCATGTTGATGTATCTTCGCTTGCAAGATTAAGCGGCAACTTAAAAACGGAATGTGCAGTCCAACCAACGCTAAGCAAAGTAGCAGCAATACCCGAGCAAGCCACAGCCAGAGCTATATTGTGGCCCTTGCGGAGTTGGGCCAGCAGAAGATTCAGCACAAACTTACCAGTACCTCCTGGTACGTCAAGAAGGAACAATCCCCCCTTTCCACTATACTACTCTGTCAAGAAAGTACCGGGAAAAGATCAATAATACACAAAATGTCTGTTATTCATCCAAATTTATTTTATCACCTTCAAAGTATGCTCCTTTAGAAACGATACACTTGCGCCAACGAATAATCCATTCATCAAAACATTTTTTAAACGCTGCTTCCGGAATTGAGTTCAGTTCTCGCCGTGAATTCTCCTTTATGTCTTCTATCGATTTAAAACGGGTGCCACGAAGTTGTAATTTGAGTTTAGGAAAAAGAAAAAAGTCAGCAGGAGCCATATCTGGTGAATATGTTGGTTGCTGGATGGTATTTGTTGAGTGTTTGGTTAAAAATTCGTTCACAATGATAGCCTTGTGCGAAGGCGCATTGTCGTGATGCAAAATCCAAGAATTTTTTTTCCACAAATCTGGCCTTTTTCGTCGAATTTGCTCTCTTAAACGCCGCATAACGCTCAAATAATATTCTTTATTTACCGTTAGACCTTCCGGTAAGAATTCAGAGTGCACAACACCGCGATAGTCAAAGAAAACAGTCAACATGACTTTGACTTTTGATCGACTTTGGCGTGGTTTTTCGGTTTCGGTTCAGTTGGAAGGCGCCACTCCGAAGCTTGTTAACTAGTTTGCATGTCAAACTCGTAAACCCACGTCTCGTCACCAGTAACAATGCGTTTCATGAATGTTGGATCCGAACTGACTCGTTCTAGCATGTCCTCAGCGACTTTCATGCGATTGAGTTTTTGGAGAAAATTCAGATCTTTTGGGACTAGCCGAGCAGCAACATGTTTCATACCCAAATGATTAGTTAAAATTTTACGGATCGACTCGTGAGATACAGAAAGTTCGGCGGCTATCTCTCTCAGAGTTGAATGGGGATTTTCAGTCACTATTTCCTTCACCTTTGCGATGTTAACTTCAGATGCAGACGTTGACGGCCTACCAGAGCGAGGCAAATCTTCCATCACATCTCGACCGCTTTTGAACGCTTTGAACCACTCATAAGCACGAGTTTTTGATAAAGTCGATTCACCGTAAGCCTTCTGTCACATTTTCAGTGACTCCGAACACGAAATTCCATTGGCGATGCAAAATTTAAAACAAACTCTTTGTTCGATATTTTTGTCCATTATGAAATTCGCAATACACACTATATATGATATTACTAAAACCAGCACTGTATTTAATATAAATAACAGATGCAACTCAAACTCCGCGCCAAAATGGGAAACAGTTGTGCCAATCTAACAACTACAAAAAAAACAAAAATTTGAATTTGGAACCATAAACAAATCATCCATTCCCGATACTTTTTTGACTGAATGTATACTCGGCGCAGAATGGTTTCGTAGAAGTAATCGTGATGCCATTTCATTGTAATGCACTTCTAAAACCGCAATAGTAGTTTAACTACATTACAACATCGCTTCGCTCCTCTTCGCTGCGGTGTAGAAAGGCGAAATCGGCGAGACATTTTCCAGATATTGAAATCATTTTATCTTCAATCAAACTTAAATCATTGTCCAAGATCAGGTCATTGTGAGCGCCATCAAGCCCTATGCACAATATCTTCTGATAAAGCGTCCTTGTATTTATCCTAAAGCTTTAGATAATTCGCCAGTGCTCACTAAAATTGCGAACCGGTCCCTAACTTTGGCTGCTGAGCGACAAAAGACGGTTTCGGCAACGTTACTCGTTCTTGACTATCTACGGTTTTAAGCACCTGAAAAATGGTCGGGCTCTGCACCATATTAAATAACATTTGGAAGCAATAACATTCAAAGTTGCTGACGTACACAGTATAAATTCGACCCTTGAACAAGTCTGGTCGCCCATAGTTGTAAACGTATGCAAATGCATCGTGTGTAGGTACACGTAGAGGTACCTTGGGTTACTGCCAAAATAATGATGGGGCCCATGGCCCCATGGTCCAATGGTCTACAGGTCAGTATCTGATGATGCAATCCTGGAGAAATAGAGGGAACTCTTCAAATTCTAAAGGCATACTTGAAGCGATATGGATATTTTTTGTAAGAGCATTTTTTCGGAGTGGTCCTTTTTTAATTAAGTAATGATCTGATGGAAAACCTCGAAGATAGGCAACGGAACTCCTCATTAAATTATAGCAAGTGGACCTGGATTGCTGAAATCGCATGTTTGTTTATTGTTTACACCAGTTCATTTCATAACATCACGCCGGTATGTTGAGAAGGGGTAGGCACATGTGAATTTCAATATAGTTTCACCACTAAAAAGTGTCAAATGAAATACTTTTTCACAAAATCATACAGCCGACTTCCAAATAAAAACTTTAATTTGAAATGTCGGTGTCAAAAAACGAAGAAACAAAATCATAAATGCATAATATTTTTAACATTGGGTCGAGCCAGCGCGTCCCGCACTTGTTCTAACTAGGAGGCTTCTTCCTCTTCTCCCTCTACCCCTTGACGAAGCCATCTTTGTCACACGTGCCTTTAGCTGAACCTAGCTGCACCTGCACTGCACTGCACCTACACTGCACTGTACCTGCACTGCACTGCACTGCTGCTGCTTCTAATGGACTGCACTATTATTTATGCACTAGCCAAGTCACTATAATGCTCAGCTTCAAGAGCCCATCGCTGATTTGGTTGCCGTCAATGCTTTGCCAAGTTTTAGTTATTAACAATCGATCACTATTTCGGTTGTAGTAGCATAGTTTCAGCTGCTTGCGTTGTATGAGGTATATAGGTATCTTCTACCATTTTTCCGTAATTATTTTGAAGTGCCCAATTTTTCTTCAGACTGCCATCGCTATCATCGACTCTAAGAGAAATCATTCATTATTTCAAATTGATTTCCGGCCCTGATAAAATCTTTAAGTCATTGTGACCAGGCGTTTTTGTATCAAAATATTGTAGAAATTCATTCAAGTTAGGTGCTGATATTGATCTTTGATAATACTATTCACGACTATCAATCACTAGTATTTACCCGAAATTTTAATAAATATAGGTACTACTTTCCTGTTACACTTAGAATTTTCATGGAAATCAACTTGCGTCACCACAGATTAAGGATTCAAAGGTCACTTTGAAATCGCATAAGGAAAACATTGAGTACCTAAACTTTGGACTTATACAAGGTGTAACAAATTACCAAAACGCAATACCTGACGTTGGTCATTGAACTTATAATTTATTATTAACAACTTTAGCCTCAGGATCAGAGGAGATGGAGATACTTATCTATCCCGCTCTGTACTAGCAGTGACCTGTGCCCAGCAGAGGGACTGACGCGACTACGCTCACGTTAAGGATCTTAACGTGAGCAAAGTCGCAATGTGAGTAAGTTAAGGTAAGCCTTTATCCGTCTCATTATCATCTCATCTTTGTATATCTGATTTACTAAAAAATATTGCATTCCTTTAGTAAGCCATATGTACCTTCATCTTCGACACTTTTGGATGGTTTAAAATAGAGAGTATTATTTTATTTTTTTATCAACTGGTTCGATTCCTGGCTAGGAATAAGTACCAATTTTTCAAAATCCAATGATGCAGTTTTAGTTTACAACAAAAGTGGGCTCGAGACACCTTCCAGTGTTTTTCACTGGAAGGAGTCTCGTGGAAGGATTCTCGTATCCTTTTAATTTCGGAGTTGGCTAAACCCGCACACTGAACAATCAGCCTGTATAGCCGTTTGACTTACTGGGATGGGTTTCAGTCGTCGGATCAGGCAAGATCTATTGCTTCCAGATGCTTTTAATATACTATCTGATAGTATACTTCCTGTGGTGACAGATCTTGCCTGATATGATCAACTGAAACTCGTTAGAGTAAGTCGAACAGCTATTATCACTAGTTTTTTTCTAAGATTGATTTTTAGATTAGCTGAATAGAAAAAAATGCCATTCCACAGAAACGAAAAATAAATATTATTTCGTCTGTCAAAAGGTTGAAGCAGCAGTCAAAACAAATAAAATAATTCCCCAATATGTCTTACCTCAACAAGAACTACGCCTTCGTCAAGCAGGAGAACTTTGAAGAATTCCTGAAGGTTATGGGTATGTACTTGTTGTGATATTTCTTATACAAAGTGTAACAGGATAAACGGAATACTTCTTATGGGGTCATTGTACTCATCGTTACGTACTGCTTTCACTGTGGGACCAACACAAACATCACGAAAAATGTCAACTGCCCCATACATTATTTTATTGCGATTTCGGGGTTGGTAAATGTAGTACATGTTGTTCGTGTTGTTTGTAATGATGTAGAATATTATCAGACTTAACGGACTGCATCCTGTGCAAACACAGATCACCGAAAAGTTGAATAACATGAAATATAAAAAAGGCCAAATCGATCCAGTTAATCATTAAGTGAGAGTAGGTATTTTTTTTTCAAAGTTCTACTGCATGTGAGCACGTGATAACTTTAGTTTGATGATTTTCATTCTTCTTTCTTGGTGATGCGTATTACCTTAAAATATCTCGGCAAAATGACGCTTGTCAAAATGACAGTAGAAAAAATAAACAAAACGGCGATTGGATTAAATAAATCTAATATTATTTTTATCATCGACCTAGGTATCCCAGACGAAAGTATCGCCAAGCTCCTGAAGTTCAACCCTGCCCAGAAGCTGGTGAAGGATGGAGACAACTACTCGTTGTTCACAGCTACTCCCGGGGGCACGCGAGAGATCAAATTCAAGTCTAGCGTCGAGTTCGATGATGATCTTGGACCTACGAAGATCCCGGTAAGTGTTTTGTACTTTGTGATGCTATTCTGTAAAAAATAGTATAAATATAGACAGTGTACGGGAAGTAAAATAGGGCATTTGACTACTATGAAAATATACATGAATGAATACTTATTAGCTAGACGTTATTAAAACAGTACGATTGGTGAAATTATAAAAAAAAAATCAAATACGTGACAGTAATAACGTCAAGTGCTTATATTGATAAGATGAAATTCCCGAATTTCCAAAAAAAGATAGCACAGAGAAGGAATGGTAACTTTCTTTCATCTTAGTTTCAACCGACGCAAATCCGGAGGAGGTTCTCAAGTCGACGCGTATATATAATATACATACTAATTGACCTGCGCAACTTTGTAAGCAACGCTTCTATTGGCCTTAGCGTGATGATATATAGCCTCTATAGCCTTCCTCGATAAATGGGCTATCTAACACTGAAACAATTTTTCAAATCGGACCAGTAGTTTCTGACAAACAAACAAACAAACTCTTCAGATTTGTAATATAAGTAAGTATACAGCACTAAGTGAGGACTCCATTAAATTCTAACGGGAACGGGAAAACAAGGGATACGCGCGTACGAAGTCGCGGGCAAAAACTAGTTTTACTACATATATTACTACTTTCTACTTCCAGGCGAAAACCACGTACGTCGTTGATGGCAACACAGTGACACAAACCATCAAAGCTCCCAAGGGTAACGCCACCTTCAAGCGGGAGTACAATGGCGATGATCTCGTCATGGTAAGTGAAACAATTAAATCTGACACAGTCTTGTAAAGCAGTATCGTGTAACCCAGTTCATAGGTTGTGGGACAGGTAGGCAGTCACTTCCACTAGACTGGGAAACTCCCAAGTTAGACAGGGAGCCAGCCCAACTGTTGTTGGGAAAAGGCTACAGAGGTTGAATACATTCAGCAAATTCTCTGGGTACTTTTCGGTTCGTACATTTTGCTTGAACCGCTCAATTGGTGACATACTAAGAGCGGATTTCACCAATGAAATTGAACGCGATCAGGGTACCTATTATGACATCTTAAAACCATGATGATAACGGTGTGGGAGAGAGATGGAGTTATACAACATGCATACCACAGTCCTTTTTTCACAGCTTAATCTAAATGGCATTAGCACATCATAATATTAGGGCCAAAGTACATCTGAACTGGGTTCAAGAGCTGTCAGGTTTGTATGCTGATCGCGATCAGTTTTATTGGTAAAATTCGCCCTATTAATAAAATATCACACCAATAAATTATTCTCTCTCAACTATGCATTATTAATAATAATATTCTCTTTTTTTTCAGACCGTCACCATGGACACATGGAGCGGCGTTGCCAAGAGTTATTACAAAGCTGAATAGGTTTATGTTTATCTAAGAAAAATCTTTTAACATCGTTTGTTGTTATGCTCCTACCTGCCTATGACTAAAACCTTGCGACAGTCCGTTTTTCAGAGACTTTTAACTCATCAGATAAGAGAAATAAAGTACATCTGAATGAACATTATTAATGTTCGATATCTTATTATCACATTCCACGTCCAAATTTTTTTTAAAGTGTTATAAATACATTTAAAATCAAATTTAAAAAAATGTTTAAAATTATTGTATGTATGCATCTGTGTAAAACCGACACTCTAATCATTTGAGGATTAGGTACAGTAATGGATAGATAATTTAAAAATCTAAATTATACACGTTTTGTTTAATTTCAAAATTTCGCATACCTTTTTTTAATAAAATAATTCCAAAAACTTTGCGAATTATATGGCGAACGGTGGGGTGCGGCAAAGAGGAAACGAATGCTCAAGTTTATTTGGTCAGGGAAACGCCTTAATTGTTAGAAATCAGTTGGTAGTCAACTCCTAATTATTTTAATTATTTAATTATTTCTATTTCCTTATACCTCATTTAATTTTTAAATAATTATAACTTAATCATCAATTTGTTTTTATCTATTGTAAAATAATTTGTAAAATTGTTACTAATAACAATGTTAATTTATTTACTTAATAGTAATGTTAAAGTGTATTGTATACACCTGTAAGTGACATATTTACATAGAACAAATCAATGTGAAATGTATGTAAAATGTTTTGTAAATGTGTAGTTTGTATTCCTCAATAAATTAATTAATAAATTCAGTGTATTTTTTCATTCTACTGAAGTAGTTCTGCCATTTGATGAAAACGCTACAAACAAACAGTCCTCTCGAAGACAATAAATTGTTGTAAGAAACTTTCTTTTCTAACTTTGTGGATGTCGGAAATTATCCAAGGAAAGATACTACCAGGATGAATGGCGTATGTGCTTTTCCAGACTATAATATATCACTGAGCCAAATTTCATTCAGATCTATTCAGCCGTTGCGGCGTGATCCATCATAAATTTTTGCATTTAATAGTAGAAAGAAAGATAAGATATTAATAGGCTCGCGTTTAAATCTCACCCGATGCAAAACGAAGAATGAGGAATGGACGACCTTTTCTCATTTGCAGCAGCTTATTCGCAAAGACAACGATTCAACTCCTCTAATGCATTCATGTCCAAAATTGTGCACTCGTTCCGCACTATGAGCTTGCACTGCTGCAAAAGGACTCTCCGGACGCTGTTTTTGACAATATTGCATGTTGAGGTATTATCGCTTGCAAGATTAAGCGGCAACTTAAAAACGCAATGTGCAGTCCGACCAACGCTAATTAAAGTAGCAGCATTGCCCGAGCAAGCCACAGCCAGTGCCATATTGTGGCCCTTGCGGAGTTGGGCCAGCAGAAGATTCAGCACAAACTTACCTGTACCTCCTGGTACGTCAAGAAGGAACAATCTCCTTTTTCCACTATATACTCGGCGCAGAATGGTTTCGTAGAAGTAATCGTGATGCCATTTCATTGTAATGCACTTCTAAAACCGCAATAGTAGTACAACATCACTTGACAATTCTCCTCTTCGCTGCAGTGTAGAAAGGCGAAATCGGCGAGACATTTTCCATATATGGAAATCATTTTATCTTTAATCAAACAAAAATCATTCAAAGTTGCTGACGTACACAGTATAAATTCGACCCTTGAACAAGTCTGGTCGCCCGTAGTTGTAAACGTATGCAAATGCATCGTGTGTAGGTACTCGTAGAGGTACCTTGTGTTACTTCCAAAATAATGATGGGGCCCATGGCCCCATGGTCCTATGGTCTACAGGTCAGTATCTGATGATGCAATCCTGGAGAAATAGAGGGAACTCTTTGTAACTTACTGGTTTTATCTTGGTTGGGAGGATGAACAAATGAATATATTGGCAGAGAGTTCACTTGTGGTTTTATTTGATTATACAGTAGTTACACAATGACACTTAATTATTACATACAGTTAATCCACGTCACGACAACACTACTCCGAGTGGAGCTCACCGAACGACTGGCTGGCCCGCATCGCCTGTGCCTTTTCTATGAGAAATGCTTACAATGCAATTGCTGACCTGTACGGTCGCTACACTCTTCAAATTCTAAAGGCATACTTGAAGCGATATGGATATTTTTTGTAAGAGCATTTTTTCGGAGTGGTCCTTTTTTAATTAAGTAATGATCTGATGGAAAACTTCGAAGATAGGCAACGGAACTCTTCATTAAATTATAGCAAGTGGACCTGGATTGCTGAAATCGCATGTTTGTTTATTGTTTACACCAGTTCATTTCATAACATCACGCCGGTATGTTGAGAAGGGGTAGGCACATGTGAATTTCAATATAGTTTTGAAGAATCACCACTAAAAAGTGTCAAATGAAATACTTTTTCACAAAATCATACAGCCGACTTCCAAATAAAAACTTTAATTTCAAAAGTCGGTGTCAAAAAACGAAGAAACAAAATCATAAATGCATAACATTTTTAACATTGTGTCGAGCCAGCGCGTCCCGCACTTGTTCTAACTAGGAGGCTTCTTCCTCTTCTCCCTCTCTCCCTTGACGAAGCCATCCTTGTCACACGTGCCTTTAGCTGGGCCTAGCTGCATCTGCACTGCACTGCACCTACACTGCACTGTACCTGCACTGCACTGCACTGCTGCTGCTTCTAATGGACTGCACTAGCCAAGTCACTACAATGCTCAGCTTCAAGAGCCCATCGCTGATTTGGTTGCCGTCAATGCTTTGCCAAGTTTTAGTTATTAACAATCGATCACTATTTCGCTTGTTGGTGCTGGCAGATGTTGTCACATAGTTTCAGCTGCTTGCGTTGTATGAGGTACATAGGTATGTTTTACTATTTTTCCTTAATTATTTTTAAGCGCCCAATTTTTCGTCAGGCTACCATCTCTATCGTTGACTCTAAGAGAAGTCATTCATTATCTCAAATTGATTTCCGGCCCTGATAAAATCTTTAAGTCATTGTGACCAGGCGTTTTTGTATCAAAACATTGTAGAAATTCATTCAAGTTAGGTGCTGATATTGATCTTTGATAATACTATTCACGACTATCAATCACTAGTATTTACCCAAAATGTTAGTAAATATAGGTACTACTTTCCTGTTCACATTTAGAATATTCATGGAAATCAACTTGCGTCACCACAGATTAAGGTTTCAAAGGTTACTTTGAAATCGCATAAGGAAAACATTGAGTACCTAAACTTTGGACTTATACAAGGTGTAACAAATTCCCAAAACGCAATACCTGACATTGGTCATTGAACTTATATTTTATTATTAACAACTTTAACCTCAGGATCAGAGGAGATGGAGATACTTATCTATCCCGCTCTGTACTAGCAGTGGCCTGTGCCCAGCAGAGGGACTGACGCGACTGCGCTCACGTTAAGGATCTTAACGTGAGCAAAGTCGCGACGTGATTAAGGTAAGCCTTAATCCGTCTCATCATAAAAAAATATTGCATTCCTTTAGTAAGTCACATGTACCTTCACGGGTACGTATCAAAATCCCGAATTTTAAAAGACCTAATTTTAAAATACCGATGGACGAAATCCCGATAATTGAAACGCCGAATGGTTATTTGGTCGAAAGTTTAAAATCTCGAAAGTTCATTTGCCCGAAAATTTAAAATCCCGAAGTTTAAAATCCCGAGGTACAAAATCCCGAAATTGCCACCGTATTATAACAATAATAACTTGTAACAATAGAGGGAATGTGGCGCACGGCGGCCGCTGCCGCGGCACGCTCGCTTCGCTCGCTCTCCTTCGCGCGTTTATTTACACTGTTCTAACCTAACCTAACCTAGGACATTCGATACTCTGATTCAGGATTTCATCCATCGGTATGTCGTTCATTCGGGATTTCGTCCATTCGGGATTTCGTCCTTTCGGGCATTTGAACGTCGGTATTTTGTTTTTCGATATAACGCGATAGTCGTTATTTTAACATTTAACATTTAAAACTTTCGGTATTTTGAATTTCGGTGTTTTGGACGTCGGTATTTCAACCATAGGTATTATGAACTTTCGGGATTTTGATACGTACCCACCTTCGGGTAGATACAGATAGTCTGAGATAGTCTGATGCAGTTTAGTTTACAACAAAAGTGGGCTCGAGACTCCTTCCAGTGTTTTTCACTTAGGTATCCTTTTAGTTTCGAAGTTGGCTAAACCCGCACACTGAAAATTCACCCTGTTTGACTTACTGGGATGGGTTTCAGTCGTTCGGATCAGGCAAGATCTGTTGCTTCCAGATGCTTCTGTTACGCCATCTGATATTATTATATACTGATACTTCCTGTGGTGACAGATCTTGCCTGATCTGATCAACTGAATCTCGTTAGAGTAAGTCAAACAGCTATTATCACTAGTTTTTTAGATTAGCTGAATAGAAAAAAATGCCATTCCACAGAAACGCAAAGTAAATATTATTTATTTAAAATCTATTTATTAAAAAAAAAAAATTTTTTGGGTGTCTGGATCTCTTTATTGCATAAAAAAGTACACTTGTTGGCATACCTATGGTGGATTGCTTCAGTTTAGAAATCCTAGACCCTGTATTCAGCACCGACCGGGCTTACAGTGGCCACCTGCATCATCTTATCAGTGATTAAGACGACTTCAATCAAAATACATCTAATACTTAGATATCCAGTCACGTATGATAAGCAATTTTCTATTTTGGACGTTATGAATCACAGATTAGAGTGTAATTATAAGAGGAGACTGATCGATTCCTGGCCATTCATAAATCGTCTGTCGAAAGGTCGAAACAGCAGTCAAAACAAATAAAATAATTCCTCAATATGTCTTACCTCAACAAGAACTACGCCTTCGTCAAGCAGGAGAACTTTGAAGAATTCCTGAAGGTTATGGGTATGTACTTGTGATATTTCTTACACAAAGTGTAACAGAATAAACGGAATACCTCTTATGGGGTCATTGTACTCATCATTACGTACTGCTTTCACTGTGGGACCAACACAGACATCGCGAAAAATGTCAACTGCCCCATACATTATTTTATTGCGATTTCGGGGTTGGTAAATGTAGTACATGTTGTTCGTGTTGTTTGTAATGATGTAGAATATTATCAGACTTAACGGACTGCATCCCGTCCAAACAGAGATCACAGAAAAGTTGAATAACATGAAATATAAAAAAGGCCAAATCGATCCAGTTAATCAAGTGATGCACATTCTAAAAGTGTTTTTTTTTCAAAGTTCTACTGCATGTGAGCACGTGATAAGTTTAGTTTGATGATTTTCATTCTTCTTTCTTGGTGATACCTATTACCTTAAAATATCTCGGCAAAATGACACTTTAGGGCACATGTTGTAAAAAAACTAAATGGCGATTGGATTAAATAAATCAAATATTATTTTTATCATCGACCTAGGTATCCCAGACGAAAGTATCGCCAAGCTCCTGAAGTTCAACCCTGCCCAGAAGCTGGTGAAGGATGGAGACAACTACTCGTTGTTCACAGCTACTCCCGGGGGCACGCGAGAG
This sequence comes from Lacanobia oleracea, assembly GCA_950371165.1. Lineage (NCBI taxonomy): Eukaryota > Metazoa > Arthropoda > Insecta > Lepidoptera > Noctuidae > Lacanobia > Lacanobia oleracea. The sequence goes on along the minus strand of OX493406.1, from coordinate 5,511,663 downwards.
ATCAAATTCAAGTCTGGCGTCGAGTTCGATGATGATCTTGGACCTACGAAGATCCCGGTAAGTGTTTTGTACTTTGTGATGCTATTCTGTAAAAAATAGTATAAATATAGACAGTGTACGGGAAGTAAAATAGGGCATTTGACTACTATGAAAATATACATGAATGAATACTTATTAGCTAGATGTAACTAAAACAGTACGATTGGTGAAATTATAAATAAAAAACGTGACAGTAATAACGTCAAGTGCTTATATTTATAAGATGAAATTCCCAAATTTCCAAAAAAAGATAGCACAGAGAAGGAATGGTAACTTTCTTTCATCTTAGTTTCAACCGACGCAAATCCGGAGGAGGTTCTCAAGTCGACGCGTATATATAATATATAAACTAATTTACCTGCGCAACTTTGTAAGCAACGCTTCTATTGGTCTTAGCGTGATGATATATAGCCTCTATAGCCTTCCTCGATAAATGGGCTATCTAACACTGAAATATTTTTTCAAATCGGACCAGTAGTTTCTGAAAAACAAACAAATAAACTCTTCAGATTTGTGATATAAGTAAGTATACAGCACTAAGTGAGGACTCCATTAAATTCTAACGGGAACGGTAAAACACGGGATACGCGCGTACGAAGTCGCGGGCAAAAACTAGTTTTACTACATATATTACTACTTTCTACTTCCAGGCGAAAACCACGTACGTCGTTGATGGCAACACAGTGACACAAACCATCAAAGCTCCCAAGGGTAACGCCACCTTCAAGCGGGAGTACAATGGCGATGATCTCGTCATGGTAAGTGAAACAATTAAATCTGACACAGTCTTGTAAAGCAGTATCGTGTAACCCAATTCATAGGTTGTGGAGGACAGGTAGGCAGTCACTTCAACTGGACTGGGAAACTCCCATGTTAGACTGGGAGCCGACCGAACTGTTTTTGGGAAAAGGCTACAGAGGTTGAATACATTCAGCAAATTCTCTGGGTAATTTTCGGCTCATACATTTTGCTTGAACCACTCAATTGGCGACATACTGAGACCGAATTCTACCAATGAAATTGAAAGCGATCAGGGTACCTATTATGACATCTTAAAACTATGATTGTAGCGGTGTGGGAGAGGGACGGAGTTATACAACACGTATAACACTGTCCCTTTTTCACAGCTTAAGGTGGATGCGCCAGGGTAGCCAACGAAATTCAAATTTTGTTTCGTTTTTGCAATTTGCAAGTCAGTATTAGGTTTTATGTTGATTAAATTATAATTCGCGGGCGTAAGAATTATACATTTTCAGAATTATAACCATTTAAGTCAGCAATAAAACTCTATGGGGCCAGGTAACCCGAAAGAATGACTATTTCATGAAATCTTGTCATTTTAGGATTATACCGACTTACAGAGTTATTTTACTGATTTTAATGGTTATAATTCTGAAAATACATAAATCTTACGCCCGCGAATCATACTTTAATCAACATACTACTCTGTCAAGAAAGTACCGGGAAAAGATCAATAATACACAAAATGTCTGTTATTCATCCAAATTTATTTTATCACCTTCAATGTATGCTCCTTTAGAAACGATACACTTGCGCCAACGAATAATCCATTCATCAAAACATTTTTTAAACGCTGCTTCCGGAATTGAGTTCAGTTCTCGCCGCGAATTCTCCTTTATGTCCTCTATCGATTGAAAACGGGTGCTACGAAGTGGTAATTTGAGTTTAGAAAAAAGAAAAAAGTCAGCAGGAGCCATATCTGGTGAATATGGTGGTTGCTGGATGGTATTTGTTGAGTGTTTGGTTAAAAATTCGTTCACAATGATAGCCTTGTGCGAGGCGCATTGTCGTGGTGCAAAATCCAAGAATTTTCTTTCCACGAATCTGGCCTTTTTCGTCAAATTTGCTCTCTTAAACGCCGCATAACGCTCAAATAATATTCTTTATTTACCGTTAGACCTTCCGGTAAGAATTCAGAGTGCACAACACCGCGATAGTCAAAGAAAACAGTCAACATGACTTTGACTTTTGATCGACTTTGGCGTGGTTTTTTCGGTTTCGGTTCAGTTGGAAGGCGCCACTCCGAAGCTTGTTGACTAGTTTGCATGTCAAACTCTTACGAGTTACCCACGTCTCATCACCAGTAACAATGCGTTTCATGAATGTTGGGTCCGAACTGACTCGTTCTAGCATGTCCTCAGCGACTTTAATGCGATTGAGTTTTTGGAGAAAATTCAGATCTTTTGGGACTAGCCGAGCAGCAACATGTTTCATACCCAAATGATTAGTTAAAATGGTACGGATCGACTCGTGAGATACAGAAAGTTCGGCGGCTATCTCTCTCAGAGTTGAATGGGGATTTTCAGTCACTATTTCCTTCACTTTTGCGATGTTAACTTCAGTTGCAGACGTTGACGGCCTACCAGAGCGAGGCAAATCTTCCATCACATCTCGACCGCTTTTGAACGCTTTGAACCACTCATAAGCACGAGTTTTTGATAAAGTCGATTCACCGTAAGCCTTCTGTAACATTTTCAGTGACTCCGAACACGAAATTCCATTGGCGATGCAAAATTTAAGAGAAACTCTTTGTTCGATATTTTTGTCCATTATGAAATTCTCAATACACACTATATATGATCAATCAATCAATCAATCAATATTCTTTATTTGTAAACATAGGTTAAAAGTTGATATTACTAAAACCAGCACTGTATTTAATATAAATAACAGATGCAACTCAAACTCCGCGCCAAAATGGAAAACAGTTGTGCCAATCTAACAACTACAAAAAAACAATAATTTGAATTTGGAACCATGAACACATCATCCATTCCCGATACTTTTTTGACTGAACGTATAACCTAATACTAACTTGCAAATTGCAAAAAACGTAAGACAATTTGAATTTCGCGGGCTACCCTGGCGCAAACACCTTAATCTGGATGGCATTAGCACGTCATAATAGGGACACAGTACATCTGAAAAATTTCTCACAAATAAATTATTCTCTCTCAACTATGCATTATTTATAATGTTCTCTTTTTTTTTTTTCAGACCGTCACCATGGACACATGGAGCGGCGTTGCCAAGAGTTATTACAAAGCTGAATAGGTTTAAGTTTATTTAAAAAACTCATTCATTCATTCATTCATTCATTTATTTATTCATATAACAATTTTCATTGTAGTTGAATATTTCGTGCATTAATTAACTACTTTTAAAACAAACTATGTAACGTTTATTTTTATACTCCGGCCTGCCTATGCCTTAATTCATTAATTGTTATAAATCAGTTTGTAGTCAACTCCTTATTTTTAATACTAACAAAATTATTTTTTTTATCCTTATACCTCACTTAATTTTTAAATAATTATTACTTAATCATCAATTTGTTTTTAAAATTTATAAAATAAAATGTAAAATGGTTACTAATAATAATGTTAATTTATTTAATAGTTAAGTTAAAGTGTATTAAGTTGTGAACACCTGTAAGTAACGTGACATATTTACACAGAACAGAGCAATGTCAATATATGTTAAATGTTTTGTAAATATATAGTTGGTATTCCTCAATAAATAAATTAATAAATTCAGAGTATTTTGTCACTTTAATAAAGTGTTTCTACCATTTGATAAAAATGCTACAAACAAGCAGTATACTCGAAGTCACTAAATTGTTGTAAGAAACTTTCTTTTCTAACTTTGTGAATGTCGGAAATTATCCAAGGAAAGATACTACCAGGATTAATGGCGTATGTGCTTTTACAGACTATAATATATCACTGAGCCAAATTTCATTTAGATCTATTCAGCCGTTGCGGCGTGATCCATCCAAACTTTTGCAATTAATAGTAGAAAGAAAGATAAGATATTAATAGGCTCGCGTTTAAATCTCACCCGATGCAAAACGAAGAACGAGGAATGGATGACCTTTTCTCATTTGCAGCAGCTTATTCGCAAGGGCAACGGTTCAACTCCTCTAATGCATTCATGCCCAAAATTGTCCACTCGTTCCGTACTATGAGCTTGCACTGCTGCAAAATGACTCTCTGGACACTGTTTTTGACAATATTGCATGTTGATGTATCTTCGCTTGCAAGATAAAGTGGCAACTTAAAAACGGAATGTGCAGTCCGACCAACGCTAATTAAAGTAGCAGCAATGCCCGAGCAAGCCACAGCCAGAACTATATTGCGACCCTTGCGGAGTTGGGCCCGCAGAAGATTCAGCACAAACTTACCTGTACCTCCTGGTACGTCAAGAAGGAACAATACCCCCTTTCCACTATATACTCGGCGCAGAATGGTTTCGTAAAAGTAATCGGGATGCCATTTCATTGTAATGCACTTCTAAAACCGCGATAGTAGTTTAACTACATTACAACATCTCTTGACAATTCTCCTCTTCGCTGCGGTGTAGAAAGGCGAAATCGGCGAGACATTTTCCAGATATGGAAATCATTTTATCTTCAATCAAACATAAATCATTGTCCAAGATCAGGTCATTGTGAGCGCCATCGAGCCCTATGAACAAGATCTTCTGATAAAGCGTCTTTGTATTTATTCTAAAGCTTTGAATAATTCGCAAGTGCTCACTAAAATTGCGAACCGGTCCCTAACTTTGGCTGCTGAGCGACAAAAGACGGCTTCAGCAACGTTACTCGTTCTTGACTATCTACGGTTTTAAGCACCTGAAAAATGGTCGGGCTCTGCACCTTATTAAATAACATTTGGAAGCAATAACATTCAAAGTTGCTGACGTACACAGTATAAATTCGACCCTTGAACAAGTCTGGTCGCCCATAGTTGTAAACGTATGCAAATGCATCGTGTGTAGGTATTCGTAGAGGTACCTTGGGTTACAAAATAATGATGGGGCCCATGGCCCCATGGTCCTATGGTCTACAGGTCAGTATCTGATGATGCAATCCTGGAGAAATAGAGGGAACTCTTTGTAACTTACTGGTTTTATCTTGGTTGGGGGAGGATGAACAAATGAATATATTGGCAGAGAGTTCACTTGTGGTTTTATTTGATTATACAGTAGTTACACAATGACACTTAATTATTACATACAGACGACAACACTACTCCGAGTGGAGCTCACCGAACGACTGGCTGGCCCGCATCGCCTGTGCCTTTTAAAAAAAGTCGGTGTCAAAAAACGAAGAAACAAAATCATTAATGCATAACATTTTTAACATTGTGTCGAGCCAGCGCGTCCCGCACTTGTTCTAACTAGGAGGCTTCTTCCTCTTCTCCCTCTCTCCCTTGACGAAGCCATCCTTGTCACACGTGCCTTTAGCTGGGCCTAGCTGCATCTGCACTGCACTGCACCTACACTGCACTGTACCTGCACTGCACTGCACTGCTGCTGCTTCTAATGGACTGCACTAGCCAAGTCACTACAATGCTCAGCTTGAAGAGCCCATCGCTGATTTGGTTGCCGTCAATGCTTTGCAACAATCAACAACCAAACCAAACCAAATTAACAATCGATCACTATTTCGCTTGTTGGTGCTGGCAGCTGTTGTCACATAGTTTCAGCTGCTTGCGTTGTATGAGGTATATAGGTATGTTTTACTATTTTTCCTTAATTATTTTTAAGCGCCCAATTTTTCGTCAGGCTACCATCTCTATCGTTGACTCTAAGAGAAGTCATTCATTATCTCAAATTGATTTCCGGCCCTGATAAAATCTTTAAGTCATTGTGTCCAGGCGTTTTTGTATCAAAACATTGTAGAAATTCATTCAAGTTAGGTGCTGATATTGATCTTTGATAATACTATTCACGACTATCAATCACTAGTATTTACCCAAAATTTTAGTAAATATAGGTACTACTTTCCTGTTCACATTTAGAATATTCATGGAAATCAACTTGCGTCACCACAGATTAAGGTTTCAAAGGTTACTTTGAAATCGCATAAGGAAAACATTGAGTACCTAAACTTTGGACTTATACAAGGTGTAACAAATTCCCAAAACGCAATACCTGACATTGGTCATTGAACTTATAATTTATTATTAACAACTTTAGCCTCAGGATCAGAGGAGATAGAGATACTTATCTATCCCGCTCTGTACTAGCAGTGACCTGTGCCCAGCAGAGGGACTGACGCGACTGCGCTCACGTTAAGGATCTTAACGTGAGCAAAGTCGCGACGTGATTCAGGTAAGCCTTAATCCGTCTCATCATAAAAAAATATTGCATTCCTTTAGTAAGTCACATGTACCTTCACGGGTACGTATCAAAATCCCGAATTTTAAAAGACCTAATTTTAAAATACCGATGGACGAAATCCCGATAATTGAAACGCCGAATGGTTATTTGGTCGAAAGTTTAAAATCTCGAAAGTTCATTTGCCCGAAAATTTAAAATCCCGAAGTTTAAAATCCCGAGGTACAAAATCCCGAAATTGCCACCGTATTATAACAATAATAACTTGTAACAAGGGAATGTGGCGCACGGCGGCCGCTGCCGCGGCACGCTCGCTTCGCTCACTCGCCTTCGCGCGTTTATTTACACTGTTCTTACCTAACCTAACCTAGGACATTCGATACTCTGATTCAGGATTTCATCCATCGGTATTTCGTTCATTCGGGATTTCGTCCATTCGGGATTTCGTCCTTTCGGGCATTTGAACATCGGTATTTTGTGTTTCGGTATAACGACTATCGACATTTAAAACTTTCGGTATTTTGAATTTCGGTGTTTTGGACGTCGGTATTTCAACCATAGGTATAATGAACTTTCGGGATTTTGATACGTACCCACCTTCACACAACGAAAATTTTCGGATGGTGTAAACTAGAGAGTACTTTTTTTTCGAAATCGACCGTTTCTATTCCTGACTAGGAATAAGTACCGATTTTTCAAACACCAATGATGCAGTTTAGTTTACAACAAAAGTGGGCTCGAGACTCCTTCCAGTGTTTTTCACTTAGGTATACTTTTAGTTTCGAAGTTGGCTAAACCCGCACACTGAAAATTCACCCTGTTTGACTTACTGGGATGGGTTTCAGTCGTTCGGATCAGGCAAGATCTGTTGCTTCCAGATGCTTCTGTTACGCCATCTGATATTATTATATACTGATACTTCCTGTGGTGACAGATCTTGCCTGATCTGATCAACAGAATCTCGTTAGAGTAAGTCAAACAGCTATTATCACTAGTTTTTTTCTAAGATTGATTTTGAGATTAGCTGAATAGAAAAAAATGCCATTCCACAGAAACGCAAAGTAAATATTATTTATTTCAAATCTATTTATTAAAAAAAAAAAAATTTTTTTGGGTGTCTGGATCTCTTTATTGCATAAAAAAGTACACTTGTTGGCATACCTATGGTGGATTGCTTTAGTTTAGAAATCCAAGACCCTGTATTCAGCACCGACCGGGCTTACAGTGGCCACCTGCATCATCTTATCAGTGATTAAGACGACTTCAATCAAAATACATCTAATACTTAGATATCCAGTCACGTATGATAAGCAATTTTCTATTTTGGACGTTATGAATCACAGATTAGAGTGTAATTATAAGAGGAGGCTGATCGATTCCTGGCCATTCATAAATCGTCTGTCGAAAGGTCGAAGCAACAGTCAAAACAAATCAAATAATTCCCCAATATGTCTTACCTCAACAAGAACTACGCCTTCGTCAAGCAGGAGAACTTTGAAGAATTCCTGAAGGTTATGGGTATGTACTTGTTGTGATATTTCTTATACAAAGTGTAACAGGATAAACGGAATACTTCTTATGTTGTCATTGTACTCATCAGTACGTACTGCTTTCACTGTGGGACCAACACAGACATCAAAAAGAAAAAGTCGACTGCCCCATACATTATTTTATTGCGATTTCGGGGTTGGTAAATGTAGTACATGTTGTTCGTGTTGTTTGTAATGATGTAGAATATTATCAGACTTAACGGACTGCATCCTGTGCAAACAGAGATCACCGAAAAGTTGAATAACATGAAATATAAAAAAAGGCCAAATCGATCCAGTTAATCATTAAGTGAGAGTAAGTTTTTTTTTTTAAAGTTCTACTGCATGTGAGCACGTGATAAGTTAAGTTTGATGATTTTCATTCTTCTTTCTTGGTGATCCTATTACCTTAAAATATCTCGGCAATATGACACTTTAGGGGCACCATGGTTCTGAAAAAAAAAAATAGTAGAAAAAGAACAAAATGGCGATTGGATTAAATAAATCTAATATTATTTTTATCATCGACCTAGGTATCCCAGACGAAAGTATCGCCAAGCTCCTGAAGTTCAACCCTGCCCAGAAGCTGGTGAAGGATGGAGACAACTACTCGTTGTTCACAGCTACTCCCGGGGGCACGCGAGAGATCAAATTCAAGTCTGGCGTCGAGTTCGATGATGATCTTGGACCTACGAAGATCCCGGTAAGTGATTTGTATTTTGTGATGCTATTCTGTAAAAAATAGTAAAAATATAAGCGTACGGGAAGTAAAATAGGGCATTTGACTACTATGAATTAATACTTACAAGATAGACGTTATTAAAAAAGTACGATTGGTGAAATGATAAATAAATAAAATACAATCAAATAACAGTAATAAGGTGAAATTCCGAATTTATAAGAAAAGACAGCACAGAGGTGGAATAGTAACTTCCTTCCATATTAGTTTTCACTGTGAGATTTTTAACCGACGAAAAACCAGAGGAGGTTCTCAAGTTGACACGTATATGTATACATATATACAATGGTTGGGGATACTGTGGCGGAACTTACTCATTTACGGCATATATTAGTATCCTAATTTATAAAATTCTTCCGGTACTGGTGACTGAATGAGTTACTGACAGACAATGCACAGCCGAAACTGCTGGTCGTAGAAAGCTGAAATTTGACATGTAGATTCCTTGAGGAGTGTAAGAAGAGTGTGAGGATTCCCCGAATTGTTAACTTCTACGTGCGCCGGTGGAACCAAAAGGTTCCATTTGCGATACAACGGTGGGGCATTGGTGAGCCAAAATGTTAACGGGATATGCGGGTACGAAGTCGCGGGCAAAGGCTAGTTTTACTACATATGTTACTATTTTCTACTTCCAGGCGAAAACCACGTACATCGTTGATGGCAACACAGTGACACAAACCATTAAAGCTCCCAAGGGTAACGCCACCTTCAAGCGGGAGTACAATGGCGATGATCTCGTCATGGTAAGTGAAACAATTATATCTGACACAGTCTTGTACAGCTGTATCGTGTTTATAGGTTGTGGAGGACAGGTGGGCAGTCGCTTCCACTAGACTGGGAAACACCCAAGTTAGACTGGGAGCCGACCGAACTGTTGTTGGGAAAAGGCTACAGAGGTTGAATACATTCAGCAAATTCTCTGGGTAATTTTCGGCTCATACATTTTGCTTGAACCACTCAATTGGCGACATACTGAGACCGAATTCTACCAATGAAATTGAAAGCGATCAGGGTACCTATTATGACATCTTAAAACCATGATTGTAGCGGTGTGGGAGAGGGACGGAGTTATACAACACGTATAACACTGTCCCTTTTTCACAGCTTAAGGTGGATGCGCCAGGGTAGCCAACGAAATTCAAATTTTGTTTCGTTTTTGCAATTTGCAAGTCAGTATTAGGTTTTATGTTGATTAAAGTATGATTCGCGGCCGTAAGAATTATACATTTTCAGAATTATAACCATTTAAGTCAGCAATAAAACTCTATGGGGCCAGGTAACCCGAAAGAATGACTATTTCATGAAATCATGTCATTTTATGATTATACCGACTTACAGAGTTATTTTACTGAATTTAATGGTTATAATTCTGAAAATACATAAATCTTACGCCCGCGAATCATACTTTTAATAATTAATACTAACTTGCAAATTGCAAAAAACGTAAGACAATTTGAATTTCGCGGGCTACCCTAGCGCAAACACCTTAATCTGGATGGCATTAGCACGTCATAATAGGGACACAGTACATCTGAAAAATTTCTCACAAATAAATTATTCTCTCTCAACTATGCATTATTTATAATGTTCTCTTTTTTTTTTCAGACCGTCACCATGGACACATGGAGCGGCGTTGCCAAGAGTTATTACAAAGCTGAATAGGTTTAAGTTTATTTAAAAAACTCATTCATTCATTCATTCATTTATTTATTCATATAACAATTTTCATTGTATTTGAATATTTCGTGCATTAATTAACTACTTTTAAAACAAACGATGTAACGTTTATTGTTATACTCCGGCCTGCCTATGCCTTAATTCATTAATTGTTATAAATCAGTTTGTAGTCAACTCCTTGTTTTTAAAACTAACAAAATTATTTTTTTTATCCTTATACCTCACTTAATTTTTAAATAATTATAACTTAATCATCAATTTGTTTTTAAAATTTATAAAATAAAATGTAAAATGGTTACTAATAATAATGTAAATTTATTTAATAGTTAAGTTAAAGTGTATTAAGTTGTGAACACCTGTAAGTGACGTGACATATTTACACAGAACAGAGCAATGTCAATATATGTTAAATGTTTTGTAAATATATAGTTGGAATTCCTCAATAAATAAATTAATAAATTCAGAGTATTTTGTCACTTTAATAAAGTATTTCTACCATTTGATAAAAACGCTACAAACAAGCAGTATACTCGAAGACACTAAATTGTTGTAAGAAACTTTCTTTTCTAACTTTGTGAATGTCGGAAATTATCCAAGGAAAGATACTACCAGGATTAATAGCGTATGTGCTTTTACAGACTATAATATATCACTGAGCCAAATTTCATTCAGATCTATTCAGCCGTTGCGGCGTGATCCATCCAAACTTTTGCAATTAATAGTAGAAAGAAAGATAAGATTAAATCTCACCCGATGCAAAACGAAGAACGAGGAATGGATGACCTTTTCTCATTTGCAGCAGCTTATTCGCAAGGACAACGGTTCAACTCCTCTAATGCATTCATGCCCAAAATTGTCCACTCGTTTCGTACTATGAGCTTGCACTGCTGCAAAAGGACTCTCTGGACACTGTTTTTGACAATATTGCATGTTGATGTATCTTCGCTTGCAAGATTAAGCGGCAACTTAAAAACGGAATGTGCAGTCCGACCAACGCTAATTAAAGTAGCAACAATGCCCGAGCAAGCCACAGCCAGAACTATATTGCGACCCTTGCGGAGTTGGGTCAGCAGAAGATTCAACACAAACTTACCCGTACCTCCTGGTACGTCAAGAAGGAACAATACCCCCTTTCCACTATTTACTCGGCGCAGAATGGTTTCGTAAAAGTAATCGGGATGCCATTTCATTGTCACGCACTTCTAAAACCGCAGTAAGTTTAACTCTATGACAACATTGCTTGACAATTCCTCTTTGCTGCGATGTAGAAAGGCGAAAATGGCGAGACATTTTCCAGATATGGAAATAATTTTATCCTCAATCAAACATAAATCATTGTCAATGATCAGGTCATTGTGAGCGCCATCGAGCCCTATGCACAATATCTTCTGATAAGGCGTCCTTGTATTTATCCTAAAGCTTTGGATAGTCTCCAAGTGCTCACTAAAATTGCCAACCGGTCCCTAACTTTGGCTGCTGAGCGACAAAGGACGGCTTCGGCAACGTTACTCATTCTTGACTCTCTAAGGTTTTAAGCACCTGAAAAATGGTCCGGCTCTGCACCTTATTAAGTAACATTCGGAAGCAATAACATTCAAAGTTGCTGACGTACACAGTACAAATTCGACCCTTGAACAAGTCTGGTCGCCCGTAGTTGTAAACGTATGAAAATGCATCATGTGTAGGTACTCGTGGAGGTACCTTGGATTACTTACAAGATAATGACGGGGCCCATGGCCCCATGGTCCTATGGTCATCAGGTCAGTATCTGATGATGCAATCCTGGAGAAATAGAGGGAACTCTTCAAATTCTAAAGGCATACTTGAAGCGATATGGATATTTTTTGTAAAAGTATTTTTCGGAGTGGTCCCATTTCAATTTAGTAATGATCTGATGGAAAACCTCGAAGATAGGCAATGGAACTCCTCATTAAATTATAGCAAGTCGACCTGGATTGCTGAAATCGCATGTTTGTTTATTGTTTACACCAGTTCATTTCATAACATCGCGCCGGTATGTTGAGAAGGAGTACGCACATGTGAATTTCAATATAGTTTTGAAGAATCACCACTTAAAAGTGTCAAATAAAATACTTTTGCACAAAATCATACAGCCGACTTCCAAATAAAAACTTTAATTTCAAAAGTCGATGTCAAAAACGAAGAAACAAATTAAAAAACGCATGTTTTAATATATTGGGTCCAGCCAGCGCGTCCCGCACTGGTTTTAATTAGGAGGCTTCTTCCTCTTCTCTCTCTCTCCACCTTGACGAAGCCATCCTTGTCACACGTGCCTGTAGCTGGGCCTTGCTGTTTGGAACCCTTGTTGGTAGGTTCACAACAGCTCTACTTATTCTCCTTCTTGGTCTGCACCACTAAACACTACTGCACTGCACCTGCACTGCGGCTACTAGACAGCACTATTATTTATGCACTAGCCAAGTCACAACAAAGCTCTGCTTCAAGAGCCCATCGCTGATGTGGTTGCCGTCAATGCTTTGCCAAGTTTTAGTTATTAACAATCGGTCACTATTTCGGTTGTTGGCGCTGGCAGCAGTTGTAGCATAGTTTCAGCTGCTTGCTTTGTCATCATCATCATCTGCCTAGCCTTTTCCCAACTACACTGGGGTCGGCTTCCAGTCAAACCGGATTCAGCTGAATACCAGTGTTTAACGTGGAGCGGCTGCCTACCAGACCTCCACAACCCATTAACTGGGTAACACGGTACTTTCTTGGCAAGACTGGAGTCAGATTTACTGGCTTCTGACTATCCGTAACGACTGCCAAAGATCTACAAATGACAGCCGGGACCAACGGCTTAACGTGCTTTCCGAGGCACGGAGGAAACTCGGTATGTTGAGATGGTCACCCATCCACAGACCAACCTTGCCTCAGCTGCTTGCTTTGTATGAGGTAGTATATAGGTATATTCTACCATTTTTCCGTAATTATTTTTAAGTGCCCAATTTTTCGTCAGGTTACCATCGCTATCGTTGACTCTAAGAGAAGTCATTCATTATTTCAAATTGATTTCCGGCCCTGATAAAATCTTTAAGTCATTGTGACCAGGCGTTTTTGTATCAAAACATTGTAGAAATTCATTCAAGTTAAGTACTGATATTGATCTTTGATTATACTATTCACGACTATCAATCACTCGTATTTACCCAAAATTTTAGTAAATATAGGTACTACTTTCCTGTTCACATTTAGAATTTTCATGGAAATCAACTTGCGTCACCACAGATTAAGGTTTCAAAGGTTACTTTGAAATCGCATAAGGAAAACATTGAGTACCTAAACTTTGGACTTATACAAGGTGTAACAAATTACCAAAACGCAATACCTGACATTGGTCATTGAACTTATAATTTATTATTTACAACTTTAGCCTCAGGATCAGAGGAGATGGAGATACTTATCTATCCCGCTCTGTACTAGCAGTGACCTGTGCCCTTCAGAGGGACTGACGCGACTTCGCTTACGTTAAGGATCTTAATGTGAGCAAAGTCGCGACGTGAGTAAGTTAAGGTAAGCTTTTATCCGTTATATCATCATTTCATCTTTGTAAAGCCATATGTACCTTCACACAACGACACTTTTGGATGGTGTAAAATAGAGAGTATTTTTTTTTTTTTCATAATCAACTGGTTCGATTCCTGACTAGGAATAAGTACCGATTCATCAAAATCCAATAATGCAGTTTTAGTTTACAACAAAATCGGGCTCGAGACTCCTTCCAGTGTTTTCCACTTAGGTATCCTTTTAGTTTCGGAGTTGGCTAAACCCACACACTGAAAATTCACTCTGTATAGCTGTTTGACTTACTGGGATGGGTTTCAATCGTTCGAATCAGGCAAGATCTGTTACTTCCAGATGCTTCTGTTACGCCATCTGATTTTGTATACTTCCTGTGGTGACAGATGTTGCCTAATCTGATCGACTGGAACTCGTTAGAGTTAAAAGTGAAACAGCAATTGTCGGAAATCGATTATCACTAGTTTTTTTCTAAGTTTGATTTTTAGACAGCGTTACAGCTGAATACAAAAAAAATGCCATTGCATAGAAACGCAAAGAAAATATTATCTAATTAAATTTTATTTATTTGTTAAAAAAAAATGAATTTCTTGGGTCTCTGGATCTCGTTATTGCTAAAAAAACTACACTCATTAGCAGTACCTATGGCGGAATGCCTTAGTTTAGAAATCCAACACCCTGTATTCAGCACCGACCGGGCTTACAGTGGCCACCTGCATCATCTTATCAGTGATTAAGACGACTTCAATCAAAATACGTCTAATACTAAGATATGTCACGTATGTAAGCAATTTTTTATTTTGAACGTTATGAATCACAGATTAGAGTGTAATTATTTAAAGAGGAGGCTGATCGGTTCCTGGCCATTCATAAATCGTCTGCCGAAAGGTCGAAACAGCAGTCAAAACAAAACAAAACAAATAATTCCCCAATATGTCTTACCTCAACAAGAACTATGCCTTCGTCAAGCAGGAGAACTTTGAAGGATTCCTGAAGGCTATGGGTATGTACTTGTTGTGATATTTCTTATACAAAGTGTAACAGAATAAACGCAATACCTCTTAAGGGGTCATTGTACTCATCGTTACGTACTGCTTTCACTATGGGACCAACACAGATATCGCGAAAAAAAATCGACTGCCTCATAATGTTTGCATTACTCGGAAAATGTTGATTTTTTATCGCGATTTAGTGGTTAGTCTCATGGTAAAAGATGTTCGTAATGATGTAGAACATTATCTGAGCTGACGGGCTCTGTCCCGCCCAGACAGAGTTCATAGAAAAGTTGTTCGTAATGATGTAGAACATTATCTGAGCTGACGGGCTCTGTCCCGTCCAGACAGAGTTCATAGAAAAGTTGTTCGTAATGATGTAGAACATTATCTGAGCTGACGGGCTCTGTCCCGTCCAGACAGAGTTCATAGAAAAGTTGTTCGTAATGATGTAGAACATTATCTGAGCTGACGGGCTCTGTCCCGAAAGACAGAGTTCATAGAAAAGTTGTTCGTAATGATGTAGAACATTATCTGAGCTGACGGGCTCTGTCCCGTACAGACAGAGTTCATAGAAAAAGGCCAAATCGATCTCAAGTGAGATGCACTTTCTAAGTATTTTTTCAAAGTTCTACTGAATTGATAAGTTTAGTTTGATGATTTTCATTCTTCTCTCTTGGTGATCATCATCTGCCTAGCGTTTTCCCAACTATATTTGGGTCGGCTTCCAATCAAGCCGGATTTAGCTGAATATCAGTATTTTACGTGGTGCGACTGCCTGAGGAGCTCGTGGCTAAATAATAACAGCCGCACGGGTCGATCTTTAAGGACCAACCTTGGCAAGACAGAAACAGACTGACGCTTGCCAAGGTTGGTCTGTGTATGGGTGACCATCTTAATATACCGAGTTTCCTCCATGCCTCGGAAAGCACTTTAAGCCGTTGGTCCCGGCTGTCATTTGTAGATCTTTGGCAGTCGTTACGGATTGTCAGAAGCCAGTAAATCTGACTCCAGTCTTGCCAAGAAATACCGTGTTACCCAGTTAATGGATTGTGGAGGTCTGGTAGGCAGCCGCTCCACGTGAAACACTGGTATTCAGCTGAATCCGGTTTGACTAAAAGGCGACCCCAATATAGTTGGGAAAAGGCTAGGCAGATAACGTGGTGCGAATTAAATAAATCTAATATTATTTTTATCATCGACCTAGGTATCCCAGACGAAAGTATCGCCAAGCTCCTGAAGTTCAACCCTGCCCAGAAGCTGGTGAAGGATGGAGACAACTACTCGTTGTTCACAGCTACTCCCGGGGGCACGCGAGAGATCAAATTCAAGTCTGGCGTCGAGTTCGATGATGATCTTGGACCTACGAAGATCCCGGTAAGTGTTTTGTATTTTGTGATGCTATTCTGTAAAAAATAGTATAAATATAGACAGCGTACGGGAAGTAAAATAGGGCATTTGACTACTATAAAAATATACATGAATGAATACTTATTAGCTAGACGTTATTAAAACAGTACGATTGGTGAAATTATAAATAAAAAACGTGACAGTAATAACGTCAAGTGCTTATATTTATAAGATGAAATTCTCGAATTTCCAAAAAAAGATAGCACAGAGAAGGAATGGTAACTTTCTTTCATCTTAGTTTCAACCGACGCAAATCCGGAGGAGGTTCTCAAGTCGACGCGTATATATAATATATATACTAATTGACCTGCGCAACTTTGTAAGCAACGCTTCTATTGGTTTTAGCGTGATGATATATAGCCTCTATAGCCTTCCTCGATAAATGGGCTATCTAACACTGAAATATTTTTTCAAATCGGACCAGTAGTTTCTGAAAAACAAACAAACAAACTCTTCAGATTTGTGATATAAGTAAGTATACAGCACTAAGTGAGGACTCCATTAAATTCTAACGGGAACGGGAAAACACGGGATACGCGCGTACGAAGTCGCGGGCAAAAACTAGTTTTACTACATATATTACTACTTTCTACTTCCAGGCGAAAACCACGTACGTCGTTGATGGCAACACAGTGACACAAACCATCAAAGCTCCCAAGGGTAACGCCACCTTCAAGCGGGAGTACAATGGCGATGATCTCGTCATGGTAAGTGAAACAATTAAATCTGACACAGTCTTGTAAAGCAGTATCGTGTAACCCAGTTCATAGGTTGTGGAGGACAGGTAGGCAGTCGCTTCAACTGGACTAGGAAACTCCCAAGTTAGACTGGGAGCCGACCCAACTGTTGATGGGACACGGCTACAGAGGTTGAATACATTCAGCAAATTCTCTGGGTACTTTTCGGTTTACATACATTTTGCTTGAACCGCTCAATTGGCGACATTATTAGCGGATTTCACCAATGAAATTGAAATCGATCAGGGTACCTATTATGACATCTTAAAACCATGATTATAACGGTGTGGGAGAGAGACGAAAGTACACAACACGCATCACACTGTCCCTTTTTCACAGCTTAATCTGGATGGCATTAGCACGTCATAATAGGGCCACAGTACATCTGAACTGGGTTCAAGAGCTGTCAGTGTCAATATTGCATAGAAAATAACTACACTGACAGCTCGTAAACGTGGTTTGTATGCTGATCGCGATCAGTTTCATTGGTGAAATTTGCCCTATTAATAAAATATCACACAAATAAATTTTCTCTCTCAACTATGCCTTCTTTTTTTTATTTGTAATGGGTTTGGTCTTGACTCTAGTCTGTCAGAGATGATAGAGACAAAGTCTACCATGGAGCGAGCCTACCCAGAAGGAGCCTGTTCACTCTAACTTTGAAGAGATTAGGGTTGTAAGCTTTTGGGGTTAGTAAGCTTTTGTAAGGTTTAAGCCTTATTCTTAATTGTAATATTCTCTTTTTTTTTTAGACCGTCACCATGGACACATGGAGCGGCGTTGCCAAGAGTTATTACAAAGCTGAATAGTTTATGTTTACTTAAAAAAAAAAAAAAACAAAACGATGTAACGTTCATTGTTATACTCCGGCCTAACTGATTTCTAACAATTAATGAATTAAGGCAATCCTTAATTCATTAATTGTTAGAAATTAGTTTGTAGTCAACTCCTTATTTTTAATACTTACGCAATTATTTATTTTTATCCTTATACCTCATTTAATTTTTAAATAATTATAACGTAATCATAAATTTGTTTCTATATTTTATAAAATAAAATGTAAAATGGTTACTAATAATAATAATGTTAATTTATTTAATAGTAAGGTTAAAATGTATTAAGTTGTTAACACCTGTAAGTAACGTTACTTACAGGTGTTAACAACTTAATACATTGTACAGTACAGTGACATATTTACACAGAACAGAGCAATGTAAAAGTAAGTAAAATGTTTTGTAAATATGTAGTTGGTATTCCTCAATAAATAAATTAATAAATTCAGAGTATTTTATCACTAATAAAGTATTTCTAACATTTGATAAAAACGCTACAAAAAGACAGTAGTATACTGTCTGTTTGTAGCGAAGACACTAAATTGTTGTAAGAAACTTTCTTTTCTAACTTTGGGTATGTCGGAAATTATCCAAGGAAAGATACTACCAGGATGAATGGCGTATATGCTTTTCCAGTCTATAATATATCACTGAGCCAAATTTCATTCAGATCTATTCAGCCGTTGCGGCGTGATCCATCCAAACTTTCGCATTTAATAGTAGAAAGAAAGATAAGATATTAATAGGCTCGCGTTTAAATCTCACCCGATGCAAAACGAAGAATGAGGAATGGATTGAATGGACCTTTTCTCATTTGCAGCAGCTTATTCGCAAAGACAACGATTCAACTCCTCCACTGCATTCATGTCCAAAATTGTTCACTTGTTTCGTACTTTGAGCTTGCACTGCTGCAAAGGACTCTCCGGCCGCTGTTTTTACCCATACTGCATGTTGAGGTATCTTTACTTGCAATATTAAGCGGCAACTTAAGAAACGGAATGTGCAGTCCAACCAACGCTAATTTAAGTAGCAGCAATACCCGAGCAAGCCACAGCCAGAGCTATATTGCGACCCTTGCGGAGTTGGGCCAGCAGAAGATTCAACACAAACTTACCCGTACCTCCTGGTACGTCAAGAAGGAACAATACCCCCTTTTCACTATTTACTCGGCGCAGAATAGTTTCGTAAAAGTAATCGGGATGCCATTTCATTGTCATGCACTTCTAAAATCGCGGTAAGTTTAACTCTATGACAACATTGCTTGACAATTCCTCTTTGCTGCGATGTAGAAAGGTGAAAACGGCGAGACATTTTCCAGATATGGAAATAATTTTATCCTCAATCAAACATAAATCATTGTCAATGATCAGGTCATTGTGAGCGCCATCGAGCCCTATGCACAGTATCTTCTGATAAGGCGTCCTTGTATTTATCCTAAAGCTTTGGATAGTCTGCAAATGCTCACTAAAATTGCCAACCGGTCCCTAACTTTGGCTGCTGAGCGACAAAGGACGGCTTCGGCAACGTTACTCATTCTTGACGGAATTCGGAAGCAATAACATTCAAAGTTGCTGACGTACACAGTATAAATTCGACCGAATGCGTCTTTTGCCTGCACGCTTGGCCTGTTTTCAACCGATGTTCCCTGTATACGACGCTTCTATTCCTTCCTAGATGTATAATACTGCGGTACTTCAGAAAAGAGCAGGGTTTTTGCAAATTTGCCATTTTCACGCAGTGGAAGAATGAAGTCGGTGTTGTTTTCGGAGGCGTCGCCACGCTGCGCGCTTTCTCGGAAATTCTGCATTTATTTTCAACATTCTAGCGATGAGATCGCGTCTGTCGTTCGATTTCTGACCAGGCATGAGCACTTCAGTTATTTCTTTCTAGCAAGGGTGGCACGTGAATGCATTGAACAAGTCTGGTCGCCCGTAGTTGTAAACGTATGCAAATGCATCGTGTGTAGGTACTCGTGGAGGTACCTTGGATTACTTACAAGATAATGACGGGGCCCATGGCCCCATGGTCCTATGGTCATCAGGTCAGTATCTGATGACGCAATCCTGGAGAAATAGAGGGAACTCTTCAAATCTAAAGGCATACTTGGAGCGATATGGATATTTTTTGTAAAAGTATTTTTCGGAGTGGTCCCATTTCAATTTAGTAACGATCTGATGGAAAACCTCGAAGATAGGCAACGGAACTCCTCATTAAATTATAGCAAGTGGACCTGGATTGCTGAAATCGCATGTTTGTTTATTGTTTACACCAGTTAATTTCATAACATCACGCCGGTATGTTGAGAAGGAGTACGCACATGTGAATTTCAATATTGTTTTCAAGAATCACCACTAAAAAGTGTCATATAAAATATTTTTTCACAAAATCATACAACCGACTTCCAAATAAAAACTTTAATTTCAAAAGTCGGTGTAAAAAACGAAGGAACAAAATCAAAAACGCATTATTTTGTAATATTCGGTCCAACCAGCGCGTCCCGCACTGGTTATAACTAAGAGGATTCTTTCTCTTCTCCATCTCCACCTTGACGAAAACCCTCCTTGTCACACGTGCCTGTAGCTGGGCCTAGCTGTTTCGAACCCTTGCTGATAGGTTCACAGCAGCTCTTCTTATTCCCCTTCTTGGTCTGCACCACTATACAATACTGCACTGCACCTGCACTGCACTGCTGCTGCTGCAACTGGACTGCACTATTATTTATGCACTAGCCAAGTCACTACAAAGCTCTGCTTCAAGAGCCCATTGCTGATGTGGTTGCCGTCAATCCTCTACCAAGTTTTAGGTATTAACAATCGGTCACTATTTCGGTTGTTGGCGCTGGCAACAGTTGTAGCACAGTTTCAGCTGCTTGCGTTGTATGAGGTATACAACGAAAGCCACCATTTTTCCGTAATTATTTTTAAGTGCCCAATTTTTCGTCAGGCTACCATCGCTATCGTTGACTCTAAGAGAAGTCATTCATTATCTCAAATTGATTTCCGGCCCTGATAAAATCTTTAAGTCATTGTGACCAGGCGTTTTTGAATCAAAACATTGTAGAAATTCATTCAAGTTAAGTACTGATATTGATCTTTGATTATACTATTCACGACTATCAATCACTCGTATTTACCCAAAATTTTAGTAAATATAGGTACTACTTTCCTTTTCACATTTAGAATTTTCATGGAAATCAACTTGCGTCACCACAGATTAAGGTTTCAAAGGTTACTTTGAAATCGCATAAGGAAAACATTGAGTACCTAAACTTTGGACTTATACAAGGTGTTACAAATTACCAAAACGCAATACCTGACATTGGTTATTGAATTTATAATTTATTATTAACAACTTTAGCCTCAGGATCAGAGGAGATGGAGATACTTATCTATCCCGCTCTGTACTAGCAGTGACCTGTGCCCAGCAGAGGGACTGACGCGACTGCGCTCATGTTAAGGATCTTAACGTGAGCAAAGTCGCGACGTGAGTAAGTTAAGGTAAGCCTTTATCCGTCTCATTATCATCTCATCTTTGTATATCTG
Organism: Lacanobia oleracea; assembly: GCA_950371165.1. NCBI lineage: Eukaryota > Metazoa > Arthropoda > Insecta > Lepidoptera > Noctuidae > Lacanobia > Lacanobia oleracea. Next base: position 5,490,484 of record OX493406.1, on the reverse strand, counting down.
ATTTGCTAAAAAATATTGCATTCCGTTAGTAAGTCATATGTACCTTCACACAGCGACACTTTTGGATGGTGTAAACGAGAGAGTATTTTTTTTTCAAAATCAACCGGTTCGATACCTGACTAGGAATAAGTACCGATTCTTCAAAATCCAATAATGTAGTTTTATCTAGTACAACAAAAGTGGGCTCGAGACTCCTTTCAATGATTTAGGTATTCTCTAAGTTTGGAGCTAGCAGCTCGTGGCTAGATAACAACAGCCGCACGGGTCGATTTTCAAGGTTAAGCAACGCTTGCCAAGGTTGGTCCGTGGATGGGTGACCATCTTAACATACCGAGTTTCCTCCTTGCCTCGAAAAGCACGTTAAGCAGTTGTAGCAGTCGTTACGGATAGTCAGAAGCCAGTAAATCTGACTTCAGCCTTGCCATGAAGTACCATATTACCCAGTTAATGGGTTGTGGACGTCTGGTAGGCAGCCGCTCCTCGTAAATACTGGTATTCAGCTAAATCCGGCTTGACTGAAAGCCGACCCCAACATAGTCGGGAAAAGGGTAGACAGATGAACCCTGATGCACACACTGTATATTCATTCCGTATAACTGTTTGACTTACTGGGATGGGTTTCAGTCGTTCGGTTTAGGCAAGATCTATTACTTCCAGATGCTTCTGTTACGCCAACTGATAGTATACTACCTGTGGTGACAGATGTTACCTGATCTGATCGACTGAAACTCGTTAGAGTAAGTCAAACACCTATTATCTCAAACCAATTATCACTAGTTTTTTTCTAAGATTGATTTTTAGATCGCTTTACAGCTGAATACAAAAAAATTACATTCCATAGTCTAAACGCAAAGAAAATATTATTTAAGTAAATTGATTTATTTGTTTAAAAAAAAATGAATTTTTTGGGTCTCTGGATCTCGTTATATAAAAAAAAAACTACATTTATTAGCAGTGATTTTACGGAATGCCTTAGTTTAGAAATCCAACACCCTGTATTCAGCACCGTCCGGGCTTACAGTGGCCACCTGCATCATCTTATCAGTGATTAAGACGACTTCAATCAAAATACATCTAATACTTAGATATCCAGTCACGTATGATAAGCAATTTTCTATTTTGGACGTTATGAATCACAGATTAGAGTGTAATTATAAGAGGAGGCTGATCGATTCCTGGCCATTCATAAATCGTCTGTCGAAAGGTCGAAACAGCAGTCAAAACAAAACAAATAATATAATTCCCCAGTATGTCTTACCTCAACAAGAACTACGCCTTCGTCAAGCAGGAGAACTTTGAAGGATTCCTGAAGGTTATGGGTATGTACTTGTTGTGATATTTCTTATACAAAGTGTAACAGAATAAACGGAATACCTCTTAAGGGGTCATTGTACTCATCGTTACGTACTGCTTTCACTATGGGACCAACACCGATATCGCGAAAAAAAATCGACTGCCCCATAATGTTTGCATTACTCGGAAAATGTTGATTTTTTATCGCGATTTAGGCGTTGGTCTCATGGTAAAAGATGTTCGTAATGATGTACAACATTATCTGAGCTGACGGGCTCTGTCCCGTCCAGACAGAGTTCATAGAAAAGTTGTTCGTAATGATGTAGAACATTATCTGAGCTGACGGGCTCTGTCCCGTCCAAACAGAGTTCATAGAAAAGTTGTTCGTAATGATGTAGAACATTACCTGAGCTGACGGGCTCTGTCCCGTCCAGACAGAGATCATAGAAAAGTTGTTCGTAATGATGTAGAACATTATCTGAGCTGACGGGCTCTGTCCCGTCCAGACAGAGTTCATAGAAAAGTTGTTCGTAATGATGTAGAACATTATCTGAGCTGACGGGCTCTGTCTCGTCCAGACAGAGTTCATAGAAAAGTTGTTCGTAATGATGTAGAACATTATCTGAGCTGACGGGCTCTGTCCCGTACAGACAGAGTTCATAGAAAAAGGCCAAATCGATCTCAAGTGAGATGCACTTCCTAAGTATTTTTTCAAAGTTCTACTGAATTGATAAGTTTAGTTTGATGATTTTCATTCTTCTCTCTTGGTGATCATCATATGCCTAGCGTTTTCCCAACTATATTTGGGTCGGCTTCCAATCAAGCCAGATTTAGCTGAATATCAGTATTTTACGTGGTGCGGCTGCCTGAGGAGCTCGTGGCTAAATAATAACAGCCGCACGGGTCGATCTTTAAGGACCAACCTTGGCAAGACAGAAACAGACTGATGCTTGCCAAGGTTGGTCTGTGTATGGGTGACCATCTTAATATACCGAGTTTCCTACATGCCTCGGAAAGCACGTTAAGCCGTTGGTCCCGGCTGTCATTTGTAGATCTTTGGCAGTCGTTACGGATTGTCAGAAGCCAGTAAATCTGACTCCAGTCTTGCCAAGAAATACCGTGTTACCCAGTTAATAGATTGTGGAGGTCTGGTAGGCAGCCGCTCCACGTAAAACACTGGTATTCAGCTGAATCCGGTTTGACTGGAAGCCGACCCCAATATAGTTGGGAAAAGGCTAGGCAGATAACGTGGTGCGAATTAAATAAATCTAATATTATTTTTAACATCGACCTAGGTATCCCAGACGAAAGTATCGCCAAGCTCCTGAAGTTCAACCCTGCCCAGAAGCTGGTGAAGGATGGAGACAACTACTCGTTGTTCACAGCTACTCCTGAGGGCACGCGAGAGATCAAATTTAAGTCTGGCGTCGAGTTTGATGATGATCTTGGACCTACGAAGATCCCGGTAAATGTTTTGTTTTTTGTGATGTTATTTTGTAAAAAAACAACGGGTTGTACTCCGGGAGTGCCGGCAGAAGTGAAAACCTGAATACGTGCTTCGAATTTTCGATCAAGGTCACGTGTCCTGACGCGAGTTGAACATTTTTTACCCATCACAAAAAAAAGTGCACAACGCCGCTAAAGAAGTTTTTTCACTTCAAAAAAATTAAAAACACAGGCAGCATACGGGAAGTAAAATAAGGCATTTGCGTCATTTTTTTTTATAAATTCTCCGTTCATATTTGGTCTTAGCGTGATATTATACAGCCTATAGTCTTCATAGATAAATGGGCTACCCAATACAAAAATACTTTTCCAATTCGAACCATTAGTTTCTGAAATTAGTGCGTTCAACCAACCAAAAACCATACTCTTCAGTTTAATATAGATACCACTATGATCAATTAGGAGGAGCTCGTGGCTAGATAATAACAGCCGCACGGGTCGATTTTTAATGTTAAACAACGCTTGCCAAGGTTGGTCTGTGGATAGGTGACCATCTTTACATACCGAGTTTCCTCCGAGCCTCGGAAAGTACGATAGGCCGTTGGTCCCGGCTGTCATTTGTAGATTTTTGGCAATCGTTGCATAGTCAGAAGCCAGTTAATCTGACTCCAGTCTTGCCATGAAGCACCGTGTTACCCAGTTAATGGGTTGTGGAGGTCTGGTTGGCAGCCGCTCCGCGTAAAATACTGGTATTCAGCTAATCCGGTTTGACTGGAAGCCGACCCCAATATAGTTGGGAAAAGGCTAGGCAGATGATGACCGCTGGTTAATATTAAAATAAAGCATAATTAATTGTATGCTTAGGCAATTGTGGTCCTAAATAATTATGGGCCAAATGGACCATTGCATTTTCTCCGGGACTCGTCGAGCTCTATTTCCTCAGCGGTTTCGATTCTGACTTTCAGGGGTTTCAATGGTTGGGGATACTGTGGCGTATCTTACTAATTTACCCCATATTTTACTACATATATTACTACTTTCTACTTCCAGGCGAAAACCACGTACGTCGTTGATGGCAACACAGTGACGCAAACCATCAAAGCTCCCCAGGTTAACGCCACCTTCAAGCGGGAGTACAATGGCGACGATCTCGTCATGGTAAGTGAAACAATTAAATCTGACAGTCTTGCTAAGGGGTTTTGTGTAGGTAGCCCACCTACTAGGTAGAGGAGGGCGGATAGGAACTTGCTCCACGTAAAATACTTACCAGTATTTTCTCGGCTTTATTTAGTTATTTTGACTAAAAGACGTTCCCAACTTAGCAGTCGAGTAAAGGCTATATTCGAGACAATCTAAGAAGTCGGATTTGACAGCCGAGTAACATAAATAAATAATTAATTCGTTTATTCAGGTCATTTACACCCATTTCAATACAGTTAAAATCACACACAAAAAAAACGGAAAATTAAATTAAAATTCACAAATTAATCAGTACTAATAAATTAAATTGGAATCAATAAATTACTATTTAAATAATTAAATAACATTAAGATCAATTAATTACAGTTAAAATAAATAAATTAAATACCAAATAATATAAAATAAAACAACACAATCATTATATCTTTTTTCTACCGAACATGTCTGCCAGCACAATGCCGGATAAAAGGACAGTCCTTTCCGCAATCATCACCAGTACGGTGGTGGAGCTGGCCCGCACTCTGCTCACCATGGACGCAGCGCGCTTGCGCATAATCGCATGAAAGCAATCAGTGCACGCTTCTGCGAACATAGCCGAGGCACTACAGTACCGGGGCAGCCCCAACACCGCCCTGAACGCGTTGTTATATTGGACTCGGATGGCATTGTAACTCCTATCCGTATAGTGAGCCCACAGACTGCACGACTAGAGCGACGTACAATACGCTCTAAAGAGCGACAGCTTCACTTCAGTAGAGCATCAGGCGAACCTACACATAAAGAGGGATAGAAGATCGCTTTAACACATAGTGCGAAAGAGATTTATTTAATTTCTCTTTCATCTTCATATCAACCGAAAGACGTCCACTGCTGGACGTAGGCCTCCCCCAAGTGTCGCTACAACAACCGGTCCTGTGCGTCTCGCATCCATCGGCTACCCGCAACCCTCACCAGGTCATCGGTCTGTGTCATACTAATTAGTCAAGCAATTATACTTTGCTTTCAAATCCGACTTCTTAAATTGTCACGAAATTAGGAATTCTTATAGAATTCATTCCGAAAAGTTTCTGGTGCCTTTGTGAAGTGAATGTTAAAAGGTCTAAATATTATGAATCGCTTGAATGTAACCAAGATGTTTGAAAGCACTCGTATTATGACCAAAATGGCTGTCTTTTGGCTTATCAAATAAATATGTGTACCTTTTTTAACGTTGCCCAACACTAGGAATTTGTCCTGTATTAATGGGTCTTATTCTAATTGTATAATTTATTAGGATCTAAAGTATTTTTTTTATTTTTTTTTCAGACCATGACCATAGACACATGGGACGGCGTTGCCAAGACTTATTACAAAGCCGAATAGATTTATGTTCATTTTAATAAATTACCTTTAAAACTTATAAATTTTTTGTTTGCCTATTCTCGGAATTGTGAGGAAACACATATTATGTAAATCTCAAATCTTTACTGCAATCCATAGTAACTACTTACACATACGTAAAGGTGGTAAATATACAGGGTGATTTTTTAAAGTGTGCGAGTATGTGGATAGCCATATCTGAAACTATGAGTAGTATCGAAAAATATTTAAAGGAGTCTTCAGCCTGATTTTGATGAAAACTAAAACTGCATCATTGAATATTTGAAAAAAAAACGGTATTTGTAGTCAAGAATCGAACGGGATGATTTTGAAAAAGACAAACAAAAAGACAACTGAGAATGTGTCTCTACGGATCAAATTCTGGGAAGTAACACTTGGCAAACTAAAGGAAAGTGCTCATTTTTGCACAATATCCGTGTGTAATCCGTGTGTAATTCAAATCCTTTCAAATTCAAATAAAGATGTAGGTGTTAGTTCTGAAGATTACCACATTTGCACAAAATTTCATCATTTATACACACTCTCTCTCTCTATAGTATTTAGAAAACATAATTATGATGACTGATTAATCTTATTGTGAGAAAATACCTGTCTAGAGAAGTGAAGTGAAGTAGACTCCCTGGTGGAGCCACAACCACCGGGAGCTTGGATCCTGCTCTCGATACGGCGGACGGGCGATAGTGATTTAGGCATTTGCCTTGTGGCGTGGTGGTCGTGGGTTTTATTCCCACGGGAAGCCTACTTTGTAAAGTTGTTTCCAGTTTGGCTAGGACATTGCAGGCTTGAATCACCTGATTGTCTGATAAAAAGATGACTCTGTGCTTCGGAAGGCCGCCAAATGGCGGTCGTCAAATAAACCATGTCAGAGGCCCTTGAGGCGAGACCCACCTTAATATTATAAAAAAAAATATTGAAGGCACAAAATGGCGCCAGAAATCCGCCATTTGGTTTTTTTTTTATTTGATATATTCAGTGTCACTCTCACAGTAAATAGAAATCTAACGACACCTCTCAAGCTAAAATCCACCTAGCTGTTTAGGCTCTAGGGCGTGCCAAAGAAATATACATACACACATACATACACTCGAAAAACATAACCCTCCTTCTTTCGCAGTCAGGTAAAAACTCTGACATTAGGGTGTGTGTGGTCGTTAGACACTGCCCACACGATTAAGAAGACTATCTTTTTAAAGTAATATTTAAAATTGTTTTAAATAATTCATTCATTGTGTAGATATAGTAAATAGTACCTATAGATTTTTGCCGGTCATACTAAGATTACATTCATCAGTGGACTTTGAATGCAGTTCGAAGTAATATAAAGCGATAAAATCAAGGAGAAAGTGTTTGATTGTAAAAGATATCTCTGGAAGCACTTATATGATAACAATTCACTCATTGATACAAACACATAGCTACAAATATTGCCGTATGTGTAGTGTCATTGAATATAGGTAATTTTTTTTAGTAGGTATCGGTAGTGAAGTCGCGGGCAGAAGATAGTTTGATTTTAAACTAATACTACATACATATGTAGAGGTAAAACTGTTTCTTTGTAAAATTTTATCTCTAGAAATACCAACCCAATTACGATCATTATTGTCCGACCAAAACAGGATTGCTAGCCGAAACCGGAACTTAACCTTCGTTTCTAAATCTCAGTTTCGGCCGAAACCGAAACCGAAACTTATTATATAAATAATACCAATTATATAAATAATACCAATTATATTTTTTATGTATTTGTTTAAATTTATTAAGCATGGTGTATATTGATGTTGTTTTTTTTTCATACATATAATCACAATTAACTTGTCTTAAATAAAATAAAAACAACCAATAAAACAAAATTGGTAACGTTAATAACGATGTATGTTACGTTAACAAATAAATTTTAATGTAAATAATCAACGTGTTAAAAACAATGGCCAACACTGTGATGTCAATTTTTGGCCGAAACTAGATTTTTGGGCCAAAACTGGCCGAAACCGTAACCGAACCTTCAGTCGGTCTTTAACGATAATGCACTGATAACCACACCATCGCTACCACAGTTTTTGCAGATAATATTTGGATTCCTTTGAAAAAGGCCGCGAGAGCGAAACCAAGGGGAAAACGATAGTCATCAATAAAACACTTGACACATAAAAAAACTTATTTTATTAATGATTCACTTGTTAAATCTACCAGACGGTCATAAAACCTGTATTAACGTTATCGTATCGGGTAGATTAGGATTCAGTTAAAAGCCGGGGTTGGCCGGCCCCAGTCATTAGACCGCCTGAAAATTCAGTCACTATGTCTTTCCTCGGCAAGAACTACACCTTCGTAAAGCAGGAGAACTTCGATGGATTCCTGAAATCAGCAGGTATGAACTCGTTCTAAAGCATTATACACCTTGTAACAATATTAAGGCACGCGGCCATGGCGCTGTGACGAAAAGGTGATCGCGCGTCCGCGACGCTTGGTATATTTCGTTCGTTTGATGCCATACATCTTACCTTGTCAGTGTCCTGACCGCTTGACATATCAAATAACTATTTAAAACGCTTAATTTAAACACCAATTTACTGGTATTTATTCAAAATTTCCATAGAGAAATTGAATTTAGAATATGCTTATCAATATTTCATTGAAAAATATCATTTTTCAAAAACTCTTTTTGTAGCTAGTCTTTACTGCCCCACTGTTGGGCACAGGATTCCCTTCATTCTTAATAGATCTTAAGACTAATATTCTCCTTATTTTTTCCACTTGTAATTATGTCACCCAGTATATTGCAAATCTCGTGATATCGTAAATTCTTTCTGCTCAATAAAACATGGATGTACAACCAGTAACAAAATAAAATCAATACCTCTTAAGGGGTCATTGAAGACCTATTGAATGGTTATTTCATGAGTCATTCATCATCTGCTTAGCCTTTTCCCCACTATATCTGGGGTCTGCTTCCGGTCAATCTGGATTCAGCTGAATACCAGTATTTTACGTGAAGCGGCTGCCTACCAAACCTCCACAACCTATTAAATGGGTAACACGGTATTTCTTGGCAAGACTGGAGTCAGAAAAAGTCATTCAATAGGACTTAATGAACTTAGAGGGCTATATTGATGATTAAAATGGTTATAATACTTTAGATAAATACGCGTTACGACTGCGAATCCTATTTTGTTCAACAAACAGCTTCACACTGACCGGCAAATTGCAAAAAATCTACCCTGGCGCTTCCACCTTGAAGTAAAACTGTACCACTGTTTCAAAACTACACGAATTTTTTGGTCTGATCGATGTTAATTATGCTAATATTCCTGCACTAATAACGAAACTATCGAATAGTGTTTTAAAATGATACAATAACCTCGTTATAGGTATTTATTACAAACATTTGCTATAATCCTGTGATAAAAGTCAGTGGTGTTTTTTGAACGCGGTGAATTTATTTGATCTCTCATTTTGATATAATTTATCAGCTATCCATTCGTAAACAGCATTATTTACTTACAAGAAGCAGATTATTTAATTTCGCAATACTTTAACCAACAGCCGAGTTGAGTCAATGTTGTAGATAATACTTTACTTTAACCGTATCTAATATTGTTGGTTTTTTAGGGTTCCGTATCCAACGGATCCCTATTACTAATAAGTCTTCGCTGTCCGCCCGTCTGTCTGTCAGCGAGCTGTATCTCAAGAACCGTAACAGGTAGAGACTTGAAATTTTCACAGATTGTGTATATCTATTTAGTGTTCTGGCACTTCCTCTATGGCATTTTTAGTTGATTTTAATTAAAAAAAAACCGGCCAAGTGCGAATTGGACTCCTACACGAAGGGTTCCGTAAAATAAACCTTATTTTTATTTTTTGTTGTTCTAGCGGCAATAGAAATACACCATCTATTAAAATTTCAACTGTCTCTATCTATAACGGTCGTGAGATACAGTCCGCTGACAGACAGACGGACGGACGGATAGACAGCGGATGTTTAGTAATAGGGTTCCGTTGGTTACCTTTGTATTTAAATCAGGATAAGACCAATAGAATACTGAAACAGAAGTTTGAAAAAATAATCCATTTTTTTCGTTAAACCAGGAGTCCCCGATGACAAAATCGAAAACGTCTTAAAGTTCAGCCCTGACCAGAAGCTGGTGCTAGATGGCGACACGTACAAGTACATCACAGCCACACCCGAGGGTCCTTCAGAACGCAAGTTCAAATCTGGAGTGGAGTTTGACGATGTCATCGGCAGTGACAAGACCCCTGTAAGTATTTTTATCTTAAGAATCTCGATAGAACCTGTAATAATGCGTCTACACGATACAGACTGACAGAATAGAATTAAATAAAATAAGTACGCTGTATTATGTACACCATATCATCATTATTTTCATATCAGTCGAAAGACGTCCACTGCTGGACACAGGCTTCCCCCAAGCGTCGCCACAATGACCGGTCCTGCGCGTCTCGCATCCATCGGCTACCCGCAACCTTCACCGGTTCATCGGTCCACCTTTTGGGAGGCCTTATTTATTTAATTACAAAGGTTTATAACCAATTACAGTAACTAAAGCACAAAAACTACTAAACACAAACAATGATACATTTTTAAAAATAAAATGGCTTAGAAACTCTATCATGAATCCCTCTCACAGTACTTCTGACATGCCAATAAAATCTTCGTCCATTCATCCGCAAACAGATCGCTTGTTGGATTAAAATCCAAGAGGTCATTAAGTGCAACCAGAGTTCGAGGAATTGGACACTTAGCACGCGCAACGGTGCGACACGGAGGCACAGCGAACAATCTGTGCTTTTTACCCCTGCAGTAATTGTCTGGCACAAAGAAGCGAGCCAGCATTGTAAGCAGATCCGGCGCGTCAATGGTTTCACGGAGCGTCTTACAGGCCTTCCAACGTTGTACACCATATAAGTCACGGAGAAGATTCATGAAGAAAACATTACATAGGTTGACACCTTGGGCGGCCTTATAACTAAAAGCGATCTGTTCAACACAACCTTTGGATAGATTATCACATTGATCACTATTACTTACTCTCTCTCTTATTACTTATGTCTGCGCAGACTTTGAATTCTGAATAGAAAATCCTATTAAACCCACATTCGGCTGCGCAAACTATGCAGATTTTTTTATACAGAGACAATAATCGGTGTCGAAAATGAAACTATGAAAAATTCGATAAATGTTTCTTCATTTTTTGAGTGCTTGATCATAAATATATACTTTTTATCACTAGTTAGTCTTTTGAAATGATTAGAATATGGCCAGGCGCATGCGTATAATTTTTAATCGAACGACTTGATTTAAAAACGTGTCCAGTTTCTTACATGTTCTTCTCCATAGATATAGCCTAGTTTTTCGAATGTACATTTAGCTTACTGGCCGACTCTTAAACGATTCAAAAGTCCAATATGAGCGGTTTGATTGAAATCAGTGCTCCGAATTTGAATATGCCTGGGTCTTTTACAACTCAGCAGTGCAATTCCACATATCGATTCCGTAAACATGTCGATGTGTAACCTTGGGTGAAGTGATCACGAAGTGACCTGTCATTCCATCTCGATTATTTGGATTGACAGCTCACAGAATAGCACTGCTGTAAACATGTGAAATTAAGGCTTCGGTGAAGTGATCGCGAAGTGACTGTTCCAGAATTGACCGGTGGTCTACTCATGTATGGCTCGATTATCCCCAACTGCATAGTGTACTAAAGACAATGTTTTTTCTTCCAGGTCAAGAGCACATACGTTGTCGATGGCAACACAGTGACCCAGACCATCGTGTCGCCAGCTGGCAAAGCCACGTTCAAGAGGGATTACAACGGCGATGAACTCGTTGTTGTAAGTTCGGCTTTTTTTATTATACTCGTGTTTGACCATTATCTGGCCACCAGAGACACAATTCTGATGTTTTTAAGGAATGTTTGCCTTCACATGATTGTCGTGTCGCAAACTGTCAAAACACCTCTAATTTAACTATATTTTGAAAGGCGACGATTATCACTGCCAAAAACAGTGAGTCGCCGAGAGAATAGACTTTGATCACATGTTACTGATACGGACGAGTCATTCCAAAGTCCAAAAAGTCCAACGAACTGTAGCATGATTCCCTCATAATTTAAGAACAATAAATAAGCTCTTCAATGTGAACTAAAATATTTTGATAAGTGTCTCAAAAATACTCTCCTTTCTATTTACAGACCATCACCTCGGACAAATGGGACGGTGTTGCTAAGAGGTTCTACAAGGCTGCATAAGTTAATGTTTAAATAGTTAATATTTTAATTTATTTTTATATTAAAAACTTATTTAAATTTTTATAACTTAGTTTTATTGTGTCGCATATTTAACTCCACGACCCCGGTCCATAGAAATAAAAATAAAAAAATAAAATAAAATGTTATTTCAATTACAATGGGCATTTCGATACATATTATTGGAGATCACCTTTTAAGCAAGGGATTGCTTGTATTAGGAGACTCCGCACTTCCACTTTACATTTATATGCAACTAGCTGACCCGCGCGGCTTCGCTCCCGTCAACTGGCTACCCTACCTACCCTACCTACCCTACCTACCCTACCTACCCTACCTACCCTACCTACCCTACCTACCCTACCTACCCTACCTACCCTACCTACCCTACCTACCCTACCTACCCTACCTACCCTACCTACCCTACCTACCCTACCTACCCTACCTACCCTACCTACCCTACCTACCCTACCTACCCTACCTACCCTACCTACCCTACCTACCCTACCTACTTTTTTTGTTTTTAAACCTTCACTGTATTCTGGCGAAACTAACAAAAAAAGAATTATTTAAATCGGCCCCGCCGTTCTCGAGTTATAGCGAGACTAACGAACAGCAATTCATTTTTATATATATAGATTGAAATGTAGACAATGTAAACATGCAAGACTAAAAATTAAAGGGTAACTTAAAAATACAAACGGCTCTGAAGAAAAGGCCCAGATCGAGCGTTTAAGTGTGATGTGTGTCACGAGTGAGTATAAGTGTGTGAGTAAGTGTGAGTGTGAATAGTGTGGTTGTGTGGTGCTTGAGTTATAATAAATATAAGCAATGCTTAGTTCATATAGCCTAATTAATTTCATCATATCCAGCACTACTTACGAAGGTGTGTCTGTTTATTTATTTGCTCGTACTATAGTATAGTTACGCTTTCACGCTAGGAGGGCTGAACATATTTGAATGAAATTTGAAACTTTGGTAAATCGTATTCTGGGTTAGGTCACAAGATACTTCCAATCCGACACAACCTTGGGATCGAGACCTATGCGGGTGAATCCGAAAGTTGATGCTAGTATAGGTAGATGGAAGCGTAGGTCCAAGTGTAGGTTATCGGTTTTTGGTTGTTGGTTAGTCATAGAACATAAACAAAAAGGACAAAATGCGAAATATATTCCTACTACTACCACTTGTGTGAAAGATGACGTGGCTAAAAAGACGAAAACGGTGACGATTAAAATAATGGCGAACAGAGATATATGGAAGAGAAAACGTGCTGCGCAGACCACAAACGAATTGGAAACGAATTGAAGAGGACGCGAAAGACGGAGACATGGTTTGCCTGAACTGAGCAGATGATTACCCTGCAAAGCATTTGTCTTGAATAAAAATAAATCAGCAAAATAAATTTACGAACATCGAACTGACATCTTCATTTATTCCATGAACAACTTGAAAATTTAAAAAATAACTATTGAAATGAACATGAAAAATGCCTATTGATAAACCACACCTTTCTTAAAACCGTCGGATAAGATAGACTGTTATCTATTTGGAGGTTTATGTGATAAGGTGTATCAATGACCTAGTGAAGGTCGCGAGAATTTTCTCGATGCAGGCAACACCGGACTGGCGATTCCGCGAGGATGCCCTTTGCCCAGCATATGCGATGACAAAGATAAGCTAATCTAAATAAAACTATAAGATACTCACGCGTGATTATAAAGTTAAGTAGGTATAGTTTTAGACGAATGGTGACTATATACGGTCATCATCATCATCATCTGCCTAGCCTTTTCCCTACTACATTGGGATCGGCTTCCAGTCAAACCGGATTTAGCTGAATACCAGTATTTTTCGCGGAGTAGCTGCCTACCAGACCTCCACAACCCAGTAACTGGGTAACACGGTACTTCATGGCAAGAGTGGAGTCAGATTAACAGACTTCTGACTATCCGTAACGACTGCCAAAGATCTACAAATGACAGCCAGGACCAACGGCTTAACGTGCTTTACGAGGCACGGAGGAGACTCGCTATGTTAAGATGGTCACCCATCCACAGACCAACCTTGGCAAGCGTTGCTTAACCTTGAAGATGGTGACTATATACGGTAAGGAACATTATTAAGCGATTCCTCGAACAGGCACGTGAACTGGAGGTCGGCACAAAAAAATACCTACCTAAGCAAAACATTCAGGGCCAATTCTAATAATTTTTAAACTAGTTCCGCATACGCATGTCAGTCAGTAATCTTTTTTTTTTTTTTTACTATAGATAGGCACGCGATTGACCACTATCTCACCTGATGGTAAGCGATGATGTGGTCGAAGATGGAGCACGCTTGCCTAGATATAACCTATTCACTCTTGATTTGAAGAGGTTGTAGCTATCAGAAAACACAGACTCCGGCCCAAAAATGTATGGGAATTTAGGTCTTTACCGATTGCGAATGAGATGCGGATGCGAACGTTGTTTAAAATTTATTAGTTTTTTTGATTTTTAAAGAACATTCAGATTTGCATTGCAGTTGCAAACCTCCTGAGGCTTTAAACAAGTGATATTCTGTCAGCAGCGTGGCGAAAGTGAATGTCATAACGTCAAAAATGAATAAGATTGACAAACGCTGTCGAAATGTCACGTAATAAATCCCGTATATTTTGGCATTTCGACAGTCGTATTCACTGATAGAATGACACTTTGTCTAGAACCTCAATTCCCTTTCAATTTCGACAAGTTTTTGACATTGACTGTCGTGGAGTTGATATCGGGACTTGAACTTGAACGGTTTCTAAGTAGGTGCGAGAATAATGGCCTTCTGAAAAGCACGTTGTCCTAATGATATCGTCACATTTCAAAGATTACAATTATTTATTTATTTATTTATTACACCCTGGAGGACTTACAGCTTAAACTAACTAAAAATAGAAGCCAATTACAAGTCCTCACGTATAGTGACAGACTTAAAATTAAGAAGTGAGCATATCAAAATTTTCACAGTGATTACAGCTTATTAAAATTATACAGTTTATTAAACAAGTTAATTGCAAGGATCAACGAGTATTAACTAGAAACCTTTAGTTAACAAAAATAAGTACTAAATGATAAAAATATTATAAACATTTCCGAAAACTAGGGATACAATTAAAATGCTACTTAAAAAACTTGAGGCTTATGCGTCCTCTGGCCGACGCCACGCTAGTCGGGAAGGGATCAAAGTCATACTGCTTACATATACTCGTATTATTGAACTGTCTACCTGCTCGTATAATAAAACTATTCTGTCTGTAATTTGTTGATGCTAGAGGCACACGTAAGGGTGGGTTATTGCGGAATAATTTTTGCGGTACTTTAAAGTGAAATTTAGATAGAAGTTCAGGGCTGTCAATATTGTTATTGAAGATTTTTAATACGTACAGAAAGTCGGCAATCTCACGTCGATCTTTGAGAGGTAATAAATGATATTTCTTACAGAGTCGAAGATAATCGATGGAGTGATAAGGAATTTTTTAATGAAAACAAAGATATTTAATGAAACGTCTTTGGATGTTTTCTATGCGGTCGATGTACTTGTGGTAACGTGGGTTCCATATCTGAGACGCATACTCAAGCTGACTTCTAACAAAGGTGCAATACAAAGTTTTTAGTGTTTTAGCGTTATGAAAGCACTTAGAGAGACGCATAATAAACCCAAGCAATTTAGAGGCTTTTTTGATAATAGTGTCAATGTGGGTGTCAAAAACTAATTTGCTATCTTGATGAACACCTAAGTCACGAATGGTATCACACCTTGGCAAAGTCTGGCCCGATAAGATGTAGGTGGTGACTAGAGCGGCACGTTTCCTAGTGTAAGTAATTACTGAACACTTAGATGGATTCAGATCGAGTTTATTAGCCCTACAGTAGTCTTCAAGACGGTATAGATCAGCCTGAAGTGCTAATCCATCTTCAACCGATGATATTTTGGCAAAGATTTTCATGTCATCGGCGAAACACAGCAATTTGGATGATTGCAGGCACAGATCGATGTCGTTCACATAGATCACAAATAAAAAGGGCCCAAGTAACGAACTTTGAGGCACTCCGCTAGGCACTGAGACCCAACTGGATATGTAATTATTGATCACTACAGCCTGCGATCTATTATTAATATATGAGGAAAACCACCTCAAGAGGTCCCCACGAATACCTATAGAGCTTAGCTTCTTGATCAAAGTGTTGTGATCAATACGATCGAATGCTTTGCTATAATCAGTGTAAACCACATCGACCTGGCTATCATCATCCATAGCCTTAGTAATAAAATCATTAAACAAAATCAGATTAGAAGTTGTAGACCGTCCCCTCAAAAAACCATGCTGGAAGGAGCTAAGCGAAGGCGCAAGAGCAGGGTATAACTGATTATAGATAATAACGACGCTCAAATAATTTAGCTATAATGCACAATTTAGATATGGGCTTATAGTTAGTAACTTCAGTTTTAGACCCCTTCTTATGGACCGGTGTAATAAACGCAGATTTCCACACTCTGGGGACAACACCTTGAGATAAGGATTTGAAGAACAGAATAGAGATAGGTAATGCAATAGAAGTAGCACATTCAATAAGAAATTTAGACGATATTTTATCAGGACCAGCTCCTTTGGATGGGTCTAGACTGCGGAGTAGGTCGGTCACAACATCAATTTTGATTTCAATGTTAGAAATATCAGAGGAAGCTACAGTAGTGTCTGAAGAGGAAACAGGGGCTATGTTGGGACTATTCGTTGAGCTGGGCTCGAGAAAGGTGGAAAGGAAATAAGAGGAAAAAGCCTCAAAAATGGAATCACCAGTGAGTAATAATTCATTATTGTATTTTAGTGTACTAGGCATAGCGTTAGAGTTGCAACGATTTTTAACAAATGTCCAAAAATATTTAGGGTTATTTTTAATAGATGTTTCAGTTTGATTAGGTAACAGTTATAGCATGAGGCTTCCATAGTCTTGACTCTTTCCCGTAAGTGTTTATAAGATAATTCGTCGGATTTATTACCATAAGTCTTGAATTTTTTTAAGATATTTGTATTTTTCCTTGATGGTTCTAATGAGCGATTTACTGAACCAGATGGGGTAATTATTATTACGAACAAGCTTCTGCGGTATATACTTATTTAGTAAATCCTTTATATAAAGTACGAAACTGAGCCGTCGAGAGATCGAGACGAAAACTGTTGTTCCCAATTGACTGCAAGAATTTCTTTATTAATAGATACAAAATCGGCTTTGCTATAAACATATCTTAGCCGCGGTGCATGGTCCAAGGAAGGCATTTCAAACAAGTCGATATTGACTAACAAGGCGGGATGATAGGGATCAATAGTGACTAGCGGGTCAAAGCACTCAGTAACACAGGCTAATTATTTGAGAGGACCAAATCCAACAATTTCCCATACCTATTAGTCACTCCATTGTATTGTTGAAGACCCAGAGTGCATAACTCGTCGGCGAGCATACATTCGTCGCTAGTGGCAGGGTTCACTGGGATTAGCGAATTATTAATGGATGAAGTCCACGAAATTCCACTCATATTATATTAAAGTCACCTACAATTAAAAACACATCGGAAAAATTATTTAAGGTAGTTTGGTTTAATTTAGTAAAAAAATTGTTAAGGTGGATGCTCCAGGGTAGCCCGCGAAATTCAAATATTTTTATGTTTTTTGCAATTTGCCGGTCAGTGTGAAGCTGTATGTGGACCAAATGCGATCCGCGACCGTAACGCGTATTTATCTAAAGAATTATAAACATTTTAATCATCAATATAGCCCTCTAAGTTCATGTAGTTCGAAAGAATGAATATTTCAGAAATAATCATTCTTTCGAACTACATGAACTACTAGACAAACAACAACAAACAATAAATAAACAATTATTAAACATTGATCGATTTTAAAAGTAAAACATAAATTTATAAAATTATATAATACTTATGTAGCGGTTTAAACAATCTTGTTTAAATCCTGTTCTTTCCGAACTATAAAAGTTTTACAATTAACGTTCTTGCGTACATGAATTTTGCCATGTTTCACCCACACAAATTCATAACGTTTCTCTTTAGCGATGGTTTTGGTTTTATTTAAAAGTTTTTTAGATTCAACGCTTAAGTGGTCATTCACATAAACACGCTGTGGTGCTCCTTGGAAACCTAAATCCGATGTAGATAGGTCCTTATCTGCCCGCGCAGCCGCAACAAAGTCCTCTTTTACATACCTATTCAGGAAGCTCACTATTACTAATTTCTCCTTAGAGTTATGTATAGGCACCCTAGAGATGTAATTAATTTGGGCCTTAGGACAATTGTGCTTGATTTTACGGCCGATGGCTTCGACGATTGAGAATAAATTCTCATCCTTCTTAAGGGGCACTCCTTTGATCTCCACGTTATTTAACCGGGACCGCTGATCATGTGACGTAAGCTCGAGCTTTGCTGAGGCTAACTCAGATTGCAGTGAGAGGACTGTGTCCTGGAGCTTCTCAAACTCTGACACTTTCGATTCCAGATTGATAAGTCGAGTGTCGAACTCATCGAGCCTACCACTAGAAAAATCATAACATTTTTTGAGATCACTCAGCTCATCTTTGATCGATCTTAAGTCATTGACTAAAGTCGGTAGGTCCAGTAGCTGATGCTTCATTTCTCGAATCTCACTCAGCACTGTATCCAGTGAAGCCGTAGGTTGCGGTGAAAGTAAAGTCGGCGACGACATTCGGCACGCAGGACATTTCCATTGGGCTCTTCTGTCAGCAGCCAATTTCCTCCAACCAACTTCAGTCATGCTGGCACAAGAGAAGTCCAGGTACTTTTTCCAGCTCGTACATTGAACTCCGTCATTGAATCGCTCATTGCAACTTGCGCACGTTTTCATTGCGAATAAAGTAATTAAAAATGCTTAACTTTCTAAAACCGTAAAAAGGTTGACAATCTATTATTTTGCGCGTAAAGCGTACTGCGTTAATGCGTGCTCACACAGTAATGAAAATAGCTTATCGCTAATAGAATTAAAAATGAAAAGAAAGCCTGAATTGTCCTGATTAGCTCCGTCTCACACTCACAATGGAGTCATGATGGCATTAGCACGTCAAAGTCTTTTTGTGAAAACTTAGAGAACAAGGAAATGAAGTCATAAATAAAACACACCCAACTATAATCACAAAATAACTCGTCACGATAGGTAAGCATTTTTATTTAATTTATTGTTTGGGTCCAGTGTATCGCCCAAAAAGCCATATTCTTTATCATATCTAGACGATTAAAATAAATTTCCGACATCAACAGTACTATCAAATCACCTGACCCACGGTTTGTACTGATCAGTGATCTATACTAATATATAAAGCTGAAGAGTTTGTTTGTTTGTTTGCTTGCTTGAACGCGCTAATCTCTGGAACTACTGGTCCGATTTGAAAATTTCTTTCAGTGTTAGATAGTCACTAATATAAATGTAAACTACTACATATTTTCGTTTTGGTACTCAACAATGTCGTCATTTTGGTTTATAATACTAAGGTTCGTATCGTCAGCGTATAGAAAGCAGTTGTGGGGTGTTACACTAGGAAGTCATTAACATAGATCAAGAATAATGGCGGTCTCAGTATGGTCCCTTGGGGGACAGTTATTTTCACGATACTCCGACCTATATGAACTAAACAAAGATTTTTGTAAATTCTGGAAATCAATAAACAAAATAAATCATAAGCTGAGCCTTCCCGTGAGCGTCGAAGGTGTACATGAGCAGGGTAGTATTGCGAATCTGTTTCGATAGTGTTTCAGAGTACAATCACCCCTAAACAATGAGCCGCAGTTGCCTGTGCCCGATGCTGAGACCGCCTGCGCCGCGCGAAACGTCACGTTTACTGCGAAACAGATTGCTGCTACAATTAAGAACATGGTTCGAGGAAAATCGCCCGGGCATGACGGTCTCAGCATCGAGCACCTGCAGCATGCTGGGATCCACTTGCCACGCGTTTTATGTATGTTTTTAAATTTATGTCTAGGTCATTCTTATTTACCTGAAAAACTGATGCGTACAACTGTTGTACCGATAATTAAGAATAAAACGGGTGATTCGTCTGTGTTATCAAATTATAGCCTATTTCTTTAGCGACGATAATTGCTAAGGTACTGGACAGTCTGCTTGTATGCCAGCTTGATAAACATCTAAAAATAAATGATGCTCACTTCGGGTTTCGGCCCGGTTTATCTACAGAGAGTGCTATCCTTAGCCTTAAGCAGACTGTGCAGTACTATTCAGCAAGAAAGACACCAGTATTTGCGTGTTATCTGGATCTGTCAAAAGCGTTTGACCGTGTGTCATATAAAGTGCTATGGGGTAAGCTGCAGCATGAGACGGATATGCCCCGGGAAGTGATAAGTTTATTTAAATTTTGGTACGCTAATCAACGTAACCGTGTCAGATGGACAAACTCCTTTCAGCGGAGTACAAGCTTGACTGTGGGGTGAGGCAGGGGGGGCTATCCTCGCCCGCGTTGTTTAATCTGTGCGTGAATAATCTGATCAATGAGCTTAGCAGAACCGGAATCGGCTGTCATATTGACGCCATATGCATTAAAATATAAGTTATGCAGACGATATGGTTTTGCTGAGCCCATCGATCGGGGCATTAAGGAAACTGATTAACGTGTGTGAATCGTACGCTGAGACCCATAGGGCTCAAATATAATGCACTAAAGAGTGAATTCATGGTATTCAAAGCAGACAGTAAATGTTATAGCACAATTCTACCAGTAATGCTTTGTGGCAGACCTCTGAAAAGAGTCGTTAAGTATTTGGGTCATTGGGTCTCAGACGACCTGAAAGATAACGTTGATGTCGAGCGGGAGCGTAGGTTGCTGGCTGTTCGATGTGGGATGTTGGCCTGTGGGTTAGCACGTTGTACGGCTCAGGTTAAGGTGACTCTTTTCAAAGCCTACTACCAATCCTTTTACACGTGCAGCCTGTGGGTGAACTTTACGCAAAGGGCATACAGCGGCCTGCGCATACAATATAACAACACGTTCTGGATGTTTATGGGGCTGCCGCATTTTTGTAGCGCGTCCGGCATGTTTGCCGACGCGAACGTCGATAGTTTTTCGGCCATTATGCGCAAGAGATGCGCATCTCTGTTGCGCCGTGTTCGCGCCAGCCCCAACATCATCCTTAGAACGCTGGTTGAAAGGTGGGACTCTCCGATCTTGGGGCGTTGGATACGACTGCATGCAGTCAAGTAGACATTCCCCAGGATCGGCGTGCTTCATGCAGGCTCATAATACAAATATTACTAACACTAGTTCATAAGTTTACATTGTTACTAACAAATTATGGAAGAGATTGTGCAATAAATGTTTATTATACGAGCTTTATAGCTTTTCCTTTCCTATTTGTCCCGAAATCTCATCACATTGCTGTCGATATATAAGGTAGCTTTCGAGCCATAACAACGTGTTTCCTCTTATACCATATCGATCTAATTTTAAATTAATAGAGAATGGTTCACGAAATCAAATGCCTTGGACATGTCTAGAAAAATAGAGACAATTGGCAGTTTGCTATTAAGGCTTTATGTTATTAATTTTAATAGAGCAAAACTAGCCGTTGTGGTCGATATATTTTTCCTGAAAATTGATCATCACTTAGAATTTTGTATTTGAATAAAAAACCGGAGAGTCTTTCCTGTATGGCCTTTTCAAAGACCTTTGACAATATTGGCATGAGTATTATGGGGTGGCAATTATTCATATCACTTCTGTCACCTTTTTTGTGAATTGGTTTAATAATTGAGAATTTCAATCGTGAAGGGAATAAACCTTGCATAAATGACAAATTAATAATGTAGCTAATATGAGTTGCTAAAAATGGGGAGCATAATTTAAGAATTTTTGAATTAAAGTCATCGTAGCCTGTTGAGTTGGTTGATTTTAAAGAGTTTATTATTATATATACCTCGGTGTTATTAGTTGGGGTATTAGGATGGTAAGTCATCGGTGGTGTGTAGTCAATGGATAGGTTAATGGAGTCATTCGTCATATCAATAAAAAACTTGTTAAAAATGTCAGCTATCTTTTCTGGTTGAGTGTAAATATGATTGTCTAATTGAATTTTATTTATGTCATGAGTATTTTTATTCTATTCTATCTCCAAAGAATTAACTTCTTCCTACCATCTTTATGCAGATGATCTTCAGATTTACACATGAGCTCCTCTAGGAAATTTGTCTGAGGCTATCTTAACCTTAAACCGTGGTCTGGCCCGTATATGCGACTGGAGCAAGAGGTAAGGACTTACAGTGAACCCCATTAAGACCCAGCTTTTAGTGGGCAGTCCAAAGACGGTCTCAAGGATTGACTGGATGACTTTTCCCCAAAGTTTCTTTTGACAACTCTCTTATTCCCTTTTGTGAGAAAGTTAAGTACGAGTATTTGGGGATTTTATTGACAAGAATGTCTCGTGGACTGCACAACTACAGGAAGTAAGCCGCAAGCTATTCGCATCTGCTGCATCTTTAAAAAGACTGCGTAATTTTCTACTGACTGCCACCAAGTTTGCGCTTGATGGTTATGCAGCTATCAGCTGAAGCCTTACTGAAGTCCAACTTGATAAACTTGAACGCCTCCAAAATTTTTGCATCCGGTTCATATTTGGTTTGCGCAAATATGACCATGTTTCCGAATTCCGTGTTATAAACTCAAGTGGTTGCCAATTCGCATTCGCCGGAATTCTCATAATTAAATTCATAATAATTATTAAAAGAGAACATTATACAGTAAGAATTCTATTCTTACTGTATAATTTTCTCTTTTCACCTTCCACTCCTCTTTACCTGAAGGAACGATTTCAATTTCTTTGCGACTCTCACGCGAATTTTCTTAGGTCATCGGATAACTTGAGACTGAAAATGCCAATGCATTCCACAACTTTCTTGGACAAGTATTTTACAGTCCAAGCTGCCCGTTTATGGAATGCATTGCCAGTGTCAATTAAACGCGCTACTCGTTTTTAAGAGACTCGTTGGGAACATTGATTTGTTTGATTGATTAACTTTCCAATGTTGATTTTTTAAAATTGACACTTATTTTCTTTTAATGCGTATTTGTGTATCTATTTTAGTATATTGCTGTATATATGTATCTATTTGAATATATTGTAATTATTGCTTTTTTTCTATAAAACATTGTTAACTTTATATTTGCACCAAGTGCAACCCCATTTCGTGTCCAGGCTATCTTTATTCATTCCAGGTTGTCTGAAAAAGATTGCGGTATGTGATAAGGCCGCCAATTGTATATTTTTAGTTTAAGGTTTCCTTAATATATTTTAAATGTACACCAAGTACAATAAACAAAAATAAATGCACGTAGACCGTGTGATCTGTAATAGATTTGTACTATTTACTTTACTATTGACAAATTAAAGCTTTTCTAAAACTATCTACTTGCCAAAGGGTGAAGATTGCTACCTCTTCTATCCCTGTATAGCACATTGAATGCTGTACTTATATACAAATGCTATTTAAGTCCCACGCACTATCTTCATCGAGCCACAGTTCCAATTAAATCTTTGGCGAATCCCAATGAATATGGCTATGGTTTTTACATTAATTCCCTGATGACATACGATGATAAGACTATAGATTGCACATTATGACTATTCATGACACATCAGTAGTATTTTTGCACATAAATGAACAATGCGTATCATATCACAAAGATTAGCTTTAATTTATAAACCTGGGTTGGTTTATTAGTCTTCATTCGATTGCTTGTACAGACAACAGAACAGTCAACATGTCTTTCTTCGGTAGAACCTACACCTTCGTCAGGCAGGAGAACTTCGATGGCTTCCTGAAGTTCGTCGGTATGTTTCATTAGTTCTAAAAGTGTAAAATTAAGTTTGTAGAGAAATTAAACAAAACTTAAGGGAGGCGGGTCTTGAGCGCGTGTGTGCGTTTCTGTACAGTTCTTACTGAAGAGAGAGAGTTCGCAGGCATGGGGTGTGGAAATTATACTGGGAACCGAAACCTAAACCATGCACGAACATGCGACTTTTTATTCGTTGGTTCTGTAACTAGGCTCTCTGTCAGGATTGGTTTCAAAGAGTCGCCACGACCCTGGAACGCAAAGGACCTTAAGAGGAACACGGATGTTTTACGTTTCAGTCAGTTAGAGTCTGACACTCTCTTCCACTCCACCCAGAGTGAGGAAGGATTGATTTGAGAATTTCCCATTTTTACGAAAAAAGGGACTCTACAAGTTTAATTATTAAACATTTGTGTTTTTGAATTTTATGTTGTATCTCTCGATTGTGCATTATGACAAGGTTAAATAACACAATTATTTTTAGAGAGCTTATACAAAATATGTTTTCTTTGATCCAGGTTTTCCCGACGATAAAGTCGAGAAGATTCTGAAGTTCTCTCCTGACCAAAAGTTGACTAAAGATGGTGACACGTACACATACCACACAGCAACACCCGAGGGTCCCAAAGAGACCAAATTTAAGTCCGGTGTGGAGTTCGATGACGTTATTGGTACTGAAAAGACCCCCGTAAGTATTTCAGAACAAAAGTTTCATGACTTTTTAAAGATTACCTCAATCAAAATGATTCTTGTATAACTTCGATGGCTCGCACCAGATCATTTCAGCATCATCAATTAACATGACTACCCTTATACCGACTATGTTAGGATTGGCTTCAAATCTACGAAGACCAGTATTTTACATGGAAGTCATCATCATCATATCAGCCGAAAGACGTCTACTGCCGATTATAGGCGTACCCCAAGTGTCACCACAAGGAAGTGCTGACATATTTTTTTTGTACTATAAAAATATTACCGCTTACAGATCAAGACTACGTACACAGTCGATGGTAACACTGTGACGCAGACAGTCAGAGGCAAGCCCGAACACGGCGTGGGCACCTTCAAGAGGGAGTACAATGGCGATGACCTTGTTGTGGTAAGTACAACTATTCTTCAACAAACTAGCGATTCTTCTAAAGCAAGCGATGCATTAAACCAGAATTAAGTCAGTCAACTGAAGTATGAGAATACCTTAGCCAATAAAAGTTTCTGTGAAATTGCTTCCGTAACTGTAGAAAATAAGTTCTGCCTGTTGGGATCTTTGTATCGATTCTTTAGCTCTTTTTAACAGATAGATGTAGGGATGTGGCAGGGATCCATACTAGGACCACGTCTAATCCATTCATATAATCTATCTCCGCTGTCTTAAGATTTGGAAGGAATTTATAGTGTGCTTATTAATATTCACTAGATTAGATCCCAGTGTATTATTAATTCTTTGGCATTAATTTTATTTTCAGACGATCACCGTTGACAAATGGGATGGAGTTGCCAAGAGATTCTACAAGGCTGCATAAGCTCACGTTAGAATGTAGTACTCGTAGTTAAGATTTTATTTTTTGTTTCTTATTAATATATGTACTTATTATAAGTTAAAAAGTTTATTATTCAAACTCCCTCCAATGCTTCGAATTTCGCAGATTATAGATTGACAAAATCAGTTAATCTCAAAGATTATAGCCAATAAGATTTTAGAGCTAAACATAATTACTTATTATAAATTATAAAAATATATTACATTATTATTATATTTATATTTTATTTTATCATGTTTAAGTAGGTTTCTAATTTCTGCAAACCTAAACGATGTCTTAATGCTTTGAAAGGCTACTTCTTAGCGATTGACGATTCAGTAACAGGAACCTCATCATGATACGAACTTTTAGGGATCTTCTAAATTAGACCCTTGATCCAGCTACCAAGATAAAAGGATAAGAGCAATATCAGTTCACTAAAATGTTGTAAAAAATCGCCCAGTGTGATATGACCGCCCTTTTTTTAATGGTTTTACAAATACTTATTAAGCATGTGTTGTTTGTGATAGTTTATTGTTAAAGAATCATCATTTCAACTGAAATATGTCGAGTTTAGAACATAGGCCTCTCCCGCCTTAAGCCCCTAGGTCTTGCCACCGATCGCTGGTCCTGTGCGTCTCGCATCCAATGGATTCCTTCACGAGGACATCGGTCCATCTTGTGGGAGGTCAAATGAAGTACACGATACAGCGTTACGGTAGACGGAAAGAATTGGGGAAACGTTTTGCTGTGTCCTAGTAAACCCACAAACAGTATGATGAGATGGCACAGCCGCCTGATGGGAGCTTCTTGATGCATAAACAGACCATTGGCTGTTACCCACATGAGTCCACATTCCACATGTCGATACCTTAATTTGCTTTGACTCTTATATAGTTATTATGGTTATCCTTTTTTAAACAATCTAATGAAAATAAATCAAGCATGGTTAATTGACTTAACCCTAAGGTTCCTAGGTTGCTGCTACCAAGGGGTGTTATTGTACTGTTGGGTGCCCGGGAGATACAGGCGCACCCCCAACTAGTTTCTTATGCAATAGTCATCTCCTATCGCACATCAACCTTCTGAATAAGATAACATTATCTATAATATTAGATAAAGCAAAGTGGACTGACAACCTAGCCAAGGTCGTGAAAACTCTTATATATTTATTCGTGTACCTATTGCACACAATGTAAACACAGTTAAAAAGAACGCTTAACTTAAGAACACATAATCTAGACTTTGCAGGTAATCATAACAAAAGAAGGCTTGTAGCTCAATATTGGCAGCTTCACGGGTCGATTTTCAAGGTTCAGCAATACTTGTTGAGATAGGTCCATGGATAGACGACAATCCATCTACCAATATAACCTTACGAGCTACGGAATGCAGTTTAAATCGTTAGCCCCGTATAGTGTGAAGCCCGTAATGTGACAAGGACAACTAATCTTCCGACTAAATCATTACCCCAGTAGCAGATCAGATAGAAATCATCATTAACATATCAGCCGATAGACGTGCACTGCAGTCGCTCCATGTAAAATACCAGTATTCAGCTGCATGAAGAAGAATTAATTGTAAACTAACCAAACTAATTGTAAATAAACTAAATAATAATAATTTATTCAGTAACTTTACGACTTCTACAATATATCTTACACAGGGGTCTCCTTTTAAGAATAAGAAATACCTGTGCTAGGAGGCCCCGCTCTTCTAAAACTAGTACAATAGTACGTAGGAGTGTGTTTACATGATATTATACAATTTGATAACTATTTATATTAATTGCTGTAGATGGAAGCGGATTGCCTGGTATACTGTCTTTTTGCGTATGTCGTTTTAACCGAGACTTCCGGTGCAACAAGAAATTTCCTTCTTTTTTTGTCGAAGCTGGGATTATAAGGGATAGTTTTGTGAAGTTTTAAAACAACATTGAGGACATATAATTTCCGTACCGTGAGAAGACCGCCAAATGAATAGAGGTCTTCAGTAGGGAATCTGTACGGTTTGAAATACATGACCTTCAAGAGAGATCTTTGCGCTCGCTCCTATTCTAGAAATTTAAATTTAGTAGCCCCGCCCCAAACCGATATACAGTATACCAAAACTGACTGGGCCAGTGAAACATAAATTTGGTTTAAAAGAGAGTCTTGGAGGTAACATGTCTTAAAGTCTTGAAGATCCAGATGAGTTTTCTAGTTCGAGCCAGACCATATCTATATGCAGATGCCAAGATAATCTTTGGTCAACCATAATACCAAGATATTTGATATCATTCACTTTTGCAATTTTATTACAAGAACAATTTGTACTAAGTAGAGTTCTATCACAACTATGGATAGTAAGGTTAAAATTGGGTCCTGGTTGTGTGCTGTTGTATTTTGTAAACGCAATATACTTAGTATTAGAGGTGTATAATGTAAGCAAATAAAAATTTAACCATTTAGCAATCTTCATGAGCCCTCTTTCAGCATTTTCATATACAGATGTCCATGTATCTCCAGTGAAAGCAAGGGCTGTATCATCTGCATAGGAGAAAACACGTCCACTCTCTCTAAATGCCACTGCACTTGTAGCTATTCCACCAATTCGCACTAAGCGTTTTCAAACGTCTTTTATAGTGCGCACAGCAAAGGAGTGGAACTCTCTGCCTGCGTCTGTGTTTCCAAAAGCTTACAACCCTAGTCTCTTCAAAGTTAGAGAGAACAGGCTCCTTCTGGGTAAGCTCGCTCCATCGTAGACTTTATCTCTGTCATAGACTAGAGTCAAGAGCAAACCCATTACCAATAAAAAAAAGCACTGCAAAGTTGAGACCTTTCTCTAGGTCTCTTCTTCTTTTTTTGTGTATTTTTAGTTCTGTGCTTTGTTTTTAGTTACTGTAATTGGTTGTCAACCGTTGTAATTAAATAAATAAATTCATTTCGTGTCGATTGACTTATTAAATTCGGTCCGACCTATCATGAGCAACCTGTACAGGCATATCATTGGCCTCGATTAGGTCTTGGATGGTGCAGGTTTGTGTTTGACGGGCAACTAAGGATGCCCTGTGAGTTGCGGAATTTGTTCGAAACAGTCACCGCAACCCTGCAACGTTATTGTCACCGTCTAGTGACAATAACGGAAAACTTTATTTCGTCGTACAATTTGACATAAATGAACGTTTACGTTAAAACTCGCATTAAGCCCTTTGATTATTTTTACTGCTAGCTTGTCCTTTTAGCACGATGACTAAGGGCGAATGTCATCAATGAAACGTAACGCGAGACACTCAGGTTACAAACCACGTTTACGAGCCGTCAGTGTCGTTTTCTGAGGAATATTGATACTGACAGCTCTTGAACTCTGTTCAGATACTGTAATGATATAATATGCTAATGCCATCAAGATTAAACTGTGAAAAAGGGATAGTGTTATGCGTCTTGTATAACTCCGTCTCCCTCCCACACCGTTATCATAATGGTTTAAGATGACATAACAGGATTAAAGCATGCGTTTACCTAGACATGTTGTTTTCCCTTGCCCTTAATTAACGGCGTCTTTCACAGACAGACTCTTAATGATTGTTTGTTATAATCAGTACTGACGTACAATCCCAACAGATTTCATCATGCAAGTTTAAAGCTTATCTGACAACATATAAAAAAAAAATTGTCATGCCACGCAGTGTGGAGTGCCGTTACGTGTTCTATTGTCAGTGGTTCTGTAAGTACATTTTTGTTCCGAAACAATGACAAAACATCAAATTAGTTTGAGCTGACACTACCACCGTCACTACCACCACTGCTGAGACCCGACGGGACGCTGGCCCACTCCGCTGAGGAGAAAGCGAACTTGTTTGCGGAATCTTCACGTCTGGATCCTGGTGGCGCGACGCCCTCCGCCTCTCCTGGTGAATGCGAGTCGAGTATGTCGAACATTCGCATTCATCAGAAGAACGTCCGTAGGGTACTGCGTAACCTAGACGTGAACAAGGCTAGTGGTCCCGACGGGATACCGGCAATTGTATCTTGACTTGTGCGCCTGAGTTGTCTCCGATCTTGACACGCCTATTTGGAAGCAAGCTAACGTGCAGCCCGTGCCCAAGAAGGGTAGTCGAGCTGACCCGTCGAATTATAGACCCATCTCGGTAACGTCCATACTCTGTAAGACTATGGAACGCGTGCTGAATCATAAGCTCCTGGCGTACCTAGAAGCGAATGATATCCTTAGTGACCGGCAATACGGGTTTCGCCGAAATCGGTCAACTGGGGATCTTCTAGCGTATGCCATTCACATCTGGAGTGAGGCCATAGAGAAGCACGGGGAGGCACTGGCGGTCTCCCTTGACATCTCGAAGACCTTCGACAGGGTCTGGCACGATGGCCTTATTAGTAAGCTTCCTTCCTTCGGTCTGCCCGCCGGTTTGTGTGATTGGATCGCAGATTTCCTGAGGGATCGGTCTATCCGAGTGGTCATAGATGGCTGCTCGTCTCGACTGCTGGATATTAATGCCGGGGTTCCTCAGGGGTCGGTGCTTTCGGCAACACTGTTCTTGCTGCATATTAATGATCTGCTTAAACCCGGTACCTTTGGGTATGCAGACGACAGCACTGTTGCTGAAAGATACGTGTCCGACGCACGAGCTGGTGGGTTGCAGATCCGGTCTCTCCGGGAGGCAATGGTTGAGCGCTTGAACGTGTCCCTATAGGCGATCTCTGATTGGGGCGATGCCAATCTGGTCAAGTTCAATGCTGCTAAGACCCAAGCGTGTCTATTTTCCGCCAAAAGGAGCCAATTCCGCCCAGCTCCATCTTTCCGCGGTGAAACCGTGCCGATAACCGACCATCTTGAGCTTCTTGGGGTTACATTAACATCTACTCTCAATTTTGGCCCTTACATAGAGGCAAAAGCTCAAGTGGCTGCAAAGAAGTTGGGGACTCTGGCTAAGGTGAGACGGTACTTCACGCCGGAACAGCTGCTCAAACTCTATCAAGCGCAAGTTCGATCGTGTATGGAATACTGAAGGCCTACCATGACGTGCTAAAGTGTGAATCTTCCGGGCGAGAAAGAGGGATGGAGCTATAAAAGGTGTAAAGCTCCAGCCCTCTTTCTCGCCCGGAAGATTGACGCTTTAACACGTCATGGTAGGCCCTCTGCTCTCATCTTTGGGATGGATCTGCCAGATACCAGCTTGTTGCCCTTGAGTCAATTGAGAAACGAGCCAAGAGAATCATCGGCAATGAGAGGCTCGTCGCGTCGAAGCTCCAAAGTCTTGAACATCGACGACGAGTTGCTAGCCTGTCGGTTTTTTACCGGTTGCATTTTGGGGAATGTGCGACGGAATTGCATAATTTAATTCCGCCAAGCCCGTTCCATCATCGGACCACAAGACGAACGGCGATGCGCCACCGGTACATGGTGGACATCCCACCCATACGCACAAAACGTTTTGGGAACACATTCATAGTGCGTACAGCTAAGGAGTGGAATTCCCTGCCGGAGTCTGTGTTTCCTGATAGCTACAACCTGGGAGTCTTTAAATCAAGAGTGAATAGGTTATTTCTAGGCAAGCGTGCTCCATCTTCGACCACATCCTCGCTTACCATCAGATGAGATAGTGGTCAAACGCGTGCCTATCAATAGTAAAAAAAAAAGGGTGATTTTCGTTATGAGAGGCGTTACCAACGCGCTATTATCGTCTTGCCACGTATTTCTATAGTAACTCTATGAACGTGTCTCCACACGGTGATATTATCGCGGCGATTCGACGAATGAAAAAACGTCAACTCGCGGCGATTCTCTCGTTCGTAGAGACGGCTCCTTAGGCGGGCGGCTATGTAGATGAATGTTCGGGAAAAAGGCCACCCGGCTATGCCAATCGGGGGTTGGCGGTGTAAATATTACTCCAGTTTTTATTTACTCAATTGGCACTAGGCAAATAAAATACAACATTTGTAGTAATTGATTCGGACCGGACCTTGTCGCTCAACAAACACTCCCGAACTGGTTTGAAAATTTTAGGTCAAATTTTGTAGTTGAAAAAATATTCTGCTACACATCAAAGTATGGGAGATAATTTTTTCACGGTCACGGTCATTTCTCTAACTGCAAATTTAATTTGTAATATTATATTTTAATGTGATTACTTGTGTAGTTGTAAGACCTAGCTTCATGCAAAAGGATATTGATAGATAGACGGAGAACGAAGTGATTTCATAATTGTTAAATTCTTTCCTTTTAAAGTACGAACCCTAAACAACGATTTTTTTACGATTTTTTCCGCTATCCGTCTGTCAGTCAGCAGGCTGTATCTCTTGAATCATATTACCGCTTACCGTAGAAATATCGACCTTATATTTATTTGTATTTTTTTCGGTTTTGGTTCGGAACATTCCGTGTGCGAAACCCAATCAAACTTTGCCGATTATTTTATAACACCTAATTAATTACCCATCACGACTAGTCAGCATTTTCCCTCATAAAAAGTAATCTTATTTCCTAACTCGTATGAACATGATTTAAGTTTATCATATCAGGTAGATTAGCTACTGTTTATAAGCCTGTGTTGGCCTATTTCTCCTCATTAACTAGATCGTCCGCTGAAACAACATTCAACATGTCTTACCTCGGTAAAAACTACACTTTCGTCAAACAGGAGAACTTCGATGGATTCCTGAAGTTCGTTGGTATGTATTAGTTGGATTTCATTCTTTTTTCGTAGTGATTTATCAGTGATTGAACAGACTTGAATATTTTTAATCTATACCGTGTCGCGGCGAGAGATGGGCAGTAGACATTGTTGCAATTGTGGGAGTCTGGCACAGGATTTGGGGATTCGCACAAGAAATGAGAGGCCTATGTTCAGCAGTGGGTGAAATTGAGCTGTAGATAATTTAGTGTCCTAAGCTATGTCAAAGTGTTTATCTGTGGAAACTAAATAGAAGCATTTTGAAATTTTTCTAGGTGCCCCTCCTGAAAGGGTCGAACAGATCCTGAAGTTCTCCCCTGACCACAAGCTGGTCAAGGATGGTGACACCTACACGAACATCGTAGCATACCCCGATGGTCCCAAGGAAACCAAATTCAAGTCTGGTGTGGAGTTCGATGACAGCATTGGTCCTGAGAAGACACCTGTGAGTATAAAAGTATTCTGTTTCTCTTGAGTTTGATAACTGAAGTCAGTTCCGAAAGGTCCGATTGTCAATAGCAAATAATAGGTATCTTTTAAAAGTACCGTCAAACATTTTAAATCGTCAGTAAGTCGATAATTCCAAAAGAAAGTTTTGAGTAAGAACGTAAATAACTATTAGAGAAAGGAAAGATCGAAGAAAATATAGATGACCTGTGTGTTTAAAAATGATATTGTTAGAAAAGCTGCTAATTATCTCAGTAGAAAACGCAAAAATAAATTAGTACAATTCTAAATACTCGTATGAAAATTGAGAAAAGAGCAAGAGACTGAATGACGCAATTCTGATAAATTTTAGAAATTTTAAATAGTAGCTATAGGTAAAAAAATCACACGTTGTACAGTTATTAATAAAACATTCTGCTATTTCCAGATCAAGACCACACTCACAGTCGATGGGAACACAGTGATACAAAAGATAACAGCTAAGCCTGAACAAGGTACGGCAACCTTCAAGAGGGAATACAACGGAGATGACCTTGTCGTGGTAAGTTCAACCCCCATTTTATTTTATGATATCATTATCATTCCAAAAATGATCTTTTGTAAGCAAATGATACCATGAAATTGCGAAAAAAAAAACACAAAAATGTATTAGCACTAGTTTACGTTGGTAAAATCTGACTGAATCTCTTTTTTTTATTTTTTAAACTTTTACTGGTCCATTAATTCAATTTAACGACTTTTGCTAAAGTGGCATAGCAAGGGTGCCACAAGGTTTCATACTAGGACCATTCCTTGTCCCAAAATTGGACCCGATCAATTGCATTATTATCTTGACTTGCTCTTAAATAATTAAATCGGTGCAAATGTACTTCCATATCTCCCTATGAGTGTTCATATCTATAATCAGCTTTGTCACCCATATAATCTATTGGTCCTCCGTAATCTGTCCCTTACTCTGATTAATTTGCACGAAAACTAAAAGTACTTAAATTGTATGTTTAAGTTCGACTCACAAATAATGATATAAAAAAACGATTTTCAGACCATCACCATGGACAAATGGGACGGCGTTGCGAAGAGGTTCTACAAGGTTGCATAATAATGTGTTATTATATTTAAGTAGCTTATATTTTAATTTATTTTTAATTATACTAAATATAATTTAGATTTAATAGTTTCGATTATCATTGCTTTACTCTATCCCCTTTTAAAATATATAGATGAGGTAAATAGCTCAGTGTGTTTTCCGTTAAGGCTGCTATCTCGAAAATAAAAAGCTTAAAATAGCGTGCAGTTCGTCGGCACTAACAGAGAAATTACATCTGAAAAAAATAGTCAGTAATCTACATTTTATATTGTACGTATTCTGTTGTGAACTACTAGACAACCTAATAAATTCACGAAATTATTTATAAAAGCGTTAAATCATTGAGCATCAAAAACAATCATCCACATCGCTGTCAATTGCCAAAGTGCCTAGAACACTGACAGCATTGCCGCGTTGAATGGCAATACTTATTCTCTGGCCGAAGAAAAGCCCAGCTTTGCATGCACATCGAAGCAGCTGGTCACGTGAACCGTCGACAAGTTGTTTGCTGATGTCCCAAAAAACTTGATGAGCACTTCTTGTTTCAACCCCAAACGGCTCAAATAAATAACTCAAAGCATAAGGTGGTTTACGCCGTTTGTTATGTTCTGCACCTTTTTTTTTTTGCGCTGGGAAATAATGCATTACGCATACCCTCCCATCGGGGGAATGGGAGGGGTATGTGGGACTCCCCGGGCTGATCCGGTATACCCACTGAAATAACCCAGCGGCATTCCCGCATCGTCCGAGTGGAGGAGGACTGGGAGATCGGTGCAGCCTTGGCGTCCAGTACTCCTCCGACGACAACCCGCCTAAAACGGCGGGCCCCTCACGTCCTCCCCGTAGGGGGAGGGCCTGGAATGACCGGCGAAGGTGGTGTGGAGTGCAATGCGGGCGGAGGCGCCCCCGGGCCTATCGCCCGCCCATCACCACCATGAGGAGGGAGAAGACGACGTTTTCTCTGACCTCTTCTTCGCCTACGGAGCAGCGCAGCGAGAGGGTCGTCCTCCCGCACGCGCTCCGCTGCCTCCTTTTGCGAGATGACGTCCTCGCAAAAGGAGGCGACTGCTGCCCAGGACCCCTCACTCTCCAGCATGGCGTTGACCACGCTGGGAAGTGAGAGGTCCTGTCCGGTCTCTGCAATCAGACTGCGGCGCGGCTCAGACCAAGCCGGGCACATCTCGAGGGTGTGCTGAGCCGTGTCCTCCGTCGCACCGCAGTCATGGCATGCCGGAGTCTCCTCCCTCCCGATCCGGTGCAGGTGCTTGCCGAAACATCCGTGACCTGACAACACCTGCACCAGACGAAATGAGAGGAAACCGTGGGAGCGCTCGAGCCAATCTCGCAGGACCGGACCGAGCGCGTCCAGGGTTCGGCGGCCAATGGACGAT
The DNA here is from genome assembly GCA_950371165.1 of Lacanobia oleracea. Lineage (NCBI taxonomy): Eukaryota > Metazoa > Arthropoda > Insecta > Lepidoptera > Noctuidae > Lacanobia > Lacanobia oleracea. Next base: position 5,455,896 of record OX493406.1, on the reverse strand, counting down.
GATGGCGTCCCTCGCCTCCCGCCGCACGGCCTCCCGCTCCTCCGCGACGGGGCGCTCGCCGAGAAGCCCACCGAGCGGTAGGCCCTCGCCACCCGCAGTGCAATGGCCCTTTGGGGCCTGCGCATCAAAGTAGCGTTCTCCCTCCTATGGAGGGAGTTCGCCCAGATAGGGGCCCCGTACAGGGCCATACTCCACAGGAATATATTCTACACCTACAGCAGCCTTTGCCATTGGATTAAAAATATTTTTTTTTAAGAAACACATATATTATTAATCCAATTACGCCAGTATTCATGAATTCATCCGTCGGGCTCTTTGCACCATGACGATGAGAAGAGGCAAAATGGGATGACCATAATGCCTTAGAAGGTGGGTAGGCCTATGGAATGGGATGCAACATGTGTCGACACCCTAGCTTCATACCCATCCTATCGCCTTACCACGGCAGGCTTTTGGGTTACAAAAGTCCAAATTATGTATACTTACCAAATTTCAACAGAATCGGTAAAACAGACGGACGGACGGAGAACGGAGGCTTAGTCATAGGGTTCCGTTGGTTACCCTTTGGGTACGGAACCCTAAAATGAACCAACACACCGTCTAATCTCGTCTTATCTGCTGTGATTGGTTTATCAAATCCAAACCTAGCTATTGCTATCGCGGTATCTAATCTTAACTACGGATTTCGAGAATCAGGTAAATTTCTTGTATTTCTACACAATTAAACGAAATAATGTCTGAGACACAGCTAAAATGCTCGAAGGGTGAAAAAGAGAGATCCACGGAACTTTATCGATTTGATAAGTTGCAGATCAAACTCAGCATTAATGTAGCATTCTGTCAGTGAAAGAATTAGCATAAAAAATAATTTTACGTTATAGCGTCATAAGAAAACAATTAAATTCTTAACAAACAAGCCGAACGCTTAGGCCGATCATGCCTCTCTCGCTTGCGGAACGTGACAGTTTTTCATGCGCTCAGCCGGCGTTCATAAATTTATAAGACGTTATCACGTCAGAAATAATTATATACCTAATGTTTGTGAGGGGTGTTACCACACCAATCGATCGAGGCGCGACTTTGATCGATCATTGGTGTGGTAGCTTTGGCTGATCAAAGAGAGAAGTAGAAAATATCGAACGACGTCGACTAATTCATTCTACCATCGAACGACGTTCGATCGATTGGTGTGGTAACACCCTAACAACCATTGTTGATTTTTAAAGTTAACAAAATCAAGAGCCAGTTGATATTTTTTTAACAAAAATAGTTTGACTTCACGTCCCGTTATAGATTTCTACATAAAATAATACAATAATCACGTGAGCGAGACCACGGGCACAGCTAGTGCATGAGAAGTAGGTAGTTGGCGCCCCTAGCTCAAGTCCTACTTCTCAACGCAATTAAAATCAAATTGAGCTGATTATCAAAAATGAGATAAGCTTGATAAAATTGATGATAATTTTAAAACTGCCGTTATTTGATATAGGAGCCTGTCCAAACGAATGCCACAATTTTGAGCAAAAGCAAAAGGGAATAATGGGAGGCTTTTGCAGCTGTTTGTAATATAATAATTTAAATAAACGACCATGGAGGTCAATCTTAGCGCAGGCAGGCTAGTTCATCGACGCGGGAAATAATTTTACTAGGTAGTATAGTGCAATGACATTATTAACGCGGCAGGAGAGGAATGGATGCAGATTGCCGAAGACCGCGAAGAATGGCTCAAGTTTGAGGAGGCTTTTACCCAAGAGGGACTACATAAAGCAGAAAATACCATTTAATAGTTCTATGTATTTATTTTTTTGTTAACTTTGCAAATGTGTAGAAAGATAAAGCTTTATTATTTTATTATTATATAATGCAAAAGAAGCGCAATGATTGGTGTACTCTCTTCTCTCCCTCTCATATTCCGATGGAACGGTAACCCGATTCTTGGTAACCTGATTCTTCCGGAGAGAGATCAGGTGCAGGACTGGAGCAACGGCTGAATAACAAAAAAACTAAGTGGATCGATGACCAGTTGAAGGCCGCGGGCCGCCGCTGGATAGAAGACGACCAGGATCGATCGATGTGGCGACCCTGGGGAAAGTCTAAGTATATCCAGCTGCCAACGTCTTACAGCTGAAATGATGACAAGCGGTTCTAAGCACTAGCGGTTGGCCGCGGGGGCGGCTGACCGCGCGGCTGGTCGCTTTTCCATTTTAATATGCAACCTAGCAAGTGATTGCAAAACTATTCCAACCGCTGGCCGCTCAAGCGAACGCGCCTATGAGCTAATGTATAGGAGCGCTAATAAAGCGAAATAAAGTACCCTATTTTCAACAACGGACTTTACCCTGCCGATAAACTAGAATCTAAAAAAAAACATGACCTATATCAAAAGATAATCCATATCATGACCCATCACGACACGTCAGCCCGTTTTCTATATGAATCACAGTTTCGTCCAGGCGGTTGTAACTTTTCCTACAAAACCCTTATCATATCAGGTAGATTAGCGGTCAGATATAAGCCTACGGATGGCCAGTGTGTTGTCAGTCGATTGTCAAGAGTCCACTTCACCATGTCTTTCCTGAACAGAAACTACAGCTTCGTTAAGCAGGAGAATTTCGACGGTTTCCTTCGGGCTGTCGGTATGTGACCCATATAGTGTTTTGTGCTTAAAGTATAAATCAAATCAAACACCATTTACTCAAATTAGGCTTTGGGCCAGCACTTTTCGAACGTTAAAGTTCTACATAAAGACAGTCCCCCAAAACGTCCGCCCGTCACCACTTCCTAGTGTTTTAGCTGGAAGAAGTGGCGAAAAAAATTCCCCAGCAACACATCTCTCTGTTATGTTATAAAAGCTTGAATTAATACAGTAGTATGCACGTTCTTCTCCATAGAGAATAAGCAAGCGATTTTTTATTTGCAAAATGAAATACTTATAAGCTCTAATAAAAAATCATAAATTATTTTTTAAATACCTTACCTACCTCAACGATGAAGTTATAAATCTTCAAAGAATTAAAAAGAAAAGTCTGATATGAACTTTGACGTCAAAGTTCATGACGCCTACACAGCTGACATAGAAAACAGCGTTTTCACGAGAGGGACAGATACGAGTATATTTGTTTAAAATAAATAAATCTCGTTTGTTTTTCGAGCAATTTTGATTCTATTTTCACTGTTAGTATTTTATTTTTGTATATTTTATTATATTGATAATATTTTTTTCATGCATGTTCCCTATAAGCTTCATCTCTTTGACTGACCGACCTTGACAGTTCAAAAGTGTCTGAAAAAAATTTTAATTGAAGTAATCGCGTACTTATTTAAGATCTCGATTTTTCTATTTGATGGCTTGGCAGTGATTCAGTGGTTTCCGCTTCGGATTAAAATCAGTGAGTTTAAAGCGTGATAAGAATGATTCGAAAACGTCTATAGATTTATTTTTATCAAGTGATAGCATAAATTAATCAGTCAGCCAATAGAGACTTTGCTTGGGAAATAGAATCGGAAAAGTAAATAAGGTCGTAGTGTTCAGTTCATCATTTTCTGTCTCTGTCTCCCGAAAAGTCTTTCGATTCAATAGGTAGGTACTTAAAGATATTAATTTTATTTATCACAGCGGTGAAAGATAATTCATCAAATCATTTACTGTAATTCGATTAGCTGTTGCTAATTTTTTTTATCTCAACTACGCAAACAGGATTTTCTCGAATGACCCGTAAAAAAGTATCCTACTCGTACATTAATTATTTCTTAGTCTCCAAGACCTAATTAATAATATACTTGTGATCAAGATGTGTTGTACACATTCCGTCGGAGCTTTTTATTTAGAGATTTTTATTTTTATTCTTATATACCAAAACACGCTTCATCATCATCATAACAGCCGAAAGACGTCCTCTGCTGGACATAGGCCTCCCCCAAAGGGGAGTTTGCCATAATCGCCACGCTTGGCAGGCGGGTTGGCGATTGAAGCACGCTTGCCTAGAAGTAACCTGTTCTTGACACTTGACTTAAGGACTTTGTACGTGTGGGTAGTATGTCCACAATGTACTGCTAGTCTATTATGTAAATAACCATTTCGATATCGAACTTCACCTGAGTGACAAACCTCACAAAGTGAGCTTTATTACACACCATAAAGGTCTTACATTTGACGTAATTTGATACTCACCTCGAATTCCGCTGTCGAGATACGAAAATGTTGTTTCAGAATAGGGTTACTGGTGGCGCATCGCCATACGATTACGTTAAAGATCCGTTAGGTAATCTATTAAACCAAATTCCAGACCATGGGATGCTAAGACAGATCCCAGGGGTCTAATGGTGTGTTTTGTGTAATCCAACAACTGGGCAATAAATTAAAAAATAATTAAAGGCAACATTCAGGCCAACACAATAACAGCCGCACGTGTCAATATTCAAGGTAAAGCAACGCTTGCCATGGTTGGTCTGTGGATGGGTGACCGTTTTAACATATCGAGTTTCCTCCGTGCCTCGGAAAGCACGTTAAGCCGTTGGTCCCGGCTGCCATATGTAGATCTTTGGCAGCCGTTATGGATTGTCAGTAGCCATTCAATCTGACTCCAGTCTTGCCAAAACAAGTACAGTGTTACCCAGTTAATGGGTTGTGGAGGTTTGGTAGGCAGCCGCTCCGTGTAAAACACTGGTATTAAGCTGAATCCGGTTTGACTGGAACCCGACCTCAATATAGTTGAGAAAAGGCTAGGCAGATGATGATGATGATTTAGGCCAGTCAGGCAATCGCTCGTAAATAAAATACTAGTATTGCGCATCCGGTTATATCGGAAACTGACCCCGACGTAGTTGAGAAAAGGTGTGAATTAAGTTATCGCCAATTTCATTGGTTTTAAATTTCTTAAATAATAGGGTTTGTCCTCAAAATAGTAGATCTGTCACGAAAATGTAATCGACAACGAATATCAAAACAAATCACTTATAATCATCAGGATATATTTATCATCGAGTATCAAACTAAAAATCGATATATCGATTTTAAGTTCGAAAAGTTTGTAACAAAACGATTTTACTTATACTTTATTGTTCCTTAATCCAGGAATCCCTGAAGACAAGATCGAGCAGGTTCTGAAGTTCTCCCCTGACCAGAAGCTGACCAAGGATGGAGACACCTACACGTATCACACCCATGGCTTCGATGGTCCCAAGGAAGTGAAGTTCCAGTCCGGAGTAGAGTTCGATGATGTCATAGGCGCTGAAAAGACCCCCGTAAGTTTTCAGAATTTACTGTCGATACCGATTCTGTGCCGTGGCTAGATTAAAACAGCCGCACGGGTCGATCTTCAAGGTTAAGCAACGCTTGCCAAGGTTGGTCTGTGGATGGCAGACCATCTTAACATACCGAGATTCCTCCGTGCCTCGGAAAGTACGATAAACCGTTGGTCCCGGCTGTCATTTGTAGATCTTTGGCAGTCGTTACGGATAGTCAGAAGCCAGTAAATCTTACTCCAGTCTCGCCATGAACTACCGTGTTACCCAGTTAATGGGTTGTGGAGGTCTGGTAGGCAGCCGCTCCTCGTAAAATACTGGTATTCAACTAAATCCGGCTTGACTGGAAGCCGACCCCAATATAGTTGGGAAAAGGCTAGACAGATGACAGACAGACCGATTCTGTGCTGACTTTAATAAATAAGAACAATAATTTATTCATAAAAGACAGCTTTGGTCCACAGTGGGCGTTAGTAACGCTTAATACTATGTTAGTAAATATACTTACTTTTATAAGTTCGACATGAAGGCCGTATCGTACTTATTACCTAGTTTTAAACTTAACGTATTGGATACAAAAATAAGTTAAATCAAAAATAAATAAAATGAAATTATTAAAAAGTAGGTACCCTGTTGATAGGCACGCGTTTGACCACTATCTCACTTGTTGGTAAGCGATGATGTGGTCGAAGATGTAGCACGCCTGCCTAGAAGTAACCTATTCACTCTTGACTTAAAGACTCCCAGGTTGTAGCTATCAGGAAAACCTAATTAATTAAAGTTACACTAAATTAAAATGCCACTGAATAAAATTAACATTATAATAAATATAGCTATTAACTTAATAATAATAAAAAGTTAGTTAGAAAAAATAATTTACAGAGAAAGAGAGATTTAAGCAAAATCAAGTACTGAGCAGCTGATTTTTTTCGCGATTTCATTGTGTTAGAATAATGTTGATCACGTTTAGATTGATTGGTGAAACTCCCCGGTTATTCCACAGTACGGTCCCAAGACTACGACATGATAATGTTTTGAACTAAAATTAATTATTTCGCCTCCAGATCAAGACCAAATACGTGGTCGATGGCAACACAGTGACTCAGACCATCTCCGCGGCCCAGGGTACCGCGACCTTCAAGAGAGAGTACTCCGGAGACGACCTGGTCGTGGTAAGTTCATTCATGCTTGTTACCTTCACACAAATTATCTACTAATCTAAAGTTGTCTATAGACTAGAGAGACTTGTAACAATAACTTGTACATCGAGCCGCTTTTATGCGTGCCAAACACGTTCAAGTAATTTGATCAAACAGGCTGGTTCAAACTGTTTGATCAAATAGAAATACGAAATTTCATATTTCTTCATGCCATTTGAAAACTCATTTTTTTTCAAACACTGTTTGAAGCAGCCAGAAGAGTTCGTGGCCTAAAAATAACAGCCACACGGGTCGATCTTCAAGGTTAAGCAACGATTGCCAAGGTTGGTCTGTAGATAGGTGACCATCTTAACATACCTAAGTACCGAGTTATCTTCGTGTCTCGGAAAGCACGCTAAGCCATTGGTCCCGGCTGTCATTTGAAGATCTTTGGCATTAATGGGTTGTGGAGGTCTGGTAGGCAGCCGCTCTACGTAAAATACTGGTATTCAGCTAAATCCTGTTTGACTGGTAACCGACTCCAATATACTTGGAAAAAGACTAGGCAGATGTTTGAAGCAGCCTGTTGGACCAAATGACTTATGTGTAGGTACCTGTGGCCCACATTAGTTATAGCCACGATTCCACGTGCAAACAACTCACATGCAAATGATGCAAGTTTTGAAGTTAGGCCTTGTTTTCACTGCAAAAACTCGCATGCAACTGGTATGCGAGTTTTGCAGTGAAAACATTAGGTACATATCAAACTTGCACACGAGTGGGTTAAATAGGCTAGTTATTTAAAACATCATAGTTTGCAAGAAAGTACTGAACATTGGGAAGTTGGAAGGATACCTACCTACATACCAAAATTGTTGCTTCGAAATATTTGTGGTTTCTGCGTGGTTATACGCAACTTTAGGTACATGAAAATGTTCTGGTGTAAACTGAGCTTAACTTTAATAAGTACCTGAATAATACATCAGCTTTTAAAAAATAAGATTATATTTATCATTTACTTTTTTTCGTCATTGCATAAACAAATTAATTTAATCATTTACAGCATAATCGATTAATACGAATAATACATCGGATGACATCGGTAATTATTATTTTATCTTTGCACGTCATTTCACGCTAGGTGTGAATGGAAAACATTAATTGTGGCATGAAACCTCTCAAATACTAGGCATACTCCCACAAAGAGTTCTGAATGAAATAGATATAATTTTACAGAATTTATAAAAATGCATAAACCGTATTTTTGTGTAATTTACACTTCAGTAGATACTTATATAATAATAATAATTTGAAATATCTAAAGAGGCATCTGCGAGTTGGCTTCGGCCCTTCATACGCCTACCAAAGGACGACCCTAGGGAAAGTACTAAACCTACTCTACCCAAGAAAGTAAAAAAAAAAAAAAAAAAATTGAAAAAATTAAATTTAAAATTCATTTATTTCAGGCCATGAAACCCATAGACAATTAATACAATAATTTTGATAAATAACAATAGCTCACATTAATTATTATGAATTTACATTTAAATTTCAGAAACATTTACTTCAGATACCAATAATCCATATTTAAAATTCGCACATGTCAACTTAAAAATATAAAAATACACAAAAATAAAATCGAAATGTAAATAAAACTGAATTCAAATTAAATTAAAAAAAAACACACCTGATAATTACAAACTCCGAAAGATTGTAAAATATCTTCAGAAATTGTAAACTCTAGGTAAATTGTCAACTAAACATTTCTTCTAAAATCTATATCTCTCTATACTAATATTTAAAGCTGGAGAGTTTGTTTGTTTGATTACTTGAACACGCTAATCTCGAGAACTGCTGATTCGATTTGAAAATTATTTCAGTGTTAGATAGCTCATTTATCGAGGAAGGCTATATATCATCACGCTAAGACTAATAGGAGCGGAGCAGTAATGAACCTTGTGACGCAGACGAAGTTGCACAGGTTAACTAGTGATACTTATAATTAAAAACTTGTAGGTATTCTGGAGTCACTCCAGAGAAATTGTGGACTTATATAAACTGGCGACCAATCAGCGGGTCTAAAAAGGCCACTTTAGCAACATCATATTAGAATCATAATATTAACCGCACGACAATCTGTCAAATTTCATTTTCATCTTTATCGCTAACGCATTAGGTTCAAGGCTGATTGGGAAAATTTGGCAGTATCGGATAGCGTGATGTGCTTTTTGATTCTGCTAAAGGGGCCTTTCTAGACCCGCAGGTCTACTTACAATTTATCCGTTTTGGTGTAATATTAAAATAGGAAACATGGCCTTGCACTGGTTTGTGTTGCTTTGAGCTGACGTGGCATACACGTGAGCTCGATTAGTTTCAAATTAAATAGACCTCTCTCCGATGTCAGTTGGGTATTTTTTATGTCACAAAAAAAACTCAATCAATTTCAATTTCATTTAAATTTTGTCATTAAATTTTTTTTTTTTTTTTTGTTCAACTGATTTTGTACGCCATAAATGGCAAAACATGTAACAACCACATCATTATTTATAAGACCTGTATGCTGTACTCATGTTTTACAAAATAAATATATCTAAGATATCTAACCATCCATCTATCACGAATTCATTATTATCAGCCCATTAAATGTTAACAGTGAAATATACTTAGGTTCTATTATAAGTAATCCCATATTGATACCATCAGTTAATGTTTTATTTTTATCTAAACATGATATTTTTTTATTTCCAGGTAATCACCGGTGATAAGTTCGATGGCGTTGCCAAGAGGTACTACAAGGCTTCATAAGTTAATAGTTACTTAGTTAATATCTTAATTTATTTTTGTAATAAATACGTTTAATATTTAAAACTGTTTTTAATTCATTATTTCCACACAAACTAATAAGGTTCCTACTATTCTCGCAAATATCTTTATACATCACTATCGCAAAATCTATATCTACGTACCTATACTAATATATTATATAAAGCTCAAGAGTTTGATTGTTTGTTTACTTGAACGCGCTAATCTCAGGAACTGCTGGTCCGATTTGAAAAATTCTTTCAGGGTTAGATAGCCCATTTATCGAGGAAGGCTATAGGCTAAGACCAACAGGAGCGGAGCAGTAACGAAAATTGTGACGCAAACGAAGTTGCGCGGGTCAACTAGTTATAAGTATAAAATTAAAAGTATGTTAGGTACATATCACCGGAAAATTGCAAACGCGCTATGATTGTGAAATATGTTTCTTAATAATAATAATAAGACACGGATAAGTACCTACATTGAAAACTATTGAATTTGGATGAATTTTATTGCATAAAACGATTCTTTCAACATAGATACCTATATCCAGAAATTATAATTGATCTAATAAAGATTTAAGTATTACAAGACAAGACAAGGCAAGGCAAGGCAAGGCAAGGTAAAGCAAGGCAAGGCAAGGCATGACACGACACGACACGATACGTCACTGTTTTGTGGTGATTCTTCAAAACTATATTGAAATTCACATGTTCGTATCCCTGCACAGCATGATGTTATGTAATGAACTGGTGTAAATAATAAACAGCCACGCGATTCCAGCAATCCAGGTCCATTTGCTATAATTAAATGAGGGGTTCCGTTGCCTATCTTCGAGGTTCTCCATCAGATCTTCACTAAATTGAAATGGGACCACTCCGAGAAAATACTCTTACAAAACATATCCATACCGCTTCAAGTATGCCTTGAAAATATGAACAGTTCCCTCTATTTCTCCCCGATTCCATCATCAGATACAAACCTGATGAACATGGGGCATATAGGCCTCATCATTATTTTGTTAGTAACCATTTGCGTAAGTTTGCAACTACGGGTGACCATACCTGTTCAATACATTCACGTGCAACCCTTTCTGGACAGAAATAACTGAAGGGCACTTCAGAACCGACCGACAGTTTCCAGGTACTTAAAACCGTAGATGGTCAAGAACGAGTAACGTTGCCGAAGCCGTACTTTGTCGCTCAGCAGCACCTGTTCGCATTTTAGTGATCAATAAGACGTAAAAGATAAGACAAGACAAGACACGAAACGACACGACACGACACGACAAGACAAGACAAGATATGAGACCTCTCCAAGGTACTCTTTTGTAATATGAAGAGTTCCATCTTTTTCTCCATGATTCCATCATCAGCTACTGACCTGATGACCATGGGGCCATGGGCCTCATCATTATTTTGTTAATAACCCAAGGTACCTCCACGAGTACGCGCCATTTAGTATCGAATAGCGGAATGACTGTGGTCAAGATGTTTCTAGAATTTTCTGTGCTAGAATATTCTCAATGTTTCGATACCTGGTCAGTCGGGACCGGTATGTACCCGAACTTTCCAGAAGTTTCCATAGTAGAAGGTTCTAGAAATAACTGTCGCCGGTATATAAAGCGCGGACATCCGGCGAATGGGGTCAGAATAGCCCCGGCTAGGGGCCTTAAGGTGGATGCTCCAGGGTAGCCCGCGAAATTCAAATATTTTTTTGTTTTTTGCAATTTGCCGGTCAGTGTGAAGCTGTATGTGGACCAAATGCGATCTGCGACCGTAACGCGGAAATATTCATTCTTTCGAACTACATGAACTTAGAGGGCTATATTGACGATTAAAATGGTTATAATTCTTTAGATAAATACGCGTTACGGTCGCAGATCGCATTTGGTCCACATACAGCTTCACACTGACCGGCAAATTGCAAAAAACATAAAAATATTTGAATTTCGCGGGCTACCCTGGAGCATTCACCTTAAATTCATTTGAGGCCCACACAGTCAAGTCCGGTTTAGTAGTTGCAACCCTTTTAGAGGTTGAAACTGCGAGTGTCCATCGCCAAAAAGAAGCTACTGGGGTCAGTATTGATTTGGCGATACAAGCAATAACTTCGGAAGCGATCTTCAACTGCGAATTAAGAGAAGTGAAGTGCGATTGTGTGTTTTAATTAGTGTTTGAAGTGTTATTTATTGTTGTAAATTAAAGTGTTATTTTTGGTGGTTTAATCGGCTGTTTTTATTGTCATGAACCCCAAGCTCGTAACAATATTTTTCAGTTTATGGTACGAAACCCTTCGTGTGAGAGTCCGTCTCACAATTGGCCGGTTTTAAATATGTTAAAAGCTGTTACATGACCAAATTAAGGTTATAGGGACACGCAATCTCAAAGATTGTTGCCATGCAGTCGTTGATATGAAGTCCATTCGTACTGAATTACTATCGGGTAGCAACCACACCTTTCATATCTCTTGCAGGTGCAGGTGTTTACCTGAACTCTGATTAGATTTATCTTCAAGTGGGCAGGTACATTTTTAGGGTTCCGTACGCAAACGGTTACCAACCGAACCCTATTTCTAAGCCCCTGTCCGTCCGTCCCTCCATCCATCCGTTTGTCTATCAGCGGGCTTTATCTCAAGAACAGTTGAAATTTTCACAGAGTGTGTATTTGCTGTTACAACAAATAATATATAAACAAACCACCAAACAAACTTGTAGTATATGACGATATTACCTACTTGCCAAATTTCGTGATTTCAGGTCAACGGGAACTACCATATAGGGTTTCGACCCAAAACCTATAGGGTACTTTCGGAGTTCCGGTTGACCTAGAATTGTCAATTTTGGTTAAAAGCAAGGGTTTACAGCACCAGTAAAGGGAAAATTCCGAAAAATATAAAAAGTTGAAAATTAAGATAAATTTTGGTACTTACAAGTTGTCGCGAAAATCTAAATTTACCCAAATCTTTTTATCGTGTTGATTCAGGACCTTGATTTTTATACACATAATAGGGACTTCAGACATCAGTATCTGGTATCAATTTCGACTTATTTATTTATTTATTTTGTTTTACAGAAAGCTTACAGACTAATAACCAAATTTAAATAACATAAATAGGTAATAAAATTTGCTAATTACAAGCTTCCACGTTTAAAAAAAAACTACTTAGTTATAAGGCGCTTGAGTTGACCAATTACAGCGCAGGTAATCAAACATTTTACAATGTACGTAAGGGATTTCGAGATACTAGGGTATGTCAAATCGTGCAATACCAAAATCAGAAGCTAGTTATGGTTGTCACCAAAATACTAGCTACGAAAACCCGTTCCTGAGAAAATCGGTGGTGACACACGGACGGACAAGAGAGAGACCTTATAAGGGTTCCTTTTTTACGTTTTGAGGTACAGAACCCTAATTAAAGGCGGCCTACACTAGTCAAGACACTTTTTTTTCGGTTAATGGTACAGAACCCGTCGTGTGAGAGTACGACTCGCACTTTTTCTTTATTATTGGTAGATATATGTGTATGTTACAAGTTAAAATAACGGTGAGCAGGGCGTGGGCAGATTATAATCTTGATTTATTTTATCAAGCAGTACCTAGTAAGTAGGACGCTATAAAGATACATTATTTTGTAGGGCATGAATAAAAACCATAGATTGGATGGCCTGGATCGATTGGGACAAAGAAAACTTTCTATCGTTGTAGTAGGTAGGTAGGTACATCATCATCTTCCTGCCCTTATCCCATGTTATTTGAGGTCGGCGCAACACGTTTTATTCTTCCATTCTGTTCTATCAGTCGTCACTAATTCCCTTTTCTTTCATATCGCTCCTCACACAATCCATCCATCTTTTCTTTGACCTTCCTCTCCCTCTCCATCATCCACATTTATGTTCATAACCCTTCTAGTTATTTGCGTTTCATCCCTCCTCTTCACATGACCATACCAAGACAAGCGATTCCCTTTTAATTTTTTCGTCACTGGCGCCACTTTTAAAGTACCTCTAATGTACTCATTTCTCACTTTATCCATTCTCGTTACTCCACACATCCATCTCAACATTCTCATCTCCGCTACATGCAATCTTTTTTCATCCGTCTTTTTCGCAGCCCAACATTCTGATCCATACATTACGACAGGTCTTATCACGGACTTATAGATTTTACCTTTAAACTTGAGGGTCACAAGTTGTTCCAGTGACCTGTCGCCATTTCATCCATCTTGAGTTGATCCGGTGGGTTACGTCTCGATCGTTGTAGTAGGTACGTTCGTGGAAAATCGCGCGAGCGACACCACTGACTTGCAAATGCCCTAGTTGGTCACCACAATTACGTGACCTGCCCTTTTTATTTGGCTGGCACGAAACAAAGAAACATATCTTTGTTCTTTATTCTTCTACACTTAATATTATAAAAAGGAAAGATTTGTTAGTTTGTTTGAAATGAATAGGCGAAACTGCTGGACTGATTTGAAAAATTCTTTCACTATTAGAATCCTAAATTATCCCTGATGGACATAGGTAAGCTATAGAATATTTTCAAAAAAGTTACGGATCCGTATGAAAACTTCGATAATGAAAACAAAATGAATGAGGTGAGAAAAAATCACAAAATTTATAAAAAGCAAGAAAATAGTTTATAAAACTACTGAACCTATTTTAACATGTAACCATGCAATATAGGCCTTTAATTTATTTTCGAAAAAAAAATAGAGATACCTACGAAAATTGCATTACTATCCCGCGCGAACGAAATCGCGGGCGAACTGATTGTATGGAATAAAACCCCAACGGCCAGATTGACCACCAAGAAGTAAGTAGGTACCGCAAATAATAAAGCCACTTGCATTGCAACACTAGTAGCGTTATAGACAAAGCCATAGTTCTAGTTCTTTCCTCATAACCACATGCATAGTTTTAATACTAATTAGCAGATTATTTTCTGTTCTGGTCAAATGGGGTCTGTTCTGGTAACCCCTCCAAAATACCGCAATACCAGTGTGGAACCCATTCACAAGACATATATCCCTCCCAAGACATATGTCCCTCCCAAGACATATGTCCCTCCCAAGACATATGTCCCTCCCAAGACATATGTCCCTCCCAAGACATATGCACCATCCAGGATTTCAATAAGGCCAATAGAATTGTACACGTTGCTAAAAGCTGAACGGAAATTATTTAATGCGAGTCATCTGAAACGTAAAAAACGAGCAGCGAGTAACAAAGGCCACTTTGGTAGAATCTTATCGCTAAAGTATTGGGTTCAAGGTTGATTGGGAAAAATTAACAGTTTCGGGAAGCGTGATGTGCTTTCTGATTAAACTAAAGTGGCTTTTTAGATCCGTAGATCCTTTTTTTTGAACATGCTGAATATTAGAAGCCTGAACGTTTTAAACACGTCTAGGTTTGAATGCATTTAGCTATAGGTACGTTAGGGTGCATGTAGGTTAAGTTATGAAATTGTTGGTCCCAGCGGTCGTTTATTTATTTATTTATTCACAAAATCCACAGCTCTTTAATTTGTTCGAAAGAGTCACCGCGGCCCTGGAACGCAAAGGGCATTAGGAGGATATTTTATCCTTAGAAAAAGCTGTCGTTTTAGATCTTTGGCAATAGTCGTTACGTGTAGTCAGAAGAAAGAAAGGGGCATTGAGTTTCTAGTTACAAGGTTAGGTTAGCGACCGCATACTGGAAGACGTAACGTTGGAAGGCCTCCCACAGAGTGGACCGATAACCTGGTGAAGGTCGCGGGTAGCCGAAGGATGCGAGACGCGCAGGACCGGTCGTTATGGCGACGCTTGGGGAGGGCTATTTCCAGCAGTGCACGTCTTTCGGCTGATATGATGATAATGATGATGGAGGTAAGGTTGGCAGTCGCCCTATGTAAAATACTTATAGTGAGTACCTATACAGCTGCAGCAGTTGGACTGAAAGCAGTCCCGGATTAACCACGTAGCAAGAATAGCAAATGCTACAGGCCCCGCGCATTGGGGGCCCCGCAATTGGACTTACAAAATCATGTCGCTGAAAACGACGGATCTCTATAACACACGAATCCTCCTTACTCCCACTATAATGCGACAGCCGTTTTCTGCAGATGAAGTCACTAATTTGGTTTATTTTGTTATGGTTTGGGTCATATTTCCCTTAAAAACTCGTTTTCTTTCTTTTATTTCATGCTACCGTTTACCGTCTGAAATTTAAACAGCCCTGGATCCCGTCTGTGGTTCTGTACGAGCAATGTATTATGGGAACTGGCGCTTCATAAGGGCCCCGGGATCCACCGGATCCAGAAATAATAGAGGGGGCTATAATTATTTTGATTGGATATTTTCGTTTTCCCCCTCGTGCCCCGTGGGCCCCGTGGTAAAATTTTCTACAGCCCCTTCGCTGGCTTAATCCAACAATGACTGGAAGTCGACTCCAACATAATGTAGTTGGCAAATGACTTGGCGGACTGATAGTTCAAATGGACCCAAATTCAATGGACGTGTTCAATGAAAAATATTGCAAACTCACAATGACTCCGCTGTTATCTCCGATACAGTTATCATTATGAAAAAAATCATGCTTTTTTAATCAAATTGATGACATGTTTGAATTTACGAACGGGTAATCGTTCTGATAAGATAATCCTGCACCGAACGACATTAAATCATCGCTTAATATAAGGGATTGACTTTATTGTGCGTAGACCTCATCACTCATCATCATCAGCCGAAAGACGTCCAATGCTGGGCATAGGCCTTCCCAAGTGTCGCCACAACAAAGGTCCCGCATCCATCGGGTTATCGGTCCACCTTGTGGGAGGCTTTCCAACGCCTCTTCCGGTACGCGGTCGTCACTCCAGAACTTTGAGGCCCTATCGACCATCTGTTCTTTAGTTTAGCGATCCTTTGGACTATGTCGGTAATCTTGGTTTTCTTGCGGAAATCATCATCCCTGATTCGGTCACGCAAGAAAACTCCAAGTATTTCCCTCTCCATTGCCCTTTGAGTGAACCTCATAACTGTATTTCCTAAATTGTTTGTAGAAGGGGACGTTCTGGAGACAAACAAGTCTAAAGTGGAAGGGGGAGTGGAGAGTTGATCCATCTTTCAGAGTTCTGCTTGACAGGGCGAGAGGTTTTCCTATGCATTCCCTTGATTTGCGGACTGATTCTTAAAGTTCGTGCTAGAAATAAATAAAAAAAAATGGCATTCGGAATGCTCGCACCTTTTCACTATCGCTAAGTACATAGTATAAAACAAAGTCGCTTCCCGCGTCTGTCTGTCCATATGCATGCTCAGTTCTTTAAAACGCAACGGATTTTGATGCGGGTTTCTTTAATAGATAGAATGGTTCTCGAGGAAGGTTTTAGCATATAATTTGTCAAGGTTTTGTTGAAATTGGCTGATAAGTATATGAAGGTTATTACTGAAGAGGTCGGAAAAAAAGATAAAAAAAAAAAATCTTTACATCGCGTGCGCTGCGAAAACTATTGATGATAGAACAAAACAATGTACTAGACTTTTAGATAACACATCAATACTTACGAAAAAGTCCGTCATAGCATAATTATGTCTATCTTTTATAGTTGACTCACAGTAACCATTTTATGATATTCAAATTTGATATAAAATACTGCTTGATTTGCAGAGATGTTTTCATCAATATAATACAAATCCTTATCTTAGTAAATATGTTAGTCATATTGAGTGTTTAATTTAGAGCAAAATTGCCGTTCACACCATTTAATTTGGATGAATATCTTGGGAGATATCTCCTCAAAATTAAAGTAAGTCACGCAACCAAATAATTATAAGGGAGGTAGATATGTCCCCAACTGGTAGACACCTGAGAGCAGACGTCGTTGACGGTTGTCTATTTACTTTTAAGCTATTGCATAGCTTCTATCGCGGGCCTTGAGCGTGGAGACCGAATCCAGAAATTCCGTAACGAAAAAACCTAACACCCCCCACTCCGACCGGCACAGCGGTGATACTTTTTAGTTTTACTTTTTACTTTTTTTTAGCTCAAAGTGTAACTTGAATTAAGGTGAATGCTCCAGGGCAGCTCATGTAGTTCGAAAGAATGATTATTTCTGAAATATTCATTCTTTCGAACTACATGAACTTAGAGGGCTATATTGATGATTAAAATGGTTATAATTCTTTAGATAAATACGCGTTACGGTCGCAGATCGCATTTGGTCCACATACAGCTTCACCCTGACCGGCAAATTGCAAAAAACATAAAAATATTTGAATTTCGCGGGCTACCCTGGAGCATCCACCTTAATATCAAAGAAAAAAAATACTGCATTAATAAAATAAATATATTATTATAATTGCATAAGTTGATAAAAATGCTATGCAATAGCTTTACCGCGGCAGTCTCCGAGTGCCACACATCTTTTTTTATTATTTAATGTTAGCTAACATATTTATTGCATAGCATTTTTTATCAACTTATGCAATTATAATTATATATTTATTTTATTTATGCAGTATTTTTTTTTTCTTTGTTTTTTTTTCTTTGATATTAATTCAAGTTACACTTTGAGCTAAAAAAAAGTAAAGAGTAAAAAGTAAAACTAAAAAGTATCACCGCTGTGCCGGTCGGAGTGGGGGGGTGTTAGGTTGTTTTCGTTACGGAATTTCTGGATTCGGTCCCCGCGCTCAAGGCCCGCGATAGAAGCTATGCAATAGCTTAAAAATTAAATAAATTAAAATAAAAGGGAGCTCCTATAAAAAACTTGTTTTTTTCGGCTTATGATACGGAACCCTTCATGTGCAAGTCCGACTTGCACTTGGCCGGTTTTTGAGTTCACAAACTTAAAAATGAAAGGATAGCTGTTTTGTAATAAAAAAATAATTCCTAATAACATATTTATTTATTTGCAATATTGACAGGAAGACATAATTTACATTTTTCACTTAAAACAACTATTTCAAAGGAGGCCAGTTCAAGATTACATCGTTGTGGGCAGACACTGGCACCCATTTTAGAAACCCGTCGAGAAGAACTGAAAAGAAAATAAAAGAAATTATATTTTTTTTATTTGAGACTAGCCGTCACGCGGTTTCACCCGCGTAGTTCCCGCTTCCGTGGGGGTAAGGTTATAAAATGTAGCCTGTGTTTCTCGCTGATATTGTAGCTATCCATTGCTGAAAGAATTTTTGAAATCGGCCCAGTAGTTTTAACTTTATTCGTTACATACAAATCTTTCCTCTTTATATTAGTATAACACGGATTTGCTCTTGACTCTAGTCAAGGCCCAGAAGAAGCCTGTCCACTCTGTCTTTGAAGAGATTAGGGTTGTATACGCTCGGAAACACAGACGCATACAACATAAAACGTGTTGGGAATACTTTTATTGAGCATACAGCTGCAACCTGCCCCAGGATGCCCATATCAGGAAACGAAGACTCTCTTTCAGTCAAGAGTGAGTATGTTACTTCTAGTCAAGCGTCCACCATTTTCGACCACATTATTGCATACCATCAGGTGAGATACTGATCAAATGCCTGTTATTATTGTAGATAATAAAGCAAAGGGGTTCTGGCATAGCCCGCACGCCACCTTTTTTTTTCCACCACCATTTAGTTATTTGTAAAACAACAACAATCTCTTAGGCAGTGAAAGTACATATGATTATAAACAACTTTGAGCACAACCACGAAAACTCGAAAACAAACAGCTGTTTCATACAAAATGCAATATTTAGCAAATGAAAATGTATGAAACAGCTGATATTTTTGTTCGAGTGGGGGAGCGTTCAAGTATTACGTAACGCAATTTTTTGAGTTTTTTTTAACCCCCCTCCCCCCATGTAACGCGCCGTTATGTTTTTCTGTACCCCCTCCTCCTGCCCTAGTAAAACGTTACGTAACCACCAAGTGACCATTCTTACCTAAAAGTCGCAATTATGTGACGTAAAGTATCGGAAAGTTGCTAAAATACTTTTGTTAATGTTACGTAACGCGTATTTCATAATCCCCCCTCCCGCCCCAGTAACGCATCGTAACTTTTTATTTGTAATGGGTTTGCTCTTGACTCTAGTCTATGTCAGAGATGACAGAGACAAAGTCTACGATGGAGCGAGCCTACCCAGAAGGAGCCTGTTCACTCTAACTTTGAAGAGATTAAGAGTTGTAAGCTTCACAAGTGAGTTACGTAATACTTGAACGCTCCCTTTTTAGGGTTGTCAAAGTAAAAGTTGATTATAGTCATGTAAACTTTCACTGCCTAAGATGTTGTTGGTGTTTTACAAATAACCCTGTATAGTTAGAGGACACTTGAACAGACAAAAAATGTTAGCAACATTTAGGGCACCCCTAAAGTGTCACGTTGCCGAGATATTTGAAGGTAAAGTGGCGACTTTACCTTTACTCAGTCACTCTATCACTCAGGAACTGAAGAGATCCATATATATATTGATTGATTGATTCTTCCGTTAGGTACTGAGACCGACAGACAACGCACAGCCGAAACTACTGGTCGCAGAAAGCTAAAATGTTGGCATGAAGGTCCCTTGGAGAGTGTATGGGAGTTCTATGAGAGGATTCCTCGAAATTCATACGGGAACGGGAAAAAACAGGATATGCGCGAACGAAGAACGCGGCCAAAAGCTAGTTTTATATACAGGATTACGCAAACAACTACTTACAAGTTCTATGTTCCTCCCAAATACTCTTCAAAGCGTCCCTAGTCCCGGCGCGCTTGGCTATGAGCGCCCTCAGAAGCAGCTCAGTCCGGGGCTGCAGCTTGGCCCAACTCTTCACCATAGTGGAGGGCGGAGACAACAAGGACTTGGTGTATCTCTTCAGCTTCGGGAACACAGCGCCCTCTAGGAGGAAGCGGGCGAACCATCTGTGGGAAGAACATGTTGTAAATGATATTTATTTTGTAGGAGATTAAACATAACACTTTTAAACGGGCCCACTTCGTTGGGCGGATTTATTTTGGGTTAACATAGCCTATGATGATACTCACAAATAACGTGACTTTCTATTGGCGAAAGAATTTTCAAAATCGGTACACCTACAACCTCACAAACTTTACCTCTTTATAATATTAACTAGTTGACCCGCGCGGCTTCGCTCCCGTCAACTGGCTACTCTACCTACCTACCTACCCTACCCTACCCTACATACCCTACATACCCTACCTACCCTATTTACACAAATACAAATGAATTAATTCAAACCAAAAAAATTGTTCAAATCGGTCCAACCGTTTAACCCTCGGTATGCCTGGTGGCAAAATGTTACGCGGTATGCCTGTTGGGTCTGTCAGTCCCGACTTTAAAATGACTATTTTTCTTATTAGTTGTGGTAACTGGTGTATCTAAACATACTTTCATCAGTTCTAGGGGTATATGGTAGGGGAAAAAAATGAAGAAAACATATCCACCATATCAACTAAATAAATTAAAAAAATCATAATAAAAGGTTTTAACAAAAAACAGGCCTTTTTACACTTATTTGAAAACAAAAGAAATCTCAACTAAACTTTGGAAAATAGGAGGCACAAGGCAAAGACTATAGACAATGCTATAATAATCAGTCCTTGTAACTCCCATCAACGGGTGTAGGCAGAGGTGTAAGGTATAACCTCTGAATTTGACACCGGCGCTCGGGATTTTTTGAGAATTTTCAGCATCGCAGCTGACTCCGGACTACAGTAGTGGCTATAAGGCGTCGTCGGTTGGTTGATAATGTTCAGCTACTGAGAGTGGTGATGCAGAAACATTATATTTTAATGAAATACAACGGTTTAAGTTGAAGGGTGGGTCTGACAGACCCTACCAGGCATGCCCAGGGTTAAGAGGAGTACACACACCTACAGTAGAATTATATATAAAAAAAAGATATAGATGAGGTCGGATTGCAAGTGAATAGCCGGTGTAAGGGTGCGTTTCCACCAGATATGTGCGAGGATAGGTAGTGAAGGATGTTTTTGTTAAGAACCAATAGCGCTGAGCGATGAATGAAGCGATTCTATTGGTAATATTGTAACGTGAAACGGAACGTATTTAAAGCGTTTAGCGACGAATCTGCTGTTATGCCAAGGAAAAGGCAACCTTATGTCTTTGAGTTAGGACAGTTCTTGACCAGTGATAGAAACGAGTGACGTCATCGTCCGTTTTCGCGCGAACATTTAAACTGTCGGTTTAAAAACGCAATTTTGGCAATAAATTAAAGCGTTTTCATTTCTTATTTATGTGGTGGTCTATTCTAGATAGAGTTCTTTAAAATTAAAGCAAAAATGGAAATATTGCATGTTCCCTATTAAATCCACGTCAAACAGATACTTTACCTATATTTTTCAGTGCTCTCGGGGTAGTCGACTTCAGCGACGGGCAGCTCCCAGCCTGCTTTCCCAAAGGTGCCCTTGAAGTGGCACTTGACCCGGCCTGACTTGTCGTCGAACCTCGGAGGCGGGTCGTCCAGGGGATCACCTATGTCATAGAATGGCTATAGAAATGTTGTGGTCACGAAGAAATCCTACTAATCGAATGTCAAAGTCTGAGTGTTAAGAATTTTACATTTTAAATTTTACCGGTTTGCGTACGATAGGCTGGATAGGTACACATGTGGACGAGCTTGCGCGCTTTACTGAATGAAAATCTAATTAGTCCCTCAGATAGATTTCCAATAAATACCTATCCGAAACGTGAGGAGCTCGTGGCTAAATAACAACAGCCGCACGGGTCGATCTTTAAGGTTAAGCAACGCTTGCCAAGGTTGGTCTGTGGATGGGTGACCATCTTAACATAACGAGTTTCCTCCGTGCTTCGGAAAGCACGTTAAGCCGTTGGTCCCGGCTTTCATTTGTAGATCTTTGGTCGTTACGGGTTGTCAGAAGCCAGTAAATTTGACTCCAGTCTTGCCAAGAAGTACAGTGTTGCCCAGTTAATGGGTTGTGGAGGTCTGGCAGGCAGCCGCTCCACGTAAAACACTGGTATTCAGCTGAATCCAGTTTGACTGGAAGCCGACTCCAATATTTAGTTGGGAAAAGGCTAGGCAGATGACCTATCCGACACGTATTTTTTCTATTGTTACGTAAACCAAACTTGACGAAGATACGACGCTTTTAAAATTCTCAATACGTCACGCCGTGCTATAATTTTTAGTGCGTTCTGACGTCACGAGCCCCCACTCCCGAGTTTTGATGCGTTTTATCTTTGTAAATATTCATTGAATTGCAAAAACATAAAATACGTGTCCATTATTTGTCAATGCTCTAACTGGCGGACTAAATAGATTTGCAATTTATTGATGGTGGAAACTAGCCTATTGGGAAGGTCACCCTTCATGAGCACTTTTATGGACCAGTTCCTCCTCTAGGCATTTCGACTCGATCGTCCATTTCCTTGACCTTTCCGGTTTGGAAGGAAACTAGTTAGCTCAGATTATACTCGTCGTATTCCTGCCCATCAACCTCGACCCCAATTGACAAGATTGCAAATATTCCAAAATATGTTTTGATCTTTGATACTCTTTTATCTAAATCTGTGTTATGTAGACAACAATTACCTACACAAGCTATAACAGCTGATGCTGCGTACAGACTGATGGAAGGTAACATGCAATGTTACGTGAAAGGAGAATTTAAGCAGTGTGGACGCAGCAGAGCGGCGTGCACGAACCGAACCGGTCTACAAGAGCGTTCTGAGCACACTGCACGCACCGCGGTGTTCGTTCGAAAAACCGAAAAATAACGGATCGCACCGCGCTCGACATGAAATGCACAGTTCGCGCGCGTTCAGACTATGAGTATTTGCATATGCATTGCAGTAATGTGGCCGGCAAATTCTTTAATTTCATGATACGTTGCATAAGTCTGTACCCAGGGGGGCTTCGGGCTTAGAGAGTAGCCCCCAGGTTACAGCCCCGCTTCAAAATATATCCTATGTATGTCTTACCTAAGTTACAAAGCTGCGGTACCATCAGAGGCAGCCACTCCGGTTCGATGGCGGTGACATTCTTCATCACCATCTTCCTCCGACCCTCGCTGCCGGTCTCATACAGTTCCTGGAAGACCACCCACTCCGGTATCGTCTTCCGGAGTATGGAATCTGAATGAAGATGAACTGGATCCTCTAGCTCACCACAGTGGTACGCGTATTTGAACTTGCGTTTGTCTTGTCCTGGTAAAAAAGAGATGAATTGTATATAAATAATAGTTTATTACTTTTTAAGGCACTTGCCAACTTGCACTTGCATTATTTTTTAAGGCACTTGGTACTGTGGCACAATTTAAGATAGCAAAAAAAAATATTTGGGTTACCGACTGACCTGGTCTCCCAGGCCACAGAGTAGCAGCTGTCGCAGGAGGCGCACTTGGTTGTCATTCGGAGGCCTCATCTGAGGGTCTACCGTTATGATGAAGTGGCTACTGACCTTGCTTGACCTCCTCAAGAGCTATCTTCTTCCCGACCTGGTCTCCCAGGCCACAGAGCAGCAGCTGTCGCAGGAGGCGCGCTTGGTTGTCGTCCGGAGGCGTCATCTCAGGGTCTACCTTTATGATGAAGTGGCTACTGACCTTGCTTGACCTCTTCAAGAGCTATCTTCTTCCCGACCTGGTCTCCCAGGCCACAGAGCAGCAGCTGTCGCAGGAGGCGCGCTTGGTTGTCGTCCGGAGGCCTCATCTCAGGGTCTACCGTTATGATGAAGTGGCTACTGACCTTGTTTTACCTCTTCAAGAGCTATCTTCCCGACCTGGTCTCCGAGGCCACACACCAGCAGCTGTCGCAAGAGGCCCGCTTGGTTGTCGTCCGGAGGCCTCATCTCAGGGTCTACCGTTATGATGAAGTGGCTACTGACCTTGTTTTACCTCTTCAAGAGCTATCTTCTTCCCGACCTGGTCTCCGAGGCCACAGAGCAGCAGCTGTCGAAGGAGGCGCGCTTGGTTGTCGTCCGTAGGCCTCATCTCAGGGTCTACCGTTATGATGAAGTGGCTACTGACCTTGCTTGACCTCCTCAAGAGCTATCTTCTTCCCGACCTGGTCTCCCAGGCCACAGAGCAGCAGCTGTCGCAGGAGGCGCGCTTGGTTGTCGTCCGGAGGCGTCATCTCAGGGTCTACCTTTATGATGAAGTGGCTACTGACCTTGCTTGACCTCTTCAAGAGCTATCTTCTTCCCGACCTGGTCTCCCAGGCCACAGAGCAGCAGCTGTCGCAGGAGGCGCGCTTGGTTGTCGTCCGGAGGCGTCATCTCAGGGTCTACCTTTATGATGAAGTGGCTACTGACCTTGCTTGACCTCTTCAAGAGCTATCTTCTTCCCGACCTGGTCTCCCAGGCACAGAGCAGCAGCTGTCGCAGGAGGCGCGCTTGGTTGTCGTCCGGAGGCCTCATCTCAGGGTCTACCGTTATGATGAAGTGGCTACTGACCTTGTTTTACCTCTCCAAGAGCTATCTTCTTCCCGACCTGGTCTCCGAGGCCACAGAGCAGCAGCTGTCGCAGGAGGCGCGCTTGGTTGTCGTCCGGAGGCCTCATCTCAGGGTCTACCGTTATGATGAAGTGGCTACTGACCTTGTTTTACCTCTCCAAGAGCTATCTTCTTCCCGACCTGGTCTCCGAGGCCACAGAGCAGCAGCTGTCGCAGGAGGCGCGCTTGGTTGTCGTCCGGAGGCCTCATCTCAGGGTCTACCGTTATGATGAAGTGGCTACTGACCTTGTTTTACCTCTTCAAGAGCTATCTTCTTCCCGACCTGGTCTCCGAGGCCACACAGCAGCAGCTGTCGCAGGAGGCGCGCTTGGTTGTCGTTCGGAGGACTCATCTCAGGGTCTACCGTTATGATGAAGTGGCAACTGACCTTGTTTTACCTCTCCAAGAGCTATCTTCTTCCCGACCTGGTCTCCGAGGCCACAGAGCAGCAGCTGACGCAGGAGGCGCGCTTGGTTGTCGTCCGGAGGCCTCATCTCAGGGTCTACCGTTATGATGAAGTGGCTACTGACCTTGTTTTACCTCTCCAAGAGCTATCTTCTTCCCGACCTGGTCTCCGAGGCCACAGAGCAGCAGCTGTCGCAGGAGGCGCGCTTGGTTGTCGTCCGGAGGCCTCATCTCAGGGTCTACCGTTATGATGAAGTGACTACTGACCTTCTTTTACCTCTCCAAGAGCTATCTTCTTCCCGAACTGGTCTCCGAGGCCACAGAGCAGCAGCTGTCGCAGGAGGCGCGCTTGGTTGTCGTCCGGAGGACTCATCTAAGGGTCTACCGTTATGATGAAGTGGCTACTGACCTTGTTTTCCCTCTCCAAGAGCTATCTTCTTCCCGACCTGGTCTCCGAGGCCACAGAGCAGCAGCTGTCGTAGGAGGCGCGCTTGGTTGTCGTCCGGAGGCCTCATCTCAGGGTCTACCGTTATGATGAAGTGGCTACTGACCTTGTTTTACCTCTCCAAGAGCTATCTTCTTCCCGACCTGGTCTCCGAGGCCACAGAGCAGCAGCTGTCGCAGGAGGCGCGCTTGGTTGTCGTCCGGAGGCCTCATCTCAGGGTCTACCGTTATGATGAAGTGGCTACTGACCTTGTTTTACCTCTCCAAGAGCTATCTTCTTCCCGACCTGGTCTCCGAGGCCACAGAGCAGCAGCTGTCGCAGGAGGCGCGCTTGGTTGTCGTCCGGAGGCCTCATCTCAGGGTCTACCGTTATGATGAAGTGGCTACTGACCTTGTTTTACCTCTCCAAGAGCTATCTTCTTCCCGACCTGGTCTCCGAGGCCACAGAGCAGCAGCTGTCGCAGGAGGCGCGCTTGGTTGTCGTCCGGAGGACTCATCTAAGGGTCTACCGTTATGATGAAGTGGCTACTGACCTTGTTTTACTTCTCCAAGAACTATCTTCTTCCCGACCTGGTCTCCGAGGCCACAGAGCAGCAGCTGTCGCAGGAGGCGCGCTTGGTTGTCGTCCGGAGGCCTCATCTCAGGGTCTACCGTTATGATGAAGTGGCTACTGACCTTGTTTTACCTCTCCAAGAGCTATCTTCTTCCCGACCTGGTCTCCGAGGCCACAGAGCAGCAGCTGTCGCAGGAGGCGCGCTTGGTTGTCGTCCGGAGGCCTCATCTCAGGGTCTACCGTTATGATGAAGTGGCTACTGACCTTGTTTTACCTCTCCAAGAGCTATCTTCTTCCCGACCTGGTCTCCGAGGCCACAGAGCAGCAGCTGTCGCAGGAGGCGCGCTTGGTTGTCGTCCGGAGGCCTCATCTCAGGGTCTACCGTTATGATGAAGTGGCTACTGACCTTGTTTTACCTCTCCAAGAGCTATCTTCTTCCCGACCTGGTCTCCGAGGCCACAGAGCAGCAGCTGTCGCAGGAGGCGCGCTTGGTTGTCGTCCGGAGGCCTCATCTCAGGGTCTACCGTTATGATGAAGTGGCTACTGACCTTGTTTTACCTCTCCAAGAGCTATCTTCTTCCCGACCTGGTCTCCGAGGCCACAGAGCAGCAGCTGTCGCAGGAGGCGCGCTTGGTTGTCGTCCGGAGGCCTCATCTCAGGGTCTACCGTTATGATGAAGTGGCTACTGACCTTGTTTTACCTCTCCAAGAGCTATCTTCTTCCCGACCTGGTCTCCGAGGCCACAGAGCAGCAGCTGTCGCAGGAGGCGCGCTTGGTTGTCGTCCGGAGGACTCATCTCAGGGTCTACCGTCACTTCGACGCCATCCAAGCTGAGGTTGACCTCTGAGGTTAACTGCTTGCGCAGTTTTCGGACCTCTTTGATTCCCTGGTGGTTGAAAAGTAAGTTTCGGAAGAAGTGAGAAAAAGAGATTTATCTGCGCGAAGTATGATGCATATCATAAAACAAAATTATTGATGTAGTTTATAGGTCGGGAAACTATGCGTCACATCTATACTAATATATAAAGCTGAAGAGTTTGTTTATTTGTTTACTTGAACGAGCTAACTCAGAAACTACTGGTCCGATTTGAAAAAATTTTTCAGTGTTAGATAGCCCATTTATCGAGGTAGGCTATAGGCTATATGTCATCACGCTAAGACCAAAAGGAGCGGAGCAGTAACGAAAATTGTGACGCAAACGAAGTGGCGCGGGTCAACTAGTTTTTTATATTTCGAGTTGTTTTAGTTCTTTATAGAATAGGGAAAGTGCAAATACAGAATTTATGAGAATGTTGTTAATAAATTGATAAAAAGGTATAAAATAAAGGCCCTTGCAACGTTTTTATTTTAGTTAATATCGATTTTTAATAAAAATAATGAATTAAAGTAACGTGAAACGGAACGTATTATTCAATCAGCGTTTAGTGACGTCACTCCTGTTTGACAACGAAAAGGCAACCTTGTCTTTGAGTTAGGGCAGTTCATGACAAAAGTGTCAGACAGGAATGACCCAACTTCCTTTTTCGGGCGAAATGTCAAACTGTCAGTTTAAAACCGCAATTTTAAAAAGCAATTTAAGCGCTTTATTGTTTAAAAGAACAATGGCGAAATCTTAGCTGATATAAATTTGAGCGTCTAAAACTGACTTATTTACGAAAGAAATTCCACAATTTATCTACCATTTTAATGATAAACTAATTCAGAAGGTGACGATGAGTTGAACAAGATATTTTTCATTCAAATTCGTAAGAATTTAATCTCAGCTAAAACAATGTATGGGTGACTGCCATTGTTCTTTATGTATTATATTTTACATAGAATTCTTTAAAATGGAAGCAAGATAAATACATGCATGTTCCCTATTGGTCCTAGTTAAGGCGTTTCCCTGACCAAATAACCTTGAGCATCGATTCCTCTTTGCCACACCCCACCGTTTATCACAGAATTCACACAATTTTTGGAATTATTTTAATTAAAAAAGCGAACTTTTGAAATGATACACGTTTTATTTCATTTAAAATTCGCTTTTTTAGATTTTTAATTTATCTATCTATTGGTGTAAGCCTCAAATGATTAGAGCGTCGCCTTTAGCAACAGATGCACACAAACAATATTTTTATCATTTTTTTAAATTCAATTTTAAATGTATTTGTAACACTTAGAACAAACAAAAATTAGAACGTGAAATGTGATGATAAGCTATCGAACATTAGTAATGTGCTTTCAGATGTCATTTATTTCTCGTATCTGATGAGTTAATAGTCTTTGAAAAACGGACTTTCGCAAGGTTTTGGTCGGGGTAGCGCCTTAAGTATACCAATATGCAGACAAAAGTAGCAAGCGACTTTGTTTTATACCTACTATTTAGAGAAGAGAAGATAAGCCCAGGCAGGTAAGAGATAACCAGTCTTAAAAATATAGAGGTGTGTGGAACGCGATGTAAAGTCCCTCAAACCTCCATTGAAAAGGGAGGACCACGACCAGACGGGTGTTGTGTGTAGTGGGCAACTGCCCAATGGTTGACTTCGGGACGTCGTTTATGCTCAAATCGCGCTGGAAGCTTTGATCGCGCGATGTAGCATTTGTGTGAAGTCAGGTAATTTTTAACAGACTCATGTGAAAGGGTACACTTTCCGACTGGTCCCATTTAAATTTCATCAATATCGATTTAGCGGTTAGACTTTTAAATCAAAATAGCTGGAATTCGATTACTTAGATTTGGATTGTCATCCAAGTAAACAAAAGTGTACATTTGCTTTCCTGCGACTTTCCAGTGGTGTTGTTAGGTGTGGGGTACCACTAAAAAGTGAAATATTGATGATGCGCAGTCTCGACCGTCCATCTACTATCATCGTGTACATGTCTAGACCATTTAGAAAGGCATCAACATACCTTTTCTCTGAGCCCATACTTGGCACAGAACAGCTCTTCCTCCCCTTTAACATAGGCGTACCCGGCGCCGCCCA
This sequence comes from Lacanobia oleracea, assembly GCA_950371165.1. Taxonomy (NCBI): domain Eukaryota; kingdom Metazoa; phylum Arthropoda; class Insecta; order Lepidoptera; family Noctuidae; genus Lacanobia; species Lacanobia oleracea. The sequence continues at coordinate 5,426,921 of OX493406.1, read as the reverse complement.
CCGCTCGCAGTAACACGCCCGGGTCACCTAACAGGAACATATGGCCAGTGGCTGGCCAACTGTCCGGCTTTCCTGACATTATCTGACAACAAACAATCAAAAAATATTTTCAAAATGTGTATAGATAAAATACAATAAGCCGGAGCACCATTTGAGAACGGTTCGACCGATTTGCCTATATTTAGTTCATTATGTTGTAACGGTGGTTCCGAACCTGGGGAAAATTACCCCCCCGGGGGTAAATCAGCTATTTTGTGGGGTTAACAAAGAACCTAAATAATAGGGAAGATGCAAATACAGAATTTATGACAATTTTGTCAGTAAAATGATAAAAAAGTATAAAATAACGATCATTGCAACGTTTTTATTTTGATTAGTATGGATTTTTAACAAAAATAATGAATTAAAGTAACGGGAAACGGAACGTATTTAAAAACAACAATCAGCGTTTGGTGACGTATCTGCTGTTATGCCAACGAAAAGGCACCCTTATGTCTTTGAGTTAGGACAGTTCTTGACCAGTGATAGACACGAGTGACGTCATCGTCCGTTTTTGAGCGAACCTTTAAACTGTCGGTTTCAAAACGCAATTTTGGCAATAAATTAAAGCGTTTTCATTTCTTATTTATGTGGTGGTCTATTCTAAATGGAGTTCTTTAAAATTAAAGCAAACATGGAAATATTGCATGTTCCCTATTAAAACCATATCTAAGAAAAACGTTTTTCAAGCTGCCGTCTAGGCAGCCGCTCCGCGTAAAATACTGGTATTCAGCTAAATCCGGTTTGACTGGAAGCTGACCCCAATATAGTTGGGAAAAGGCTAGCCAGATGACGACTGTTGGACTGGTTCGACCTCAAAATGGTTGGGAAAAGAGTAAGCAGATTGATTGACTGTGTTTATCCTACATCATTTTACAGGTTTATCAAAAGTCCGAACTCTGCAAGCGCTGCTTAACATCGAAGTTTCCTTGCGGTTCTTAGTATAGTACTTAAACGTTAGACTTTGTTCTAAAAGAAAGCGATCGTCACGTTCATTTGTACGGCAACCCGAACGCGTCGCGGCTACACGGACGCTTTGCCATACAATAGGTAGGATGATTAAAAATAAATCTATTTAGTCCGTCACATAGATTTCTAACAAATATTGGACACGTACGTTTTCTTGTTCACGTAAACGAAAAAATAACACAAAATAACAGTGCGTTGAACACTCGTGTGACGTCACATTGGACTACACTTTTTACTCAAATGTAACGTCTCAAGCCTTTCACTCTTGAGCTTTGATGCGTTATATGTTAGTTTTTAAGGCTTAGTCATACAATTTTGGGCTTAGTAATAGGGTTCCGTTGACCCTATTACTAAGCCCCTATTTTCACAGATTGTGTATTTCTATTACAACAAATAATCAAAGTTAAGGTTTATGGTACGGAACCCTTCGTGTGTGAGTCCGACTCGCACTTGGCGGTTTTTTTTTTATATATTTGTTACAGAAAAAATACGTGCCAATATTTTCGACAACTAACTGTCGTTAGTTAATCATATTTTTTTACTCAGAAATCCTTCTCATTTAAAGCGACTATCGCATATTCTCGCGATGATCGCTTTCTTCTAGGAAGACGCCTTAAAAACGTGTTCATAACACAAAAACGAGGATAAATCAACATACCTCAGGCACAGTTAAGGCGGAGACGAGCAATATGGTATAGGGCAGTAGGTTATGTTGATGACTCAGTGCCAACATTTTGCCGTACCGGGGCAGCAGGGGAAGTGCCGACACTGCCTGGCCTAGGGGAGTCACTATAAGTACCTGGAAATTATGGATCGAATTTTATGTATTGTTTATTGTACATCTTAAAATAGGACTAGGACAAACATTACTAAAGACAATAGGGTATGTTACTAAAAAAAATCTAAAAAATCCGTCTCATCGAATTTAAAAAAAAAAAATGTACCAAATTTACCAAGCCGGATGACGTCACGCGTGTCTCAACTCGCTGTGTTCTCTTTATTTTTTGTTAACTTGAAAAAAAAAAAAGTACGTTACCAATATTTTTTTTTAATCTATCAGCCGGACTAATTAGATTTTTTCGTAAAATACCCTATTGTTAAATTAGAAAATAGATCATATAATGCCGCCATGTCACAATTTTCATTAATTTTTTTACTTTGTTCTGTGTTATACTTTTTATCTGTTATTATCTTTTCGTTGTGTTTTTTATCATTATATTATGCCTGTAACTTGTATGTGTGGTGTAAACTGTAACAATAAGTTGGTAACAAATATATAAATAAACTATGATGATTATACAGCAATAAAGTTTTTGTTTCAGGGTTGATTTAGATTGATTTCACATTGTTTATGTCATTTTGACCTTTTAAGGTGAATGCTCCAGGGTAGCCCGCGAAATTCAAATATTTTTATGTTTTTTTGCAATTTGCCGGTCAGTGTGAAGCTGTATGTGGACCAAATGCGATCCGCGACCGTAACGCGTATTTATCTAAAGAATTATAACCATTTTAATCATCAATATAGCCCTCTAAGTTCATGTAGTTCGAAAGAATGATTATTTCTGAAATATTCATTCTTTCGAACTACATGAACTTAGGGTCGCGGATCGCATTTGGTCCACATACAGCTTCACACTGACCGGCTAATTGCAAAAAACATAAAAATATTTGAATTTCGCGGGCTACCCTGGAGCATCCACCTTAACCGAAGTTGGTTCACCAATTTAGGAGCTGCAATGATGCTGCAAAAACACATACACACGTCCTACTTATAATACCCCTTTTTTTGGTCGGGAGTTAAAAATATCGCATTCCATGATCTGCTCAATGTAGCTAAAAAAATAACGACCTAAAATAGTATCGGTTGTAATGCAATTCGAACATTGTCTTGTAGACCATAGAGAATGTATTTCCAAAATTGAACAAGTGATCTAATACTTCAAGTCAGACTTACCTCCTCCTCATCTTTCCGGATATTCTTCATGGGAGGCTTCTGCAGTATCCCGAGTGCTTCCAGCCTCTTTTCAGCCATACGCAGCTGCATTCTGTCCGGAGACGTCGGAAACGGAAAGTTCACTACCTATTTTAATAAATAAAAACATAGTTTTATACGAGTAGTGAGTAGGAGTAGTAGAAGGAATAAGTCAATGATATTTTGATTTGAACTTACTCTTACATTACATTACACATCATTTATTTTACATATAAAACAGCATTAAAAATATTTGAGAACCTTATAAAATATTTGATTTTTTATTTTATAAAAAATTAATAATTATAATTAAGACAGAGTCCAGTAATAGGATAATATACTAAAAACTTAGAAACAAGAGTTAGCACTTGTTTGATTGTTTGTTTGTTTACTTGAACGCGCTAATCTCAGGAACTACTGGTCCGATTTGAAATAATTCAGTGTTGGATAGCCCATTTATGGGGAAGGCTATAGGCTAAGGAGCAATAACCCATAGGAGCGGAGCAGTAATGAAAATTGTAACGAAGTGGCGCGGGACAAATAGTTTCAAAATTAATCGCTCCAGTATATTCCGTGAAAATTGGCAGTGACAGACGGATAGACGGGCAGTTACACGAGTACGGCGCAAGGACGTTCGGAAATTCTCAAAAGAAAAATTGATGAAAGAATCAGCTTATTACTATTGGTGTATTTATAATCAAAACATAATTTAAATATCACAGAGTCGAATTGAAGCCAGAGAATGGAATCGTAAACTGCGATCGCCAACCTGCCTGCCAAGCGTGGCGATTATGTCAAACCTCCCCAAATGACAAGCACAACTAAAAATGGCCCCTCGTGCGGACCGATGTGGGGGAGCAATTAAAAAATTATAGACATTGTCTTTATTGAAATCATCATCATCTGCCTAGCCTTATCCCAACTATATTGGGGACGGCTTCCAGTCAAGCCGCATTTAGCAGTATTTTACATCGAGCGGCTGCCTACCAGACCTCCACAGCCCATTAACTGGGTAACACTGTACTTCATTTCAAGACTGGCGTCGACTATTCGAAACAACTGCCAAAGATCTAAAAATGACAGCCGGGACCAACGGCTTAACGTGTTTCCCGAGGCACGGAGGTAACTCGGTATGTTAAGATGGTCACCACACACCCATCCACAGACCAACCTTGGAAAGCGTAGCTTAACCTTGAAGATCGGCCACGAGCTCCTCTCAGTGTCTTCATTGAAATAATATCTTAAATTAATTAACGCAACAATTAATTGCTCTTTAGATTTCCTCTACGCTGCCATATGGCGGAGCGCCGGCCCTAATTCGACTTTTGTGATATTTAAATTATGATCCAGACCTTGATCATTTCTTTTTATACGTACTCATCAGTCCACCCAATAAATTTTGCAAATAAAATTACATTATCATAAACAGAAAATATAACTAAAATGGCTTCATGCCATTCGTCCGCATCGCTGTCGACTGCAATATTTAGATTCAAAACACTGATTACATTTACCTTGTCAATGCCCATACACTTCATAGTCAGCACTAGGTCGTCCACAGGCCGCCTGCACAGGTCCGGCGGGTGTTGTTCCGGGCACTCGTGTTGGAACACCGCACTGCTGTACAGGCGGTACGTGTGCCCTGAACTAACTCTGCCCGCCCGACCCGCCCGCTGTTCCGAACTGGCTTGCGAGCTCCACACTATGCGATATGCACTAGCGCCTGTTACATGGTCGTATACACTGAAAAACAAGCAAAACGGTTAACGCTATTAACTTTAACTTTGACCTTTGAAGTCCAAATGGTCAAACACTAGCTTTAATGTAATTATGTGCACTGGATCCTACCCTCCATTGTCATCTTTCTCTATCACTCAAAGGTTTGCTGGGAGAAAACTCATTTCTGAGTTAAGCTCGCCTTTGTACATGAACTTTCATTACTTTGGTAATGTCGTCACCTATGCTGGTCTTAGGAAAACCAACTCAATGTCGTATGTAGCTAACTTCAATTTCCATTGCACTCTAACAGATTTAGCGAACGCTAATGGTCAGACAAAAATCGACTTTATCATAACATTAAAGTCAATCTAGCAGGTGTTGGAACACCACACTTCTGTACAGTCAGTATGTGGGCACTGAACTAACTTTAAAAGCTTGCTTTCAAGCTCTGGAGAAAGTGAAATCCCATCAACAGTCAAGTCTAAATATGTATATGGAAATAAATTACGCCACCAAAATGTTACGTGGTCAATTCCAATAATTTTGGCATTTCGACACTCTTTACAGCTGGTACAATGCAACAAGCTGACATACAACCAGGTGTGCAAATTGCGATAGCTATAGGTCCCAGCGATAGCGACACGGCCCAGCGGTAACGGTAGGTCCCAGCGATAACGGCAGGTCCCAGCGATAAGTTCTCTACTCGCTTTATGACGTGATAATACCAACAGTGAAAAAATAATCAAAATTGCTCGAAAAAAAAAACAAGATATAATTATTTTAAACTTATATATGGCAGCTGTATAGGCATCATGGACTCTGACGTCAAAGTTCATTTTGGACTTCTCTTTCTAATTGTAATCTTTGAAGCTTTATAACTTCATCCCTGGTGAAACTATTTAAGAAATAATTTCATGATTGTTTAATTTTGCAAATAAAAAATCGCGTGCATATTCCCTACTAGTTGACCCGCGCAACTTCGTCTGCGTCACAACCCAAATAACATTTTGGTGTCAGTTACAGGCTTTTTTATGACTTTAAGTAATATAACAGGGTTATAATTATCTCAGTTATTACTAAAGACGATATAGAGGAGTTAACAAACAAGTTTTAGCCCCAATCGCAGCACTAAAGCTTTAATGGACGACGTAATACGCTTTGAGATTTATAATGGCGCTAGTAGCAGCAAGTATACTTAATACGTTATAGCTTTAACCTTTTTGTGACACCCAAGTCTTTATAAAAGTGTTCACCTCTTAACACTTATTGTTGTATAGTTATTGCAATGAACTCTTTTATGCCACTTAAGGTGCTACATTGACTGTTATCGCAGACATAGGCTATAAAATAGAGTTTATCGAGAGTTTAGTAACACGAAAAACTAAAGGTGTCAAACAACTCCTCTATCTAGGTTTAACCTGTAATAAAGGGTTTAACTAAAGCTTATTGTGTTAGGCAGTACTCTTTTACAGACGTTCTAAAGGTATTGGTGTCAAACAACGCATGTATGGGTCGTTATTAACACTAACCTCACTTTTATAAAGTTCGCCATTGTTTTGGTAACCTAACAATTAATATTATTTCGAGTTATTCAACATTTGACTACAATAAACAAAATTTCTTACATTATTTGAAGCATTCCATGAATGCCACTTAATTTTACATACCACTGCTCAGGAAGCAGGAATGAATAATAATGTTCAGCTTGAGGTACCTATTTTATTATCATAATTTTTCTTTTAAATTTTTAATAAATCCTAGGCGCGTTAAAATTGAGATGAGAAACATGGTATACATTTACCGTGAAATCATAAGGGCAGTCTTTTGTCACTTCACATACTTAAATAACATAATATTCCATAATATTATTCTGCTGTGATGAATAATGGACGACATAACACTTCTATTACGAACAAATTTAATTTCAGTAAGGTTACAGGCTTTTTCATTTTGACGTGTGCTTTTTACCACCTGTAGTGCTCACTAACGCGGTAATACCGGTTAAAGTAGTAGCTGACGATGAATAAACGCTCTTGTGCAGCTTTAATATCTTTGTGACACCATACTTTAGGCTTTCTATAACTTTTACCTGTAAAACTGTGGGCCTCTTTCGTGGTTATAAGTGAGTTAGAGCATGCTCTAACTCAGTTGCACAGGTATGCGTTAACACTTTTATACTCAAATGGAACTGATATACGAGTCTTATATAGGTTTTATTAACGCTTTAGTGTTAGTTGGGAATTTCCATTACTGCTCCGCTCCTCTTGGTCTTAGCGTGATGATATAGCCTTATAGACTTTCTCGATAAATGGGCTATCTAACACTGAAATATTTTTTCAAATCGGGCCAGTAGTTCCTGAGAAGTACGGATGATTACGGATACTCAACTTACCGCATCTTCTTCTTCCCGCTGTCCACAACATATCTGACGGCAGGTATAGTGATGGACGTCTCCGCGACGTCAGTACTGACGACACAGAGCCTGGCTCCTCGGGGGGCCGCCTCGAATACTCGCGCCTGCTTGCTCTGACTCAGCATGGAGTACAGAGGTAGCACCCATAGAGGTTGGCGGCAGGACTTTATACAAGGGGCTAATGAGTCTTCATCAGTATCTAGAAACAACATTTTATAGTTAAAACCCATCATCATCTGCCTAGCCTTTTCCCAACTATATTGGGGTCGGCGATCAGTCAAACCGAATTCTCCGAGGCACGGAGGAAATCCACAGACCAACCTTTGGCAAGCGTTGCTTAACCTTGAAGATCGACCCGTGCGGCTATTATAATTTAGCCACGAGCTCCTCAATGGCTAATCATCATAATTTCAGCCCAAATACGTCCACTGCTTGACATAGGCCTCCCCCAAATTTTGCGGATTCAACGTACACCTTGTGTACGAGGCCGCACCAACGCTATATTTTGTCCTTCGCTATCATCATCGTCGTCTACTAAGTCTGCCTGTCCATCGTCTTCTGGCATGTCGTAGTCATCCAGGTTGATCTTAGGCAGCGCCCTATACTTCTGCTTGGCCTTCCTACGCGCTTTGCCTGTATATGTCTTTAAATTAAAACGTACCTGAGTCACTAAAATGTCCTTCGCTATCATCATCGTCGTCCACTAAGTCTGCCTGTCCATCGTCTTCCGGCATGTCGTAGTCATCCAGGTTGATCTTAGGCAGCGCCTTATACTTCCGCTTGGCCTTCCTACGCGCTTTGAGGGCGCGTTTCATTTCTTTTTCTACCTGAAAAGCCAAGTCATGTTTACATAGATCTAATTTGTAAGTTTTTGAACACTAACCTCTGAAACATTTTATTAGTCACGTTAAAATTAAGGCTGCCTGTCCATTGGCACGGAGCGAGGCAACGGAGCGGAATGACGGAGTAATGCAGAGCGGAGTTGTGGACTGTTTGTCAATTGATGCGGAGTGAGGTAGTGCGGAGCAGAGTTGTGGAGCTAGTCCGAGTCCAAGCGACAACTAATTTGAGCGAACGACGGCCGCTTTTCTCTGATAGAAGCAGAGAAAAGCGGCCGTCGATCGCTCCGCTTCCCGTTCCGCTTTTCGGTTTTGTATGAACTTTTAAACTAGTTCACAAATCCCTGTCAACTGAAGCGGAGCGGATATTATAAACATAACATAATATTCGTAACATTGGCACAACTCCACTCCGCTCCTTGCGCTCGCTTCAGTCAGCCTTTTAGCCGATAAGTCACGTCAAAATATACAATGTCGTAGAAGTCGTAGGGCCCTACACATCTGCAGCAACGTCACGACCGGCGCATCTCATTCACATGCAATCCACTGGTCCATCCGTCACTACGGATGGCGGCGAAAAAAACCTACTCATTTAGCTACAAAATGGATGAGAGATTACAAAAGAAAATCTTAAAACAAGCCATTGATAATAGCTTGCTTTTCTTTTAAGCCTGTTGCTGAACCAAAACTAAATCGTTATTTTAATGTGTCGATCGAATCGGTTTTCGATTCGATTTTATAAAAACAATCATCATCCTAGCCTTTTCCCAACTATATTGGGGTCGGCTTCCAGTCAAGCCAGATTTAGCTGAATACCAGTATTTTACGAGGAGCGGTTGCCTACCAGACCTCCACAACCCATTAACTGGGTAACACAGTACTTCATGGCAAGACTGGAGTCAGATTTACTGGCTTCTGACTATCCGTAACGACTGCCAAAGATCTACAAATGACAGCCGGGACCAACGGCTTAACGTGCTTTCCGAGGCACGGAGGAAACTCGGTATGTTAAGATGGCCACCCATCCACAGACCAACCTAGGCAAGCGTTGCTTAACCTTGAATATCGACCCGTGCGGCTGTTATTATTTAGCCACGAGCTCCTCATTTTATAAAAACAATATGAGCTTGATTTTTACTTTATTTTAGACGGAAGCGACGCGCGACGACGTTTACAATCCTTATTTTAATTTAATTGTGACATACCTCAGTACAATACTGAAGTAAGAATTATGATTATAATGTTTGTTAATTTTTAATGTGACCATTGTAATAATTGATGCGAGTATCATTCCTGCAATAAATGATTAATTTAATTAATTTTAAAAGGTTCCGACGTTACCTCATCATCATCAGATTCGATATCCTCAGGCTCTGAATCCAAAGCAGCAACCGCATCAGAAACAGCCTTTTTCTTCGTTATCAGCTTGCTATAGTCCACGTCTTTGCGATAAGGGAAGGCCGCTCTCAACTTCCGAACTAAGTAGTGTACCTAAAGTCGTTTGACAGAAATATTAACACTTGCCAAGGTTGGTATGTAGATGGGTGACCAATGACCATCTATTACATACCGGGACGCCTCCGTGCCACGAAAGGCATCATGCCATTTATAAATTTTTGTCAGTCATTACGGATAGACCAAAAATCCGTACAACAAGTAATGTAAATAAAACAGTTTACCTATATTATTATAGATACAGTTTTACAACTCTCCAAGTAGACTCGAAAATCAAATCGCAAAACAATCGATGATTTCGTTTTATCGACTTATGGACTAAAAATACAAATTGTATAAGTATCTAACAGTCTTTTTGATCTTCGCTAAACAAAATATCATTAATTCAACATGAACTGAGGCTGATTATTCTGCGGAAAAACTTAACACTGCCATTCAGAAAAACGCGTCATCAGTACAACGCCATCTATCGACAATGTAGTTGAATTGTCAAATATAAGATCGAACTCAGAAGCTCACAAATACGATTAATAATGTTAATATAGTAAAATTATTTGTGATACTCCCACAAACGCACAGACAAACCAAACAATTTAAAAAATTGCGTTTTTGTGTTTTACATCATGTATTTTTATGCAAAAATATTCAATGTACACGGTTAGTCTACTATATGTATAGATTACCTCTTGTTGTCCCGTCACAAAGATGAGTATTCCTCCCTCCGGCAACCGTGTGTGTATTTTGACAGCTTTCTTGTAAGCTTCCTTCAAATAGTTACTGTTTGTGTTCTTGCTGAAATGTGTAGTCACTGGGAACTGCCTGGAGTCAATCTAAAAGAGAGAAAAATGAAAATATCAATAAAACGAAACATTGATACATGGTGGACAATGTTCATTGTGTTAAGAAACAAAAGAAAAGTAATTTATTTGGCACAATCGGATTTACACAATGTAGGTACAATAAAAGGAAATGAAACTTAATTTAAGGAGTGTAATTCACCGGTGTCTGTTTTCTGGTAAAAAAAAAAACAAATCAAAGTAACATCAATAAAATAAACGCATAGATAAACGAGTAAGTATCACACTAACACTTGCAACCACTCTTACCCTTCTCACATGCACTCACACACGCACACCTACAACACTACACTCACTACACCACACTTTACCCAAACTACTGAAATTTTGTTATAAACTTGATAATACTTTTAATTACCTAAAACTATTGTCTTTGTTACTGTACCATCTGAGTATGGATTGAAAGAGGCTGGACCCCATAACACAGGGAATCCTAGTGTGGAGTTCAGGGCTTCATCTACATTTGTAAATTTAATAAGACAACTTTTTTTTTTAACTTGGGGAAATCTAAGGAGGAGTCTGTGTTTTATGATAGCTACAATCTGGGAGTCTCTTATATCATTTGTACCTTATGGTATTTCATAAAACACTAGCACTATTCTTGGAAATAAATAAACTAATATTTAACTTTTTAGATCTATATACCCTTCGTACATATCTAATCTAACGCCTTTAAACGAGCAATTGTATATATTTTAACTAATAATATATAAAGCTGAAGAGTTTGTTTGTTTGCTTGAACGCGCTAATGTCAGGAACCACTGGAGCCGAGCAGATGAAGTTGCGCGGGTCGACTAGTGTAGGTTAAACCTATCTTTATTCTACTGTACGTGTGTATGTCACTGAACCCCAAAACGGCTGGAGCGATTTGAATGTTTTTTTTTTTTGCGTTTGGGTGGCGCCTTGGATGGTTTAGATTCTCAAGTCAGCAGAGAAGATAGGGTAGGTAGGGTAGGGTAGGTATGTAGGATAGGTAGGTAGAGTAGCCAGTTGACGGGAGCGAAGCCGCGCGGGTCAGCTAGTATAATATAAATCTGAATCTCGGAAACGGCTCCAACTATTTTCATGAAAGGAGATCAACCACTTTGCATGGAGCTTTGGTACTCATGCCAAGTTCTTTGTACATTAACAAAATATATGTTATTAAAAACTTTATTATACCCATATTCCAACAGTTTTTGTTTGAATCTGGTAATTAGTGGGGTTATCGAGATATCTTGGTTTGAATAATGGTAAAAAAAATCGAATATTTTTTGTAATAATATAATGGTAAGGCATAATGAGGACAACCTGATGTTATTTTACACATGCAAAATGTTTTTCAATGTAGATATAGCTTGAACATTTAGGCTAGAAGTATTATGATCGTAGTTAATCGGTGACCGAGATAGAATGAAGGCAAAAGAAAAAAAGAGGTTTTGAATAAGGACATAAGCTGAGTTTAAATGAATGTGTTATAAAAAAAGAAATAAAAAACACTAATATAATTATTGTTAATAGTTTATTTTTATTCATTCTCCATATCTTCCCTTACTAGTATGTCATCCAAGAATGTAGCTGGTGCATTTACATTTTGGTGCCGTGCCCATCCCAAAAACCAAACAACCGTCATGGTGTGGGCACAACAACCAACAGTTCTTTTGCCAACAATACAATTACAATAATAGGCTTTGATCAAATTGGATGAGTTATCTGTGGTATCTGTGGCTTGACCTAGCAAAATATAGACAAAATATATTTTTCCTGTATGATGCCTTGACTGTATTTTTGCTCTTATTAGCAGATCATTTACGTCAAAATAGCTATTTTCTGTGATGCTCCCAATCCTCTCAATATTCTCACAAACGTCAATGCTATAGCTGCCATTTTGTCGAATGTGCTCGCCATAGTAGGAGCGGGCCTGTTTAATTTGATATGTTCCCAATGCAAACAAAATAAGATTTTTCATTGTCAGCATTGGGAACATACTCAACTGAGGCAGGTCACCATTTATTGGTAAGAAAGCAGCTCGCCTTCTATTTACATTGTGATTTTCAATAAAATCTCCGAGTAGATTGGGAACATTCATTCTAGCTCTAATTTGGTTCAGGATTGCTGGTGCATCAGTCCGATCTGTTATTAGTTTATGAAACACATTAACTAATGCAGCAGCAATCCTGAAATCAGTCATGACATTTCTACAAGTATTATTGAAATATGTTTGTCTAAGTAGCTTATAATCTCTTTTGAACTTGCCATTTATTACCTCAATAACCCATCTACATATAGTAACACATCGAGATTTGTTTGCTCGTATAGTTGGCAATTGTGTTTCCCCTTCTTGTAGAGATTCAGGCTTATGGGGTTCATAGTGGTAACTTATCAAATCATTTATAACATCCCGAAAACCACGGTCCAAAATAAATACATCCCCTTCTCTAAAGTACCTCCTAAGGGACCCACTTTCTTCTGCAAACAATTCTTTCATTATAGTAGCGTCTGATATTGTAGCAGAATAAGGACCCCAAACATCTAGAATGTGTCCATTTGATGCAACAATCAAAAATGGCTTAACCAGGTTTCTATATTTGTGAAGACTGTATGTCTTTTTTTGAAAATAATAATTAGAACTTTTTTGTATATAAACATAAGTTGCATCTGCAATGACAATAGCTTTGTTATTATTTTCATTACCAAATAATCCTTTTGGAATTAGGAGGTTCTTACTTAAAAGATTTTCACGAGTTAAGCATTCTACCCCTAAATGCTGTGATACAAATTCACGAGATAAAATATCACGAGCTTTCTTTAAATATCGTCCGATTGTAGTGACTGGCATTTGGAGCAAAGTACCCAATCTCTCATTAGAGTCCCCTGTTCTTAACTTTAACAAATAAACGCCTATAATTGTTTTACCATTACGCATAGTTCTTAATGAAGGACATTAATTAATTATTTTAAGTATTTCCTCTGAAGAATGACCAAGCCAATAATGACATATATGAGGACTCCATGATTCAATATTTTCAAAATCTAATTTAAAGGCACTCCGTAAATTACCAAGCAGGTTCAGCATGTCTTCAATTTGTTCTGAGGTGAATGTCATAATGAATTCATTCTGTTGTACAACCTCTTCCCAATTAAATAGCGTTACATGTTCGATACACACACGGGCTGAGTTAGGCACATACAATTTAAAATCTGACAATAATCTTAGTCTCATTGGTTTTGGAACACGGAGTCTTTCTTCATTGACGCAGTTGGGATATATACAGTGTCCTGGAGTTGCAGCAGTACGTTTATAGTTTGGCAATGTTGTAGGTACTGGTCTATTGGCAGCGTCTGTTGTTATTGCTGGACTTACTGATTCAATTTCAGGTTGCTGAATCTCTCATAAGGTTGCGGCATGGCAATATCAACTTGAACACTTGATGAAGCACCACTTTCTTCCACATCTATTAATTGTCTAGCAACATCAACATTTGCATTGCGTTGTATGTCTCTTCTAGTAGCAACCCAACATGCATAACATACATGCGGTGCTTGTGGGAGCTAAAATAAGAAAATAAGATTTATGCATTTTAAAAGGGGTTAACTACACTCTGAGATCAAAGAAACAACATAAAGAGAAGTGAAACAAGACTAATTGAAATGGATGTTCACAATTATTGAATTATATCTAACCTGTCGTGGAAAAATTCTTGCTGCTATCAATGTTCTCTCGGCAGTATTTTCTTGCAGAGCATTACTTCTTCTTCTTAATATGGACCGACCACACACTATACAGACTTGTTGGTGACCAATTTGTTGCTGAGACTGAGAAGACTCTACTTCATCCAGACTTCTTTGCAGAGCATTCATGCATAAATTGCATATAAAGTCTTCATCTGAAAACTAAAAACAAATTCATAGTTATTACACAATTTATAATTATATATATATTATTATTGTTAGGCTCGCAGTTGACCTGATGGAAAGTGAAAATGTGGTTGATGACGGAGCATGGTTGCCTAGAAGTAACCTATTCACTCTTGAGTTTAATACTCCCCTGTTGTAGCTAGGTATCACATTTCACTCCATAACCTCATGCACAATGAATGTGTTCCCAAAACATTTTACTGCATATTGTACTTTATAATACAAAGAACACAACATAATATAGAAAGTACTTAAAAAAACCTAGTAGGAATACTAATGTATCCCTAATTGATTTTTCAGCAATAAAAACATGACACCTGGAACTTAATAAAAAAAAAACCAAGGGAACTTAATTACCTCTCGTTGCGGTAACCAGTGATGTAGTCGATGAATAATTTCAGGCCCAATCTGTGCTATCATATAGCGTCGTTCTCGATGAGATGATATACCGCAGTTCAAACAGGAACTTCCTTCCATATCTGCGAATTATATCGATAGTCAACAATACAAAACTGGTAGAAACAGTTGTTATATACGTTTTTCTTGGATATCCAACATTAAAAAGGATCTATTACCTACTAGAAATTCTAAATTACTTACCGGAATGAATATGTGGTAACGGAGTAGTGATTATCGGAGTCCGTGAATAGCCGTAGTCTGTTTTTATTATTTCAAGACCAGTCGTCAATAATCCAAATCGCAAGCACAATCGAAATCCGTAAAAACAAGCATAAAATCGTAAAATAATCGTACAAACAAGACACAAGGTAGTTTCAACAAGCGTTCGCAAGTGACACTGACTGACAGTTCACACTTTCACAGACGGATGATTGTCAAAAAAAAGGCACAGACAAAAAATGTCGGATCATTATATCGATTTTATTTATCGATCGTATATTATGTGTTAATGTAATTATCTTTTAAGTTGTGAACTTCCCACACATAAATACATTTATTTAAACTATATTATATGTAATAATTAATATTATTTCATTAATGAGAGCTAAATCCTTAGCTTTTTACTTTTTTCCGAATAAATTGATTATCAAAAAATCGATTTACATTATTTCATGCGTTCCTTTACACGTTATTTTTGGTTAACACAATTATTACCTTTAAAAGCTATTTTTTTCGTTATCCTACTAGTTACAATTCCCAGTTTATAGATGATAATCTATAATTTGATGCTTGATATAATATTAAAAATTTAAGCATGTACAACTCAGTACCAATTTGGTTGATCTCTTTTAGTACGCGGGGGATTTCGGGAGCGATAAATCGATCTAGCTAGGTGTCATTTTTAGAAAACGTCGTAAAAAACCATCATCCAGGTACTTATGTTTAATTAAAATCCGCTCACTAATTTCTCAGATTAAGGACTTGGGAGTTTGTATGAAATATCATGGAGAAGAAACTCTTAAGTCAATAGTAGGTAGTAATAGTTAATATGGTGTAAACAAGCGTACTCCATCATCGACCACATTATCGCTTATTAACAGGCTAGAGCAGTGGTTCCTAACCATTTCAACATTGTTACCCCCTGTGACCTATTAGGACTTTTTTTTTTATCCCCGACCGCCATATGGGACTTTCTTCCTGAAATATAACTTTGATTTGACAGTGACATTCGTTTAGTCGTGGCAACATGATCACCAATAATGAACAATACCGCATCACACAAACAAGGTTTTTATGAGATCCTCTCCTATAGAATGTTTTTTACCTACCTGTGCAATGATTTATAATTTATATTTTTACTATTTAACTCAAAAAGGAATTTCATTAGATTAGGTCGTTTATAAGGTTCTTTGTTACCCCCACAGAATCACTGATTTACCCCCGCGGGGGTAATTACCCCCAGGTTCGGAACCAATGGGCTAGAGTCTACCCTGTTAATAAGTTTGACCACTGTTTAGCCGCTAGACAGTGGTCAAACGCGAGCATATAAAACTCAAATCCTACCTTAATAACAGGAGGGGGCTGCTTGAACAGCCGGGTGTTCTCAGTAAAGTCTTCGACCCTGAGTGTGGCGGACATGATGATAAGCCTCAGCGGCGACCCTCGCTTCCTCCTCAAAGGCACGATCCTGGTCAGCAGACCCAGGAGTATGTCGGTATGAGCGCTCCTTTCGTGAGCCTCGTCGATGATGACCACTGAGTATTTGCTCATGAGGAAATCCGATTGAATTTCTTTGAGAAGGACACCTGAAAAAAAAGGATAATTACATTTAGTGATTTTAATTCCGCTTCATATTAAATGGAAGGAAAATTGAGCAAGCTTGGACAAACCCCCTCTTTGGGGGAGGCCTATGTCCAGCTGTGGACGTCTTTCGGTTATTATGATGATGATGATGATGAACTTGAGCATTATGAAACATTTTTAGGGTTCCGTACCCATAGGCTAACTAACAGAACCCTAGTACTAAGCCTCCGCTGTCCGTCCGTCCGTCAGTCTGTCAGCGGGCTGTATCTCAAGAACCGTCAGTTGAAATTTTCACAGATTTTGTATTTCTATTGCCGCTATAACAAAAAATAATAAAAAATTAAGTTTATGGTATTAAACCCTTCGTGTGCGAGTACAGTTCGCACTTGGCCGATTTTTTATTTATTTTTACGACATACGAGGTCTGGCTCGCACTTAACTGGTTTATATTATTATTTTAGAAGCACTACGAAATGCGCTTACCTAACGCAATTTCGTTGAACGATTTTTTTTTAAACAAGTGTAACAAAACATATTATGTGATTGAGATACATGATCTCTCCATCTGTAATATCTTTCACAGATCAAAATATTTTTTTCAAACAACCGCAGTATTTCCAAAAAAAAACCTTGATATATAGGTACACAAACTCAAAAAATACACACTCTTTACAAAAGTACATAATTATTTAACTCACCATCAGTCATGAACTTGATCTTCGTGTCCTTAGTAACGTTTCCCTCGAACCGCATGAGGTAGGAAACCTCCTTGCTGCTCAGCCCCAGTTCGTAGCCCACTCTAGCCGACATGGCTACTGTCGCTTATCAGTATAAACTCACCATCAGTCATGAAGTTGATCTTTGTGTCCTTAGTAACGTTTCCCTCGAACCGCATGAGAGAGGAAACCTCCTTGCTGCTCAGCCCCAGTTCGTAGCCCACTCTAGCCGACATGGCTACTGTCGCTTATCAGTATAAACTCACCGTCAGTCATGAACTTGATCTTCGTGTCCTTAGTAACGTTTCCCTCGAACCGCATGAGGTAGGAAACCTCCTTGCTGCTCAGCCCCAGTTCGTAGCCCACTCTAGCCGCCATGGCTACGGCGGCTACTCTGCGAGGTTCCGTCACGGCTATCATCTTGTGTTCAGCGTAGCCCGCCTCGTAGAGGAATTGGGGTATCTGGGTGGTTTTGCCACAGCCTGGGGGAATAAAAGAATGTTCCAGCATACTACTCATCAACTGCCTCTTTCAGTTTTAGGGTTCCGAACATCCGTAGAAAACGGAACCCTTATAAGATCACTCGGATGTCCGGATCTACTGGGCCGGTTCTGTTGAAATTAGGTACACATATGGACTTCTGTGATCCAAACACGAACGCGTTACGTAAATTAATATTTTTTTAGTACGGGGATCGCTTTTGGGGGTCAAACTGGAGAAAATAAAAAAAGTTTTTCATACTGTATCGTGTGACATTTCAAATAATAGGGCTTACTGTGAGGGTTTTAGTTATATTTTTTTAATAATTAAAAAAAAAATAGTTTTGAAGTTATTCAAGAAATTATAGTCACAGTGTATACTCTTGTTATTCAGTTTGTGAAATATCTCTTAAATCGGACCAATATTGGAGGAGAAAACAGGCGAGAGCCAAACCTCGAATTATGACTTTTTACACACAAAGTCTCGACGCCATGTTTCCTCTTAAACAGTGATACATAATACGGTAGACGCTACTGAAAGTTCCACTAGATTCGACGAAAAAATTTCTTGTAAACATAGGATGCGGACTCAAACTTCACCTAACACAATTTTTTTTTTCGGCACTCTTTTTAAAATTGCTGCCAGTGTGCAAGTCATAAATTGTTAAAAACCTTTTATTGAATAACTGCCTTCAATCATAGATTATTTTTATTATTATTAATTAAAATAAAGGATTCTTTGCTTATAAATGATACCATTAATATGCTCACCATTACCACTATATTCTTAAAAGTAGTAGTTCTATGAAATACAGATTACAAATTATGCTTACCTGTTTCACCCGCAACAATAAGAAATTCGTTCTCATTTATGAGCTCCATAATCCTTTGCTCTTCCCCTAGTATTGGCAATTTCAACCTTGCCACCTGAATTTTAGGGTCTCTTTTCACTTCAACATGAACAGTAGGATGTTCTAAGGGTGGCTTCTTTTCCACTTTAATTTCTTTTTTATCAAAATCTTTATTTTTCTTAGTTTCATTTTCATCTTCTACAATTATTATATCATTTTTCGAAGATTGTGCTTGAGGTAGATCAGTTTTGTTATCTGCTTTAGTAATTTCAACCTTATCTTTAGTGACTGAAGTATCAATTTCTTTACTTTCATGACCATTGACTACTTCTGGCTCACCGTCAGTATCTTTGTCATCAGATTCGGAAGAGCTTTCTTCAGAAGACGGTTCAAGACCAACTACGTTGGGACCATATTTTTTCTTTTTGATTTGATCTGTATTATCCATTTTTAGAAGGCGTAGGCGTTTGTAGGCTCCTGCGAAAAAATACACTATTAATTTGTAATAGAGAGAATAAGATTTGTTATAATTACGAGGAATTTGCCAAAAAATAGAATTTCACAGGTGACTCTTATCTCACATAACCTAAAAACAATTGAATGTACCTTTAATGCTGCTGATCCTCTTGGGGAGTATCTTTTGTCCTGCGAAAATATAAACACTATTAAATTTGTAACAGAGAGAATAAGATTTGTTATAAATACAAGCAATTTGCCAAAAATTAGAATTTCACAGGTGACTCTTTAGTCACTAAACTTAAGGTCAATTGAACATACCAGCAATGCTGCTGAACTTCTTGTTTTCATTCTCCTCCGACACCTCCTGGTTTGCCAAACTGTTGAGCTCATTCAGCTTCCTCAGGCCAATAGTCTGCACGGCTGATATACCCGTTAACTGTCGCGCTTCCTCCGCCGTCGCTTGCACTCTCGAGAGGGATTCTAGCAAGGATGCTCGCTGGAGAAGTAGAAAAGAAGTTATGATTATTAAGTACTAGCTGCTTTACCAAGATACTATCCTGTCAACCTGTGAGTGTGTGACTGAGTTCATCAAAGGCTAAATTAAAAAAAAAGCGCTTTTTCCAAAATATTCAGATAACACTTTGTAGATGCATCATTACCGCCACAAGAAATTAATCCTAGCACCGCAGTATCAGAGTTTTTAGAGCAATTTGAACAAAAAGCTTCTTAATTCTTTAAATATCAACTATTGGGCACAACAACTGCCCAGACCCTATCCTTCCTTTACAATTGAGGTTTGTGGGACTTTACTCTCTGTTCTTCATACCTCCACAACTTAACTCCTGCCTTATTCAGCCAATCCGCCGAAACAAGCACACAGCATCACATCAGCGACTTGGACTTTTACAAACTTTAGAAGTATAAAACCTTTACAAATCTTTATTACCTTCTTCAAAGATTAATTTGTATGTCTTTAGCTTTAAGTTTCGTTTTTGTTCATACTTTTGATGTTCAATAATCTAAACGAATATATAAAGCTGAAGAGTTTTTTTGTTTACTTGAACGCGCTAATATCAGAAAGTACTGATCCGATTGAAAAAATTCTCTCAGTGTTAGAGAGCCCATTTATCGAGGAAGGCTATAGGCTACATAATGTATATCATCACGCTAAGACCAATACGAAGAGAGCCTTTCTTCAACCAGCGTGTTAAACCAAACAAACAACCTCGGGTTGCAGTGGTTACCCTTCAGGTATGGAACCCTAAATAGTAACAGTATAATAATTGAACTTACATTTTCTTTCTTCTGTTTCTTCTTAACAATCTTTTCTAATCTTTTTCTCTGTGCTTTCGACAGGAACCTCGTCTTTTCCTTTTTCTCCTTAACAACTTTAGTGTCACGTTTCTTAGAAGGCAAAGCCAGTAGGTTGGTGGCGTCACTGGCTCCATACTCATTGGTAGAAAACTCCAGTTGAATCTTGAAACAAAAATAAAACATACTGCCCACACTGATAGTGCAATTTTCGTGCCACAACACAAAATTCCAAAGTGAAATTTTGAAACCATGCTGTTTTTTGCTCAATGAGCGTTTTCCGTCTTCAGTCATAACAAGGAACTTTTGTGTATATTACACAAAATTTCCTTTTTAAACTTTCTATAAGTGAAAACCATCAAACAAAGAATCACCATGGTTTTTTTCCATGATACTATGGTTAAACTCTGAGAATCTATAATATTTTTATATTACAATGTGATGCAAAAACTTTGAACACCTTTTTATCAAAATCATGAGGACAGAGAAGTAGAAATTTGGCACAGTTAAAATTTGTATAACGTAGGATTGCAGCAAGCTAATTTTTACAATTATGTTTCAAAATACATTAAATTAATTGACCACTAATAATACAAATTACATCTAAGTTTTCAAACAATATGTCTCGCTTATTATATGAATATATTAGAGTGACAAAACACTATACTAATTAACACGAGGGCTTATTGTATTGTCATGGTCTTTTAGTAGAGAAACTTGATTCTTCATATAAATATGCAGCGTTTAACTGGGGAAACCTTATTTAACTATTTATTAAGATAATGTTAGTTTGTAAGGCACCTTTGTGGAAGTAAAAATAAATGTTTATGTTATGTTATGATATTTACAGTTCGAAAAGAAAAATAGCACTATATAGACAGAAATTTGGTTACCTCATTTGTTTGCGAATTATCTATGTTCGTCTTCACAACTTGTCGCGCTTTTGCGTTATAGCGTCCTTTTCCCATCTTTGTAGACAAGACTCCAAACACCATTAATAAAAAAAAATAATTTATAAATCAACTTTTTATCACACCATACCACTGATTATGAAGATGTTTGAGGCAAGTTTGACGTTCGGAGCACACACAGAAACAACACGTGTGAAGTGAAGTCATGAAGTGTTGTTTTTGTTTTACAATACAAGGCATAAAAAAATGGCATCAGGGTTGTCAATAGAAAGTAACACTTTTTCCTTTTAAATATAGATGGGAGATTTTTCTGGTATGGGAACATTCGATTGTTCACGTATTTTATCTATCGGTAGTTCGGTAGTAATTTATCGAAACCGGTCATGAGCGAGTTGGACTCGCGCACCGAGGGTTCCGTACCATCATTAAAACATGAATGCTGGTGGACGGTCGGACGGACGGACGGACAGCAGAGGCTTTGTTGTAGGGTTCCGTTAGTAACCCTTTAGGTACAGAACCCTAAAAAAGGAAAAATGTTTGAGAACGTACAAGTAGCGCTCTTTCATATGATATGGTGATACCCCACATGCCCTAGTAGCCCCAATTTGAATTTTTAGAACCATCTCAGTTGATGTTGCAAGAAAAAAATATACATTTTTATTTCTTTCGCATTTGCAAAATAATTGAACAAACGTCATCTACAAAAATTTCAAGTTGACAGTATTATACACACCATAATCCCAAACCCTAAACAATAAGGAAAAATAGCGTAGCGCGACTGTCCTTGGTTGGATTAAGTCCACCGTCACAGATGCAATCGATGCGCTCCATCCGTGGATGGAAGTGCGCGCCCGTCCTCCAAGAGCGTTGAAGGTCAATCTAAAACTTGGATTACATCTGCCGTCTACACGGATGTAATCTTCCAAGTTCACCAATCCTATATTGGATGGAACGCTAGATTACATCCGTGTAGAAGGGGTTTAACCAAACACCAAACTATGTTGGCAATATTTACTTTTAAAGTTTCCATCGAGGTAAGAAACTATTCGAAGGTACAAAAGTATTGGTGTATTGTTATATTATTTTAAAAAGTAAGTTTAAATGAGCAATAATTGATGCAAAGTGAGGTCCGACCGATGTTACTTACGGTATTTTTTTAAACATTTTTAGCAAAAATACTAATCAAAATTGTATACCTAGGTAAGTATTCCTCATGAGAAATCCTACTGTTACATTGATTGTATTAAATATCTCGTCTTTGATTTGGCGTGTTAGAATCTAGCAATCAGTAGATCTATTTCCTTTGATACACGTTATCTTGTTCTTGGTATAAATTCCTGTTCATCGCAATAGCTCAAGTTATTAACACGTGTCCTAAATGCTTTTTATGCGTTCTATCCTTTTTTTTTGAATCATCAGAACAGCTATTGAGGAGGAGTGTTGTTTTACTTGACGCAACTATTGTAACGTTAACTAGTGCTCAAACCATCTGTGACCATCATCGTTATTTTTTGTGACATTTTGTGAAACAATTCAGTTTTTGGTTTAACGATAGTGAGTCCCACTTTTTACACACACGTTTAGGTACGCGTGCGTTAAGTGGAAGTGAAACAACTCGCCCTTAGAAACTTATGGACTTGTCGTATGAACTGCGAGCAACATGCGTAGTTGATATCGATATGTAACTTTTATGAATTTGTTTATTTTTTTTAAATTAACCTCGTGAATGTAATGCAGCTGAAGTGACAAGAATTTTAGAAGTTCTGAGTCTTTCATTTATGTTTCATAGCCTGTTCTTTCACTTGCTCTGTTTCCCTTCAAGCTGAAATACGACAGTGGATGCACTGGTGCTTTGCGGCAGAAATAGGAAAGACAGACTGGCTCCTAGGCAGATAAGAAGACTATTTATATTTTATTTCTGCTCTACAGTATTCTGTTTAATCCTGAAACCCCCTCTTACATTAAGAACGTTTCAAGTTCCTTCATAACACTCTAATAGATATCTGAGGTCATCGAAAAACTTGGAGACTAGAGATCCCGATGCATTCCACCAGTTTTTAACGCCCGATCAAAAAAGAGGGGTGCTATAAATTTGACCGCTATGTGTGTCTGTCTGTGGCACCGTAGCTCTTAAACGGGTTAACCGATTTGGATGCGGTTTTTAGGGTTCCGAACAAAAAACGGAACCTTTATAGGATCACTCCAGTGTTTGTCTGTCTGTCTGTCCGTATGTGACAGCCAGTTTTCTCTGGATCCACTGGACCGATTCTGTTGAAATTTGGAACACAAATGGACTTCTTTAACTCAAACACGGAAACGTTACGTAAATTAAATTATTTTTAGTGTGAGTGTCACTTTTGGGGGTCAAACTAGAAAATTCCAAAAAAGCGTTTTTGAACAATATCGTGTGATGATATGCGGTTTTAATTATATTTTTTTAATAATTATAAAATAAATGGTTATGAAGTTATTTAAGAAATTAGACGAAAAATTACCATATACTACTTCTATACTAGATTACAGGAAAACTTATAAGAAGTCTGTAGTGTTAAAACATAATATTTAAAAAAATAAAATTAGTTCGGAACCCTTTGCATGCGAGTCCGACTCGCACTTGGCAAGTTTTTTTAATAAGAAATGCTTTTATGGCAGTCCCTTAAATTGTAAAAACCGGAGCGTTCATCTGTTCCCCAAAGACTTAAAACGCAGAAAGCAATGGGAAAGTGCTTTGCGGATTAAAAACTTCAGGGCAAGTGATACAGCAAGGTTATTTAGTAAACAATAACAGAATACAAATACAATAACGGAACAATCTACGAGTATAATTATAGTACAGTCCTTTTTTTTAGAATGGGAAATCATTAAATTACTCTTCCCGCTCTGGGTGAAGGAGAAGGGAGTGTCAGACTCTAACTAATCAAAACCCATCCGTGTTCCATGCCCTTTGCGTTCCGGGGCCGCGGTGGCTCTTTCAAACAAATTCCGCAACCCCGGCAGACTCTGGCTCTAGCAGACCCCGTCTTCTATGCTTACAGCTCTTTGAGGTCCACGTGGATATAGCGCTCCGTCGATCCGAGCCTGGTTCTAATCGGACGGTGAGCCACCCAATGCTCACTGTCTGCAGGCCTTGCCTACGGTGGCCGAGAATCGCCCTGCGATTCCCAACGCCCGGAATGTTTTTTCCTGTTGCGGCGGCTGGGACGTGAGGTTTTCCTCTCTCTCACGCGTTCGGCCTCCTCCTTCGCTAGCATTACTGCTCCGCAAAAAGGTGACCGCTTCCCATGCCTCCTCACTCCGGACCATGGATTGAACCAGGGCCGGCCGCGAGAGGTTACCACTACAAGGAGGCGCGCCGCCTCACCAGAGACCGTGCAGTATCCCCGGGTTAGCTGAATTGCCATGGCCCTTTGGGACGCGTTGAGTTATCGGGTACCGCCCAAAGAAGTGGGCATGGGTCATTGTAAATAAGACTTTGGACCGAATCGGACCGAATACACTAAACCAAAGACAATACGAGAAACCACTGTCAGTGTCAGTACAGATTCACAGATTGTCAAGTGTCAGATTGTAGTCTTACACAATACACATGTTTACGTTATTTCGGAAAAAAAAGTGCGATTTATTTTAATAAATTAAAAGATTTAATAACAAAATGGGAAAGGAAACGTACTTCGAACTTACTAAGCGATCTGTACCTATAATCAAGAACGAGAGTGCCTACTTGTCATGGCGTAATTCAGTTATAACTGTACGCACAATCAAACGTGTACATTTTCTCGAATACTCGTACAATTTAGAGTGTTTCGAAAGAAATATAGATTTTACAGAAAGTTCAATAGTTAGTCCTAAAAACAGTCCAGTGTCAGAAGTGTGTAATGCTAAGTTTTTGAAGTCTGAGATGCGAAATGTCGACTATACGGAAATGATAGTGAATTCATCATATTGGCCGCACAATCCTGCTCTGACCCAAGAAATGACTAGTGTGGTAATGTGCAAGTGGTCGCCACTCGATTTCGGATCTGTTCTCGCCGTGCTAAATAACATTGGAGGTGTTGAATTTTTTGCTCAAAAACAATTACAATGGAAAAGTATTCTGAACCTGTCTCCTTATGTTACAAAATTGTTACATCACAATAAGGCTCCAGTATTCTTTGAAGACTTGAAACAATCTGTATTGATCCTTGAAACATCAGCAATATGCTGGGCGCCAGAAGTTAATCCAGATAATTCTTGCTTCTTCGTTACTGCACAGAAAAACGGTACAATAATGTTTTGGCAGATATTTAGCAATATGGATGCGCCGAGTCATCGAGGGCATATATCAGCAGACATGACTGAAATAACTGGAATCAAATGGATACCGAAGTCTAAAAATAACTTCTACTTAATATCTACTGATATTTTGGGACAAATACATGTCTTTGATATGTTAATAGAAAATGAAGTCATAAGTCTTCTACAGTCACATGTACTGTGGCCACACAAAGATAGAATGATAGCCGTTAGCTTAAAGTACACAATCATAGATAATAACATTGTTTTCTT
This sequence comes from Lacanobia oleracea, assembly GCA_950371165.1. NCBI lineage: Eukaryota > Metazoa > Arthropoda > Insecta > Lepidoptera > Noctuidae > Lacanobia > Lacanobia oleracea. The sequence goes on along the minus strand of OX493406.1, from coordinate 5,401,287 downwards.
GTGCAGTAAACATAGACATTTATTGATTCAAGTTATAAGTGACAGGGGAAAAGTACTTTCCCAATATCTGAACAATGTGAATGATTACCGAATTACAGACATTGTCCATACAACGGAAGGAATTTACTTATCAACAGTAAATGTTAAAATATACAAAGTTAATATCGCTCTGCAAAATAGTAACTTGAATGTAACACTTGACCAATTAAACATTAAAGATCCATATGGAACGTATGAACTCTATGGTCTTCGGTTTTCAAAAAATAATGTGTTGTGTGCCTTAGCCATGGCTAACAGAAAAGTACTCTGTAGAAAAGAAGCTCACAAAATGGAAGTCATTTTCATGAGCACGGAATCCAAGTTAGAGTCTATATTGCCAACACTTATCAAAAATCCCTCACAGAAGTTAACTTATCACTGGGACTGTATAGAACTTTTGAGGTTTCAATTTACGAAATTAAAAGTGATTCCGAAGATAGACTATGATGAACTGTACAATTCAGCATCACCAGATGCATATAAACTTAAGATCTATTTTATTCTTGTCACCTACTTTGCCAGTTTAAAAAAAGTGTTACGTTTAAATCCTGCTATGAATTTACCAGAAACTACGTCAGAAACAGTAAAGGAAAAACTTTTGTATTTACATGCAAAGTCATTACTTAACACTCTTTGTGAGAAATGTCAGAAGAAAGGAAAGCTTAGTGATTTTGACATGGAATCCTTGTATGGCAGTAAAAATTACCTAGAATATTATTCGAAAAAATATAAAACAGAAATTGAATTTGACCGAAACGTTCTTAGCGCTTTAGAGAATAATTGTGAATATGTGTGTCAATGCTGTGATGAGAAAATTGAAGGATTTTCTTGTAAACAAGGACATTTGAATACGTTTTGTATGCAGAGTTTTACTCCAATTATGAGTGATGATTATTTAGTGTGTAGGTGTTGCGGATCAACGGCCCATGCTGGTTTGGAATTAGTTAGTCCGTTGTGTGTATTTTGTGATTTAAACTTAGTTAAACCTGACTGAATGCTTTTTATACTTATGTTGGTGTAATAAAGACATGCTGAAGGAAATAATAATTCTGGTGTTTTCATATTTATATCACTGGAAAATTGCAATCGCCGTAAAATCGTAAAATGTCGCCGGAAATTTTATACTATTTTTTCTTAATAAGATAGGGATATATTGGAAACTTGAATTTAGATGAGATTTACTGTATAAGATTTTTTTCATAATATTTCAAGAAAGTATAATCTAATAAAGATTTATTATTATTACAATCTTACGGAGTCTGCAATTTTCCGGTGAATCTAATACCTTTAAACGAGCAATACTTGTGTATAAATTTACTTATGAAATAATCCGAGTCTCGATTTTCATGAAATTTAGTATGCAGGGGTTCCGGGAGTAAGTCAAATAAATTTTATTTCAACTAGTCACTTTGTATAGAATAGTATACGTCTAACTTAAAAAAAATATTGTCCAATTTTATTTCATTTTATCTGTAATATTTCATCATAAATCACATTTCTGAACGTTTTTTTCTAAGTCCATATGACAAAACTTTTTTAAACTGTGGTAAATTCAAATCAGTTGTGAAAAATAACGAACGAGTCGCAGCCAGAAATTATTATCAAGGTGAGTTTTGGTTATTATAGTGTTTTTATTACTAATTATAGATTTCCAATGCATAAAATGTAAAGGTGAACAGTTATTCTAATAATTTTTCTAGATGACTAACTTGGAAAATGTGGTGTTTGTATTATTTTGACTAGTTTATATACATGTATAGTATGCTATACAATGCTACAGTTGCTTACATTTACCACTATTTTTATTTGTATAGTATACTATACAACGCCACAATTGCTACTAAGTGATGAAACTATTTTTTTTTATATATTTTGATATGATACGAGTTCTATAGAGGGCATAAATAACGTCTTGGCTTTTATTTGGGTGGTGGTTGACTTGCATGTTTGCTTTATGTTATTTTAGACCACAATGAACGGAAGATCTAGACGAATATTGGCTTTGGTTCCTGCACTAAATGCTAATTCTGATGATAGTGATGAATCGAGCAGTGGTGATGAAGCGAGAACAGCTGAGAGTTCACCAGCACCTTCACTAGAATCGTCATTTGAAAGGCTCGACATTCTAGGCAGCCCAGTTTCGCCAGCCAACCCTTCAGAGGACGAGGTAGAATCAAACACAGAAGCCCTATCTGATGTTGAACAAGAAAATGCTCAAGTTCCCCTCACACCAATTCTGAACGCTGTATTTCCGAGCCCTACTCAATGCAATTATGATGAAATCCCTACAATTTCTTCTATTGGTTCTGTGGCGTCTGTTCAACCTGCTACTGCTATGGCAACTAACACACCTTTGAGGACACGTGGACAAAGAAAACGTACTGGGCCTTCTATTGCCATTAATTGAGTCAAAAGACGCTGTAGGTATCAAAAAACGAAACTTACGTTTTCTATTTTACGTCTCTAGAACTAGTATATATATTACGAGAAAACTATGGTATATTTAGTTTAGGGACTGTTAGGAAAAATAGATTGAAGGATGCAGAGAGCAAAATGATTGACGATAAATCGCTACAGAAGAAAGGAAGAGGAGCTTTTACTCAAGTGGTTTGTAATGAAAACAAACTGAGTGTGGTCAAGTGGTTTGACAATAAGCATGTGAGGTTAGTAAGCTCTTATGTTGACTCTTTTCCCCTTGAGAATATCAAACGTTTCAGCAAAGAGTCCAAAAGTCGCGTCGATATACAACGTCCACAAATTGTGAAGCATTATAATCGCCACATGGGAGGTGTGGATTTGGCGGATATGCTAATAGCATTATACCGCACAGGTATAAAATCTCACATATGGTACATGAATATTTTTTCCTAGCTTTTGGACATATGTGTAAATTATGCTTGGCTGTTACGTCGTAGACATGACAGACAAATAGATAAGAAGAGGAAGCAAGATCATTTGAAAGACTTTCGATACGAAATCTACGCTGGACTTCTGAAGCGTGATATAACTGTGCCTGTAAAGGACATTGAATCTGTACCTGAGCAGCAAAAGATAAAGAAACCATTGGCCGAGAGGCCTTTTGATGATGTTAGGTATGATAAATACGATCATTGGCCTCAGTTAACCGGTTATCAGAGATGTAAATATTGTAAAGGAGGTCAAGTAAGTACAATGTGCACTAAATGCAAAATACATTTATGTTATGTCAAAGGCAGAAACTGTTTTTGGCTTACCACACCAAGCACTAGAATAGCGCAACGTATAGTATGCTATACATTGCTAATTTCTTATTGTTTCGAGCAAAAGTGGCACCGTATAGTATACTATACATAGGTTTTTCCAAAAAATAACAGCTCTAGATTTTTTTTTGTATTTTTTGTAACTTTTTTATATGCCCAATAAACCATTAAAATTAATTTGACTTGTTTTCATTAACAAAAATCATCATGCGCCTTGAAGGGTTAAAGGCATTTTTGAACGAGCGATAAATCGATCTTAGTTTATCGATTTATCGCCCCCGAAACCCCCATATTGTTAAAGCTCGGTCATTCAGTTACTACTCCTTACATATTATATTAGACTCGCCTAAACGTAATACGTCTGTCAGCGGGCTGCATCTCAAGAACCATTGAAATTGTCACAGATTGTGTATTTCAATTGCTGCTATAACAACAAATATTAAAAATTAAACTAAATTAAAAATGAAAGGGGGCTCCAATACAAAATAAAACACGTTTCTTGTATGGACGGATAGCGGAGGCTTAGTAATATGGTTCCTTTGGTTACCCTTGGGTACGGAATCCTAAAAATACTACTCAAAACATTTCTAACATTGGGCACATAATAACACTTATTTAAAAACAAAGGACACAACCAAATATTAATGAATGATGAAATGTGCAGTAGGCATTGTCAAAATCGAAGACGGGGTGCTAAAAATGCCACTAGGAGAATCATATTAAAATCATAACATGTATTAATCACGCAAAAATCTGTCAAATTTAATTTTCATCTTTAACGCTAACGCAGTAGGCATGATTTGCTTTCTGATTCAAAAAACATAAACAGCTAAATTATTCTTACTAAGGAGTACGTAACACCTTTTGATGAGTGGAATACGGAATCGCGACGCACAAAATATCGATACCCAAATGTTAATACGATGTTACAAAATCGCGATGCACGTTACCGAGATAGATCTTCACTGCGATACCTACTTACTACTTCACTGCGATGCACGTTACCGCGATAGATCTACACTGCGATACCTATTTACTACTTCACTGCGATGCACGTTACCGCGAAAGATTTTCACTGCGATACTACTTGACTACGATGCACGTTGGTTGTTCTATACATATCAATACGGTAGGGGAAGTGGTTGAAACATTGGCTGCTGTGCCGCGATTTGTGGGTTCGATCTCCGCACGGAACAAATTTTTGTATGGCCTTTTTTTTAAGGATGTGTGATCATCAAATGACTCCTCCCGCTCTGGGCGGAGCAGAAGGGAGTGTCAGACGCTAACTGACTAAAACTCATCCGTGTTCCACCTAGTGCCCTTTGCGTTCCAGGGCTAGGGTGACTCTATCGAACAAAGTCCGCAGCCCCAGAAAATATATTTGTATGGCCATATCCAATTCAGGCTGTTTATTTATTTATTTATTTATTTAACACTTTACGCACACAGATGTACAGAGGCGGACTTAATGCCTGAGGCATTTTCTACCAGTCAACCTTTGGGTGATGCAGAGCTGCTGTTTTTGTTTCTATGTGATTTTGTATGTTGGTAAACGCACTTACGCTACTGGAGAAATTCCTAATGTGAGGCAACGCTTTTATTTAATAAAAAGAAAAACACCTGCAATGGCAGTTGGATAAACATGTTTCCTCAGCTCTACCTGGGCTGGGAATCGAATCCAGGATCATACAACCAATTTGCAGAAACTGACGACACAGAATCTTCTTATTCTTTACCTACTTAATATTATGTGTATACTACTCTGTCAAGAAAGTACCGGGAATTCTCCTTTATGTCTTCTATCGATTGAAAACGGGTGCCACGAAGTGGTAATTTGAGTTTAGGAAAAAGAAAAAAGTCAGCAGGAGCCATATCTGGTGAATATGGTGGTTGCTGGATGGTATTTGTTGAGTGTTTGGTTAAAAATTCGTTCACAATGATAGCCTTGTGCGAAGGCGCATTTTCGTGGTGCAAAATCCAAGAATTTTCTTTCCACAAATCTGGCCTTTTTCGTCGAATTTGCTCTCTTAAACGCCGCATAACGCTCAAATAATATTCTTTATTTACCGTTAGACCTTCCGGTAAGAATTCAGAGTGGACAACACCGCGATAGTCAAAGAAAACAGTCAACATGACTTTGACTTTTGATCGACTTTGGCGTGGTTTTTTCGGTTTCGGTTCAGTTGGAAGGCGCCACTCCGAAGCTTGTTGACTAGTTTGCATGTCAAACTCGTAAACCCACGTCTCGTCACCAGTAACAATGCGTTTTATGAATGTTGGGTCCGAACTGACTCGTTCTAGCATGTCCTCAGCGACAGCGACTTTCATGCGATTGAGTTTTTGGAGAAAATTCAGATCTTTTGGGACTAGCCGAGCAGCAACATGTTTCATACCCAAATGATTAGTTAAAATGGTACGGATCGACTCGTGAGATACAGAAAGTTCGGCGGCTATCTCTCTCAGAGTTGAATGGGGATTTTCAGTCACTATTTCCTTCACTTTTGCGATGTTAACTTCAGTTGCAGACGTTGACGGCCTACCAGAGCGAGGCAAATCTTCCATCACATCTCGACCGCTTTTGAACGCTTTGAACCACTCATAAGCACGAGTTTTTGATAAAGTCGATTCACCGTAAGCCTTCTGTAACATTTTCAGTGACTCCGAACACGAAATTCCATTGGCGATGCAAAATTTAAGACAAACTCTTTGTTCGATATTTTTGTTCATTATGAAATTCGCAATACACACTATATATGATATTACTAAAACCAGCACTGTATTTAATATAAATAACAGATGCAACTCAAACTCCGCGCCAAAATGGAAAACAGTTGTGCCAATCTAACGACTACAAAAAAACAAAAATTTTAATTTGGAACCATAAACAAATCATCCATTCCCGATACTTTTTTGACTGAATGTATGTTTTTGTGTCGACTTAAGTGTAACCCAGGAGAGCTAAGGAAGCCCAAAAAATTTTAATTCCATGACTCAGAAACGCTAATTTTCTTCATATCCTTACATCCATACACAATGTCAAAATATCAACTTAGCGATAAACGAATAGATAAGTAGCGAAGGATGTTAGGGCGAGCGTAGCGGCCCCGAAATATTCTAGTTCCTTGACTCAGAAACGCAAATTTTCTTCTTATCTTGCATCCACATCTACAGATGTTTGTATGTCATGTAAAGTAAAAACCGGACAGCTTTAGGATGCTGGGGTAAGCGAAGCGAGTCCGAAAAATATTAAGTTCCTTGACTCAGAAACGCTAGATTTTCTTACTATTGCTAAAACGCGAAAGGCTAGATGTTTTTTTTTTATCAATTTAAGTGTAAACTGGAGAGCTAAGGATGCTAGAGCGGGCGACGCGGGTCCCAAAAAAAAAAAAATAGTTCAGTGTCTTGGATACGCTACATTTTCTTTATATCATACATCTTGTTTCTTTGCAAAATATGGATGATACAACGAGTGAAGTGAGCTCAAAAATTTTAACATCCCGCCTCGGAATTTAGGTGTAGATGGATAGGTTACATTTTTTATTTACCATCCATACAATCATTGAACTTACTTATTTGACTTTAACATAAAACTTGCATAATTGAGGATGTAAAAGCGAGCTGGAGTTGTTCTCAGATAGGTTGTACCTACCTGATGTATCTCGGATAGGTACGATCCTCTGTTTACAGACATAAATGTAAAGTTTCCATTTATTTAGAGATCAAGCTATCTGAAACTGTCAGATTTTCCTAATCAATCTTGAACCTAATCGCTTCAGCGATAAAGTTGAAATCTATTAAATAAATTTGACAGATTGTTGAAGCTTGATCAACTTGATGTGCTGGCGTCTGTCTGTACAACTAAGAATGCAGTAGCGAGCAAAGCGAGCTCAAAATTGTCGATACTCCAACCCGATTAATTGTAGCTTACACGTGCGTGATTTGCCTAGTTTCCTCGGACCGCGCCTACAATCCTGGGGCCCGGGACGATTTATATAACTTTGTTGCAGAAAAACTCAAAAATATAGAGAGTGCAGAATGCAAGAGCGAGCAAAGCGAGCTCGAAAATGTTTGTACTCTATGTCGGATAGTTTTGATTTTCTGCCAAATAGAAGTAACTTTTTGCTTCATATAGGAAAGGTTAAGAACTGAGAGATTATTTTGAGATGTTTATATTTATATAGAAGCTTGAAACTTTTTTTTTCCACTAAAGCTCTTAAGGCTTTTTTCTCTCCAAAATTATTGCATTTTGGATAATTTATCAACTTCATAGTAGGTTGTAAGTATCTAACAGTATTCAGTAAGACCCGAGCCCTAGGGTGGGTGGGTTCGCGGTTCTCGGTGGGCCCCAAGCCCACCGAACGCCTGTCTTACGGCCTGCCCCGCAACTGACTTTTTGGAAAAAAATTACGATGTTCACGGATATATACGCCTATGGAAGTGGGCTAAGCTGAAATCGGGTTACATACAATAATAAGAGGAAAATTGGGAATTACACTCGGTAACAAAGTATTAACATTACCGTTTTATATTTATAGGTACATACTTTAAGGTATTTATCTATGGGTCTATGATACCGGAAAATAAATAGTTTGTTTATTATTATTAATTTTAAAGCGTGGTGACCGCTGATACCGACTCGTACCATGCTTTTATTTAATTTAATTTAATCTACACTACATATTTCAGGCATCTGGAGCCCATAAAATAAAATGCATACCTAAACAATAACTATAAACATTTTTTCATAGTTACAATAACTATAAACATTTGTTTTAAAGTTATTGTTTAGGTTGCATTTAGGTATGTAGGTATTTATTTAAATACCTACATATTGTATGCATCTGGCCGCGGAAACGTCGAAACACGACACTCTTCGGCCAAAACTGCTTAATAAACATATCGAGATGATGAGTTGGAACCCGCAGCTCAAACGACATGAAGTTTGTGTTGTGACTCGACTCCAACTTCTTGACCTACAAAGTCCAGTTGGTCGTCGCTCTCATAGATACTTCACGATCTCCTCAACCTTCGTGGAGTGATGTAGACGGGACACGTACAGCAGCGTCGTAAGTATTGCTGGACGCAGCTGCATGTTTTTACGGTGCCGCACTGTTTCCGATAAGTTGGCTCTTCTCGACCTTGATGAAGCCATTCTTGCCATACGTATCCTCAGGAACCCGCTATTTCTAACCCGTGTTGGATGTAAAGCGGCTCTCTTTACCACCCTTTGTAAACCTCCCCTCTGCCAAACGGCTGCGTAAAAAGGTTATTTCAGCGGTAGGTACTTACGTCCGACAGACTTCTATCTATACCTATTGCTAGAGATGGGAGTGAGTGAACCTGATAAAATGGACCTGTAGGTACAATACCCGGCGATTAATATTGCACATCGACCTTTGGAAAGAGACAATCGACTAATTTGGGCTTCGTAGAGCGTTATCTCTGTCGCACATTACCTATGTGACGTTTTGTCAGTCGTTGTTCAAAATATATATTTAGAGTTGTTAACACATCTTTAGGAAAAAGAGGGGAACCTTTACGAGGTCAGTCACGCGAAATTATCTACAATGTTTATATATATTTTGTAACCGAAGCTGACAGATTAAAAAAAAAATGAAGATGAAACTTTAATGTAAGTTGTTATTTTAAGAAGGTTTAAGAGCGAGTTGCAAATGCTACTGGAATTTCAAGAAGAACTTTGAACAATATATAAACGAAGTCAGTACCGAAACACATTCTACTGAAATTAAGTTCAGCACTCCAAAAAAGCAATCTTGTTCGAAGAATGGTGTATGATTTTCACTTACGATTTAATGAACTGCCAACAATAAAATCATCAAATCTTCTTTTCATGAAATCTTTAATCAGCTGTAATTTTGAAAAATAATTAAATACGTAAACATAATGTGAACATGTTTTTTTATTTTATTTTACCTCAACCTAAAGCCATCACTTATAGAAAAATTGGTAAATTTTATACAAACAATAAAAATAATTATCAAAAGAAGCAAATCATAATTGTTTTAACAGCTCCTAATAGATACCGGACTGTTTGTATTTCGTGCGACAGAGATAACGCTCTACGAAGCCAAAATTAGCCGTTTGTCTCTTTCCAAAGGTCGATGTGCAATATTTATCACCGGGTACTGTACTACCTGTTAGAGTTGGATACTTAGGTACTATACTAAACCTCTAAGAAGTTGAAGCTATGAAACCTCCATGGTTGGAATAGCCATAAATAATAAAGAAAAATATAGCCTGTCACTTCTTAAAATATTTATTGAACTGTCTGGTGGCAAATAATCCATTCATTTCATTGGTATTGGTGGTAAATATCAGCCCTTCTTTTCTGCAATAAGACTGGATCTTCTTTATTATTTAATTTCTGTTTTATTTTTTTGGTATGCCTCATGCTTGGCGCAAATAAACGCTTTTTCTTTCTTTTCTTTTCTTTTTATCTTAAGGCAGGGATTTATCCTTTTTTAAAACTATTTGTAAAATGTACAGTTTTCTTGTTTTCTTACGGAAAGTAAATCACTCGTTTTGTATAACATGTTAGTGGGATATCTTTTATTTTTAAAGTGCATAATCTTTATCAGTGCTCGTTGAGCAGGCTCTCTCTACATCTATAAAATAGGTTTTAGCTGCTCCTCCCCAAACAGGAGTGCAGTATAGCAAAACAGACTAAACCAGTGCCATATAAATTTCATTTAAAACATTTCTTGGGGGTACTCTACTACTCATCAAATTTTTAGGTACAATATGCCGAAGTGTTTTAAAAATGCAACTCAACCTCCTAACTCCTAACTCTATTTGTGACTTGTTCAAGATGTGGACCCAGAGATAACCGTTGATCAACAATTACGCCAAGATATTAGGTCTTTACCTACGAAATTGCCGTTCTGCAGTACTGGCCATTTCAAATCAAAATAATTTTTGTTTGGCTAAGAATTCTAATTTCAAATTAATTTTATTTTAAAAACATGTTTTTTTTTTCCAAAAGTAGTCATTTGTTTATTGATTAGTGTTACATTTTCATCGCATTTCAATCTTTTTCGTCATCATGGATACGTTCAAAATTCGAGTAATTATGGAATATGAATACCTACCGTCGTGGCACCAACGCGGCACAAGCGGCACGCAACATCAACGACGTTTACGGAGCTAACACTACAAACCAACGCACCACCTGTTATTAGTTTGCTCGCTTCCGTTCTGGAAATTTCGACCTGAAAAATGAACCTCGCGGTCGTCCGAAGACTTTGGTCGACAATGACGAATTAAAGGTGATTGTGGAAGCTGATGATACACAATCTACGGCTGAATTAGCAGCAGCTTTCGACGTTAGCGTCAAAATAATATTGGTCCATTTGCGTCAAATTGGCAAGGTAAAAAAGCTTGACAAATGGGTGCCCCACGAACTCAATGATCGCCAGCGCGAAGTACGCGTCGAGACGTGCCTTGCACTGCTCAACAGACACACAAGTGAAGGAATTTTGAACCTTATGTTACCTGCAATGAAAAATGGATTTGTTTGATAACCGCAAGCGCTCAGCAAGTTGGTTGGATCCTGGTTCAGCACCTAAACAATGCCCTAAACGAAAACTTACCCCTAGAAAAGTGATGGTCACTGTTTGGTGGTCTAGCGCCGGTGTGATTCATCACAGCTTCTTACCAAACGGGGTGAGCATTACTGCAGATGTGTACTGTGAAGAACTGAACACAACGATGGAGAAGCTGGCACATCTCCAACCAGCATTGGTCAATCGCTCGTCTCCGCTGCTCCTGCACGACAACGCGCGACCTCATACTGCACAGCAGACGGTCTCCAAGTTGCAAGAACTGGGGTTGGAAGCTCTCCGTCATCCGCCCTACTCACCAGACCTTGCGCCTACAGACTACTACTTTTTCCAGAATTTGGATAACTTCTTGGCGGGAAAAAAATTCAGTACCCGAGAGGCAGTACAAAATGCCTTTGAAGAATTTGTTGCCTCCCGTCCAGCTGATTTCTTTAAGAAGGGCATCAATAAACTGCCACTGCGTTGGCAAAGATGCATTGATTGCATGGGTGATTACTTCGATTAATACAAATAAAAAATACATGAAAAAAATTCGTTTAAATTTTTTCATACAAAACGGCAATTTCATAGGTAAAGACCTATTATTTAGTCTGTGTTACTTTTTGAATGCATGAACAACTACAGTTTCTGTTTTTGATGAAGAACCTCACTTGGTTGACTACTTTTGTTAATGCTAAAGCATATGTAGTTAGTTTTAGTTGTATTCAAAGTGAGTAGGATTCAACCAGTTCGCTACTTGTGCCAGCTCCTAGAAAACACGACAAGCTGTGTCGTGCGCGTACGAGAAAACTTTTGCGTTTTTAATATGCATGTTGCAGAGATCATTTAAGTATACTAGGAACAACGTAGGACCAATTACGCTTCCCTGGGGAACTCCGTAAGTGACGTCAGCATCTTTACTGATCAGGTCCTCCACCCTTTGCTTCCTCGATATAAGATAAACTGCGAGTAACTAAAAAAAGTAAGAAAATTGAATTTTACATAAAAGTCGAACTGTATCGACGATATTTGAAAAAAATACGATCGTCATAATGTCCTAGCTACAGACTGCTGTAGCTTGGGCAAAGATCGAAATAAACAAATTGGATGGAAAGAATTGGCAAACATGGAAATTCATGATTACTCGATTACTTAAGAAGTTAAAAGTTATACAGGGTACAATTAAAATGCCTACTCATCCAGGAGTCAATGCCACACCTGAAATATTGGACAAATTTTAAAGAGTCCAAACAATTTTTATGTATTGGGCGACATTACAGAAGTGTGTGAAGGTTGTATCAATGGCAAAGCTCACGGGTTGAAGTTCGGAAAACGAGAACGAGCAACGAAGCCAGGAGATCTTATTCACTCTGTTGTTTGTGGACCTTTCATAATGTGGTATGCAGCAGAGTAAGCTGATTAATGATTAAACACATATTTTAAAGAACTCTTATATCTCAATACTTTTATTTTTGACGTCCGCCTATCAACAACTCGTTGTCATAGCAACCAACATCGCTAACCATAAATATTACACTCCATACATATAACACCCCTCCTCACGATGACTACGGCGTCTGAGCCCTCTGAGCACTGGTCTGAGTGACTCTAATCATCTTCATCAATTTCAGTAATGTTGGCTGCGGTAGCACTTTGGTGAATAAATCAGCTTCCATATTGCTGGTTTCCTTATAACGGATGGTCACCAGTTTCTTTTGGACACACTCTTATAAAGTGTTCCTTAATACTTATGTGCTTGGACCTCTTCCCGGCCATGGGATTATTAGCCCACTTTTGTGTAGCTAAATTGTCATGATATATTACGACGCTCTGTTGCTGTACTCCAATGTCTGTCAGGAGTGCCTTTAAATCCAGAGCTTCTTTAGTAGCTTCTGTCATCACATATTTTAAAGAAATCATCAATACTTTTATTTTTGACGTCGGCCTATCAACAACTTGTTGTCATAGCAACCAAGATCGCTGACCATAAATATTAATTATCTATAACGTCTTTTATGCACTCAATTTCCAAATTTCGATACTTTATTCTTTTCAAAGACGACTATTCTCGGTATCGTCATGTCTACTTCATGAAACACAAAAGCAAAGTTCGCAATAAACTTAAACAGTTTCTAGCTGAGGTAAGAACCGCTGGCCACGTTGTACAAAACTTCCTAAGAGGAGAATTTGATAATGAGCAAGTACGCAATACATTAAGACAGAATGGTATAAAAAAGCGTTTCACTATGCCTAACAATACGCCAGAACAGAATGGATGCTCGGAACGAGATAATAGGACTATAGTAGAAACTGCTAGGGCAATCATGCATGCTCATGATATTATACCATAAGGTCTTTGAGCGGAATTAATTAATACTTCTGTCAACATACTTAATCGAACGGGATCGACAACAGTTGAAGGAAAGTCAAAGTCAAAACGTTTATTCCAATTAGGCCATTAAACGGCACTTTTGAACGTCATTCACATTTCAAATAATATAAAAATTCTAAAGTGACTCTACTGTGCATTCGGAAAGGTAGATTCTTAAGGAGAAGAATGGACAAGAAACTCCATAGTTACTCTTTTCAAATATTTTTTTACAATATTTGGTATACAAAAATTTTCCGAGTTTCCTCCGTGCCTCGGAAAGTACGTTAAGCCGTTAGTCCCGGCTGTCATTTGTAGATCTTTGGCAGTCGTTACGGATGGTCCAGAAGCCAGTAAATCTAACTCCAGTCTTGCCAAGATTTACCGTGTTACCTAGTTAATGGGTTGTAGAGGTCTGATAGGCAGCCGTTCCACGTAAAACACTGGTATTCAGCTGAATCCGGTTTGACTGGAAGCCGACCCCACTTTAGTTGGGTAAAGGCTAGGCAGATGATGGTACAGAAAACCTAGTTGCCGACATGTTTACAAAGGCACTATATAAACCAACACTGGTTATGTTTTGTCGTGAGACTGGCCTGTACGTTTAAAGGCTATGTTGTTCCCTAGCTTCAAGAGAAGATGTGTTTGGATATTAAACCTCTAAGAAGGTGAAGCTATGAAACCTCCATGGTTGGAATAGCCACTAAATAATAAAGAAAAATATTGCCGGTCACTTCTTAAAATATTTTGTTCTTAAAAGACAGAATTAAAATTATATTTTGATTTCATGCGTTTATTTCGTTTAATTTAAAACTACCTACCGATTTTATTTATCTTTTCATATTCTTGCGCGGCAGCAAAAGGCCAGGCCATTCATTGAGCCATCTGCCAGCCTTCTCCCAACCATATTGGGGTCGGCTTCCAGTCAAACCGGATTTAGCTGAATACCAGTATTTTACGCGGAACGGCTGCCTACCAGACCTCCACAACCCATTAACTAGGTAACACGGTACTTCATGGCAAGACTGGAGTCAGATTTACTGGCTTCTGACAATCCGTAACGACTGCCAAAGATCTACAAATGATAGCCGGGACCAACGGCTTAACGTGCTTTCCGAGGCACGGAGGAAACTCGGTATGATAAGATGGTCACCCATCCACAGACCAACCTTGGCAAGCGTTGCTTAACCTTGAAGATCGACCCGTGTGGCTGTTATTATCTAGCCACGAGCTCCTCATTTTTGATAGCATATGTCAATCCTATAAATTTATGAAAATTTGAGAGTCGTTATAGCAGACAGAATCGGGTAGATACCTAATTGAACCTTGAAACATACATTGAGTATTTTCCTTAAAGTGGGTTCACAATGGGTGAAACCCGTACAAGGCGATTGTACCCACTCTCAGGACATTAACTTAATTTATTATTGGAGTAACGTGTTGAACTAATGCCCTCAAACAAGGACAACGAAGGTGAACTGTCAAACGTAAAATCCAATTGTAGATCAAAGATCAAAGCGCAGTAACCTAATGTGGCGTGGATCGATAAACATAGATTTATGACATTGACAGTAGGGATATAACCTAGTCTCCTAGACGTTTAGGAAGCCAGCAACATTGGAGGGGGAAAAAATATCCTCATTTTCATGCCTGTTGCAGATCACGCACATCCTTGTGTGTTCACAGAAAATTACATCAATAACTGGCGCGTTCAGTCCGCCCCGCCTAACCTCGCGTCAGTACGCTGTTTGGTCTCGAGGGAACAGCACGCGTGTTCGCTATGATAAAATAAATACTGAAACAAATAAACTCGATAGTTTATAACTGTAAAATGTTGGTTTTGTGGTGTTTAACGTTCCTGTTTGGGTATAGCAATGGATTTGCGTTGCCTTACGAGGGATTGTACAAATTGGATATAATACATTATAATGATTTTCATGCGAGGTAAGTGTAATTTTCGTTATTTGTTTAATTTTCAGAATTTTCAGGGTTGTAGTATAATATTTTGTACCTGAAAAAGATGGCAGCGCATGATAGTCTTCAAAATTACAAAAAAATCCAAATAAGGACGCGACTTTCCTGAAATATTCACGTGCTCATAATTTTCGTTCAAACTCTATTTTAGTCATGCTCGCTCTTTGCTAGCTGAAAAGCCATATATATAATTATAACCTTCTATTATGTTTTCTTACCATTCATCTAAGTATTTTACCTAGGTATTGAAATTGTTTGACAACTTATAGATATTCTCCTCCCCCTTCTTAGCTACCCCGTGCGTACATTTATAAATTATTTTCTACTAGATCCAATAACTCTTGAATCTAACAATATTGAATAACAAGATAAATGTTAGAAATAAAACATATACCTACTTAACTTATTTCAGAAATATTTAAACCATCATAAAAATATTTTACTGGCGTAACAGTTTAGGGAAAAACTAAAATTCCGTATGGTATACGTGCGTAATAAATAACTTTCAATACATATATATTTACTCTATAAACATACATATATGCATAGGTACGAACAAATAAATAAAATTGAAGTGTTTGCAATATCAAAAATCAGCTTTTTACTAAATGCATAAATGTGAGTAACAAAAAAAGTTTTTTTTTTATTTGTCTGTCGGTCTACCCCGATTCATCTCCGATACGGCTAGACCGATTTCACCGGGACTTTCACTGGCAGATAGCTAAGGATTTTGTGCAGAAAAACCTCGGAAATAAAGTACAGGCGGGCGAAGTCGCGAGAAGAAACTAAAAGCATAAAATTCTTCCTTTACTAACTGTTTGAGTGACTGACAGACAAAGCACAGACGAAACGACTAGCGACTGGTCGTAGAATGCTGAAATTTCGCATATGGGTTCCTTGGGGAGTGAAGGGGAATACTAAAATCCTACGGGAACGCGAAATGCGCGAACAAAGTCGCGGGCAAAGGCTAGTAAGATTAAACTTTTTTTTTGATGGTGTGTAAAATCCTCATGGATGTCCATCGCCTGGGGCGGACGAAGGGGTCTACCAGACTCGTACTGGCTACAAAACGACCTTGGTGTTCCTTATCACACTTGGACCGAGGATCGCGCCCTCCTCCGGCCAGCGAGAGGAGTCAACATCATAATAATAATAAAATAATAAATAAATTTATTAAAAAAAAACGTTTACAAAAAAGTTTAAATTTAGCCAATAATGATAAAATTTCCATACAATTATATACATATATAGTGCTTGAAAATAAACTAAAACTAATATATTATTATTATAAGTGCAAGTTATGGTGAATCGGAATCGCAATGTTATGTAGCAACCAGCCCGATCTAGGTTAATTTAAACCTGTGTTTCAGGCCACCACTTCATGATTCAACTACATTGGTGCAGTACAATTTAAAGGTTATATAAATAAAAATAAAGAATCTTTTAACAACTTAAAAAGTAAGCCTATGTAATTATACAAAAGTAAACAAAATTATACAAAGTAAACAATCACGAGGGAAACAAATATCATCATGCCAAGATTTCTAGAAGTTGTTCTGTGTCTGTGTAATGTAGAGTCTCTAAATATTCACACAACATTTTACTACATTTTTTATACCTTAATAACAGCCGAAAGACCTCCACTGCTGGACATAGTCCTCCTCCAAAGGGGATTTGCCATAATCACCACGCTTGGCAGGCAGTTTGGCGATCGCAGTGTATGGTGTTGCGTTTTACAGAGAACGCTGCTGCCCATTCTCTGGCGAGTCCCTTAGTCGCGGGAGGAGTGAGCCAACCTAACTCTATCTCTGTCTTTGGTTAATCATAATATTTTAGCAACATCTTTCAAATTTATACCTATTCATTCAGAACGTAGATTTTATACTGTCGTCAAATAAAAATATTTTATTATCGTATTATTTTACTCCACTAGAAAGTAGTGCCAAACTGCCGACTCATTTCTGTTTTATGGTACCTTTATCGATTCACATAAGTGTTTGGAGAGGTTATTTCAAATAATAACCTATGCCAGCGGCTTTGCTCAAGATCGAGTTTTATTTTCGCAAAAAATGTTGGAAAAGACCTGAGAGTCTTTAAGTCAAGAGTGAATAGGTTACTTCTAGACAAGCTTGCTTCATCTTTGACCGCATCATGGCCCTCCCACAAGAGCAAAACGATTTGGGAACACATTCATAGTGCGTACAGCTAAGGATTGGAATTCCCTGCCGGAGTCTGATTCCTGATAGCTACAACCTGAGAGTCTTTAAGTCAAGAGTGAATAGGTTATTTCTAGACAGGCGTGCTCCATCTTCGACCGCATCATCGCTTACCATCAGGTGACATAGTGGTCAAACGTATACCTATCAATAGTAAACAAAGCCTATTACCGTCTCCTAGGAGATGGATCCCTGCATTCCATCTCATATCTGTTCCAAAAATCATTAAAATCGATTTAACTAGGTATTTAGGCGTGCTTTTACGCCTCAACAATAAACGTAGATAATACATAAACTTACCTTTTAAAAGCTTTTATTTAACATGCAATGTATGTATGTATGTTTGTTCGGTTGGAATCTTGCTACTCAATTTTGAAGCAGATATCTTCAACCGATTGAGCTAAAATCTTGTATACACGTTTAATTTGGATGACAATAAATAAATAAATAATAATAAAAGTTTATTTTGGAACAATAACACATGAATAAGTACAACAGGTAAAACGATGATAGCTGTAAAAGTATAAACTGTAGCGCAGCTAACAACGCCCTTCTCCAAATACAGAATGGAATGATGTTCCATACAAAAAGTGTTAAACAGGTAAAAGTTAAAAATAAGCAGTAACAATAACAATATACGATAAGCTGTGTATTCTAAATCCAATATGGCGGACCATCCAAGATGGCGGAATAGTTATTTATCACGCATTTCTACAATATGAGTATCAAATGAATGGGCTTGTTGAGAGTAACTCGAAATATAAGGTGACGCCATTCTAAATCCATTATTAAAAAAAAAGAAGAATTACGTTGCAGACGGCCATTACACGAGTCAGTGATTTTCGAGCATTTTACAGTCTGAGAGTCACGATTTTAATGATAGACCGACACAACTATGCAATACTAATATATAAAGCTGAAGAGTTGGTTTGTTTGTTTGTTTGCTTGAACGCGCTAATCTCAGGAACTACTGGTCCAATTTGATAAATTATTTCAGTGTTAGATAGCCCATTTATCGAAGAAGGCTATATATCATCACGCTAAGGCCAATAGGAGCGGAGTAGTAATGAAAATTGTGACGCAGACGAAGTTGCGCGTGTCAACTAGTAATAATATATTAAGCTGAAGAGTTTGTTTGTTTGTTTGCTTGAACGCGCTAATCTCAGGAACTGCTGGTCCGATTTGATAAATTCTTTCTGTGTTAGATATGCCTATTTACTGAGGAAGGCTATAGGCTATATTATATCATCACGTTAAGACCAATAGGAGCGGAGTAGGAGAACGAAGTTGCGCGGGTCAACTAGTGTATAATAAAATTGTATTGGGCTGTCATTAAATTTAGGAGTACTTAGTGTTTTAAAATCATGTATGTAAATCTGCCGGATTCACACGGTTTTTTCGACAACTCCTAACAGTCATCGACATTCGTCATCTGCCTAGCCTTTTCCCAACTATGTTGGGGTCGGCTTCCAGTCAAGCCGGATTTAGCTGAATACCAATATTTTACGAGGAGCGGCTGCCTATCAGACCTCCACAACCCATTAACTGAGTAACACGGTACTTCATGGCAAGACTGGAGTCAGATTTACTGGCTTCTGAGATTTTCTTCTTCTTAATAGTCATCGACATTATTTCAGCAAATTTGACAAAACTAGACTTTCTCATAAATCACTCCGTCAGCGTCCATTGGAGAAAACAGTACGAAAATCCGTACTGTACCTACTTTTCGAGTTTGTCGCGTACACGGACAGACAAACGCGGCAAAGGGACTTTGTTATAATGATTCTGAAATATGTAGTGATAATAGAACTACAGTCACAAGAAACTCTAGTCAAGTGATGTTTTATCAGTGATAGGAATAATCGAAAAACCAAAATAGAAAGGAATTATAGGTATATTTGCGATTTTACATTTGCGACTTATAGACAATCGTATACGTTTTAGCATTTCGACAATCGAAATTATCTCCAATAGACTTTTTCAGGGCCTCTGATAGATACAGTCAAAATTCGATGAGTAAAAAAGTACCTACAAAGTGCCAAAAATCGTTAACACCTAGAACATCATTAGTCACTGAATAGCTTATGGCCACTAAATTCGGTGAACAGATCAAGGTGATCGGGCATGAAGGCTCGGGAGCTAACTTTCGAAAAGGCTCTGGATTCAATATGACTCCCGTGACATAAGACACTGCTTTATCCCCTCGGTGCATAATCTACACTTTTTTCGGTTAATGGTACGGAACGCTTCGTGTGAGTGTCCGATTCGCACTTGGCCGATTTTTTCATTTCTTTTAGAGCCTCAGTATCATTCACTTGTACGATTACGGACTCGTATAAACAGTTTCGGCCCATCTTCACAATGATAACCACCTTATCAAATAGTACTTATCTGGGCACTCGTGAAACACGTGATCTCCATAATTGTGGCTGTTTGAATGATTGTTATTTGTGTTCTTATGAATGAAAGTATGATTAGCGGTAATTAATCCACCGTTCCACAGATATAGTTAGCGAAAGGTTGTTTACTAACTCATCTGGAAAACTTCTTGACCTATGAAGGAGAAATTCCGCACCGAGGTAGATTATTAAGTATGAGACGTCAGCGAAGAATTTCCCCGCAAACCATCCAATATTTTTGATAGCGTATGTCATCATCATCTGTCTAGTCTTTTCCCAACTATATTGGGGTCGGCTTCCAGTCAAACCGAATTTAGCTGAATACCAGTGTTTTACGCGGGGCAGCCGCCTGCCAGACGTCCACAACCCATTAACTGGGTAACACGGTACTTCATGGCAAGACTGGAGTCAGATTAACTGGCTTCTGACTATCCGTAACGACTGCCAAAGATTTGCAAATGACAGCCGGGACCAACGGCTTGACGTGCTTTCCGAGGCACGAAGGAAACTCGGTACGTTAAGATGGTCACCCATCCACAGACCTACCTTGGCAAGCGTTGCTTAACCTTGAAGATCGACCCGTGCGGCTGTTATTATCTAGCCACGAGCTCCTCATTTTTGATAGCATATGTCTATCCCATAAGTTTATGAATATTCGAGAGTCGTTATAGCAGACAGAATCGGGTAGATAACTAATAATATCTTCTTGAATCATATGTAGCGGCAACAATGCCGCCGTAAGAAAAACCATCGTATCAAAATTAACATCGCAACAAAAAGAACCGCGACACCAATCCAGCAAGCAGCGAACTACTACTATGAAATCCTGCATCGTGGTATCAGCCGTGCGATTTGAACTTAAACAACAGTCCGAATATCAAATATCGGGCAGTTGCCCGCCAGACATAACCGTCTGGTCGGAGGATCCTTCCTTTTCAATGAAGGTTTGCGGGACTACTCCATGTACTGCTTACCTCTATACATACTAATATTTTCTATTCAGGAATCATCCCCATTACAGTTTCTCTAAACTAGCTGGTGGTAGATACCTACTTTTAAGAGCTCTTGGAAATTATTATGTTTTAACGCGAGAGATTTTGTCTGAACACAATATGACGCATTTTGAATGGAGAATAACGTGATGTTTAGTCATTTCACACTCGCTTTTCATAATAGCGATAAATATTATAACTATCGTCCATTATTTATCTATTGGGTATTCTTACGTGTCTCTGGCTGTACTTGCAGTTACGGGTTTTTTTTTTAATTTCTTAGAATATATTAACTTATGGGGAAAGTTCACGGCCTAGACAAGTAGAGTAGTAGTAGTGCCATCTAGTGTAGCAAAATCGAAACTTGTACCTTAAAATACTTGACATTGACACTTCTGTGCTGCCACCTATAGTTTTTCATGCCTATATTTTACATAACATTATACCGGTCCTGTCTAATAGATCATCATCATCATCTGCCTAGCCTTTTCCCAACTGTATTGGGGTCGGCTTCCAGTCAAACCGGATTCAGCTGAAAACTAGTATTTTACGTGAAGCGGCTACCTACCAGACCTCCACAACCCGGTATTTCACGGTAACAACACGGTATTTCATGGCAAGACTGGAATCAGATTTACTGGCTTCTGACAATCCGTAACGACTGCCAAAGATCTACAAATGACAGCCAGGACCAACGGCTTAACGTGCTTTCCGAGGCACGGAGGAAACTCGGTATGTTAAGATGGTCACCCATCCACAGACCAACCTTTGCAATCGTTGCTTAACCTTGAAGATCGACTTGTGCGGCTGTCTTTAACCACGAGCTCCCCCGGTCCTGTCTAATAGAGTTGACCCAATATTAGCCGTGAACAGGCATATATTTATTAATTTTGTAAAAATTGCAGCAAGCTAACAATATAGAATTCATCTTAAAACCTAACAAAAAAATAGGGACCTAAAAATTTTGATCATCAATCTATCACCATCATCATAACAGCCAAAAAACGTCTACAGCTGGACATAGGCCTCCCCCAAAAGGGAGGGTTTGTCATAATCGCCACGCGGCAGGCGGGCTGGCGATTGCAGTGTATGGTGGTGCGTTTTACAGAGAACGCTGTCGCACATTCTCTGGTGAGTCCCTTAGTCGCCTCTTACGACACCCACGGGAAGTGATGGGATGGTATTATTCTTTTACGGCACCATAAGGCACCGGCCGACACTATACGGCTTGTGGGCGCACGTAAATACCTCTGAATCGACCTCCGGCCTCTTGGACAATCAGGGCGTTCAACAAACTGATCGCTCGGGCCGTTGGGGCATATTGTGCCGTAAGGGTATTTTCAACTCTGGGCTATACTGAAAAATTCCAGATAGGACACTGCCTGATCTGGGATTCAAACCCAGGACCTCATGCTCAGCTTTACGTTTACTGCCATGCATTTTTCCAAGTGATTAATCCACCATTCTGATAAAAAAGAAAACATTTACATTGGAATTTATTCACAAAATTATTGCAAAACAACTAACGTTTATTTTTTACTAGCTGACCCACGCAGCCTCGTCTGCGTCACTATTTTTATTACTGCTCCACTCCTTTTGGTCCTAGCGTGATGATATATAGCCTAAAGCCTTCCTCGAGAAATGGGCTCTCTAACACTGAAAGAATTTTACAAATCGGACCAGTAGTTCCTGAGATTAGCGCGTTAAAATAAACAAAAACAAACTCTTCAGCTTTATATATTAGTATAGATAGTCACGTTTACTTAAACAACGTGTATCAAAATATAGGCAAAACGTTAAGACTTTAATCGTTTTTCCGCACAACTTATACCCATGTATGGAATCAACCCTGAAGTTCTGTTGTTAAATATGACACAAATGTATGAGGCAGTCGATTTTTAGGGTTCCGTACCCGAAGGGTAACCAACAGAACCCTATTACTAAGCCTCCGCTGTCCGTCCGTCCGTCCGTCTGTCTGTCAGCGGGCTGTATCTCAAGAACCGTAATAGGTAGAAAGTTAAAATTGTCACAGATTGTGTATTTCTATTGCCGCTATAATAACAAAATAAGTTTATGGTACGGGACCCTTCGTGTGCAAGTACGACTCGCATTTGGCCGGTTTTTTTTCGCGGTTTCAGTGTTTGTGCCATGCATGCTAAAACTTGTTCGTAATTATGATTACACTGACCTCGTTTCAGGTTATTCGTTTATTTTGTTACAAGTTGTAATTACTTGTATATCAATGAAATACATACTTAAATAAAATTGAAAAAAAAAAAACAAAAATAACCATTAACACACTGTTTATAAATTCACGCCTTTCCCTCCTTAATCCGCCGTCGTTTTAAGAGCACGGGAGTAAATAACATACAGAGACCACGGAGGGAGAACAAGCTTCTGATTCAAAGCATAATTAATAATTAAATTACGAGTACCTATACTAGAAAGGCTTGGCTATGTCGGTAATCTTGGTTCTCTTGCGGATATTCCTGATTCGATCACGTAAGGAAACTCCAAGCGTTGCCCTCTCCATTGCCCTTTGAGTGACTTTGAGCCTTCTTAGCCCGAAGGATCGCCAAACTAAAGTGGCAGTGGGCAGGGCAAATTGCTCTTAGAACAGATGGTAAAGGGGGCCGAAAAGTTCTGGAGTGGCGACCGCGTAACGGAAGACGCAACGTTGGAAAGCCTCCCACAGGGTGGACCGATGACCTGGTGAAGATCGCGGGTAGCTGATGGATGCGAGACGCGCAGGACCGTTCGTTGTGGCGACGCTTGGGGGAGGCCTATGTCCAGTAGTGGACGTCTTTCGGGATTGAAAAACCAATGACTGCACAATGACGTTCTAATGATAGGTCACTGATTGACGGAACTGTCAAAATTTTAGCAGATTACCGCATACCTACGTCTGTCAATCATTTGTCATTATGTACGAGATTACCATTCTATGCCATTTCTTTCAATGGAGTGTCAGTGGTTGGTCATTGAAAAGTCATAATGACGCTTTTATATTAGTAGATTACCAGACTTCTCAAAATCAACAATTATGAAATCAATGATAGGCCATTCTGACACTATTGTAATAGCAGACTTGAGGCCCTGGAACCAACCAAAAGTATTCGCAAAATGAATTAGAAAATTCGTCAAGCGTGCGTATAATTTTAAACAAATGATGCGAATTCAATGTGATAAATTGGTTTGAACATTTTTGTTTGACAGCTGACAGGGGGGCTCGTCGCCATTTTGATATTTTTCGAAATCGCAGTGCACAATGTAACATGCATGTGCGGGTAGAGTACATTTAAACCGACAAGAAATGTTAGCGTGTCACGTTGCCGAGATATTTGAAGGTAGTCACCATGTGAGAACAATGAAGCCCGTCACAGACTTAGCTATACGTAATATATATTAATATTTTTATAGCTACTACTACTAGGCATATTACTATATATTTTCTATACTAATTTTCGCGTGACCGCACACTCAGCTATAATATATATTTCTGTGACGTCACCAAGCGATACCGTAATATACATTATTGCAACTAACATATCGAAAGTAGCGGCGGAATCGTCTTCTGAAGAACTGTCTATTAAGTCCATTAACAATGTACTTGTTGAATTCATGTTAGTGTTTTGAAATAAGAACACCCTTAATTACAAAATACGTGCGAACACTAGGACGACCATCAATTAATGAAGGCAAAATATATATTTCTCAGTGTGTGGTAGCTTGCTATAATATATATTATAGTACGGTATATTAATATATATTATAACTATGTCTGTGACGGGCTTAAAAATCATTAAAAATGAACTTATCACGCACGCATCTTATATGCAGTAGATAGTATATGAATAATATTTTTAGGCTTGATTTTAACCATAATTAAACACTATTATTTTGCGAATTTCCAAATAAAATGGTTTTCACGTGTTTTTATTTTTACTTTCTTTCAAAAAAAATCTTTAATCAAGCTGGGACCTATTATTTGAATTTGATTTAATGCAAATAAGCGCGTAGTTAAGTAATTTTTAATGATAGTCATGATGTCACGTCAGCGTAACACTTTAGGCCACCATGTTCTTGGATTTTTTTGTTTACAACAACTCTACACATACTAGTATATTATGCATGTTAGATCGTGCGCCGCAACTTGGATAGAACAATTAAATTGGCGGCGGCGGGGGGGACAATGGTCGTATGCCCATTAAATCGTCCAGCGCACGGTGCGCTGTACAATACGTCACAATTTTTTTGAAACTGCCAATTAAATCATGAGGTATAATGATAAGTTTGTAGTTAATCAATACGACCTTGATACCGTTTTCTCTTACTGATAAAATGTCAAGATTCGATGATGTAATCGGACCGGTATTATTGCAGCCAGAATTAACTGCAACGGTGTCAGTGACCAGAGCACTCGGTACTTCGAGGCTAAAGAGTAACAGCCGTCTGGGTCAATCTTCCGGGTTAAGCAAACTTGCCGAATTTTGTCCTTGGATGGGTTACCATCCACAATATTCGACCCCTCTATGTAAGGAAAGCTTATGCAGCCGTTGGTCCCATCTGTCAGAAGAAGAAGTAAGAAGCCCATAAGTCCGACAACCAGTCTTTCTATGGGATGCCGTGGATGATATAGTTACGAAATTGAGGAGTTCAGTAATGTAGACGTTTGTTCAGTGGCGTAGCAAGCCTCAAAGGGGCAAACATTATTTGGGGAGGGGATTTTCGTTTTTATGGGTACTGTTTTATTTAAATAAAATAGACCCTACTAGCTAAGGAAAGGACTGTCTTGGCAGGCCACGAAGGAGACGATGGGACTGGAGGCCCGTATCTTTGATACGGCTGATACGGCGGTAGCTAAGGATGGGAAACCATCAAGTGACTCCTCCCGCTTTGGGCGGAGTAGAAGGGAGTGTCAGATTCTTACTGACTATAACCCATCCGTGTTCCTCCTAGTGCCCTTTGCGTTCCAGGGCCGCGGTAACTCTTTGGAACAAATTCCGCAAACCTGGCAGGCACTGACCCTAGCGGGCCCCGTCTACTATGCTGACATCTCCTTGAGGCGCGCGTGGATCCCAACGCACCGTCGACCCGGGCCTGGTTCTGATCGGACAGTGAACTACCCAATGCTCGGCATCCGCAGGCTCTCGCCTACGGAGGCCGGGAATCGCCCTGCTACTCCCGACGTCCGGGGGGTAGCTACGCCCCTGCGCTTCATCTAATTTACAGCTACATTCGGTTAGGCTGGCAGCCGAACTCAATTATGTAGGGAAGGTAGTGATTTTTTTTGCCAAATGTTTTCGGGATTATAGGGAAATGTACCTCTTTTCTCCGCATCGTTTTGCCTCAATGTTGGGGGTCGTGAAGTCTTTGAATGAATTTCTCGCAAACTGTATTAATTAGTATGGAAATTTTAATGGATCTGAGTCCTTTGTTATCTACTCCTCCCTGGAAACTACATACGTGCGTCGGTTCAAAAAGTTATTATCCTTATTATTCTAAAAATAAAATGGGACAGCCGTTCAGTTTTAACACTACACATAATACAAACATTAATAAATATGACACACTAAAATTAACTATGGCGTAGAGGAAAATTTAATCAAAACGTATGTTTAGGTCACATGCCGATTTAATTTCGGAATCAATAAAATAAAAACAACATGCGTTTGCTATGCAAAATGCCAATACTATCAAACAAACAATTTTTTTTACATAAAATACAACCGACTTCCAAAAATAAAACACTACAAAGTGTTACCAAAGTTATTTGGTACTTTGTAGTGTTTTATTTTTGGAAGTCGGTTGTATTTTTTGTAAAAAAGTATTTTTATTTTTCACTTTTTAGTGGTACCTACCTGCGTACCCATTAACAGCGTACCGGCGTGATGTTATGATAAGAACTGGTGTAAACAATAAAAAGATATGCGATTTCAGCAATCCCGATCCATTTGCTATCATTTATTGAAGAGTTCCGTACCTCCGAATTTCTTCATCAGATCTTCACCAAATTAAAATGGGACCAGTCCAGGAAAATACTCTTTCAAACAAAAAAAAGAATCATCCAAATCGGCTGACAATTGTCGAAAACATCGCTGAACAAACATTTTTTATGGGATCTCATCATTAGAACCTAATTTATACCTTCCATCATCAGCTCAGCAACTAAAGATGATGATTACCAGGCACAAATATCAAAATTGTGTTAGAAAGTTTATGAAAAACACTGTATGTGCCTGTAAAATTTGAGGATATCCCTCGACTTTCATGGGATCCTATCATCAGACTCTGACTTGGTGACAATGGGACCAAACGGAAATTATACCCTTTCAGAAAACAAGATATTTTCAAATCGGTTCATAAATGACGGAGTTATGAGATAACAAAAAAAAAAAAATTTTAACCGAGTTGAGAACCTTCTTTTTTTTGAAGTCTGTTACAAACTACAACATTATATTAAAGTCAAATTCAGGACGTTTATTACCTTCGTTAATATTACGAAGAAGATAAGGTCGCAGTGGCTAAATAATAACAGCCGCACGGTTCGATCTTGAAAGTTAAGCAACGCTTGCGAAGTTTGGTCTGTGGATGGGTAACCATCTTATCATACCGAGTTTCCTCCGTGCCTCGGAAAGCACGTTAAGCCGTTGTTCACGGCTGTCATTTGTAGATCTTTGGCAGTCGTTACGGATACGGAACTTGTTGTCGTTGGTCGTTACAGACTGGAGCTGACTCCAGTGTTGCCAAGAAGTACCGTGTTACCCAGTTAATGGGTTGTGGAGGTCTGGTAGGAAGCCGCTCCACGTAAAACACTGGTATTCAGCTGAATCCGGTTTCACTGGAAGCCGACCCCAATGTAGTTGGGAAAAGGCTAGGCAGATGATGATGATCAGTTCACAGTGTCAATACGTTAAAAACAGAATTCAGCATCATCATCATATCAGTCGAAACACGTCCACTGCTGGACATAGGCCTCCCCCAAAACAGAATTAGGATCAAAATATTTTTTATCATGCTTCTTGTATTTTACTCAGCCTTAGAACACAAGTAGGAAGGTTTTTTTTTTTTTTCAAAAGAAAAAAAAAAAAAACCTTAAAAACTATTGATAGGCACGCGCTTGACCACCATCTCACCTGATGGTAAGCGATGATGTGGACGAAGATGGAACCTGCCAAACTGGTGCTACCGTAACATACCAACTGCAGGGAGTGGGTCTTCTTCTTATCGTGTGAGCAGTAAGGTCTAACGACCCCACACACCCTAGTATCAGAGTTTCTAAACCGCCTCAAGGGCCTCTGCCATGGTTTATTTGACGACTGCCATTTGGCGGCCGAGACCATCGGCTTATACGTGCCTTCCGAAGCGCGGAACCATCTTTTTATCAGACAAACAGATGATTCAAGCCTGAAATGTCCTAGCCAAACTGGAAAAAACTTTACAAAGTGCGCAAAGTATGCTTCCCGTGGGAATCGAACCCACAACCACCGGGTCACAATGCAAACTCCGTGTGGATGTGGAGCTGAGTCACAAACCATGCTCCACCCACATCCTATCTTCCTCTCTGTGCTCCAAAACATGCAGCTGAAGTAACGTATGTGCCACCAACGATGTCGTGGAAGTGGCAATGTTAGAAGATGACACTAAGAGAAAAAAGAACCTTAATTACCATCTATTTAGTTGCTGTAATCTATACTAATACTAGCTGACCCGCGCGGCTTCGCTCCCGTCAACTGGCTACCCTACCTACCCTACCTACCCTACCTACCCTACCTACCCTACCTACCCTACCTACCCTACCTACCCTACCTACCCTACCTACCCTACCTACCCTACCTACCCTACCTACCCTACCTACCCTACCTACCCTACCTACCCTACCTACCCTACCTACCCTATCTACCCTACCTACCCTACCTACCCTACCTACCCTACCTACCCTACCTACCCTACCTACCCTACCTAC
This sequence comes from Lacanobia oleracea, assembly GCA_950371165.1. NCBI lineage: Eukaryota > Metazoa > Arthropoda > Insecta > Lepidoptera > Noctuidae > Lacanobia > Lacanobia oleracea. The sequence continues at coordinate 5,372,535 of OX493406.1, read as the reverse complement.
CCTACCTACCCTACCTACCCTACCTACCCTACCTACCCTACCTACCCTACCTACCCTACCTACCCTACCTACCCTACCTACCCTACCTACCCTACCTACCCTACCTACCCTACCTACCCTACCTACCCTACCTACCCTACCTACCCTACCGACCCTACCTACCCTACCTACCCTACCTACCCTACCTACCCTACCTACCCTACCTACCCTACCTACCCTACCTACCCTACCTACCCTACCTACCCTACCTATCCTACCTACCCTACCTACCCTACCTACCCTACCACCCTACCTACCCTACCTACCCTACCTACCCTACCTACCTACCCTACCTACCCTACCTACCTACCCTACCTACTACCTACTTTTTTTTAAATATTTCAATACTTATTATGCTATTCCGGATAAAGACTAATCCAAAAACACTAAAATCATGAAAATCGGTCCAGCCGATCTCGAGTTATAAGTGTTGTAACAAACCCGTCTTTGTTTTATATATATAGATAGATAATATAGATATAGATATAAAGCTGAAAAGTTTGTTTGTTTACTTGAACGCGATAATCTCAGGAATTTTAGGATGGGAAATCCCGCTCTGGGTAAAGCAGAAGGGAGTGACAGACTCTTACTGACTAAAACCCATCCGTGTTCCTCCTAGTGCCCTTTGCGTTGTAGGGTACGGTGCCTCTTTCGAACGAAGTCCGCGGCCCCATCAGGCACTGGCCCTAGCGGGCCCCGTCTTTTATGCTGACAGCTCTTTGAGGCGCGCGTGGTTCTGATCAGACGGCGAGCCACCCAATGCTCGCCGTCCACAGACCCGCGCCTACGGTGACCGAGAATCGTCCTGCGACTCCCGACGCCCGAGGCGTCTTCTGTTGGTGCACGGCGTAGACCGTAGACCATGTAATTTAGCTGTAGCTTTTTGAAACTTTAACCTTAAAAATACTTGACATTGAAACTTCTGCGATGCCACCATAGATATAATCTATTCTAATTTATGAAGCTGAAGAGTTTGTTTGTTTGCTTGGATGCGCTAATCTCAGGAACTACCTACTGGTCCGATTTGAAAATTTCTTTCAGTGTTAGATAGCCCATTTATCGAGGAAGGCTATAAGCTAAGAGCTAACATCATCACGCTAAGGCCAATAGGAGCGCAGCAGAAATGAAAACTGTGACGCACACGAATTTGCGCGAGTTTACTAGTTATATATAATACTCGCTTTTACCCGCGACTTCGTACGCGCACATCTCGTTTTTTCCTGTTCCCGTAAGAATTTCGGGAAATCCTCTCTTAGTGTTCCCCAAGGAACCTACATGCCAAATTTCAGCTTTCTACAACCAGTAGTTTCGGCTGTGCGTTGTCTGTCAGTCACTCAGTCACTCAGGATGGATTTTATATTAAAGAATTTTTCAATTCGAACCAGGAGTTCCTGAGATTAGCGCGTTTAACCAAACAAACTCCTCCTTAATTTTATAAATTCAAAAGTTAGTGATAATGGATGGATGGATGTTTGTTACTCTTTCACGTCAGAACGCCTAAAAGGATCTTTATGTAATTTGGCACAGAGAGGTAGATTATAGTCAGGAACAACATATAGGCTACTTCATCTTCTTACATCCTTGGGGATGACGCGGGCGAAGCCGCTGGCAGAAGCTAATCTATACTAATATATAAAGCTGAAGTGTTTGTTTGTTTTTTTGTTTACTTGAACGAGCTAATCTATATATATATCACGCTAAGACCAATAGGAACGGAGCAGTAATGAAAATTGTGACGCAGACGAAGATGCGCGGGACAACTAGTATTAGTATAAATGGTATAGTATGGATACCAGATACCACTTTCACCTACAGATTATAAGGAAAAAATCAACATGCGTTACATTATTGTTTGACTGATGGCCTAATCCCCGAACTAGAACAAATATTGGTTTCAATGCCAACGAGAATAGAACAGTGTTAATTAAAAATCAATTTCGGTCGGTAAAGTACTTACTCGATAAGTGTTTAGCTTGAACTAATGACGTATTTCATTAGTTTGAACAAATGGTATTGTGTGTACCTACATAATGAAAATAATATACAATCAATGAAACCACAAGTTCAAAGTGCGTGCTATTTGCTCAAACAATGGTAGAATAAGTACTTTACTAGAGATAATGTCAGTCATGTGATGTGACCAGTAATCTTCTTGAACTAACACGAATTGCCAGTGATGATTTACGGAATCGAAACGTGATCGCTCACAATGGCTTAAAGACTGGCTCATCAGAATGCTTAAAGTCACTCAAAGAACAACGGAGCGGGCAATGCTTGGAGTTTCCTTGCGTGATCGAATCAGGAATGATGATATCCATAAGAGAACCAACGTTGCCGCCGGCCCGAAGGATCGCCAAACTGAAGTGGCCGTGGGCAGGGCATATTGCTCGCAGAATTAATGGTCTGTGGGGCCGAGAAGTACTGGAGTGGTGACCGCGTACCTACCATAAGACGCAGCGTTGGAATGCCTCTCCACAAGGTAGAACGATGAACTGCTGAGGGTCGCGGGTAGCCGATGGATGCGAGACGCACAGGACCGGTTGTTGTGGCGACACAAGGGGAGGTCTATGTCCAGCAGAGAACGTCTTTCGGCTGATTGATGATACGAGTAAGATCGGTATGTTTTTGTCAAAACATTCGTTAAGTTGTATAGCGCTTTCTATGTATAGTTCATCACCATCATCATCATCTTCACTAACATCCACTTCCTAGACTGCCTAGCACATGGCTCTTTCTTCCTGTATCAATCCCCATGCTCCTGAACTAACCTCAACCAATTTCTTAAGTTAATAAAGTTAATAAATACAGCTCTCTCTTCTTTTATCAGTATATCTCAGATTTCATCATCATTATAACAGCCGAAAGACGTTCACTGCTGGACATAGGTCTCCCCTAAAGAGGGGGGGGGGTTGTCATAATCGCCACGCTTGGCAGGCGGGTTGGCGATCCCAGTGTATGGTTTTGCGTTTTACAGAGAACGCTGCTGCCCATTCTCTGGTGAGTCCCTTAGTCACCTCTTACGACACTCACGGGAAGTGATGGGATGGTATTATTCTTTTACGGCACCATAAGGCACCGGCCGACACCATACGGCTTATCTCAGATTTGAGTGGCCCAAAACATTGCCACTTCCACGGCATCTTTCGTGGGAGCGCATTTGTGACTTTGGCTGCATGTTTTTTAGGGTTCCGTAACCAAAGGGTATCCAACGGAACCCTATTACTAAGCTTCCGCTGTCCGTCCATCCGTCCGTCCGTCTGTCAGCGGGCTGTATCTCAGGAAACGTAATAGTCAGACAGTTGAAATTTTCACAGAATGTGTATTTCTATTGCCGCTATAACAACAAATAATAAAAATTAAGGTTTATGGTACGGAACCTTTCGTGTGCGAGTCCAACTCGCACTTGGCCGGTTTTTTTATTTGTGATTGGTTTTTTCTTGACTCTAGTCTCGGTCAGAGGTGACAGAGAGAAAGTTGACGATGTAGTGAGCTTACCCAGAAGCCTGTTCACTCTGAATTGATGTTTTGGGGCACAGGGCAGGATAGGAGGTGGAGTATAGTTTATGACTCAGCTTACCTATCTATTACGTCAGACTGCCTACGAACAGCAAGGGTGACAGCACGGTTGGTGCAGTGGTTGAGCAAATATTTGTATGGCCTACAGCGGGTCTAAAAAGGCAACTTTAATAGAATCGTATTAGTATCATAATATTAATCTGGCTGTGTTCCCGCCCACATATAACCCGTCTGCCTTCAAAGCAAGAGTGAACAGGCATCTTCTAGGCACGCTCGCTCCATCATAGACCTTATCTATCGCTTTCCATCAGGCCTGATTGTGGTCATGAGCAAGCCCATTAGCAAATAAAAAAAAACACAATAATCTGACAAATTCATTTTCGTCTTAACCGCTAACGCATTAGGTTCAAGGTTGATTGGAAAAATTTGACAGTGACGGGTAGCGTGATGTGCTTTCTGATTCTGCTATAGTGACCTTTTTAGAGCGTTGATAGTTGTTCCGGGTCTGGCTGTTTGTGTATGCGAGATTATATGTATGTCAACGCACCCACGATACAGGTTAATTCCTAGTGAAGCAACTTTTTTTGAATAAAACAAACGTTGCCCAACGTTTGTTTTATTAAAAAATACAACGGGATGCACTCCGAGAGTGCCGGCAGAAGTGAAAACTTGAATACGTGTTTCTAATTTTCGATCAGGGTCACGTGTCCTGACGCGAGTTTAACATTTTTTACCCATCACATAAAAGTGCATAACGCCGCTAAAGAAGTTATCACTTCAAAAAAATGTTGCGATTTGAATACAGATTTGATAAGATGATTGAAAAAAAAAAACAAACTTTCGAATACAGTTCTTATAGTATAGAACTGTCTAATTAACTTCCACTATGATCTTTGAATTATTTTCGTTCTGTCTTTTTATTATACCCTCTTTCTTATCTTTCCTGATGTTTTTGGTTACATTATTATACGCTCCAATTTATTCTATTTATAGTTATTCGATAAAGTTTTTAGACACACCATGCAGCGGTATCGGTGGAAGGTTCGTTACACTGTTATCATAATTAAAACATTTGTTTGCAAATAGTATTGAAAATTGCAAATTGAAAGGTACGTGCAGTTGAAATACTGATATTTTTTAAATTAAATTAAATTAAGTTATTTCGAGTAACGGAGACTCATATACACAAACATAAAAAAATACATAAAATGCATAAAATACAACACAGAAAACATAAAACATATACTTACATAAAAGACACTTACAGACAGGACTAAGCAAAGAAGAACACGAACGTTCACACCGTAACAATATGCCTGCTACAGCATTGCTGGATGTAGGGGCAACCCAGTCTGTTAGCGATCATTGCCAGGACGGTGTTGGCGCTGCCCCGCACTCTTCGCACCAAAGACGCGCACCGCTTGCGCATCGTCGCATGAAAGCAGTCGGTGCGCGCCTCCGGGAACATGCCCGAGGCGCTGCAGTGTCGGGGCAGCCTCAACACCGCCCTAAACGCGTTATTGAACTGGACGCGGAGGGCGCTGTATACCGCACGAGTATACTTTGCCCACAGACTGCGCGTGTAGAGGGATGTACAGTCTTTTGGCAACATTATCTTATCCACCCTAAAAACAAACGAATTTGGACCCTCTGACAGTAACATTAAGGTTTATTCAATTTATACGAGCTTATCAGACAAGTGCTCGAGGACTTGATGAACAAATACAATAATAATACAGACACGCAAATTTGATCTTTAAAACGTTAGCATTAGGTTTTAAGTTATAACTACTTGTTATAATATAATTAGTGTAATAGCTTGTTTTAATAATTGCGTTCAGTTGCGAGATCAAATCCTGCGACGAAGATGTTGTTTTGCTTTCAATTAAGAATTTATTCCAAAACTATTTCTTGTATTATTGTAAAGAACTATAGACGGATAACCTTCAAATATAAACTTTCTAAAATGGTAATATTTTCTCATAACTGGTAATAAGTGGGTAGTTGAAAAATACATATTTGTATTCATTATAAAACTGGTATTCAAATGCTACTAAGGGTATGCAGTGACTACGCGCAAACATATTTTACCTTGCCTTACTAAATTGCAAAAACAACGTCTCTTTACAATTTTTTATTTTCTATTTTATAGGTTGTTTTTTTATTATGATGTCTCAATGGAGTGATTATTTTAAATACAAAATAATCTATTTGCACGAGGAGAAGGTTGGCTGCTTGTGCTGTGCAAGAATAAACTTTATGAAAGTATACTATACGGTTCAAATTGTTTAGAATATTGCGGCTAGAAATTACAACTAAGATCAAATTTTAATGCGCCTTATAAGAGTTGAGTTGGTCTTACGGTCACTAAGGTAGTGCGGTGTTCATCGTTATCTACGTTCGAACCAAGTATATCCTAAATATAGCTTTTTGCTCAGCTGTTTTTTTTTTAATTATGTCATAACATTTATTTTACATTTCTTTAATGGACGACGTAGGGTCTTGTCTTTTTAAAAGGGCAGTTTGTATAGAAATAAAACTAAACAATTGCAAGTTTAAAATGTTTATTATTTCATTAAAACAGTTAAGATAAAGTAAGTAAATGCTCATATATTTCCAAATTAATATACTTACATTTTATACTAGTATGCCATAATCAAATCTAACCATTTATAAACATTAAAAAAGGTGTGCATATGCTTAAATGTTTGCTATCGAGAAAATGAATTCTTCTGTGAAATGCTTTACAGATTTATAGCTGCCTATATGTAGTGAATAAACATGTTATTTAAATAGAAAATCTGTTTATAACAATAACATCACCACATAATCAGCAACATTTTAATGGTTTAACAGTCAATCCATTGAGCATTTACTTACATGGTGTATTTAAAAATGCCTAGACACTAGATTAATTAGTAGCGGATTGGCGCACCGTCCCCTGCTATAACTTGTTGTAAGCGGCTACGTATGCCGCGCACCATATTCCAACACAAATCTTTGCCTCTCATGTGCTCCCAAGTCGATGTCACGATCTCAGCCAAGTTGTGTTTGTTTCGCACTTCCGTTGTGTCCCAATTTAAAACCATTTGACCCCATAGATTTTCTATAAGGTTTAAATCAGGACTTTTAGATGGCCAATTAAAAACTGTCACACCTTCTTGAGCAGCTAACCAATCCTGCACAAAGCCTGCACGGTGGATGGAGCAGTTATCGTGCATGAAATAAATATGTGATGTTGGATAGGCAGCATGACGTCACGCAGAATCTCCAAATACAATAGCAAACAATACAATTGAAACAATAGCCCGGTGGCGTTCGAATTCGGGACTATACTTGATGGCTTTTACTCCTGGACGAATCCGCTGAATATTTCCATTGTCTTCATAACGTCTTAGCCATAGCCTGACCGTATTTCTCTAAAACAAAAAAAAAACATTTTTGGAACCGTGTATGTAACTTGTAATGAGTAAACTACGCGTTAATCACAATAAAAAAAATAGGTATAAAAAAACACTTACTGCTATTAAGTCGACGACCAATCTCTCTAATTCCAACAATCTGCTCACGTAAAAATATGATTTTATGTTTGGTATAGTCATCAAGTTGCGACATGATGCTTTTTTACACCAAATTGCTAACGAGTTATGTGGAACGATTTACAAATGTGTGTGCGCAGTCACTCCTATTAATCGTAGTGTAACTTTTGTCACTTATATGAATTTATTATCTACCTCACAAAGCAAATGTATGCTTTACTTCGTATCCAACCATTCTTGGTAAATTTAAATTCTCTAAACTTAAAGTTTTTTTAATTTACCCACCTGTTTACAAGATAAGTTATTAGGCGTAAATCATATTGGTCGTTCTTTAATAATGCAAGCAATATATTGATTGTCATTACAACTAATTAAAAAAGGAACTAATACTATGTGGACTGTGTTTTCGAACCCACATGTTGTTCGTCGCCAATCCAGCATCAAACCGCTAAGCCACAAGAACTTGTCGAGAATACGCGAAATTAAAGATTGGGTTGTAATTATATAGAGTTACTTAAAAGCTTTTCAACTTTAAAGTCGACGAGATAATGATTAAAATAGCTTAACAGAATGATACATAATGCCGGTGGCTCCGACAATGTTGGGTGGGTTTACCTTAACGTTACGTGTTAAAGATCAAATTTGCGTGTCTGTATTATTATTGTATTTGTTCATCAAGTCCTCGAGCACTTGTCTGATAAGCTCGTATAAATTGAATAAACCTTAATGTTACTGTCAGAGGGTTCAAATTCGTTTGTTTTTAGGGTGGGTAAGATAATGTTGCCAAGAGACTGTACAATAAGCTCTAAAGAGCGTTATTTTTACCTCCCTCAAACAACGCACAAGCCTATGAGCAATCATGTTACCTCTGACTGACAACGCCCTCCACTCTCGATCAATTTCTGCATCGTCTTTTAGGTCAGCTGTAACAATGTGAAGCGGTGCATTATTTATACACACACGGGGTACACTATTCACGCTTTTGAGACTAGCCCCAAAATGCAAATGTTGTTTCCTATTTTTTAATCGACTTAAAAAAAGAAGGAAGTTCTGAATTCGAATGTTTATGATGTATTTTCGGCCATACTCTTCATAAAGAAAGACTGAATTGAAAAATTCAAAAGAAGTGGTTGATTCTGTAGAGGTGTATTGTTATTTTTTTTTTTATTACCTCATGTTTTGTACTTTGACATTTTAAAGCTCTTTTTGTCATTTTTAGTATAGTTGACATTTTATATTTTATATATAGACAGTGACAAAGTCTACGATGGAGCGAGCTTACCCAGAATAATTTTTAATTTGACATTTACTTTTGTCTTTTTCAATTAATTTGAATGTAATAATTAAAGATGACAAATTGATAATTTTATGTTCCTCTATTAATTGAATATGCGTCTTTACCAGATATAAATAAATTTATTTAATTTATTTTTGTTTACTCTGAAATAATCTCATTTAAATTTTGTATAGATTATAAAGCCAAATCTAATTTAGGCGCCAGATGGTCACCCATCCACAGACCAACCTTAGCAAGCGTTGCTTAACCTTTAAGATCCGTGCGGCTAGAATTTTTTAGCCACGAGCTTAGGTAGGTAAAAAAATAAATTTCAATAAAAAATTGCAGGGATTTTTTAACGTAGGTATTCTTTTGTGTTTACCTCACAAGGGTCCTTGAAGCCTTGTTTGCGTTATCACTTATAATATCTTGTAATTACTGTATTTTATTATTCGTTCATAATTTCAGCGTGTCAGAATCAGTCTTTTATGTTATAGGATGTTATTTCATTTTTATTATTTTGCTAGTTGAGCAACTTCGTCTGCTCCGCTCCTGGTCTTAGCGTGATATATATCCTATAACCTTCCTCAATAAATGTGCTACCTAACACTAAAAGAATTTTTAAAAATGGACCAGTAGTTCCTGAGATTGGTGCGTTCAAGTAAACAAACATACAAACAAACTGTTCAGCTTTATATATTAGTATAGATTTTTTTTTAGCCTAATCCATCCCACTGGAGGGCTTTTGCCCTTTGCTTTTGCGAAAGGAATGCTTTTGCTTCCCTTTCAGCTTTTAAATAAAAGCTGAAAAGGAAGCAAAAGCATTGATTTTTTAGATGTAAGTACAAGCTGACCCGTGCTAACTTTGTTGGGCGATATTTTTCGGGTTAATATAAAATATTGCTTAAGACACTCACAAATAACATGGCTTTCTATTGGTAAAGGAATTTTAAAAATCGGGTCAGTGGATCCAGATATTACCGCTCTCACAAAGTCACAAACTTTAGATACCTGTTTATAATAGTATAGATTACTGCGTTTATCTTTGGTAACTAAAATAAATAACATTGGAATAATTTTATTGTTAAGTTACCAATGGACCCTTTTATTTCTATCTCTGCACCAATTTTTTTTTTACCAGTATAATCTTCTTTTCCAGGTTCGAAGAGACATCAGTAGACACGCCAACCTGCAGGTACAACAATAACTCCTGCATTGGCGGCTTCCCTCGCCTGTACCAAGAGATCCACACTCTTCTGGGGGAGAAGCCTGATGCCATCGTGTTGAACGCGGGGGACAGCTTCCAGGGAACCTACTGGTACACGCTCCTCAAGTGGAATGTCACTCAGGAGTTCATGAATTTGATACCGCATGATGCTCATGTAAGTAGAGGTTATTTTTTATTTTTTTACTATTGATAGGCACGCGTTTGATCACTATCTCACCTGATTGTAAGCGATGATGTGGTCGAAGATGCAGCACGCTTGCCTAGAAGTAACCTAATCACTCTTGACTTAAAAACTCCCATTTTTGGTCTTGATGAGTTATGAAAGAATGTAGCGGAATCTATAGGCACGGTTGGCACAGTGGTTGAACGACTGACTTCTGTGCTGCGAATTGCGGGTTCGATTCCCGCACGTAACGAATATTTGTATGGTCTACAGATATTTGTTCCGGGTCTTTTTTTATTTTTTAAGGATGGGAGATCATCAAATGACTCCTCCCGCTCTGGGTGAAGCAGGAGGGAGTGTCACTTCTTAACTCTCCATCCATCCACATTTATGTTCATAACTTTTCTAGTTACATGCGCTTTATCTCTTCTCTTCACATGACCATACCAAAACAAGCGATTCCCGATTTAACTTTTCCGTCACTGGTGTCACTTTTAAACTAATGTACTCATTTCTCACTTTATCCATTCTCGTTACTCCACACATACATCTCAACATTCTCATCTCCGCTACATACAATCTATTTTCATCCGCTTTTTTGCTGCCCAACATTTTGATCCATACATTACGACAGGTCTTATCACGGACTTATAGATTTTCCCTTTTAACTTTAGGGGCATCCGTAGTGGGTCACCAGTTGTTCCAGTAACTTGTCGCCATTTCATCCATTCTGAGTTGATACGGGGCATTACGTTTCGGCCTATATCCCCAACAAAATAGTGTCTAAATCTAACAGTGCTAATTATTGAAATTATATTTCGGTTTCCATTGAGGTGACGCCTAGTAGCAGGAGTCTCCCAAGGTTCACTGCTATTTCCTCTAGTCTTGCTGTTGTTTACCAGCAATATCCCCAAAAGTAAAAGTCCCAGTTGTCCCTCTTTGCTGACGATACGGCCATTTACTACACCGGTCACGGCCCTGACTCTATCGCTCGCACTCTCCAAATTTCCGCAAACATCTTGGGCAGATGTTTCTGGAAATGGAGAATCGTGGTAAACCCCGATAAGACTCACGCTGTTCTCTTTTTAAAACCGCATATGGCAAGCCTTGGGTGAAGCAAGTCAAAGACCCGCGAGTCATTCTGGACAGTCACCTCACCTTGGCTGAGCACATAGCACAAGCCCGTTCGTTTCATACTTTTTAGAGCGTGATTTTTCAGTAGTGGAGTTTTATTTATTGCACTTACTTTTTCTATTTCTCAGGCGCTCGGTAATCACGAATTTGACGACGGTCCTGAAGGCCTGGCACCCTACATATCAGCCCTGAAGGCTCCTGTGGTAGCAGCTAACTTGGACACCAGTGAGGAACCCCTGCTGCAAGGACTGTACAAGCCTCATCTTATCTTGAAGCGCAACGGGAGGAAGATCGGCGTCATTGGGCTGATTACTCCAGATACTGCGGTGAGTATAGTAGCCGGCACGAGTCTTGAGCACAGATGAATGCAGCGGGGTGATCTCGCCAGTGTACGGTGGGCGAACGAAACTTGCAAGCCCAATAATCGATGACCATTAACTGACGAACCAATAACGTGAAGCGTCAGAGCTGTCTCGGTCGACTCGGTTATTACATTAATTTAGTATCCAGCATCATTTGAAGGTTAATTATTTGCCTTCAGATTAAGCAAAAATCTATATCTTATACTAATATATAATCTGAAGAGTTTGTTTGTTTGCTTGAACGCGCTAATCTCAGGAACTACTGGTCCGATTTGAAATTCTTTCAGTGTTAGATAGCCCATTTATCGAGAAAGGCTATATATCATCATGCAGACCAATAGGAGCGGAGCAGTAATGAAAATTGTGACGCAGACGAAGTTGCTCGGGTCAACTAGTGTACAATACGTTCAGTCATATGCGCGCGAGTCCGACTCGCACTTTATCAGTTTTTCGGCCTCGGTAAGTTTGGTTGTAGTGAACATGAAGTGAGTTAATTTCAATCCATACGAACAAGATGGAAATGTCTCGTAATATTATAGACAGCTGATATCATAGAAACATGATGAAATAACTACCGACACGAGAAAGATATATCTCTAATCTTTAGTGAGAGATAAAACGTGAAAGATAACGACCGTTTTGACATTTCTATACTTAAATAACTACCACACAATAAGGGGCTTAATGTACTGAAGGATGATAACAAAGAACGAAATAACTAAGTATATACGTAATAGTTTCTGTTTAACCATAAGGCAAATGGTACCTCTATAATTAACAACGTTGTAGACCTTTGACCCGACGACTAACTGACCCGTGCACACTTCGTTGGGCGGTATTTTGCCGGTTAATATATAGCCTATGACACTCACACATAACATGGATTTCTATTAGTAAAAGAATTCTCATAATCGGTTCAGTATCTAGATCCAGAGATTACCGCCACAACCTCACAACTTCACAAACTTTACCTATCTATCTACACTAATATATAAAGCTGAACTTTTCACTAATATATAATTTCTTGAACGCGCTAATCTCAGGAACTACTGGTCCAATTTTAATTTCCATTCACCGTGGCAATGCCGCCAGTCTCTTGGGCACATTACCAGCTGACAGCGTTGAGTACGAACTTTTTGATGCTATATTTTTTAGTTTGTTGTTAGTTTATTTGTTAATTTTAGCTGTTATTTCCTTTATTTATTTTGTTTACTTTTTATATATTTTAAACAATATATGTATGTATAAAAAAAACATTTAAAAATATAAAAATAGTAGCCCACCGATATCGGGAACAGGGTTCAAGCTACCGGTGGTCAGGGCTCCAGAGAAAGGAACCTCCTGACAATGCGAGCCGTATCCAGAAGTACCGCTTTCTGAATCAAGCCCTTTTTTTTTTTTTTTTTTTTTTTAACTAATAATAGGCACGCGCTTGACCACCATCTCACCTGATGGTAAGCGATGATGTGGTCGAAAATGGAGCACGCCTGCCTAGAAGCAACCTATTCACTCTTGACTTAAAGACTCCCAGGTTGTAGCTATCGGGAAACACAGACTCCGGCAGGGAATTCCACTCCTTAGCTGTACGCATTATGAATGTGTTCCCAAAACGTTTAGTGCGTGTGGGTGGGATGTCCACCATGTACCGGTGGCGCATCGCCGTTCGTCTTGTGGTCCGATGATGGAACGGGCTTGGCGGAATTAAATTATGCAATTCCGTCGCACATTCCCCAAAATGCAACCGGTAGAAAACCGACAGGCTAGCAACTCGTCGTCGATGTCAAGACTTTGGAGCTTCGTCGCGACGAGCCTCTCATTGCCAATGATCCTCTTGGCTCGTTTCTCAATTGACTCAAGGGCATCAAGCTGGTATCTCGCAGATCCGTCCCAAAGATGAGTGCAGTATTCCATACACGATCGAACTTGCGCTTGATAGAGTTTGAGCAGCTGTTCCGGCGTGAAGTAAAGAAAGAAAGAAAGAAAGAAAGAAGAAAGAAAAATGTTTATTTGGGACTCGCACAAGACACATAAAATGAAGTAAAACAGTCATAAAGAAAATACGCTAACATAAAATTAAAATGTGCGAGGCCAAAAAGGTCCCTGTCTCAGCATAAATGCTGCGATATTTAAAAAAATAAATAAATATCACAGCGCTGGTCTTATGACAGGGCCCGATGTGATGTCACGGATACACATACGAAACACACCAGTAATAGATAAAAACAAATAAAATAATGAGTGTGAAAGTTTGATTAAAAATTGAAATAAACTGTGGAATACGTAGAAACAATAAATAATCTAAAAATTAACCAAACCCCAAAGGCCCAGTGCTCCAGTATCATTTGTCAGTGCCATTGACAAGTGACGGAACGCGCGGGCGCACTGTGGGAGGCTATGGTTGGTTGTCAAAATAATGTCAGAAACACATCAAACACAAAAATAACAGTGCAATGTAACCAAAAGACTACAAAATAAAACAAAAGCCTAATAGAGTGTAGCATCTAGAATAGGCAAACTATAGTAAATAATATTATTAATAATAATAGTTGAGGACTGTGTGTAGTATTATATCATAAAAAGTGTTATACTTACTGAAAACATGGGACCAAATCGCCAATACTAGCTGCGTGCATAGCCTGGGTAAGTTCATGTAATTTCTTTTTGAAAGCGCAGTAGGTGTTGCTTGAAATTTGCGCTAAAAGTACCAACTGTTTTTATAGCACGGAACGGTGGCGGCAGGTCGTTCCAACAACGAGAAGCCGCGAATTTAAAACTTCCCCGGAATGCAGCAGTCCTATGGGGCAATGTTAATAGGAGGTAAGCAGATGCTCTTGTTTTGACCTTGTTCACATCTCGCGACCAGGTTAACTTACTATACAGATAGCCTGGTTTTTTTGTGAGAATTATGCCAAATAACAGGGTGGCCAGATGAAGCTTTCTCCGCTCTGACATTCTCATCAAATTACCCTTGTTTAAAAATGGAGTTATGTGAGATCTAGGAGGGACATTAAAACAAAATCTTGCACAAGCATTCTGTACCCGCTGGATCAACCTTTCGCTCCTCCCAAGAATGCACGCCCCATACACAGTGTCAGCATAGTTCAGCTTGGATAAAATAAGTGACTCACAGAGCATGACACGCATATCCACACTAATGTAGGGACGAACACGGTATAAGAGTTTGAGGCGGTAGAAGCAGTTGCGCACAGCCTCCATAACGTGAGTCCGACGAGTACCGTCTCACCTTTGATAGGATCCCCAACTTCTTTGCAGCCACTTGAGCTTTTGCCTCTATGTAAGGGCCAAAATTGAGAGTAGATGTTAATGTAACCCCAAGAAGCTCAAGTTGGTCGGTTATCGGCACGGTTGCACCTCGGAAAGATGGAGCTGGGTGGAATTGGCTCCTTTTGGCGGAAAATAGACACGCTTCGGTCTTAGCAGCATTGAACTTGACCAGATTGGCATCGCCCCATTCAGAGACAGCCTGTAAGGACACATTCAAGCGCTCAACCATAGCCTCCCGAAGAGACCGGATCTGCGACCCACCAGCTCGTGCGTCGGACACGTATCTCTCAGCAACAGTGCTGTCGTCTGCATACCCAAAGGTACCGGGTTTAAGAAGATCATTAATATGCAGCAAGAACAGTGTTGCCGAAAGCACCGACCCCTGAGGAACCTCGGCATTAATATCCAGCAGTCCAGACGAGCAGCCATCTATGACCACTCGGATAGACCGATCCCTCAGGAAATCTGCAATCCAATCACACAAACCGGCGGGCAGACCGAAGGAAGGAAGCTTACTAATAAGGCTATCGTGCCAGACCCTGTCGAAAGCCTTCGAGATGTCAAGGGAGACCGCTAGTGCCTCCCCGTGCTTTTCTATGGCTTCACTCCAGATGTGAATGGCATACGCTAGAAGATCCCCAGTTGACCGATTTCGGCGGAACCCGTATTGTCGGTCACTAAGGATATCATTTCCTTCTAGGTACGCCAGGAGCTTATGATTCAGCACGCGTTCCATAGTCTTACAGAGTATGGACGTTACCGAGATGGGTCTATAATTCGACGGGTCAGCTCGACTACCCTTCTTGGGCACGGGTTGCACGTTAGCTTGCTTCCAAGCCTTCGGCACCTTTCCAGTCTCAAACGAAAGGCGAAATAGTCGTGTCAAGATCGGAGACAACTCAGGCGCACAAGTTTTCAGAACAATTGCCGGTATCCCGTCGGGGCCACTAGCCTTGTTCACGTCTAGGTTACGCAGCACCCTACGGACGTCCTTCTGATGAATGCGAATGTTTGACATGCTCGACTCGCATCCACCAGGAGAAGCAGGGAGCCTCGCGCCACCGGGATCCAGACGCGAAGATTGCGCAAACAAGGAAGCAAACAAGTTCGCTTTCTCCTCAGCGGAGTGGGCCAGCGTCCCGTCGGGTCTCAGCAGTGGTGGTAGTGAGGGGCGGCAGAAGTTCGATTCGACCGACTTAGCCAGGGACCAAAAAGCCTTACTACCTGCTGGGTATGAAGCAAGTTTGTTCCCTATTCGGCTGATGTGGTCAAACCGTGCCCTCCGCAACACCTTCTTGCAGGACTTGGCAGCCCTGTTGAAGGCTCTCTTCTTCCGAGTCACGTCGCTGGCTTTGCACGTGCGAGCGTCGACCCATGC
The DNA here is from genome assembly GCA_950371165.1 of Lacanobia oleracea. Taxonomy (NCBI): domain Eukaryota; kingdom Metazoa; phylum Arthropoda; class Insecta; order Lepidoptera; family Noctuidae; genus Lacanobia; species Lacanobia oleracea. Next base: position 5,356,615 of record OX493406.1, on the reverse strand, counting down.
CAGATAAGCCGCGTGCTTAAGCGCATCAGCGCGATTGCACTCGGCACTAAACCATGGACGAGCTTCGCCAGACATAGTTATGTCAGAGAACGGAATGTAGTACTCCATTCCCCTCCGCAACACATCCGTTACGGCGTCTGCGCACGACGAAGCATCAGTCGAAGAAAAGCAAGTAGGCTGCCAAGGATAACATGCGAAGAAAGATCGCATGCCATCCCAATCTGCTGACCTGTACCGCCATACCCGCCGTGTGCCTCTTGGGCTAGGATCGGGCGGGGAGTAAACGGACACAGACTTCACCAGACAGTGGTCGGAACTACCCAGTGGTGAAAAAATCGACACCGAATAGCGGTCTGGATCCGTTGTCAGCAAAAGGTCCAAGCAATTGGCAGTGTGCGAATCAACATCCGGCACCCTCGTTGCCTCCTGGACCAGCTGGGTAAGATTCAGCGCTAGGGCTAGCTTTCTCGTTTCTCGTCCAGCATGGTCTGTACACTGGTATGGGAATAGCCACTCCTGATGGTGGGCGTTGAAGTCCCCCAGTAACACCAATTGGGCTGGGTACCGTTGCTGAGCCGCATCCGCCGCCTCACTCAGGTGCTGTGTGAGCTTAGTTGTCTCCAAATCACCGCTGTGCGAACGGTAGACACAAGCGTAGACAATTTTATCCAGGCCTGTGTCCACTAAAACCCACAGTGTTGAGAACCTGGAGTCCTCAAGATTACGGAGACGCCGATAACAGATGTCGTCACGGGCGTACATACATACGCCCGCACGTGGTTTGAAATGGTGCTCCAGGGTAAACCCTGGGTACGAAAGGTAAGACACGTCTGACGGACACCTGATCTGCGTCTCGGAAAGGAACAGGAGTGCTGGTTTCTCAGTCTCCAGGTGGTGATGGACTGCGGCGAGATTTGAGTGCAGACCTCGAATATTGCTGAGGTGCACTTTGTGGGGGAGGAAGTGCTGCCGCTGTACAGCTTTATTTATTTTGTTCCTTTTCGTCATGTTGAGAGTGAAGGTTGTTGAGGAGAAGGAAGTGAAATGAGGTTCCAAGCTGCTACCCTCAGGCACGCTCTGACAGGACGATATCATTGGGGGACTAGTCTGGAGACTGCGGGGACGTCCGAGCCCCCCCGGGAATGTCCATCGGGTCCTCCCCATCTGGTCGCCAGCCAGCACGATGGCGCACCCCGGGATTTTTCGTCAGTTGGCGGGGCAGCCTTTCATGTGTGGCTAGCACACTACTTGGGCCCCCAACTAACTGCGGTCGGCCAGCGGCGCACCGTGCCTCGGATCCCGCTACCCTCCGCGACTAGTCTCCCGATACGCCCATATCAAAGCGAGCCTGGTCGGTCTGCCTGCATACAATAATTGCGGAGTCCACTTCCCACATGTCGACAACTTCGCGAGCCAAGTCAATATACTTGATTTGTTTGTCTTTCTCGGCTTCCACGAGGTTCTCGTCATGCGGGACGGTTATGTCTACAACCATTGCATGCCTCACTGATCGGTCCACCACCACTATATCAGGCTTATGGGCAACAGTAGTCCTGTCAGCGATGATGGACGGATCCCAGTACAATGTGATATTGCCATTATCGAGAACTGGGTGGTCGGGCGCATACCTATAGTATGGCACCCCCGACTCCACAAGAGAGTAGATATTTCAGAGCTAGTTGCTGATGGATAATCTTAGCTGTTATTATTATTGTTAATTTATCACTTGATTAAGGTATGCATAAAGTTTCAGGGATTTATCTTTTCACTTTATCTTTTTTAATTATTTTTATCGATTTCAATTATGGCAAAAAAGAATTATAAATTTTATATTTAATAATAACTGAGGCACGGAAGTGCGTGATAGATCCCATTGTGTGACGTGTTTAGCACATATGTCATGCACAGCGTGATTCCACCTCATTCTGCGTGTTTAACTTCAAATTCTTATTTGAAAACTTTCTTTTTAATTACTTTATTGGCTTTCGTGTTTGGAGACATTATTTTAAAGATTTTATCACTTTATGCTCTGCGTGTGAAATAAATAGTTAAATAATGTGAAGAACTTCCTGGTGGAACCATTTGTTTGAGGTTTAATAAAGAGTCGTTACAGGTTCAGATTAAATTAACCAGCAAAACTTCGCAAAATTAGGGTATACATTTCAACAATTGAAGTAATTAAAAGACACTTAAATTGTTGAATTTTACGACGAAATCCGAAAAATGGATATTCCCGGAAAATTCCGGCAGTATCACAACTTTAACGATAGATTACTCTTGAAATTAAGAGCTTTGAATCCTGACGTGAAAATACGTTCTCCCTAGCAGTAGATAAATAAATAAGCGTAGGTACCTATGATGTCACCAGTGAATGTTATAGTTGCGCCAGGACCTGCCAGGGTTGTGAAATTTGTTGCATACGCAGCCCTCTTCCAGCCCCCCTAACTGGGTCCTGAGGCGTCAGACTTGGGGATATCCGTCGCCCTCCATTCATTCGGACCCGAGGTGGCGGCGCGTGGTGTTCCCGTGCGCCCCTCTTTGACGTCGCGGGGGGAGTCAAACACCTCACTTCTCCCGCTGACCCGGGGTGGCCTGCAGAGGCGGGCCGGCACCAGCCGGGGATTACGGAAGTCGCATTAGTTCTCGCGATTCCCGGTTGGTGAGAGATGGAGCACCGGGGTGGTTTTAGTCAGTAAGAGTCTGACAGACCCCTCCGCCCGCCCCAAGGCGGAGGACATCCATGAGGATTTCCCTCCGTTATAAAAAAAAAGGACCTGCCAGGGTTGTGTAATTTGTTCGAAAGAGTCACCACGGCCCTGGAACGCGAAGGACTTTTGGAAGAACACGGAAGGATTTTGGTCAGTAAGAGTCTGACACTTCTTTCCACTCCGCCCAGAGTCGAAGGAGCCATTAAAATTTGACGATTTTCCAACTTTGAAAAAAAAGATATGACGTCAAAACAGAATGCATGAATTTGCAAGTCATGTAGCATGATTTTTTATTGTGTAGGTACTATAAAATCATACAATGTCGACGTGCAGTTGAGTAAATAATTTTCTCAAAGTAATAAATTATTTCTACCCAGCTATTGTGACTGAAATAGCCTTATGAAGATTAATACCTGACTGTAACAAGTTTATACCATGTTTAAGGCAAATAAAGACTTATCTTATCTTATCTTATCTTATGATGTTCGGAATTAAAATAAAATTTGTTTTTTTTTTCCATAATTAATAATATTTTTTATTTTTTTAAGAAAATGAAATAAAAAATTGTACTCATAAATATAAATTTTATATTAAATTTAATATGGAACTAGCTTTTGCCCGCGACTTCTAACGATCCCATTTTTCCAGTTCTCGTAGGAATGTCGGGAAATCCTGTTTTAGCGCGATCTTACGGAGTGTAGGGAAGCTTCATGCTTCAGTTTTCTACGACTAGTAGTTTCGGCTGTGCTTTGTCTGTCAGTCACTCAGTCAGTCAGTAAAGGAAGAATTTTTTTTTTTCATTTTTTTTTTCTTTTTCCGATTGTGTTCTGAAATAATATTATAAATAAATAAAAGCATTAAAATGTCATCACAAAATTTAAAATTCAATCATAACTATTTACAGAAACTCTCATCCCCTGGCAAGGTGAAGTTCACTGACCCCAAGGAGGCAGCGAAGCGGGAAGCACAGGCGTTGCATGATCAAGGAGTGGACATCATTATCCTGCTGTCACATTGTGGACTTGAAGTGGACAAGTAAGTGGTAAAGTAATTGCGGAATTTGTTTGAAAGACTCAACGCGGCCCTGGAATGCAAAGGGCATTAGGAGGAACACGGATGGGTTTTTAGTAAGAATCTGACACTCCCATCCATTCCGCGGGAGGAGCGGAAGGGAGAGCGAGAGGAGTCATATTCTGATGATTTCGCATCTTTTAGAAAAAGTGGAAAAACAACACGTTTGGACATTTCTGTAGACACTTCGGGGGCTCGTGGCTAAATAATAACAAATGGACGGGTCGGTCTTTAAGGTTAAGCAACGCTTGCCTAGGTGTTAATGGAAAGGTAATCATCTGCCGATTCTAGAGCTCATATAGCACTGTAAGCTGTTGGTCATGGCTGTCAATAGTAGGTGTTTGACCGTCTCTGACTACTGTATGGTAGACCGGCGCTCATGAGCGGTCTGGTGCTCGTGGTCCAGTGACTGGGTTGAGGAGGGCAGATCTAGCCAGCCGCTTGATGTAAAACACTAGTGTCAAACTGCACTGAGTCAGCCTGACATCCGACCGCAACATACGTCATCATCATATCAGCCTAAAGACCTCCGCTGCTGGACATAGGCCTCCCCTCGCGTGTCGCCACAACATCCGGTCCTGTGCGTCTCGCATCCATCGGCTACCCGTGACCCTCACCAGGTCATCGGTCCAACTTGTGGGAGGCCTTCCAACGCTAGGTCTACCAGTACGCGGTCGCACTCTAGAATTTTTCGGCCCCACCGACCATCTATTCTGCGAGCAATGTGCCCTGCCCACTGCCACTTAAGTTTGTCGATCCTTCGAGCTATGTCGGTAACCTTGGATCTCTTGCGGATATCATCATTCCTGAACCGATCACGCAAGGAAACTTAAAGCATTGCCCTCTCCATTGCTCTTGATTGTGAAATACTAGTGCTAATTAAACTACACTGAGCCAGCCTGAAATCCGACAGCAACGTACATGGTCACAGGCAAATACCTAGACATTGATTCAGAGCTCTACAAAACCTTTCTTTCTGGGCAGATCAAACTGCCAGTTAGGTATTTGTTGAAGCTCGGGTCAGCGTGATAACCAAGCCACTTGATCATTTACTTTTTATTCAATTAGATCTACTATGATAATGTGCGGTTCAACCGCAGTCTTATTTTCCTCGGAAAAATCCCCGTCTCTAATTTGCATCGTTGTAAAAAATATGTATATGTATTGTAAAAAATATTTTTTGCGAATAATGACGACTGAATTTGTTATGTTGTTGTTTTGTTTTCTTATAAAACTTCTTATGCGGAGTATCAACTACGTCAATATTAGCACCCATTAATTTGAGAGTTTCGACTTGAGTTAAGATATCGTAATGTTGATTTACATATAAAAAAAAGCAAACGATTTCAAAAAACTATCGGGCGTAGCATTTGCTTCTTTAAAACTGAAAATATCATTCCAATCAATACATAAAATTCTTCCATTAATGAGTGATTGAGTGACTGACAGACAACGCACAGCCGAAACTACTGGTCGTAGAAAGCTGAAATTTGGCATGTAGGTTCCTTGGGGAGTGTAGGGTAGCATTAAGAGCATCGTTAACTTGTGCAATTGTTAGCCAGTTAGGACGATCCCTTACAGCCATCCAGGATCATTCTCAAATTAGATTTCTCACGACATTACGCTTTTGGGGACGCAGAGGGAAGGTATTCTATCTGTCCCCTTTGTGAGTCTTACGATGAGGTGGACGAGTCGAAGACGAAGTCAAAGTCCAACTTGCTGTAAATAATATACGTATATTGTAAAACAGTAGCAGTTAGGAACTTTAGTAACTATGTGTATCTTACTATTCAATAACTGTACAAGATTTAATGGACGAACGTACTCCGTATCGCGTGGCAATTGTCGACGCGCCCCGAATAGTCTCTTGTGTTGCCACTTAACAAGGGTGCGTTTTTCCTTTAAATACTCATCATCATCTGCCTAGCCTTTTCCCAACTATATTGGGGTCAGCTTACAGTCAAACCGGATTTAGCTGAATACCAGTATTTTACGCGGAGCAGCTGCCTACCAGTAACACGGTACTTCATGGCCAGACTGGAGTCAGATTAACTGGCTTCTGACTATCCGTAACGACTGCCAAAGATCTACAAATGACAGCCGGGACCAACGGCTTAACGTGCTTTCCGAGGCACGGAGGAAACTCGCTATGTAAAGATGGTCACCCATCCACAGACCAACCTTGGCAAGCGTTGCTTAACCTTGGAGATCGACTCGTGCGGCTGTTATTATCTAGCCATTTCCTTTAAATACTAACACATGCAATCCTACATCTAAGGTGCGTTCATATATGCACAATATGTGACGCCACACCCTTATTCCTCGACATCACACACGGACTACATTTCCTGATACTACAATTATGAACAGATAAGACCATGATTACTCTCAACTCGACAAGATAAGAAAATAACATCCTATTCTGCTTTAAACGACTTTATCAAGCGTTGTATCTGAGAATCCATTGTTCTGTCAGATAGTAACAACACGAGGCTATACAATTGTTCAATTAGACCATAAGTACCGGAATTTTATGGCGAGGTATGAACGATATAATGGTCGTGTCTTTGTTTAGTCTGATGATTAATGACAATGAGTGATGATGTAATAACTATATGAGGCCACACAAAAGTGTCAATGTCAAGGATTTAAAAGGTAAAAGCTCCGAATTAACATCACTAGATGGCACTTTCTACGCCTTAATGGTTCCTATAGTGTTATTATTTTAGTTACTCTCGATAGGCACGCGTTTCACCTCGTTTGACTATCTCACCTGATGGTAAGTGATGATGTGGTCGAAGATGGAGTACGCTTGCCTAGAAGTAACCTATTCACTCTTGACTTATTGACTCCCAGTTTGTAGCTATCAGGAAACACAGTCTCCGGCAGGGAATTCCACTCCTTAGCTGTACGAACTATTAATGTGTTCCCAAAACGTTTTGTGCGGGTGGGATGTCCACCACGCACCGGTGGCGCATCGCAGTTCGTCTTGTGGTCCGATGATGGACCGGGCTTGGTGGAATTAAATTATGCAATTCCGTCGCACATTCCCCAAAATGCAACCAGTAGAAAACCGACAGGCTAGCAACTCGTCGTCGATGCTCAAGACTTTGGAGCTTTGTCGCGACGAGCCTCTCATTGCCGATGATCCTCTTGGCTCGTTTCTCAATTGACTCAAGTGCATCAAGCTGATATCTGGCAGATCCGTCCCAAAGATGAGAGCAGTATAGAATAGAATAGAATACTCTTTATTATGTACACCATATAAGTTACAGAAAAGATAGATGAAGAAAACATTACATAGGGTGACACAATGGGCGGCCTTGCTTGCGCTTGATAGAGCTCGAGCAGCTGTTCCTGCGTGAAGTACCATCTCACTTTTGCCAGGATCCCTAACTTCTTAGGAGCCACTTGAGCTTTTGCCTCTATGAATGGACCAAAATTGAGGGTACACGTTAATGTAAGCCCAAGAAGCTCAAGTTGGTCGGTTATCGGCACGGTTGCACCTCGGAAGGATGGAGCTGGGTGGAATTGGGTCCTTTTGGCGGAAAACAAACACGCTTGGGTCTTAGCAGCATTGAACTTGACCAGATTGGCATCGCCCCATTCAGAGAAAGCCTGTAAGGACATTTTCAGGCCATTGTCATAGCCTCCCGGAGAGAACGGATCTGTGACCTACCAGCTCGTGCGTCGGTCACGTATCTCTCAGCAACAGTGCTGTCGTCTGCATACCCAAAGGTACCGGGTTTAACTAGATCATTAATATGCAGCAAGGACAGTGTTGCCGAAAGCACCGACCCCTGAGGACCCCCGGCATTAATAACCAGCAGTCCAGCCGAGCAGCCCTCTATGGCCACTCGGATAGACCGAACCCTCAGGAAATCTACGAACCAATCACACAAACCGGTAGGCAGACCGAAGGAAGGAAGCTTGCTATTAAGGCTTTCATGCCAGGACCTGTCGAAGGCCTTCGAGATGTCAAGGGAGACCGCTAGTGCCTCCCCGTGCTTCTCTATGGCCTCACTCCAGATGTGAATTGCATACGCTAGAAGATCCCCAGTTAACCGATTTCGGCGGAACCCGTAATATATGTATATTTTGATTGGCTAGGGATGTCATATTGAAGTTCAATGCGCTAAATGGTTTTTCAAACATAAGGCCATAGTAAAGTCGCAATAATTATCATGTTAGCGACAATCAATGTTGAAACCTTGTAAAATGTAGAGAAATTAGAGGTTAAATAAGTTTGTGGCTGCGATGCCGATGCGAACGTCATCTTCATCATCATATCAGCCGAAAGACCCCCCAAGTGTTACCACAGCAACCGGTCCTATGCGTCTCGCATCGCAAAAAGCTAAACATATTATCAAAAGAAAAGTTAACAAAAAGAACAAATAACTATGTTTTATGTTCTAATGGTCCTTCGGGTCTAAAAAGGCCACTTTAGCAGAACCAGAAAGCACTTCACGCGAACTGCCACTGCGCTGCGCACTGCTGAACAAGCGTCACTGTCAAATTTTCCCAATCAACCTTGAACCTAATGCGTTAGCGACAAAGATGAAAATAAAATTTGACAGATTGTTGTGTGGTTAATATTATGAATCTACTAAAGCTGATGGGAATCAGTATTTTGGATGTTAAGTGAGATTGGTGTTATGTTCTGTTGTGAGTGTTGTGTAACGTAACGTGTAGCAAGAAAAACCTGTCTCATAATTTTTATTCATAAGTAATGTAACTCATTAATTTCGCCAACAATCGTTGCAAGGTTCTTGCAAAAGCAAGTCTGTCGGTATTTAGGTCGCGTCACGGATGACAGACTACGTAGCGCATAATTATCTATTTACCGATTAGAATATATACTATTCAAGCTATACCTCATGTTTTACACTTAAATTTAAATGTCACCGGATAAATTGCAAACTCTGAAAGATTGTAATAAATCTTTATTAAGTATATTGTAATTCTCTATACTGTCGTCAACAGATAATAGGGAATATAATAATAATATTAATGTTATAATAATAATATAATAATCATTTAATTTTAGAACTAGTCCATTTTTAAAAACAAGAATAAATTAAAAATATTATACAACAAAAAAATTATACATTATGAGTCAATAAACATTATAAATTACAATTATTACAAAGCAAAAAGATAATACACACACACACTATTGTCATCTCAGTCTATATTTAGGTCTGGATCCGGAGTGCTCAACATGCAGCCTAGTCCAGTACTGCATTATTGGGCAATCCAGATCTTGATCCATCCTCCATGCGAACAGCTGAAGGCATAAATATAGCATAGGCATAGGCTGAAGCTGAATATGCATGCGATTTTTTTATTTGCAAAATAAAATACTTATTAACTCTAGTAAACAATCATGAAATAGATTTTTAAATACCTTCATCAGCGATGAAGTTATAAAGCTTCAAAGATTAGAATTAGAAAGAGAAGTCCGATATGACCGTTGACGTCAAAATCCATAACGCCGGCACAGCTGCCATAGAAAAGAGCGTTTTCAAGGGACAGATATATTTGTTTTAAATAATTATATCTCGTTTGTTTTTCGAGTAAGTTTGATTCTATTTTCACTGTTAGTATTATATTTTTTTATATTTTTAGATACACTCAAGGTGTAGAAAATATTTTTTTTTCATGCACATTCACTATTTCGAATACATACAAAAAATACTTGCCAGTGAGATCCATTTCTAATTAATTAGAAAGTTGAGTTTACAATTTCACGCGATATAATACAATCTTACGACGTTGCTTGTAGTTTCCTTTGTGATCGAATCAGGAATGATGATATCCGCAGAACCAAGGTTACCGACATAGCCCGAAGGATCGCCAAACTAAAGTGGCAGTGGGCAGGGCACATTACTCGCAGAACAGATGGTCGAGGGGGACGAAAAGTTCTGGAGTGGCGACTGCGTACCGGAAGACGCAACGTTGGAAGGCCTCCCGCAAGGTGGACCGATGTCCTGGTGAAGGTCGCGGGTAGCTGATGGATGCGAGATGCGCAGGTCCGGTCGTGGTGGCGTGGGGGGAGGCCTATGTCCAGCAGTGGACGTTTTTCAGCTGATATGATAATGATGATGACGGCTTTTGTAATTATCCAGTGACAAAGATAAATTCTATGGGTAATGTGCACGGCGTAGACCGTAGACTGTGTCATCTAGTGTAGCTTTTCGAAACTTTTACCTCTAGAATACTTGACATTGAAACTCCTGCGATGCCACCATAGATAATCTATACTAATACTAGCTGACCCACGTGGCTTCGCTCCCGTCAACTGGCTACTCTACCTACCTACCCTACCTACCCTATTTGTGAATCTAAACCATCCAGGGCGCCACCTAAACACATACAAAAAAAAAAACATTCAAATCGGTCCAGCCGTTTAGGAGTTCAGTGACATACTTAAGTATAACTGCCGGAGTCTGTGTTTCCTGATAGCTACAACCTGGGAGTCTTTAAATCAAGAGTGAATAGGTTATTTCTAGGCAAGCGTGCTCCATCTTCGACCACATCATCGCTTACCATCAGGTGAGATAGTGGTCAAACGCGTGCCTATCAATAGTAAAAAAAAAAGTACAGTAGAATTATATATATAAAGATGTAAAGTTGAATAGTTTGTTTGTTTGCTTGAACGCGGTAATCTCAGGAACGACTGGTCCGATGTGAACAAAAAAATTTGATAGGCCATTTATATATCAGCACGCTAAGACAATAGGAGCGGAGCAGACGAAGTTGCGCGGGTCAACTAGTATTTTATATTTCTATGGATTCCACCTACAGTTTCTGCACCTTCCCTCGAGGCTCCTGAGTCATTCTATATCGATTGAGCACGTGACAATACGTTTAGATTTTTCGATAAGCTTTCTCATTACATGTCGGTACAGACGTCAGCACATCAAGCTGCAACATTCTTTTAAATATGTTTAATAGATTTTCAACTTTAGGGCTATAGCATTTGGTTCAAGGTTAATTGGGAAAGTTGGTCAGTTTCGGGTAGTATGATGTGCTGGCGTCTGTTTACCTAACTGTACACCGTTTGCAGCCTCAAGTGGGAGTGCTCAGACTTTACGTAGCCCCAGTGATCGAAGGCTTATCGATACCAATAATATTACAATTATGAACTCGTTTAAATGCAATAATAATTAGAATAAAATACTCCCAGTTTTATCACTTTTTTTATTTGTCTCATTAATGTTATTATTGTCTCAGAAATAATTATTCTGAACCCATTAGCCATATCTATACTAATATATAAAGCTGAAGAGTTTGTTTGTTTGTTTACTTGAACGCGCTAATCTCAGGAACTACTGGTGCGATTTGAAAAATTCTTTCAGTGTTAGATAGCTCATTTATCGAGGAAGGCTATAGGCTATATGTCATCACGCTAAGACCAAAAGGAGCGGAGCAATAACGAAAATTGTGACGCAAACGAAGTGGCACGGGTCAACTAGTTTTTTATATTTCGAGTTGTTTTAGTTCTTTATAGAATAGGGAAAGTGCAAATACAGAATTTATGAGAATGTTGTTAATAAATTGATAAAAAGGTATAAAATAAAGGTCCTTGCAACGTTTTTATTTTAGTTAATACTTATAGATTTTTAATAAAAATAATGAATTAAAGTAACGTGAAATAAAAAATATATCATCACGCTAAGACCAATAGGAGCGGAGCAGTAATGAAAATTGTGACGCAGACGAAGTTGCGTGGGTCGACTAGTGTAAGCCATAAACGGCTTCTGTGGTTCTTAAGCTAGAGACAAACTGGTCCCACGTACGCAACGTATGCAACTCGTTATGATATCTGGACTATTGACTTTGTATGAAAGACTATGCAATAGAGTGTTTATATACGATAAGTGTTTATCGTATGCACCGCAACATACGATACGATACAAAAGCGTTGCATAAGTTTCATACGTAGGACCAGTGTGTCTATCGCTTTATCAATTGTAACTCTGCGATATTACACATTAACAACATTATATTAATTGGCTGGTTATTTAATTGGTATAATTAGTATATATTTTTGTATTATATGACATATTTTATATCCTAAATATACTTATCTCTTCAAAGTTGCCCAATCATCTTTAATGTTGATAGGTTAATCTTAGTCAGTTTAAATATCATAACCATCCACTCTGTGTATCTGCCGTGGATAACTATTATTGGCTAGTCATGTAATCCTAGATAAGTTACCCTAGTTAAGTTTTGCAAGCTGTTTGTTATCCCTAAAAATAAATAAATAAATAGATATATATTCTGAACATCAATAAAAAAAAAGTTAAAATAGTTATAATTTGTGTATTTGTTTGTTTGTTAATCGGAAAAACATTACAAAAAACGAAAGCTACGAAATTAAGGTGAAAACTGTAATTTGTTTTCCAGGGAGATAGCTCGTGACGTAGCAGAGTATATCGACATCATCGTGGGTGGACACACGCATTCACTGCTCTGGAACGGAGACGCTCCTAGCGGGGAGCCGGTCGACGGAACTTATCCGGTCTTCGTTGAGAACTCCGCTGATAAACAGCATAAGGTACACAGCAATACTTTTTCATTGTGCGAGCTTTCTAAGGAGTGGACCTTAAACAAATCATATTTGTCCGTCAGATAAATTAAGACAAATAAGAAATTTGTGTGACGTCACATTCCGATACACTTTTTAAAAATACTTTTTTGGAAAGTGACGTCACATTCCGATACACTTTTAAAAAAGACTTTTTTGGAAAGTGACGTCACGAGCACCCACTCCTGTAGTGCAATTCTGTGAACATAATTATCGAAGGGAAGGGTTGGGTAGATCACGAAGTGAGCTATCAAACCAAGTAATCAAGATGAAATGGATAGTGGTCAAACGCGTGCATATCAATAGCAAAAAAAAAAAAAAATTACAGCTCACTTCGTGATCACTTCACCCGGGCTTCATTTAAACATGTTTACAGAATCGACCGGCTGATATTTGATGCGTTTTATCTTCGTCAACTTTAATTGATTTGATAAAGCAAATAATACATGTTTCAATATTTTTTTCAATCTATCTGGCGGACTTATTAGATTTTTCTTTGCCATTTGTGGAAAAAACAACATTGAAGTCTTTAAGTCAAGAGAGAAAAGTTTACTTTAAGACAAGTGTGGTCCTTCGTCGATCTCATTATCTTAGTTTACAATTAGTTGAGAGTGGTCAACGCGAGACATAAAATGAATAATAATAATAAAAATTATAGATTGCGAAAAATTACTTACTGACGTTTAGTCGCAAATATGTGAAAACCATCCAGGCTTTGACATATTCGCGACTAAAAGTCCGGTTTCCATGATGGCGATCGCGTCGTTCGCGTATTTGTGCGATTATCGCTTTGCGGCGATGGACGACGCTTATGATACTAGTGTCGCATATATCAAGAAGTAACATCGTTATTTATTGCTATTAAATGGATGTTTTCCTTTTATTCTAGGTGCTGATCGTCCAAGCTTCAGCGTTCACCAAGTACATGGGCAACCTGACGGTCTACTTCGACTTCCGCGGAGACTACACCAAATGGGAGGGGAACCCTCTGTTCCTCGACCGATCTATATCTGAAGGTAAGGTATTTTTTTCCACAAAGGTCTATTTTCACAAAGAAAAGCGTGTTAATAATTTGTGTATAGCTTAGAAGTGAAATTCCCTGCAGAGTGTGTGTTCTAATAGCTACAACTAGGGATCTTTATCAAGAGATATAGTATAAACGAATACTTAAATGATAAATTGTAATTAATTACATATCTAATTATATTAATAAATACTCAAAATATTAATGACATAATAAATAATTGCGTAATAAATTAAATAGAAATAATTTCGGTGGGTATTTTTAAATAATTGTAATTAAATATTGTAACAAACACTCTGTATCCTTCCTCCTCTCTCCTAGTTTTAATGTATGCTGTGCCCGACAGGGTCCATAATTGTGACTAAAATGAAATAACCCTAACATCTATGTAAACATTATGGTACGCAATAAAGAATTGAGAATTGAGAATTGAGATAATAGGTTACTTCTAGGCAAGCGTGCTTCGCCAGGGTTGCGGAATTTGTCCGAAAGAGTCACCACGGGCCTGGAACGCAAAGGGCATTAGGAGGAACACGGATGGGTTTTAGTCAGTAAGAGTCTGACAATCCCTTATGCTTCACCCATTTGATGATCACCGCTATTTATTCAGCTATCAATAATAAAAAGATGTGAACTCAGTTTGTCAGAACAGAATCAATGTGATGTTACCTTCAAATTCAAATTCAAATTCAAAGCATTTTATTTGAAATAAACCATTCACAGGCACTTTTGAAACGTCAAGGTCGGTCAGTCAAAAACATGGAAGCACGTTCCAAAGCGTAGATCTCTATGGAGAAGAACGTGCAATAAACTCCACGGACACTCTTTTAAATCATGTTCTGTTTTACAAAATTCCAAGTTACATATACTTGTTGCTTCTGCATGTGAGGACAATGCAAAGGGAAAAAAAGGGCTTATTATAAGAATTTTAAATATAAAGATTAAAATAAGCCAATGGCAGTTAAGAGATGACCAGTCTCAACCGACGGCGCCTGTTCACGAACATGACGCGTGAATCGGCACCTTTCAGCTCAACCATTTCGAAGGGAACCGAATGATCAAACCCACGCGCCGCCATCAGCGAGACATTTGAGTGAGCATGACATGCTCTCAACCACCATGCTCGTTCATGTCCAACAAGTAAAACTATAACTACTCACATAAAATGTAAATGGTTTCATGGTACTCACATTTACAAAATTTGAAAAATATGCTTCTACTTTACACAAAACTATGGTTGTCAATGACCAAATAATGAAAAATAAATTAATAAAGAGAACGATTAAGTTCTTACATCAAAAATAATAAATAAGTATTTAATATAATAATATAATTTGTATGTATATAAGAATAAATAAACGAAATAATGTAAGAACCTCTAAAAGGAGCGAGCATCTCTTCCAAATATAAAAACATAAAAACCTAAAAAGTGGACCTAAGCAGCTGTGACTGTGGAGCAGGACCAGCATTTAGCCAAGCGTTTTTATCGAGGATATAATCTTCCAGTTTATAATACGCTTGTCTACATAGTGTGCGTTTTATGCATGCTTTAAATTTTCTCTCATTCAGTTCGAGAATATCAACTGGTATTTTATTATAAAATTTAATACAGTACCCCATAAAAGAAGTGTGTACTTTGGCCAATCTGAATCGGGGTTGATCTAATTTGTTCCTATTTCTAGTATTAAAATTATGCCTGTCACTAATCTTGCTAAAGAGATGAAGATTTTTCCGAACATACATAATATTTTCGTAAATGTATTGACAAGGTACCGTCATGATGTTGATATCCTTAAACAGTTCTCTTAGGGAATCACGCCGACGGAGATTGTAAATGGCTCTGATGGCTCTTTTCTGCAGGATAAATATAGACTCGATGTCTGCAGCACGTCCCCATAATAAGATACCGTAAGACATGATACTATGAAAGTAACTAAAATAGACCAGCCTCGCGGTATCTATATCGGTAAATTGACGGATTTTTCTGACAGCGTATGCTGCTGAACTTAGCCGTCCCGCAAGAGATGTTAAATGAGGACCCCATTGTAGCCTTGAGTCAAGCGTAATCCCCAGGAAAACCGTGTTTTCGACGAATTCAAGTTTCTCCTTGTTCAATACTATGTCGCAATCATTTCTTTTAACGTTCGGTAAGGCAAATCTGATGCATTTAGTTTTTTTCCCATTTAATACTAAATTATTAGCAGTAAACCAATTTTGGACCTGCTGTAGGGCGTTATTTACGTCGTCAAGATTTATGGAACGTCTATCTATCTTAAAAATTAAGGACGTATCGTCAGCAAATAATACCATATGAGGTTGATTTTTTAAAAGATGGGGTAGATCATTAATATATACTAGAAAGAGGAAAGGACCCAAAATAGAGCCTTGTGGTACCCCCATTTTGACTTTTAAACCCCGTGAATTGACACCATTTATTTGAACTTGCTGCTGTCTATCATTTAAGTAAGATTTTATTAGACTGAGTGCAAGTTTACCTAGTCCGTAATGTCCTAGCTTTAGGAGCAAGGTTTCGTGATTTACACAATCAAATGCCTTGGAGAGGTCACAAAAGATTCCTATGGCATCTTGTGCCTCTTCCCACGCTGAGTATATGTGTTTTAACAACATGGCACCAGCGTCAGTCGTACAACGACCCCTGGTAAAACCATACTGTTGATCGTGTAAAATTTTATTGATGTTAAAATGATTGAGCATCTGATTGAGCATTACTTTTTCAAACACTTTGCTAAAAACCGGCAAAACAGATACAGGTCTATAATTATTGGTGTCTTTGCTGTCACCCGACTTAAATAGTGGTATAACCTTACTATATTTCATTATATCCGGAAAGACTCCTTGGTCCACACATAAATTAAATATTAAAGCCAAGTATGGTGCTATAGTTTCAATTATGGTTTAATAGACATTCCCCATATGTCTTCGGTCAATTTGATTTTGATTTGCCGGAAAGCTTTTATGACTGTCACAGGGTTGATATGTTTGAACTGGAATTCAACCGTACAACCTGGAACGTTAGCTTTTAATAAATTATATGAGACCTCAGGTGAAGAATTTAAATATTCCGTAGTTTTAGTTGGTATATTGGTGAAAAAATTTACAAATTCTTGAGCTACTTCTAAATTAGAGCTTTTGGCACCATGTGTAGTCTCCAGTAAATAATCAGTGTTTCGTTTTTTATTTCTATTAGTTTCATTATTAATAACTTTCCAAACTGTCTTTATTTTATTTTCTGACGATTTGATCTTCTTGCTAAGTATGTGTGTTCCTTACTTAGTATGTTATAATACAGAATAACATATTGCAATAATTGTTATTTATTAATAAGCTACACTATCAATGATAAGCCAAAGGTTGTTTATTTATAGACCAACCTTAAAATAATATCTAGTTTGCGGCACATTTATATAAATTGACATCATTGATAACCTTTCACGATATAGTGGAACTCATTTTGTGGCGCTGAAATGTCAATGTATGTCGGTCAATATTGAATCATCATGCCTAGCCTTTTCCCAACTATATTGGGATCGGCTTCCAGTCAAACCGGATTCAGCTAAGTACCAGCATTTTACGTGCAGCGGCTGCCTACCAAACTTCCACAACCCATTAACTGGGTAAAAAAGTAATGCTTTGCAAGACTGGAGTCTCATTTACTGGCTTATGACATTTCGTAACTACTGCCAAATTTATCTAAGTACCTACAAATGATAGCCGGGACCAACAGCTTCACGTGCTTTCCAAGGCAAGGAGGAAACTTCCGGAATAACGCAAAGTGCCTGCGGCAATTACAGGCCTAGGGAGTGAAACAGTGAGGAGCATTGTTGGATCCAGCCACAAAGACCGAGATATTAAATGACAAAGTCATTTAGGAATTCAAGCAGACTTGTGCGTCCTCAGGAGATGACAGCATAGTAGAAAGGGCTCGCTAGGGTCAGTGCTTCCTAGGGTTGCGGATTTCGTTCGAAAGAGTGACCGCAGCCCTGGAACGCAAAGGGCACAAGGAGGAACACGGATGGGTTTTAGTCAGTTTAGACTCTGACACTCCCTTCTGATCTGCCCAGAGCGTTTTATGCGTTACGCAAAATAAAATGTTTTGTGCTTTTTTACTATTTATTTTGCCGAAAACCTATCCTCGGCGGGGTCTAGGCCCCCAAAACGATAATCCTGATCCGCCCTGTCGTGTGTCTGTCCGTCTGTCTCTGTTATTTCCAAATCTACTAGATCGATTCAGTTGAGATCCCTTTTCGCACTTGGCCGGTTACATACGGCGCAAACCATAAAAAAAAATTGCTCGTCTGTAAAGTCGTAAGGTCATAGCGTCATAAGAAAAAAATTGAACGTGCGGAACGTGACCGTGATAATTTTTCGTGCGTGCAGCCGGTGTTCATCGATTTATAAGACGTTACCACGTCAAAACCTCTCAATTAAAAAATGTAAAATATTTACTTTCTACTTTTAAAATATTATTCTGTATATTCCAGATCCCACAATAAAAGCCAGGCTGGCCCCCTACGCGAAGAGGGTGCACGAGGCGGAGAATGTCCCCGTGGGCTCCACGGAGTACACCATGCGGTTTGACGACTGCGCGTTCGGAGAATGCACCATCGGAGACATGCTGGTGGACGCTCTGCTCGAGTTCGTGAGTTATTTTTGGTTACTCAGCAAGTTATGTTCAATGTCAACGAAGGTACAACTCTCCAGGTTACATCAGCCAGGATATTCGAACTTCAGTGGGCGTACTATGGGGAATTTTGGTTATTGCGCAATAGAAACTCCGTTTGCTTTTAAGTAAAATTATTATTCACACTCAAAGTCTCAATAACAATATTCTCACACAATAGGTACACTGAACAAGCAAGTATTCGGACCCGCGGCGGTTTCTAGACGTGTGCACGTCTGCACTGCTCGACCGCAACCAGTAGACTGAGCTCAGCCTCGGTCGAGCACAACGTCCTAGACTCCGTCGAACGCCACTAGATGGCGTTGGCGTCCCGATTGTTCAATTGACTTAAATATTTTCGACATATAAACAACATGTTACAGAGTAAATGCAATACTTAAAAAGGTAAAAAACGCAAAACGGTTCTAGCATTGCGTTTGTATACTCGACGATATGAATAACTTTTACAATGTAACTCGACAAAATACACTCAACAGCTAATTTTTTTTCGGGATTTCGGGTTTGGCTATGGGACCAACACCGAAATCGCGAAAAATAATTCACTGTACTCATCATTACCACGAAACTATACTGCTAGTAGACGGTTCGAATTGGTTGCTTCCTATGGAAACGCGGGCCCTGGGCACGTGCCCCTCGTGACATTATAGTAAAGATGGAACTGAAATGCAGCCTTACCTTTACCCCAGTATGGCCGTAATAGATGGTCATATATTTGACTAGCCTCTGCCAGCGGCTTCGCTCGCGTGATCCGTCTTTGTGTTATTTCAGACTATAATCTACCTCTGTGCCAAATTTTATGAAGATCCTTTCTGGCGTTCTGACGTGAAAGAGTGACAAACATCCATCCTCATCACTGACCTCTATTATATAAAAATACGCTGCACCTACCATAAGAAATGACAGTAGATCTTGTGCCGTTATGAAGCGCCCCTCATGAGCATCTCGGGTACTAAATTTGACACATTGAAACTCATGGTCATAAATAGAGGTGTGAATATTCCATGTCGATAATAATATTTTGTCACTTTTCTTCGGATTATGAGTAATTCTAGTCGAAATTTTCCAGCAGTATTCATTACAAAATTACTATGAAATATGTTGTTGCGAGATTTGCAGAAACATTTTAAATAAACTTTTCTGTCGGATAGTTTTGCGAACCATTTTCATATTCTCGTAAAACAAATTATCGCTACTTAAATACATAGATATTAATCTGTACGCTGGTACCTGGGCTGGTAAAATATAATTAATGAAAAAGTGCGGAATTTTTATCGTCATATTTTTTTTTTCAGTAGATAGATGTAGCTCACAAAGAATACAAATTCCATTTGAAGAGAGGTTAAAAATTAAGTATAATAAAAAAACCTGGGACTGGCATTTTTTTCTCTTACGTGAAAAATTACTCTCACGATCGAAAGGTTCATAAAAGTATTTTTTTATCGAAAGATGTCCCATCCCTAATATCAGTTCCACGGACGTTCACAGTGTTATCAGCGCCAAAATGACGAAAATCAAATGCAGTCCAGCGTACTTGTATAATAGAGATCAGTGATCCTCACAAACTTTCACATTTATAATATAAGTAGGAAGTAGGATGCTTCTTCCTAGGCCTTTCCTCTCAGGCATTTTTTTGTTTGGTTTTCCAGGCCAAGAAGAAAGTATCTTCGTCCCCTCACCAGTATTTATCGTTCATTCAACGCGGTAACATCAAGTCTTCGATCATGCGTGGAAGTGAGTATTTATATTTTTATACCAACTAGCAATAAACTCCATAAACACGGGACTGTTCGAAAGGTTATAGTATCCAGCTGTGGATCTCCGTTTTTAAGAATCGGTTGTCTACCGGTTGCATTTTGGGGAATGTGTGACAGAATTGCATAATTAAATTCCGCCAAGCCTGTTCCATCATCGGACCACAAGACGAACGGCGATGCGCCACCGGTACATGGTGGACATCCCAACCACACGCACAAAACGTTTTGGGAACACATTCATAGTGCGTACAACTAAGGAGTGGAATTCCCTGCCGGAGTCTGTGTTTCCTGATAGCTACAACCTGGGAGTCTTTAAGTCAAGAGTGAATAGGTTACTTCTAGGCAGGCGTGCTACATATTCGACCACATCATCGCTTACCAACAGGTGCGATAGTGGTCAAACGCGTACCTATCAATAGTAAAAAAAATAAAAAAAAACAATAGAATCGCTTGCTCTGAGCGAGGCTAGGTAAATGAAATCAAATCAAAGGGCTTATTTTGAGGGTTTTAGCTATATTTTTTCATAATTTTAACATAAATTATTTTGAACTTATTGAAGGGATTTGATGAAAAATTACCATTCCCAAGGGAATGGTATATATCTCTATGTATATCTCAAAAGCTACTAACCTAAAATTTTGCAAAAAAAAAAACAAATTTTGGTTCTTTACCCACAGATTACAGGAAGACATATAAGAAATCTGTAATGTTAAAATATCATGCTAAAAATATGAGATTCGTACGGAACCCTTTGCACGCGAGTCTGGAGTCTGTCTCGCTCTTGGCACATAAGACCTCGTTATTTATTTCTTCAATTTCCTCAAATGTTTCATACCACAACTTCTTCCCTATCCAGCAATAACCGAAGGCTCAATATTCGAGCTGCTGCCTTTCAACGACCGCGTCGAGATATTCGAGCTGGAGGGCAGGCACGTGCGTCAAGCGCTGGAGAGAAGCGTCAGTGACGCGTGGGCGTACAACCCGTTTAAAGGACCTTGGTTGCTGCAGGTTTCTGGTGAGTGGTCTCTTCTTTATGTCATCGGAAAATTGCAAACGCCCGTAAGATTGTAAAATATCGCGTGAAATTGTAAACTATTTTTCCTAAATAAAACACCAATATATTGGAAACTATTGCATTTGGAAAGGATTTATTGTAGTCAAAATAATAATCTATATCTATACTTACTAATATAAAAAAGCTGAAGAGTTTGTTTGCTTGAACGCGCTAATCCCAGAAACTACTGGTCTGATTTGAATTTTTTTTTCAGTGTTACATAGCTCATTTATCGAGGAAAGCTATAGGCTATATATCATTGCGCTAAGACCAATAGGAGCGGAACAGACGAAGTTGTTCCATAATATATCGAGAAAGAGTAATAATTTATTACAATTTTACGGAGTCTGCAATTTTACGGTAACATTTATATTACCTACTGAAATGCCTGTTCGGGCGACGCGGTTTACGCTTCCCAGAGTTGGTGGCTTCAGATCTATGATTGACGTGGAATAAATGTCAATAGCTCTATCCTGCAAAATTGATTTGTTTGATACTTTTTAGCCGTTTTTGAAAAAATATTTTAGTGTTGGATAGCTCGTTTATAGAGGAAGGCTATATAACACCATGCTACGACTAATAGAAACGGAGCATTCATGAGAAATGTGACGCCGACGAAGTTGCGCGTTTTAGCTAGTAGAATAGAGGGTTCCCACAAGTAACGTTGTCTTTAGGTACTACTCTTGCCCATGTACTAAAATAGAATAGAATTGACATATTAGAATAGAATAGATAGATATTAGAATAGAATAGACATATTAGAATAGAATAGATAGATATTAGAATAGAATAGACATAATTATAGATATATTGCTTGCATCACTTGTTCAAGTATATCTAATTGTGTATTAGTTTATTAATATGAGTATATATTATAGTATTTTATTGTATGTATGGTTTATATATATTTATCTTTGTATTAATTTAAGTATTAATCGCGTTTCTGTTTTTTTTTTATTCACAATTTGCGCCTACTAATATTATTCTCTGCATCACCCAAAGGTTGACTGGTAGAAAATGCCTTTAAGTCCGCCTCTGTACATCTGTGTGCGTGAAGTATTAAATAAATAAATATACTGTTTTCCAAAAAAACGTACTGTCATATTGAACCTCTTTTCAGGTCTCCAAGTCACATACAACGTGTCCCTCCCCGAAGGACATCGCATTACCTCCGTGACGGTCGGCGAGAGTGCTGTCCTTCTGGACGATAGTGAAGTGTACCTGGTGACGGCTCCTGCGTATCTTTCTGATGGGGGCGATGGTTTCTCTGTAAGTATTCCTTTGACCATATACTTGTAGAGCTTCAGAGAGCTGTTATTTGTAGATCTATGAAAGTCGTTATAGGTGGCCGTAGTCTCCGTTGAAACGAGG
This sequence comes from Lacanobia oleracea, assembly GCA_950371165.1. Lineage (NCBI taxonomy): Eukaryota > Metazoa > Arthropoda > Insecta > Lepidoptera > Noctuidae > Lacanobia > Lacanobia oleracea. Next base: position 5,334,335 of record OX493406.1, on the reverse strand, counting down.
GTTTTTCTATTCTATATTTAAAATATGTGGACATACAACACACAAATAAAAACTACACTTGTAGTGTGTCAAAAAGCTATGGAGAGAAGCATACTGAAATTAAGAAGAATACAAAAAGTGAAAAGCGACAAAATAAGACGAAAAACGCAAGTTATAGACGCCTTACAATATGCCCTAAAACAGAAGTGGCAGTGGGCAGGACATATAGCGAGATATACAGACAAAAGATGGACTCTAGAGACGATTATATGGAAGGGACCAAGAGGAAAAAGGAAAAGAGGGCGCCCTCGAAAGAGGTGGATAGAGGATATAGAAGAGGTAGCGGGAAGTGAATGGAGGGAGAAGGCTATGGATAGAGAGCTCTGGAAGACGCTGGAGGAGGCCTTTACCCGTGAAGGGGTTCCGATCAATGGTACTGAAGAAAGTAACGATAGCGAGTAGAAGAAAAAGAAAAACAAATTTATATATACTTAAACTTATATTTAAAAGTAATCATTGCACGTCGTTATATTTGTAATATACATATATTTAAAAAAAAAACATGTAAATAACAATTGTAGATTGGAAATAAACGGGCTTTATTATTATTATTCGGTTTGAATTCATTTATTTCTAAAGATTACAAATCACTTGTACAGAAATAAATACTTAACTTATCTAGATTTAGGTATACATTTTTGTTGTCCAGGAATATCGAGTGGTTTAGTGTTAACATTACAAATTTATGAAGGTAATTTCAAAAAATTTGTATTGACTACCGCCGTGCGACGCGTTGACGCGGTCGACGTGCGGTGCCTCGTTATCTTGTTTTTGTGTTTGAAATATAAGGACTCGTTTACACTAGAGGCAAGAAAATTATATTAGTTATTAATTATTTTTTATGTCCTTTCAAGATGTGACATTTGAGTAGTTTTTTAAATAGTGATAGCGATTGTGTGGTTTTTATGTCTTTTGGTAGTGAGTTATAAAGTTTTGCTCCCTCGTGAAGTATTGTTTTTTTTCCATAGTTAGTTCTAGTTTTAGGTATGTGTAAGTCTTGTGCGCGCCTCAAAATACGTTTTTGTACTTGTATGTTTTTTGTGAATGTGATTTGTGTGTGTAAGTCTTTGGATAGAATTTTGCGAATTAAAATACATGTGTTATATGAATATATATGAGAAATGTTAAATAGCTTGGTTTCTTTGTAAATTTGGTGTGTGGGGGTCAGATAGTGATAGTGAAATAGGACTTTTATAATTTTGTTCTGCGCTCTTTGGAGCTTTTCTAGGTTGGTTTTAGCTGCTGAACCCCACAGTTCTATAAGATATTCAATGTGTGGTTTCACCAATGAGTTATAAATAGTGCGGCGGACTTTAAGAGGGAAGCATCTCACAATTCGACGTAGTGCACCCGTTAGGCTTAAAATTTTAGAACAAGTTTTCTCTATATGTGGTTTCCATGTCAGCTGATTATCCAGAATAAGTCCGAGATATTTCTCTTTATTAACTTTATTCAAATTGACTCCATTAATACTAAGAGGTTTGTGTTCTGAGATTTTTTTGTTTTTAGCTGCAAATATTATATAGTTGGTTTTGGATGTGTTGATAGTTAATAGGTTATTTAGAAACCATCTTTCCAAGATGATCAGATCCTCTTGTGCGTCCTGTATTATTGAGTCAATTGAGTGACCAAAATAAAAAAGGCAAGTGTCATCAGCATATAGAGATACATGCCCCTTCAGGCCTATCTTGTCTATGTTATTAATGTAGATTAGGAATAAAAGGGGACCACAAATTGATCCCTGGGGCACGCCGCAATTAATGAACTTAGGTGCGCTAACATTGTCACCAATTTTAACGACCTGTCGGCGTCCATGTAGATACGATTCAAAAATTTTGAAAGCGTTTCCAGTTACACCGATCGAGGCAAGTTTATTCATTAACAAGCTATGGCTAACAGTATCAAACGCCTTTTTTAGGTCAATGAAGATCCCTAAAGCAATGAGTTTCTTGTCTATGTTAGTTTTAATAGTAGTGATTAAATCTGTTGCTGCTGAAAGAGTATTGGACTTAGATCGAAAACCATATTGTCGTTGAGAAAGGTAGTTAAATGAACTTAAATATAGACTGAGCCGATTGTGCAATAGCTTTTCAAAAACTTTAGACAGCACAGGCAAGACTGAAATAGGTCTATAATTTCCCGGGGACAATTTGGAGCCAGCTTTAAAAATAGGGGTAACTTTGGCGTATTTTAATGTGTCAGGGAAGTGACCTTCGCTCAAACATTTGTTGATGCATTGAGTTAGACATGGTAGTATGATATTTTTTATACATTTGAGTGATTTTACACTGATGCCGTCTATACCTGTGCTGGTGTTTGCATTTAGGTCATCAATTATTTTCCTTATTTCGTCTGCCGTTGCTGGTGCTATCTGAGAAAGTGTAGGTGCATTTACAGTTTTGTTTAGCGTGATAGTGTAAGTCTGGTTATTATGATATTTAGCAGGTATCTGATTAGCTAGAAGAGTACCTATACCGGCGAAATAGTTGTTAAAACACTCACATATTTCCTTTTCATCAGTAATCAGCCCTGTAGGTGATTGTAATTTAGAGGGAGCAACACTTTTCTTTGACTTATTATTCGACAAGCTATTTATCAATTGCCACATCTTAAGGGGTTTACCCTCACACTCTTTAAAAGATTTATGATAATATTTGCTTTTTGTCGCTTGAATATTCTCAAAAACTCTGTTTCTTTCTTTTTTAAAAGCTTCTTCTGATTCTTTGTTATTTGGATTATCTTTGTAATTTTTCCACAATTCATTTCTCTTATCTATTTGTTTAATCATATCCTTATTTATCCAATCTGTCCTCGGAGGGTTTAGTATTTTAGTTTTAATTGTTTTGTTTCTGTTGATTGCTGACTGGATTGCTTCTTCTAACTTGGTGTATTCCTCGCCGATTTTAACGTAGTCTAAGTCTTCGACAGTTTTATATAAGTTTGTGTATGATATAGCTTGAAATTTTACTTTTCTAATAGGATCGGGCTTGTATCTCTCGACTTCTAAGAAGATCTGCTTGTGATCAGACATGGCAGATTCTATAATAGCCAGGTGTATTTTATGATCTTTGAGGCTAGTGCATACATGATCCAATATACTCGTGGAGGTTGAAGTTTCCCTAGTGCAGTATTTAGCATCAATTTTGTTCAATATGGTGTATCCTTGTTCAACGAGTGTATCTGTATATTCAGTGGTAGGTCGGTTTGGCACAAGCAGGTTGTAGTTAAAATCTCCAAATAAGATTGTTCGTTTCCGTTTCTGAAGTTCATCCGAAAGAGTCTCGAGAAACTTTTTCGAATTGGTTCTTTCTGGTTTATATATGGCGCCAACGTCGAGAGAAAATTTTTCTAAATGCACCCATATAAAGTGGTTGTCATCTTCACATTTGTCACTTATAAACTCATGTTTTACAGTTTTGTGGACAAATATTGAGACTCCGCCTCCTCTTGACTGTGTTCTGAAGTTATAGTAATGTTTGTAGTTAGGTAATCGTAAGCTTTTAGCTTCTGTTTCGTTTTTAATCCATGTTTCTACTAGTACGACTATATGAATGTTTTTGATAGTTGACAGTATACAGTTAAGTTCATCTATTTTACCAGGTTTTACCAGGCTACGGATATTTGCATATAAAAACCTTAATGATGTTCGACTTGTGCCCAGGTTATTGTAGCTGCTAGTGATTTCGTATGTTATTTTGTCTTTTCCAGTGTTTGCTTGTACTTGCGTTGTTCCATTTGGTTTTTTGAAGTCTTGTGTATTATTTTAGGTGTATTATTGACGTATTTTATTAAGAGATCTTTCTCACCATTTTGTGTTCGTTGTTGTAGTTCTTCTGTTAGTTTTCTCATGAATTTTTGTTGGTATGGGGTTTGATCCGAGTATATTTTAACATTTTCGTCCTTGTAGTTTAATTTATTACGGAGTATCGCTTTCACACTGTCTTGAGAAGGTAAATAGACCTTAATATGACGAGTCTTTTCTGGTTTGAAATAGCCAAGGCGATGAATTCTAACCGGTTCAGGGCACTCAGGAAAAATAGTTTTTATAATTTTGTTGACCTCTCCATTGTCAGAAGCAGCTCGTTCTTCTTTGCTGTCGTTTTTAGCTTCAGGTATACCTACTATAATTATATTTTTACTTCTGAGTTCTCTTTCATGCAGCTCAGAAACGACATCTTCACAGGTGAGGCACTCAAGTTCTAGATCTGCTTGTGGAGCGGTTTTTAGGTTTCTCAAGTCAATTTCAATGTTATCAACTTTTGTATTAGTTGCAGCGCTGGCAAGTTTTAGATCTACTATATCAGATTTTATCTGGTATTGTTCTGACACAAGTTCTCTCGTGATAGACTGGAGGCTTTTCATTTCATCCTTAATGACTGATACATCGTCTGATATTTTGCTGAGAATTGCTTTTTGAGTCTCAACAAAACCATTCAGAGTGTTCATTATTTCTTTCCGGAAATCAGCGAAATCCGCCTTTAGATCTTCCTGTTCAGGTTGTTTCCTCTTCCGAAAAGTAACCTGTGGCATTCCAGATTCTTCAGTATTAAGCTTGGAAAGATCCGGCTGGGATCCTCCACGGGTGTGTGGTTCGGTTGGTGATCGCATAATACTCATTGTTGATCAGCAAAATTTCTTCGTAAATGTAAATATTAATTCAAGTAGTGTGTAGGTGCCCTTACAATTTTACGTACTTAGGTGACGTAGTCGGCTGGTCAACTCTGCTATCAGTTAAACGGTGTCCACGCAGAGCAGGATGAATTATTGGAGCCCGTCTCTTTCACACCGCAGGTATGAGGGGCGGGTGGGCTCGCTTCTGGCTTGCGCCTGCGACTTGAGTCACTGCGCTCGCTGACGTAGCACACACACGTTGGGTTAAGAAAAATTTAATTTTACTCGTTGACTTTGAGCTTAAAATCCGTTTATTTATTTATTTATATATACATACAAATTACATTTTTAAATATTTCTATAAAAATACAAAAAACATTTAAAAATATAAAAAATAGTAACCCACCGGTATCGGGAACAGGGTCCAAGCTACCGGTGGTCAGGGCTTCTGAGAGAGGAACCTCCTAACGATGCGCGCCGTGTCCAGGAGTACTGCTTTCTGGATCAAGCCCTTGATCCAGCTGCCCAACGAGAGCCTCTTGAGATGTTGGTCGAGGCTCTTGGCAATAATGCCATTGGCCGTCACGATTATCGGCACAATAACTGCTGTGTTCACATCCCACATGTCGACAACCTCGCGAGCCAAGTCAAGATACTTCGTTTGTTTATCTTTCTCTGACTTCACGAGGTTCTCGTCATGAGGGACTGCTATATCAACAATCATTGCGCGACGCTCTAGTCGGTCTATCACCACTATATCAGGCTTATTGGCAACAATAGTCCTGTCAGTGATGATAGACCGATCCCAATACAATGTGCAACTACCACTTTCGAGAACTGGGTCGGGCACATACCTATAGTACGGTACTTCCGATTCCACAAGATTGTATTTAAGACCAAGTTGCTGGTGGATAATCCTGGCTACAAGGTTGTGCCTGTGCAAATAGTCTCCATTAGCCAGACTAGAACAACCGGAAATAATGTGGCGGATGGATTCCCCGGGCCGGTGACATGCCCGACATATGTCAACCGTACCGTCCTTCACAATGTATTTCCGGTAGTTATTAGTCATCATAACTTCGTCCATAATTGCACAGACAAAACCTTCGGTTTCCCCGAAGAGGTCACCAAAACGAAGCCAGGCTACGGACGCTAAGAAGTCTACATCGGGCCCATGTAGGACCCGATAAAAGCGTCCGTGCAGCTCCTTGCTCTGCCATAGCTCCCTGCGGTCGTTAGTATCTAATACCACAGGTTTGCGCCAGTTCTCGTTAGCCAAGGAGAGCGCGGTGAGGCCTTTGTCCACCGCTACCACATCTCGATGCATACCCACGTCGGCCTCTAGGAAGTACTCCCTAAGGCTGCATACCTCGCGGTTGTGCAGGGTCTTAGCATTTAAGAAGCCACGACCCCCGCATTTCCGCGGGATATACAGCCTCATCACCGATGAGCGTGGGTGATGCATCCAATTTGCGGTAAGCAGTGAACGTACCCTCCTATCCAGGGCGTCAAGTTCCGTCTGAGCCCATTTGAGTATGCCGAAAGAATACATCAAAACCGGCATGACCCAACCGTTGAAGGCGCGCACCTTGTTTCCGCCTGATAAAAGACTGTTAAGTACTTTGTTCAGGCGGCCAAAGAAGCGCTCCTTCAACGATTGTTTCATGTCCGTAGAACTGATGCCTAACGCTTCCGACATACCCAAATACTTGTAAGTTTCGGTTGAGGAGAGGGACCTAAGGTCTATGGAATCCGAGAGTTGTGTTCCCTCGGATTCCATAATCTCCCCTCGCTTTACATGCATGACCGCACATTTGTCCAAACCAAATTCCATCCTGATGGCGCCACTGAAGGTTTCTGTTACCTTCAGTAGCTTCATCAGTTGCAAGTTGTTAGGAGCAAAGAGTTTCAAGTCATCCATGTAAAGGAGGTGCGATATGACCTGACCACCTCTTCTCAACCGGTAGCCTTGGCCCGAACCCTCCAACTATGTACTGAGAGGGTTGAGGGCCAGACAAAACCACAGTGGACTCAGACTGTCACCCTGAAATATGCCACGCTCGATCCTTATCGGTTCGCTGTTCGCCTGGGTCTGTCGACACCCTGGATAGTGAAGAACCGTCCTCCACTGCCCCATACACGACATCAGGAAGGTGCGTAAAACTGCATCAACTTTGTACAGCTCCAGCACCCTCATGAGCCATGTATGTGGCACTGAGTCATAGGCCTTCTTATAATCTATCCAGCATGTCGACAGATCTCTTCGGGAACGTCGAACCTGTTGGCTAATGGCTATGTCGATGAGGAGCAGCTCCTTACTACCGCGGGACCCGTTCCTACATCCATTCTGAGAAGAAGACATTATTGAATTACTATCAATATGATGGTTAATCTTTCCTCTCAAAATGGATGTAAGAACTTTATAGACCGTCGGTAAACACGTGATCGGTCTATAATTTGTAGGCTCCGCGGTACTACCTGATTTATGGAGCAGGTGGGTTATTCCTGTAGTTAGGAACTGGGGCAGCGACCCTGACTCTAACGCAGACTGGAATTGAGATGCCAAGCGAGCGTGCGATCTTTTGAACCATTTAATCCAAAAGTTGTGCAGCCCGTCCGGTCCTGGAGATTTCCAGTTAGGCAACGGACGGACTGCACGAGCTACGTCTTGGGGGCTGATGTTAATTGCCCCCATTTCTGGTATCGGATCGCACGCGCACTCAACCTCCCGAGTCCAATCGCCCTCGGTATGACTGACAGGCACCGACCAGATGCTGCGCCAGAATGAACACATGGCATCATCATCCGGTAGGCGCGTATCAGTCACACCTTGGTCTGGTCGCTCCCAAGCCCTATAAACCCACCTCTCATTGCTTTGGAATGTGCGATTCTGAGTGTATCGCTCCACTCGCCGCTTGTACCGACGTATACGGTTTGCCCATGCATAGACTTTCTGCTTCAGGAAGTCGATACGCTCTGTGACGCGGGATTATTATTATTATTATATTTAAAATATGGCAAGCAAAGCCGTTGTCGACTATTCTGCCAATGTCTAAAGTAGATTGGAGAAGCAAGCGTGTGTGATAGATGAACGGTAAAAAAAGGACTTGATTCTTTGATTGGTCTGTACAGTTGAAAACTTGCTGGGTTAGTAAGGCATTGAAACAAACAAAAAAATAGAGATATATAAATATTATAATTAAATTGTTAGAACTTTAAAATTATTTACAAACGCCACATCCACATAAAGGGTAATTTGGGGAGCTGTATGACTTACAGTTTAATATTATTGCGACTGATGAAAATCATCAGCTCCAAAAGAGGGTTTTTTTTTAAAATCTCGTGCAATAGGTAGCAGCACTGAGGTGTCATGTTGTCTGACATTTTTTTAAGTTGACATCGACGTCATGTTAATGTTAAAGTCACTTTTTCAATGAAGAGGAACTCTCGCCTATGCTGAGCCAACTGGTGGAGTAAATTTTCCTGAGCACTCTCATTGGCTGCCATGAAGAAAATTCAAATAAGAGGACTTCATATTATACAGTTTGAGCCAAGTAGGTGACTACGTTTATTGCTTCGATGGAGGCGTTGATTAAGTCATCTAGGTTTCAGGTGTATGGACATTTGGGACAGCATATGGGACATGTCTAAACCGCACTGAAATCACACCGGGTGTTTGGTACATCAGTAATGCCCTATTTTTAACCGACTTCCAAAAAAGGAGGAGGTCAATTTCTGAAGTCGGTTTTTAAAACACGAAGATACAAAGCAAAAAACCGACTTCCGAAATTAAGGTTATTTTATATTTTGTGGTGTTTTTTGGTAGTCGATTATATTTTTTTGTAAAAAAGTTTTGTCCGATAATATTTGCAGCAGCCCACTTGGGTATAAAACGTATGAGGACTATTGAGAACGTGCACAGCGTTGACTATACCATCTAGTGTCCATATTCGAAACTTTAAGGTTAAGAATACTCGATATTGGCGCTTCTGTGCAACTAAGGTTCCAGCACGCTCAGTTTAGGGGAATGTGAGCGAAGTAGACTGTACCACCTATAGTTCCTGCGCGTTCTCTACTATTTACCTTCATGTGAAGAAACTTTAAGGCTGACCGCTCACTGGAGTGGAGAGGAGAGGAGCGGAGCTATGCTAATATTAACCAATGGAATTGCGTAAAATCTCTGCTCCACTTCAGTGCACAGGGGTTTGCGAACTAGTTTCAAAATTCATACAAAACCTCCTGGTTTTGTATGAATTTTTAATCTAGTTTTCTAGTCGGAGTGGAGAAGCGAAAAAACCGGCCGACCGCTTAAATTACTCGTCGCGTAAACTCATCCTAAGAACTCCGCTCCTCACTATCTCGCTCCGCATCAATGGACAGGCAACTCCTTTGCTCCGCTCCGCTGCCTCGCTCTACGATAATAAGTCTTAGGCGGGTGATTTGAAGTCGCTGACAAAAGCTGGAATGATAATAATCAATTTCCTTTTCCAGATGTTCAAAAGCAAAGTGAACTCCAGGGACATTGGCCGCGACCAGAAGATTCTCGAGGCATACATCAGGGGTCACTCACCTTTGAAGATCAAAACTGACGGCAGGATCGTTATAAGCAGTTGACTGAGTTAATTTAATATTTATTTTTAAACACAGAGGAGTGGTACAATGGAATGCTGAGATGGGTCAATCCCTAAACTTTTCTAAAGGCACAAGAGGCTCGCTTTGAACCCCACACATATACGTCATATCACCGCCAAGCCGCTGGTCAGTCACGTTATGACCGTTGACGTTGACACCAGCCTAGACCTATCTTGTTCATGAAGCTCTATTGAATGGTTATTTCATGAAAAAGTCATTCAATGGGGCTTCATGAATTTAGAGGGCTATATTGATGGTTAAAATAGTTATAAGTCTTTAGATAAATACGCGTTACGGCCGCGAATCATATTTTGGTCAACAAAAGCTTCACACTGACCGGCAAATTGCAACAAACATCCCCACCATCATCCCTACCTTGTTGCTATTCCAGCAATTCGCACTAAGCGTTTTCAAACGTCTTTTATAATGCGCACAGTAAAGGAGTGGAACCCTCTGCCTGCGTCTGTGTTTCCAAAAGCTTACAACCCTAATCTCTTCAAAGTTACAGTGAACAGGCTCCTTCTGGGTAGGCTCGCACCATCGTAGACTTTGTCTCTGTCATCTCTGACATAGACTAGAGTCAAGAGCAAACCCATTACAAATAAATAAAGAAAAAAAACCTATTTGAATTTCGCAGGCTACCCTGGCGTATCCATTTTAAGGGAACTTTTCCAGTATCAAGGTCGGACAGTCAAAGAGATGAATTTTGTTGCTTGTTCCTAAGCATAGATCTATCTCCATGGAGATGATCGTGTAAGAAACTCTGCGGACATTGTACGTGTCAGTTACTGACATAAATCCTAACGTTGAAGTGACTGAGCAACGGCTTGACGTGACGCGACTGATGCGTGCGTGTGAACTTTAAAACGAGCTATTTTGTGTTCTAATTTTTATGTTACTGTTGTAACTATATGTATATTATTAGACACTTTAAATCCTTTTCTCCTCTGTGGGCATAGTATGTTTGATACATATTTATTATACTTATAGTGTGGACACATGAATAATATACACAATTAAAGGGAACTTGGCTTAGGTGGCCATTATGATTTCATGGCCCACTGTGTCCAGAAGGTTTTTTCAAGGCACTTAATTTTAAACCTTAGCTACATTAAGACAAAGTATGATTTTAAATATTGTGATATTTTCATCATTTCGGTACTGAGATTTTCATCGGTCGCTGTCAAACAGTGCCTTTAACTCTTTTTCTATTTCATTTTTATATTCCTTTCTATTATTTACGAGTATAACTCGCAATTTTATATTAAGAAAACTTTCATAAACTGTAACCTTTTTAGCGTGCTATAGATAATTGCATTTGAAATACATTTCGAGTCGTTACGTGTCGTTGTTACGATGTAATGCCATAAATATTTACGATGCACGTCATAGATTCCCAGCGTGGTTTCTTCTCTTTAATTCGGATAAGCAACATCAATATGGGTTAGTAAACAAATATATAACTTATTCCTATATTAGTTTTATAGTATATCATATTGTCAGCGTAGCTGACGTTGTTGGCACTGACGTCATCAATGCGACATACGATTTTCTTGCTGCTGAGCTCAACGATCAGACCGCTTATATAGAAGTGACCAGTTTTGGTGATGTTATCCCTCCTTGTCTAACCCCGCCCTCTAGCCCATACGACTCAGACAGTCCGTCGGCTCATCTCACACTGTTCGTCTGGTTGTAATATCAATACTGAAAGATACGCAACAGCTGCGCTGGCGCTCTTCTCTCCCGCAGCTTTTTCTACATAACCTCGTAAGATACAAGGTCAAAGGCACAGAAGAGGTCTAAAAAGCAAGCATACACTGGTGTACGATGTTTCGTGTAGTATTGCACCGTATGTTTGAGGCTGGGAATCGCGCTTTCTGTGCCAGGATAATAACGAAAGCATCGTGTAATTTCAACAAACCATCCAACCGTGCGTCCAGCAACTGTCGAGTACTTTCGCACAATAGTATCCAGGGAGATGGGTTGATAGTTATACAATACAGGTGTCCTTTTCAAATTGGGTCCAAGACTTTTGTGGGTATTTTTCTAGAGAAAAATACCCAAAAAAGTCTTTGGCCTGATTTTCAAAAAAAAAATCAGATCCGAAACTGTAAAGATTTGAAAGCATTTGAAAAATTCAGACTGTCTAGAAAAATGGTTTGGCCTTAAGAAAAAACGTAGGTTTGGCCCACGAAATTCAAATTCAAAATAACGGTCCGTTCGCAGTGATTTTGTCTCTAATGTTATGTTAAAATACTGGTATTCTGATACATCTGATGCGATCGGAAGCCGACCCCAAAATTGTCGGGAAACAGGCTAGGAAGATTGACAATGTAACAGCGGGTCTAAAAGGCCACTATAGCAGAATCAGCTAGCACATCCAGCGACCCGAAACTGTCAAATTTTCCCAATCAACCTTGAACCTAATGCTTTAGCTAAATGATTCGACTAAATTGGCATTTTTAGACCCGAATCTACTACAGTGGCCTTTTTTGACCTGCTGTAAGGAGATGTTCCAAAATGTATGGACCCTGGGCCAGGTCCTTGTACACTATACCTTAAAATAGAGAAATATTTTAAAACAGTTCTCAACTTTCAAATTTCTTTAAAATGGCTTTATTTGCTGGTAAAACAAAATAAATTACACTTGAAATTGCAACACGCAACAAAAACCCGTCATGGCGGTAAGCTGTCATTTTGATTGATAAATGACGTTTGATATTTATTTCTGACATATTTATTTACCGGTCAGGAGACGAAAGTGACTGAAGTGACATTGTTATGACAGCTGACAGTTATTTTTCTATGGTCTGTAACTAAATCGGTGCGACGCCATATTGAAAATCGATAAAAGTAATTTATAAACATCAATTAACTACCACAACAGTAAACATTTAAATTAATTAAATGTATTTTTCCCGAATTCTACGGATTTTTCTTTTTTTTATGAGGTAATGTACATAGACCTGGCCCATTTTGAAACATCTCCTTTGCAATACATGTGAGAAAATTGAATTTTGCTCTCACGTATCCCTTTTTTGTCTTCAATGTAAGTATTTTAGCTTTTATTAATAAACTTTTGCATTTTAACTAAACTTTTTGTCAGTAAATATTTTGTTTATTTTAATTTTTTCTTCTTTGTTTCTAGAAATCTTTGTCGTTTTACTTACGGTGCCATTTTTAGTCAATTGCACGGCTTTTGTTACGTAAAAGAAATTCATTTAAGATGATTGTTTTTTTCGTTCATAATAATACTTGTTAAAAAATAAATTTATTTGGAAAGAGACTGGTTTTTTATTTATTTATTTGTATGAATTAACGCCACTGGTATAATAACAGGCACGAGTCGTGAGCACATTCTGCATTGTTCGGTTTGACGATGACAGCTCTGCTCTGACGCTTTACGTTATTGGTTCGTCAGTCAATGCTCATTGACTATTGAACTTGCAAGTTTCGTTAGCCCACCCTACCGGGATCACCCTTTTTTTTTAAGGTTGGGAAGTCATCAAATGACTCCTTCCACTCTGGGTGGAGCGGAAGGGAGAGTCAGACTCTTACTGACTAAAACCCATCCGTGTTCCTCCTAATGCCCTTTGCGTTCCAGGGTACGTTGCCTCTTTCGAACGGTTTCCGCACCCCGGCAGGCACTGGCCCTGGCGGGCCCCGTCTCCCGTGCTGACAGCTCCTTGAGGCGCGCGTGGAACACAGCGCGTCGTCGACACGGGTCTGGTCCTGATGCTCGCCGTCCGATCAGGACCATCGGACGGCGAGCCCATAATGCTCGCCGTCCAGAGGCCCTCGCCAACGGTGGCCGGAAATCGCCCTGCGACTCCCGACGCACCGGGATCACCCTGCTATTCATCTGTGCTCACGAACAACACAAGGTGGATATCCCACCCATTTTCAGTGCCGGATTAAGCCAGCAGGGGGCCTGCAGCAAATATTACTTGGGGGCTCCTTAAAACCTAAAACCTTCCTAAAATTAAAATATCAAATTAAAACTTCATTGCCTTATAGCGGGGTAGTTGGCACGGTTTTAGATCAACTAGAGACAGCAGTAATAGAAAATGATGGTCATAATTTATGTCCGTGACTACAACAGGACCACCGACGCCAATCGCTTCCATATTTGGAAAATAATTTGTAATCAAATAGCATTATTTGATACTGTAACCAAAAAAAAATGGTATCTTCCTAGTTTTAGAGAAAATTGACTTTGAAGGTGGTCCCGCGGTAGTAACTCTATTTTCAGCGGGACCACCATGAGCGCCGAAAAACGGAGCATACTACAGCTATTCAAAGTGAAAAATAATTAGTACCCTTATTTATTTATTTATTTGATAGGTACACCAACGTCTCTTATATTAATGTCTCTAGTGTATAGGTATACACTAGAGACATTAATATAATAAAAATAACATATGCATTGAGTTATGGTGAATTAGTCACATACAGGCGTACACAGCACTTAGGTACGTAAAAAAATTGCTTTTTATACATACGTTTTAACAAGATTCTTTACTCGTGAGGATAGAAAAACTAAATTAGAAACAAAAACAAGACATTTAGTAAAAAACAAAATCTATTCTATTCTATATTTTTATATGACAAACAAAGCCGATGTCGACTATTCTGCTAATGTCTAAAGTGTATTGGAAAAGAAAGTGTGAAAAAAAAAATATAATAGAAATTAAGCACCATTTACACGATGCGAGTTTCTCGAACGTTTTGGGGTGAAAAGTCGCATACGACTATCGGATGCGATAATCTTGAGGCGATTATTGCATCCGCACGTTTATATTGAACCAATAAACAAAAACTCGGACACGAGTATGTCATACGATAATCGTATGGCGATTATCGTCAAGAGTTCTGTTTTCTTATACGTGATTAATAAAAAAAACAGAACTGAAAAATTATATTTGCCGAGAAATCAACGATTATAACTTTCGCGCGCTCGTTCAGCAGGAGCACGACTTTGAATGATGATTGCAAGCTTGAGGAGCTTGTCGCTTTACTCAAACCTATATAGAACATTAGTACCCTCTAAAATAAAATTAGTACACAAATTCCCAAATTAGTACTCTAGTAGTATACGCCATTGATGTGGTGGCGTAAGTCACGGTGTTAAAATTTAATTTCAAGATTTCCCTACCGGCCAAGTGCGAGTCGGACTCACACACGAAGGGTTCCGTACCATGAACCTTAATTCTTTATTATTTGTTGTTATAGCGGCAAATTTGAACTGTCTATTTATTAGGCCTGTGCCTTGAGTTTTGCGGGCAGCGGCAGCGCGGGAGCGGGGTGGGCAACGTAGACCCGTTTTTGATAACTAACGTTGGTGATAACTTCGATTAATACAAATAAAAAATATATGAAAAAAATTCGTCTAAATTTTTTCATACAAAACGGCAATTTCATAGGTAACGACCTATTATTATTAAGATTAAGAAGCTGCGCGGGTCAACTAGTATTAGTATAATAGAGTATAGATAAAAAATGGTTGAAATTGGTTTTGTAGTATGGGGATGCGTGGGCTGTGGTTGTTAGTGAAGATGATGATGATGAACTATAGAAAACGCGATATCAATTAGTGATATCGCGCTTTCTAAATATAAAACCATAAAAGTTTTCGACTAAAATATATCGATCTAATTCTTGTTCATCATCACCATCATATGAACCGAAAGACGTCCACTGCTGGAATTAGGTCTTCCCCAAGTGTCGCCACAACAACCGGTCCAGTGCGTCTCGCATCCATCGGCTACCCGCTACCCTTACTAAGCCACCATTCTACCTTGTGAGAGGCCTTTCATCGCTTTATCTTTCGGTATGCGGTCGCCACTCCAGAAATTTTCAGCCCCGTCGACCATCTGTTCTGCGGGCAATGTGCCCTGCCCACTGCCACTTCAGTTTGGCGATCCTTTGGGCTTGATTATCTTGCGGATGTCATAAAGAGTATTGTGGATATCGTCATTCCTGGATTCGATCAGGCAAGGAAATTCCAAGCATGGCCCTCTCTATTGCCCTTTGAGTGACTTTAAGTCTGATGAGACCCGTTGTAAGCGACCACGTTTCAATACCATAAGTGGCACTGGCAAATCGTATAAGTTCAAGTGAATTACTGCGGGTCTAAAAAGGCCACTTTAGCAGTATCAGAAAGCACATCACGCTACCCGTCACTGTCAAATTTTCCCAATCAACCTTGAACCTAATGCGTTAGCGATAAAGATGAAAATGAGTTTTAAGTACCAGATTGTTTATGAGTCTGATATGATTCTGCTAAAGTAAAAACAACCACGGCACAACAGCAACAACGTATTACCCATATTTGCTAAATAAAATTCTATTCTATTCTATTAGACACAAGGTCCACATCACATGACTTGTCATTAACATTATCTCTATTTGTGGTTTCTAACAACATTATTTTCATTATGTATATTGTTCAAACCAATGAAATACGTCATTAGTTCAAGTTTACCACTTATCGAGTAGGCACAGACGCCAGCAGATCAAGCTACAACACTCTGTGAAACTTTAATAGATTTTCAACCTTATCTCTGAAGCGGTTAGGTTCAAGGTTGATTGGGAAAATTTTACAGTTTCGGGTAGTTTGACGTGCTGGCTCTACCGACCAAAATTCTGTACTTTACCGACCAAAATTGATTTTTAATTAACACTGTTCTATTCTCGTTGGCATTGAAACTAATAAAAATATTTGTTCTTGTTCGGGGATAAGGCAAACAATAATGTATATTATGTACTACGTATATTACGTGTGTATTACGTATGTTTATTATCTATACTATATACTAATACTTTCAAGCTGAAGAGTTTGTTTGTTTGGTTAAACGCGCTAATCTCAGGAACTACAGGTACGAATAAAAAAATTATTTTCGCCCATTTATCGAGGAAGCCTCTAGGCCATAATATAACACCACCCACTACGTAACGGCGAGCTCATCTATCCTGATGCATTCTACACATAATTTTGACCCGTCCAATCCTACTTCAGCATCTAAATTTGCATTGCTGTTGACGGCCATATTGCGCGTTATCGCGGTTCTGTGGGGCCAAATCTGACTGGTTTCTGGTTACGAGGCTTTAGACATAGACACGGGAAAAAATGCCGACTCCCAACAAGTTTGAGCAAGATAATAGGTCTTTACCTATGAAATTGCCGTTTTGTATGAAAAAATTTAAACGAATTTTTTTCATGTATTTTTTATTTGTATTAATCGAAGTAATCACCCATGCAATCAATGCATCTTTGCCAACGCAGTGGCAGTTTATTGATGCCCTTCTTAAAGAAATCAGCTGGACGGGAGGCAACAAATTCTTCAAAGGCATTTTGTACTGCCTCTCGGGTATTGATTTTTTTTCCCGCCAAGAAGTTATCCAAATTCTGGAAAAAGTAGTAGTCTGTAGGCGCAAGGTCTGGTGAGTAGGGCGGATGACGGAGAGCTTCCAACCCCAGTTCTTGCAACTTGGAGACCGTCTGCTGTGCAGTATGAGGTCGCGCGTTGTTGTGCAGGAGTAGCGGAGACGAGCGATTGACCAATGCTGGTTGGAGATGTGCCAGCTTCTCCATCATTGTGTTCAGTTCTTCACAGTACACATCTGCAGTAATGCTCACCCCGTTTGGTAAGAAGCTGTGATGAAACACACCGGCGCTAGACCACCAAACAGTGACCATCACTTTTCTAGGGGTAAGTTTTCGTGTAGGGCATTGTTTAGGTGCTGAACTAGGATCCAACCAACTTGCTGAGCGCTTGCGGTTATCAAACAGAATCCATTTTTCATCGCAGGTAACAATGCGGTTCAAAATTCCTAAATTTGTGTGTCTGTTGAGCAGTGCAAGGCACGTCTCGACGCGTACTTTGCGTTGGTGGTCATTGAGTTAGTGGGGCACCCATTTGTCAAGCTTGTTCACCTTTCCAATTTGACGCAAATAGACCAATATTGTTTTGACGCTAACGTCGATTAACTGCTAATTCAGCCGTAGATTGTGTATCATCAGCTTCCACAATCGCCTTTAATTCGTCATTGTCGACCAAAGTCTTCGGACGACCGCGAGGTTCATTTTTCAGGTCGAAATTTCCAGAACGGGAGCGAGCAAACCAATAACAGGTGGTGCGTTGGTTTGTAGTGTTAGCTCCGTAAACGTCGTTGACGTTGCGTGCCGCTTGTGCCGCGTTGCTGCCACGACGGTATTCATATTCCATAATTACTCGAATTTTTAACGTATCCATGATGACGGAAAAGATTGAAATGCGATGAAAATGTAACACTAATCAATAAACAAATGACTACTTTTGGAAAAAACAAAACATGTTTTTAAAATAAAATTAATTTGAAATTAGAATTCTTAGCCAAACAAAAATTATTTTGATTTGAAATGGCCAGTACTGCAGAACGGCAATTTCATAGGTAAAGACCTAATATAAATAGTTAAGATATGAAAATAACGTTAAAACTGACAGCGCCATTACGTGGCGTCGCCACAGACGCGGGGTATTGACGCGAGGCCGTCTCAGGGCCTCGAAACAGTAGACCGGCTCCTAACCTTCGGTGCGCAACTTGGCCCCTGAAGGAGTCTCAAGATTCCAAACTGATGGTTTGCCAGAGGACGATAGATCGTAGCATTCTAGGTATGAGTTATCGGAATATATGAGAACGAACGGAAGAGGGAGTACACCTGTGTCTGCGCACACATTTTTGCACTAGGTATATTATGTCTGGCGCCGATAGCTAGTCTGCGTTGACAATGGCCGCCATGACCGAAATTGGTCAGGAGGATTATATTATATAATATAATCCTCCTGACCAATTTCGGTCATGGCGGCATGTATGTATTATATGGTAATCAGTGCTTGTTGCCAGTGATGACATATGGAACTGAAACGTGGTCGCTCACATTGGACCTCATCAGAAGGCTCAAAGCCACTTAAAGGGCAATGGAGAGGGCAATGCTTGGAGTTTCCTTTCGTGATCTATGCAGCAATGATGATATCCGCAAGAGAACCAAGGTTACCGACGTAGCCCGAATGATCTGGATGAAGTGAAGTGGATGGGGCAGAAAAGTTCTGGAGTGGCGACCATTTACCGTAAGACGCAACGTTGGAAGGCCTCGGTTGCGGGTAGCCGATGGATGTAGCGACGCTTGGGGGAGGCCTATGTCCAGCAGTGGACGTCTTTCGGCTGATATGATGATGATGGTGATGACTAGATAATCACAACGATCGAATACGTTTTACCACGATTCGCTCCAAAACAGGGATCGCCGATGTGGGCCACAACGATTTATTAAATAACATTAAGGTTTGATCCTTTTATTCAATTTCTTAAGTGATGAGAGATGGCTTTTCTTTTATTCTAGTACCAATTTTATTAAATTTAATTCGGTCCGTCCATTGTTTGCCTCCCGGTAAAGCTGTTATAATTATTATACTAGGTACCTAGCTACCTACTTACCTAATTACTATTATTTACCAAGTACTGAAAAAAATACGATAAATATGTATATAAGTATGACGTAATATACATTTACTAAAGATTCTAAAAAATATGACCATACATTTTTACCCAAACAAAATAAAAACGATTAGCCGAAAACTCCGCACAAACTAAAATCCGCGACAATTAGGTATCCGTATTCTGTAAATTACTGAATCAGCGTCCACCCGGTATTTATCCAGTACACGCATTAAGGTTCAACACGGAACTGACATCGCCTTTATTATCCAAAAAAAGCACGAAAAAATAACGCCACGTACCATCAAAACCGGCAGACATTACCGTAAAAAAGAATCTTTTTCCCCTTTCTAAAAAGGCCTGTTTCAGTTTTTTCATCCGAACCGAGGGTACGGCCGTATATTTATGCAAAAATACAAAAAAGCGGACAAGTGCGAGTTAGACTCTTACACGAAAGGTTCCGTACCATAAACAAAAAAAAAATACGTTTCTTGTATGCCAGTGGCTCGGCTCTACTTTGCTGTCGTCTTTACAATGATAGTAGCTGCCCTGTACCCCTATTCTAACAACATTTTCGTATCTCGACAGCGGAATCCGAGGTGAGTATCAAATTACGTCAAACGTAAGACCTTTATGTTGTGTGTTATAAAGCTCACTTTGTGAGGTTTGTCACTCAGGTGAAGCTCGATAGCAAAATTGTTATTTACAGAACTGACTAGCAGCCAGTTTCTTGCGAAGCGCATCATACAAAAAACCGGCCAATTGCGAGTCGGACTCTTACACGAAGGGTTCCGTACCATAAGCCAAAAAAATACGTTTTTTGTTTGGGAGCTCCCTTTATCTTTTATTTAAATTTAATTTTTATAATTTGTTGCTATAGTGCAACAGAAAGACACACTGAAAATTTCATGTTTCTACCTATTACGGTTCTTGAGATACAGCCCGCTGACAAACACACGGACGGACAGATGGACGGACAGACAGACAGCGGAGGAATTGGATTCCTTTGGTTATTGTTTGGGTACGGAACCCTAAAAAAAGCTCTATCAGGTAAATGGTGGGTGTCTCAAGTCTAATGAGAGTGAAGAAGCATCCATATTTGACACCTTCGCCCGTTGTGTTTTCTAAGAAAACTGGCGTGCGGAATGGAAATTAGGGTTCAGTGTGTGTGACAGGTTTTTAGGTCGAAATAAAAAAGGTACTGGTGGTAATCAATAATAGCCTATTCTGTGATATGTGGGTTGATTATTTTATTAAATAGTGCCACTTTTGAATTTTCAAGGAGCCAGTGGGTACTAAATATGATGCTAGTTGAACGTTGAGAAGAACGTGAAAGTAACTCCATGGACATGTTTAAAAAATACTGTTGGATTAATATCGAGGAGCTCGTGGCTAGATAATAACAGCCGCATAGGTCGATCTTCAAGGTTAAGCAACGCTTGCCAAGGTTTGTCTGTGGATGGGTGACTGTCTTAACATAACGAGCACGTTAACCGTTGGTCCCGGCTGTCA
The DNA here is from genome assembly GCA_950371165.1 of Lacanobia oleracea. Taxonomy (NCBI): domain Eukaryota; kingdom Metazoa; phylum Arthropoda; class Insecta; order Lepidoptera; family Noctuidae; genus Lacanobia; species Lacanobia oleracea. Next base: position 5,314,064 of record OX493406.1, on the reverse strand, counting down.
TTTGTAGATCTTTTGCAGTCGTTACGGATAGTCAGGAGCCAGTAAAAATCTGACTCCAGTCTTGCCATGAAGTACCGTGTTACCCAGTTAATGGGTTGTGGAGGTCTGGTAGGCAGCCGCTCCGCGTAAAATACTGGTATTCAGCTAAATCCAGCTTGACTGGAAGCCGACCTCAACATAGTTGGGAAAAAGCTAGGCAGATGATGAGGTGATGTTGGATTAGTATCGGTAAAGATCGAGTTTGGGTTTGATAGCATGACCTCTATTGTTATTATATTTTAGGAAAATGGGAATTAATCAAATGACTTCTTCTGCTCTGGGTGGAGCGGAAGGGAGTGTCAGATTCTTACTGACTAATACCCATCCGTGTTCCTCCTAATTCTCTATGCGTTTCAGGGCGCGGTGACTCCTTCGAACTAATTCCGCAACCCTGGTTGATCTTGACCTCTTTACTGACCGACTCAGTGGTCGTCTTTAGCTTAATTCAATTTAATTTTATTCTAAAAGTGCCTACTAAGTCTTGTTGCCAGTTCAATTGCTTGCTAATTAAGTATGAGAATCCAGTTCAGGCAGTGGAAATTGTAAACCCGGACTTGCAGTAATATCTATTCTTGAATCACAACTTCCTCAGAGTCCAGAGTTCCAGACAAGACCTTAGCATGTTTACAAAGTGGCAATATGTTAGCGATAAAGATTGTCGACTCATTTCATTTCTTGCCTATTTATGGACTTTTTTGTCTGAAAAAAATTTTTTTTTTTAAAGCTTTATACGCGCATATCCCGTAGAATTTTCGGGAAAACGTCTCTCTTAGTGCTCCACTACACGCCCCAAGAAACCTCCATGACAAATTTTGTCTTCCAATTTCAATTACTAGTAGTTGTGGCGGTGCGTTGTCTGTCAGGCAGTCACTGTACCGGAAGAATTTTATATATTAGGATACCGAAAAGTCACGTGCACATTTTGGCACTTCAAGAATTGCTTTCGCCGCTAGAATGTCACTCTGTCTAGAGACCCTTATAATAACCAACCTAGGAAGCATCTAATTAAGTAGAATAATAAACTCAATTTCATGAGGAAGCGTCCGCCAGTATATTTTCTAAGGAATTTTCATTTTAGACCATAAGTCCGAAGTGCGGGACTCGTAAAAATCCGCACCTCCTTCTAAAATTTAATAATATGTTGCAATAAAGAAAAGTTCTGTCCGAGGATCATAGAAAGGTGGATAAGCCATAGATCGAGATTAAAAAGACAACTCGGCTACTAACTAGTGTCAGGTTTTCTTAGATCTCTGACGAACACAATACGACCTACTTATTTTCTGAGTGATACCATCACTGCAATTCTATTAATTTTCCAAGAACGTTCGCATTCGCTTCTCAAAGGCATTCGGTCAAAAAATAATGCAAAATAGAGGTGTTTTAGTTGGTGACAGTTTGCGAATGAGATGCTAATTGCTTAAAAGAAGATGCGAAAGTTACTGAAAAGTTATAGAATTGGCTCTCCAAAGGCCAATTCTCGTGCTTCTTTAAAAAAAGCCTTCAAATACAACCCGCAATAAAATTTCAGCGACAATTAATGTCAATTTATCGAAATGTATGCAAAATTAAGGTGCGCCGCAGTTTGCTACTGTGATGCGAACGCTCCTTAAAAATACGAGGTTTTACCCTGAAGATATTATTCGAAGATCCAAATTTTATTTACTCCTCCTTTATCATTATGTTGCTTAGATGACGAATGGTGGTTAAAAGATCCAAGAACTTAGGTTTTATTAGTGACTACCCTACATCTATGAAATATTTAAGTTATAATTTTTGCGACAACTATTGTTACTGGTCGTATGTTTTAAGTGCAATTATGTTGTAACTTGTAATGTTGGTTTAAAAAATCTCATGTGTGTTAAATGAATTATTTTGATGGCACGATGGCGAAGTGGTTGAGCGATTGAGTGCTGCGCAGCGTGTCGCTGTTTCGATTCCCGCTCGGAGCAAATACTCGTATGGCATGGCCTACAGATAGTTGTTCTGGGTCTGTCTGTTTGTGTATGTGTGATCATATGTGCGCTGCGATCCCCGCGCGCCTCAAAGAGATGTCAGCACCGAAGACGGGGCCCGCTAGGGCAAGTGCCTTAGTACCCAAGTGGGACTGCGGAATCTGTTCGAAAGATGTACCGTAGCCCTGGAACGCAAAGGGCACTAGGATAGGTTGTAGTCAGTAAGAGTCTGACACTCCCTCCTGCTTCACCTAGAGCGGGAGGAGTCATTTGATGATTTCCCACCCTTAAAAAAAAAGAGTGATTATATGTACGTAAAACGCACCCACGGAAATTCCTAGTGGGCAAAGTTTAAAAAACCCACTTGTTTTGTGGGGAATAAAGATATTTGAAACCTCAAAAATTTAGTTTTTATACCACATCTTCCATACTTATAAACTCCAAGTCTTTTCATGTCTACTTATTATTTTTTATCGCGTTACGTGGACGTGGCTGGCGACAATTCCTCTTAATGCTCTCGCTATGAATTTTGTATGAGGTATGAACATTGCATTCATGTTTTTTAAAGGAGCCTGTTAGGTATCCGTATGGTTGATGTACTAGATTTCAAAGATAGAGGGAGAGTTGCTTCATGATACTTTCAAGGTATTACAGGTCAGTAAACTACACTTCGATTTTTTTTTAAATGCATTTTTCTATGGGCGGATATTTAAATTCAGTAGTTATTTTGAGTTAAAAACTTGTCAAATCTAATTTGAGAGCCAAACTTTGACGGATTTCAGCCTAGAGTTTGATATATCATCATATCAGCCGAAAAACGTCCACTGTTGGACATAGGCCTCCCTCAAGTGTCGTCATAACAACCAGTCCTGTGCGACCCGCATCCATCGGCTACCCGCGACTCTTACCAGGTCATGGGTCCATCTGGTGGAAGGCCTTCCAATACTGCGGTTACACTACAACTTTTTGGCCATCGGCGTCGATCATCTGTTCTAGTTAGTTCTAGAGTTCGACAAATACTCAACTTGAAATGCTTAATGATGAAATCGGGAGTAAGCTATTTTACTTATATCTACTTAAGTATCATCATCATCTGCCTAGTCTTTTCCCAACTATATTGGGGTCGGCTTCCAGTCAAGCCGAATTTAGCTGAATACCAGTATTTTACGAGGAGCGACTGCCTACCAGACCTCCACAACCTACTACTACTGCTACTGTACTTCATGGCAAGACTGGAGTCAGATTTACTGGTTTCTGACTATTCGTAACGACTGCCAAAGATCTACAAATGACAGCCGGGATCAACGGCTTAGCGTACTTTCCAAGGCACGGAGGAAACTAGATATGTTAAGATGGTCACCCATCCACAAACCAACTTTGGCAAGCGTTTTAACCTTGAAGATATATATCTACCTAAGTATGACTTTGGAAAAAAATAGCAATGTGTTTCCTACAACATTTTGCGGATGAATAGTAGCCCAATTTTGGCGCTTGTACTTTGATGTTCATGTAAGTAATCATATAACTTACATATATGAATATGAATTTGGGTTGTGGAGGTCTGGTAGGAAAACGCTCCTCGTAAAATACTGGTATTCAGCAAAATCCGGCTTGACTGTAAGCCGACCCCAATATAGATGGGAAAAGGCTAGCCAGATGATGATATGAATATGAATTTGGGAATTAATTTTCCAGTACACTGGTTGAATTGAAAAACCCCATTATCTTTTAGAAAATGGAAAAAAAACTGGTCAAATGCGAGTCAAACTCGCGTGCAAAGGGTTCCGAACGAATTTTTTTAACATGTTTTTTTACACTATAGACTTCCTATAGATTTTCCTGTAATTTTAAGGTAAAAATCTATTATCTCCATTTATTTTAAATTTTAGGCTCAGTAGTTTGAATAATAATAATAATAATGGTCATTTTTCGCCTTATTTCTTGAATAACTTCAAAATCTTTTATTTTAAAATTTACAACCCTCACAGTAAGCCCTTTCATTTGATATGTCACACGATACGATACAGTTTGAAAAACTTTTTTTTACTCCCACACTAAAAACTTATTTATTTACGTAAAGCGTCCGTGTTTGGGTCACAGTACATATGTGTACCCGATTTCAACAGAATCGGTTCAGTAGATTCGGCGAAAACTGGCTGTAACAGACGGACATACAGACAGACACCCGAGTGATCCTATAAGGGTTCCATTTTTTGTTCGGAACCCTAAAACCTTTGCAAAATACGAACAAAATCCTCGTAACACAGTGGTTTTAAACCCAAAGCATCTCTTGTTCCTAAAAGCACTATATCCTTTGTGACGGGCTCTTCCACAGAGTAACGAGATGCCACGCTGGACTGACCCATGCACAACGAACCGGATGGGAGTCTAAGGCGCTTGTCTCACCGCCGGCGATCAGCGAGTAGCGAGTGAAAAGTTTCGATTCCGGCCCGCACTATAGGTTGAAATTACCGCAGTTCGGTTGTTCTGACCACCAAGTGAGCATCGCCGAGCGAGTGTCGCTGAGCGAGTAGCTCTTGTCGCTGCGATCAACTAGAGGTAAGAGCCGCTCGCCGGCAGTGTGAACAGCCAGCTATCGACTATGAATGTATACGTCTCTATTACTCACACGAGATATATATTTTTTGTCCCTTTCCTCAGCTAGCAAATGGTCGACAGCTACTCGCTGCCTCCCCGGTGACATATTAGCCGAATTTTACCCGAGAGTGTACGCGTATGCTCGTGGATGCGTGAGTATGCGCTAAGACTGTGCATACTCGGCACACCGTTGTCATTCGTCTTACAATTTGTCCAGAGTCCGACCGGAAGCGAATATGCATGGAGTAGCGCGCATGCTCGCACAGTCGCGTTTCTGCGCGCTACCTTTCACATGTAGTCACTTCGATTCTCCTTCTTTGGGGGAGGCCTATGTCCAGTAGTGAACGTCTTTCAGCAGATATGAGCCAAAGCCTCGCATTCCAGGATGATGTGGTGGGCTGATTCAGTTTCGCATGTATTTAGATCGAAGATAATTCTTGCGCCTTTCTAGTCTACCTAGGGTTGACGTGTGGTATTTATTGTGTGGCCACGAATATTATTAGTAATAACTGGTGCTGCGTCTGTCGCTCTTTGCTCTGTGGACACTCCGCAGCGCGCCCATTTGTGAGTTAGAAGAAATGCATTGTAAATGCAAAGTTTATAATTAAGTCTTGGAGAGAATGAGTTTTTATTTAAAATAAATAATTTTATGCAGGTACTTATTGTTTTTAAACTTTAAATATTTCCACCACAATATTTAGTTTTAAACATTATTATTAACTATGTTAAAAACTAGTTGATACTCGGTAACCGGGCTGGGTCGAAAGGAAACGCACTCAAGGTAGAACAACGGCAAGATGGTCAGCCTCAACATCATGAAGGCTGTTGGAGGCAGCATGCACAGAGTGATCCACACTGCAGAAGACAGCATGACTTGGAGACGCGTCGTATGTGGTCTCGATCCTGAGCAGTCAGGGAACGACAGAGAAGTAGAGAGAAACAACTTAAAGAACTATTTTCAGTGCAGTACAACTATCTTCTTAATGTCGTTCGGCAAACTTCGTGTTTCGTCGGATTTCTATCAGCCGCTCTTTGCACTTGGTGCAGATCAGACGCTCTCAATCCAATCAAATTGGTAGTATATAGAGTTGTATATACTCTTTTAACTTAATGTAATTTATTTCAAAAATAGAAGAAAGCTTGTTTTTATTCGAATACCTATGCGATGCTTGCTTTCCCTGTCCCTCACTAAAAAAATACTTGCACTGTACATAGAGGTAAATGTTAAGGATGAGTGACGTTTCAGCCAATTTTTATATAATTTGTTTCTAAATTATACAAAAAAAAAAATAAACCAATAAAGGTGTTCTGAAAAGTTTTTGTTAAAATGGTTTTTTATTTAAACATAGCGTGCCGGTGTGATGTTATGTTGTTAACTGGTGTAAACAATCAACAACATGCGATTTCAGAAATCCCGATCCATTTGCTATCATTTATCGAAGATTTCGTTGCCTGCCTCCAAAGTTCTTCATCAGATCTTTCCCAAATTTAAATGGGATCAGTCCGAGAAAATACTCTTCCAAACAAAAAAAGAATCATCCAAATCGGTTAACAATTGGCGAAAATATCGCCGAACAAACATTTTTCATGGGATCCCATCATCAGATGCTGACTTATACCTTCCATCATCAGCTCAGCAACACAAGATGATGATTACCAGGCACAAATATCTGAGTTGCGTTAGAAAGTTTATGTAAAACATTGTATGTGCTTATAAAATTTGAGGGTTTTCGTCGATTTTCATGGGATCCCATTATCAGATTTTGACTTGGTGACAATAGGACCACCTCAGTATAGGCTTTCGAATAAAAAAAATAATTTTAAAATCGGTCCAGAATTCTCGGATAAATCGGTGAACATACATAAAAAAAATACATACAGCCGAACATAGAACCTCCTCCTTTTTGAAGAAGTCGGTTAAAAATATAAGTCGTTTGCAAACGTTTGTGAAGCGAAAATCTGAGCAAAAATTTTACGATACCACATGGGTAGCCCATGGTCATCATCATCAGGTTCATATCAGCCGAAGAACTGGACACAGGCCTCCTCCCCCAAGTGTCGCCATAATAACTGGTCCTGTGCGTCTCACATCCATCGGCAAACCACGACCCTCACCAGGTCATCGGTCCTTTTCCAGCCCATGATCTAGATAAGCATATTGAGGAGCTCGTGGCTAAATCATAACAGCCGCACGGGTTGATCTTTAAGGTTAGTGGTTAGGTAGTCTGTGGATGGGTGACCGTCTTAACATAACGAGTTTCCTCCGTGCCTCGGAAAACACGCTAAGCCGTTGGTCCCAGCTGTCATTTCTAGATCTTTAGCAGTCGCTACGGATTGTCAGAAGCCAGTAAATCTGACTCCAGTCTTGGCAAGATGTACCGTGTTACCCAGTTAATGGGTTGTGGAGGTCCGGTAGGCAGTCGCTCCACGTAAAACACTGGTACTCTGCTGAATCCGGTTTGACTGGAAGCCGACCCCAATTTAGTTGCGAAAAAGGCTAGGCCGATGGTGATGATCTAGATAAGCATATTCCGGAAGTACTCCTTGAATTACTCCCAACCAACACGCGCAAGAAGCTACTGGCATAACCGAGCAACGCATAGAGACTGGCGATAATGAAACTTAGGTCATCATGACCAGGTCACAAAAATACTGCTGGCCGCGATATCTTATCGACTTCCGCAACTCAAAAAAATAAAGATTTCTTTATGCAACGCATGACATTCGTCTCGACCATCACATCAAAGGCCCTTGTGTTTCTTTTCTGGTTTTTTCCTTTTAATTCACGTGATAGGGAAGCTGCATGTGCAGGAAATGGTTAAAGGTCAGCACACAGCGACGTGGGATGCTACGCGCTTTTTAAAGGTTCCATAACTCAAAAGGAAAAAACGGAATCCTTGTATGATCATTCTGTTGTCCGTCCGTCTGTCTGTAAATACCCTTTATCTCGGGAAGGCGTGGAGGTATCGAGTTGAAATTAAAACCATTCCCAAGTCTACAGTCCCTTGAAGCTGTGCAAAAATCAAACTTCTAAATCGACGTAAAAAAAGATGCGGCTGTTTATGCCGCAAAAAACGTATATTTCAACACTCTCAAGGTAATCAAAATTCATAGGTTATTTTTCGTTATCCTAAGAAATTTGGCAAGAAATATCGTCTTATATTACAAGTATAGGAAATAGTCTGAAAACTATACATTTTCAATGAAATCATACAAAATAGTCTTTATTTAAAGTAATATTTGCCTACAAAATTGTACGGAACCCTCGGTGGGCGAGTCCGACTTGCAGTTGTCCGGATTTTTTCTCGAAGCTTTTCGCGGAGCCGTGCTGCGTAGCACGAAACAACTGGACTGGTGAAAATAAACTTAACTTTAACTTTTCAAATAAACTGCCTCGTCGGCCTAGTGGTTGCCACCAACGCTAAGGCTGAGCATGGGGTCATGGGTTTGATTCCCAGGTCGGAATAGTGTTTTTTCTATCAGAAACCTTTCAGTAGCAGTTTGGAGTGTGAACTTGCACCCCTGTTGACGGAAAAAGCTTGCTCAGATACGTTTCGAAATTTTTAATTTCTGTTTTTTCAACTACTTGTAAAACTTTTAAACTTATTTAAAGCATATCAGTTTCGAGACAAAACCAAATAATGATAATTTTCACTTGGTAACGAGATCGAAGGCTTGATGGTGGAGCTAGGCTATCGTAATAACATTGACAACAACACCAAATTGAATTTACGTGAAGCTATTATGTACATTTTAGGCCCTTATTAATTTCCAAACGTCCCGCATCAAGGTCTAAGGCTCAAATCACACCGAGATGGCAGCGAAGCGGCGAGCAGTTTCAGTGTCATATAATTTTAAACTTTATCTTCATTACTATAACACATATAAACGCGGGAGTCGTCAGGGTGCTCGTGGAGTCGCGAGCGGCCGCGCGACCATTTCAAGTTTCTCAAGCGATCAAGCGATACTATGTGTTATATTAATGAAGATAAAGTTTAAAATTATATGACACTGAAACTGCTCGCCGCTTCGCTGCCATCTCGGTGTGACTTGAGCCTAAGAGTAAGGTTGATTTCTCTACAAATTATTACAGACTTAAAGTACGTGACGATTGGAGGCAGTCGTGTGTGCAAGACAATATTCATGTGCTTAATGCATTAGCATGTCATCATTCTATATGCCAAACGTTTTTAGGGTTTCGTACCCGAAGGGTAACCAACGGAACCTTATTACTAAGCCTCCGCTGTCCATCCGTCCGTCTGTCTGTCAGCGGGCTGTATCTCAAGAACCGTAATAGGTAGAGAGTTGAAATTTTCACAGATTGTGTATTTCGATTGCCGCTATAACAAAAAATAATAAAAATTAAGATTTATGTTACGGGACCCATCGTGTTCGAGTCCAACTCGAACTTCGCCGGTTTTTTTTTATTATTGATAGGCACGCGTTTGACCTAGACTACTTACGTTTCTCGAACTATGTTGGGATTGCAGTATCTAGAGTCAATATTTTCCTTATTTTCATTTTGTGTAAAATCTAGATAGTCTCAAAATGTTTATTTGGGACTCGTACAAGACAGACAAAAAGTAAATTATATTAAAAACGAGCACTGCTTAAAAAATTACAACACAACACAACAACACACAATTACAACATGGATTTAATCTGTGCAATGCCAAAAAGGTCCCTATCTTAGCATTATGTTGTGATATTAAGTTACACTTCAACATAAGGTGCAGTTGAAAACCAGCGTCAGGCAGCGCCTAGTTGTCTGGCATTTTGCTGAACTGGACCTATTGGCGCAGCCGCGGGGCACACGATGTTTTTGTTTTAAAAATCAATTTGCATTTCCTTTTGTTGTTACAAACATTGTGTGATTCCGTGTGTGCCAAATAAATTAGTTTTCTTTCTTTCTTTCTTCTTTTCATTAAAAAAAATATGACAGCACAGGTATTCAAGTGCAGTTCTATCAGCGAATGCGATTGTGGAAATTTATACTAATATAATAAAGTTGAAGTGTTTGTTTGTTTGAACGCGCTAATCTCTGGAATTACCAGTCGGATTTGGAAAATTCTTGTTGTATATGATAGCCACATGAATGTGACGAAGGCTTTAAGCTATACGGGAACGGACAAAATAGGATATGCGCGAACGAAGTCGTGGGAAAAAGCTAGTGACAAAATATAGGATATTGATCACCTGACATAATCATTGGACAGCGTCTATTAATCCCATACATTTTCGACTTTTCCACACCACGCTAACGCTGACAAAATGTCACTTGAGTACAGCCTCTGAGCTTTCTTACCCACTAGCGGTTGGCCGCAGGGCCGGCTAGCCGCTTTTCCTGTTTAATATGCAACCGCTGGTGATTGTACGTACTTATTTTATTTATAGCTTTATTATTCCAAACAATTTTTATATTTTCATATTTTATGTACTCGTAATAATTAATTATTGTCTGGGCCCTATAGGGTGGAAAGCCTCCTCCATCATTTTCCATATTTCTTTGTCTTGGGCAGTGTCCATCGAGTTCCTTCCAGCTGTTTTTATAATATCATCAGCCCATCTTTTTCTTTGTCGTCCTTTTTTCCTTTTGCCAATGGGACCTGGCCATTTCGTAACAAGTAGTGTCCATCTTTTGTCCCGGTACCTGGCTAGGTGGCCCGCCCATTTCCATTTCAGTGACATATTATATAGCATGTTGTAGAGCATCTTTGAGTTGAGTTTTATTACGTATTTCGAAGCATCTTATAATATATTATTATATTATAAGATGCTTCTTTCCATGGCAAGTAAAAATCCTGTCTTGCCAACATGCCATTGTATGTACTTAACCGCCATTAAATGATAAGCGATTGCATATTAAACTGGAAACGCGCGGTTGGCCGCCCGCGCGGTTGGCCGCCCGCGCGGTTGGCCGCCCCCGCGGCTGGCCGCTAGTGCGTAGGAGCACTGAGGCTTTGCGTTCTAGTTCCAGGGCCGTGGTGACTCTTTCAAAAAAATTCCGAAACCCTAGCAGGTACTTTTCATCCTTTTTTTTTATGGATGGGAAATCATCAAATGACTCCTTCCGCTCTGGGCAAGGCGGAAGGGAGTGTCAGACTCTTACTGACTAAAACCCATCCGTGCTCCTCCTAATGCCCTTTGCGTTCCAGGGCTGCGGCGTCTCTTTCGAACGGATTCCGCACCCCGGCAGGCACTGGCCCTAGCGAGCCCCGTCTCCCATGCTGACAACTCCTTGAGGCGCGCGTGGAACACAGCGCGCCGCCGACCCGGGCCTGGTTCTGATCGGACGGCGAGCCACCCAATGCTCGCCGTCCGCAGGCCCGAGGTACTTTTCATCCTGCGAGTATACTCGACTTTCACACGGACAAAGGCAACACAAGCTAGTGGTAAAAATTACGATGCATAAATGTTAAATACGTGTCACTGCAGTGAAGGGACCGGAGGGCACAAGGTTGGTTAGACAATCATTATTATTTTTATCTGAGAGTATCTGATAGACCTTGGATTACCAAGCACTCGTAGTAATTGCACGTTGTATTATTTATTACACAAATGCACCTACTGGCGAGGTAGGTACTGTTTTCGAGCGGCTTTAGACAAAGTGACATTCTATCACGCGATTGTGGAAATCTCAAAATGCCAATAGTTTGGGATTGACCACGTGACGTGGCAATCCACCCGGTGCTTTGTTAAATAAAACACCCGAAAACCACCCAATTTTCTGGGGTGTTTGAAAGAAAGAAGAAAGAAATAGCGCATGACGCATACCAAAAAAGAAATAAAAATTAAATAAAACTAAATTATAAAAATTGGGAAGATATGCGATACATGTTTATAAGTGTTTATCGGGTGTTTTATAAAATTACCGGGTTTAAATCGGATGAATTGTCCATCTTACACGGGACACTTTTGTAGCTCGTGCCAATCTTAAACATTTTTGAATGACGTTATTATATAAAAAAACTCGACCGCAGAAACACCCTAAATCACTTCAATTCTTCCTTGCAAGGTTCGAAAGGTAGAAGTGTATGATCTCGAGATGATTGTCGCTTATCCATCCCAACATAATTTTTTTCTTCTGTTCACACCTTAGAAATTATAATTATAATGTCACAGTTATACAACGTGTTGATGATGATGATTGTACTCATCATTATGATCAACTTTTAATATGGAACCAATCCCGAAATCGCGAAACAAAAATCAGCTGTTCAGTACATTTTGTCGAGTTATGCGCACAGAAATGTATGGAGGAGTCGATTTTTTTTCTCTTCGATTTCAAAGTTGGTCCTATAGTGAAAGTGGTTCATAATGATGAGTACAATGACCCCTTAAGAGATTTTGCGTTTATTCTGTTACAGGTTGTATATAGGTATACGAGAAGACCACCGACCACCAAACCCACCCTCATCGATTTTAGATACTCGTATTTAAGAATTTTACAGTTATGTTTTACTGGAATGATCTGAGTTGATTCTCTATCACGAATACTGCTAAACTTCGGAGGAAGTGGTAGGATATGCTGCTTGCAAAAAGCCCAGGATCGATCGATGTGGCGACGCTCTGAAAATGTGCAGCATGTGTGCAGCAGTAGAAGTGTTTCGGCAGAAATGTATATGAATGTGGAGCTTCGGGTCTAAATGGGCCACTTTAGCAGAATCATAATATTAACCACACAACAATCTGTCAAATTTCATTTTCAATTTTATCACTAACGCACTAGGTTCAAGGTTGATTGCCACCGCAACAGAAGAAGATGCCCCGGGCGTCGGGAGTCGCAGGACAATTCTCGGCCACCGTAGGCGCGGGTCTGCGGACGGCGAGCATTGGGTGGCTCGCCGTTTGATCAGAACTAGGCACAAGTCAACGGCGCGCGGTGTTTCACGCGCGCCTCAAAGAGCTGTCAGCATAAAAGTCGGGGCCCGCTTGGGCAAGTGCCTGTTGGGGCTGCCGACTTCGTACGAAAGAGGCACCGTACCCTGGAAAGCAAAGGGCACTAGTAGGAACACGGATGGGTTTTAGTTAGTAAGAGTCTGACACTCCCTCCTGCTTTACCCAGAGCGGGAGGAGTCATTTGATGATATCCCACCCTAAAAAAAAAAAACTTAAGTCTAATATGGCGGAGAACTGACTCTTGACCAGTATTCATTGGCACACATACAGCCATGTCTAATAGAAATAGATGGACTTTGTGAATATTCTAGACAGAATTAGCCACACTTTTTGTAACTTCCAAAACAGTTAAATTCAATTCAAGTATTTAAGTACGTCTGTGAAGCGGACACAATAGATTTTATGCTTACGTAAAATACACAGACTTGTTACGGTCCGCAGGGTTCAGTTCAAAATAACCGATACTATTCAGAACCAAGGCTAACTTTTTAGGCAGCCAATAGAGAAGGTACGGTCTTAAGTTAGAATAACATTTTTTTTTTTAATTTTTATGTAACGGAAATCGGGTGGCGAATACCTCTTAACTCGGAATAAATACGAAGCTCCAAAGTCTTGAACATCGACGACGAGTTGCTAGTCTGTCGGTTTTCTACCGGTTGCATTTTGGGGAATGTGCGACGGAATTCATTTCGCCAAGCCCGTTTCATCATCGGACCACAAGACGAACGGCGATGCGCTACCGGTACGTGGTGGACATCCCACCCATACGCACAAAACGTTTTGGGAACACATTCATAGTACGTACAGCTAAGGAGTGGAATTCCCTGCCGGAGTCTGTGTTTCCTGATAGCTACAACCTGGGAGTCTTTAGGTCAAGAGTGAATAGGTTACTACTAGGCAAGCGTGCTCCATCTTCTACCACATCATCGCTTACCATCAGGTGAGATAGTGGTCAAACGCGTGTCTATCAATAGTAAAAAAAAAAGATTTATTACTAACTAAACGTTAGTTTACAATAATACGGAGACACACATTCTATGTTCTAATTACGTAGGTATGTACTCTAAATTGTATTCGTAATTAAAAAGAAATTACTGCAATGATTCTAAAACCTGTTAAAGTAAATAGTTTCATAAACTTTCTGTCGTTTTCGTAGGTACTTCAATTTTTATTAACGAAGGTTGTTTACCAAAATCTTGTGTTTGGTATGGTCTTTGAATAATGTATTTTATTTGTATAGCATCAGTATGGATTTTGTTATTGTAACCAGTATTTCTTTGGCAGTCGTTACGGACAGTCAGAAGCCAGTAAATCTGACTCCAGTCTTGCCATGAAAATACCGTGTTATCCAGTTAATGGGTTGTGGAGGTCTGGTAGGCAGCCGCTCCACGTAAAACATTGGTATTCAGCTAAATCCGGTTTAACTGGAAGCCGACCCCAATATAGTTGGGAAAAGGCTAGGCAGATGATGAACCAGTATCGGAGAAAGTGCGCATTTCTCTATAATGTAATCCGTATCGTTAAGGTGGGACCTCCAGAGTAGCCCGCGAAATTCAAATTTTCTTCCGTTTTTTGCAATTTGCAAGTTAGTATTGGGTTATGTGTTGATTAAAGTATGATTCGCGGGCGTAAGAATTATGTATTTTCAGAATTATTATCATTAAAATAACTCCATAAGTCGGTATAATCCTAAAAAAACAAGATTTTGTACTTTTGGGTTACCTGGCCCTATGGAGTTTTTTTGCTGACTTAAATGGTTATGATTCTGAAAATACATATTTCTTACGCCCGCGAATCATAATTTTATCAACATAAAACCTAATACTGACTTGAAAATTGCAAAAAACGTAAGAATATTTGAATTTCGCGAGCTACCCTGGCGCAATCACGTATTATAGGTACTACATATTATAAAACGGGTATAATTTAGACGGTCACCAAAAATAATATTTTTAAGACTCTAAGCCTAGGCACCAAAATGGATCAATGGTCACCAAATTCTATCCAACTCAATTGTGATTGCCATAAAATGTAGGCTTGGGGTTACAAACTGGATAAAATAGGTTAGGTTAGGTTAGAATTGTGACCAACCGCGCGCGAGCCGAGCGAGCGAAGCGAGCGGTGCCGCGGCAGCGGCCGGCGAGCGCTACTTCTCGAATATTATTTGGTGACCATTTATCTGTTTTGGTAACCGTTTAGAACTTTTTTGGTAGTAAAACAGGTACTTTTTTGGGCGGTGTTTAAACACAAGACTAAAACTAAGTCATCCGCCGCGTCTGTCTGTCTGTTCGCGATAAACTCAATAACTACTGCACCGATTTTCATGTTGTTTGCACCCATGGATAGAATGGTTCTTGACAATGGTTTTATTATATAATTTGTCTAGAAAAAAAAATAGGAATCCTTAAGAAAATTGCAGCGCGGGCGAAGCGCTTATTTTATATGCGAAAGTTTTTATGGATCTTTGTTACTCAATAAAAAAAATGCACGGAGGTAGATTATAGTTTGGAATAACACACAGGATATTTTCATACCAGGAGTGTGTTCCTTTGAGAAAATTTTCGACTTCACGAAAAAAAAAAAATGATGGATTAATTTGATTACTTTGCTTTTGATTGTTTTGCTGGTAACATGATACGCTCTGGTTTTTACTTGAGACGTATGCAGCTGAAGGAATAAAAGACCAAATTAAGTAACATATTTTTGTGAAATCTGTCTGACATCTCGTCACGATTGTCAACAATCTATAAATGACGTCCGGTACCAACAACTTAACACGCCTGGAGGTACCGAGGAGTTTCGGTATGTACGGCTGGTCACCCATCCACGGCCCAACCTCTTTAAGCGTTGCTTTATCAAATATAAATAGAAATAGAATGCATTTAGGGATGAAACGCATATAACTAGAAGAGTTATGAACATAAATGTGGATGGATGGAGGGGGAGAGGAAGACCAAAGAAAAGATGGATGGATTGTGTGAGGAGCGATATGAAAGAAAAGGGAGTAGTGATAGAGTGACGACTGATAGAACAGAATGGGAGAATAAAACGTGTTGCGCCGACCCAAGTAACATGGGATAAGGGCAGGAAGATGATGATATCCCCGTCATCATCTGCCTAGCCTTTTCCCAACTATATTGGGGTCGGCTTCCAGTCAAACCGGATTAAGCTGAACCTAGGCACCTCTACAACCCATTAACAGGGTAACACGGTACTTCTTGGCAAGACTGGAGTCAGGTTTACTGGCTTCTGACAATCCGTAACGACTGCCAAAGTTTTACAAATGGCAGCCGGGACCAACAGCTTAACGTGCTTTCCGAGGTACGGAGGAAACTCGGTATATTAAGATGGTCACCCATTCACAGACCAACCTTGGCAAGCTTTGGTTAATCGACCCGTGCGGATGTTTTGGTTTAGCCACGAGCTCCTCGTATTGCCATACCGAGTATATTACGTAATAAGACACGTATAGACGCTGAATACAGTGTGTGAAAGTATGACTTTCTCTTGATGGATATGAAGATGTGCGCCGGCGCCCGGCATGGGTCGTGTTTACTCGTGCCAGATACTCCGCCCCCCACTATATGTACCTACTACTTATATCTATGTCGTGTTCATTCACTCAGTCAACACATATTGGCCCGTTCTCAACGCCAAATATTAATTAACTGGTTTTTTATTTATTTATTTATGTATGCTATGGTTTTTTTCCTTGGCTTCGCCCTGGTGGCCGCAGAGATTATGCATTATTATAGTTTTATTAGTCACTAGTTGACCCACGCAACTTCGTCTGCGTCACAATTTTCATTACTGCTCCGCTCATATTGGTCTTAGCGTGATGATATATAGCCTATAGCCTTCCTCGATAAATGGGCTATCTAACAGTGAAAGAATTTGTTCCACGATTTGATTAGCACGTTCAAGCAAACAAACAAACTTTTCTGCTTTATATATTAGTATAGAGTAGAGATTAGTCAATTGCTGTGCCATAACAGGTTAATGTATTCAATTGTTAACCATTGTATATAACTTTGTCTACATTGTGTGCCATATAAATCTTCACTAAAATTATAAAGAGGAAAGATTTTGTTTATTTGAATTGAATAGGCTCCGAAATTACTTAACCGATTTGAAAAATTCTTCCACCATTGGAATCCTACATTATCCTTGATAAACATAGGCTATAGAATATTTTCAAAAAAGTTAGGGATCCGTATAAAACTTCGATAATGTAACCCAAGGTGTGAAAAAAATACCAAAAAAGATCCTTATATTGCGTACGCTGCGGAAACTATTGACAATAGAGCAAAATGATGTACCTACTACAGTTTTGTAGAGGACATAAATATCTACAAAAAGTCTGCGAGGGTATGTATATAATGGTAAATGCTATTATGGTTGAGTCACAATGTTCAAATTATTCAATCAAAACCCTGGTGAAATGGAATAGTGGTGATTTTAGTATCATGAATAGCTCGTGGCTAAATAATAACAGCCGCACGGGTCGATCTGTAAGGTTAAGCATCACTTGCCAAGGTTGGTCTGTGGATGTGTGACCATCTTAACATACCGAGTTTCCTCCGTGCCTCGGAAAGCACGTTAAGCCGTTGGTCCCGGCTGTCATTTGTAGATCTTTGGCAGTCGTTACGGATTGTCAGAAGCCAGTAAATCTGACTCCAGTCTTGCCAAGAAGTACCGTGTTACACAGTTAATGGGTTTTGGAGGTCTGGTATGCAGCCGCTCCACGTAAAACACTGGTATTCAGCTGAATCCGGTTTGACTGAAAGCCGACCCCAATATAGTAGGGAAAAGGCTAGGCAGATGATGATGGTATTATTCCTTATTCGTCAAAGTAATTTAGACCCGTTAAGAGGTTACATGTGAGATAGACTTTGTGGAGTACCAACTAAACCAGAGCGAACGAAGTCGCGGGAGTAGTGATAGTAAATAAATAAATAAAATTAAAAAGATTATGTGTAGCCTGTAGTATTCAATGATTGTGTGATTTTCTATTAATAAATAGTAAATAGTAATATCGGATTTCCAACTAATAGCGTCAACAAATATTTTACATTCTATACTAATATATAAAGCTAAAGAGTTTGTTTGTTTGTTTGTTTACTTGGTCCGATTTGAAAAATTATTTCAGTGTTAGATAGCCCATTTATCGAGGAAGGCTATAGGCTATAATATATCATCACGTTAAGACCAATAGGAACAGAGTAGTAACGAAAATTGTGACGCAGACGAAGTTGCGCGAGTCAACCAGTATAATAATATAGGTACCTATGATGCCCTACCTACAATTTTTTGTGCTGGTGCCAAATTTTATATTTAGTGTTTTGGCATTGCTCTCGTAGTCACTTTCGCGTCATATGATGCTCAAAACATATTTTTGAGCATGATCTGTTTATTTTACAAAGACTTCTTAGTTTCACGGAGCTAATATAACAAAAAAAAAAAATGGGTATATATCGACGGCGAAGTACCAATACAACCTAACATTTTTATACTAAACCTATGAAATTAGGATCCTAAAACTAAATCATAAATTTAAAAAAAACTGGTTTCTCAAGCCTACCAGCCACGACATTTTAAAAGTATTCAATCAATACAACGATTTCATTTCAATGCCCCTCCAAGAATGGAAAAAATTATGAAGATTGTTTTCCCACGAAATTACTAAACCTCTGCTCTCGATTTTCAACCTTATAGCTTTATGAATAAAGTCGAAATATGCCGCGTATTTAATTGTGAGATATGTTTAACAGCAGTATCTAGTAGTGGCATAAAGTAGATTGGCCGTGCAGTAGTTTTTAAACTTCGAATGGCGAATGTCGTGGCGAAAATAATACTTTAAATTTTATTTAAAACCCGACAGTGTTTTTTTTTTACTTTTTGTAAAGTTTTTTTTTTTAGTTTTTCTTCGTTCTGAAAGTTTTTTAAATGTTTTCGTTGTGTAATTATTTGTTGTGTGTGTGTTTGTTAGCAGTTAGTGCAAATGTTTTGCGCGGGAATGACTTGTATCAGCTGGATATTGTGCATTACAATGATTTCCATGACAGGTGAGATATGGTTTCTGTTTAAAGTTTATTTTATGGTTAAAGACTGTGATGAAAACTTACTTTGTTTACATTTTTCTGTTCTTTATAAGTACTTACCGATGGATTTATTTGAACCTTACAAGGATAACCTAGGTACATACATACTTACTGGTCAAAATCATAAGCCTCTTTTCACCCTAGTTGGGTAAAAACTGATAAGTTATCTATTGACAATAATGATGATTATTAGGTAATTAACTAACTGTTCAATGTGCTTATACTAACACCGCTGATAAAAGTTAATTATATTTTTATTATTAATAACTTGTTGACCCACGCAACTTCGTCTGCGTCTTTTCATTACTGCTCCGATCCTATTGGTCTAAGCGTGATGATATATTAGACTATAGTCTTCCTCGACAAATGGGCTATCTAACACTGAAATAAATTATTCAAATCGGACCAGTAGTTCTTGAGATTAGCGCGCTCAAGTAAACTAACAAATATTCAAACTCTTCAGCTTTATATATTAAGTATAGATAGATACGAAAAAAAAACAGGAACTACTAAATAAAACGCTAATACTAAAACGTGTGGTGTGCTATCTTTAACTGAAGTATTTCAGTGACGACGTTCTAAATATAAAATTAATGTACCTACTATCAATTCCTATTTCGAATTAATGACTTTTTTTTTTTTCGTTCCGCTGTTGTCTATGACAGACCGTCACGTCACGGCCGTACTGACATTCTGGGAATGCCCGAATGGGTTCGACCTTGACCGGTGCTGTTCATGAGTCTACTCAGCCGGAGGTCATGCGCCGAATGCCATATCAGATCAATTGTCTTTGTTCATTGACGCAATTTATAGGAAACATGTTTGTTTGATAATACGCACAGTCGAGTCGAGTATGCCATTGTCAAATTCTTTCTTTTAACAAATCAGAACACATAATGCAAAGAGGAAGTTCAAAATAATCTTCTCATCAAAAAATAAAAATCGAAGCACGTACTATTTAGGTGTGGTATTTAAATAATAAAAAAAAAAAAAACGTATAACCCGTCTGCCTTCAAATCAAGAGTGAACAGGCATCTCCTGGGCACGCTCGCTCCATCATAGACCTCATCTATAGCGATAGATGAGGTCTATGATGGAGTGAATCACGCCTGATGGAAAGCGTTCCATCAGGCGTGATTGTGGTCAAGAGTAAGCCCACTACCAAATAAAAAAGAGGAATAATATCATTAAAAAAATACGCCAATAAATAAGCTGGCAGTTTAGTCTACATAATGGTGTACCACAATCAAAATTTGAACTTAAATTTTCGAATTTTTGTCCGGTAAAATGAAGATTGTTTTTTGTGCTTTCTGCCGGAATTTTTGCATTAAATCACATTGTTTTTTTTTTATTTATTTTTATTATTATTTTTTTGTTGTTGCTAAGCACAAGGCAATTGTTAACCAAGCTCTATGACAAAATCCTACCATAAAAATTTTACTCTGACAAATATGGATACCTCGCCCTTGAAGCCGCCCAAGTCGTGCGGTTGCTGGATTTAGGGAAAAGTCACCGTGTTGTAGCTGCACGACTGCATTCTTAGCCTCTTTGCTGTCAATAGAGTGTATCAACGTTATCGGGAGACTGGTATGTTATTTGTCGTCCAGGATTTGGTAGATATCGAGTCACGTCTGACCAACATGACCGGTATTTTGGGTCCGTTTCTTTAAGAAATCGTCACTTTAACTTTATTCAACTGCAGCAGTGGCTTCGTGAGTTTCTCTCCATGAAGGTTAGCAGAGCGTGGCTTGAAACTTCATAAACCAGCTAATGACCCATAATTAACGGTAGACCACCGAAAATTGTCCATACCTTTAATGGAGCAAAGTTTCCTTTTCTGACGAGAGTTACGAGTAGATCATGCTATATGGTGACGACGGAAGAAAGAAGTTGTATCGAAGAGAGGGAGAGCGTTTTGCATAGTGTTACATTGAAAAGAGGGTCAGATACGGTGGCGGTTCATGGAAAGTTTGGGGGACATAGTGTCTATTGAAATACCGAATTTGGTTTTGAAACTGGACCTCGCTTACAGTCAGAAAATTGATCACAAACATCGTAGATTGTCTAGAGCAGGGATGGCGAACCTTTGACACGCTTGCCGGTGGTGGCACGCCGCAAAATAATTCGGGCACGCCAATGTGAGATACTTAGCATCCAGGTAAATTGTTATATAACAAAGCACCCTATCTTTTCTTACTGGGGCTGTTTCATTCACATTTGTTGATGTAACCTTTTGAGACACAATAAAAATTTATTTATTATTATTTATTTTCCTTTTTTTGAACCACGATATCGACTTCAGTATGAATTTCCGGTTCCCAACAAAGAGTTAAATGAATAGCAATTAGTTAATTGTTTTTGTCCATTCAATTACCAAGTCAAGATTCTTTGCTGGCACTCATGGACACGTTATTATTATTTTTTTGGAGAAATGGCACGGTTCCCAATAAAGGTTTGCCATCCCTGGTGTCTCATGTGGTACCTACCCTCCGCAAATTTTATCGGCGAAGAGTTCATTTTTATGAAGGACAATGCCAGGGTTCAAACCGCCGTCGAGGGGATCGGCGGCGGCGATCTCTCGCGTCCGGCCCTGGTTCAAGCCATGGTCCAGAACGAGGAGACGTGGGAAGCCGCCTCCTCCTTCTGCGAAGCAGTAAAAGCAGTAATGCTGGCAAAGGAGGAAGCCGAACGCACGAGAGATAGGGAAACCTCACGCCCCAGCCGCCGCAACAGAAGAAACGACGCTCGCCCCGAGCGTCGCGAGACGCAGGACGATTCTCGGCCACCGTAGGCACGGGTCTGCGGATGCCGAGCATTGGGTGGCTCGCCGTCTGATCAGAACCAGGCCACGCAGCCAGGTACCACGCGCGCCTCAAAGAGCTGTCAGCATAAAAGACGGGCCCCGATAGGGCCAGTGCCTGCTGAGGCTGCTGACTTCGTTCGAAAGAGGCACCGTACCCTGGAACACGGATGGGTTTTAGTCAGTAAGAGTCTGGATATTCCCTCCTGCTTTACCCAGAGCAGGAGGAGTCATTTGATGATTTCCCATCCTAAAAAAAGGGTACATACCGCAGGTAGGGCGAAGTCGGTATTACGGTAATGGGCTAGCCAGTAAAGAAGTCCGGATATGAATCCCATAGAACACCAATGGGATGAGTTGAAGGGATGAGTCGGAGCGAGACATCCTGCTCCAATTGCAAACTTACCTTCCCTATTTGTTGCAAATTCTAGTAAACAACTTTATTATTTTAGTTTGTGGAATTTGTGTGGTTAATCCAAAAGTAATATTGTCTTTATATTTTCCTTGTTCAATCTACCTACCTAGTCTTTTCCTTACTATGTTGGGATCGGCGTCAAACCGCTTGTAGTAGAATACCAGTACTTCAATGGAGCGACTGTCTATGTGACCTCCACAACAGTGGCGTAGCTAGTCTCAAAGGGGCTCTGTATAAAAAAATAATTGGGGGCCCCTTTTTTAGCGCTATTGTTCTTTTAATCGAAATAGCCCTATTAGCTAATGACTGTCTTGGCAAATCACGACGGGACTAATGTATAGCTTTGCGTCCGCATGTCGGGGGCGGCGGGGTCCTTGTATACTAGGGACCCCGTGTCTTTAATACGGCTGATACGGCTGTAGCTACGCCCCTGCTCCACGACCCAGTAACTGGGTCGTACGATACTCCTTGGCTAGACTGGTATTACACAGTTAAAGAGGTTTAAATGACAGCCGGGGCCGGCGCCAGCGACCTTGAGAGAATAAAAAGCGAATTTTCAATAGTTATTAACCAAAATTCATTAGTTTTTTGTACTTACCTTATTATTTAAAGACTAAAAAAAATAACCGACCTTGGCAAGAGTAGCTTACCCTAGAAGTTCGACCCTTGCGGCTGTTTGGTGTTATTTAGCTGCGAGCTCCTATATTTTCTTTGCGGTTTCTAAAAAAAAAACGCATCGTAACGATAGTTATTTTTCCTATAAAATACAGTCATTGTCACTGGCTGACCTTGATACCGAAACAGATAGCACAATTGAACGGGTTTAGTTATGCCTCTGTCGAATTTGACACGCAGAAGATTATTTATTTATTTATACTTTACTAGTTGACCCGCGCAACTTCGTCTGCGTCACAATTTTCCTTACTGCTCCACTCCTATTGGTCTTAGCGTGATGATATAAAGCCTATAGCCTTCCTCGATAAATGGGCTATCTAACACTGAAATAATTTTTCAAATCGGACCAGTAGTTCCTGAGATTAGTGCGTTCAAGTAAACAAACATACAAACAAACAAACTCTTCAGCTTTATATATTAGTATATAGATGTACAATAGTGGGTACATAGGCAGACTGAATGCAACAAGTCATTCTCTATCAGTCAAGTTTTTGGTTAAAAATACTTCTAAGACTCAGGTATTCGGTAGACAAAGAAAGTGATCATGCATGATGGGAAAAACTTACATAGCCAGCACACAACATTACAAAATCCTAACATTAAACATTTAAAAATTATACGATAGAATACTCTCAATTTTGGCCCTTTCATAGAGGCAAAAACTCAAGTGGCTGCATAAAAGTTGGGGATCCTAGCAAAGGTGAGACGGTACTTCACGACGGAACAGCTGCTCAAACTCTATCAAGCGCAAGTTCGATTGTTTATGGACTGCTCTCATCTTTGGGACGGATCTGCCAGATACCAGCTTGATGCCCTTGAGTCAATTGAGAAACGAGCCAAGAGGATCATCGACAATGATAGGCTTGTCGCGACGAGGCTCCAAACTTCCAAAGCCTTGAGCATCGACGACGAGTTGCTAGCCTATCAATTTTTTACCTGTTGCATTTTGGGGAATGTGCGACGGAATTGCATAATTTAATTCCGCCAAGCCCGTTCCATCATCAGACCACAAGACGAGACGGCGGTGTGCCGCCGGTACATGGTGGACATTCCCACCCACACGCACAAAACGTTTTGGGAACACATACATAGTGCGTACAGCTAAGGAGTGGAATTCCCTGCCGGAGTCTGTGTTTCCTGATAGCTACAACCTGGGAGTCTAAGTCAAGAGTAAATAGGTTACTTCTAGGCAGGCGTGCTACATCTTCGACCACATCATCGCTTACCAACAGGTGAAATAGTGGTCAAACGCGTGCCTATCAACAGTAAAAAACAGTCCTTTGAGGCGCGCGTGGAACACAGCGCACCGTTGACCCGGGCCTGGTTCTGATCAGACGGTGAGCCACCCAATGCTTGCCGTCCGCAGGCCCACGCCTACGGTGGCCGGTAATCGCCCTGTGAATCCCGACGCCCGGGGCGTGTTCTTCTGTTGCGGTGGCTGGGGCGTGAGGTTTCCCTCTCTCTCACGCGTTCAGCCTTATCCTTCGCTAGCATTACTACTTCGCAGAAAGAGGTGACCGCTTCCCATACCTCCTCGCTCCGGACCATGGATTGAACTAGGACCGGACGCGAGAGTCACTGCCACCGATCGCCTCAACGAGGACACGGCGGTGCTCCGCCCAAGCAGGGCAGACCTCCACCGTATGCTCCACCGTGTCCTACGGGCGATCTTCGCAGATCTGCCTAGTACTTACACCAGAATGGTACAGAAAATATAGAGAACGGATGGTACGGTCGTACCGCTTTGCCAGATAAAGAACATATTACATAGGGTCACAATGTGTGGCCTTTTCGCTAAAAGTGTTTTTTTCACGACAACCTTTATGATAATATGTTTGTATAAACTAAAACCAAAACAACAATTGAATAATGGACTTCCCACTTGCTATGAAACACACACAGTATGAGCATATAGGTTGTGACACATTGAACAATGACTAGAGACAGTGACTTATTTACAGCCATTTTTTTATTTATATCGAAGCTATCATACATATGTATATCATTATTATTGGCTCTATCATAGCCAGAAGGCCAATTCTGGTAGGTGCTTAAGAGGAAATGCGGGCGGATAATCTTTGTATATAAAAAGTCATAATTCGAGGTTTGACTCTCGCCTGTCTCCTCCTCAAATATTGGACCGATTTATAAGATTTTTCACAATCTGAATAAAAATACTGTGTACCTATGTTTTTCTTTATTCACTAATAGTTGCCAAGTTTTTACACTAGGGCTATGCTGACAGCGGTTCTATCGGATAATTTTGAGCATTTTTTGAGGGTTCTAGTGCTTATACACGAAACACGGTAAACTCCCTTTTCCCGTTTGTGTTGACAACATCTAGTTTTTGTAATTATTTTTTTCTTCTCCCCGTTCACGTTCTTCGGCACAGTTGTAACATAATTAATATAATATTGCATATAAGTGACGATTGTCTGGATGAGGAATAAAGTTCTTTAAACCGAAAGTTATATTAGCAAAAAAATCATAGGTAAACTACACTCACACAAACACACGTTACACCCACACACACAGACAAGCACTCACACAAACACGAAACCCTAGACACAACACATCACAATTCACAACACACCCTAACATACATACACACACATTCTGAAGCGTTTGTTTTAGTCTTTATGCTTAGATAAAAAAAAAAAAACAAATTATTTAACTACCTACCCATGTTTCTCCTACTGTAATATTATATAATCGCTCCTTATATCAAAAAGTGCCATTATATCAGTACCACTCAATTACTTCTTGTTCTTTCCGTGGGTGGGGACCTGGTGATTTGAAATACAGGCATTCTTATGCCTACCTCAAACACCAGCTTCTCACATTTTCTAGACTATACACGTACCTGTATTAAAATAGATATAACATTGTAATTAAGATGTAAGGTCTGTTTTTTTGTGAGGAGAAATAAATAAAATAAACATTATTATTATACGTTTAATATACTCGTATCATCAAAAAGAAAACAGCGACATACAAAGTCTCTCCGCTCGCGTTTCCTCTTAAATATCTTTTAAATTCAAGTCGCTGTATCATCTCAGCGATAATCAATGACAAAAACCAAATTTAAGTTTGCAACTGCGACCTCTCCTTTAGATCTGAGAATTTCCCCTCTGCTTGAATTAATAAGAAGATATCTCTTAGAGACTTTCTTCTAAAAACTTGAGTAATCTGTTATATATGTTTTCGATGAGAGTATAATTTGCATAATTTTTGAGAGCGCTCATAACGAAAATGGTGCCAAATTAAGATCCCAGATGTTTTTGTTTAGACAGGTTCCGTTAGGGCCAGTGCCTGCCAGGGTAGCGGAATTTGTTCGAAGGAACACCGCGGCCCTGGAAGGCTGGAACGCAAAGAGTCTGATACTCCCTTTCGCAACGCCCAGAGTGGAAGCAGTCATTTGATGATTTCCTATCTTTAAAATAAAAATATGTTTTTGTTCTCAACTTGCGAGGTTTCACTGCAGGGATCCTTCCCATATCCTTCAAAGATGTATCCAGGTTGATAATTTTTTTTGTTATCCAGTTTCGAGGAGGTATCCGTAGTCTACCCAATATGCAAGACCAATGACACATCATGCCTGGGTGGCTTCGCGCGTCTCTACCAGGAAATCCACACTCTACTCCAAGAAAAGCCAGGGGCTTTGCTCCTGAACGCGGGAGACACATTCCAGGGAACTTACTGGTATAATATGCTGAAGTGGAAGGTGACGCAGAAGTTTATTAATATGCTGCCGAATGATGCTCATGTAAGTTGTTGAAGTAATAGGTACTTCATTGAAATTTATAAAACTTATAGTTTATTTTCTATCACTCTACGCCTGCTTTATAAACGTTATTATTAAGTCTGTAAACTATTTAGGTACCTTGAGGTTTTGATCGTAAATCTGTGTATATTATAAGGGCGCCTTCATATTTGTCGCAAAGCACCGCGCGGCAGCAGCGCGGCTAAGCGCCGCTGCCGCGCTGCTTCTTTAAATCAAAACAAATCATAAATGCAAAGTGCCATGCTTCCTGTTTCGTTCTAGACTTGTCACTACGAGTCGAAGACGGACAATAGTAAATAGACAACTGACTCTTCAGAACTTCAGACATTTCTAGGTTATCAATTAAAAAAATCGACAAGCATTTCATTTTAAACTATGTCAAGTTTACTGATTTTTTATTTATTTAAGGCTCTTGGCAACCACGAGTTCGACGATGGGATACCAGGTCTGGTGCCATACATAAAGGCACTAAAAGCACCAGTGGTTGCCGCCAACCTAATCAGCGACAAAGACTCGCCAATGAACGGCATCTACCAGCCTCACGTGGTTCTGGAGAGGAATGGCAGGAAGATTGGAATCATAGGACTTATTACTAAGGGCACAGAGGTGAGATTGAAAACAGTTTTGTACCATTTTGCTTTAGAGCAGGGGGAGTAAGACCTGGGTGAGAGTTGTACAGGCCAGGATAACATGGCGTAATAGGAATGAGGCCATTATTCAGTAGTGGCTGAAACGAGGCTACCAAAGTAATGATGGCTGCAAGGCGGAGCGTCTCTTTTCAATTAGGTTTTAATTTGCCTCCATTATTGACCTGGACGGGAAGTCGTAAAGTTTCTAAACTAGCTTCAAGGGCCATGGTTTATTTGACGACCGCCATTTGGCGGCCAGGACCACCACTATACTGGCAGAGGCCCTTGAGGTAGTTTAGAAACTCTGACACGGGTGTCGCTAGACTTTACTCACACGAAGAATCTAGTCAAAAATTATGCCTAAAATTTTTGATTATCACGCGTTCAGCCGCCAACCTATGTTGGATATAATAATTTACGATGTTAGATTTTTCAAGTCAATCGTAGACAGTTAAAAATGTCAATATGTGTGTATTGTGTGAGGAATGTAATGTAATGCGTAAACATAGATTTGTTGTTTATAAATTAATAGGATGTTGCATGATGCAAGAAAAAAAATGTCTATCGCCAAAGCATTGACTAAGCACGGTTAATAAAAATATTGAAGGCACGATTTCCTGAGGAAAATAATAATTCTGAAATTCTAATTATGTTATATCAAGAAACGGATGTGTGTGTGTGTGATTAATAGGTGACCTGAAAATATTGGATAAGTTTTATATCTCGAAAAAGAAAAACACAAACGGATACCACGGGTCCAGGACATGTCTCGCAATGTCTGTTTCCGTCTTAAGACTATCGAATTGAATTCGATCTGCATAACCTTTACCCAACTTTGTTGGAGTCAGCTTCCAGTATAACCGGAAGCTGCTGAATACCAGTGTTTTAGGTACAAAGAGTGGCTGTCTGTTGACAAAACACGACACCCTTTGGCAAGACTGGTGTCAGATTTGCTGGCTTCTGACTAACGAATGCCAAAGATCTACAAATGATAGCCGGGACCAACAGCTAAATGTGCCATCCGAGGCACGAAGTAGTCTCGATATGTACGGCCCCATCCAAAAACTTACCTCGACAAGCGTTGCTTAACCTTAAAGATTGACCCGTGCGACTGTATTATTTAGCCACGAACTCCTCAATACATAATAAAGAGTATTCTATATCGGACCAACAGCTAAATGTGCCATCCGAGGCACGAAGTAGTCTCGATATGTACGGCCCCATCCAAAAACTTACCTCGACAAGCGTTGCTTAACCTCGGTAATCGGACCATGCGGCTGTTATAACCAACTTACGGGCTTCTTAAATAAGAATAGAATATTATAGAATACTCTTTATTATGTATTGAGGAGTTCGTGGCTAAATAATACAGCCACACGGGTCAATCTTTAAGGTTAAGTAACGCTTGCCAAGGTTGGTCTGAACATACCGAGTTTCCTCCGTGCCTCGGAAAGCACGTTAAGCCGTTGGTCCCGGCTGTCATTTGTAGATCTTTGGCAGTCTTTACGAATTGTCAGAAGCCAGTAAATCTGACTCCAGTCTTTCCAAGAAGTACCGTGTTACCCAGTTAATGGGTTGTGGAGATCTGGTAGGCAGTCGCTCCACGTAAAACACTGGTATTCAGCTGAATCCAGTTTGACTGGAAGCCGACCCCAATATAGTTGGGAAAAGGCTAGGCAGGTGGTGACTCTTTAATCTGTACACCATATAAAATAAGGATATTGAATTTTTCAACTTCTAATCTTAATTTTTGTTTCAGATGTCATCAAATGCACAAGGTGTTACATTCTTGGAACCAATTCCGGTGGTACAAAAAGAGGCTAAGCTCTTGACAGAACAAGGAGTTGATATTATTATAGTGCTGTCGCATTGTGGACTAGTGGATGATAAGTAAGTATTTATTTTTGCAGTTGTTATTAATAACCATAATACTCACACGGTACACACGGTACTTCATGGCAAGATTGGAGTCAGATTAACTGGCTGCTGACTATCCGTAACGACTGCCAAAGATCTACAAATGACAGCTGGGACCAACGGCTTAACGTGCTTTCCGAGGCACGGAGGAAACTCGGTGTTAAAAAACGAAGATACAAAACGAAAAGCATTTCCGAAATTAAGATTATTTTATCCTTTGTAGTGTCTTTTTGGAAGTCGGTTAAATTTTTTGTAAAAAAGTTATTTTTTGTTCGAATATTTAAAACTGCATAGATTTCCAAATCTATTGAAGTAAATTGAAAACACTCGTAATCTAAAATTCCATTAATTTGTGGCTTTGTGGCAATTCAAGTTTGGCCACCACAATTAATTAAAAACCGCATTCGTCATTGGAAATAGTTTCAAACGATTACTAAATTAATTTTGAAATGTATTTAAATGTTAAATACTTCCAAACAAAATAATATCTATCTTGTCACTCGAAATCGAGAGAATTCAACATTCACTTGATTTGCAAAACGAATACTATTAATATAAATACAGGTGGTTAAAACGCGTTGAGTTAAGAGTAATAAAAAATATTTCAGAGTTGATATTTTACACATAGATATATAAAATAAAAATAAAACAGCAGAGCTGTATGGTGCCGTGTAGTGCCGGCCGGTGGGGTTTGGTGCCGTAAAAGAATAATACCATCCCATCACTTCCCGTGGGTGTCGTAAGAGGCGACTAAGGGACTCACCAGAGAATGGGCAGCAGCGTTCTCTGTAAAACTCAACACCATACACTGCGATCGCCAACCCGCCTGCCAAGCGTAGCGATTATGCCAACCCCATCTTGGGGGAGGCCCATGTCCGGTACTGCACGTTTTTCGGCTGAAATGACACGCCATGGACGCAACACACTATTGTATTGTCTATGACATGACGTCCGACACTAATTAATAATAATATTTGCACGCGGGTAAAGCGAGAGACACACTGGTCCTACGTACGCAACGTATGTAACGCATTATGATATCTGGACGTATGTTTTTATAAGAAATCTGTGCAATGGAAACACACTTATCGTATGTTGCTTTGCATACGATAAGTGTGTTTCTATTGCATAGTTTTTCATATAAAGTCTAGAGTCCAGTACGTCTAACATAGGTTTTATCAATCTATACTTGCTAGCGACTGTAGTTAAAAAAATGTATGGAAACTTAAAAAAAAAACAAGTTTAGTTGTTAACTAACAAGCAAGCAAATTGCAAGTATAACTTTAGTTAACAACTAAACAAATAAATTAGAAAATTGTTTTTTTAAGTTTTCACACATTTTTTTAACTACAGTCGCTAGCGAGTATAAATTGTTAAAACTCATGAGAGACGTGCATTTACCTATCATAATAATTTAATTTAATTTATTCATCATCAAAGCCATACAGAACAGTTCTAAGTGGTGATAAATATATGTAAAAGGCTAAAATTATAAACAACGAAACCCTGACTTCCAAACTAGGCATATGCCTGTATCTTAGAAGTATAATGCGTTGCATACGTTGCGTACGTGGTCCCAGTTTGTCTCTCGCTTAAATCCACTAGCGAAAACTTATTATAAAGTGCGCACTAAGAATTTCCGTTTCATATTCTCTACCAAACTGCACTTTACAGAGACTCAAAATTCCGACCCCGATCACCATAAAATATCCTTCGGAAGATATTAAAATCTTCTATAATACGAACGTCATTGCAAGCCATTATTTCCACCTACCCGATTCACTTCTAGCAGATATTTTATCAGCATTATATTGGAACAGCCGTCTTATGCAGTGCCTCATCTCTTGACAACTTTATTAGAAAATATAGTGGATAGTCGCCAGGCTACCTTTGCATTTAAATCGTCTATAAGTCGATAAAGTAACTCTATCAGGGTATAATCTTGAAGTATAGCATTACAAGGTTTAGGGGAATTTGGATGTGTTATTATTAGAGAAATAAGTAGATACACAAGGTGACAAGGTCTAAAAGAAGGAGCTCGTGGCTAAATAATAACAGCCGCACGGGTCGATCTTCAAGGTTAAGCATCGCTTGCCAAGGTTGGTCTGTGGATGGGTGACCATCTTAACATACCGAGTTTCCTCCGTGCCTCGGAAAGCACGTTAAGCCGTTGGTCCCGACTATCATTTGTAGATCTTTGGCAGTCGTTACGGATAGTCAGAAGGCAGTAAATTTGACTCCAGTCTTGCCATGAAGTACCGTGTTACCCAGTTAATGGGTCGTGGAGGTCTGGTAGGCAGCCGCTCCACGTAAAATACTGGTATTCAGCTAAATCCGGCTTGACTGGAAGCCGACCCCAATATAGTTGAGAAAAGGCTAGGCAGATGATGATGATGACAAGGTCTTAATTAACCTTCAGACGTGTGACGTGCGAAGTTATCATGAAAAGCGGTACTGGTTTTAATATCACTGATGAGCGGCCAGCTGACCATTTTGTATATCAATTTGTGGATTTTTATCACTCAATTTATTTCCACTTCAAAAACAAACTTTTAATCAACCGAACTGCAACCAATCATTTCTATTCCCGCTAGCCTCGTTGGAAAGATGATTTAACGAATTTTCTGTACACCTAGGAAGTTAAGAAAATACAGGTGAAGTTAACAAGTTTTTAACGTAAAACTTAAGGTAGCTAGCTGAAACTCGTTTACGTTCTAGTATTGTTGTTGTGGGTTGCAACATTAAGTTGAATAAAATAAATTAAATGAACAGGGCTGTTCTTTTCAAAAGAATTTCGTACTACTACGGTTTTAAGTTCGAGAATAAAAAATAAGTACAAGTCTAAAATCGGCGTATTTTTGGCTGCTCCGGTGGACTTGCCGTCGCAAGCGCGACTGCCGAGTGTCCTTGGGTTCGAATCTCAGATTCAGCGAAAAATGTTATTGGGTTTTTAAACGAATTCTTCAAAAAGGAGGAGGCTATGTTCGGCTGTATGTTTTTTTTTATTTGATGATGGGATCCAATGAAAATCGAGGGCAACCCTCAAATATTATAGTCACACACAATGTTTTTCATGACATTTCTAACGCAAGTCAGATTTATTTATTTATTTATTAGGGACAAAAAAAACAGTCACATGCTTCAAATAAACAAGAAATCCTTTAAAAAGTAATAACAAACATGTAACCCACAGATATTTGTTTTTCTGTGGATATTTGTGTTTGGCTCCATCATAGACCTTATCTATCGGTTTCCATCAGGCGTGAATGTGGTCAAGAGCAAATAAAATCATCTCATGTTGTTAAGCTGATGATGGAAGGTATAAATTAGGATCTGATGAAAAATCTTTTGTTCAGCGATATTTTCGCCAATACCCTTTCAGATAAAACAAGATTTTTTTCAAATCGCATCATATTGACGGGAGTTATGAGGTAACAAACATAAAAAAATACAACCGTATTGAGAATAAATGCATCATGCGTGCCGTACTTTTTTTTTAGTCGGTTAAAAATTAGCCTGAGCTGCAGTTGTCGCACTTTACTTGATAGGGCGCAGCGCGACGGCATCGGCAATAGTTTCATCAAATACTTATTTTTCAAATTCCTCGGGACTAGAGTCCCCTCTTAAGCCGTTGATCCCGCGTTAGATCTCCGGTCGTGTCGGGTTGCCGTCCCATCGTACTATGAGAGTGATAGAAGAGGGAATGCACCTGTGTTCGTGTACATACTTGTGTACTAATATGTCACATGCCGATGAATAGTCTACGTTGAGATTGGCCATCATCATCATCATCCACAGCCTGTCGTCGCCCACTGCTGAGCATAGGCTTTTCCTGTGCCAATCCCCACGCTCCTGTGCTAGCCTCATCCAGGTTTTTCAGTCCTTAGACGTTTCTAGGTTACTGCCTTACTCCACCCATCATCACTGGATCTTACCAGCGCCCCAAGTCTGCTATTTTTTATAAATTCGTCATTCCAACACGATCCCATTGTCATTTTGCTAAAAGTTCGTAATCTGTTGATTCATAATGGTCGATCATTGGTCGGTTAATGGTCTCATAATAGAATCGTGGTAGAAAGACATTTTTGTATTGCCAATATTATAAAACCCGTTAGTAGAAATGATTTTCGAAAAACTACTACTAAATTTTAACATTAAATTATGCCAGATTTCTTTCATATATATTTTTACATATTATTTAATAATTTGTCATTGTGTACGAGATTACAATTCTATGCCATTTCTTTTAATGGAGTGTCAGTGGTTGACCATTGGAAAGTCATAATGACGCTTTTATATTAGTAGATTACCAAACTTGTCAAAATTATCAAATCAACGATAGACGGGGGTGCATGGGGTCTGTTACCATCTTAAGACCCAAGCCAACCTCACCTGCTAGCGGTGCACCCTGCTGTCCAACGGACGAGGCTCTGGCGAACCTGGTTTCCCTCTCGTAGGGTTGTGGGGGTCAGACGGCTGGTCGCCCCACGTAAAACCAACTTCAGCCAAATAATCAAATGGACAAGAAGTTGAAAACGGGTACTCGGGCTAGGGCGTCGCCGCATAACGACGCGCAGGCACATCGCCCTAAACCTGCGATAAGTGGGCTAGGGCTACCGTGTCGAGAACGGGCACGGCTAAAGAGGATAGTACCCAAGAAGAAGTTCCGCTTTGCCACCTGGAACATTGGCTCCCTAACCGGACGTTGCCGAGAACTCGCGGACGTACTTGCGAAGCGTCGGGTCCAGTACGCCTTCCTTCAGGAGACGCGCTGGAAGGGAAATAAGTCACGTGACATCGGGCAGGGGTACCGGCTAGTGTACACCGGATCACCAACGGGCAGGGGCGGAGTGGCCGTGGTGCTGTCTAAGGACCTTCAGGATGGACTCCTTGAAGTAGACCGATGCAGCGACCGGTTGATGCGAGTTAGGGTGCTGATCGAAGGGTCGGTAACGAACCTAATCAGCGCCTATGCTCCTCAAACTGGTTGCTGTGAGTCTGAAAAGGAGGCCTTCTGGGATGAGTTCGAGGACGTACTACGCGCTATTCCGAATTCCGAAGGTGTTTTGGTTGGGGGGGATCTCAACGGTCACGTAGGTCAGTTTGCTGGAGAGTACGGACGTGTTCACGGTGGTTTTGGATATGGCCAGCTAAATGCAGAGGGAGTCAGTATACTCAGCACCTGCGCTTTGTCTGACCTAGCCATCGCGAACACGTTCTTTCAGAAGAAGCCCCAGCATCTTATTACGTACCGTAGTGGTGCCTACTCAACCCAAATAGATTACCTGCTGGTGCGACGGTGCCACATTGGCAAGGTTACCAACTGCAAAGTCATCCCAGGTGAAAGCCTAACGGCTCAACACCGCCTCCTTGTCCTGGACTTTGCGGTTGTACCGAAAAAGAAAGTGACCGAAAAACGCAAACCCCGCACAAAGTGGTGGTTGCTTGATGGTCCTAGGCAGTCGGACTTCATCGCGGAGGTCGAGCATCTCGAGATCAGTGCTCCGCATGAGTCCGCTCAAGAGATCTGGAGTAGGATCCATTCAGCAATCACCGATGCGGGTAAACGCGTCCTTGGCACTTCTCGTGGTGGCCGCACCATAGAAAAGGAGACGTGGTGGTGGGATGACGGGGTGCAGGAGGCGACTCGGAAGAAGAAGGTTTTATTTAAACAGTGGCAAGGGTCCAACTCTCCGGATGACAGAGAGGCATATAGAGCGGCTAAGCGCGCTTGCAAAAAAGCTGTAGGCAGAGCCCGCAGCAAAAGTCTGGCGCCCTTGTACGACAAGCTGGAAACTGCGGAGGGGCAAAAGCTTATTTTTAAGCTGGCGCGTGCCCGGGAGAAAGCTACACGGGACATTAGCAAATGTCTCTGTGTAAGGGACGCCCAGGGTAAGCTGCTCTACGATGCCCCCTCTGTTAAGGAGAGATGGTGTACATACTTCGCGGAGCTGTCTAACAAACAGCATCCCCATAACCTTCCTCCCGAACCGCCTCCTAACCTTGGACTTATTTCCCCTATTTCCCCCGACGAAACCCGCATTGCTCTTCGCCACATGAAGAACCGGAAAGCGGTCGGGCCTGACAATGTGCCAATTGAAGTGTGGAAGGCGATGGGCCCACATGGCGTGGACCTTCTGACGGATCTTTTTAACCGCATCCTGATCACCAAGGAAATGCCGAACCAGTGGCGATTTAGCCTGATTATCCCTGTATACAAAGGCAAAGGTAGCGTACAGTATTGTAGTAGCTACCGCGGTATCAAGGTCATGTGCCACACCATGAAGCTCTTCGAGCGCATCATTGACACACGGCTCCGTAGCGAGTGTACTGTCTCTGAGTGTCAATATGGCTTCCGGGCGGGTAACAGCACCATGGACGCAGTATTCGCCTTACGGAATCTGGCTGAGGCTTACAGAGAGAGAAGGAGAGCTTTGCATATGGCCTTTTTAGACCTGCAGAAGGCCTTCGACTGTATACCTCGGCAGTCCATCTGGTGGGCACTGCGCTTCAGGGGCGTTCCCGAGGCCTATATTGACATTATCAGAGACATGTACCGCGATTCCGTGTCCTCTGTCCAGACCGCTGTTGGCGAATCGAATGGCTTCCCAATATCTGTTGGCGTTCACCAAGGCTCGGCTCTTAGCCCGTTCTTGTTTAACGTAGTGCTCGATGTAGTTACGGCAAACATCCAAGATAAGCCCCCATGGCTAATGATGTATGCCGATGACATCGCCCTCGTTAATCAGAACAAAGCCCATCTTGAGCGCAAAGTCAACATTTGGAAGGACACGCTTGAAAACGGTGGTCTGAGACTAAATGTGGCGAAGACTGAGTACATGTCCTGTGGCGGCACGGATTCAAATAGGTTCATCCGAATAGGTTCGGACCTGATCAGAAAGTCCGATACGTTCAGGTACCTTGGATCCGTGCTGCACGAGTCTGGCAACGTGGACGACGATGTCCAAGCACGTATAGGCGCGGCTTGGGCGAAGTGGCGCGAGGTAACGGGCGTTGTATGCGACCGCAAAATGCCTCCGAAGCTCAAGGGGCAGATATATAAATGCATCATACGGCCTTTCCTACTGTACGGCGGTGAATGTTGGCCAGCACTAAGCAGACACACCCAGGAGCTTCGCGTCACGGAGATGAAGATGCTGAGGTGGATGAGTGGCGTAACGCGATCCGATCGCATACGCAACTCTTTCATCAGAGGTAGTCTTGGTGTCCGTGACGTGGGGGAAAAACTGCAAGAGTGTCGTCTGCGATGGTATGGCCACATCATGCGCCGCCCTATGGAGTACGTTGGTCGGGGATGCATGAATATGGCTGTTCTTGGGGCTAGGTCCCGTGGTCGCCCTCGCAAGCGCTGGTTGGACGTCGTTAAGTCCGACATGAGAGCCAATGGCCTAACTGAGAAGGATGTCCAAGATCGGGCAAAGTGGAGGAAGCTAAGTAGGAAGGCGGACCCTGGCAATAGCCGGGATTAACGCCAGGTAGAAGAAGAAGAAGAATGACGCTTTTATATTAGTAGATTACCAAACTTGTCAAAATTATCAAATCAACGATAGACATTCTGACACTATTGTAATAGCAGACTTGAGGCCCAGGTGTCCTGCCCAGCTCCATTTTAGTTTCGCTATTCGTTTTCCTTTAAAAATGCCTTTATTATATTTTTAGAGAAATGTGCGATATACAATATTTTCTTTTCCTTCAGGAAAATAGCAGAGCAAGTGGGGGAGAATATAGACATTATAGTCGGAGGCCATACTCACAGCCTGCTTTGGAATGGAGAAGCACCGAGCAAAGAACGCGTTGATGGACCCTACCCTATCTTAGTTGAGAGTAAAGCAAAGCCTG
This sequence comes from Lacanobia oleracea, assembly GCA_950371165.1. Lineage (NCBI taxonomy): Eukaryota > Metazoa > Arthropoda > Insecta > Lepidoptera > Noctuidae > Lacanobia > Lacanobia oleracea. Next base: position 5,277,395 of record OX493406.1, on the reverse strand, counting down.
GACATAAGGTTAGTCTTAGTATATTAATATTATTATGTGAGCAAATCCGTAATAGTAGTTGCGTTGGCTGCACTCTAAAATGGCTACAAAAAAAATGAAGTATCTTGTAGTTATATCGTATATACTCGTATATGTGGTCGAAGATGCAGAGAGATTTAAATCCAAAATGTCATCGGTGTCCGCCATTATGCACGTGGTTGAGTAGAATCTGTGCGCATAACCGGCGCGGTCGAGCTCCGGCTGTCAACTGTGTCGTGTCGCTTACAGACTAGCCCCACCTTGGCATAATATGACAGAAGTTGAACGCCACACATGACAGTTCATTGACTACCCCCAGTCGAACTAACGACTCTTTGACAGCTGTTATCGATTTGGTTAATCGACTAAGGTATCTCAAACGCTAATAGATAGCGCTACTAGTACGTAAAGTCTTCTATTCCACTCCTCCGACATGTACTCTACCTAGAGCTAGCGTTATTTGTTTTAGAACTGTGTCGTAAGTGCATGACGCGTCTACATACAGGTTTTTTTTAGAGAAAGTGCGCAAATTATACTTATAGCAAGATCTTTTCTCTTCTGATATAAATAGAAACTTATTTTTTACATTTCGAACAAATCAATTAAAAGTTACTTACTTTTAATTGATAAGCAATACGATTTATCTTCGAATTAGCCTTGTATACAGCCTTACACGCAATTGATTATATTCTAGTACCTGCCTTACTCGTTATGTTAATTCATATACCGTGACCGCAAAACTTTTCCTATTTATGGTGGTTTGTTAGTAAGGACATTTGACATTTACGTGTCAAGTAAGTCAAGTTTCAATAGGTGCCTACCATGTTTTGCCGCAGTGCACATTTCAGGGTTACGCGACAGCCTCTTCATGGTTAGTGGTTTTAGTGTATACTGAGTGGTAATTGCGTCCTTTCCTTCAATTTTTCTAGAGCTAATTTGCAACAAATACTTATGATCCTGTGAACTTGGGGTCCAAAAAGGCTTGTTTTCGAGTAGGTAATTGTTTTTTTTAGGTGGATCGAGCGAATTCAAATATAAATTTATATTTCAAATATCTTCCATTTTTTAATTATATTGTTTGACTATCCTCAACACGTATATACCAGCATCCGCCGCCATTTTGAGGAAAAGCCAAAATAGCGTTGGTTAACAATGACAGTTCAGTTCATTAACCTCTAATTTATTTTAGTTAAAACGGAATATAGCATGAACAGATGCAGCAGATGATCCTACTAACTTTTTCCCGCGACTTTGTACGCGCATATTCCGTTCCCGTAGGAATTTCGGGAAATTTTCTCTTAGTGCTCCCCTACGGAGTACATGCCAAATTTCAGCTTTCTACGACCAGCAGTTTCGGCTGTGTCTTGTCTGTCAGTGACTCACTCACTCATAAAGTCTTCCGTTACTGAGTGACTGAGTGACTCACTCACTCAGTCACTCAGTAACGGAAGACTTTATATATATTGATTGACTAGGTTTTGCCCTCGACTTCGTACGCGCATATCCCGTTTTTTCCCGTTTCCTTACGAATTTCGGGAAATCCTCTCTAAACTCCCCAAGGAACCTACATACAATATTTCAGCTTTCTGCGAGCATTAGTTTCGGCTGTGCGTTGTCTGTCAGTCACTCAAATAGTTAGTAGCGAAGAATATTGAACCGACTTCCAAAAAAGGAGGAGGTTCTCAATTCGGCGGGTATATTTTTTTTAATATTATTACACGTATTACTCCGAGGTTTCTGATCCGATTTGTGTGATTATTTTTTAGTTCGATACAGTGTTCTTGCCATTTGGCCCTGTAAAATATTGATTCAATTTGGTTCAGTTGTTATTATTGAATGAGCATTATTGCTTATTTCAATTTCTGCGTTGACGAAGACGTCATCCAAGTATCACCACATAAAAGTGAAAAAAAAAAAAAAAAACTTTTTACAAAAAAATATAACCGACTTCCAAACAAAACACTAACCTAACTAATAACCTTAATTTCGAAAGTCTGTGTTTTAACACCGACTTCCGAAATTAAGGTTATTTTATTCTTTGAAATGTTTTAGTCTGTTATATTTTTTTGTAAAAAGTTTTGTAGTATCAAATTCTTCCGTTGTTGAATATAAATATATTGATGATGATGATAACTGGTTTCAAGAAAATAACTTTCCGAATCTGAATTGATTGTGGTCAATTCAGCCTATTAATATTAATCATCTGCCTAGCCTTTTCCCAACTATATTGGAGTCGGCTTCCAGTCAAGCCGGATTTAGCTGAATACCAGTATTTTACGAGGAGCGGCTGCCTACCAGACCTCCACAACCCGTTAACTGGGTAACACGGTACTTCACGGCAAGACTGGAGTCAGATTTACTGGCTTTTGACTACCCATAGCGACTGCCAAAGATCTACAAATGACAGCCGAGATCAACGGCTTAACGTGCTTCCCCGAGGCACGGAGGAAATTTGGTATGTTAAGATGGTCACCCATCCACAGACCAACCTTGGCAAGCGTTGCTTAACTTTGAAGATCGATCCGTGAGGCTGTTATTATCTAGCCACGAGCTCCTCAGCCTTTTAATACTAATAAAGAAATATAATTTGCTTAATTTAGTGGTAAGGTCAGTTGTGGGTTTAGTTCGACGATATTTAAAAAAGAATTAGACATGTGTTTCGGTTTATATAATTTTGTGTGAGGTTATTCAACCGTTTTAAAATTTATAGCATTGGTTCGATATGTATGGAAATGAAACTAATTTATGTTTATAACTTGCTTTCCGGTATTATTTTCACTGCCATGTTTTTTTAAGCTTGTTGTAGGTATTCTAACGTCTGCCAGGAATTTGTTAGAGTCACCGCAGCCCTGGAACACAAAGGGCACTAGGAGGAACACGGATGGGTTTTAGTCAGTAAGAGTTTGACACTCCCTCCTGCTCCGCCCAGAGCGGAAGGAGTCATTTTTTGATTTCCCAGCCTTAAAGAAACAAAAAGGTATTTTAATGGCAGGAGAGAGATTAGTGGGCCTGACTTTAAAAACTATTGCCGTATCGACAAAGTGTCATCACTTTGTCGAAACGGCAAAATCTTCAGTCTCATTGGAATAAATTAATTTTTATTTTTATTCTAAAAGATATTGCTATTGATATATAAAAAAAAAACTGTTGAGTTTTATATACAGGTTAACGCTGAAACGATGCTGAAACGTTGAAGCTGTCACTTCATGTGGATTTTCAATAGCCCACATGTGGTAATTATGGTAAAATGGCCAAAAAATATTTTTAATCAGATGATTAACTTTAAGAATTTTCCACCTCGCCGTCTTTTGAGGCCAATTTCAGCAAAAGTAGCCCTATAAAAGTACTATTTTTTTAATGATTATGAAGGCTGAAAATTTCCGGACATACTTAGGAACCATGAAATTACCTGTTTAGATTTTTAATTTAAAGTAAAAAATTTAGGTCATAATTTTCGGAACGCATATTTTTCACTTTAGATCAACATTTTCACAACTTTCAACACAGTGACTCTACCTCAAGAGGCTTATTAGGTAAGCCGTTGCAATTTTCACAGATTGTGTATTTCTGTTGCCACTATAACAACAAATAATAAAATGAAGGTTTATGGTACGGAACCGAGACCCTTCGTGTGCGAGTCCGACTCGCACTTGGCCGGTTTTTATTTTCTGAAATTGTAACACATGCAAAAACTAAATTACGACTTAATATGGGATATATTAAGTTAACTAGCTTCCGTAGCTTAAGTATGTCCGTAAATTTTCAGCCTTCATGGCTGAAAATTTCCGGACATACTTAGGAACTATGAAATTACCTGTTTAGATTTTTAATTTAAAGTTAAAAATTTAGGTAATAATTTTCGGAACGCATTTTTTCACTTTAGATCAACATTTTCACAACTTTCAACACAGTGATGAAGCTGATAATTTTATGCATAAAAAAAAAACTCATAAAGGTTCAGTTGCAAATAAAATCTTAACAGTCTTCTACTTTTATTTTTAGATATTTTTCTAGTTGGTCAGATCAATAATTTTCAAAAATTCAGAAAAAGAATCATTGTTCGAAAACTATGAAAAGTCGCGGGGTGATTCGGATACCCCAGGATACGATGGACCTAAATTTTATTTTTGGACATCAATGTTCTGGCCACCCTGTAAAATTGGATATTGCACAATTTTGTTGTTGTTTGTGTTTTTTTGTATATAGTTTCTTATAATGCGTGGTTACTGCAGTTTTTATCGGCCGTTGATCTGTCCGTTAACGCTTTTTGTCATTACGCTATTTGCTTAGCGGTTAACGAACAGATAAACAACCGATAAAGTTCGTTCGTTTTGTTAAAACGATCGTGGTCACGATGGTAAATAGGGTAGGTACAAAAGGTTTACCATTTAACTTTGAACCATTTGTCCGGTAAGAAGAAAAGTACTTAAATAAAATAATTAGTATTTTAAATATCCCTATAAATTAAGTGAAAATTATGAGAAGTCTATAGTGTTACAATAACAAGTTATAAAAAGTATAAAATGGAAAAAGAAAAAATGCTAGAAAGTTAATTAAGTAAAAGAAACAGACTAACTTTGACTTTGACTTTGACAAAGGATAACCAACGGAACTCTATTAGTAAGCCTCCGCTGTCCGTCCGTCCATTCGTCCGTCCGTCTGTCTGTCAGCGGGCTCTATCTCAAGAGGCTTATTAGGTAAGCCGTTGCAATTTTCACAGATTGTGTATTTCTGTTGCCGCTATAACAACAAATAATAAAATGAAGGTTTATGGTACGGAACCGAGACCCATCTTGTGCGAGTCCGACTCGCACTTGGCCTGTTTTTATTTTTTGAAATTGTAACACATGCAAAAACTAAATTACGACTTAATATGGGATATATTAAGTTAACTAGCTTCTGCCAGCGGCTTCGTCCGCGTCATCCCTAAGGATCATACTCCGAGATAAAAAGTAGCCTATGTGTTATTAGACTATAATCTACCTCTGTGCCATATTCATTATGAACCTTTGAAATACTATTATAATATATTGAAATACTACTATTATAATATATTAGAATCCTGTTTATTTATTTTTAAACACAAGAGACTTTTTCAGCAAGCGACAAGCTACTATGCCCCACGGTGTATGTATACTGATAAATTATTTCAACCGAGGTCGAACCTCACATTCACAGCTAACAACAGCTACATTCATCATCATCATCATCATCTGCCTAGCCTTCTCCCAACTACATTGGGGTCGGCTTCCAGTCAAACCGGATTCAGCTGAATACCAGTGTTTTACGTCGAGCGGCTGCCTACCAGACCTCCACAACCCATTAACTGGGTAACACCGTACATCTTGGCAAGACTGGAGTCAAATTTTACTGGCTTCTGACAATCCGTAACGACTGCCACAGATCTATAAATGACAGCCGGGACCAACGGCTTAACGTGCTTTCCGAGGCACGGAGGAAACTCGTTATGTTAAGACGGTCACCCATCCACGGACCAACCTTGGCAAGCGTTGCTTAACCTTCAAGATCGACCCGTGCGGCTGTTATTATTTAGCCACGAGCTCCTCGTAACAACAGCTACATTATGTGCAGAAAAATTGTATAACAAGATACCTAATTCCTTGAAGACGCTACCTTTTTCTAGATTCAAGAATAATTTGACGAGGTTTTTAATTGAAAAATGCTTTTATAGTGTACATGAGTTTTTAGATTATAAATTGTAAATTGCACGGACATTTGTATTATTATTATTATTATATTGACATGCTATTATTGACATTTTACTATTTTTATTATTTTTTATTATCATATTGACATTTACCTATTTCATTAATACAATTTCAATGGGATTATCTGTTTAGACGACTGCATGACTGATCATTAATTCACTCAAATAAAATAATTATGTAACTGTATTTATACATATTTGCACGCCGAAATTAAAAGCAGAATAAGAGAACAATTTTTATGCATTTTACCAACCTTCTGTACCTTATTTATGCAAATAAATGATTTTTGTTTTTTTTTTTAAATTTTTTTTTTAATAATAAATATTAAGTATAAAATAATAATAATAAATTTATTGAAATAATAAGTTCACAAAAAGTGTACATATGGTTCAATAGTAGGTATATATTAGTATAGGCCTATAATAGAATTATAATAATTTGGAAATAAACTATGGTACATCAAAGCTAAAGTAGTGCGTTATAATCTAAATTTAATGTAGTGCGTTACCTGATCTAGGTTTATATAAACCTGTATTTCAGGCCATCTCTTCTACGAAAGTACATATTCAATAGGTCAGTCAATGAATTAAATTAACATATAATGTTCAACATCTAAGCTTATGGGATATATTTATATTATATCTAAAACTAAAATTCTCCTTTACTTTAGTTTGGTACGTAGCATATTAGAGTACTGCAGTGTAGTGTGGCGACCACACTATGCTACTCACAGTTTGCGAATAGAACGCGTTCAAAAACGTTTTGCTTGGCACCTAGCTTTCTCTGTCGGTATAGCTAAAAAAACGCCTTCTTACAAAGACAGATTGAAAATCTTCAAAATTCACACTTTAGAAGAACGAAGGCGCTTAATCGACGCAATATTTGCCTGCAAAATAGTAAAGGGGAATATCGACTCACCGCCGCTACTAGCACTCATTAACTATCGCGTTCCTTCGAGAATTCCTCGTAAACCCATAACTCCACTACGTCCTCCACAAAGAAGAACGGTGTTGGGATCCAATTCTCCATGTGCTAGATTCTGTAGGGCTCTAAACAGTTGCAGTGATAAATTGATCTCCACTTTGATTCTCTTACTAAACAGAAATCGAAAATGTTGAACAGCTTATCAGGGTTGTTATAAAGCAGTCAGTTGTTTTTCCATAGTACTTAGTTATTAATATGTTTATTTTGTAATCCTTCTTAGTTTTAGTTCTAAAAGAAACAGTAATAATAATAATGTTTCTTTAGCTTTAGGTTGGCATGCACAAATAGTAATGTACCTAGCTTACAACTAGTTTAATTTTACTTTGCTCATGTGGTATTTACCTTTAAGTAGTTGTTATACTATGTTAAGGTTGTTTGGATTATTGTTATTGTTAAGTTAAAAGTGTAAACAACTGTTGGTAATCCTAAATAAATAAATAAATAATGATAGGTATTAGGTTAGGTTAGGTTAGCTTATGGCATATATTTATATTATATATATAACTAAAATTATCATAATGATAGGTATTAGGTTAGAGTAATTACGGTTTAGTCAGCTGCTTAGGTTAACACCTCTAGTAGTTTTTCCGTGTCCGAGTTATTTAGGTTTGCTAAATAATCAAAGAACATTATTTAACACCTATTATAACTTACATTATACATCTTAAGCAATTTGTTAAATTTATTATATGAATTTTTCTACTAATGGTTGAGATACAGCCCGCTTAAACAAGCAAACGGATAGAAAAGGTAGGGTTAGTTACAGGGCTCGTTGGTTACGGAACCTTAAGAAAATAATCCTCCTTCCTAATACATAAAATTCTTCCGCTACTGACTAATTGAGTGACTTAAGTGCTCATTCACGTTGACTCGCGTGCGCAGTGGCGGGCGTGGTCACGAAATATCAAACATAATTATGGCGTCATATCCAAGTGTTCACGCACGTGCGGTCTAAATAGCGGGCAAGCTAGTGAATGGCGTGCGTGGCGCGCTCGCGTCAATATCAAATGTGTGAGATGTTTGTGTGTGTTCACGTCGAACTAGCGGCGGAGAGCGCGATTCACTCGCGACGTCAGTCAAGTTCAACCAGTTTGAACTTTTCACTCGCGCAAATGCCTGGCGACCGATGTGAACAAGAGCTCGCCACGTCTTGCGCGCCCGCACCCGCCACCGCGCCCGCTCGTTCCTACGTGAACAAGTACTATGTGAGCACTAAGAGATGCTTGCCCTAAATTACTACGGGAACGGGAAAAACCGAGATATTCGTGCACGAAGTCAGTGGCAAAAGCTAGTTATTTATAAAAACCTACTTATCATGAATAATAACTTCAATATTTTTACAGACATCATCATCTGCCTAGCCTTTTTTTTCCCAACTATATTGGGGTCGGCTTCCAGTCAAGCCGGATTTAGCTGAATACCAGTATTTTACGCGGAGCGGCTGCCTACCAGACCTCCACAACCCATTAACTGGGTAACACGGTACTTCATGACAAGACTGGAGTCAGATTTACTGGCTTCTGACTACCCGTAACGACTGCCAAACATCTACAAATGACAGCCGGGACCAACAGCTTAACGTGCTTTCCGAGGCACGGAGGAAACTCGGTATGCTAAGATGGTCACCCATCCACAGACCAACCTAGGCAAGCGTTGCTTAACCTTGAAGATCGACCCGTGCGGCTGTCATTATCTAGCCACGAGCTCCTCATACAGTACAATATTTTTACAGACAGTCTTTGAACTATTGGTCTCGTAAGATAATAATTTGATTTAAGGTCGTCTATTCTATCATGAAGCAAGGGCACCGCAATTTGTAATAAATTGACATTGTTAGATTTTTTGTAATAGTTACAATTTAAATATTACGAACGATCACGAACGTGAGATTGTTGACTTTAGTATTTTTATCAATGCAATGCATGCAATGCAAATTAAACGATTGGTTGGTGGTGGTGATTGGTTGGATGGATGGTTGGTTGGTTGGTTGGTTGGTTGGGATTGGATTGGTTGGATTAGTGGTTTGTGGTTGGTTGGATTGGTTGGTTGGATTGGTGGGATGGTTGGTTGGATTGGAAATCTAATTAGTCAGCAAGTTAGATTATCAAAAATAAAATGCAACCGAATTAAGAACCTCCTCCTTTATTTGAAGTCGGTCGGTCGGAAAATATTTGGCCCGTTTTTTTTTTCTTTTCTTACGTAGGTAAAACAAAATTGACGAAGGTACGACGCTTTTAAAATTCACAATACGTTACACCGTGGTATAATTTTTAGTGCTTTCTGACGTCACGAGCCCCCACTCCCGAGTTTCGACGCATTTTATCTTTGTCAATATTCGATGATTTACAAAAAAAAGCTTGAGAGGTGTCAAGGGACACCCGGATGGAACGAAGTTCCTACGCCGCATGGCTTACAACTATAGCAAAAAGTGTCGTTACAACTTTTGATCTTAATGTGTCGTTACAAGTTTTGGTCTTAATTTTTTCCGTCTAGCCCCCTTTCTCAACGCGCGAATTGTAATAAAACTAGAAACATAACTGTGTTTTACGACTTTATCCTTTTCCCTAAGATGGTATCGTATCGTTGGCAACTAATGACCCACTGTTTCTCATCTCAATCAGTCCCTATTGAGATGAGAAATTCTATTCCATTCCATTCCATTCCATTCCATTCCATTCCATTCCATTCCATTCCATTCCATTCCATTCCATTCGCACAGCTTACAATAGCAAAAAGTGTCGTGACAACTTTTCGTAAGAATTTTTTCCGTCTAGCCCCCCCTTTCACAACGCGCGATAAGGAACTTCGTTCCAAAAACTAAAAATACGTATCCATTATTTATCATTACTCTAACTGACGTACTAAATAGATTTGCTATTTATTGATGGTGGAACACCAGCCTATTATTTTTATTTAATGCAGTATTTTAAGGTTAGGTACCAATCAGACATTCAGGAATTTTGACTCACACTTGGAACGTCACTTTGCTCAGCCTCATGTGTCCCATCATTTCCCATCATTTGTTGAACAGCACCATATTTGCACTTACTGAAAAAAAAAACCTTTTTTTATTTACTAGCTGACCCGCGCAACTTCGTCTGCTCACTCCTATTGATCTCTGCGTGATGATATATAGCCTATAGCCTTCCTCGATAAATAGGCTATCTAACACTGAAATAATTTTTCAAATCAGACCAGTAGTTCCAGAGATTAGCGCGTTCAAGCAAACAAACAAACTCAGCTTTATATATAAGTACTAGCTGACCCGCGCAACAACGTCTGCGTCACAATTTACGTTACTGCTCCGCTCCTATTGATCTTAGCGTGATGATATATAGCCTATAGCCTTCCTTGATAAATAGGCTATCTAACAGTGAAATAATTTTTCAAATCGGCCCTGTGGTTCCTGAGATTAGCGCGTTCAAGCAAACAAACAAACTCTTCAGCTTTATATCTTAATATATATAAATCTCGTGTCACAATGTTTGTCCTCAATGGACTCCTAAACCACTTAACCGATTATAATAAAATTCGCACACCATGTGCAGTTCGATCCAACTTGAGAGATAGGATAGTTTAAATCTCAAATTATAGTCGCAATTTTAATTTATTGCTAATTATTTGTCTGTTATTATTTGACAGCGGGTAGGGTAGGTAGGGTAGGTAGGGTAGGTAGGGTAGGTAGGGTAGGTAGGGTAGGTAGGGTAGGTAGGGTAGGTAGGGTAGGTAGGGTAGGTAGGGTAGGTAGGGTAGGTAGGGTAGGTAGGGTAGGTAGGGTAGGTAGGGTAGGTAGGGTAGGTAGGGTAGGTAGGGTAGGTAGGGTAGGTAGGGTAGGTAGGGTAGGTAGGGTAGGTAGGGTAGGTAGGGTAGGTGGGGTAGGTGGGGTAGGTAGGGTAGGTAGGGTAGGTAGGGTAGGTAGGGTAGGTAGGGTAGGTAGGGTAGGTAGGGTAGCCAGTTGACGGGAGCGAAGCCGCGCGGGTCAGCTAGTATTAGTATAGATTGCTAAATTAAAATATAGATTTCATAGCACTTTTAATCCAACGTTAGTAATGTAGTAATAATGGCAAAGTGACCTTCCGTTTTTAGGGCTCCGTGCCCAAAAGTTAACCAACGGAACCCCATTACTAAGCATCCGCTAACCGTCCGTCTGTCCGTCCATCCGTTTGTCCCTTTGTCTGTCTGTCAGCGGGCTGTACTTCATTAACCGTAATAGGTAGACAGTTGAAATTTTCAGAATGTGTATTTCTATTGCCGCTATAACAACTAAAAGAAAACACGGGGCTGTAAAATGTTGATTCAAAGTCAAAACGTTTATTCCAATTAGGCCATTAAACGGCACTTTTGAACGTCATTCACATTTCAAATATATAAAAAATTCTGAAGTGACTCTATTGTCCATTCGGAAAGGTAGATTCTTATGGAGAAGAATGGACAAGAAACTCCATAGTTACTCTTTTCAAATAAATCTTGAAAAGAGTAACCAAGAGAGAGAGAGAGAGAGAGTAAGAGTAGTTGTAGAGAGTTGAGTGGGTAGTGGTTTGTAGGAGTAGTGTGAGTTGAGTAGAGTTATCTTGGATATTTGTTATTGTAAAAGATTGTTCCAGCCCCATGTGTCTTTTAATTTTTCATTACATTTTTTTTTTCTTTTAATCCAACGTAGATAAATACCGTAGGTAACGTAGGTGCCGTATGGTGCCGTAAAAGAATAATACCATCCCATCACTTCCCGTGGGTGTCGTAAGAGGCGACTAAGGGACTCACCAGAGAATGGGTAGCAGCGTTCTCTGTAAAGCGCAACACCATACACTACGATCGCCAACCCGCCTGCCAAGTGTGGCGATTATGGCAACCCATCGTCTTTCGGCTGATATGATGATGTAGATAAATGGCAGTTGTATTCTATACACCTTTGTAGAGACCAGAACTTTCCGTGCGTTCATGCGATTTTGCCATATTATATACTCGTAAATATTTTATTCTTCTCCTCTGCTGTATAATCGGCATTTTTCTGGTGGTCGTCACTGTTGATTCTGGCCTTTAGGAGTTGCAGTGGTTGGGAATGTGTGGCGGGCTTGTCCCAATGAAAAAAAAAACGTAAATGGCAAGGTGACCTTCTCATTTTTTATCTCATAGCTGCAGCCCGTTCAATCATGAAACCACTTTTTAGGTTAAATACCTCGATGCCATGACTTGTCTTTGACAAAAAAGTGTTGCTCCATAGTTTTTTCTTGTGCAGTTGGCTTGTTGAGTAAATCGGCGAATTATTTTAAGTACAGTGTTTAATATAAACTGAATGAGGAGCTCGTGGCTAGATAATAACAGCCGCACGGGTCGATCATCAAGGTTAAGCAACGCTTGCCAAGGTTGGTCTGTGGATGGGTGACCATCTAAATATACCGAGTTTCCTCCGTGCCTCGGAAAGCACGTTAAGCCGTTGGTCCCGGCTGTCATTTGTAGATCTTTGGTAGTCGTTACGGATAGTCAGAAGCCAGTTAATCTGACTCGTCTTGCCATGATGTACCGTGTTACCCATTTAATGGGCTGTGGAGCTCTGGTAGGCAGCCGCTCCGCGTAAAATACTGGTATTCAGCTAAATCCGGTTTGACTGGAAGCCGACCCCAATATAATTGGGAAAAGTCTGGGCAGACGATGATGAGTGTTTAAAATAAACTTGAAGTTATTTTCAAATGCCTTTGACGTGTAGTCTGATAAAAATAAAGTGATTTAATCGGCGACGGCAATTGTTGAAATCTTAAAATGTTTATGATTGTCCACGTAACGTATCGGTAGCACATGACAACCCCATACATTCTTAGGGTTCCGTACCCAAAGGGTAACCAATGCTGGAGGAGCTCGTGGCTAAATAATAACAGCCGCACGGGTCGATCATCAAGGTTAAGCAACGCTTGCCAAGGTTGGTCTGTGGATGGGTGACCATCTTAATGTACCGAGTTTCCTCCGTGCCTCGGAAAGCACGTTAAGCCGTTGGTCCCGGCTGTCATTTGTAGATCTTTGGCAGTCGTTACGGATTGTTAGAAGCCAGTAAATCTGACTCCAGTCCTGCCAAGAAGTACCGTATTACCCAGTTAATGGATTGTGGAGGTCTGGTAGGCAGCCGCTCCATGTAAAATACTGGTATTCAGCTGAATCCAGTTTGACTGGAAGCCGACCCCAACATAGTTGGGAAATAAGGCTAGGCAGATGATGACCCAAAGGGTAACCAATGGAACCCAACTGCCAACTGCATCAAAAATATTTGAAAAAGCCATGTGCAACCGTGTCTACACCTTTTGTGAAAAATACAATATATTTAACAACTGTCAATATGGCTTCAGAAAAAACCGATCCACTGTCCTGGCCGTCTATAAATACATTCAAAAAGCGCTCGATACCATAAACTCCAAAAAGTATGCAATAGGCTTACTGCTGGATATGACAAAAGCTTACGACAAAGTTCAATTCAACATATTACTAAATAAACTATATGGAATAGGGATCCGTGGTAAATGTCATGAATGGTTCGCATCATATTTACAGCATAGAGAGCAATTGGTGGAATTGGAATTTTTTAACCAAAAAACGAACGAAATAGAATCGATTTGTTCTGAAAACATCCCAATCACTGCTTCAATACCACAGGGCAGTGTAATAGGCTGTTTCCTATTCTTAGTTTACATAAACGACCTCCCAAAGCATATCAGCGAACCTTGTGTTTTGTTTGCGGATGATATATCCATTCTTGCCTCATGCGAAACTAGTACCAACCTTTACGATAAACTCAATACAATACTTGACACTACAACTCAATGGATGACGGAGCATAACCTAGAAATAAACTATAGTAAAACAAAAATAATGACATATCACCCACGACAAAAAAAACCAATTACACTTAACTTCAGTTTTAAAAATTATCAGTTAGAAGCAGTTAATAAATTCACCCTATTAGGCTTAGATATAGACACACACATAAATTGGAAGACGCACATTCAAAAATTAAAAGCAAAATTATCTAAATTTTCATACGCCTTTCGGGAAATTAAAAAAACGACAGACCAAAATACTGCATTGGTAACATATTACGCATATGCTTATGCATGGCTAAAATACGGTGTCATATTATGGGGGAATAGTACAGACGCACCCACTCTATTCACCCTACAAAAGAAACTTATTAGAATTTTAGTCAACATCGAACAAACCGATAGCTGTAAACCACACTTTCAAGACTTGAAAATTTTAACCCTACCGTGCCTCTACATCTTTGAGCTCTGTAAATTTGTACGTTAATACCCGGAATTCTACACAAAAAGAGAAGATATACAAACCAAATTTACCTTAAGACATAAAAATAGATTAAATATACCCACATCCCGATTAAAAATTCACTCCACAAGCTCCTACGTTATGTCGATAAAAATATATAATAAGTTACCAGAAGAAATTAGAAATATAAATAAGTATAATATTTTTATTAATAAATTAAAAGTATTTCTTTTAAACAAGTGCTATTATGATACAAATGAATACTTAAATGATAAACTATAACTGATATAAATATATACATACATTCTTTAATATATAATTTATGTATTTTGTTTTTAATATTTCTTTAATATTTTAATTGTATAGATATATGTCAAGAAGATAATTTGACACTATAGAATAGGTACTATATGCTGAGTGTGTAATTACCTACCTGTAATTGTGATACACGAAAAAATGATCTCGTTAGTATTATTTATTTTGTATTTTTAAGTGAACAATACCTTTTGCTGTGCCCTAACAGGGTCTACAACGGTTCTTAGCTGTAAGCCTTTTATGACATCTTTTGTAAATACCTTGTAGAATGCAAATAAATGAATATGAATATGAATATGAATATGAACCCTTTTAGATTTTACAAAAATTGCTCGATTAAAGGTGTTAGATTTGAACTATGTATGAACCACAAAGTGGAATCCAACATTTATATTAGTTACTAAAACATTAATGAGCAATATGATATGATGAGTTATGAACCCATTAATTAGAATATAATGCAATCTAATTAGGCCAAGTTAATAATACCGTATTAATAACTAATTAAAACGGTTAATTTCGCCATAATCACGGTAACAGGTCTATTATTATCGACGCTATATTAATTTGGGATCAGTTAACTGATATTAAGCAGTTTAATTGGAAGATTATTACTAGGAATTATACAACAATATGTACCTTTCTGAACGCAATACCTACCTGAAAAGGGTTATTGTACTAATCGTTATGAATAACTTTTACTATGTTGACAACCCCGAAATCGCGAAACAAAATCAGCTGTTTAGTATATTTTGTCGAGTTATTTGCACAGAAATGTATGGGGGAGTCGATTTGTAGGGTTCCGTACACAACGGGTATCCAACGAAACCCGTTGTGTACTAAGCCTCCGTTGTCCGTCCGTCCGTCCGTTTGTCTGTCAGAAGGCTGTATTTCAAGAACCGTAATAGCTAGACAGTTCAAATTTTCATAGATTGTGTACTTATTACTATTGCGCTAAAACAACAAATAATAAAAAATAAGCTTTATGGTACGGAACCTTCGTGTGCGAGCCCGACTCGCACTTGGCTGGTTTTTTGTCGCGATTGTAACTCGTTGTAAATGATTTCACTAAGAAGGCCGGCTGCTATGCAGCACAAACATGCGGAAGATATCCGCCATTATGTTAAATCGAACCATATAGATACTACTGTGTAACGAAAAAATGTTAAACGTGCAGCGTTTTTAAGAAAATGATTGTTAATTCACAAAAGAAAATGTTTTTTCCTTATAAAGTCAGTTTTTAGTATGGGCGATACGATTTTTTCTGGTTTTCTCGACACCTGTAACATTTAAGAATTTATTCGAAAGAGAGTTAAGAGAATAAGCGTGCCTATCCATTACAGCGGAGCGGAGAAACGGAGAAATTTTAACCAATGGAATTGCATAAAATCTCCGTACCACGTGAGTCACTGATGTTTTGATGACATGATTGGTTAATATTTCTCCGTTTTTCCGCTCCACTGCCTCGCTCCACTGTAATGGATAGGCGCTCTTAGACAGCGATTTTTCCACTCCACTGCCTCGCTCCACTGTAATGGATAGGCACTCTTAGACAGCGATTTTTCCGCTCCGCTGCCTCGCTCCACTGTAATGGATAGGCGCTCTTAGACAGCGATTTTTCCGCTCTGCTGCCTCGCTCCACTGTAATGGATAGGCACTCTTAGACAGCGATTTTTCCGCTCCGCTGCCTCGCTCCACTGTAATCGATAGGCACTCTTAGACAGCGATTTTTCCGCTCCGCTGACTCGCTCCACTGTAATGGATAGGCACTCTTAGACAGCGATTTTTTAATTTCTATTGAAAACAAAAATTGCTCGGCCTGTCTTTGTTGTAATTTTTTTTTCAAAAAGTTCTTAAGTCACTCCTTTGCTGTGCGCATTATAAAAGACGTTTGGAAACGCTTAGTGCGAAGCTTACGCTTAGTGGGATGAGGTCGAATAACATCATCTGCCTAGCCTTTTCCCAACTATATTGGGGTCGGCTTCCAGTCAAACCGGATTTAGCTAAATAACACTAGGATGAGGTCGAATAACATTCTCTAAAAAAAAAATTGGACCTCCGAATCTTTGTCCGATTTTTTTATTTATATTTCGAACTAAGTAACGTATGCTGCGTGTTTGCATCAGTTGAAATAAAACCGGTGCCTTTCGTAGACTAGATCAATTATTTGAAAAGTACGAAAGATGATGTGTATACGTTGTAATATCGTCGGTAGGACCGTCGGTTCCCGCCGGTTGTGCCGAACGAGTCACCGCGGCCCTAGACCGCAAAGGGCACTAGGAGGAACACGGATGGGTTTTAGTCAGTAAGAGTCTGACACTCCCTTTCGCTCCGCCCAGAGCAGAAGGAAACATTTGATGATTTCACATCTCTACTACATAATATTATTAAGAGGTAAAGTTTGTGAGTTTGTGAGGTTGTAGGCGGTAATCTCTGGATTACCGCCTTCTATGAATAGAAAGGCACGTTATTTGTGTCATAAGCTCACCTGCCTAGCCTTTTCCCAACTAAATTGGGGCGACTCTCCCAGTCAAACCGGATTCAGCTGAATACCAGTATTTTACGCGGAGCGGCTGCCTACCAGACCTCCACAACCCATTAACTGGGTAATACGGCAGTTCTTGGCAAGACTGGTGTCAGATTTTACTGGCTTCTGACAGTCCGTAACGACTGCCAAAGATCTACAAATGACAACCGGGACCAACGGCTTAACGTGCTTTCCGAGGCACGGAAGAAACTTGGTATGTTAAGATGGTCACCCATCCACAGACCAACCTTGGTAAGCGTTGCTTAAACTTAAAGATCGATCTGTGCGGCTAGTAATCTTTAGCCACGAGCTTTTTTTATTGTGTCATAAGCTATGTATTAAAAATACCGTTCAACGAAGTGGGCACGGGTCAGCTCGTTCACAATAAAACCATGTGTTTGTAACCAATGTTTTAATTTGTTTCAGGTCCTAGTAGTAACAGCATCTGCGTACACCAAGTACCTCGGGAACATGACAGCTTATTTCGACAAGCACGGAGAGTTGCAGTCGTTTGAGGGGTCTCCCGTGTTCTTAAACAGGTCCATTCCTGAAGGTACGAACAAATATGGATTGTGCCGAAACTGTGACATTCATCCTATCAAGGAGTCGTTTAGTTTCCATACATTTTATTTATTTTCTAGCTAATGCCCGCGACTTCGTACGCGCATATCCCGGTTTTACCCGTTCCCGTAGGAATTTCGCGAAATTCTCTCTTAGTGCTCTTCTATGCTCCCCAAATAACCAACATGGCAATTTCAACTTTCTACGACCAGTAGTTTCAGCTGTGCGTTGTTTGTCAGTCACTCAGTCACTCAGTAACGAAAGAATTTTATTTAGTAAGATTTATTTATTTGATTTCATGCACAATAGTGGTATATGGGCGGACGTAATGCATCAACGCATTCTCTACCAGTCAATCTTTGGGTTAAAAATACTACACTGTTTTGGTGTACAACTAACGGATAAAATTTAAAGTAGAATTTTGTACGGACTCACTGCACACGGTTGACGCCGGTGGTCGCCACACGCTACAAACCGTCGCTGCTCGCTTCTTGTGGCACAGGCCACTAAACGTCGCCACTAAACGTCGACACAAAACGCTGACACCAATCCAATAACGTTCAAAACCTTTTGAAAATTTTTAATCAGCAGCAGCGTAATTAAACCTACGTCGGAGTCCATTATGATACTGCAAGCAATGGGTTAACAAAAGTAGTGGCAACCGACTACAAGCGTCTATCACCAACCACAAGCGTCTACCACCGACCACAAGCGTCTACCACCGACCACAAGCGTCTGCTACCGACGACAAGCGTCTACTACCGTCCACAAGCGTCTACCACTGACCACAAGCGTGTACCACCGACGATAAGCGTCTACCACCGACCACAAGCGCCTACCACTGACCACAAGTGGCTGTCGCGCACTTCAGCTACCTTTGTAGCCGCTTCTAGCTTCAGGTGGAGGCGTTTGTTGCTGTCGCGTGTGGCCCGTGTGTGGCCTGCTGAAGCCGAGCCAAGAAAGAAAACTAGTTTATTTGGTACACACAGGGGAACTCTATTGGGCCTTTCTCCATACAAACGCATTACGCTGTTTTCTTCGTGGATAATGCTTCTAGAGTAATGATTTTTATCCAAAAAAATAGGTCTAATTAAGAACAAAGAAAAGAAAGAAAATAAACTAGCTTATTTGGTACACACAAAGTAGGTACAATTAATAAAACCGGCCAAGTGCAAGTCGGACTCTCACACGAAGGGTTCCGTACCATAAACCTTCATTTTTAGGGTTCCGTACCCAAAGGGTAACCAACGGAACCCTATTACTAAGATTCCGTTGTCCGTCCGTCCGTCTGTCTGTTAGCGAGCAGTATCTCAAGAACCCTATTAAGGTTCTTGAGATACAACCCGCTGACAGACATACGGACGGACGGACAGTGGAGGCTTAGTAATAGGGTTCCGCTGGTTACCCTTTGGGTACGGAACCCTAAAAAGGAAACTTAATTCTAAAACAATTACCTTGTGTGCCCCGCGGCTGTGCCAAGACAGTTGGATGAAGGCTTATTTTGAGATTATATGATGATTTTAGATCTTTGTCCCCAGATCCAAAAATCAAGGCCCTTCTAGAGCCTTATGCCGAGAAACTCCATAAAATAGTCAATGAAATAGTTGGGTACTCAGAAGACGATCTTAATATGGAGGAGTGCACGTCACAGGAGTGTGCTCTGGGTAACTTGGTCGCCGAGGCATTTTTAAATGTTGTAAGTATTTTTTAGATCAGTGCTTCAGTCAAAATGATGCTGGCTTTTCAGTCCACTTGGAAACAGGGCCTGGTTCTGATGAGACGGCGAGCCACTCAACGCTCACCGTTCGCAGGCCGCGGCTACGCTGGCCGGGAATCACCCTGCGATTCCTGACGTCCAGGGCGTCTTCTTTTGTTGCGGCTAGCCGCGCAACAAAAGGAGGCCCCGGTCGCGTGAGGTTCCCTCTCTGTCACGTGGTAGGCCTTCTTCTTCGTTAGTATTAACTGCTTCGCAGAAGGGGGTAATCGCTTCCCATGCCTCGTTGCTCCGGACTGTGCAACAGGTCGCCGCCGCCGAAAATACAAGGTAGCTCGTTGACAAGGATCCAAACCTAGAGAGCATCGAACAACGAGCACGACGTTCGACGTTTTCGAATCCCGAATCAAGAGTCTCGATCCGACATCTCTAATTCCGAATCTCGGTCTTGACTCCCGAATCTCGAATCCCGTATCCTGAACTGTAATATCAATTTTGGATCTCGAATACCGAATCTCGATTGTTAAGAGACGGGTGGCGAGATTTTGTATGGAAAACATACGGACACAGTATATATACCTACTTCTTATTCAATTTGTCAAATATCTCTTAAATCTGTCCAATAGGTATTGGAGGAGAAAACAGTTGAAATTCAAACCTCGAATTATGACTTTTTACATACAAAGTCTGGCCGCCAGCATTTTTTAAATCTTGAATGTCAAATCCCGAATCCCGGATCACGAATCTCGAATCCCGAATCTAAAATCTTGAATCCCGTTTCTGGAACCTTGAATCCCGAATTTCTGAATTTGGAATCTCACTTTTCAATTTAACCATTATTATTACTTTTACAGTCACAAGAGCTGCATCCATCAGATCTTCCTGCAATATCTTTAATTCAAAAAGGAATGCTGCGCAGTTCTCTGCTTAAAGGAGGTGTGTGAGTATGTCTTCATTTAATCTAATATTTGGGGATTACGATCTGTACAGCTAACCCAATGTTAGAAAGTCATCTATCCCATCTCATATTATATCGTGTTCCTCAATAGTGCCGTCATAAGAAAAAAACTGGCCAAGTGCGAGTCGTACTCGCGTGCAAGGGGCTCCCAAACAATTTCATTTTTTTAACATGTTATTTTAACACTGCAGACTTCTCATAAGTTTTCCTGTAATCTTTAGGTATAGAACTCTGCATTTTTTCCTAAAATTTGCATTTTTTTTCAAAAATTTGGGCTCAGTAGTTTTCAGAGATAAGGGAGGGTCATTTTTGGTCGAATTTCTTGAATAAATTCAAAAGTATTTATTTTAAAATTATGAAAAAAAAAAAAATTACAACCCTCAAAGTAAAAAAGTGTTTTCAAACTAGTTTGAAAACACTTTTTCTTCTCTGACCTCTAATAAAAAAAATTAAAAAGAAGTTAGAAGGGTTTTTGATAGTTCGCGACTGCGATGCGAATGGGAACGTTCCTTCGTAAATTATTGACATTCAGCTGCAATACTCTTGCCAGTGCTTGGCCAGACTGGCAGCGCGGCGTGGGTGCGGAAACGCGTGCGAACTTTCCTGTCCGCAGTGTGCTAAATAGAATTAGTAAAATTAATTTAACAAGAGAAAATGAAGGAGAACTTCACACTCTGTATGAAAAATTACGACAGCAACCTCAAGTTTTTTTGAGAATACAAAAATGACAATATATACGTTTCATTGCATATTAGAAAATGAAGAAAATTGTCAGGGAATATGCATGAAAAAAAAATATTATCCATACAGTTTATAATGAAAATAATACTAAAACTGAAAATAGAATCAAAACTGCTCCAAAAACAAACGAGATATAATTATTTTAAACAAATATATCTGTCAAACGCTGTTTTATATGGCAAATGTATAGACGTCATAGACTTTGACGTCAAAGTTCATATCGGACTTCTCTTTCTAATTGTAACGGTATTTAACAAATAATTGCATGATTGTTTACTAGATAGCTAATAAGAATTTCATAATGCAATTAAAAACATTGCATCCATATTCCCTATTCTGCAGTGTGAGTTTGAGATTCCTTATTCTGATCTTTACTCCCCACGCCGCAACTGCGCTTGCAGTCTGGCCTTAAAAACCACTTTTGTTTTGCTTCCAGATATTACCAAGGGTTCTATAATAAATATGGTGCCGTTTACGAATAAAGTTACGACGTTCGTGATCTCAGGGAAGTACGTCATAGAAGCTTTGGAACGCTCTGTCTTGTACCATTGGCGGATGAAACCACATTATGCGGGTCCCAATACACCCCATTTTTCAGGTTAGTCCAAAGAACTATTTTAAAAAGAAAAATTGTTTTCTCTGAAGTGATCAATGGAAAAACTGAGACCTGAGTCTTTTTGTAGACAATGGCAGCACGCAAGGAAGCGGATATACAATCTGTATATAGATGGAAAACATTTAAGTAAACAAACAAGAAATGTCACGTTGCCGATGTATTAGGTGTAATGAGATCTGAGGGCCTAGCACAAATATTTTTGATAGCGTAACGTAAAATTTTATTATAGCTACAATGCTCGTTTCGCACATAATATTTATTTGGATTATTCATATTTTGAAATGATATAAATTGTGTATGACACATAAAATTAGACTAAAATACTATGGGATTGTATTTTTAGGGTTCCGTACCCAAAGGGTAACCAACAGAACCCTATACTTATCCGCTGTCCATCCGTCCGTCCGTCTGTCTGTCAGTGGGCTGTATCTCAAGAATCGTAATAGGTAAACAGATTAAATTTCCACAGATTGTGTATTTCTAAATTCAAATTCAAATTCAAAGCATTTTATTTCAAATAAACCATTCACAGGCACTTTTGAAACGGCAAGGTCGGTCAGTCAAAAACATGGAAGCTATTTGCACGTTCCAAAGCGTAGATCTCTATGGAGAAGAACGTGCAAGAAACTCCACGGACACTCTTTGATTTAAAACTGCAATATACACCGCAGTGTTAAAATTCTCAGACGATTATAGGCCTCGCCGATGAAATTTAAAAACATTTCACATTTTATAATGATGGTACGGAACCCTTCGTGTGCGAGTCCGACTCGCATTTAGCCGGTTTTTTTCACATTCAAAATTCACTTACGCTAGGTTATAATATACGTCAAAGTATTCGTGTTAAGGTGAATGCTCCAGGGTAGCCCGCGAAATTCAAATATTTTTATGTATTTTGCAATTTGCCGGTCAGTGTGAAGCTGTATGTGGACCAAATGCGATCCGCGACCGTAACGCGTATTTATCTAAAGAATTATAACCATTTTAATCATCAATATAGTCCTCTAAGTTCATGTAGTTCGAAAGAATGATTATTTATGAAATATTCATTCTTTCGAATTTCGCGGGCTACCCTGGAGCATCCACCTTAAGTTATCTGTGACTAATATTTCGAACGCGGCATTATAGGAAACTATTTCCTGGACATTTTTTGTTTGTTTTTGTTTTCTACTCATTAACAAGGTGTTACAAAAATAACGCAAACCTAAAATTGCGTAATTGTATTCCCCTCTATGAACAACCTTTTACTATGGCACTCATGGAACCCACAAATCGCGAATAAAAACCAGTCAAGAGCGAGTCGGACTCGCTCACTGAGGGTTCCATACCATCAGTATAAAATGTGAC
The DNA here is from genome assembly GCA_950371165.1 of Lacanobia oleracea. Classification (NCBI taxonomy): domain Eukaryota; kingdom Metazoa; phylum Arthropoda; class Insecta; order Lepidoptera; family Noctuidae; genus Lacanobia; species Lacanobia oleracea. The sequence goes on along the minus strand of OX493406.1, from coordinate 5,254,619 downwards.
ATGTTTTTAAAATTTCATCGGCGAGCCCAATATTCGTCAGAGAATTTTAACACTGCGTTGTATATTGCAGTTTTAAATCAGCGCCATCTCTTGACCGCTAGTGGAATTTTTTGTTGATGATATCTTAAAAAGTGTGCTATTCTTTCTTCGTACTATTCTTTTTTCTTTCTTTCTATTTACAGAAATCGTTTTATTTTTCATGTAATCTTTACAAAACTTTTAACTTCTATTCTATCACATAGAATAATTTCCAATTTTTCTTTATGCAAACTTCGGAGATAAGGTAAAATTAGGGTAAAAGTTGAAAACCACCTAAAAATAGGTATTTTTTTTGAGAATGTGCAAATAGCGCATGTTTCATATGACACCTCACATGCCTTAATAGCCCCACTTCCAATTTTTAAGCAACCCTTTAAGTACTGTGTCAAAAAAATGCATACTTACTTTTTATTTCTTTGTTATTCGCAAAATAGTTCAGCGAACACCATATAAAACTATACCAAATTTTATGTTGATAGCATTAGTATAGTTTTCTCGAGATATCCAGCTGTGACTGACTGACAGACTTAGTCACACCATAAGGGTTACTTTTGACAAATTTGGTACGGAACCCTAAAAATGAACTGGTAGTACATTGTGTCTAGTGATTCAAGCATAAATGTATGGAGCAGATGTTATTTTAGCGTTTCTTTTACAAATTGTACATTCCAGCTTAATCAAGTACCGCAACATTGACAAAAAATCAAAATGGCGCTGGATGAATTGTCTGGTTCAATGTCTTTTACTAATTCCTTTTTTTAGGTCTTAAAACGTCCATAGACACAAGGATACCAAAAGTGGTGGAGATACTTATGAAAGACGGTGATGAGTACAAGGAGTTTCACCTGGATAGAGACTACCAGGTCACGACCTTGGACTTCCTAACGAGAGGGGGAAATGGATTTACGGTAAGCAGGCCTTCTCATACCCCATAATAGAGATTTTTTTATTTGAGATAGGTTTCCTCTTGACTCTAGTCTGGGTCAGAGGTGACAGAGACAAGTCGACGATGGAGTGAGCTTACCCAGAAGAAGCCTGTTCACTCTGACTTTGAAGAGATTAGGGTTGAATATTATGTTCGGAAACACAGACGCAGGTAGAGAGTTTCACTCCTTTGCTGTGTGCATTATTTATAAAAAGAGTTTGGAAACGCTTAGGGCGAATTGGTGGAATAGCAACAGGGTACGATGGTGATTTGCAGTGCGTCTAGATGTCCGATGATGGTAGAAGAGGGCCGTTGGGATGTAGTCGTAGAGTTCTTGGGCACAGTCACCGAAGTACAATCTGTAGGAGAACGACAAGCCGGCAGTCTTGCGGCGATGAGCCAAGCTGTGCAGCTTGTAAAGTCCATTTCATATTCAAAATAATTTACAGCAAAGGTTGAGTCTAAAGTTAAGTTCTTTTTAAAGTGTGCGTGGATGGCGAAATTTGGAACTATGAGGATTAGCGAAAGCACTGAAAGGAGTCTCAAGCCCGATTTGATAAAAACTAAAACTGCATCATTGGATTTTTGGTAAATCGGTATTCCTAGCCAGGAATCGGACCGGTTGATGTAAAAAAAACTGGTCAAGTGCGAGTCGGACTCGCGTGCAAAGGGTTCCGAATCAATTTAATTTTAGGCTCAGTAGTTTCGGAAATAAGGTGGGGGGGGGGAATGGTCATTTTAGGTCTAATTTCTTGAATAACTTCAAAATTATGTATTTTAAATTTATTAAAAAATTCTCATTCATTTCATGTAATAAGTTTTCTGACTTCAATAGTCCTAATATGTCATTTATTTTTCCAGATGTTCAAAGAACACGGTCGAAACTTAACAGTACTTGGGCTCGACGTTGACGTCATAGAAAGATACATCAGAAAAGCGACTCCAATTAAACCTCATCTAGATAATAGACTAACTTTAATTAGCTGATAAGAACAAATTAAAAGTACTACTGTATAGATAATAGATGATTAGGCAACGCGGGGATAAAGCAGTGTCTTATGTCACGGGCGCCATTTTGAATCCCGAGTGTAATAAAGGGTTTCAACGTTAAGGTAGCCCGCGATATTCAAATTTTCTTACGTTTTTTGCAATTATTTGCTAGTTAGTATTAAGTTATATGTTTGATTGATGATTCGCGATCGTAAGAATTATGTATTTTCAGAATTATAACCATTAAAATCAGTAAAATAACTCCATGAGTCGGTATAATCCTAAAATGTCAAGATTTCATGAAATAGTCATTCTTTCGGGTTACCTGGCCCTATGGAGTTTAATTCCTGAAATAAACGGTTATAATTCTGAAAATACATAATTCTTACGCCCGCAAATCATACTTCAATCAACATAAAACCTAATACTGACTTGCAAATTGCAAAAAAACGTAAGAAAATTTGAATTTCGTGGGCTACCCTGGCACATCTACCTTAACTCACCGAGCCGAGCGAGGTAGCTTAGATTGTAACTCACAGGTGACGCGAGGGAGTTAATACTAGAATTCTGAATGTATGATGCTGATGCCATTTGTCTCGCACAAGTTGTAAAAAGTTGTCAATTCTCTTTAAAGATAAGTGTCTTTGTCTTAGGCTAGCTTGGTTCCGTCACTAAAATCAGAATTATCGCATTTACTCTCTCGCATATATTCAGAAATTGAGCTTCAAATTAAATATGGCGCCAGTGACATAATACACTGTTTTTTCCCCTCGGTGACAGATAATTTGGTGGATTTCTTGAAATTAATTGTTCTAGCTAGAGCTAATTTGAATGATTTGGTTCCCGATATCTTAGGGTCTTTATTGGGTTTTTTAAATTTTAAAACTTCAACTGTTTTTTGAAATGTCGCGACCAAAATTTTTTTTTTTAATTCCTCTAATAATGATTAAGAAAAAATACTTTTAATTTATCATCGTAAAGTTCAAAGTTTTCTTTGTGCAAATTAAAACAATGCAAACCATTCAATAAAAATAATATACTAGTCAACAGTGTTTTTTTTACCACCAAATTAACTTGCAATCATTTGAAGAGCTCGTGGCTAAATAATAACAGCCGTACGGAGCGATCTTGAAGGTTAAGTAACGCTTGCCAAGGTTGGTCTGTGGATGGGTGACCATCTTAACATACCGAGTTTCCTCCGTGCCTCGGAAAGCAAGTTAAGCCGTAGATCCCGGCTGTCATTTATACATCTTTGGCAGTCGTTTCGGATTGTCAGAAGCCAGTAAATCTGACACCAGTCTTGCCAAGATGTACCGTGTTACCCATATAATGGGGTGTGGAGGTCTGGTAGGCAGCCGCTCCACGTAAAACACTGGTATTTAGCTGAATCCGGTTTGACTGGAAGCCGACCCCAATATAGTTGGGAAAAGGCTAGGCAGATGATGATGATTAACTTGCAATCATTGACCGTTCCCTAACATCCCTTTGTAGTTTCCCGAACAATAAATCATGAACCGATTTTCATTCCCAGAGAATGTAAAGGATCACGATAAAAGTTGATTCAGGACAGCTTCATGTCTTTGTTTCTGTTTTGATAAGGAAGTTAATTAATGTATGTGAGTCAATGACCGTTATTGCATGTGTCTGAGGTCTACTATAGCATCGTTACACAATTAACATTGACTCATCAACACACCGAGGATCTCCTTTTAGGCAACCTTTAAAGTTCTGCAGACGGCGAGCATTGGGTGGCTCGCCGTCTGATCAGAACCAGACCCGGGTGGACGACGCGCTGTGTTTCACGCGTGCCTCAAAGAGCTGTCAGCGTAAAAGACGGGGCCCGCTAGAGCCAGTGCCTGCTGGGGCTGCGGACTTCGTTCGAAAGAGGCACCGTACCCTGGAACGCAAAGGGCACTGGGAGGAACGCGGATGGGTTTTAGTCAGTAAGAGTCTGACACTCCCTTCTGCTTCACCCAAAGCGTGAGGAGCCATTTGATGATTTCCCTTCCTTAAAAAAAAGGCAACCTTTAATGTTAAATACTATAAAACAAAGGGTATAATTTAGACGGTCACCAAAAATAATATTTTTAAGACTCTAAGCCTAGGCACCAAAATGGATCAACGGTCACCAAATTCTATCCAACTCAACTGTGATTGCCATAAAATGTAGGCTTGGGGTTACAAACTGGATAAAATAGGTTAGGTTAGGTTAGAATTGTGACCAACCGCGCGCGAGCCGAGCGAGCGAAGCGAGCGGTGCCGCGGCAGCGGCCGGCGAGCGCTACTTCTCGAATATTATTTGGTGACCATTTATCTGTTTTGGTAACCGTTTAGAACTTTTTTGGTTATAAAATAGGTACTTTTTTGGTCGGTGTTTAAACACAAGCCTAAAACAAATACCAAATTTTCCACACACAACACACACTCACATTCTTACATAAACACTTAAATACAACACACCTCAATCACACACTAAAGGCATACCTTCATTTCTTTTGATTTGTAAAAGTATTTCATTTTTAAGTATTCTGTTTATTTTTAATTTTGCAATGTTTAGTAGTTGTCGGGCTGTAAAAAAAAAAACTGCCATGTGACATTGTTGCGGAGGGACACTGATCTTCTAAGATACAGGTATTAACCTAGTTTAGAGGTCAGGGTTTCAATGTATTACCTAGCGAGAGCCTATCAATGTGTGTACTTCTACTATACCATTGTAATAGTTTTTTAGGCTTTAGTTCAATAAAGATTATTATTATTATTTATCGTAAAGATCAAAGTTAAATTTAGGCGTAGGAAACGTCAATTTGCTTAAAAAAAAATACAAGTAAACAATGATTTTATTTTGTGATGAACTCTACCTATCCTCGCTTGCTGGAAAGGGGTCGTCCATTAACCACGTTATTCTTTTTAAGCCCCCCCCCCCCTACCTGGTGATACTTGATGAGGTTTATACTAGCCCCTCCTCCCCTATCCATTATCTCGTTTTCTTTTTTCGTTTTTTTTTATGTTCACCGATTATTCCGAGGTGTCTGATCCGATTTTTAACCGAATTCTTCAAAAAGGAGGCGGTTCTATGTTCGGTTGTATGTATGTTTTTTTTTATTTATTTTTTATTTATGTTCACCGATTTCTCCGCTAATTCTCGACCGATTTCAAAATTTCTTTTTTTATTCGAAAGCCTGGACTGGTCCCATTTAAATTTGGTGAAAATCTGATGAAGAACTTCGGAGATAGGCAACGGAACTCTTCAATAAATGATAGCAAAAGGATAGGGATTTCTGAAATCGCATGTCTGTTGATTGTTTACACCAGTTCATAACATAAAATCACGCCGGCACGCTGTGTTTGTGGTTAACGAAAAAAACCAAAAACACCGACTTCCGAAATTAAAGTTATTTTTTACTTTGTAGTGTTTTTGGAAGTCGGTTTTATTTTTGGTTCGATGCAGCAATGGTTTTCTCACATTAATTTTTTAGGGGACATTTGGTCCCGTGAAAATTTAATTCATTTTGGCTCAGTAGTTTTTATTTTATGTGCATTTTTGCTTATTTAAATTTCAGCGTAGACGATGACGTTGTCCAAGTTTCACCACTTAATTTCAGGAGTCGGTGTTAAAAAACAAAGAAACAAAACCAAAAACACCGACTTCCGAAATTAAGGTTCTTTTGTACATTGTAGTGTCTTGTTTGGAAGTCGGTTATATTTTTTTTTTTTTTAAGTTTTTAATTTTTTGTAACAGAGTATTTAAATGCAGGGATTGTCTAATTAAATTCTGAAAAATTTGTGTTCAACGAAAAAATAAATGCACGTGATATCTTACGACACACCAGGGGGTGTCACCCTCCTTGTGATATTTCGGGATTTTTTCTTAACCCCTACCCCCTTTCGAGCCTCCCGTGATTAATGGACGACCCTTGCGATCCATAGATAAAATGAGATCATTTCAATCGTTCATTGCCTCGATTGCAGTAAAGTTCCAAACGTCTTTACCGATTGACTGACCATCCTTTTAACTTTCAAAGTACATAAATATTTGCAAGTCAAGTGGCCAGTCTCCTCTATAGCCCAAAGATCATTTAAACTGCTGACCAGTAAATCTCGAGCTCAGACGCTGTTATCACTTAAGAAGTTTATTTAAAGGTGTTTGTTGGTCAGCGTGCAACATCCAACAGTTCATTTGCAGCCACTGCTTGTAATGACGCTCAATTTTCTAGCCTAGCTTTGTAGCCGCAGATGATCAGCAAAAGAGTTTCTCTCTTTTTTTCAAAAACGAATGTCTAAAGACTGCAATGTCTTAACAGCGAGTAGTTAAAAACATACCTAAAGGATTTGACTACACTAGGCTTTTATTTATAACCTTAATACTACATTAAAAACGTATGCAAGTAGAAAGCAGTAGGTAATGTATTAAATCAGATAAAAAAAAAATTACAAGGTCCAGAATAGTAATATTGCTCATTCTGTATTAACATGAATGCTCGCGACGACATAACCTGAAAATACTCGTCACTCCAGTAGGAGCAGACCTTTAAATTAAAATTCGCTGAGCACAATTCCAATCGGATTCCATTGATTATCTAATTTATGATTCATTGAGTTGAAAACTTAAATCATTTTAAATAATCTCCGTCTCGGGAGATTAATTGCCATTCTTTTTTAGCATCAGCTATTTTGTGCTTAATGATTAAAATTTAGGCACAAGGTGGACCGATGACCTTGTGAGGATCGCGGGTAGCCGATGGATGCGAGACGCAAAGGACCGGTTGCTGTGGCGATACTTGGCAATAAGGCTTTCTCATGTATTGGACCATATCTGTTGGAGCTCGTGGCTAAATAATAACAGCCGCAGGTCGATCTTGAAGGTTCAGCAACGCTTGCCAAGGTCGGCCTGTGGATGGGTGACCATCTTAACATACCGAATTTCCTCCGTGGCTCGGAAAGCACGTTAAGCCGTCGGTCCCGGCTGTCATTTGTAGATCTTTGGCAGTCGTGGATTGTTAGAAGCCAATAAATCTGACTCCAGTCTTGCCGAGATGTACCGTGTTACCCAGTTAATGGGTTGTGGAGGTCTGGTGGGTAGCCGCTCCACGTAAAACACTGGTATTCAGCTGAATCCGGTTTGACGGGAAGTCGACCCCAATGTAGTTGGGAAAAGGCTAGGCAGATGATGATGTATTGGACCATACCTGTACGAAAAATTACAAAAACCTCAATACCTTCTCTTGGACGAAATTATGGTGTAAAATACAGGTTCAGGACTGGTTGCTTAGAGTTTAACCATAGTGAAACAGAAAACCTTTTATTTTTAAACTGATTAAAGTATTCATGTTCACTTACAAACATACACTCATCACATATACAGACTCTTCCAAGAAGAGTGTGTGTGTGTGTCTGTGTATCTGTGTGTGATATACTCATCACATGCAAACATACTTTTAGTTACCTTATAGTCTTGACTTTAGTGAATTATGTTCAACTGTTGCATTCGTATAAGTAGGTACTTATCTTTCATGATTCATACAGCTTACAACCCTAATCTCTTCAAAGTTAGAGTGAACAGGCTCCTTCTGGGTAGGCTCGCTCCATCGTAGACTTTGTCTCTGTCATCTTTGCCATAGACTAGAGTCAAGAGCAAACCCATGACAAATAAAATAAAAAAAAATTGACGAAAGAGACTGGATTCTGCGACACAGGGTATCCTAATAAGGGATCCTACGTCACAACTAAACATTGTAACACATTCTTTATGCCTACGTCCAACAGTGGACGTCCTCGGCTGTTATAATGATGATGATGAGTAAAAGTTAATTAGATATTTGAAGCGCCTAATAGGTATTTACAATTAATTTATTAAGTAAACGTTTATTAAATAATACCTGAGAATGGATCATTGTACGCCAAGCAAATGCTGAGACGGTTACCCTTTCAGCATGGGCACGCTCAGCGCAATTGTTGTCTTATTACTTATGTTTTTTTTGTCGCTGTGCGTTTGTGTCTGTGCTGAATAAATGGTGTTTCTATTCTATTCTATTCTACTCAACATAATGAACAACTTTTACCCTGGGAACAACTTCAAAACCGCGAAAAAACAAACTTACTTTCGCATTTATAATATTAGGTCTTTACCTATGAAATTGCCGTTCTGCAGTACTGGCCATTTCAAATCAAAATATTTTTTGTTTGGCTAAGAATTCTAATTTCAAATTAATTTTATTTTAAAAACATGTTTTTTTTTCCAAAAGTAGTCATTTGTTTATTGATTAATGTTACATTTTCATCGCATTTCAATATTTTTCGTCATCATGGATACGTTAAAGATTCGAGTAATTATGGAATATGAATACCGTCGTGGCAGCAACGCGGCACAAGCGGCACGCAACATCAACGACGTTTACGGAGCTAACACTACAAACCAACGCACCACCTGTTATTGGTTTGCTCGCTTCCGTTCTGGAAATTTCGACCTGAAAAATGAACCTCGCGGTCGTCCGAAGACTTTGGTCGACAATGACGAATTAAAGGCGATTGTGGAAGCTGATGATACACAATCTACGGCTGAATTAGCAGCAGCTTTCGACGTTAGCGTCAAAACAATATTGGTCCATTTGCGTCAAATTGGCAAGGTAAAAAGCTTGACAAATGGGTGCCCCACGAACTCAATGATCGCCAGCGCGAAGTACGCGTCGAGACGTGCCTTGCACTGCTCAACAGACACACAAACGAAGGAATTTTGAACCGCATTGTTACCTGCGATGAAAAATGGATTCTGTTCGATAACCGCAGGCGCTCAGCAAGTTGGTTGGATCCTGGTTCAGCACCTAAACAATGCCCTAAACGAAAACTTACCCCTAGAAAAGTGATGGTCACTGTTTGGTGGTCTAGCGCCGGTGTGATTCATCACAGCTTCTTACCAAACGGGGTGAGCATTACTGCAGATGTGTACTGTGAAGAACTGAACACAATGATGGAGAAGCTGGCACATCTCCAACCAGCATTGGTCAATCGCTCGTCTCCGCTGCTCCTGCACGACAACGCGCGACCTCATACTGCACAGCAGACGGTCTCCAAGTTGCAAGAACTGGGGTTGGAAGCTCTCCGTCATCCGCCCTACTCACCAGACCTTGCGCCTACAGACTACTACTTTTTCCAGAATTTGGATAACTTCTTGGCGGGAAAAAAATGCAATACCCGAGAGGCAGTACAAAATGCCTTTGAAGAATTTGTTGCCTCCCGTCCAGCTGATTTCTTTACGAAGGGCATTAATAAACTGCCACTGCGTTGGCAAAGATGCATTGATTGCATGGGTGATTACTTCGATTAATACAAATAAAAAATACATGAAAAAAAAATCGTTTAAATTTTTTCATACAAAACGGCATTTTCATAGGTCGAAAATCGAGTTTAGCTAACACAGTACTAGAAATTCAGATAAAAAGTCGAATTAAAACAAAACGTTTTCAAGACAGTGACTGAATGTTTCCATCAGTCGTGTCCAACACTCGTACGGGTATAAATATCTGGCGCCAATAAAAAATGGCGGGGCCATCCAAAGCCGAATGCTATTTATTTGTGTTCGATGTGTTTGTTTCTACTTTTTCTTTTTTTGGAAGGTGAACCGCCTCTTTGCTCAATGTTCAGTTTCAGCTGCAACAAACGGTCTGCAGTGATTCTAAGTTTAGAGGAGCAAAGGCCACGGTGCACAAAATGACGACAGAAGCAACTGAGGGAATTTGCCAAGAGCACATACACTTAGAACATTTCCACCCGCTTGGGGGAGGCCTTATGTCCAGCAGTGGACGTCTTTCGGCTGATATGATGATGATAATGATATAAACCTAGTCTTTGCCTGATTGATGACAATAAGCTGCACTTTATTTCATTGATTTTAACAGGTTTCTGAGACGACGAAGACAAATAATTCTGTTAGTTATTATACGTGTTCGCACTACTAGTTTAATAAGATAGTTAATAAGATAGTTTAGTAAGATATTTAGTAAATAAGATAGTTTAGTAAGATATTTTGTTTGAAACAACAGTTTGTTCCGTTCCCGCAGACAAACCGTGTAAACGGTTTTGTGGGGCATTGTTTTAAGAAAGATTTTTTGTGAAAGTTGTTGTGATAAATAAATAATTAAACAGAATTTGCGAAATCCGCCGTATGTTGTCGGCCGATGCCGTATGGTGCCGTAAAATAATAATACCATCCCATCACTTCCCGTGGGTGTCGTAAGAGGCGACTAAGGGACTCACCAGAGAATGGACAGCAGCGTTATTTGTAAAACGCAACACCATACACTGCGATCGCCAACCCGCCTGCTAAGCGTGGCGATTATGACAAACTCCCCCTTTTGGGGGAGGCCTATGTCAGTGGACGTCTTTCGGCTGTTATGATAATAATAATTTTTTATTCAAATTTTGAAGAAGAGAATTGGCGATGTCTGTATATTTAGACGTGTTCATATTTCTATTGATAATGTTTTGACTTTTTTTAACTGTCCTGTTGTTGTTCTCGCGGTCGAAGGCTCGACTGCTGAGCGTGGTGTCTTGGTTCAGTGGCGGCGCTATGCGACGACGACCGCTGACGGCCTCGCGAGTCGCGCCTCAGGGGGCCTCGCAAGAAAGACTTTCAAGTTATTATGGACGTATTTTATAGAAACTGTAAACGGCTCAACACTATTTACAAGAGGTGTACTATTAGAATCCTACGCACAGTTCTAGTCAGCAAAGATTCTGAAATACTTGCATACTCATAAATTAGTGGATAATTCTAATCATTTTAAAAAAATTCTCTCTGACTGAGTAATGAAAGAGGCCTCCCAAAGCTAATGTCGCCGACGTCCGCGTTAGGTCACGCGCCGCCACGGCTTGAGTTCAATTCCCAGAGGCTCTAGACAAGATGCTTTTGCAAGTGACATTCTGTCAGCGGTTTCTTCAAAATGGCGATTGGGAATTGTAAAAAAAAATGGGATTGAAAAACGCTGTTGAAATGTCACTGCATTTTGACAATGAATTTGCTGATAGAATAGCACTTTGTCTAGAGCTTCAGGTCGGGCATAAAGTATTATTGAGGTTTTCCGTTACGAATTTCTCAATGACAGCGGTTTTTCCGTTTGTGAAAATCGATCGTTATTCGGTTCGATTCGTTTTTTAGACGTAACAGTCTTAATACGTTCCTTGAAGTCTCGTTTTAGGTGACAGCTGACATAACAAGGAGATTCCTGCATTTTTAATTAAAGAGCATGTTGACTTGATAATGGGATGAATCTAATTAATATTAATCAAACACAAACAGATGGACCACTAGAGCAACCACAGTTCTCGACTTTTCCCGACTGCGTGATGGCAAACACAGGGTTATGTTTTAAAAGAGTGTTTACATACAACCTGTAACAGAATAAACGTTAACCTCTTAAGGGGCCATTGAACTCACAATTATGAACAGCTTTCACTATGGGTCCAACACTGAAATCGCGATAAAAAAAAATGTACTCCCCCATACATTTCTGTGCGCATAATTCGACAAAATGTACAAACAGCTGATTTTTTTTCGCGAATTCGTGGTTGCTCCCATAGCTAAACTAATGATGAGTACGTTTTCAAACGTCTTTTATAATGTGCACAGCAAAGGAGTGGAACTCTCTGCCTGCGTCTGTGTTTCCAAAAGCTTACAACCTTAGTCTCTTCAAAGTTAGAGTGAACAGGCTCCTTCTGGGTAGGCTCGCTCCATCGTAGACTTTGTCTCTGTCATCTCTGACATAGACTAGAGGCAAGAGCAAACCCATTACAAATAAATAAAAAAAAAGGGTGAAACATCGTGAGGAAACCGGCATGTCCTAGAAACAAAAATTCGAAGACATGTGACATCTACCAACACACAGGGCCCGCGTGGTGGATTACGGCTCACTCCCTCTCACCAAGAGGAGGCCTGTGTCCCAGCAGTGGGAACACTATAGGCTGATTATGCTTACGCTTATGCTTAATAAGGAGTGCAATAACCCCTTAAAAGGTATGGCGTTTATTCTGTTACACGTTGTAAATGTTAACTACGGAATTTGTTCGAAAGAGTCACCGCGGCCCTGGAACGCAAAGGGCACTAGGAGGAATACGGATGAGTTTTAGTCAGTAAGAGTCTGACACTCCCTTCTGCTCCACCCAGAGCGGGAGGAGTCATTTGATGTATTACCAAACATAAAAACAACCTACGTACACCGGGTGAAACGGGTAGGTAACATAACAGGGTATTTTACTAAATAAAAAAATGTAATTAGTCCGTTTGATAGATTTTCAAAAAATATTGGACACATATTTTTTCTTTTTTCACGTTAATAAAAAATAAAGAGGATACAGCGAGTTGAAGACACGAGTGACGTCATCTGGCTTGGTAAATTTGGTACATTTTGACCAAGCCAGATGACGTCACGCGTGTCTTCAACTCGCTGTCTTCTTCTTCTTCTTCTTCTTCTACCTGGCGTTAATCCCGGCTATTGCCAGGGTTCGCCTTCCTACTTAGCTTCCTCCACTTTGCCCGATCTTGAACATCCTTCTCAGTTAGGCCATTGGCTCTCATGTCGGACTTAACGACGTCCAACCAGCGCTTGCGAGGGCGACCACGGGACCTAGCCCCAAGAACAGCCATATTCATGCATCCCCGACCAACGTACTCCATAGGGCGGCGCATGATGTGGCCATACCATCGCAGACGACACTCTTGCAGTTTTTCCCCCACTTCACGGACACCAAGACTACCTCTGATGAAAGAGTTGCGTATGCGATCGGATTGCGTTACGCCACTCATCCACCTCAGCATCTTCATCTCCGTGACGCGAAGCTCCTGGGTGTGTCTGCTTAGTGCTGGCCAACATTCACCGCCGTACAGTAGGACAGGCCGTATGATGCATTTATATATCTGCCCCTTGAGCTTCGGAGGCATTTTGCGGTCGCATACAACGCCCGTTACCTCGCGCCACTTCGCCCAAGCCGCGCCTATACGTGCTTGGACATCGTCGTCCACGTTGCCAGACTCGTGCAGCACGGATCCAAGGTACCTGAACGTATCGGACTTTCTGATCAGGTCCGAACCTATTCGGATGAACCTATTTGAATCCGTGCCGCCACAGGACATGTACTCAGTCTTCGCCACATTTAGTCTCAGACCACCGTTTTCAAGCGTGTCCTTCCAAATATTGACTTTGCGCTCAAGATGGGCTTTGTTCTGATTAACGAGGGCGATGTCATCGGCATACATCATTAGCCATGGGGGCTTATCTTGGGTGTTTGCCGTAACTACATCGAGCACTACGTTAAACAAGAACGGGCTAAGAGCCGAGCCTTGGTGAACGCCAACAGATATTGGGAAGCCATTCGATTCGCCAGCAGCGGTCTGGACAGAGGACACGGAATCGCGGTACATGTCTCTGATAATGTCAATATAGGCCTCGGGAACGCCCTTGAAGCGCAGTGCCCACCAGATGGACTGCCGAGGTATACAGTCGAAGGCCTTCTGCAGGTCTAAAAAGGCCATATGCAAAGCTCTCCTTCTCTCTCTGTAAGCCTCAGCCAGATTCCGTAAGGCGAATACTGCGTCCATGGTGCTGTTACCCGCCCGGAAGCCATATTGACACCCAGAGACAGTACACTCGCTACGGAGCCGTGTGTCAATGATGCGCTCGAAGAGCTTCATGGTGTGGCACATGATCTTGATACCGCGGTAGCTACTACAATCCTGTACGCTACCTTTGCCTTTGTATACAGGGATAATCAGGCCAAATCGCCACTGGTTCGGCATTTCCTTGGTGATCAGGATGCGGTTAAAAAGATCCGTCAGAAGGTCCACGCCATGTGGGCCCATCGCCTTCCACACTTCAATTGGCACATTGTCAGGCCCGACCGCTTTCCGATTCTTCATGTGGCGAAGAGCAATGCGGGTTTCGTCGGGGGAAATAGGGGAAATAAGTCCAAGGTTAGGAGGCGGTTCGGGAGGAAGGTTATGGGGATGCTGTTTGTTAGACAGCTCCGCGAAGTATGTACACCATCTCTCCTTAACAGAGGGGGCATCGTAGAGCAGCTTACCCTGGGCGTCCCTTACACAGAGACATTTGCTAATGTCCCGTGTAGCTTTCTCCCGGGCACGCGCCAGCTTAAAAATAAGCTTTTGCCCCTCCGCAGTTTCCAGCTTGTCGTACAAGGGCGCCAGACTTTTGCTGCGGGCTCTGGCTACAGCTTTTTTGCAAGCGCGCTTAGCCGCTCCATATGCCTCTCTGTCATCCGGAGAGTTGGACCCTTGCCACTGTTTAAATAAAACCTTCTTCTTCCGAGTCGCCTCCTGCACCCCGTCATCCCACCACCACGTCTCCTTTTCTATGGTGCGGCCACCACGAGAAGTGCCAAGGACGCGCTTACCCGCATCGGTGATTGCTGAATGGATCCTACTCCAGATCTCTTGAGCGGACTCATGCGGAGCACTGATCTCGAGATGCTCGACCTCCGCGATGAAGTCCGCCTGCCTAGGACCATCAAGCAACCACCACTTTGTGCGGGGTTTGCGTTTTTCGGTCACTTTCTTTTTCGGTACAACCGCAAAGTCCAGTACAAGGAGGCGGTGTTGAGCCGTTAGGCTTTCACCTGGGATGACTTTGCAGTTGGTAACCTTGCCAATATGGCACCGTCGCACCAGCAGGTAATCTATTTGGGTTGAGTAGGCACCACTACGGTACGTAATAAGATGCTGGGGCTTCTTCTGAAAGAACGTGTTCGCGATGGCTAGGTCAGACAAAGCGCAGGTGCTGAGTATACTGACTCCCTCTGCATTTAGCTGGCCATATCCAAAACCACCGTGAACACGTCCGTACTCTCCAGCAAACTGACCTACGTGACCGTTGAGATCCCCCCCAACCAAAACACCTTCGGAATTCGGAATAGCGCGTAGTACGTCCCCGAACTCATCCCAGAAGGCCTCCTTTTCAGACTCACAGCAACCAGTTTGAGGAGCATAGGCGCTGATTAGGTTCGTTACCGACCCTTCGATCAGCACCCTAACTCGCATCAACCGGTCGCTGCATCGGTCTACTTCAAGGAGTCCATCCTGAAGGTCCTTAGACAGCACCACGGCCACTCCGCCCCTGCCCGTTGGTGATCCGGTGTACACTAGCCGGTACCCCTGCCCGATGTCACGTGACTTATTTCCCTTCCAGCGCGTCTCCTGAAGGAAGGCGCACTGGACCCGACGCTTCGCAAGTACGTTCGCGAGTTCTCGGCAACGTCCGGTTAGGGAGCCAATGTTCCAGGTGGCAAAGCGGAACTTCTTCTTGGGTACTATCCTCTTTAGCCGTGCCCGTACTCGACACGGTAGCCCTAGCCCACTTATCGCAGGTTTAGGGCGATGTGCCTGCGCGTCGTTATGCGGCGACGCCCTAGCCCGAGTACCCGTTTTCAACTTCTTGTCCATTTTAATATTTGGCTGTAGTTGGTTTTACGTGGGGCGACCAGCCGTCTGGCCCCCACAACCCTACGAGAGGGAACTTCAACTCGCTGTATCCTCTTTATTTTTAGTAAAATACCCTAATATTTTATAAAAACTGCTTTTGCCGATTTAGATGAACAGCTGACTTCACGGATGTCATAGTGAGTTCCCTTTATCGTCTCCCATATTTTTTTTTGATCAGCTATGAAAAACCTTTCTATTTTTTTGGCAATTGTCTGTGATGATATTAGTATAATGTTTCGTGTAGGGATTTTGGGTTACAATTTCCTATTTGTAGCTGTGGTTTCACTGTCCTTCCAACCGTCCATCAATCTGCCTCTCAGCGGTCTGTATGTCATGATATTTCCGCCTATGTACCACTATTGTACATGAAGATTAAATAAATAAATACTTTCATAGAGTGTTGATATTTTTATTGGCGCTGTAACAACAAAATACGTGAATCTGAATAACCAGAAAAGGGATTTTTAGTTTATGATACGGAACCCTTCGTGTGCGAATACGACTTGCATGCACTTGACTGGTTTTTCCTTTACAAAACAGACAGCGTCCGAAATCTTAGAAATATCTTGTGTATCCGAAATATTGTTGCTCAGTGAATACTTGGCTTTACTGACTAAAACCCAACTGTGTTCCTCCTAGTGCCTTTTGCGTTCCAGGGTACGGTGCCCCTTTCGCTCAAACTCCGCAACCCCAGCAGGCACTGGCCCTGGCGGGCCCCGTCTTTTACTATATGCTGACAACTCTTTGAGGTGCGCGTGAAACACAGCGCGTCGTCGTTCTGATCGAACAGCGAGCCGCCCAATGCTCGCCGTCCGCAGCCCCGATGACTCATAACCTTGCCGACACACCTATGGCAGAGGCGGAGGCTGGCCCATCCCGTTTAGCTGCTGCTGAAGACAACGCCCCAGCTCAGCCATTGGTGGACTTATCAGAGGCCGTCGAAGATGACGCATAGACAGAAGCCGTGTAGGAGAGGTACCGAAGTAATCTGTATATCTTTATCTGTAGTGGTGCTATTTAATCTAAAATAAACACACGCACATATTACAATATACCTGAGGAGCTCGTGGCTAGATAATAACAGCCACACGGTTATCTTCAAGGTTAAGCAACGCTTGCCAAGGTTGGTCTGTGGATGGGTGACCATCTTAATATACCGAGTTTCCTCCGTGCCTCGGAAAGCACGTTAAGCCGTTGGCCCCCGGCTGTCATTTGTAGATCTTTGGCAGTAGTTACGGATGTCAGAAGCCAGTAAATCTGACTCCAGTCTTGCCTTGAAGTACCGTGTTACCCAGTTCATGGATTGTGGAGGTCTGGAAGGCAGCACCTCCACGTAAAATACTGATATTCAGCTAAATCCGGTTTGACTGGAAGCCCATCCCAATATAGTTGGGAAAAGGCTAGGCAGATGACATATTATAATATACCTAAATCAATATTTGTCCACATTGTCTCCTAATTCCTCAAATGAATGGCATCACTACTCTACCCCTCATTGCTATTCCTTTCCTTTAAATCTGTTGGAAATCTAATTCTCTTTTAGTTTTAACAATTAATTTTAATATATGGTAATGAGTTCTTCGTGTTCCTGAGGTAATCACGACCGGGTGTCGTACTGTCCACCTGGCAACAATTTTCAAATCCAGTCAGGCATGAATTTGTTTGGGTCCAAGATGGCCGATCGCTGGATGCGGTAAAGTCGAATCTATTGTTAGGGTATATATCTACTAGTAATTCCATTCGAAATGTGCTAAAATACTTAATTGATCAATTAATTCGACAACAAAAATAATAGTCATTTAATAGGGTATTAGACCACTACAAATAATCTACTTGAAATTAAATATACCCACTAAAATAACTGGATTTGTAAAAAAAGTGGTGGAAAAATGGAAACATGGAAACTTTACCTGCTTTTGAAGTTATTTTTCTATATTTGCCACGCAAAACGGCGTTTGTACCAGATACTACGAAGTCACTATTATGATTGTAATGTTGCGTCGGACACGTTTTTGTCGCAATGTATATATCTTAGATTCTTCTTCT
The DNA here is from genome assembly GCA_950371165.1 of Lacanobia oleracea. Taxonomy (NCBI): domain Eukaryota; kingdom Metazoa; phylum Arthropoda; class Insecta; order Lepidoptera; family Noctuidae; genus Lacanobia; species Lacanobia oleracea. The sequence goes on along the minus strand of OX493406.1, from coordinate 5,237,136 downwards.
CCTTTTCCTGTCGATTGGCTCACACTAAATTTCGTCCGACCAGTTTTGAGCAACATGTACAGCTAGTCTATTCTTTAAGTAACCATTTCGATATCGAGCTTCACCTGAGTGACAAAGCTCACAAAGTGAACTTTATTGCACACAACATAAAGTTCTTAAGTTTATACTCACCTCGAAATCCGCTGCCAAGACACGAAAATGTTGATACAGACGCACTACTGCTTTATCATTTTGTATGGCTGAAAAATGCCCCATTTAGCCAGGTTACGTTTACAGCGGCTAACCTGGGTCCACAGTCGATTAAGAGATTTCCAGGGTGGCTACTGATATTCGCGTTCAGAGGGTAGCTGTTCCGCTAGAGCTTTAAATTTGTATGTACTTATTGCAGCGTTAACAGATATGAGAGTTCACAATTAACCTATCAACGAAGTATCAAATAATAATTAAAACGTTAAAAAAATTTGAAAAGAAAATAGTGAAATAGAACTCAGCGTACCCCATCCGGGGAACAAACATCTTCGTTTTCGAATTTTTTATCACGAAACTTGGAACGCGGCAATGGGCGAGTGCCTTCAGGAGATTCAATTGAACACGGCAGCTTTGTGAAACGGTCCGCAAACTTGTTGTAACGACCGACTCGCTGAATATGCTAAGTGGGCTCTTGTTTCTTGTATATTTTGTTTGTTTATACTTCATTAAGTTTCCTACTTTATTGTTTAAGTGGAGCTTAGGTAAATCTATATACTAATATATAAAGCTGAAGAGTTTGTTTGTTTACTTGAACGCGCTAATCTCGGGAACTACTGGTTTGATTTGAAAAATTATTTCAGTCTCGTAGATAGCCCATTTATCGAGGAAGCTTATAGGCTATGTATCATCACGCTAAGACCGATAGGAACGGAGCAGTAATGAAAATTGTGACACAGACGAAGTTGCGCGGGTCAACTAGTGTTTTATATAAGCTACGATTTAAAATAACAAAACGATATTGGAATTTAATTTAGTCACTAACTTCTGCCAGCGGCTTCGCCCGCATGATCCCTAGGGAACATATTCCCGGGATAAAAAGTAGCCTATGTGTTTGTCCAGACTATAATCTACCTACATAATGATCCTTTCAGGCGTTCTGACGCGAAAGACTCGTCACAAATTTTCGCATTTATAATATTAGTGAGATAGGAGGACGTAGGATAAATAGATTTATGTAGGTAACACCCGGTGTGAATGCGGTGCGGTTCAGTGACACTGAGTGGGTGTCCCAAATGAAAATTTACCAAATGTCCATTTAAATGATTGAATCTAGCTGGGAACTATAATTTGAATTTAACTTACTGCTTATACGCATAAAATTAAGTAATTTTTTGTGATAGTTATGATTTTCCTATGTGAATTTACCTCGAAATTTCTCAGCAACGTTATACTTAGGGTAAATCAGGCTTCCTAACATTTTTTGTTTGTTGAAGTGTCCTTCACCCTTATGGCGCTTGTCTCACCGCCGGCGAGGAAGCGAGTAGCTATCGACTATTTGCTTGCTGAGGAAAGGGACAACAGATATAGATCTCGTGTGAGTAAAAGAGACACATACATTCATAGTCGATAGCTGGCTGTTCAAACTTCCGACGAGCGGCTCTTCCCTCAAGCTGATCGCAGCGACAAGAGCTATCAAATATTGTACTCGCTCAGCGACACTCGCTCGGTGATTCTCGCTTGGCGGTCAGAACAACAAAACTGCGGTAACTTCTACCTATAGTGCGGGCCGGAGCTAGTATTGCGAGTAAAAGCCCGTCGCACTAAAGCACTCGCTGAAAGCCGAGCGTCAAAACTATCGAAACTTTTCACTCGCTACTCGCAGGTCGCCAATTGTTTCGAGTTTTAAGCTTTACTCGCTACTCGCTGATCGCCGGCGGTGAGACAAGTGCCTATACGCATGCTATATCGTGCGCTGCAACTTTGAAAAAAATCAAAATGCGGCGATGGCCTATGCCACAATGGTTCTATACCCTTTGTCCGATATTAATTTCCGTTGTTATTCGTGAATTGTTTTTATTGCTCATTCAAATTATTACATTCAGAATTATTTATTTGTAAGAATGTGGTTTTACATTGTATGGTGTTAATCTTTGCTGTAAGTCCTGTAGTCCGGTCAATTTAGACATCCGAGGTTACATTAATTCGCACACTGCTCAAAATTGGTAGGATTGTTCAAAACACTATCATAAAATAATGAAATCTAAAAAGTCCTCATCGATCTGATACCTGGAAAAAAAATACTCGGGGTCAAATGTGCTTTCTAAGACCAGTAGTTTCGGCTATGCGTTATCTGTCAGTCAGTGAAGGAAGAATTTTATATATTAAGATATTTTCAAGAGAATCAACTCTGGGAACTCGTTTTCTACAGCTTGAGTACACTAACCCTGAAATATCACTTAAAAAGGGGCAAATGTAGAAAGAAGGGTAAAACACGTTTCAGCTAAGAACACACATTCATAGATTTTTAAACCTTTCATATAAAAGCTGCCACTTCAAAAATTGCGGTTCGGAAGCCAAATAAACCAGCTATTTTACAGCTCAGTGGTTGTACGTGATTTTCAGAGATTTCTTACGTGTTCCATAGGATACAGTCGAGTTGCTACCCTCGTTAGATACTTACGTGACGTCATTTTGATACTTCCTACCGGAGCTACCGTCGCTCGTGTAGTACTACTTCCGCCCACGTAAAAAGATTACGTCGTGTTGGAAACGTGTGTCTAAAATATTCATGGCGTAAAGAAAATATGAAAATTCTTCTACTGTTCTTTAGATTTACATATACACCCATAAGCAAAAGCTCGTCGCTCAATAATAACACCAGAACGGGTCGATATTCGAGGTTAAGCAACCGTCCGTGGATGAGTGATCATCCACTACGTTCCGAGACTTCTCCATGCATCGGAAAGTACGTTAAACTGTTGTTCTCGGCTGTCATTCATCTTTAGCAGTCGTTACGAATAGTCAGAAGCCAGACAATCTGACACCAGTTTTGCCAAGGGGTACCGTGTTACCTAGCTATTGGGCTGTGGAAGTGAGATAGCAGTCACTTCATGTAAAATACTGATACTAAACTGAACTCAGTTAGACTGAAAACTGACTCAAACATAGTCGGGAGGAGGTTAGGCAGATTGACATATTCTTATACATATATCTATATCATCATCTGCCTAGCCTTTTCCCAACTATATTAGGGTCGGCTTCCAGTCAAGCCGGATTTAGCTGAATACCAGTATTTTACGAGGAGCGGCGGCCTACCAGACCTCCACAACCCATTAATTGGGTAAGACGGTACTTCATGACAAGACTGGAGTCAGATTAACTGGCTTCTGACTATCCGTAACGACTGCCAAAGATCTACAAATGACAGCCGGGATCAATGGCTTAACGTGCTTTCCGGGGCACGGAGGAAAATCGGTATGTTAAGATGGTCACCCATCCACAGACCAACCTAGGCAAGCGTTGCTTAACCTTGAAGATCGACCCGTGCGGCTGTTATTATTTAGCCACGAGCCCCATACACATATCTATTTGTCTGGGAATATCTATACTGCTCCCTTTGTAGTCGTAGTATAGTCTTAAATTACATGGTGGACATCCCACCCACACGCACAAAACGTTTTTGGAACACATTCATTTTGCGTACAGCTAAGGAGTGGAATTCCCTGCCGGAGTCTGTGTTTCCTGATAGCTACAACCTGGGAGTCTTTAAGTCAAGAGTGAATAGGTTACTTCTAGGCAGGCGTGCTACATCTTCGACCACATCATCGCTAACCAACAGGTGAGATAGTGGTCAAACGCGTGCCTATCAACAGTAAAAAAATAATAATTTAAGCACTAATAATATATTTAATAATACGATATGCCATGTTTCATGTGTGTACAAATCACTTTGAGAATACTTCCAATGTACGTGATGTAGTCTCTGCCAGAGCTATCAGAAATAGCTACAATCTGAGAGAGAGGGAAACCTCACGCCCCAGCCGCCGCGACAGAAGAAGACGCCCCGGGCGTCGCGAGTCGCTGGTAGATTCTCGGCCACCGTAGGCGCGGGCCTGCGGATAGCGAGCTTTGGGTGGCTTGCCGTCTGATCAGAACCAGGCCCGGGTCGACGGCGCGCTGTGTTTCACGCGCGCCTCAAAGAGCTGTCAGCACAAAAGACGGGGTCCGCTAGGGCTAGTGCCGGCTGGGGCTGCGAACTTCGTTCGAAAGAGGCACCGTGCCCTGGAACGCTAAGGGCACTAGGAGGAACACGGATGGGTTTTAGTCAGTATGAGTCTGACACTCCCTTCTGCTTTACCCAAAGCAGGAGGAGTCATTTGGTGATTTCCAATCCTTAAAAAAAAGGTCATTTCTAAGCAAGCGTGTTCCATCATCGACCACAGAATCCTTTTCCACTACATGAGATTGTGGTCAAACGTGTGCCTACCAATGATAATTAAAAACAAAGTGATCCCATGAGGGTTAAGTGTTTCTTTTTGAGGTACAGAACCCCCAAAAAAAAAACCGGCCAAGTACCTACTAGTCGGACTCGCAAACGAAGTGTTCCGTACCATAAACCATATTTTTTATTATTTGTTGTTATAGCGGCAATAGAAATACACAATCTGTGAAATTTCAGCTTTCTACCTTTTACGGTTCTTGAGATACAGCCCGCTGACAGACAGACGTACGGACGGACGGACGGACAACGGAGGCTTAGTAATAGGGTTCCGTTGGTTACCCTTCGGGTACGGAACCCTAAAAAAAAAACAAAAAGAAATCTTCTGTCTGTAAGCGTCATGGGACAAAGTGTGAACGATTTTACTAACAAACTATTTCAATCAACAATTATTACGATAACGCGTTGTCGCATTGTCGCATTATGTCTGTCAACTCAAAAAACCGACTTTCAAAAACAAAACCCTACAAAGTATAAAATAACTTTAATTTCGAAAATCAGTGTTTTTGGCAGTTTTTGGTTTTGTGACACCGACTTCCGAAATTTCCACAAATACAGCGTACCGGCGTGATGTTATGAACTAGTGTAAACAATCAACAGACATACGTTTTCAGAAATCCCGATCCATTTTCTATTATTGATTGAAGAGTTCCGTTGCCTACCTCCGAAGTTCTTCATCAGATTTTCACCAAATTAAAATGGGACCAGTCCGGGAAAATACTCTTCCAAACAAAAAAAAAATCATCCAAATCGGTTAACAAACATTTTTCATGGGATCCCATCATCAGATCCTGACTTATCCTTACCATCCATCATCAGCTCAGCAACATGTGGTGATGATTACCAGGCACAAATATCTAAATTGCGTTAGAAATGTCATGAAAAACATTGTGTTTGCCTATAAAATTTGAGGGTTTCCTTCGATTTTTATTGGATCCCTTCATCAGATTCTGACTTGGTGACAAAAGGACCACCGCAGGAGTATAGGCTTTCGAATAAAGAAATATTTTTTAAAATCGGTCCACAACTGGCGGAGAAATCGGTGAACATACATACAAAATACATACATTGAACCTTCTCCTTTTTGAAGAAGGCGGTTAAAAACCTTTACCACCACATGAAACTGTTTACCTTAAAAGCCTTTGTGAAAGTCAAACACCAACATAAGTAGCTGCACAGAGGTCCCTCATGTAACTGTGATCTTATTTGGCAGCGGCAAAGCGAATCTTTTGCACCCCTGGGCATTAGTCCGTGATGCGATCAAATAGAATAAGGCTTGGGTGTACGGTAAGCGATAAAATATGTGTGCAGTATTGACATAAGTCGAGACAAAAGTTATGGCCTTAAACAATTCAAATACTGAACATCATTGCTTTCCGTCAGGTGGTCAAAAACAAATACTGGCTGTTTCATCAATTTGGCAAAGAGCATCCATAGACAGAGTAATCGAGAAGGGTAAAGCTTGTGTAGGCCAGTTTTAGCAAATAAGACGACATTCTGAAATCAATCCAAACTGTCTGATATCCGCCTCCATAACTGGTGTATTCTAACCATCATGACCTATATATAGACGCTCAAGAAGGAGGTTGTGTATAGGCTGAGCGTTGCACAGAGACCCATGGAGTGTTCCATGCTTCGCTTGTATGGCTAATAGACCGAGTTCCAAACGTCTAGATCCCCGTACAAACTTCATTACAAAAAAAAAAGCTGGTTCTATCATGAACGACAATAGTACAAAAATAGACTTGAAAGCGTCGAAACAAATTTTACCGTGACTTTACCTACTAGGTACTACTCCAAAAAGTCTTGCAACGATCGCGTGGCATCGCTCTCAATAGACTACCTACCTTATCCATCAGGCCGCAGTTTCCTGTTTATTAGTCAAACAGCAACGTTTTAGGGAAGCCTCCGTCTGTTCAGGAAATATTGACATCTGCTATTGATTGCATTGTCTCAATGGCAGATGTCATGACGGAACATGACGGAACACAAAATTATTTTGAGACTTGGGATTTTCTGTGCTCTTACCTTACCTATTTACAATATCAATCTGTCTTCATATAATATTCTGTTTCATATAATAGGGTCGGCTTCCAGTCAAATCAGTTGCAGCTGAATACCAGTCATTTACATATAGCGACTGTTTATAGTGCTGTATGGTGTCGTAAAAGAATTACCATCCCATCACTTTCCGTGGGTGTGGTAAGAGGCGACTAAGGGACTCACCAGAGAATGGGCAGCAGCGTTCTCTGTAAAACTCAACACCATACACTGCGATCGCCAACCCTTCTGCCAAGCGTGGCGATTATGGCATCCCCTTATTTGGGGGACGCCTATGTCCAGCAGTGGACGTCTTTCGGCTGATGTGTGTGTGTAACTGCCTATATAACCTCTAAAACGTTTTTTTTTTGGTTGCTTCTTACTCTAGTCTAGGTCAGAGATGACAAAGTCTACGATGGAGCGAGCACACATACAATCTTTAGAAGACTGACAAGCAGGCAACCTTGCGGCTATGAGCCAAGCTGTGTAGCTTGGCTATGAAAAATGTCTTAACTCCATTTTCTGAATTCTGAAACCGGATTCTGGGTGTCTGGGTTTAGAATGCCTTTCATAATGTCCATTGAATCATCATCATCTTCCTGCCCTTATCCCATGTTACTTGGGGACGGCACAACACGTTTTTTTCTTCCATTCTGATCTATCAGTCGTCACGCTATCACTAACTCTTTTTTCTTTCATATCGCTCCTCACATAATGTACATTGAATATTTACATAACGAATACACATAACGATCGTTTAACAAAATTGTTTTGTAAGTAATCGAACAGCCTCAGACAGTTATTTATCACTTCAAAACGTCAATTATTCACACATTCCGAGAAATAAAGGAACTCCAAGTAATGTGGCTAAAAGCCTTGCCAAGGCAAAATATTGAACGTTCAAAATATATTATGACGAAATCAAGATTGATATACCTTTTTAGGGTTCCGTACCCAAAGGGTAACCAACGGAACCCTATTACTGACCCTTCGCTGTCCGTCCGTCCGTCTGTCTGTCTGTCAGGGGGCTGTATCTCAAGAACCGTAACAGGTAGACACTTGAAATTTTCACAGATTGTGTATTTCTATTGCCGCTATAACAGCAAATAATAATGAAAATCGGCCAAGTGCGAGTCAGACTCTCACACGAAGACACTAGGAGGAACACAGATGGGTTTTAGTCAGTAAGAGTTTGACACGCCTTTCTACTTCGCCCAGAGCGGGAGGTGTCATTTGATGATTTCCCATCGACGAAAAACCGGCCAAGGGTTCCGTACCATAAACATTATTTTTTAGGGTTCCGTATCCAAAGGGTATCCAACGGAACCAAACCAAGGTTTATGGTACGGAACCCATCTGTGTTCCTCCTGGTGTCTTTCGCGTTCCAGGGCCGCGGTGACTCTTTCGAACAATTTCCGGAACCCTGGCAGGAAGATTGATAACCCTACTCATCCTTATTTTCAATAGAGCTATACTATTCCTATTAATGTTCGTAATATTGTTACTGCAAAGACTTATCCGTTCGTCGATCATATTTCCACGTTTGAACTGTGGAACCGATTTTGATGAAACTTTGTATATGGGTGGACCTGGATTAGGTCATCGACGTTACATCTCGCAGGTCTAAAAAGGCCAACTTAGTGGAATCATAATATTATTAATCATACAACAATCAGTCAAATTTCATTTTCATCTTAATTGCTAAAGCATTAGGTTTAAGGTTGATTGGGAAAATTTTATGTGCTGGCTGGTTGTACTAAAGAGGTCTTTTTAGACCCGCTGCTAATAAGTTCCTTTGGTCATCATCTGCCTAGCTTTTTCCCAACTATATTGGGGTCGGCTTCCAGTCAAACTGAATTCAGCTGAATACCAGTGTTTTACGTGAAGCGGCTGCCTACCAGACCTCCACAACCCATTAACTGGGCAACACGGTACTTCTTGGCAAGACTGGAGTCAGATTTACTGGCTTCTGACAATCCGTAACGACTGCCAAAGATCTACAAATGACAGCCGGTACCAACGGCTTAACGTGCTTTCCGAGGCACGGAGGAAACTCGGTATGTTAAGATGGTCACTCATCCACAGACCAACCTTGGCAAGCGTTGCTTAACCTTAAAGATCGGCCCGTGCGGCTGTTATTATTTAGCCACGAGCTCCTCTTAGTTATTAATAAGTTCTTTTGGTATCGTATAATAAACATCTCGCATGTGAAGCCGCGGTCAAAAACTAGTAATTAAAACACCCATCTTTCAATAAAAGTTACAATAATAAAGGTAAGTAATAATATATTTAGTAATATTGCACTTCATAACTGATATTCCCGAAATCCTTTTTGTCAGCAAAATTTCGGCCACACTCTAGGGATGGGTACATTTACTGCTAGGCCGAATGTTCCACTGATTTACTATACGGCCATTTTGAAATTAATTAGTTTCGGTACTTATTCGATAGCTTTTAATTCGTTAAACCTATTTTCATTATTCGTTCACATTCTATTGCTTATTCGGTAATTGGGTGCAAAAGTTATTATAATATCAACTAGTTGAGCCGCGCAACTTCGTCTGCTCCGCTCCTATTGGTCTAAGCGTGATGGTATATAGCATATAGCCTTCCTGGATAAATGGGCTATCTAACACTGAAAAAAAGGTTCAAATCGGACCAGTAGTGTCTGAAATAAGCGCGTTCAAGCAAACAAACAAACAAACTCTTCAGCTTTATATATTAGTATTGATAGATCAAAGGACGGAACTGATGGTTTCCATGCAGTTATTCGTAAAAAAGTCGCATCTCTGATGCGTAGAACGCGGGGCAGTGACAATAGCATCCTGAAAACGTTTGTGGAGAGTCCTTACTCACCTTTTCTGACGCACTATGTGGGGAGAATGGTCAGGTAGCTTATTTCTCACTTTATCGTTCTCTGCACATCCTGCCTTAGACACCTTCTTTGTGTTTCTGTTTTTTATTCTTGTTTGTTTACTACTAACACTAGTTTTTTTTTAAGATATTTTCCTAACAAAATGGGCTATATTGTTGTCCGAAATTGATAAATAAATAAAATTAAATAAGCAGATTGAAAGTTATCGATTTTTGTATATTTTAACATTTTAAAGAAGAACCGTTGGCGCGGCCTCGCACAAGGTGGACCGATGACCTGACCGATGACCGATGACCCCGGACGGACAGCGGAGGCTCAAAAATAGGGTTCCACTGGTTACCCTTTGAGTACAGAACCCTAAAAATGGACACCCTTTTTACCAGACTGCCAAGCAGGGGGAGCGGCTGCCTACCAGACCTACATAACCCATTAACTGGGTAACACGGTACTTCATGGCAAGACTCGAGTCAGATTTACTGGCTTCTGACTATCCGTAACAACTGCCAAAGATCTACAAATAACAGCCGGGACCAACGGCTTAACGTGCTTTCCGAGGCACAGAAGAAACTCAGTATGTTCAAATGGTCACCCATCAACAGGCCAACCTTGGTAAGCGTTGCTTAACCTTGAAGATCGACCCGTGCAGCTGCTGCGCTGTTTGGTTGGTGTGCAACAACTTATTTACAAAATTAATGCTATAAATTGTCACATCAAAGGTCCTTTACAAATAAACCACTTACATTACAGACATACACAACTTTTACAAATCCAGTTGACATCTATACTAATAGCTGAAGAATTTGTTTGTTTGCTTGAACGCGCTAATCTCAGGAACTACTGGTCCGATGTACATTCAGTCAAAAAAGTATCGGGAATGGATGATTTGTTTATGGTTCCAAATTCAAATTTTTTTGTAGTTGTTAGATTGGCACAACTCTTTTCCATTTTGGCGCGGAGTTTGAGTTGCATCTATTATTTATATTAAATACAGTGCTGGTTTTAGTAATATCATATATAGTGTGTATTGCGAATTTCATAATGGACAAAAATATCGAACAAAGAGTTTGTCTTAAATTTTGCATCGCCAATAGAATTTCGTGTTCGGAGTCACTGAAAATGTTACAGAAGGCTTACGGTGAATCGACTTTATCAAAAACTCGTGCTTATGAGTGGTTCAAAGCGTTCAAAAGCGGTCGAGATGTGATGGAAAAATTGCCTCGCTCTGGTAGGCCGTCAACGTCTGCAACTGAAGTTAACATCGCAAAAGTGAAGGAAATAGTGACTGAAAATCCCCATTCAACTCTGAGAGAGATAGCCGCCGAACTTTCTGTATCTCACGAGTCGATCCGTACCATTTTAACTAATCATTTGGGTATGAAACATGTTGCTGCTCGGCTAGTCCCAAAAGATCTGAATTTTCTCCAAAAACTCAATCGCATGAAAGTCGCTTAGAACATGCTAGAACGAGTCAGTTCGGACGCAACATTCATGAAACGCATTGTTACTGGTGACGAGACTTGGGTTTACGAGTTTGACATGCAAACTAGTCAACAAGCTTCGGAGTGGCGCCTTCCAACTGAACCGAAACCGAAAAAACCACGCCAAAGTCGATCAAAAGTCAAAGTCATGTTGACTGTTTTCTTTGACTATCGCGGTGTTGTGCACTCTGAATTCTTACCGGAAGGTCTAACGGTAAATAAAGAATATTATTTGAGCGTTATGCGGCGTTTAAGAGAGCAAATTCGACGAAAAAGGCCAGATTTGTGGAAAGAAAATTCTTGGATTTTGCACAACGACAATGCGCCTTCGCACAAGGCTATCATTGTGAACGAATTTTTAACCAAACAATCAACAAATACCATCCAGCAACCACCATATTCACCAGATATGGCTCCTGCTGACTTTTTTCTTTTCCCTAAACTCAAATTACCACTTCGTGGCACCCGTTTTCAATCGATAGAAGACATAAAGGAGAATTCGCGGCGAGAACTGAACTCAATTCCGGAAGCAGCGTTTAAAAAATGTTTTGATGAATGGATTATTCGTTGGCGCAAGTGTATCGTTTCTAAAGGAGCATACTTTGAAGGTGATAAAATAAATTTGGATGAATAACAGACATTTTGTGTATTATTGATCTTTTCCCGGTACTTTCTTGACAGAGTAGTATAACATCACGCTAAGACCAATAGGAGCGGAGGAGTAATGAAAATTGTGACGCAGACGAAGTTGCGCGGGTCAACTATTTATTATAAGTTACTAGTTGACTGAGCCCCGCTCTTATTGATCTAAGCGTGATGATATATAGCCTATATATAGCCTTCTTCGATAGATGGGCTATTCAACAGTGAAATAATTTTTCAAATTGAACCAGTCGTTCCTGAGATTAACGCGTACAAACAAAAAAACAAACTCTCCAGCTTTATATATTAGTATAGATATTACTAGTTAAAAAACATTAAGCAATGAAAGTAAAAATAACATTAAAAAATTGAGAATAAGTAAACAGATTTATTGTAAAACATAGAGATTAATTGATAGAATTTTAAATAATTGATTTTCATTTTGTTTTACCGATCTATCGTTTAAAAGAACTATGATCTTACAAAACGTGGGTGTATTTCATCATTCATATTCTTTTCAGTCTTCCTACCTTTTATAAGGACAAAGGCTCTAAATTTCTTTCGCGAACTAATAAAATAGATAATAACTTAAGTAATACGGAAGATTGAAACCATTTTAACGGTATCCTAGGACGTTAAAGCTTTTGCGTGGGAGAGGATTACATTATAGGCTCCAAGATATTTGCAAATTCCATAAAGAATTTGAATAATCTATTAGCGTTTGGTGAGACAGAAAAGTTAGCTCACGTTTTTATAAAGGTAACTTTTCTTAATGCTCACTTTTCTGGATAGTAATTACTGGTTTAATCATTAAAGGTTAAGCACGTTTGTCGGGATCAATCTGTGGATTAAAGAAAGTAAGAAAGAAAGAATAGCATTTATTTAGCACATACATGAAACACGCACTGTACATAAAAATAAATAATGGTAGGTAAGCCAAAAACTAAGTGTGTCTCTCACGGCTGCACTAAAAAGGTTCATTTCAGCGATATGTCAGACAGCCTGAGACTGTCTGACGCTGGTTTTCTAATGAACCCTAAGGATGAGTGGCGGTTCATTCATATCATATATAAAAATATCATCAAAATAACGTATATCTACACTAATATATAAAGCTGAAGAGTTTGTTTGTTTGTTTACTTGAACGCGCTAATCTCAGGAACTACTGGTCCGATTTGAAAAATTCTTTAAGTGTTAGATAGCCTATTTATCGAGAAAGGCTATAGGTTATATATCATCACTCTAAGACCAATAGGAGCAGAGGAGTAATGAAAATTGTGACGCAGACGATGTTGCGCGGGTCAACTAGAAAAAAAATAAAATAGATATAATGAATATCGAGCAATTATACTAGAAAGAAAGACAAAGTTAGGAAGATATTAAAAGAATGTGTATGATAGTGACTATATGCAATACTTCCCCACACCCCTTTCGTCTCACGGAAATCCCGTTAGTCCGTTGATCATTGTCGTCATTTGTAGGTCTTTGACAATCGTTACAGTCAGAAGTCAGAAGATCTGACACTGCATTCGTTAAGAGTGGAAGCCAACTTCAATGTCGGTTCAATTGATTTATTGTATGGAAAAAAAAAAACCAGCCAAGTGCGAGTCGGACTTTCGCATGAAGGGTTCCGTACCATAAACCGAAAAAACCTTTAATTTTAAAATTTATTCTTTGTTGTGACTGTGCACTAAAAATATTCAATCTGTGAAAATTCGACACTTCCTATTACGGTTCTTGAGATACCTACAGCTCGCTGACAGGCAGACGGACGGACGGACGGACAACGGAGGCTTAGTAATAGGGTTCCGTTGGTAGATTATAGTCTGAATTAACACATAGGAAACTTTTATCCAGAGAGTATGTTCCCTTGGGATAATTTTCGACATTTACGCGGGCGGAGCCGCGGGTGGCAGCTAGTGTTCCAATTAAAGTAATGCTCAGATACATACATAATAACCTGCTCCTAATCAAAAGGATCCATTACCGACTAACCTTTTAGCCCACAATTAATATTTTCTTAGCTATAAAACAAGGACCCAAGAACCAGACGGATTCTAAACGGTCCGTTAAATATGTTAGTAGAGACATTTCCTTTCATTACCCTTATAAACGTGAGCTTAGACGAGGATATACTTTAAACTAATCCAACCTATGTACTCGTATGTTTAAAATGACAACCTTCACTTTAGTTTTAAACCATGAATGTAGACTGAGGTTACGTTATGGGAAATGACGATTGAATTAAAAGGTAGGCTGAGTCTACTAGGATACAATAAATGATACAAATACATTTACTACACACTACATTTATGTATTTAGAGATGTCACCGGAAAATTACAAACACCATAAGATTGTAAAATATCGCGTGAGATTGTAAACTGTTTTTTTTTTAAATGAGACACGGATTTATTGAGAACTATTGAATTCGGATGGGATTTATTAAATACAAAACATTATTTTCATAATTTATCGAGGGATTATAATCGAATAAAGATGTATTACAATCTTACGGAGTCTGAAATTTTTTGAGTGCAAACACACTCATGCGGTACAAGAGAAATAAGTATTTTTGCCTCTGTCACCAAAAAGTTTTGCAGGCAAAAGGCATGCAGAGAAAGATCCGAGATATTCGTTCCAGTATTCACCTGGACCCGGATCCAAATACAATATGTATCGTTTAGAAATGATTGGACTAGCAATTCGTAGCTAATGGTCTCTATGACATTCAATATAAGCATTCATAGCCGTTCATTCCGGAAATGTTCGTCTGCCCACCATTTCCCTCAACATTTTAAAGTAAGATTTTCTTAGAGCTCACAAGCGTAATAAACTGTTAACAAAAAAAAATTATCTTATTGTAAATTCCGCTGAGAATTTTATAGAATGTTAAGATGAGTAAAATGCAATAAGTTGGCATGTTGTGGCTTAAAATTGCATTTCAGCTAGTTTGGGATGAACAAAAGAAACCTAGTATGTTATGTTGAGAAAGTCTACAATAGAATTGATTAAAGGCTCAATTTTTGAAACATCGGTATTTAAAGGGTGCCAAAAAAAGGGTACGATAGGAGTTTCTAATATGGCAACACCAACTCTTGTAATTCTTCTTCTTATCGTGTGGGCAGTAAGGTCTAACGACCCCACACATCCTAGTGTCAGAGTTTCTAAACCACCTCAAGGACTTCTGACATGGTTTATTTGACGACCGCTATTTGACGGCCGGGGCCACCGGCTTATACGTGCCTTCCAAATCGAATCATCTTTTTTATCAGACAATCAGGTGATTCAAGCCTGCAACGTCCTAGCCAAACTGTTAGACAACTTTACAAAGTATGCTTTTCCCGTGGGAATCGAACCCACGACCACCGGGTCACAAGGCAATTTCATCAATAGTTAGGTGTAATCAATGTCAAGAACATGTCAAAATGCACGAAAAATACAAATGTTTTTGACATTTTGCGAATGCAATAATTTTCCCTCTGTTCGTGTGCTAAATTAATTAATTATTTTATATTATATAGCCTTCCTCGATAAATGTGCTATTCAACACTTAAAGAATTTTTCAATTCGAACCTGTAGTTCTGTTTTAATAAATGACTGTTTTAGTAGATATAAAGTACCTATTAGAACGAAATGTGGTAATGACCAAGCTAAGTTTGTCTAAATAGCGTAACTAGTGCTGCTAGTGGAAAACGCTCGTGTCATAATGTCCGCCTCTGGACATGAGTGTGCGTAAAGTGCATGATAACGAAATAATAAATTGAAATTCCCCCAACATTTTTGTTTAATCAACCCTGTTGCATTTCCTGTAACGTAAGCTAACTATATCACCAACCCCTTGTCTACTAACTCTTTTGAGCGTACATAATTATTCATGCTGTGCGTATTACGTTTGTTAAATACTCATCAACCCTCGTTGGGGTCTCAAAGGCCCCCGGACAGTTGTGGTTTCACATCTTTGTGCCTTGTTTTTGCAGCGCACGGAGGGTTATATGGGGTACTTTAATAAAAATATTAGGAATTTCTGGTCGGAGAGTGACCGGTTTAATTTGGTTGGAGAGACTGGGAACATAGTTTACTTAGAAAATACTAGTTTTTTCCCGCGGCTTCATGGTCATTAACCGTCTCCAGGGTTCCATCTATTTTTGTGCCAAAAATGGTAAAAATCGGTTTAGTGATTTCGTCGTGACGTCCAAAACAAACCAATTCATTTGCTAATTAAAAAAATAAACGGCCAAGTGCGAGTCGGACTCGCGCATCGAGGATTCCGTGCACATTTGTAGGTACATTTTACATTAAATAAAGATTTTTTTTTAATTTAATTACAAATGCATAAGCTTTTTAGACCTTTTCCTGTACTATAAGAAGGTATTACTTGCCAAATTTCATAGTTCTAGGTCAACGAGAAATACCATAAACATTATGATTCCCTTGAGAGTGTCGAAATATACGTTTTTAACTTAGAAGTTTGATTTTTTCACAGCTGCAAGGGGCCATAGACTTGGGTACCTATATGGTTTTAATTTCAACTCTATACCTCCACGCGTTCCCGAGATAAACGGTCTTGGCAGACAAATTCAAATTCAAATTCAAATTCAAAGCATTTTATTTCAAATAAACCATTCACAGGCACTTTTGAAACGTCAAGATCGGTCAGTCAAAAACATGGAAGCTATTTGCACGTTCCAAAGCGTAGATCTCTATGGAGAAGAACGTGCAAGAAACTCCACTGACACTCTTTTAAATCATGTTCTGGTTTTACAAAATTTCAAGTTACATATACTTGTTGCTTCTGCATGTGAGGACAATGCAAAGAAAAAAAAAAGGGCTTATTATAAGAATTTTAAATATAAAGATTAAAATAAGCCAATGGCAGTTAAGAGATGACCAGTCTCAACCGACGGCGCCTGTTCACGAACATGACGCGTGTATCGGCACCCTTCAGCTCAACCATTTCGAAGGGAACCGAATGATCAAACCCACGCGCCGCCATCAGCGAGACATTTGAGTGAGCATGACATGCTCTCAACCACCATGCTCGTTCATGTCCAACAAGTAAAACTATAACTACTCACATAAAATGTAAATGGTTTCATGGTACTCACATTTACAAAATTTGAAAAATATGCTTCTACTTTACACAAAACTATGGTTGTCAATGACCAAATAATGAAAAATAAATTAATAAAGAGAACGATTAAGATCTTACATCAAAAAGAATAAATAAGTAATTAATATAATAATATAATTTGTATGTATATAAGAATAAATAAACGAAATAATGTAAGAACCTCTAAAAGGAGCGAGCATCTCTTCCAAATATAAAAACATAGAAACCTAAAAAGTGGACCTAAGCAGCTGTGACTGTGGAGCAGGACCAGCATTTAGCCAAGCGTTTTTATCGAGGATATAATCTTCCAGTTTATAATACGCTTGTCTACATAGTGTGCGTTTTATGCATGCTTTAAATTTTCTCTCATTCAGTTCGAGAATATCAACTGGTATTTTATTATAAAATTTAATACAGTACCCCATAAAAGAAGTGTGTACTTTGGCCAATCTGAATCGGGGTTGATCTAATTTGTTCCTATTTCTAGTATTAAAATTATGCCTGTCACTAATCTTGCTAAAGAGATGAAGATTTTTCCGAACATACATAATATTTTCGTAAATGTATTGACAATGTACCGTCATGATGTTGATATCCTTAAACAGTTCTCTTAGGGAATCACGCCGACGGAGATTGTAAATGGCTCTGATGGCTCTTTTCTGCAGGATAAATATAGACTCGATGTCTGCAGCACGTCCCCATAATAAGATACCGTAAGACATGATACTATGAAAGTAACTAAAATAGACCAGCCTCGCGGTATCTATATCGGTAAATTGATGGATTTTTCTGACAGCGTATGCTGCTGAACTTAGCCGTCCCGCAAGAGATGTTAAATGAGGACCCCATTGTAGCCTTGAGTCAAGCGTAATCCCCAGGAAAACCGTGTTTTCGACGAATTCAAGTTTCTCCTTGTTCAATACTATGTCGCAATCATTTCTTTTAACGTTCGGTAAGGCAAATCTGATGCATTTAGTTTTTTTCCCATTTAATACTAAATTATTAGCAGTAAACCAATTTTGGACCTGCTGACAGACGGACGGACAACAAATATGGGTTCTGTTTTTTCATTTTGAGGTACGGAACCCTAACAAGTAAGGGTACTGTATTCTATATTTGTGTAGATTATAATTATGTGGCTTGTGGCAAAATTTTAGTTATAGTTTTATTTCATTTCTTTTGTTGTGGTGAGAAAGATTTACCAACATAGTTTTAAGTGTTACTAACAACAATATTAATACTTTGTATTCGATATAAATAAATAATAACAGCCACACGGGTAAATCTTCAATGTTAAGCAATGCTTGCCATGTGGTGATCATCTTTATACGCACGAGATTCCTCCGTGCCTTGAAAATTACGTTAAGCTGTTGGTTCGGCCTCTCTTTTAACCCAACTTCGAAAAAAGGAGGAGGTTCTCAATTTGGTTGTATTTTTTTTATGTTTGTTATCTCACAATTCGGTCTGAAAAAAAAAATCTTGTTTTATGTGAATGCGTATACTTCTCGATTGGTCTCGTTTCACAAAAAAGTGAAAAATAAAAACCTTTTTTACAAAAAAATACAACCGATTCTCAAATAAACAAAACACTACAAAGTATATAATAACTTTAATATCAGAAATCGGTGTAAAAATATGAATTAACAACCAAAAACACCAACTTCAGAAATTAAAGTTATTTGGGAGCCGCTTGTACCTACTTTTTGTGAAAAAGTTTTTGTAGACCTATGACAGTCTTTACTAATTGAGGAGCTCGTGGCTAAATAATAACAGCCGCACGGGTTGATCTTCAAGGTTAAGCAACGCTTGCCAAGGTTGATCTGTGGATGGATGACCATCTTATCATAAATTCAAATTCAAATTCAAAGCATTTTATTTCAAATAAACCATTCACAGGCACTTTTGAAACGTCAAGGTCGGTCAGTCAAAAACATGGAAGCTATTTGCACGTTCCAAAGCGTAGATCTCTATGGAGAAGAACGTGCAAGAAACTCCACGGACACTCTTTTAAATCATGTTCTGGTTTTACAAAATTTCAAGTTACATATACTTGTTGCTTCTGCATGTGAGGACAATGCAAAGGAAAAAAAAAGGGCTTATTATAAGAATTTTAAATATAAAGATTAAAATAAGCCAATGGCAGTTAAGAGATGACCAGTCTCAACCGACGGCGCCTGTTCACGAACATGACGCGTGTATCGGCACCCTTCAGCTCAACCATTTCGAAGGGAACCGAATGATCAAACCCACGCGCCGCCATCAGCGAGACATTTGAGTGAGCATGACATGCTCTCAACCACCATGCTCGTTCATGTCCAACAAGTAAAACTATAACTACTCACATAAAATGTAAATGGTTTCATGGTACTCACATTTACAAAATTTGAAAAATATGCTTCTACTTTACACAAAACTATGGTTGTCAATGACCAAATAATGAAAAATAAATTAATAAAGAGAACGATTAAGATCTTACATCAAAAAGAATAAATAAGTAATTAATATAATAATATAATTTGTATGTATATAAGAATAAATAAACGAAATAATGTAAGAACCTCTAAAAGGAGCGAGCATCTCTTCCAAATATAAAAACATAGAAACCTAAAAAGTGGACCTAAGCAGCTGTGACGAACATAACGAGTTTCCTCCGTGCGGCGTGCCTCGGAAAGCACGTTAAGCCGTTGGTCCCGGGGCGGTCATTTGCAGATCTTTGGCAGTCGTTACGGGTTGTCAGAAGCCAGTAAATCTGACTCCAGTCTTGCCAAGAAGTACCGTGTTACCCAGTTAATGGGTTGTGGAGGTTTGGTAGGCAGCCGGTCCACGTAAAACACTGGTATTCAGCTGAATCTGCTTTGACTGGAAGCCGACCCCAATATAGTTGGGAAAAGGCTAGGCAGATGATGACTAACGTAACTTAAGTAGGTATATAACTAATAATAATTTAAAAAACCGGCCTAGTGCGATTTGGACTCGCACACGAAGGGTTCCGTACCATAAACCTTGATTTTTAATATTTTTTGTTAAAGCGGCAATAAAAATACACAATCTGTGAAAATTTCAACTGTCTACCTACTACGGTTCATGAAATACAGACAGACGGACAGACAGACGGACGGACGGACGGACGGACGGACGGACAGCGGAGGCTTAGTAATATGGTTCCGTTGGTTACCCTTTGGGTACGAAAGCCTAAAAAGGTTGCCCCGTACTAAGAATTTCTCCTGTATCGAGGGTGCGTTTATAAACATTTTATTATAAACTCATACAAACAGCAAAACCAGCCAGACCCGGAACAACTAACTGTAGTCCATTGAAATATTTGTTCCGAGCGGGAATCGAATCCATGATACGCAGGGCAACAGCCAATCCCTGCGCCAACCGTGCCGTAGAGTTAATCAAATACCTCATATGGATATAAAAATATTGCACAAATTTAGTCTTGCATGTATGAAAATATTTGTTAGGTTGGCAGTGATAAATTTCTTGACATTCAGCTTTAAGGCGCAGACCCACCGCGGCGCGCGCTCATAGTCAGGCGGCCCATTTTTAACCGACTTCTTCAAAAAGGAGGAGGTTCTATGTTCGGCTGTATATTGTAACAAATGAATCCACATAGCTAAAAAATAAAAACCAACTTCCAAAAACAAAACACTGCAAAGTAAATAATAACTTTAATTTTGGAAGTCCGTGTTTTTGGTTATTTCGTTTTTGAACACCGACTTCCGAAATTATAGTTATTTTTTACTCTGTAGTGTTTTGTTTTTGTAAGTCGGTTTTATTTTTTTGTAAAAAAGTATTTTTATTTTTCACTGTTTTAGTGGTACGCAGTTACCACTAAAAAGTGAAACCACAAACACAGCGTGCCGGCGTGATGTTATGAACTGGTGTTAACAATCAACAGACATGCGATTTCAGAAATCCCGATCCATTTGCTATCATTGATTGAAGAGTTCTGTTGCCTACCTCTGAAGTTTTTTAACAGACCTTTGACAGATTAAAATGGGACCAGTCCGGGAAAATACTCTTCCAAACACAAAAATAACCTCCAAATCGGTTAAAAATTGGCGAAAATATCGCTGAACAAACATTTCCATGGGATCCCATCATCAGATCCTGACTTATACCTTCCATCATCAGCTCAGCAACATGAGATGATGATTACCAGGCACAAATATCTGAATCGCGTTAGAATCATGAAAAACATTGTGTGTGCCTATAAAATTTGAGGGTTTCCCTCGATTTTCATTGGATCCCATCATCAGATTCTGACTTGGTGACAGTGGGACCACCTCAGGAGTATAGGCATTCGAATAAAAAAAAAGAATAATAATTTGGTCGACAATTGGCGGAGAAGTCGGTGAACTAACATAAAAAAATAAAAATACAAACTACCGAACATAGAACCTCCTCCTTTTTGAAGAAGACTGTTAAAAATGGCAATTTCAAAGGTCCTAAGGACCTAATATTTATCAAATAGTTCTATCATTGGTGTCTATTATCTCTGCGTATCCAGTGAATCAATGAATTTCTTAAGAGACTTGGTCAATTCATTTAATTTCCTTAGGTTAACCCAACCGCTCGTTACCTGTAGGTACTGAGTCGATATTTGTAGTCAATAATAATTAATATTAACCCACTCACTCCAATGAAAACCGCATTATTAATAGCAAGCACTTAACTAAAGATAACAGTTGCGTAGATATAGTAAAGGATGCGGCAGAAACCCAGCAACATAACTCCAGTAGTTGACCTTTCAGAGGGAGTGATATTTAAAGTGGGAAGCTAAGACTAGTCTCTCATTACTCTAATGAAGCATTTCACATAACCTTTTCTACAGATCCCTCAAAAAGATCCGTCTTGTATATGACGAGATGATTTTAATATTTCATACGCGAGTAACCAAACACAATGCCATTTTTAATATTTCATTCCATCCCGACACGCATGCGTTAGCTTCAGATTCGACGCATGCGTACCAGGCTAAGCAAAATGGCCGCCTCTCCCAGATTTGTGAACACCAACTAAAATATTTTGCTAACAAAACTTGGATTGCGTTCTAGAATCCGAATTTGAATTGAAAAAAAAAACAATTGAGTGTTTCTTCATTGATAAAGAGATGACGTTATTTGTGACCAGTGATAGAAAGATTTGATTGTGGAATTCTGTGTTGACAGTTCAGTGAAAATTATTGAAGATGTGCGATCACGGAATTTTATTGAAATGCTCTTTACTATGCCTCATTTGATGTAAAAGTATTGAAATTTGAGTGCAGTAGATACGATTGGCTTAAACATTGATGTTGCAAATGACAAATGTATAAAAATGTAATGAAGATTCGCTTGGGACCTGATCAACGAAGATATGAGATGATAAGGTAAGTGCTCACTGCTGTCATAATTTATAAAAAAAACGTTAGTAGTTGGTACCGTGTAATGGTTGTTTATTTTAAAATGTTTTCATTATTTTGTCATCAAAATTTACAACGGTTTCGATCGTTCGTTCCTTACTTATTTTTGAATTGTTGTTGATTTCTCTCGCCAAAGTGTAATTATAAAAAACACATAATTGAATACTACCTAACTCTTATTTGAAGCCTCTGCACATTATTTTGTCTACAAAAAAGAGTGTCCATTCATCTTGACAACAAAGTTTGTTGACACCATTCCTAACGAATATCAATGATCAATTTATGTGCTAACTTACGACGTTCCGATTGGCCCGACGTTATATTAAGTAAAGATACCTATACCTACTTCTTACATAGTTCTAGTACGAACTTCTGTTTGGCTTCTGATAGTAAATAGGCCACCCTTTGTGTTGTTATACGTGACAATGGGATTATGTCAAGAAGAACAGTGTTTTCTCTGTATTGTCTGTCATGAGAAGGACTTTTAGCTGTCAGTGTTCTTAGTTTCTGAATTTGTTACAGTTTACATGACAAGCTTTGGCATTGAAGTAGAATTTGGAGGTTCAAATTAATATTTCAGAAATTGGGTGTTACTTTTAGAAGTTTCTGAAATGTTCAGAACCTGTTTTCACATTTTCTAGGAATTGAGGCCACTTAGTGGCGTGTGCTTAGCAGTTTTTCGAAATAATCGTAGTTTTATGTGTGCAGATTGAATGTCCGTCTGTTAGATAGATAGATAAAACATGTATTGGAACAAGGAAAGAAACAACACACAAAACCACAGTTACAACACTAGGAAATTCAAATAATGAAATGAAAACACATAAAAAAAGAAGAGGTAGGATTTATGGTGGCAATTACTAAACTAAAGAATTTGCCAGATTACCTACCTACATTAAAAAAATATATATATATGTACACTCAAATGTGCGGTGTGTGTGTCTCTAAGCTGCACCAAATGGGTGTCCGACTCAGCATGTGCCAGGCAAATATACCTGACGCTGGTATTCTGCTGGATCCCAGTAGCGACGTACGGATGTCAAGCAGATGCCGAACAGTTAACGTAATAATGAAAGTAAATAGTGGTTTTTTATTTTTTATTATCTACCCCATGGTTTGGGGTGTCGTTGGATAGGCCGTTTAAAATATTGAGGGTGTGCAAAAATCATTTACCATCCAAGGATCCCTAGTGAAATATTAAGCTTTAAAGTTTACATTTTTGTTAGAGTCCAGTGTACCCCTCTGCTAGCTAAACGGTTGTTTTTGGAGACGTGATAAAATTCCTGGTAGTAGCATATATAACGAATTTAAAAGGAAGCTATCGCAGCTTAGTTGTCTTTACAAGCTACGAGTAATAGTCGATCTACTTGAAGAAAGTGGGCAATTGTGACGTGCAACTACGGAACCCTATGCTACACATGGCCTCACACGCACTTGGCCGGTTTTTTTTTATCTTACCATTGTTGTCAATGAAAGCAATGACAATGATTGCACTTTTGAATAATGCGATGATATTAGCTGAAAAGTGTTGTGTGTGTGTTGTGTGTTGGTGTGTGTGTGTGGGTGTGTTGTATTGTGGTTGGTCCTATGAAGCAATGGTTGGTTCACACGATACAAACTTCCATTAACTCCTATGGAATTTTGTATGAGCAAAAAGGCCATGGAGTTAAATCCATGGCTTTTTTTTCATACAAAATTCATCTTTTTCTTTTGCGGTGTGATAGATATTTTATTTTCAGAGTTCAAGTTTTTATCGTCTCGTCGTTCTATTTACTGTCAGCACAATCAATTTTACTAAGAACTTTCTGTCTACCTTTCCCTTACATGTTGGCGTCGATTCCCACATTCCAGTCTTACCGAATGCAGCTGAAAACCAGTGCCTAATTTACAGTAACTGGAAAACACGGTACCTCTTGGCGAGGATGGTATCAGAGTGTGGAAATACTGATAACCCATAAAGTTGACTGTTCATAGGAGCGGAAAGGAGAGGAGAGGAGAAATAATAACCAATGGCATTGCAACAAACCTCAGTGACTGACGCGGACCGGAGATTTTGTGCAATTCCATTGGTTAATATTTCTACGCTTTTTTCCTCTCCGCTCCTGTGGACAGTCAGCCTTACGGGTAGTCAAGATCAGCGTTTCCCATTCTTATTTTAATGATACTCGTGAATAAGTAACGAAAGAGTGGTTTTATCTCTCTTATGTGGTGATAATGCTGAGCCAATATACCCTTATAAAAATGATCTAGGTTTTCATGAAAAGGCTGTAAACGAGATCATAAAATATTACGTTATAAAATCATTTTATGAGATTTTTTATTATTAAATCTGAAACACCTTTGTTATGTATTCAACAAGGGCCGCCCTGGCTATGCTTTGGATATTATCTATAGGTACAAGTATATTTGAATAATATCTATAGGTACCTATAGGCTATGTTTGTCTGGCTTTCCAAATTATGTCAGATTTTTTCTAGGGTATCATAGGACTGTAGGGAACCCTCGACATTATCTTCATCATCATTTTAGCCGAAAGACGTCCGCTGGGTCCTGGATATAAGACTCCCTAAAGTTACCCTTTCACTTCTTAGGTTTGGAGATCCTCATGGATTCCCTCCGCCTTGGGGCAGACGGAGGGGTCTACCTCTATTATCAGACTTCTATTGGCTTTTTTTTGGGACCAGCCAGCCATACATTCCCAACTACTACAACTCCTGAAAGCCAGAATCAGCAGTGGCGACCACCAGAAAAACGATTTAACTGTCTCGCAACAAAACTAATCAGAAAAGTACAGCGGAGGAGTAGAAATAAAAAACCACTTCCCTCCTTATCAAGTAGGTCTAAAACAATACATTGTTTCCTCGTCACTCCTTGTTGGGGGTCCGAGGACTCGTTAAAATTATACACACTCACCACAATAGTTCCCCTAGTGACCCAAAACAATCCTAATAACACTAAAATACCAATCTAGAACGTCTTACTTTTACAAAGTCGGTTAAAATAAACACGTTCTGCAAAATATCTCGATACTCCACAAAATCTGTGTCACTTTCAAGTATTACAATCAAATTACAGTCACTCGTGTTCCCTCGCGAGTAACAGTAATTAACAATAAAGCATACCATCATAATGTTATGAATAAATTAATTAATATACATGTAAATGATCAAGACCAATCCCCGACAGACAACTGAGCAACAGTGCGTGGAAATAAGGGTATATTGAACAAGAGTATTTCTTCGCGGCTTGGCTCCCGTGCATGACACTGTCTGTGTCTAGGATACTCAGCAAATAGTGTAATTTTTCATCATCATCTGCCTAGCCTCTTCCTATCTTTATTCGGCATCAAAAAACCGGATTCAGATGAGTACCAGTATTTTACGTGGAGCGGCTACCTACCAGACCTCCACAGCCCATTAACTGAGTAACACGGTACTTCATGGCAAGACTGGAGTTACGAGACAGATTTACTGGCTTCTGACTATCCATAACGACTACCAAAGATCTTCGAATGATAGCCGGGACCAACGGCTTAACGTGTTTTCCGAGGCACTGAGGAAACTCGGTATGTTAAATGGTCATTCAGTCACAGACCAATCTCGGCAAGCGTCGCTTATCTTTGTAGATCGACCCGTGCGGCTGTTATTATCTTGCCACGAGCTCCTTAGTGTAGCTTTCTATCAATGTATGAATTCCCGTAAACGGATTAGGACTTTCAGAGATTGCTCTATAGGTACAAACATACACCATCAACTAGTGCGAGTGTTTTTTCCGACGTAGGATGCCTAGTCACAAGTAGAAATAAACCACAAAAAACCTAGATACGATCCTTAGATACTAGTTTTTTGCTTCTTTTACTTTCATACAGCTAGCCATACAAGCTTGCAGGTTGCGAGTACTACGCACCTGACCATTCGAACATCACCATGATGGTCTTAGTGTCCTGTGTATGTCCTTTCGGGGCATCACCACGTTCCTATGCCAGCCTCATCCAGTTTCTACCCGCGAAGACAACAATGTCGCCCGCCCAACTTGCCTCCGGACGACCGACATTTCTTTTTCCAGTCCGTGGACGCTAGTTAGTCACCGCCTTACTCCATCTATCATTACCGCGCTTTGCCAGGTGTCCTGCCTAGCTCCATTTCAGTTCGTCTTTTGATGTCGAAAGTCTTCGAATCTCGACATTAAGAAACTCTGCATATTACCCTTTTGCCTACCTATAACAGTATGCCAAGCATGTCATGCTCCATGTCTCTCTGTGCAACTTACAGCCTGTATACAGCCTCCTGCGTGAGCCTCCGTATCCAAACACAGCAGGTGATGGCGGGCTAACCACAGTGGTTACAACGATCAATTGCTAATTTTTTTTTTCCATCCTATACATGGAAAAGCTCTTTAACGAGAGGTTATTGTCCAACAACAAATTATCGAAAATGTCAAGCTAATATTTTGAAAAGAAAACTCTCAGATTAAAATTCTCCATTTTCCTTTACGAGTAAAAGCTATTACGCCCATCAATTTATATCATCAACATTAATATAATAAATAGAGGAAGTTTGTTCGTTCGTAACGTTTAAACGTGGAAACTTTTAGTTCAATACAAAACTCCTGCTTTACCTGTATTTTATTTGAATGATGAACACGAAACTTTGGCAACGGCCCGTTTATTGTACCTTTTGATGTTAATGGCTGCTCTTGTGAAGGTAGGACCTGGAAATTTCAGAATTTAGGATGTATTTTCACTAAATTGTGGTTGGTGTCTTTAATCAGTAGTAAACGTTTTGGGCCCAACATGGAGCGATGATGAGACTCTCCTTTGTCGTATTTGGTTTGAAGTTGTGAAATAGACAAGCCATGTCTATACATTATACTCTTCTTCTTCATATCGTGTGTTGCCAGAGTTTCTAAACCGCCTCAAGGGTTTCTGACATGGTTTAATTTACTTATTTCCCGGCTATATAGTTTTAGATCATTGGCAGTCATTAGGGATTGACAGAAGTCAGTAAATCTGTCTCTAGTCTTGCCAAGAACTACCGTACGTGTTAGCTATGTCCATACAGCCTAGCCTTTTCCCAATTATATTGGGGTCGGCTTCCAGACAAACCGGATTTAGCTGAATACCAGTATTTTACGCGGAGCGGCTGCCTACCAGACCTCTACAACCCAATAACTGGGTAACACGGTACTTCATGGCAAGACTGGAGTCAGATTAACTGGCTTCTGACTATCCGTAACGACTGCCAACGATCTACAAATGACAGCCGGGACCAACGGCTTAACGTGCTTTCCGAGGCACGGAGGAAACTTGGTATGTTAAGACCCATTAACCCATCCACAGACCAACCTTGGCTAGCGTTGATTAACCTTGAAGATCAACCCGTGCGGCTTTTTTTATCTAGTCATGATCTCCATCTTATACTTTTTTCGAGATATAACTACATCAATCAGGGCTCAGTTCGCGTCATGATTTTATTTCATGGCCACAACATGTTGTGACAGATTGAAAGACGCCAAACGCGTTGTGAGCTGTTTTCGCTCAGTGAGCGTTTTGGTCTTTGAATGTAACCACAATTTGTATTGTTGGATCTGGCATAAATCTAACACAAGTCTTACTAAGGCGTACCGTGTTAGCCAGTTGCTGAATTTTGATTTGTCGTCGCAAATGGAACCATTTAAAATACTGAGTAATGTGAGAAAATTTTGTATAGTAAGAGCTCTTCTTGCATGACACCGGTCTTGCCAAAGCGTATTTTTAGACAGTTCCTGAACTATGATTCCAAGACTGGGGTTGTGGTCGCGAATGAATCCATGTAAAATACTGAGATATGCGAGAAAATTTTGTGTAGTAAGAGCTCTTCTTGCATAAATCTGACACCGGTCTTGCCAAAACTTATCGTTAGGCAGTTGCTGAACTATGGTTCCAAGATTGTGATCGCGAATGACTCCATGTAAGATACTGATATATGCAAGAAAATTTTGTATGTGATAGCTCTTCTTGCATATATCTGACACCGATCTTGTCGTATCGTTAGCCAGTTTGCTGAATTATGTATCCAAGATTGTGGTTGTGGTCGCTAATGACTCCATGTACAATACTGAGATGTTTATAAAAGAGTGCTAATGATAACATATACAATTCTACCGTTACTGACTGATTGAGTGACTGACAGACAACGCACAGCCGAAACTACTGGTCGTAGAAAGCTGAAATTTGGCATGTAGGTTCCTTGGGGAGTGTATTTTTTCTGTTTACTTATCACGTTTTAATTACTTTTATTCCGCTCCGATCGACGTCATGCTTAACGCCGGCTGTCGCTGAAAATCAGCGCTGTGGCTCTGTCTCGCACACGAGTCCCAGCATTATGCTGAGCGATGGCCGTTTTGCGCGAATATGACGCATATCTTCCCAATTTTTATAATTAAGTGTTATTTAATTTATATTTTTTTTTTTGGTATGCGTCATGCTTGGCGCAAATAAACGCTTTTTCTTTCTTTCAAAGTCAGGATTTCCCGAAATTCCCATGGCAACGGGAAAAAAATGGATATGCGTATACGAAATCGCGGGCAAAAACTAGTATTAGTATATGTATAACCACAGACAATATTCGTTTCTTTCTTCTTATCTTATTAAATGCGTGTACATAAATTGTTAAATAAATAAATAAATATTTTCCTACAGCGGCACAAAGTCTTGTACAAAATTCTACCACATAGCACCAACCTTACTATTTCTACATTTTCTTCAAATCGGATCTCTGAGATCCCTTTATTTACCGGTACGTTTCTGCTTCAACATTGCTTTGAGCTTTTCCAGACCTATTCAGAGCGGGCTTTGACTTGAAAAGATCTGCATCTATTTTAAATCTGTTTTGATGTTGTTTACCGTGTTATGATTCGTTTGTAGGTTTAGTATCATTTATAAAAAAAAGTAATTGTGCCTATGTAAAAGAAGAAAGTTCGAAGTCAATTCCCAATATAAATTCATTACACCCATACTAACTTTGATCAGAGGGCCTAGGAATTTGAATGTGAAATCTACAACCCCATAGTATTTTGGTTTAATAATATAGTACATGCACTAATTTATATCATTAAACAATATGAATATAAATATTACGTGAGAAACAAGTACTGTAGGTATGGTAAAATTTTACGCTACGTTACGTCAAATATATTCGCACTAAGCCATAAACGGAAAATTAATTTTTTTGGATTACAGTATTATGTTTAACATGAAGATAGTTGTTAGTTGACATAAACAGAAGCAGTTTTATAATATTAATATACCATTCCGTTACACTTAGTTAAAGGGTCATATTTTATGTATTGTTTTTTTTTTTTAATTTCCGATGGGTTTGCTTTTGACTCTAGTCTAGGTCAGAGGTGACAGAGACAAAGTCTACGATAGAACGAGCTTACCCAGAAGGAGCCTGTTCACTGTAACTTTGAAGAGTTTAGGGACTCTCTGCCTCCTGGAGGCAGAAAGTTTGTATAATTTTTATATAATCACAATTATAAACATTGACATTACATAGGTACAGAATGTCCATGTACAAATAATTCGATTTCGTTCCAAAGGCCGTTCCTTCAATTAATTCTATGGCCGCTTCAATTTTTAATAACTGAACAAAAAACATGGTTAATTCAAGCAGGTTTATCTTCAAGGTTTTTGCCACCAAAAAAAGGTTTCTAGCATTAATTGTGTCCTTGAATTCTTATCTACAGCACATAATAATAATAACCTCTCCAAAATGAAAGTCCCATATTAATCACCATCATACCCTTTCAGCGACACAGATAACCGATCACCATCAACGTTTACGATATCCACACACCCTCCCTTATTTCCCTTCCTTCACAACCTCCGCCATTTTAAATTTTCACATCAGTAATTCTATAAAAAGTAACGACCTTCCCAGACTATCTGAACGACTTCGCGCGTCTCGAACCGGTGAGAGATTATCAATTTGACTTTCATAACAGCCCAAAGTAATGTCCTTAAGCTGAGTAAATGGACCGAAATTGATAATAAAATTAATTTACTTGCTCCCTAAAACGAGTTTTGGAGGAACAGGGCGAAATTTATTCGTCTTTATTTTAGCGTTGTCGTCGATACAATAGCTTTTGTTGCGTGCCTGTATTGTTTGAGGCGGCTGTCTGATGCTGCCTTTATAGATTGTGTGCTCTCCTAATATAAATCGCTTGTTTTACTTTACTGAACAATGGTTTGATATTGTGTTTTGAAATTATATTATCATCTTGCTAAAATTGAGATTTTAAAGGTGGAAATTTTGGTAGAGCAAACTCAAAAATCACCAAGATTTTCGTTTTCATTCGTACCAACCACTTATGCTTACCCATGTAAATGTACCCATCTTTTTGGAGATTCTTACTTCACCACACTTCATTCTTTCAAATGTATGTTCAACCTTTGACATAATATGTCCCGTGAGAATCAAATTACGTGATGACATCAGACGACCGCGTGACGCTAGCAGTGGGCTAGCGTCACGCGGTCGTCTGATGCCTATCTTAAGCTTAGCTTAGTATTAGATTTTTAATATTATTTGTGTTGAATCTTTTTTCAATCGTAGCGTCCGCCCTTTCTTTCATCCACCAGTGGTGACGCATGCCGTTGCAAGGTTAAGCAAAGGAGAGCTTCACTACTTCTTACCTCCTCCCGTGTCTTTTTTATATTGTAATAGCGATCCACTCTTATTTTTCATGAATGCAAATTATATACAAACCCTTTCTCGTCTATCACATTTTTAATCGACTTCAAAAAAAGAAGGAGGATGTCATTTTTTTAATGTTGGTTATCTCATAACTCCGTCATTTATGAACCGATTTGAAAATTTCTTGTTTTATGTGAAAGGATATGCTTATTGGTCCCATTTAAATAACCGACTTCCAATATTAAAGTTATTTTAAACTTTGTAGTATTTTTCGTACTTATTTGGAAGTCTGTTTTTTTTTGAGTTTATTCGTTATATACATACAAAAATACAATTATTTTCTCTTTATAATATTAGTGTAGAGTCTTTGATTTATAATCAAAGAGTTTTATTTACCAGTAGATATTCTAAGATATTTTTATAACTAAATACACTAAA
This sequence comes from Lacanobia oleracea, assembly GCA_950371165.1. Classification (NCBI taxonomy): domain Eukaryota; kingdom Metazoa; phylum Arthropoda; class Insecta; order Lepidoptera; family Noctuidae; genus Lacanobia; species Lacanobia oleracea. Next base: position 5,205,999 of record OX493406.1, on the reverse strand, counting down.
ACTTACTAATTAACAAGAAATAATGTACAAACGCGTATAAAAAAATAAAATTAATCATTGGGCATTAAAAAAATAATCCACATCGCTGTCAATGGCAAAAGTTCCCAGAACACTGGCAGCATTGCCACGTTGAATCGCAATGCTGATTCTTTGACCGAAGAAAAGTCCAGCCCTCTGGTCATGCGTTTTTTTTTGTATTTTTTTTTTTGTAATAAAATTGGCCAGTCAACACTAAAATAATTAGGGTTCCGTAGGTACCAAAATGATAAAAACGAACCCTTATGGTGTGACTAAGTGTGTCACAGCTGGATATCTCAGGTACTACTAATGCTACTTGAAATTTGAAGTAGTTTTAGATGAATTTTGTTCAACTATTTTGCAAATAAGAAATAAATAAACATGTGTATATTTTTTAAAACAGCGACTGAAAGGGTTTCTTAAAAATTCGAAGTGGGCCTGTGGGTATAATATAAAAAAAACGCACATTTTCAAACAGTTTTTCTTGTTCAAAAAAAAACAAAATGAGATAACAGACATTACAAAAAATGAGATCCTCCTCCCATTCCCATTAGGATCTCTTTATTGATTAAAGTTATTTTAAACTTTGTAGTATTTTTCGTATTTGGAAGTTTGTTGTTTTTTTTTGTAAAAAATATTTTTTTACAAATTAGGAGTTTTGTGCAAAAATGCCATTTCTAAAATCCTTTCTTAGCATGCTAACCTTGTAAAATAAAACTATGTTCCAAATTGCAGCTTTCTAAACATGGATGCTTTCAGTCAGTCAGGACACTCTTCTATTTTACAAGTAAAGATTATACTGTTAAGAAAGACAGTTGCGTAAATCATCTTGTAATCTTTTAAATCGCTTGTCCAAAATTCCAAAAAACAAAATTCAAATATTTTCAAATCTATTAAATTTCGGTCATAGAAGGCCGTTTAAGATCGTTTTTCGGGCCCGAGTTCGCACGGATAACAGATGCTCGGTCCTGTTAAAAACTTTGATCTATCTCCTTTAATAATTTTCTTTCGTATAGGATTATTGATTTAAATGAACGACTTTGGTAGTAGATTACTTTCTTGTTTCGTGTCAACGAGAATTCTCCTTTAAATTATTGGTGTGAACATTTTCCTCAATTTAGATACATACGGACCTATATTACCTACACTAGCTGACTCGCGCAACTTCGTCTGCGTCACGTTTTTCATTAATGCCCCGTTCCTATTGGTCGTAGCGTGATGTTATAGCCTACAGCTTTCGTCGATAAATGGGCCAGTCAACACTAAAATAATTAGGGTTCCATTGGTACCAAAATGGTAAAAATGAACCCTTATGGTGTGACTTAGTGTGTCACAGCTGGATATCTCAGGTACTACTAATGTTTCTTGAAATTTGGAGTAGTTTTACATGAATTTTGTTCAACTATTTTGTAAATAAGAAAGAAATAAACATGTGTATATTTTTTGAAACAGCGATTGAAAAGGATTCTTAAAAATTCGAAGTGGGGCTACTAGGCAATGTGGGTATAATATAAAAGAACGCTACTTGCACATTTTCAAACAGTGTTTCTTGTTTTTCAGGCCGCATGGTTAACGATTTTTAATGAAAAATAAAAAGAAATGACCACTCTCCTCCCTTATCTCCAAAGTTTACATAGAGAAATATCTGAAATTTTTATTTGCGACAGAAGTATAAGTATTTCTATTCGAACGAGTAGTTCCTGAGATAAACGTCATCAACCAACCAAACAAACTCCTCAGCTTTATCGTATTAGCACAGTATAGATAAAATAGACTCTAGTCTATGTCAGAGATGACAGAGACAAAGTCTACGACGGAGTGAGCTTACCCAGATGGAGCCTGTTCACTCTAACTTTGACCATTTGTTCTGCGAGCTATGTACCCACCCTGCCTACTGCCACTTTAGTTTAGTAATAGAAATCTTAAGACTATGTCGGTGCTCTTGGTTCTACTTCCGATATCTTCATTTGATATTCGATTTCGCAAGGAAACTCCAGCATAGCCCTCTTCATTATTGCTCTTTGGGTGATTTTAAGACATTGTAAGCAACCTTCGTATGCGAGTTCCATCAATCATCATCATCATCTGCCTAGCCTTTTCCCAACTATATTGGGGTCGGCTTCCAGTCAAACCGGATTTAGCTGAATACTAGTATTTTACGAGGAGCGGCTGCCTACCAGACCTCCACAACCCATTAACTGGGTAACACAGTACTTCATGGCAAGACTGGCGTCAGATTTACTGACTTCTGACAATCCGTAACGACTGCCAAAGATCTACAAATGAAAGCCGGGACCAACGGCTTAACGTGCTTTCCGAGGCACGGAGGAAACTCGGTATGTTAAGATAGCCACCCATCCACAGACCAACCTTGGCAAGCGTTGCTTAACCTTGAAGATTGACCCGTGTGGCTGTTATTATCTAGCCACGAGCTCCTCGTGCGAGTTCCACCAATAATTATGTATATTTAGAATTTTTCTGTTACTAAGTGACTGGCAGACACCGCACAGATGAATCTACTGGTCGTAGAATGCCTAAATTGGCATGAGGATCCTTAAGGAGTCTAGGAGAGCATTAAAAGATTGTATCCTGGAATTCCTATCGGAACGGAAAAGACGGGATATGAGCGTACGAAATCGCGAGCAAAAACTAGTAAGTCATATTTGGCTTATGCAGATACAATCTTCGGCTGAAACGATGATGAAATAAAAAACTTTGAAGTCGGTGTTCAAAAACGAAAAAACCAAAAACACCCGACTTCCGAAATAAAAGTTATTTTTTACTTTGTAGTGTTTTGTTTATGGAAGTCGGTTTACCTTTTTGTTAAAAAGCTTTTTATTTTTCACTTTTTAGTGAAAAATAAAAAACACAGCGTGCCAGCGTCATGTTACGTTATGAACTGGTGTAAACAATCAACAGACATGCGATTTCAGAAATACCGATCCATTTGCTATCATTTATTGAAGAGTTCCGTTGCCTACCTCCGAAGTTCTTCATCAAATTTTCACCAAATTTAAAAGGGACAGTCCGAGAAATTACTCTTCCAAAAAAAAAGAATCATCCAAATCGGTTAACAATTGGCGGAGAAATCGGTGAACATACATAAAAAAAAAACAAAATACATACCACCGAACATAGAACCTCCCCCTTTTTGAAGAAGTCGGTTAATAAGAAAACACACTTCAGCTTAGCTGAAGCTGCTCAACATTTATTTTCCAATTTAGTGACAAAGCTTCTAAAACACTAAACTCTTTATCGGTACAATAAATAGTAAAGTCCGGATCTATAAAATGAAATGCCCATTCAATGCAACAGTACGCAATAATACCAATCTATCTCGTTTTACAGTCCATTCAGGACTAAATTAACCAATATCACTTCATTAGGACCATAAACTCGATCCTGATTGGTTCAGCATTTACTATTTAGTCTGTGTGTAGCTTGAAATGTAGTTTATATTGTTTTAGATCGAATGCACTGATTTAAATTCAAAAGTCTATGAAATTGTGTTCCATTTTTAAATTGCGTTTCGTTTCATTATCATCATCATAACAGGCAAAAGTCCACTGCTGGACATAGTCGTTTCGTTTAATATGTCAAAATGGGCAGAATACCAGAGTACCAGTATTTTTTATAGAGTAACTGCCTAACTGACCCCCACAGCCCAGTATTTGGGTAAGACGGTCTCTTTGGCAAGACTGCATGGTCTCAGCTGTTTTGGCTCCTGAATATCAGTAACACATATAGTAGTAGTTGTATCATTGCTGACCATCAGGTGAGATGGTAGTCAAGCGCGTGCCTATCAATAGTAAAAAAAAACAAATGTCAAAGACCTGCAAATGACAGTCGGAACCAAGCAACGGCTTAGTGTGCATTCCGAGATACGGAGGAAAGAAAGAAAACTTGTTTATTTGGCACACATAGGTAAACATAATATTGGTATATAAGTCTGGAAACTTAATTTAAATAAAACAATAACATTGTGTGTCCCACCGTTGCGCCAAAGAGGTCCAGTTCAGCAAAATGCCAGATAACTAAAACTTGCCTGACGCTGGTTTTCAACTGAACCTAACGTTGAAGTTTACGGACATAACGAGGAGTATAGATGTATAATAGATGGCCACCCATCCAAAAATCTACCTCGGTAAGCGCTGCTTAACTCACTATAGCTTTTTGTCGGGATTAAAGCAACCAATAGCAATCAGTGTACTGTACACTGATTGCTAAAACTTTTTTGCTCTTAATTGAGTTTCTGTAAGTGAAAGGAGTGATATTTCCCGTAACACGTAGCAAAAGCTTGTTCAATGTGCAGACGCCAGCACATTAAGATACGAGTACAACAATCTGTCAAATTTCTATAATAGAATTTCAACTTTGTCGTAAAAGAACATTAGGTACAATTTTGATTGAGAAAATTTGACAGTTTCGGGTACTTTAATGTGCGGGGGCGTCTGTGCACTGTACACTTTAACTGTACCACAACTTTATTATACCTACGTTTAGATAAGCATACATTTTATGACTACGATTACCCAAAATAATAAAATTGAATACCGTTAACGATGTAACTATAAAATTGACATTCAAATCCAAGTTATAGACCGAGGTTTAAGTGGCTATAAACTGGTTGTTAATCTCGGATTATAATTGTTAGCTTAATTTTTGTATGGATAAGAAGAAAATTCAGTTTTTGGTTCTTGTTTTTGTTGTTACTTGTTCATTTTCAATATTTCTACATCAAACATATTTATTAATTGAAATTGGGCTTAACTCAAAAAATAAAGTATGAATGAATGAATGAATGAATGACATATTTATTTGCAAGAATGTAGGTACCTAGCATAAGTTCTTTAAATCTATCAGTATCACTATATTAAGACGTACTAGGTAAAATGCGTACCGAGTCTTAGAAGTACGCGGCCGCCCTAATACTTATTTAAAATACTAGGTCCACGAGTATTTACGCGTATCGAGTATATTGTAATTTCTATAGCTGGCGAGTCTTCGTAACGTAACTTCGAGATCAAGTAATCGGAGTATGGACTATTTTCAGTTAATGGATTTAATAATCCATTAACGGATCTACTAGACTACGCGTTGATATTCGTATCTCTTATAGCTGCCGCTTTAATTGATATAAATATAGAAAATAAAAATTGTTGGTACGGTAAAGGTTCTGATGGTAAAGCTTCTGAAAACCATGGTTCTATCTGCTCCATTTGTTCACTTTCTCTGGGCACTGACCGTAGTACCGTGTTGTCTCTCCAAATGTTTTATCAAATTCGACACTTATGCTTTAAAATAATGAAAGGTCCATTTTACATATTTTGCACTACCTACGTTTTATCGTCAAAATCATCCTAAACGATACTTCTCTTCGAAACCATCGTTAATTCAAGTTTAGAATTGGATAAATAATCAATTACTTAAATCTCCGAAACTAACCGAGCTTGTGGGTCGCAACGCAAGTCGCAACACTCGTCTACGCGAAACCGCAAGTCCGCGAGTATGTATCAAACTCCCATACGCCTAAATACTCGATACGCGTTTATGTGTTCCGCACGGAATAGATATTTACGCGTCCATCCAGATTTCCGACGTTTCACCTCTATTGACTGATGGAATAAGCTTCAACAAAAATAATAAAAATTTTACTAAAAATAAATATATTCTCTTCAATGAAGTCTAAAATAGAACAGACACTTAACCACCTTATTCACAAATAGTCAAAGGCACCTATTTTCTTATCTCGCCATTCAATCAATAGCACAGGGGCTTCAGAAAATCGTCTCCTTTGATTATGATCCGGAAGGTTGAATGAATGAACATGATTTGAATTTTGACAATAGGCATGTCAAAGCATTGTCAAAGAGCTCGAATTAATTATTGCTGTTGCCAGTGAATCGTGTAAGGGTTAAAGTTAGTTCGGGGGAATGGAACAACGGGGAGATAAGAGGTTGGAGAAAGGTGAAAAGAATGGCTGTTATAAGAACCTAGGTGTTTGTCTGTTTCGAGTTTGTCAAAGGGGATATAACATTTGTTACATAGCCGCCATTTTGATTATTATTTTTAATCTTGTGGCGCACGATCTGTTATACATATTTTAAGGGTAGACACTTTAACAACCACAAAATGTTAGCAACATGGTGCCCTAAAGTGTCTTATTGCCGAGATATCTCGAGAAAAACTGCAGATCTAATTAATCAGCACAGTGATTCTTACTTTAATTATGCGGTAATCCAATAGACAAATTATATTGAAAAATATAGAGGCGTGTGGAACTATCGGTCGATGTCCGGCAAAAAAATATAATAAGTAGAACTACTAACAACAGTTGCAATGTAATTTAAGGGATCTGCCCTTTAAATTACATTGCAACTATTTTTTCAGGCACCAGTCTCTTACAATGGTGGACATTACTCTCAAACAATATAATTTTTAAGGCAACCAATGTGAAGAGATAATAAATGGATTTGAATTGAATAGAATTAAATTGATTTTTTGGGAAAATTATGTAAATAAAAGGTTTTGCTACGCTGTGTTCTTCAGCTAAACTGAAGTGCTTGACTGACTGACCAACTGATAGCTAAATTATTTAACTAGCACAGTTCAAGATATTAATTTAATAAAAAAAAAAAGATTTTATACAATCCAAAACGTAAACAGAGTGTTGTCACGAAAACAAAAATCCAATTATAATAATATAGTAAATTAAAATCAAACTTCGTCCCACGTTTCCAATTTTAAATTCACGTACACACAAAAAAAAACTCGAAACGAACCCAACAGCTTAATACAAGAGGCTCCACTTCCACGAGTCCAATTTCAGAATACTACACTGTTTCGAGTGTCCGTAGCTACTGTTCAATTAAATTGAACCCTGTCTGGCATTCCGACGCCGCTTGTCCAACATGAGACTTCGTGCATCGGCACGCGAATATTCCGCAAGGCAGTGCGGAATTTCTGCATTTAAACGTTCCGTGTTTTCCGGGAGACATCGTCTGAGGTACCCTTTACACTGATATGGAGGTAATTGAAATAACATTTTTTGGGGATCTGTTTTTTTTGTAAATGTAAAAGTTGTTTTATATAAAGGTTTTACAGTAGGACAACAGTGTTTATTTTGTAGCGCTATTGAAATGAGCGTAAGACAAACTGTCAGTGACAATCGGGTTAAAAATATAGTTTAAGTGGAAGTGTGTGTTTCCTGACGTAGGATTCAAAACAGTGATTCATCGGCGATTTTACGGTGACGTGACTGATGCGACTTGATTATTACAAAAACAAAAAACTAACTGCACAACCTGCTTAACAAATAAAAACACAGAATTCAGCTTCTTTTCGATTTTTCAACACCATTTGAATTTGCCTCGTAAGAAATTGTTTATTTTTAATTTATTTGTATAGAAAAAAAACATGGAGAAGCTCGTGGCTATATAATAACAGCCGCACGGGTCGATCGTCAAGGCTAAGCAACGCTTGCCAAGGTTGGTCTGTGGATGGGTGACCATCTTAAAATACCAAGTTTCCTCCGTGCCTCGGAAAGCACGCTAAGCCGTTGGTCCCTGGCTGTCATTTGTAGATCTTGGCAGTCGTTACGGATAGTCAGAAGCCAGTTAATCTGAATCCAGTTTTGCCATGAAGTACCGTGTTACCCAGTTAATGGGTTGTGGAGGTCTGGTAGGCAGCCGCTCCGTGTAAAATACTGTTATTCAGCTAAATCCGGTTTGACTGGAAGCCGTCCTCGATTATATTTGGGCAAAGACTAGGCAGATGATGATGGTGAAAAAAAAACTTGTTTAGGCGAAAGGTCAATAGAAAAAACCAATTCGAGGCCTGGGCATTTTTTGCCATGACTGCCTAAAAGTTCCAAATTCAATAGTTCAAAACATTGACATGCCAAATGTCACTTTGACGCTTCGACAATCGCTATCGCTAGAATGTCATCTCTATAGCGTAGACTTCCAAATAAACGTAAATACTAGGTACTCTAAGTACAAAAGTATATGCGTCGAGAAGTGGAGAAGTGGTGTGTCAAGGAATACAATAGGCTTTGTAGCTTGAATACATAATATACTCGTTGCGCAGTCTCGCTGGAGGCAGCCTTACGAATACGTCCTGTAGCTAAGTTGCATAATGGGACACCCTGTGTAGTGTTTCAATGATACATTTTGAACTGAAGTATGGCTTACAGCGCTCGTGTGTAAACGTTCTGAATTGTGGTGTGTAGTATGCAAGGTATCGAAGAAAGGTAAGATCTTAGAAATTACTTTATTTATTTTTTTACATAACCCCCCCCCCCACGCCGCCATTTCGATTTTTTTTTTACAGTTGCGGCTCACGATCTAACATACATATTACCTATATGGCACTTCAACAAACAAAAAATGTCAGTAATATGGTGCCCTAAAGTGTCGTGAAATTACTTTATTTTTATTTCATAATTTTAAAAGAAAAGAAAAAAAGAAAGAAAGAAAAATGTTTATTTGGGACTCGCACAAGACACATAAAATAAAGTAAAACAAACTGTCATAAAAAATATGTTTACTTACACAAAATTAATATGTGCGAGGCCAAACTTCAAATCATACTTTCAATCATGTCTATGTGTGTGTAAACGGTACTATAAGCGAGTTAGATATTATTTTCGTGAAGTATGGCGAATCAGAAGGGTTTTTATACCGTATTTTGACTAAATTCGATAAAGTGGAATATTCGATTGTCGCACCATTATTTCTGCGACTTAATATTGTTCCAATTACACTCGAAACAAAATAAAACTGAAAATGTTGAATTCAGCGCCATCTCGCGGGAAAATGGCAATGAGCAACCCGTAACATTCACCTTAAGATGGTCACCTATTAACAGACCAACCTTGGCAAGCGTTGCTTAACCTTGAAGATCGACCCGTGCAGCTGTTATTATCTAGCCACAAGCTCCTCGCGTCGACGAGCTACTTGCGTCCAGTCCAGCAATTGTGATAAAAATGATAATCAAAGCTATGAAGATAGATATTTCGATAACGGCTGCAAACATCCATCTAGTTTCGGTATCTTGTTTAGCACAACCGCATCAAACTCGTTATGAAACCACCCCAAGTTCCGCTAAACTTCGCCACTCGTCGGAACATCGTTTTTACTTGAGTTCCGGATTTGAGCTCGGAACTAATCGGCAAGTTCCGCCAAACTTCGGGAGCTGCTTCGTTTAATACGTGTGAGGAAAAAGTTGCTCAGTGTTTCATGTTGTAGTTTGAGCGAAGATGGGAAATTAATTTATATGCTAGATGACTTTGGTGGGAGAAGTTCTTGGTGAAACTATGAAGAGTTACTAAAAAGCAGTACGGTAAGGTACGAGCCTATCATTTCAGGACTATGGAGTCCTGAGCATCGACGCCGAGTTGCTAGCCTGTCGGTTTACTATTGGTTATATTTGGGGAGTGTGTGACGGGATTGCATAGTTTGATTCCGCCAAGCAAAACGTTCTGGGAACAAATTCATTGTGCGCACAGCAAAGCAGTGGAATTCCCTGCCAGAGCCTGTGCTTCCTGATAGCTACAACCTGGGATTCTTTAAGTCAAGAGTGAATAGGTTACTTGTAGGCAAGCGTACTCACTCCATTTTCGACCACACCATCGCTTACCATCAGGTGAGATAGTGTTAAAACGTGTGCCTATCAATAGTGAAAATTTAAAAAGATTAGGTAAAAAATACCACCTATTAAAATCATCATGCAAAAACTTCAAACTCATATTATGAACCCCCTTGTATGTTCTCTAAGAGTCCGTTTCCAGTCTAGTCGGATAAAGCTACATACCAGTATTTTCTACACTAAATTCTGGCTCCATCTGGGTAGGCTTGCTCCATCGTAGACTTTGTCTCTGTCATCTCAGACATAGACTAGAGTCAAGGGTAAACCCATTACAACAAAAAAAAAAGTAATATTAAAAAGAGGAAAGATTTGTTTGCTTGTTTGTTTGAATTGAATAGGCTCCGAAACTACTGTCTAGACCGATTTGAAAAATTATTTCACCATTACAATTCTACATTATTCTTGATGAACATGGGCTATAGAATATTTTCAAAAAAGTTAGGGATCCGTATGAAAACTTCGATAGTATAACCCAAGGTGTGAAAAAAATACCAAAAAGATCCTTATATCGTGTACGCTGCGTAAAATATTGACAATATAACAAAATGATGTACTACAGTTTTATAGAAAACATCAAAACCCACAAACAAATCCACTAGGCTATATATCTAACTACTCGTATTATGGGTAAGTCACAATAACCGCATTTTGTTCAAATTATTAGATCAAAACCCGGGTGGAATGGAATAGTGGTGATTTACATAACATGATATTCATCTTTATCCATTTAAATGGTTTGGTAAGGAGATGTTCCAAAATGTATGGACCCTGGGCCAGGTCCTTGTACACTATACTTAAAAATAGAGAAATATATTTAAAACAGTTCTCAACTGTCCAATTTCTTTAAAATGGCTTTGTTTGCTGGTAAAACAAAAGACATTACACTTGAAATTGCAACACGCAACAAAGCGGTAAGCTGTCATTTTGATTGATTAATGACGTTTGACATTTATTTCTGACATATTTATTTACCGGCAACGAAACGAAAGTAACTGAAATGACATTGTTATGACAGCTGACAGTTATTTTTCTATGATCTGTAACTAAATCGGTGCGACGCCATATTGAAAATCGATAAAAGTTATTTCTAAACATCAATTAACTACCACAGCAGTAAACATTAAAATGAATTAAATGTATTTTTCCCTAATTCTACGGATTTTTCTCTTTTTTATGAGGTAATGTACATAGACCTGGCCCATTTTGAAATATCTCCTTTAGGTTGCATAAGTGTATGTAAATTACAACTTAAATTATGCAAATCGGACCTTTCGTTTAAAAGTTACGACGGGTATAAAAATACTCGATTGAGGCGGTTTAGAAACTCTGACACTAGGGTGTGTGGTCGTTAGACCTTACTACCCACACGATAAGAAGGGGAGTCTATTAATAAGTAATTTACACGTTACCCTTTATAGAGGGAGGACTTATGGACATGAAGTTCGTGGAGTACTTACTAAATACGCGCGAACGAAGTCGCGGGCGAAGTGCTAGTATTTTATATAAAGCGACATCCGGCCTTCATAACCCAGTAACTGACCAACATGATAACCCTATACCACCCACTCTTAAACATAATATTATGATTTAAAAGATTGTCCGTGGAGTTTCTTGCACGTTCTTCTCTATAGAGATCTTTTTATCGATAGGAAATCATCAAACGACTCCTTCCGCTCTGGGTGAAGCAGAAGGGAGTGTCAGACTCTTACTGACTAAAACCCATCTGTGTTCCTAGTGCCCTTTGCGTTCCAGGGCTGCGGTGACTTTTTCGAACAAATTCCGCAACCCTGGCTCCATAGAGATCTACACTTTCGATCGTGCAAATAGCTTCTTGTTTTTGACTGATAGACCATGACTATTCATAAAAGCCTGTAATTTTTTCATTTGGAATATCTTGAATCCCCTTGAAGAGACTATTGTCTGATTTACTGGCTTCAGAATACTCATATCGACGACAAAGATCTTTAAATGACTTTGAATGACAATGTGAAAATACGTATTTCAAATAAAATTAGGAATGAGGTTTAACTGAAAGTCTAAATGGGTACGTAGGTACGTAAGTTGAGATGGAACTACAGAACCATCGAACCTTTTAATTAAATCAGGAAGATAACCACGGGACTTTTGTGTCAAAAAAGGGATGAGAAAAAATTATATTTCTGCATACCCCACAAGGAACAGAATTTTCAAATGCGTTCCAATCCCCTTTGTTCTACTGAAAATCCACATACACAATCACCTACCCACAAATTCAAACCATTGAATATAACATTGAACATAATGCGATCCCACTAAAATTTTATTATCAATTTCAAAATTTATGCCTGCAGATCCCAGAGAATCCTCTCGCACACAGCGTAATGAAATAAGTCATTTAAATTGATATAGATAGAGTAGATATTCAATTGCTGGGCGTTAGGTAAAATGCGGTATTATTGAATTAAACCACTGATTTATGCAAAATCTTTATCGATGTCACCTGAAATTGGATTTGGTTTGAGTTACATTACGTACTTTGCGGCGATTGGGTAGATTTTTCTGGGTGATTCTTTGGTTCTGATTTAAATTGATTCTGCGTGGAGATGATTTAGTATTGAACGGTTCTTATTGAATGTTCATTTTGATTGCTACAGCGGAGCGATTCTCGTATTTTTAAAGATTGTTCGCATTCGCTTTGCAGTTGCAAACGCACCAAAATACCTGTAATTTCTCTAAATTTTGACATTGATTGTCGCTGAGATGATAATATTACGACTATGCAAGAAGAAAGAAAGACCTCGCAAGCACGCACAATTCCGATTAAAAAGTATCATCCGATTAACTTTTTGAAGTAAAACTTTTTGATGGGTAAAAATGTTAAACTCGCGCCACGACACGTGACCTGATCGAAAATTTGTAAGACGTCAGGACACGTGACCTGATCGAAAATTCGTAAGACGGAGGGAGAGAAGCACGTATTCAAGTTTTCACTTCTGCCGGCACTCCCGGAGTGCAACCCGTTGTTTCTTTACCTGTTTTATTTTCTTTATTAAAAGACAAACACGAAGTGTTTCTAAATGATTCATTTGAGAAACAATTTCGAAACGGTTGGTTGACACTTCCCGTGACTCAAGAGCTGGCTTTAACTTTGGCCAGAGGCTAAGCATTACTATTAAACGTGGCAATGCCGCCAGTCTGTTGGGCACATTACCAGCTGACAGCGTTGAGGATGAATTTTTTGATGCTATATTTTAGTTTGTTGTAAGTTTTGTGTATTTGTTCATTTTACGAGTAGTAACTGTTGTATATTAATTATTTATTAAAGGTTCTATAGTTTCTATTTTGTTTTTGTATCTAATAATTACTTTGTTTTTTTTTTTCATTGTCTTCTAACTTCTTGTTTTTCGAATTTAGTGTTGTGATCGAAGCTTAGAATTTTAATAGCTGATATAATTGAAATAATTTTAACTAAAACAAAAACAGTTTAATAGTACTTTCTTTCTTGCAAAAAAAATCGATGAAATGAAGGGAATACGTTTTTTTTGTTCTTTTGAATTTTCTTCAAAAAGTTTCAGTAAGCATTTTATCGATAAATCCCTGTAATTCGAAGAAAATAATATATTTTTTTTTTTTCTGAAAAATAAATTATTTCTTACTGCAAATAGGATTTGTAATCTATTTCTTTATACAAAACCTTTTCATTCATTCTGAAAAAACATTCATTTAAAAAAAGACTTGAATAAGCAAATTCATTATTGCGACTAAACGATTTTCGTAGAATTCATCATTAAAACATTTTTTTATTTATATTCTTCAGGCTTTGGCTCCTTTTAGTAAAAAACTTGAAGGTTGTTTCATTGTAAAGGTTATTTTATTGTAAATGTTGCTCTATTTTAAAGAATGTTTCATTGTAGAGTATAAAAATACAAATCTGTTTTTCTCACAGACAAGGGCATAGAAAAACATCGGATTTTCAATCCATATAGATAGTTTTAGAGTTGGGTGGTTTTCAAAAGTTTTCTGAGCTCAGAGCCTGTTAGATGTACCTACATAATATAATACTTTTTTTTTCCAAAAAAAAACAGGTATATTTTCACTTGTTGGACAGGGCCTCAAGTCTGCTATTACAATAGTGTCAGAATGGTCTATCATTGATTTCATAATTGTTGATTTAGACAAGTTTGGTAATCTACCAATATAAAAGCGTCATTATGACTTTCCAATGGTCAACCACTGACAATCCATTGAAAAAAATGGCATGGAATGGTAATCTCGTACATGATGATAAATGAATAAATAATATGTAAAAATATGTATAAAAGAAATCTGGCATAACATAATATTCAAATTTAGTAGTAGTTTTTTGATAATTATTTCTACTAACGGGTTTTATAATAATGGCAATACGAAAATGTCTTTCTACCACGACTCTGTTACGAGACCATTGACCGACCAATGATCGACACTTATGAATTCGCAGATTACGAACTTTTAGCAAAATGACAATGAGATCGTGTTGGAATGACGAATTTATAAAAAAAAAACAGATTCGGGGTCCTGGTGCTAATATCTATACGATTATTGTCATTTGACTCCACGCTGCATTGCTCTTGCGTTGGCATTATTCGAACACTTCGTTCAAACATATTAGGCTCAACGGATTTTCTCCGTATAAGTTAAAAAAATATATTATAATTAGCGGGAATACTGAATAATTGTGGAATGCGCACAAATCGAGTTGGTATCTTAAAGTTTATCTGGCCTAGTAATTGATTGTCAAAGGTTCCATTAGCAATTTTATGCAATTCTAGTTGACCCGCGCAACTTCGTCTGCGTCACAATTTTTATTACTGCTTCACTATTATTGGTCGTAGCGTGATGATAGTTTATAGCCTTCCTCGATAAATGGGCTATCTAACCCTGAAAAAAATTTTCAAATCGGACCAGTACTTGCTGAGATTAGCGCGTTCAAGTAAACAAACAAACAAACTCTTCAGCTTTATACATTAGTATAGATTTGCCAATCCAAAGAGACGTCTAAGTCTAAGCCAATAATTACGGCGCCTGCACCTTATTCACAACAAGGGCCCTCTATATGCCAGGAGCTAATGGCATCGATACCAACCTCTATAAGACGATTGTCATTTGACTCCACGCTGCATTGTTCTTGTGTTGGCATTATTGGAATAGTTTAAATTATTAGGCTCAACGGATTATCAACAAATAAGTTTTTATGAAATATTTATAATTCTTATCTTAACCTGTATTGCATGTCCTGTTTTACAATTTTTATCAAATGATAATGATTATTGCCAAACAGGAGAGATTCATTGAATAATCGCAAAATCTATACTCAGTTTTTCAGTAATTTGCCAATCCAAAGAGACTTCTAAGTCTAAGCCAACAAATACGGCCCCTGCATCTTACTCACAACAAAGTCTCTCGATATGCCAGGAGCGAATGGCGTCGCTGCCGACCTCTCTACAATTATTGTCATTTACCTCCATGCATTGATCTTGTGTTGGTATTATTGAACTGGTTGATTTTGGTGTGAAATTAGACTGAATGGATTATCTGCGGATAAGTTTTGTATAAGATTTCTTTATAATCCTACAATATTATAGTCTTACTAATATCCTACTTAATCATTATCCACCTAGCCTTTTCCCAACTATATTGGGGTCGGCTTCCAGTCAAACCGGATTCAGCTGTATACCAGTATTTTACGTGAAGCGGCTGCCTACCAGACCGCCACAATCCATTAAATGGGTAACACGGTATTTCTTTGCAAGACTGGAGTCAGATTTACTGGCTTCTGACAATCCGTAAAGACTGCCAAAGTTTTACAAATGACAGCCGGCACCAACAGCTTAACGTGCTTTCCGAGGCATGGAGGAAACTCGGTATGTTAAGATGGTCACCCAACCACAGACTAACCTTGGCAAGCGTTGCTTAACCTTGAAGATCGACCCGTGCGGCTGTTATTCGTTAGCCACGAGCTCCTCCTACTTAATATTGTGTGTTAATGAGGGAGTTTGTGAGGATGGATGCATGTTTGTTACTCTTTCACGTCAGAACGCCTTATAGGATCTTCATGTAACTTGACGCAGAGGTAGATTATAGTCTGGGATAACACATAGGATATTTTCTTTTGTCAGTCACGCGGGTGGAGCCGCGGGCGACAGCTAGTACTTACTATATCTGAATAAGTTTTTTTCCAAACTGGAAAGATAAATATAGATGAGTCGTAAAATTCTTCTTCAAATATAAAATTCCACACGTTAATGTACAATTTAATTTTAAATTGAAAAGTTTAAAGTACAATTTCATAATTTTATGTTAAATTCCAAACGTTTAAGTAAAATTACCAGTACCTACGTTTTTTGCGAATTCCTAATTAGTTTTACAGTACTTTTTAAAACTATCTAATCTTTTTGCTCCAGTCTAGTAGTAGTATCAATAAGTCCAAATCCCGCAAAAAAATTACCAATACAATTTTCCACAATAATCTACTGAAAATATTTCGGGTGGCAACGACAAAAATGTCCACTTAAAAGTGTCTGCTGCAAAAATAAGCTTAGCCGTTGCATTTTTAAAAGTCCAGTGGAGACTGGAGACTGGAGTCACCCTGTTGGTGATGGTACATTGAGTAGATAGTTTGGACTTCTGCAACGTCTAATGGCTCTCGATAGAGGCACCAAACGTAGAATGTGGGGAATGCTCGAATGGTCGCAAGGTATTGGTTGGTACTGTTAGTTTTGTCAATGAGTAGATGAGTTTAGAAGGTTCACTAATACTATAAATAAACAGAGGGCTCAGTGCGAGTTTTTAACGAACTCAATCGCGTTAACATAAACGTTCGCCTGAGTCAAAATCATCATTTGCCTAGCCTTTTCCCAACTATCGGTCAGTTTCCAGTCAAACCGGATTTAGCTAAATACCAGAAATTTTACGTGGTGCGGCTGCCTACCAGACCTTCACAACTCATTAACTGGGTAACACGGTATTTTTGGTAAGACTGTTGTCAGATATCCGGCTTCTGACAATCTGTAACGACTGCTAAAGATCTACAAATGATAGCTGGGACCAAAGGCTTATCTTTTTCAACCAACCTTGGCAATCGTTGCTTACGCTTGAAGATCGATCCGTGCTGCTGGTATTCTTTAGCCACGAGCTTCTTTGACTGTTAACTTTGTAATATAATTCAGGGCTTCTTCGAAATTGTTTTTCTGCAGTTTCTTTCGTACTGTCCTGATATTTTGTTGTGTGCTTTAGAATCCGTAGAGGTAATGTCCTGGAGGGTGCTTGTCTGCGGGTTGTTGTTATTGTGATCTAGGAATGCAGCGCCTTATTACTAGTACAAACGACGTTGTTTGCAAGCTTAGAGCAGTGTTGATGTTATTAGTATTATTGGATGGAATTTAAAAGGTTCTTGTTTTTAAAGACTTGGCTTTTGCTTAGTCTGTGTAGGAGTTTTAGTTTGTCGGTATTCAATTCGGGTTTTGGTTTTTAGTCTATGTTAACGGCTACGTTTCAGTAAGTACACAATTTAATAAAACCCGGCCGAGTGCGTGTCGAACTTTCACACAAAGGATTCCGTACCATAAACCGACAAAAACCCGTTTCTTGTATGGGGCCCATTTTTCAATTTATTTTATTTTTTTGTTATAGCGGCAATAGAAATACACAGTGAAAATTTTATTAATTCTCCACGATCTGTTTAAATACAAAACATATAGCAGATAACTCAGCTAAACGGGTTTGGTACCGAATTGAAACAAAAATAAAGTTAGTATTCCGTTATCTCTTTCTTCACTTTCTTTTCTAAAATATTTTAATAATCCATCTGGCTCAATATGGATTATTGCAATATTTCAGAGAAAAATAAAACTTATTTTGAAGGTGTCTCTCTTCACATTTATTTCGTCAGAATCCCTGAAGATTTCAGGTACAAAGTCTCGGTGATAGAGGACTCTGAAAGATGATATTTTTCAAGAAAATATTACCCGGTAAAGGTTCTTACTTTATGCGTCTAGGAAGTACCAATATCTTTACCCTTTCAAGGTAAATAAGATATGGTTTTCAATTCTATATCACCTTACCTTTACGTCAATTTATTTTGAGGTCGGTGCAGCATATCATCTTTTTCTAGACATTACTGCGCCGCGCGACAGCAGCGCGGCTGTCGCGCTGCTTTCTTAATCCATATAAATAATAAAGCCGTGCTGCTACCGCGCGGCACTTTGCGACAGATTTGAAGGTGCCCTATTAGTCACTACCTTTCTAGCCATGCCATTAGGGCCCGACCTATTTATTTAGCCGCTCTGGGCAAAAATAATTTTCGCCGCCCTTTACACTTACACTCATCATCTGCCTAGCCTTTTCCCAACTATATTGGCTCGGCTTCCAGTCAAACCCGATTCAGTTGAATACCAGTATTTTACGCGGAACGGCTGCCTACCAGACCTCCACAACCCATTAACAGGGTAACACGGTACTTCATGGCAAGACTGGAGTCAGATTTACTGGCTTCTGACAACCCGTAACGACTGCCAAAGATCTACAAATGACAGCCAAGACCAACGACTTAACGTGCTTTCCGAGGCACGGAGGAAACTCATTATGTTAAGATGGTCACCCATCCACAGACCAACCTTGGCAAGCGTTGCTTAACCTTGAAGATCGACCCGTGCGGCTGTTATTATCTAGGTTGTTATCCTGCTTGCTAAACGATTTATTAATAAACTACTGACAACGCCTGCTAAAGACGCCTGTATCATTAACATAATTTGTTTTTGTTATTAGCTCTTTGAGGCGCGCGTGAAACACAGCGCGCCGTCGACCCGGGCCTGGGGGGCTACTCTCTAAGCCCAAAGTCCGTAGTTTCGAGCATAGTTGCGGGCGTATTCTACTCTGTATCAACTAACCACTAAAAATTAATGACAACATGATTTTAGTGACTGTCAAATCGTGTTGTCACTCATTCTTAGTTCGGGTTCGGGACTAATTGTAAGTCAGAAGGTGATACGGAGTAGAATACGCACACAACTAATCCTGAAACTACGGACTTCGGGCTTAGAGTAGAGAGTAGCTCCCCTGGTTCTGATCAGACGGCAAGCCACCCAAAGCTAGCCGTCCGCAGGCCCGAATAGATGAAAACCTACTACTTCAAAAAATGAATCCCATTTTACAGAATATGAGAATTAATAATTCCTTACCATGTGTTCGTTAAAAATGTATCTCGCGACCATTTCCTTCCGCCCGGAAAATGAAAACCAAAGAAACATTACTCAACAGAGCTGGCAATTGATAACGTTAATGAGTAAACCAATGAATCATAAAAACAACTTTAAAATATTTATTCCAATAACTATTTAACAAACTGCTTTTAAGGTGCGACCACACTACCGCAACCGCGCGATGAGCATTCGGCTACGAGTTTCGTACGAAGTTCGAAAAGTAGAATGCATACGCAATCGAATGGTCACGTGGTCAGTTGCAATCATTTTGATATTTCAATAATCGCTGTTGCCGATAGAATGTCAATTTCGCGTGGAAGATTTCAAAAATGTTTTTAATAAAGTAACATAACATTTGTAGCATTTGTAACATTTGGTACGCGTAATGCTTCATCATCATCATCACATCAGCCGAGAAACGTCAACTGCTGAACATAGGTCTCCCCCAAGTATCACCATAACAACCGGTCCTGTGCGTCTCGCATCCATCGGCTACCCGCGACCCTCACCAGCGGTCGATTCTGCAAAAATGTCAAACTGAAAACTTAATCGAAGTGAACGACAATAGTGAGCTGTCGTTCACTTCGATTAAGTTTTCAGTTCGACATTTTTTCCCTCCACCAGAGTGTACACCGTGAGATGTCGACAGAATAGACCAACAGGTCATGGGTCTACCTTATTACTTTAGTTTGGTTGGTATGTGTAATGCTTAGCCCAAATAAACTCTTTTCCTTTCTTTCTTTTGTTTCACCATCTGAAAGATTTTCACACACAGCTTCGTTGTGAGTGGTTTTCGACCAAATGTAAAGAAAAAATAGAAGGAACCGTTATGAGTGACTTATCATATTACGACAGTTCGTAGAAAAACAATATAAATAGAGGGATTGGTCACAATCTCTCACATGTTGCTCTTTTTGAATTCCTAATTAGTTTTACAGTACTTTTTAAAACTATCTAATCTTTTTGCTCCAGTCTAGTAGTAGTATCAATAAGTCCAAATCCCGCAAAAAAATTACCAATACAATTT
This sequence comes from Lacanobia oleracea, assembly GCA_950371165.1. Taxonomy (NCBI): domain Eukaryota; kingdom Metazoa; phylum Arthropoda; class Insecta; order Lepidoptera; family Noctuidae; genus Lacanobia; species Lacanobia oleracea. The sequence goes on along the minus strand of OX493406.1, from coordinate 5,186,088 downwards.
TCCACAATAATCTACTGAAAATATTTCGGGTGGCAACGACAAAAATGTCCACTTAAAAGTGTCTGCTGCAAAAATAAGCTTAGCCGTTGCATTTTTAAAAGTCCAGTGGAGACTGGAGACTGGAGTCACCCTGTTGGTGATGGTACATTGAGTAGATAGTTTGGACTTCTGCAACGTCTAATGGCTCTCGATAGAGGCACCAAACGTAGAATGTGGGGAATGCTCGAATGGTCGCAAGGTATTGGTTGGTACTGTTAGTTTTGTCAATGAGTAGATGAGTTTAGAAGGTTCACTAATACTATAAATAAACAGAGGGCTCAGTGCGAGTTTTTAACGAACTCAATCGCGTTAACATAAACGTTCGCCTGAGTCAAAATCATCATTTGCCTAGCCTTTTCCCAACTATCGGTCAGTTTCCAGTCAAACCGGATTTAGCTAAATACCAGAAATTTTACGTGGTGCGGCTGCCTACCAGACCTTCACAACTCATTAACTGGGTAACACGGTATTTTTGGTAAGACTGTTGTCAGATATCCGGCTTCTGACAATCTGTAACGACTGCTAAAGATCTACAAATGATAGCTGGGACCAAAGGCTTATCTTTTTCAACCAACCTTGGCAATCGTTGCTTACGCTTGAAGATCGATCCGTGCTGCTGGTATTCTTTAGCCACGAGCTTCTTTGACTGTTAACTTTGTAATATAATTCAGGGCTTCTTCGAAATTGTTTTTCTGCAGTTTCTTTCGTACTGTCCTGATATTTTGTTGTGTGCTTTAGAATCCGTAGAGGTAATGTCCTGGAGGGTGCTTGTCTGCGGGTTGTTGTTATTGTGATCTAGGAATGCAGCGCCTTATTACTAGTACAAACGACGTTGTTTGCAAGCTTAGAGCAGTGTTGATGTTATTAGTATTATTGGATGGAATTTAAAAGGTTCTTGTTTTTAAAGACTTGGCTTTTGCTTAGTCTGTGTAGGAGTTTTAGTTTGTCGGTATTCAATTCGGGTTTTGGTTTTTAGTCTATGTTAACGGCTACGTTTCAGTAAGTACACAATTTAATAAAACCCGGCCGAGTGCGTGTCGAACTTTCACACAAAGGATTCCGTACCATAAACCGACAAAAACCCGTTTCTTGTATGGGGCCCATTTTTCAATTTATTTTATTTTTTTGTTATAGCGGCAATAGAAATACACAGTGAAAATTTTATTAATTCTCCACGATCTGTTTAAATACAAAACATATAGCAGATAACTCAGCTAAACGGGTTTGGTACCGAATTGAAACAAAAATAAAGTTAGTATTCCGTTATCTCTTTCTTCACTTTCTTTTCTAAAATATTTTAATAATCCATCTGGCTCAATATGGATTATTGCAATATTTCAGAGAAAAATAAAACTTATTTTGAAGGTGTCTCTCTTCACATTTATTTCGTCAGAATCCCTGAAGATTTCAGGTACAAAGTCTCGGTGATAGAGGACTCTGAAAGATGATATTTTTCAAGAAAATATTACCCGGTAAAGGTTCTTACTTTATGCGTCTAGGAAGTACCAATATCTTTACCCTTTCAAGGTAAATAAGATATGGTTTTCAATTCTATATCACCTTACCTTTACGTCAATTTATTTTGAGGTCGGTGCAGCATATCATCTTTTTCTAGACATTACTGCGCCGCGCGACAGCAGCGCGGCTGTCGCGCTGCTTTCTTAATCCATATAAATAATAAAGCCGTGCTGCTACCGCGCGGCACTTTGCGACAGATTTGAAGGTGCCCTATTAGTCACTACCTTTCTAGCCATGCCATTAGGGCCCGACCTATTTATTTAGCCGCTCTGGGCAAAAATAATTTTCGCCGCCCTTTACACTTACACTCATCATCTGCCTAGCCTTTTCCCAACTATATTGGCTCGGCTTCCAGTCAAACCCGATTCAGTTGAATACCAGTATTTTACGCGGAACGGCTGCCTACCAGACCTCCACAACCCATTAACAGGGTAACACGGTACTTCATGGCAAGACTGGAGTCAGATTTACTGGCTTCTGACAACCCGTAACGACTGCCAAAGATCTACAAATGACAGCCAAGACCAACGACTTAACGTGCTTTCCGAGGCACGGAGGAAACTCATTATGTTAAGATGGTCACCCATCCACAGACCAACCTTGGCAAGCGTTGCTTAACCTTGAAGATCGACCCGTGCGGCTGTTATTATCTAGGTTGTTATCCTGCTTGCTAAACGATTTATTAATAAACTACTGACAACGCCTGCTAAAGACGCCTGTATCATTAACATAATTTGTTTTTGTTATTAGCTCTTTGAGGCGCGCGTGAAACACAGCGCGCCGTCGACCCGGGCCTGGGGGGCTACTCTCTAAGCCCAAAGTCCGTAGTTTCGAGCATAGTTGCGGGCGTATTCTACTCTGTATCAACTAACCACTAAAAATTAATGACAACATGATTTTAGTGACTGTCAAATCGTGTTGTCACTCATTCTTAGTTCGGGTTCGGGACTAATTGTAAGTCAGAAGGTGATACGGAGTAGAATACGCACACAACTAATCCTGAAACTACGGACTTCGGGCTTAGAGTAGAGAGTAGCTCCCCTGGTTCTGATCAGACGGCAAGCCACCCAAAGCTAGCCGTCCGCAGGCCCGAATAGATGAAAACCTACTACTTCAAAAAATGAATCCCATTTTACAGAATATGAGAATTAATAATTCCTTACCATGTGTTCGTTAAAAATGTATCTCGCGACCATTTCCTTCCGCCCGGAAAATGAAAACCAAAGAAACATTACTCAACAGAGCTGGCAATTGATAACGTTAATGAGTAAACCAATGAATCATAAAAACAACTTTAAAATATTTATTCCAATAACTATTTAACAAACTGCTTTTAAGGTGCGACCACACTACCGCAACCGCGCGATGAGCATTCGGCTACGAGTTTCGTACGAAGTTCGAAAAGTAGAATGCATACGCAATCGAATGGTCACGTGGTCAGTTGCAATCATTTTGATATTTCAATAATCGCTGTTGCCGATAGAATGTCAATTTCGCGTGGAAGATTTCAAAAATGTTTTTAATAAAGTAACATAACATTTGTAGCATTTGTAACATTTGGTACGCGTAATGCTTCATCATCATCATCACATCAGCCGAGAAACGTCAACTGCTGAACATAGGTCTCCCCCAAGTATCACCATAACAACCGGTCCTGTGCGTCTCGCATCCATCGGCTACCCGCGACCCTCACCAGCGGTCGATTCTGCAAAAATGTCAAACTGAAAACTTAATCGAAGTGAACGACAATAGTGAGCTGTCGTTCACTTCGATTAAGTTTTCAGTTCGACATTTTTTCCCTCCACCAGAGTGTACACCGTGAGATGTCGACAGAATAGACCAACAGGTCATGGGTCTACCTTATTACTTTAGTTTGGTTGGTATGTGTAATGCTTAGCCCAAATAAACTCTTTTCCTTTCTTTCTTTTGTTTCACCATCTGAAAGATTTTCACACACAGCTTCGTTGTGAGTGGTTTTCGACCAAATGTAAAGAAAAAATAGAAGGAACCGTTATGAGTGACTTATCATATTACGACAGTTCGTAGAAAAACAATATAAATAGAGGGATTGGTCACAATCTCTCACATGTTGCTCTTTTTGAATTCCTAATTAGTTTTACAGTACTTTTTAAAACTATCTAATCTTTTTGCTCCAGTCTAGTAGTAGTATCAATAAGTCCAAATCCCGCAAAAAAATTACCAATACAATTTTCCACAATAATCTACTGAAAATATTTCGGGTGGCAACGACAAAAATGTCCACTTAAAAGTGTCTGCTGCAAAAATAAGCTTAGCCGTTGCATTTTTAAAAGTCCAGTGGAGACTGGAGACTGGAGTCACCCTGTTGGTGATGGTACATTGAGTAGATAGTTTGGACTTCTGCAACGTCTAATGGCTCTCGATAGAGGCACCAAACGTAGAATGTGGGGAATGCTCGAATGGTCGCAAGGTATTGGTTGGTACTGTTAGTTTTGTCAATGAGTAGATGAGTTTAGAAGGTTCACTAATACTATAAATAAACAGAGGGCTCAGTGCGAGTTTTTAACGAACTCAATCGCGTTAACATAAACGTTCGCCTGAGTCAAAATCATCATTTGCCTAGCCTTTTCCCAACTATCGGTCAGTTTCCAGTCAAACCGGATTTAGCTAAATACCAGAAATTTTACGTGGTGCGGCTGCCTACCAGACCTTCACAACTCATTAACTGGGTAACACGGTATTTTTGGTAAGACTGTTGTCAGATATCCGGCTTCTGACAATCTGTAACGACTGCTAAAGATCTACAAATGATAGCTGGGACCAAAGGCTTATCTTTTTCAACCAACCTTGGCAATCGTTGCTTACGCTTGAAGATCGATCCGTGCTGCTGGTATTCTTTAGCCACGAGCTTCTTTGACTGTTAACTTTGTAATATAATTCAGGGCTTCTTCGAAATTGTTTTTCTGCAGTTTCTTTCGTACTGTCCTGATATTTTGTTGTGTGCTTTAGAATCCGTAGAGGTAATGTCCTGGAGGGTGCTTGTCTGCGGGTTGTTGTTATTGTGATCTAGGAATGCAGCGCCTTATTACTAGTACAAACGACGTTGTTTGCAAGCTTAGAGCAGTGTTGATGTTATTAGTATTATTGGATGGAATTTAAAAGGTTCTTGTTTTTAAAGACTTGGCTTTTGCTTAGTCTGTGTAGGAGTTTTAGTTTGTCGGTATTCAATTCGGGTTTTGGTTTTTAGTCTATGTTAACGGCTACGTTTCAGTAAGTACACAATTTAATAAAACCCGGCCGAGTGCGTGTCGAACTTTCACACAAAGGATTCCGTACCATAAACCGACAAAAACCCGTTTCTTGTATGGGGCCCATTTTTCAATTTATTTTATTTTTTTGTTATAGCGGCAATAGAAATACACAGTGAAAATTTTATTAATTCTCCACGATCTGTTTAAATACAAAACATATAGCAGATAACTCAGCTAAACGGGTTTGGTACCGAATTGAAACAAAAATAAAGTTAGTATTCCGTTATCTCTTTCTTCACTTTCTTTTCTAAAATATTTTAATAATCCATCTGGCTCAATATGGATTATTGCAATATTTCAGAGAAAAATAAAACTTATTTTGAAGGTGTCTCTCTTCACATTTATTTCGTCAGAATCCCTGAAGATTTCAGGTACAAAGTCTCGGTGATAGAGGACTCTGAAAGATGATATTTTTCAAGAAAATATTACCCGGTAAAGGTTCTTACTTTATGCGTCTAGGAAGTACCAATATCTTTACCCTTTCAAGGTAAATAAGATATGGTTTTCAATTCTATATCACCTTACCTTTACGTCAATTTATTTTGAGGTCGGTGCAGCATATCATCTTTTTCTAGACATTACTGCGCCGCGCGACAGCAGCGCGGCTGTCGCGCTGCTTTCTTAATCCATATAAATAATAAAGCCGTGCTGCTACCGCGCGGCACTTTGCGACAGATTTGAAGGTGCCCTATTAGTCACTACCTTTCTAGCCATGCCATTAGGGCCCGACCTATTTATTTAGCCGCTCTGGGCAAAAATAATTTTCGCCGCCCTTTACACTTACACTCATCATCTGCCTAGCCTTTTCCCAACTATATTGGCTCGGCTTCCAGTCAAACCCGATTCAGTTGAATACCAGTATTTTACGCGGAACGGCTGCCTACCAGACCTCCACAACCCATTAACAGGGTAACACGGTACTTCATGGCAAGACTGGAGTCAGATTTACTGGCTTCTGACAACCCGTAACGACTGCCAAAGATCTACAAATGACAGCCAAGACCAACGACTTAACGTGCTTTCCGAGGCACGGAGGAAACTCATTATGTTAAGATGGTCACCCATCCACAGACCAACCTTGGCAAGCGTTGCTTAACCTTGAAGATCGACCCGTGCGGCTGTTATTATCTAGGTTGTTATCCTGCTTGCTAAACGATTTATTAATAAACTACTGACAACGCCTGCTAAAGACGCCTGTATCATTAACATAATTTGTTTTTGTTATTAGCTCTTTGAGGCGCGCGTGAAACACAGCGCGCCGTCGACCCGGGCCTGGGGGGCTACTCTCTAAGCCCAAAGTCCGTAGTTTCGAGCATAGTTGCGGGCGTATTCTACTCTGTATCAACTAACCACTAAAAATTAATGACAACATGATTTTAGTGACTGTCAAATCGTGTTGTCACTCATTCTTAGTTCGGGTTCGGGACTAATTGTAAGTCAGAAGGTGATACGGAGTAGAATACGCACACAACTAATCCTGAAACTACGGACTTCGGGCTTAGAGTAGAGAGTAGCTCCCCTGGTTCTGATCAGACGGCAAGCCACCCAAAGCTAGCCGTCCGCAGGCCCGAATAGATGAAAACCTACTACTTCAAAAAATGAATCCCATTTTACAGAATATGAGAATTAATAATTCCTTACCATGTGTTCGTTAAAAATGTATCTCGCGACCATTTCCTTCCGCCCGGAAAATGAAAACCAAAGAAACATTACTCAACAGAGCTGGCAATTGATAACGTTAATGAGTAAACCAATGAATCATAAAAACAACTTTAAAATATTTATTCCAATAACTATTTAACAAACTGCTTTTAAGGTGCGACCACACTACCGCAACCGCGCGATGAGCATTCGGCTACGAGTTTCGTACGAAGTTCGAAAAGTAGAATGCATACGCAATCGAATGGTCACGTGGTCAGTTGCAATCATTTTGATATTTCAATAATCGCTGTTGCCGATAGAATGTCAATTTCGCGTGGAAGATTTCAAAAATGTTTTTAATAAAGTAACATAACATTTGTAGCATTTGTAACATTTGGTACGCGTAATGCTTCATCATCATCATCACATCAGCCGAGAAACGTCAACTGCTGAACATAGGTCTCCCCCAAGTATCACCATAACAACCGGTCCTGTGCGTCTCGCATCCATCGGCTACCCGCGACCCTCACCAGCGGTCGATTCTGCAAAAATGTCAAACTGAAAACTTAATCGAAGTGAACGACAATAGTGAGCTGTCGTTCACTTCGATTAAGTTTTCAGTTCGACATTTTTTCCCTCCACCAGAGTGTACACCGTGAGATGTCGACAGAATAGACCAACAGGTCATGGGTCTACCTTATTACTTTAGTTTGGTTGGTATGTGTAATGCTTAGCCCAAATAAACTCTTTTCCTTTCTTTCTTTTGTTTCACCATCTGAAAGATTTTCACACACAGCTTCGTTGTGAGTGGTTTTCGACCAAATGTAAAGAAAAAATAGAAGGAACCGTTATGAGTGACTTATCATATTACGACAGTTCGTAGAAAAACAATATAAATAGAGGGATTGGTCACAATCTCTCACATGTTGCTCTTTTTGAATTCCTAATTAGTTTTACAGTACTTTTTAAAACTATCTAATCTTTTTGCTCCAGTCTAGTAGTAGTATCAATAAGTCCAAATCCCGCAAAAAAATTACCAATACAATTTTCCACAATAATCTACTGAAAATATTTCGGGTGGCAACGACAAAAATGTCCACTTAAAAGTGTCTGCTGCAAAAATAAGCTTAGCCGTTGCATTTTTAAAAGTCCAGTGGAGACTGGAGACTGGAGTCACCCTGTTGGTGATGGTACATTGAGTAGATAGTTTGGACTTCTGCAACGTCTAATGGCTCTCGATAGAGGCACCAAACGTAGAATGTGGGGAATGCTCGAATGGTCGCAAGGTATTGGTTGGTACTGTTAGTTTTGTCAATGAGTAGATGAGTTTAGAAGGTTCACTAATACTATAAATAAACAGAGGGCTCAGTGCGAGTTTTTAACGAACTCAATCGCGTTAACATAAACGTTCGCCTGAGTCAAAATCATCATTTGCCTAGCCTTTTCCCAACTATCGGTCAGTTTCCAGTCAAACCGGATTTAGCTAAATACCAGAAATTTTACGTGGTGCGGCTGCCTACCAGACCTTCACAACTCATTAACTGGGTAACACGGTATTTTTGGTAAGACTGTTGTCAGATATCCGGCTTCTGACAATCTGTAACGACTGCTAAAGATCTACAAATGATAGCTGGGACCAAAGGCTTATCTTTTTCAACCAACCTTGGCAATCGTTGCTTACGCTTGAAGATCGATCCGTGCTGCTGGTATTCTTTAGCCACGAGCTTCTTTGACTGTTAACTTTGTAATATAATTCAGGGCTTCTTCGAAATTGTTTTTCTGCAGTTTCTTTCGTACTGTCCTGATATTTTGTTGTGTGCTTTAGAATCCGTAGAGGTAATGTCCTGGAGGGTGCTTGTCTGCGGGTTGTTGTTATTGTGATCTAGGAATGCAGCGCCTTATTACTAGTACAAACGACGTTGTTTGCAAGCTTAGAGCAGTGTTGATGTTATTAGTATTATTGGATGGAATTTAAAAGGTTCTTGTTTTTAAAGACTTGGCTTTTGCTTAGTCTGTGTAGGAGTTTTAGTTTGTCGGTATTCAATTCGGGTTTTGGTTTTTAGTCTATGTTAACGGCTACGTTTCAGTAAGTACACAATTTAATAAAACCCGGCCGAGTGCGTGTCGAACTTTCACACAAAGGATTCCGTACCATAAACCGACAAAAACCCGTTTCTTGTATGGGGCCCATTTTTCAATTTATTTTATTTTTTTGTTATAGCGGCAATAGAAATACACAGTGAAAATTTTATTAATTCTCCACGATCTGTTTAAATACAAAACATATAGCAGATAACTCAGCTAAACGGGTTTGGTACCGAATTGAAACAAAAATAAAGTTAGTATTCCGTTATCTCTTTCTTCACTTTCTTTTCTAAAATATTTTAATAATCCATCTGGCTCAATATGGATTATTGCAATATTTCAGAGAAAAATAAAACTTATTTTGAAGGTGTCTCTCTTCACATTTATTTCGTCAGAATCCCTGAAGATTTCAGGTACAAAGTCTCGGTGATAGAGGACTCTGAAAGATGATATTTTTCAAGAAAATATTACCCGGTAAAGGTTCTTACTTTATGCGTCTAGGAAGTACCAATATCTTTACCCTTTCAAGGTAAATAAGATATGGTTTTCAATTCTATATCACCTTACCTTTACGTCAATTTATTTTGAGGTCGGTGCAGCATATCATCTTTTTCTAGACATTACTGCGCCGCGCGACAGCAGCGCGGCTGTCGCGCTGCTTTCTTAATCCATATAAATAATAAAGCCGTGCTGCTACCGCGCGGCACTTTGCGACAGATTTGAAGGTGCCCTATTAGTCACTACCTTTCTAGCCATGCCATTAGGGCCCGACCTATTTATTTAGCCGCTCTGGGCAAAAATAATTTTCGCCGCCCTTTACACTTACACTCATCATCTGCCTAGCCTTTTCCCAACTATATTGGCTCGGCTTCCAGTCAAACCCGATTCAGTTGAATACCAGTATTTTACGCGGAACGGCTGCCTACCAGACCTCCACAACCCATTAACAGGGTAACACGGTACTTCATGGCAAGACTGGAGTCAGATTTACTGGCTTCTGACAACCCGTAACGACTGCCAAAGATCTACAAATGACAGCCAAGACCAACGACTTAACGTGCTTTCCGAGGCACGGAGGAAACTCATTATGTTAAGATGGTCACCCATCCACAGACCAACCTTGGCAAGCGTTGCTTAACCTTGAAGATCGACCCGTGCGGCTGTTATTATCTAGGTTGTTATCCTGCTTGCTAAACGATTTATTAATAAACTACTGACAACGCCTGCTAAAGACGCCTGTATCATTAACATAATTTGTTTTTGTTATTAGCTCTTTGAGGCGCGCGTGAAACACAGCGCGCCGTCGACCCGGGCCTGGGGGGCTACTCTCTAAGCCCAAAGTCCGTAGTTTCGAGCATAGTTGCGGGCGTATTCTACTCTGTATCAACTAACCACTAAAAATTAATGACAACATGATTTTAGTGACTGTCAAATCGTGTTGTCACTCATTCTTAGTTCGGGTTCGGGACTAATTGTAAGTCAGAAGGTGATACGGAGTAGAATACGCACACAACTAATCCTGAAACTACGGACTTCGGGCTTAGAGTAGAGAGTAGCTCCCCTGGTTCTGATCAGACGGCAAGCCACCCAAAGCTAGCCGTCCGCAGGCCCGAATAGATGAAAACCTACTACTTCAAAAAATGAATCCCATTTTACAGAATATGAGAATTAATAATTCCTTACCATGTGTTCGTTAAAAATGTATCTCGCGACCATTTCCTTCCGCCCGGAAAATGAAAACCAAAGAAACATTACTCAACAGAGCTGGCAATTGATAACGTTAATGAGTAAACCAATGAATCATAAAAACAACTTTAAAATATTTATTCCAATAACTATTTAACAAACTGCTTTTAAGGTGCGACCACACTACCGCAACCGCGCGATGAGCATTCGGCTACGAGTTTCGTACGAAGTTCGAAAAGTAGAATGCATACGCAATCGAATGGTCACGTGGTCAGTTGCAATCATTTTGATATTTCAATAATCGCTGTTGCCGATAGAATGTCAATTTCGCGTGGAAGATTTCAAAAATGTTTTTAATAAAGTAACATAACATTTGTAGCATTTGTAACATTTGGTACGCGTAATGCTTCATCATCATCATCACATCAGCCGAGAAACGTCAACTGCTGAACATAGGTCTCCCCCAAGTATCACCATAACAACCGGTCCTGTGCGTCTCGCATCCATCGGCTACCCGCGACCCTCACCAGCGGTCGATTCTGCAAAAATGTCAAACTGAAAACTTAATCGAAGTGAACGACAATAGTGAGCTGTCGTTCACTTCGATTAAGTTTTCAGTTCGACATTTTTTCCCTCCACCAGAGTGTACACCGTGAGATGTCGACAGAATAGACCAACAGGTCATGGGTCTACCTTATTACTTTAGTTTGGTTGGTATGTGTAATGCTTAGCCCAAATAAACTCTTTTCCTTTCTTTCTTTTGTTTCACCATCTGAAAGATTTTCACACACAGCTTCGTTGTGAGTGGTTTTCGACCAAATGTAAAGAAAAAATAGAAGGAACCGTTATGAGTGACTTATCATATTACGACAGTTCGTAGAAAAACAATATAAATAGAGGGATTGGTCACAATCTCTCACATGTTGCTCTTTTTAAAAATCGTAATCGAACGCATACTTCCGAATGTTCGTTAACGAATGCTCGCGTCATCATAGACGCACCTTTACAGAAAATATCTTTTGAACGTAATTTAGTGGAATCAAAGAGATTCCCAGGACATTGATATAAGTCGTTTAATGGTTGAACTTGGTAAATTAGTTGCCTCTTGATAAATACTAAGGTGATTAAGTTGGTTTTATTTACGACCGAGTTGCGCTAAGTTATGGTCTTAATTTATAGGGAAATGTAGGATTTTGAGAACTATTTATGGGAGGTTAGGTTGGGTCACGGGTTGAAGAGCTTGTGGCTAGATAATAACAGCCGCACAGGTCGATCGTCAAGGTTAAGCAACGCTTGTCAAGGTTGGTCTGTGGATGGGTGACCATAGTAACATACCGAGTTTCCTCTGTGCCTCGGAAAGCACGTTAAGCCGTTGGTCCCGGCTGTCATTTGTAGATCTTTGGCAGTCGTTACGGATAGTCAGAAGCCAGTAAATCTGACTCCAGTCTTGCCATGAAGTACCGTGTTACACAGTTAATGGGTTGTGGAGGTCTGGTAGGCAGCCGCTCGTAAAATACTGGTATTCAGCTAAATCCGGCTTGACTGGAAGCCGACCCCAATAAAGTTGAGAAAAAGCTAGGCAGATGATGATGTAGGTCACGGGTTCTCAATCTATTTTACACTGCGACACCCTTTACATGTTCTTTTTTTGCGACGCCCTTGTAAAAAAGGATACCTACGTGTCGTTCCATTTGGGAAAACTAGAGGGCTTAGCACGAACATTTTTGTCGTAACGTTACGTAAAATCTTACAGCAACATAAATACTCCTTTCGCGCATAATATTTATTTGAATGATACAAATTGTGTATGTCGCATAAAATTAAATCAAAATACTGTCGGGTTGCAGTTTTTTTGTATTAAAAATTCACTTACGTTAACGTTACTTATACGTCAAAATATTCGTGCCGTCAAAGGTAGGTACATACAATGAATGTGATTGATGAATTTGCTTTTTGGGTTTTTTTTTTGTGAAACGTGTGCTTAAAGTCGATAAATGTTCGATCAAATATCTATTTGTAAACTTAGTTTCAGATCGGATTTGTCATACAGAAAGCTTTAAAAAATATGACCCCATAAAATAAATACCCCACTCGAAAGGCTTCGAAAAACAAATTTTTTTAAGGCATAATTTGGCGCCAAAAATCCGCCATTTTTTTTTCTTTTTTATACACCCAGTGACTGTGAGAGTGATCTCACAGTAAATACGAATCTAACGACAACTCTCAAGCTGAAATCCATCGAGCCGTTTAGGCTCTAGGGCGTGCCAAAGAAATATACATACATACATACATACCCTCGAAAACATAACCCTTCTTTTTTCGCAGTCGGGTAATAACAGGAACAACAGTTTTATCTACATTTCTATTTGTTAAAATAGTAACATCTTCTGAAACGCTCCCATTTTATTTGCCAGTTGCACAATTTCCGTGGCGGTTTGGATCCCCGGGTCTGTGTGTGTTCCCCGGGGAGTCGCAACGAAAGGCTGGGTAGCTGGTTGATAAAAAAATAACAGTGACGTGACGTTCAGAAGATGTAAAACATCTATGTTAATAATAGAATTCATAATTTATCATCATCAATAATATAATATTCTTCCGTTACTGACTGATTGATTGGCTGAGTGACTGACCAATAACGTACAGCCGAAACTATTGGTCGTAGAAAAGCTGAAAGAACAATGGTAATACATCATTTTATTTGAAGTAAAAAAGCTTGTCACATTAATGAAAACTACCTTAAAATTTTCGTAAAAAGTTCCTAGACTTATATTTGAAAAGATTTTCAACATAAAACCCCGTAGTAAATAAATATTGAGACTTTAGTCGTTTTGGCGGGAATTTTGAATTTAGAATATTTTTTATGTAATTAGGTAAGTATTAAGTTTTTTGACTGTGTGTGAATTTTCGTTTGTTGAAATAAATTAAAAATAAGGAATTAATGAATAAGAAAGAAATTAAATAAGTCATTTTTAATACAAACATTTATTCTTCATCGTCTTCTCTAACTATAACGTCATCTAAAAACTATTGAATCCGCGGACGACGACGTCTCTCGCTGTCTCCAAAATAAAACACGAAACTCAAACACAACGACAACAGCGGCATGACAGCATCTGTCACTGTCCTGTCAGTGTACTCAGTGTTGCTAACAACGCAAAGTCTGAGTCGCCACTTTTATAATTTTTTCGGACAAATAAATAAATATAAATATTTTTATTTATGTAACAAGCTTCATTTGTTCAAATAAATAGCCGCCATTGTTCTTTGTTATGTAAGTTCCTTGGGTAGTGTAAATTCATACGGGAACGGGAAAAAACGGGATAGTACTATTAATTAATAAATTTCTAATTGAAGTAATGTGGGGTAAAGAGTTTAGTTCCTAAGTTTGCCGTTCATAACAGGCGGCGTAGTGACATGACAGCGTTGTTTCCGTCACGGCATACCAGTTGGTTTTACTGCCAAGGCGGGAGGCTTATGTCCAGCAATTTGTCTTTCGGCTGTTATGATGATGGTGACACCTTCAAGACATCTAAGCATGACAATTTGCACGGTACACACACAGTTCACACAGTGTGCACAGTTCTAACAACTTAGACAACAATCACACAGTTCTGTAATTGTGTCGCTAATGCAGATATACGCGACGATATCGCGCCGAGTTGTGCAGTAATGCAAGTAGTAGTTACGCCCTGAAATGTGATTTTAGTCGTAGCGTTGTGTATGAGGGATTAACAACGTGTTTTATGTAATTGTTGTGAGATAGAATACAGGACTGGAGTCATGACAGATGAAAGATTTGTGATGAGAAGATTGTGATTGGTTATGAAATGTTTGTGAGGGCAGAAAGCGAGTTCTCTTTCTTAAAAAAATAAAATTATAATATAGATACAAATATAGATCTTTCTTGTTTTTTGAAGTCGTTAAGAGAGTATTTAACCTGTCAGTCGCCGTGGGCGTCAACGGAAACGGTCGCTTAATGTAATCATCTGCCTAGCCTTTTCCCAACTATATTGGGGTCGGCTTCCAGTCAAGCCAGATTTAGCTGAATACCAGTATTTTACGAGGAGCGGCTGCCTACCAGACCTTCACAACCCATTAACTGGGTAACACGGTACTTCATGGCAAGACTGGAATCAGATTTCGTAAGATTTTCGTAGAATCCGTAACGACTGCCAAAGATCTACAAATGACAGCCGGGACCAACGGCTTATCGTGCTTTCCGAGACACGGAGGAAACTCGGTATGTTAGATGGTCACCCATCCACAGACCAACCTTGGCAAACGTTGCTTAACCTTGAAGATCGACCCGTGCGGCTGTTATTATCTAGCCACGAACTCCTCGGTCGTTTAATGAAATAAAAAGAAAAAAAAAATCACGTATTTTAAACTTCCTTTTTTTTTAAACTTAGTGTATATCTTATGGCCTACGATCGACCAAATAACATGGCGGCTGCCGATTTTTTTACAATAAAACTATTCAATTGTTGTGGCGTCGCGACGACTAATTGCGATCGGGTAACCACAGGTTAAATTCAAGGAGAAATATCAGCTCATGCGGCATGTGATGTCAAAAAACTTGTCTAAACATGCGTGTCGACAGTTTGTGGCTGCAATATGAAAGCTCCTTATTACGGCTGCTACCTATATAATGGGGTATTTTACTAATAAATCTAATTAGTCCGTCTGATAGATTTTCAATAAATTTCATTTTCACCTATTCAGCGATATAGGTGTAAATGAAATTTGACAGATTGTTGTGTGGTTAATATTATGATTCTACTAAAGTAGCCTTTTTAGACCCGCAGAGGGGCAATAGGGTATTTTACTAAAAAAATCTAAATTAAGTACGTTTCTAAAATCTAAATTAAGTAAAGGAGAATGACCAAATTGGACCAAAAATTGGTAAAAAAAGTCAAAGTCTGCCCCCAGATTTGCCACATAGCTCATTTGAAAGAAGAGTTCAAATGCAACATTTTATTCTATGGAACCGAAAAAATCTGTCCCACAGAAACATAAATATAACCTAAAATGTGATTTTATGAAAAAGTTGCATATTTTACTTCTTTACACAGGTAGGTGACCTTTTCTTATCGCAGATAATGAGCTTACACGCGAGTCTGCTTTCTTTGAACATTGTTCAATAGTAGTGTGAGCGAGAAGGCGATAGAGCTACGTTCTCGCTCACACATGTATGCGCTTTGCATTGCAACTGTGCAGTCCTTCTGTAACTCTCTTCGCTTATAGTTGTGTACTGTGCGAATATTTTCTGTGGATATCCTGTGATTACGTGTTTGACCCTTGCATTACGTTACCTGGACCTGATTTTAAGCCCTGTGATTTGGATACAGTTTTAAAGATGTTTCGTGCATCTGCTGGACAAGTGTGTCTAGTGTGTGGTAGATCAGTGCGGTCGATCAGAAGAAGAACACTAACTACGCAGCTTTTTGAAGAATATCCAATCGCTGCAAATAATATAACTGAACGAGTTCTTCCTTATCATGTGAGTACTTACATAAATGATTGCAATAATGACTTATTTAACCATGTAACAATGCATAGAGTGCATATCACGAATGAAAGCCCGCGGAAATGGAACTACATTTTTTTATGCAATGTAATGTAATGACATAGACACTAGCGCCGCGTCAAAGGGACTTCAGTAGCGGCGCTATTCATTCATTGGTATATTCATGTACTGAATAACATTTGTTAAAAAGATGTGTATTTGTGATGTGTAATTGTATCTGAAACTATTTCTTTCAGATACAATTTAACAACGCCGAGTTTATCTGTCAGCGTTGCTGGCGACGCGAGGCGTACCCACCAAGACGTCGTACGTCCAGTGAACGAGAACAAGAACCACCAGTACGCGCTTCTGAGCAGCCAGCAGATCAACCTGTGATAGAACCAGATCAAGCCGAGGTACAACCAGATCTAGCTGTGGTACCGCATGCTGGTGATCAACGTGGAGCAGTAGTTGACGAACAAGACATTCAACATTCTATTATACATTTACCACATATTAGTCGGGCACCGAACACTTCAAACTCTTGCATTATATTCGGATGTACAGGCGAGACAAGGCATCGAATACCAAAGCACATGAAAATCCGTTTGTTGAAAGATTTTAACTACTACGCCCCACCTTTTGCACGCGTTTGTGAAGAACATTTGCTTTTAAATGATTTTGAGATTTTATTGTCAGCCAGAAATGTAAGTCATGACTTTAACGAAGCTCACATCATGGACATGATGCAGATTTTGAAAACTATGCCGCAAGAGGGAAGGGTGGATTTTGAAAATATAGAAACCATGGATCCAAATGAAGTTTACTTTCTGACTGGTCGAAGTTTCGAACAGTTCAACAGAATGTTTGTAGAAACGCCATCTTTGTCTAGAAGGAGCAAAAGACCCAAAACCGCTTTAGCAGCATATTTGATTAAGTTAAGAACTGGTGAACCCAATACAAGACTGGCAGATATGTTTCACATAAGCCGAACAACTTTAGAAAGAGAAATGAAAACCGCAAGAGACTGTATAAAAGAAGAATTTACACCTCTACATTTGGGTTGGGATCACATCACAAGGGAGCAAGTGCTTAGGCGAAACCTTTTTATACCTCAAACTCTGTTCGGAAACCAAGAACAAAACAAGTGTATAATTATACTTGATGGTACCTATGTATACATACAAAAAAGTAGCAACTTCCTCTTCCAAAGATTGACGTATAGCCATCACAAGTTCTTAAATCTACTAAAACCATTCCTAATAGTCTGTTGTGATGGCTATATAATTGAAGTAGCAGGTCCCTATTCAGCGACTACATCCGATGCAAGCATTTTAAATAAATTAATTGATGGTGCGGACAGTGTTTTTAATTGGTTTTTCCAAGAAGGAGATGTTCTCATTTTGGATAGAGGTTTCCGAGATGCCGTACCAAACGTAGAGTCTTGTGGCTATGATGCCCATATGCCTAAATCTGTTTCAAGGGGCGAAACTCAATTAACAACGGCTGACGCCAATAAGTCTCGATTAGTGACGATTTGTCGATGGGTCGTGGAAGTAGTAAATGGCCGCTTCAAGAGAGATTTTAAGATTTTCAGGCTAGATTATTTTAACAGGGCTCTGCCTCACATGCAGGACGATTTTAGGAATGCCGCGGCCATCACAAATGCTTTCCACGACCCAATCACTGATAATGTTAATGCTTCTGGTTTTATGGAGAGAATTAATAATAGGGTCAATATGGAAAACTGTCTCGCACAGTATGTCATTGACTATAATCTTAATAGCCGGCGAATTCCGTTTCAAAGTATGTCTGCCGAGTTACCTGATGTAAGAGGATTTCCAAGGTTGTCTGAGGAAGAACTTGTTATGTTTGCGTTAGGAACGTACCAAATAAAACTAGCCAGGAGTTATTATAGTGAACACGCTCGTAATGGCGTATATACAATAGAAGTGTACAGAGAAAATGATGATTTGAATAATCTTTTAAATAATTATAATATAACTGGTAATAACTTCTGGCTATTAAGAGGTAAAGTCCAATCTAGGCATACCCGAAGCCGAATTTATCATACATATATACTTGTAAACTCAGACCACCTTGGGTTGGAGGCTTTAAATCATTATTATTGTTCGTGTAAGAGTGGCAGACGTACTTTGGGCACATGTGCTCATGTAATGTCTATAGTATGGTTTTTGGCATATGCGCGGTACGAAAATATTGACCATCCAGCACAGTTTTTAGACAGTATTGTAATAGATGAAAATGATTTATAATACGCATTCTATATTACCATCTGTGCAGAATAGTGAGTCATGAATAACATTTAAAATAAATTGTTCGAAAATAAACAATTATTAAATAACTATGTCGTTTTTTTAATTCATTATTCATCTATTTTTATTTAGTGAATCCTTCTAACAACATTTTAACAAGCAGAAATAATATACAAAAAAAAAAATTGGTGCAAGCGAAAGTGTATTGTTGCAGTATTATATAACGTCGAATTACTTTGTAATTGTGGGTTTGAATTTGATTCGCATTTGCACACATAGTTAGTCCAACAGTATTAACCCACCAACAAAAAGTCAACCCTGGGGGCAGCAATTTTTTTTTTTGGTCCAGTGCCCATACTAATTTGGTCATTCACCTTTGGTACGTTTTTACCAAGCCAGATAATAAAGAGGATAAGCGTAAACAAATAATAAAGAGGATACAGCGAGTTGAAGACACGCGTGATGTCATCTGGCTTGGTGAAAACGTACCAAATTTACTTAATTTAGATTTTAGAAACGTACTTAATTTAGATTTTTTTAGTAAAATACCCTATTGCCCCTCTGCGGGTCTAAAAAGGCTACTTTAGTAGAATCATAATATTAACCACACAACAATCTGTCAAACATTTTCATCTTTATCGCTAACGCATTAGGTTCAAGGTTGATTGGGAAAATTTGTCAGTGACAAGTAGTGTCATGTGCTTTCTGATTCTGCTAAAGTGGTCCTTTTAGACCCGCTGAGCGTCGGTTAATTCTGTAAACATTTAAACGTGAAAACTTGAAGTGAGTTTCAAGTAAACTGTCGTTCCTGCCAGTAGATTCTGTAAACATTTCGCAAAGAAACTGAAGTGAGTTTAAAATGAGTTGTCAACCTGTAGTACCTAAGTTGAATGATAGAGCTCACGTCTCGCGCATTGCACCTAAATTATCATAGTATACTTTTTACAGAGGAGCTCGTAGCTAGATAATAACAGCCGCACGGGTCGATCTTTAAGCTTAAGCAAAGCTTGCCAAGATTGGTCTGTGGATGTGTGACCATCTTAACTTACCGAGTTTCCTCCGTGCCTCGGAAAGCACGTTAAGCCGTTGGTCCCGGCTGTCATTTGTAGATCTTTGGCAGTCGTTACGGATAGTCAGAAGCCAGTAAATCTGACTCCAGTCTTGCCATGAAGTACCGTGTTACCCAGTTAATGGGTTGTGGAGGTCTGGTAGGCAGCCGCTTTTTGTAAAATACTGGTATTCAGCTAAATCCGGCTTGACTGGAAGCCGACCCTAACACAGTTGGGAAAAGGCTAGGCAGATGATGATGATGATGACTTTTTACAGTATATCACTACTGAAGATTTACAGCCGGTTGATTGTACTGAAGGTTTACAGAATCGCACTGCAGCTCACTGTATGTTCACTTCACCCAATTGTCTACTACCTAATCAACATGGTGAGAGTTTACTTACCAATCCGAATAATGCCGATCCAAATAATGAAAAACAAAAACTCTATGCGTAACAAAAAAAAAAGTACAGTCATGACCTTTATCAATTTTATTTCTCCGTCTATAAAGTCTGGAAATCTTATTTAGAACACTGATCTTTACACTTAAGTCATAAAATAAACCTAAGCAAAGTCTGCAATAAAAGTAGACA
Organism: Lacanobia oleracea; assembly: GCA_950371165.1. NCBI lineage: Eukaryota > Metazoa > Arthropoda > Insecta > Lepidoptera > Noctuidae > Lacanobia > Lacanobia oleracea. Next base: position 5,166,404 of record OX493406.1, on the reverse strand, counting down.
ACAAAAACAAATCCACTACAATGTCAGCTCCAAGCCTGAGACATTCTCTACGCAATATATTAACTTGAAGAAAAAAAAATCGGCCTAGTGTAAGTCAGGCCTTCGCGCAAAAGGGTTCCGAAAGAATCATTTTTTGTTGTGAAACATGTTACTTAAACGATAACTTCTTAAAGTACTCCCTCATCTGGAGGATTTGCCTGTAATGTTACATTTCAGATTCAATTTTGAGCATTACATTACTTGACGAGCTTTCGTCTGTTATGTAACATTTCAGATTCGTTTTTACACACTGTGTCATCAAGGTGTGCACTGTAATGCTCGGTTCTTTTCCGTCACCAATGTAATGCTCAAATCTGTAACATTACAGGTTGTGCACTGTAATGCTTGGTTCTCCTCCCTCACTTGATGTAACGCTTGACTCTGTAACGTTACATTACAGGCGAATGTTCCTAGTGAGGCAACACCTTTAGGTATAAGTTTTCCTGTAAGCAAACAATTATTTTCTGTTTTTTTTTGTCAAGCTTCAGTAGTGTTGGATCTATTTTAACTATACTGTTTCAATAAAAAAAAACATCTGTTTCTGTTTGATCGTTATCACTCGATTTCTATGCTTTTTATTTATTTGTAACATAATTATAATTGTATATATTTATCTATTATGTATTTATTATATAATTCGTACACCTAAGACTACCTGCAGTACTGTATTTCCGTTATCGTTGAAATCCATCCAGAGGTTGTCTTGAAAAGATCGCTTTTAGCGATAAGGCCGCCCATTGTGTCACCCTATGTAATGTTTTCTTCATCTATCTTTTCTGTAACTTATATGGTGTACATAATAAAGAGTATTCTATTCTATTCTAAACATCAGCTGAGTATATTCGAGCCAATTGGTTTTCAGAGACAGACACATGAGTTGCGATACACTTTAAGGATCAAAGATTATCGTTTTTCCATACGGACGTTCGGAACCCTAAAAAATATAGTATGACAGTAAAAGTGTTATTGATATAATTATCTACATTCTTCCTTGATATACAATACTGTGTTCGCATATTTTGATATAACCTAAAAGCGCTTAACAAAACATTCAGCACTGTTTCCGACATATTTTTGTACCATATGCTAATATAATCTTACTTTATTTTTACTTTATCTTTTCTCTCCCGTTTATTACACCCGCCTTTTTCTGGTAAAGCAGTTTTATTCTGTCGAATTTGGGTTTATATAGACCTCCGAGCCGAGAGCTCATTCGAAACGAATAAAAATCCAGGAAAAGTAAATAAACGTGGTCTCTTTTGTTTCAGATGGATTTCTGTTTCTTCGTCTCCATAAGGGTTACGAGAAGATTTTTTAAAGTCAAGGTAATCTTCATTTTCTTTGACGAAATTGAACATCACTTGCACTGATGAAGACGAACATGGACAAGAGTTTGAAGAAAAAGAACCACGCGAACGGGAAGTATAATAAGAAAAATGGGAAATCGGAAAATTACAGGATTGACGAAGACGTCATTACGACGTGTTGTCTCTGTGTAAAGACTAAAAAGAGCAAGAAGAAAAGTTTTATTGCAGGATGTGTGACGAACCTGGGCATCTTCACTCTACTCCTAGCTTACACGTTAGTCGGTGCTTTCATATTCTTGGCTATTGAAGGTGGAGCAGCTAAAATACACCAGAAAACTCTTGCCACCACGTCTTATCAAGCATCTGAGAATCAAAAGTCAGTGCCTCTGAAACTCAACGGAACAATAAGCCAGGCGAGTGCAGAATTACGATCACAGACGGTGGAAAGTATTTGGGAGATTACGGTGTCTTTAAATATTTTGTATAAGGAGAATTGGACGAGGTTGGCTGCTCAGGAGATTGCCAGGTTTCAGGAGAAGCTGGTGGCGAGGGTAGCAGCGGATGTGTCTGCACAGTATGGGGGAGCCAGGGCGTTGGAGTCGGCGCCTGCGCTGGTAGTGGATGACTACGAGTGGAACTTTGCGAAGGCGTTTCTTTATTCTCTGACTGTTCTCACTACTATAGGTGAGATTATATTTATTTAGATCTAGAGCCTTAGCACACTTTTTAAGGATGAGAAATCATAAAATAACTCCAGCAATCTCTATTTAAAATAATTTTCTTGGTTTCTTGGCTATTTAGTTTTCTTTTTTGTGGTCCCACACTAGGAACAAAACCAAAAAACCGGCCATGTGCGTGTCGGGCCACGCACAGTTCAGAATTCCGTAGTAGCCCGTTATCATAATATAGAATGATTCTGTTGTATTTGGTACAAATTATCCAAATAACAGCAAAGGAGTGGAACTCGCTGCCTGCGTCTGTGTTTCCAAACGCTTACAACACTAATCTCTTCAAATATACAGTGAACAGGCTCTGGGTAAGCTCGCTCCATCGCAGACTTTGTCTCTGTCATCTCTGACCTAGACTAGAGTTAAGAGCAAACAAATAAAAAAAATCCAACACCCAAGTTCAACGACTAAACTAAGAAAGTTATCTTAACCGTTATTATTTTCGTTTAAAAATAAGTAAATGCGCTATCATCATAAATTTATCCACTTCGAGTGTACTAGATTTTTTTCTCACGTAATTTTTTGTCCGCAGGTTACGGCAGCGTGGCGCCAAGAACAGCTCTAGGAAAAGCTGTCACAATAGGGTATGCAGTAATTGGTATACCTTTAACACTCCTCTATCTCTCCGTAGTAGGGGCGCTACTATCACGATTAGCCAGAAGCGTGTTCAGTAGAGCACTATGCTGCTGTATATGCACAAAATGCGGGTACTGCTGCCTCGACGAGCGGACTATGTCCAGTAAAGAAAGAAAGGAAAAGGTCAGAAGACAGGACGACTACAGACATCAGACTTTACATCTACAAGAACCATACTACGTCAGATCTCCATCTGGGACAATAATATCAGCTTCACAAGCGCACAGTGTTAGCACAAATTCTATCAAGGATAAGTCTCAAGGGTTAAGTTTCCTAAGAGACTGTGATTCTATGAGTTGCACTGATACAGACTCCAAAGCATCCCTCCGAGGATTCTCTATTCTAGCTCCTATTTCTTTATGTCTAGCGGCGATTTTTACTTATATTTTCTTTGGAGCTTTAGTATTGTACCAGTTGGAAGGCTGGAGTCCTATTGATGGAGTATATTTCTGCTTCATGAGTCTAAGTACGATTGGATTTGGACATTTGGCTCCAGGTGCGACTCAGAAGAACGGAGCCTCATCTGGTACCGTCTGGTTCTGCTCAATATACATTATGACCGGCCTTGCTCTCACTGCTATGTGTTTCAACGTTCTGCACGATGAGATTGTTCATCGATTGAGGCACCACGAGAAGGTTCTCAAAGCAAACAACCAGAAGGTTCTAACTTCGGAGTTCCTTCATAGATCTTGACGAGACGAAAGCGGGAACCTGACTGATGAAACAGTGATGCATTCTGATGGGGAATCATTGCCAGAAGTTTTGCACCATGTCTCGAATGCCCGGTACGAGGGAGGAGCGGTTAGAAGGACTGTGTATACCTTGAAGGAGGTTAAAGAACCGGAAAGAGTGACTCCTATGTAGGTTGGTACAATAAATTACGTTCCCGACAATGTAGACGAGTATGATTTTGAAGACACTGTAGAATTAATGGATTTGATATATGATGAACAGTCTCAACCAAAATTTAAGCAAAGAAATGACTGACCTTATGTGTTAATTATTTTAATTAGCTGAGTAATGAAATTATGAAATAGGAATTATATAGGACAGTATACTTGTGTTTAAAAATAAGTAAATTCTAAGTGAAATTACGGAAGTGAAACTCTAGTCTTAAGATTTATTAATTACTGAAAATGAAAGGTTTTTTGTACGTAGAGATTATACATTAGAGCGTTCGAATGATTTATTATATTGTTGTAATAAATAGATTTATGGGAATATGCCAAATTATATTGTACAACATATAATATTGATAGTTTGTATATCTAATGCGTATCATATAAAAAACTAAATTATATGAGACAGTTGTTAAACGACTGTTTAGCTATGCCTGAAAGCTGCCTCGGTTTGAGCAGAATGGTTGGCGAAATGTAGATAAAATTGCTTTTGGCGAGGCGCAAACGAGGCGGTGTATAGTCGAGCGGAAATTTCAAACTCATACCGAGGCAGTCACAAAAAGGCGACAGCTCTAAAAGTTCATTTGAATTTAATAATGAAGTGGCAATTTAATTTATCCTATATTTTTTATGATTTTTAAATGAAAGTTTGCGTGAAAATAAATAAATCCCTTGCCATGAGTAAAAATAGAGTTAACTATTGAAGTGTGAGATAACTTTACGTCAATATTTATTTTATTTGTGAAATTGTATGAAATGTAAAAATAACATCTTGAAGATAGACAAATAAAGACTTTAAAATTATATTTTCATGTTTTTTTTTATTCTTAGGATCCTTCGTATTTTTTTTCACTGCCTCTCCTGAAAGTATATATTTTGTTAACGGTGGCCTACCTCGACAGTTCGTTAATGATGCAGGAGATATTGATTTCGGAGGGATAGGGATGTCACGCCACCAATTTCGAAACTCCGGTCTCCACTGAAAAATTCCTAATGGGAAAACCCAATAATACTTTTGACCCGACATGGGGCCCTATTATGACGTGCTTATGCCATCACGATTAAGCTGTGAAAAAGGGATAGCGTTATACGTCTTGTATAACTCCGTATCTCTCCCAGACAACTGGCAGGGAAACAAAAATAACATATTAGTATACATATATTTTTTTATTTAAACTCAGACTTAAGTTTTCCATAGTGTTAGTTACACAAAAAACTTAAAAAACTATGTTAGTACAAAATACGGCGAGTACAACTTAAAACTATTTCACATGGATGCGTATTCAATGCTCCCATAGAGGACTATCAACATGATCCGCAACCACTAGCTGTTGGAACTGTCCCTCACCCTGCGCATCAGCGATGCCACCCTTTTACGAATTATGGCATGAAAACCATCATCCTGCGCGTCTACAAACATCGCTGAAGCACTAAAATATCGAGGCAGTCCCATCAGCAACCTGAAAGCGTTGTTGTATTGTACCCGCAGGGCGCTGACAACTCGCTGCGTGTAATTGAACCACAGGCTACAGGTACACTATAGTAGGACTGCCAGTAGGTCCTAAATAATGTCTTCTTAACCTCTTTGAAGCACCTTGAAAACCTGCGTGCCAACATATTTCACCGAATTGTCAGCGTATAGATTAACAAGGTAGCAGATAGAGCATGAAAAACAAACAACGAAATATCACACACGATTTACACAAGAAAGCGAAACAATATGAAACCATTAGAACACATGAAATTGATAGCTTAAATTAGTAAGGTCTCGTTATTACAGCCGGGGTCGAAAATACCCCATTTTCGACCCCGGGGTAAAATGACGACCATAAACCGCCCATTGTCCGGAATCCCGTATTTTGATTTATCTTCCGAGGGTTCAGCGCAGTTTATAATTATGGGCAGTTAATATATGTGTATTGCTGCGTTTCCGCGGATTTACAGGTCAATGAGGTTTTTGGAATTGCAACTTGGGTAAAACAAAGGCTAAAGATAAAGTCAGATTCTATCAGCGTATTTTGTAATAAAAAATATTGTAAAAATGTTCGAAATTCAAAAGTGGACCCCTCCCACTTTCACATTGTCCCTGTCACATTGCTCTCAGAACAGATAGTTGATGGGTTTGAAAATTTCTGGAGTGGTTACCGCGTACCAGAAGTCGCAGCGTTAGTAGAATAAAGATGGATCGATGACCTAATGAAGGCCGTGGAAGCCCACTGGATGGAAAACGCACGGGATCAGTCCATGTGGTTACCATCAGGTGAGATAGTGGTCAAACGCGTGCGTATCAATAGTAAAAAAGAATGTGGTGACACTTAGGGCATGCGCATGTTCAGTTGTGGACGTCTTTCGCCTGAAATGGTGATGATGTCTAAAATACCACGTGGCATTTTAATTTCGAAGTTTCGAACATTATAAAAATTTGCGAAACGGTGATAGAATATATATCATCTTATTTAACCACTAGTTGACCCGCGCAACTTCGTCTGCGTCCCAATTTTCATTACTGTACCGCTCCTATTGGTCTTGGCGTGTTGATATATATAGCCTTCCTCGATAAATGGGCTATCTAAAACTGAAAGAATTTTTCAAATCGGACCAGTAGTTCCTGAGATTAGCGCGTTCAAGTAAACAAACAAACAAACAAACTCTTTAGCTTTATATAATTATTAAGTATAGATTCTTGAATTTCCGAAAATTCTTGATAACGAATAAAAAAAATTGCTTGGCTATTCACCACTTAATGAAGTACGGCGATGTTCAACCAGCGCTTTATTATCATCCCTTCAATACGCACAAAATATTTTAGTAACACTTGTACTGTGCGTACAGCTAAGGAGTAGAGTTTCCTGCTAGTGTCTGCGTTTCCTGAACCTGGGAGTCTTTACTAGAAGATGCAACAAATTCATATGTCAGCTGGTGAGATGTGAACCCTGCACAGTGAAAATTAAAGTTTAAAGTCGCTAATAAGTTTGAGTCAACGTACTCGTATAACACAAATATTATTCTCAACCAAACAACACAAGTCTAATTTTCTCTTTGACAATACACAAACAAAATAGATAATAATTTAAGGCAGACAGAACACATAAAGTTTTGGAAGCCCGGCTTTCAAGCCACGTATCTAATTATTGCACCAAAAAGTGGGTAGCGGAACAAAAGTTGAGCAAAACCAGAAGCTTTGTTTATACCTACGAGTACGTCTGTTGGGATATCTTAGCGGGAACATGAAACAGTCTAATGATTTAATAAGGCTCAGAAATTTGTTTTGTGAGGGAATATTCATGGAAAATGCCTGCGGAGGTACATAAAAATCGAAAAATCACTTTTATCAAAAACTACAATACCTATATAGTTGAAATTTGGGACGAAGGTAGATTATGAAAAAAAGTTTATGGATTTTCTGCCGTAATGGGGTGAAGTAGAGGTGGAAATTGTTTGTATTAAATCTGCGAAGAAGTGAAGTGCTAGTTTTAGATGAGATCGTGATTTGTGAGACTGATAAACCAATAAAAATATCAGTTGGCTGTTTGTCTTGCTTCATGCAGTCGCTCAGTAAAAATACTGTATTTCAGCAGCATTGAGGTAGACTAGAAGCTGCAACATAGCTGTTGGAAAAAGATCATATTGAAATAAATAAATAAATAATTAATTGTAATGGTTGTTAGCTGTACTTTTCAGTTCTATATGGCACTTGTCAGAACGGAAAACCTTCTTGATATTTAAAACTAGGAGAATGTTTTATTGCAATATCCGATATCGAAGACGGTAGACGTCAAAGACGTCAATAACGTTTCAAAAATAAAAACAAAATATATGTTGACATGCGCAGCCAAAATGTAAGGTGGTTAAACATTTGCATCTTTAACTTATTGACAAGCGTTATCAATGATCAGATGTCACCTGTTTTGTAGAGCCTCTGATCCAATTTTGATTAAAAAATACACCAATCTGAACCCCATTTCCCCAGTCCAACATCAAATCCTTAAACGCACCATTTTTCGGCTTCCAAAAACGCAATAATTGCAAATCCATCAAGCTTAACTTTATAATAATATCCTCAATACTTTTTATCCCAAAAAAGTTTCAAGCACAACAATTAATGGCGGTATACGTATAGGAGATAAAACGAGAGGAATTAACGAGAACGGACGTCCATCATTACCGGATTCACCTTGGAGTAGAGAAGTTAGGGCGATGTGCCGAAAGCGGCAGTTTTTAACTAATTGAAAGAAAAATTAGGGAATTGAAAAAATACATTTGTTGGTCTTTGGCAAGACTGGTGTCAGATTTTCTGGTGTCAAGTTCATGGTCAGAAGACCATGTTAAAGTTTTACAATTGACAGCCGAGACCAAATGGGGAGTCTTGGTATGCAATGGTTGATATTTAACCAGTCGTTAGATATACAAAAATCTGCTCTAATAATCTATTCTAGTATTTAAAGCTGAAGAGTTTGTTTGTTTGGTTGAATGCGCTGGTCTCGGGACCTTCTGGTTCGAATTGATCAAATCTTTTAGTTTTGGTTAGCCCATTTATCGAGGAAGGCTATAGGCTAATAGCATCACGCTACGAAAAATAGGAGTGGAGCATTAATAAAATAAATGTGACGCAGACGAAGTTGCGCGTGAAACTCTAAAAATAATATAATAATAATAACGAGGTTCCTCTCTCGGGAGCCCTGACCACCGGTAGCTTGTCGACCCTGTTCCCGATACCGGTGGGCTACTATTTTTTATATTTTGAAATGATTTCTTTTTAATATTTTTTTAATGAAATATTTAAAAATGTAAAATATACCAAGTTTCCTCCGCGCCTCGGAAAGCACGTTTAGCCGTTGGTCCCGGCTGTCATTTGTAGATCTTTGGCAGTCGTTACGGATTGTCAGAAGCCAGTAAATCTGACTCCAGTCTTGCCAAGAAGTACCGTGTTACCCAGTTAATGGGTTGTGGAGGTCTGGTGGGCAGCCGCTCAACGTAAAACACTGGTATTCAGCTGAATCCGGTTTGACTGGAAGCCGACCCCAATATAGTTGGGAAAAGGCTAGGCAGATGATGATTTAAAAATGTAAAATATATGTTTATAAAATGAATAAATGAAATAATAATAATAGTATTTATTAGTAAAATACGACTGATACATACATTTCACATCATTGTCACACGGGGGGAGAAAAATTATTGACAAAATTAATGTGCGCGAGAGATGGGCAAAATACAGTCAATGCAAAGTTTTTTTCCTGCCTCCTAAACTAGGAATAATGAAAACTAACGATTTTTTTCTTGCAAAAATACCATTTTCCGTGGCATTTAAAATCACTGTTGATATCGGAACTTCCTTTCTAACTTGATAGTTACGGATATAAAACGAAACCGACATGCGTCAACTTTATAACTTCGACGCTGATAGAGGAATTTCAAAAAGGTTTGTTGATTGTTTACTAGAGCTAAGTAGAGGTGTTATTAATATAATTTGATTCTGTATTAATAGCTAACACACGATCAACAGTTAGTTTCTAATACTTTCATTAACTGAGGCTCTAGACAAGAGACATTCTGTCAACGATAGCGTGGCGAAAGCGATTGTTGAAGCGTCAATAAAGTATGAGATTGACAACCACTGTCGAACTGTCACGCAATCTTTAGAGCCTATTATTTTAACGCGCCGATGACGCACGTTGTAAATGACCAAAGAGTAGTACTGTGTGCGTCTGAATTGCGTTTAAAGCGCGTTAGTTCACGTCAACTGTACGTTGTCGGCGCGAAGAGTAAGCGCAGTGCATAAAGGCCCTTATTTTTGGCAATTCAACAAAACCATTTGTTTATAGAATATTATGCACTTTGGTTAGCGCCTCAGAATACCATACCAATTCGAAGACTATCTCAAAATTTAAACTGCAATAACTTCTCTTTTTCACTTCTCCAAAATTTCTGTAATCCAAGGCAACACCCATTGAAAATGTGCGGCAAAAATATTCGAGAACAGCGTTTACAAATTGAAAATACAGAAGCGTTATTGTTGGCCCGTCACGTTGCAATTTCGAAAATCAGCCGTAGTGTGGCATTGTAGATGCTAACTGCAGGAGCCCCTACTTAGGGTCAATTGCTGCAACTAGGATACGAGTTTAGTGAAAAAAAAGACAATGGGTTGCACTCCGGGAGTGCTGGCAGAAGTGGTAACTTGAATACATGCTTCTCTCCCTCCGTCTTACGAATTTTAGATCAGGTCACGTATTCTGACGTCTTCCGAATTTTCGATCAGGAACTTGTCCTGACGTGAGTTTAATTTTTTAGCCAGCACAAAAAAAAGCACAACGCCGCTTAAGAAGTTTTCACTTAAAAAAATAACAGCAGTTCAGTTAACTTGACATTAGTGAACTAACTTACTTTTTTAATTTAAGTGTTTTTTTTTAAGAGTTGATTTTTGCATGAATCGTGGCTGAAATGCAATGATAAATTGAACGCCGATTTTCGTACTTAAAGCCTACTTTATATTAAAATCTCTTCGGAAACCACGAATCCACCATCCATCCAGCCATCGTTCTTCGAAAAGCACGTTAAGCCGTTGGTCCCGGCTGTCATTTGTAGATCTTTGGCAATCGTTACGGATTGCCAGAAGCCAGTAAATCTGACACGGTACTTGACAATAAGTACCGTGTAACCAATTAATGGGATGATGAGTTCTGGTAGGTAACCGCTCCACGTAAAATAATGGTGTCAAGCAGAATCCGGTATAACTGGAAGCCGATCCCAATATAGTTGGGAAAAGTCTTAAAAAGAAATGTCTTAAAGTCAAAAAGTTGCCCAAGTCTAGAGATATTCGAGGTGTTTTTGACTTATTGAGACTGAAATTAGAATCTTTATATATTTAAGTACATTTAGGGTATCAGAACTACTGAAATGTCTTGTGAAGTAAAGAAGTTTGTATAACATATTAACATATTATAACGGGTTAGCCTGACGACAAACAAAAAGGACCTTTTATAATTGAAACAGAGAGTGTTTGATATTATAACAGGAATCCAATACTTTAAATAAGACGTGCCCAAACCCAAACGTTTTCGTATTATGTTTGAAAATTGCCATCGCCAAAAAGAACTTCCAGCGCCTACTGCAATTTTTCTAGCCCGTGTACTCAGCGATAATGTAGCATTCTAATCCTTACTTCTTACTTTAATATAATAATATATTATTAATATTATATTATAATAAATTAAAATATTGTAAATGCGAAAGTAACTCTGTCGCGCTTTCACGCCAAAAATACTAAACCGATTTAAATGAAATTTGGTACCTAAATAGTCTAGAGCCTGAAAAAGTACTTTTTATCCCGGGAGTATGTTCCCTAGGGACCACGCAGGTGAAATAATTTTTGAAATCGGTCTAGTAGTTTTTGAGTTTATTTGTAACAACCATACAAAAATACAAATATTTCCTCTTTATAATATTAGTGTAGATTGCACGCTTCATAAAAAGCACAACTAAAATTTTTACAAAACAAATATACAATGGCACTTTGTCAAAAGCTCAGATAGTTGATGTGTCTTGTTTTATCTTCATGATATCTACCTTTTTTATTTAATTGGTGTTTAACATTATCTTACGATAAAGCGGCATTATGAACTACACTATTAAAAATAAAAGAATGTGCTCAAATGCACCTTAAAAGCCGAAGCGACCAGACAAATTGCAACCTTAAAACGTTCAGCCTCCGTATCAACACACAGCACACGTTTTCTAACCGCCCTCCGCCGAAAAGTGTGTTCGAGCACAAATAGTACGTGAACACTGGATTTATTGTAAACTCGCCGGCGATTTTCACGGCGGAATAGCCTCAAATTGCTCCGCCACCGATGTAATAGCTTTCTGAGCTCTTGTTATTGCCCGTTTTGGATATTGTGCCGCGTGTTATTAAAACATACGCTTGTTTTATGCTGATCTCGGGAAGCAGATGGTCCAGTTTGAATTTAAAGAATGAAATAAAGTAAAAATGAGTTGGATAATTTGGTCCGGGTACTAGAGTCAAGAGCCAACCCATCTCAAATAAAGAAAAAAGTTATCAAGCCAACCGTTCAGAAAATTGTAACGATTCCAGGAACCTCCCCGACAATATTAATAAACTTATATTAAAAATTACAAGAAATACAAGAAACTTTTCATTAATAGTTTTCAAAGGCAATATTCTACGAAGACGTATAATAGAGACGAGTTGGATAAAGTTACAATTAAATTAAAAAAAACTATCCTATCGCTTGAAGCCATTTGCTTTTATTATCTATTGTCTTTTGTTTAAAAAAATGTAGACTAAAGTTAAATTAGTACTGTCTTGTTCGTTTGAGTGTAAGTACGAGTAACTTGATGGGATGTTTAGACGTAGATAGATATTTCTACTTCTTTGACTTAATTCTGAGAAAAAAATATGAAATTATAATTATGTTAGTTTTAATATAATAAGTAACAACTTTCTTTTTGTATATTCAAATTCAAATTCAAAGCATTTTATTTCAAATAAACTTTTCACAGGCACTTTTGAAACGTCAAGGTCGGTCAGTCAAAAACATGGAAGCTATTTGCACGTTCCAAAGCGTAGATTACTATGGAGAAGAACGTGCAAGAAACTCCACGGACACTCTTTTAGTCTAAGGTCCACCTCCTTGCGACGTATTCCTCAGTGCTGAGCGTCGTGACCTCCCTTCTGCATCACTTTTACACGCATGATGTTTCAAGTCTAAGGCCGTATACAGAAAGTAAGCTGGCGCAGCCTATCAGCGCCGATAAGCGCAGCGCTTGTTCATATAAATCAGGGATGTTACGGAGCTTCGACTCCGACTCCCATATGTCGAAACATCCTATTGATCTTACACCTCCGGTTCCGATACTTTTAAATCGAAGGTTTATTAAATACACAATACCCGGCGATAAATATTGCACATCGACCTTAGGAAAGAGACAATCGGCTAATTTCGGCTTCGTAGAGCTTTATCTCTGTCGCACGAAATACAAACAGTCCGGTATCTATTAGGAGCTGTTAAAACAATTATGATTTGCTTTTTTTGGTAATTCTTTTTATTTTTTGTATAAAATATACCAATTTTTCTATAAGTGATGGCTTTAGGTTGAGGTAAAATGAAATAAAAAAAATATGTTCACATTATGTTTACATATTTAATTATTTTGGAAAATTACAGCTGTAGTGTACATAATAAACGAAATCGCTTTTTTGGTCTCCCTTTTTTTGGAGTGCTGAACTTAATTTCAGTAGAATGTGTTTCAGTACAGTAAATAACAACTAATATTTTCATCTTCATTTTATTTAATCTGTCAGCTTCGGTTACAAAATATTTATAAACATTGTAGATAATTTCGCGTGATTGACCTCGCAAATGTTCCCTCTTTTTCCTAAAGATCCCATAGTACAACTTTAAATTATTTAAATTTGGGGGTCTTAACAACTCTAAATATATATTTTGAACAACGACTAACAAAACGTCACATAGATAGTGTGCGACAGAGATAACGCTCTACGAAGCCGAAATTAGCCGATTGTCTCTTTCCAAAGGTCGATGTGCAATGTTTATCGCCGGGTACTGTTATTAGTTACTTAAGGAGTCAATTCATTTGACTGTTATAAAATGTGGTTATTTTTGTTTGTGACCATTTATATCATATAGGTTTATTATTTTTTAATTGAAATTAAATAGTCTGATTGATTAATGTTTTTACTATTTTATTTGATTGCCTGTCCTCAACACATCTTTCTTATGCCACCATCTCCGACTCCGCCGCCGACTCCGACTCCGACTCCGCCTCCGACTCCGACTCGGAAAAGCCAAATTTAAAAACTTCGACTCCGACTTCGGTTCTGATATATCCACATCCGTAACATCAGTACTAATATATAAAGCTGAAGAGTTTGTTTTTTTGTTTGTTTACTTGAACGCGCTAATCTCAGGAGCCACTGGTCAGATTTGAAAAAATCTTTCAATGTTAGATATCGAGGACGGCTATACTCTATAAATCTGTTCGCGACGGAGCATTTTGCTTTATATAACTCGCATAAACAGCCTAATGTACTTATATTCGTAAGCTTATATGTTTTTTAAGTTAGGAGCTTATATACTTAAATAGTAATAGAAATGTTCGCGGAGACGCATTTAACATTGTGTAACTCGCATAGATAGTACCTATGTACCTATAGTCGTAGGCCTATGTACTGAACTTAGAAGCTTATGTACTTGCATAGTGATAGTTTGTAAGCTATGTAATCGATTTAAAATCGTATGTTTGTCGTTTTCCCCAAACACGTAAAAGATGTTCTGGGGAAAACATATTTTCATAGAAAATTATAGTCAATAGGTAGGGCTACACATTTCCCTTACACATTCCCGATAGCACCCTGAGGGCGTGTTCTGATTGGCTGATGGAAATCAGCCTAATCGAAGGTATACACAAAATAGTCATTTCACATTCAATCATAGTAGGGTGGTTGAAGAAAACCACCATGTACACGCACCTTCAGTGCTAAGTTTTTAGGGCATCTAGGAATTTAGGTCTTAAACCATAGGCACTGGAAAGCTGGCACTCAGCCCTATCCAGATATGTACACATCTTCATGGTCAGGCAAGGCATAAAGCCACAAAATAGATAAGAAGATAAACGTAGTTTTTTATCCTCTCCCGGGTTCCTGACCTATAGTACCTCCACCCTTGGAGGGGTGGCTTGGTAAGTTGTGTAGCTGGATGGAGGGATGATGCACCTACCCGAATATAGATAGTTTCATAGCCCATGGGGCACAGTTTTCCGGGGAAAAACCCTAAATAGTAAGCAAGTTCAAAACTTGTGATATTTTCGATAGTTAAATGCAACAAGCCCACTAGTGGGCAGGGTTGAAGGGTTGGTTTCCACCCCGTTCGACGGGGAATTTTGGGGGATTTGAATAGAGGTGCGTCAACCCCTATCTAGACCTAGAATAGACCTAGATATAGCCAAAAATGTTCTAGAAGTAAAGTTAAAATTCGCAGTTAAAATAAACTGAAGCAGTTAGTGGTTTTTGGGCCTCGTTACGGTAAAGTAACCTCGTACCTTAGTAAATGGTAAAAAATAGCTAATTCGTAGTCACCGGCAGAAGAAACCCTAGAATCTATAAATAGAATCACAGTACTCGCGACTTTGCCCTTAAACCATTAGCTGCAGTGTTGTCAAATTTCTGCCTATTATTTAACCCTGGTAAGCATTCACCCTGCACCCCAATCTACCCCGAAGACAGCAAGTACTTAGCAAGATAGAAGAACGTTGTACGTTAGGTGCGGAAGAGCCTTAGTTTCCGGTACAGGACGTCAGCGCGGCTGGACGCCGTCGGTCGGTCACAGTTCACTTCGGAGGAGAAGAAAAAGGATAGACCTACCCCATCACAACCCCGTTCCAGTCGATCACGCCCGTCCGGTACATTTTTTGGTCCTTCGAGAGCCGGATCTCCGCACCCGTACATCTTGTTTCTTAACAGTATGTCAAAACGTATCCGTTCCCGAATCATCCCTTGAAGAATCAACCCTTGAAGAAACAAGCCTTGAAGACTCAAGCCGAAGCCCTGCGATATAGTTTGGCACAAGAGCCAAACATACGCACCCCGTATCTTGTTTCTTAAACAGTATGTCAATTGGTATCCGTTCCCGAATCAACCCTGCAAGAATCATCCCTTGAAGACTCATCCGAAACAGATCCGAAGCTAGTCGTCGATTGACGTTCCTGTGAAGACGCCTAAAGCCCAGTAGCGTGGTTCATCGCGAGGACTACCCCTTGAAGAAAACTACCCTTCAAGAACCAACCCTTGAGGACTCACCCTGAGGCGGATCCGAAGCTATCCGTCAACATACGTTCCAGTCAAGAAGCCTCAAGCTCAGCATCGTGGTTCATCGTGAGGAATACCCCTTGGAGAAAACTACCCTTCAAGAACCAACCCTTAAGGACTCACCCTGAGGTGGATCCGAAGCTATCCGCCAACATACGTTCCAGTTAAGAAGCCTCAAGCTCAGCATCGTGGTTCATCGTGAGGACTACCCCTTGGAGAAAACTACCCTTCAAGAACCAACCCTTAAGGACTCACCCTGAGGCGGATCCGAAGCTATCCGTCAACATACGTTCCAGTTAAGAAGCCTCAAGCTCAGCATCGTGGTTCATCGTGAGGACTGCCCTTGAAGAGAACTACCCTTCGGGAGCCACCCTTAAGGACTCACCCAGAAACTTTGGACTTTGAAAATTTTCCTGAAACACTGAAGGATTGCGTCTGAACTTAGAAGATTTCTAAGGAATCCTGGACTTTGAGAAAATTTGAAAGTTGAACCTGGACTTGGGAAGATTTTGAAGACCAAACCTGGGACTTAGAAAAATTTTGAGGATTGAACCCGACACTTAGAAAATTTTTCGAACATAGAAGCTGGGACTTAGAAAATTTTTGAAGACAGAACCTGAGACTTAGAAAAAATTTTGAAGATTGAACCCGACACTTAGAAAATTTTCGAACATAGAAGACATAGATTGATTCGGGACATAGAAATTTTTTGAAGAATTTGGACTTTGAAAATTTTGAAGAGGATTCTACACTTAGAAGACATAGATTGATTCGGGACATAGAAAATTTTTGAAGAATTTGAACTTTGAAAATTTTGAAGAGGATTCTACACTTAGAAAACATAGACCGATTCGGGACATAGAAAATTTTTGAAGAATTTGGACTTTGAAAATTTTGAGAAGAGTCTACACTTAAAAAACATAGACCGATTCGGGACATAGAAAATTTTCGAAGATTTTGGACTTCGAAAATTTTGAGAAGATTATACACTTAGAAGATATAGACCGACTCGGAACATAGAATTTTTTTTGAAGATTTTGAACTTTGAAAATTTTGAAGAAGAATCGACTTGAAGATTTGAATCATGCCGATCACGAGGTCGCGTGGGAAGACACCTGAGGCGTGGGTGGTAGACCTAAACAGGGAACCAACCGAAAGGGCTCCCATCACCCGTCACCAGTTACCGCCGCGTTCACCATCCACGACTGAGGGAACACAGCCGTTGCAGTCGCACAGCGAAGAATTGTCTTCACCCCCCGCTCCAGTTGAACAGGAGGAGCGAACAGAACCACCAGTGACCTCAAAGAAGGGAACAAGATTTGAAGCGCCTTCAGACAGTACACTGAGGTCAACAGATAGAACATACAGCCGAATCCTGCCGGTGACTACCCGGGGTGACGCCCGTATTGAACGTATCGAACGTAGCAAGCCGCCGTCGACCGTGGGAAGGACGACGCGGTCTTGTATGTATGTATGTATGTATGTAAATCGGGCTGGTTTCCGCAACTCCACGACTAAGCGCGTATTTTGCGTGTAGGTGGGACAAATGCGTCATTCGATCCACCCCAGCTCCCCAAGGAAGGCCAGCAACGCCTTGGTGTTACTAACTATCTCGCAGAGGGTACCTGGGTTTCCGAAGTACTTTGCCCTGTAATCCGCAACCACCGGGCAGCTTAGAAGCAGGTGTGCTGCTGTCTCATTCTCCTCCATGCAGGCTCTGCATAGCGGGCTGTCAGTGACTCCTATAGCATAGAAGTGTTTATTAAAAGACCCATGGCCAGTTGTTACGGCTGTGACTGAACGCAACTGTTGTTTAGTCAGTCTTAGGGCTTGTTTTGTGAAACGGCCATTTACAGAGGGAAGTGCCTCTTTGGCCTGCCTACACTCACTATGGTCAACCCATAGCTTGTGATGTTTATCTCCGGTGCGCCTTCTTACCAGATTGCGTAAGTACCCGAAAGGCAGCGGCACGATGGGCTCCGGTCCCATTGCTGACAAACTCGACCCCCTTTGGGCGAGTTCATCCGCAGCGTCGTTGCCTCGAGATTCACTGTGTCCCTTGATCCATTGAATGGTTACTTTGTTGTGTCTACCAACCTGGTTGAGACGTTGGTGACACTCGAGAATCAACCCAGAGTTCACTGTGTGGCTGTTCAGAGCTTGCAGGACAGCCATGCTGTCCGAGAGTATGCGTATTGAGTGGTCCTTAACCTCCCTGGTTAGGATGGCTGATGCCGCCAGAGAAATGCCCATGCATTCAGCCTGGAACACTGTGTTGTGGACCCCCAATGGTGTGGCTATGTGGATATTGAGATCCTCTGAGAAGATTCCCGCACCAGTACCTGTACCTGTTTTTGATCCATCGGTGAAGATCCGCAGCTCGGCGGGGCAGAGCCCCTCGCACCGATGATCCTCATGCAATTGGATTTTGTATTTTTTATCGAAGATAAATTGCTTGGGTACCCGGTCATTGATTGCTTTTGTTATGGGAAGTTCATTGTTGAGCTCCTCGAGCAGAGCGGTGTGTCGTGTGTCTCTCTTACTCCAGAGACCCAATGCTTTAAGGCGCACTGCTGCCATCGTCGCTTCCTGTTGTATAAACAAGTGTAGCGGAGGGAGCCCCAGCATGGCTTCCAGCGCCGCAGTTGGAGTAGTCCTCATGCAGCCCGTCGTTGCCATGCAGGCCAGCCTTTGCATGTGTTGTAACTTGTTTACGGCTGTAGCTAGCTTTGAGCGTGGCCACCACACCACGGCCCCGTAGGTTAGCATGGGCCGAATTACTGCGCTGTACAGCCATAGTATTATTTTGGGAGATAGGCCCCACTTCTTCCCTATCATTTTCCTGCATTGCCAGAAGGTAATGCAGGCCCTGTTTAGTTTGTTGTCTAGGTGATTAGTCCAGCTTAACTTACTGTCTAGGATGACGCCTAGATACTTTACCTCGTTAGACAGCTGGAGCTCTGTATTGAAGAGCACAGGTAGCCGGTAGTGGCCTAGTGCTCGCTTTTGAGTGAACATGACTAATTCAGTTTTCGTGGGGTTTACCGACAGATCATATTCGTCGCACCATCTTTCCACGATGCGTAGTGCTTGTTGAGTAAGGTTGCAGATCGTTCCAGTCACTTTCCCTGACACTAGGATTGCGAGGTCGTCAGCATAACCTATTGTGTAGTAACGATGTGCGTTGAGTTTGGTGATCAGATCATCAATTACCAGATTCCACAGAAGAGGGGAGAGCACACCCCCCTGCGGGCAGCCTCTGGCTATCAGAGTCAACTGCTGCTCTTCCTCAAGGCGAACCACTCGTTTGCTTAACATATTAGTTATCCAGTCAGTTAGTACCTGTTCCACGCCGTGTTTGGAGAGAGCGGCACTAATGCTGGAAAAGTTTGTCTTGTCGAAGGCTCCTTCGATGTCTATGAATGTGCCCAGGCACGACCCTTTCTGGTGAATCGCTTCCTCAATCTGGTTTACCACCAGATGAAGAGCGGACTCTGTCGACTTACCCGAGCTGTATGCATGTTGGTTACCATGCAGTGGTATTGTTTTTAAAACGCCATCACGTAGTTCCCTTTCACACAGTCTTTCCATTGTCTTTAGTAAAAACGAGGTCAGACTAATAGGTCGATAGGATTTAGCGTTTGTGTAGTCACTTTTACCTGGCTTCGGAATGAATATGACTTTCACTTCCCTCCATCCTTTAGGAACGTATCTAAAGGCCAGGCACGCTCGCATTAAGAGCACCAGTTTTGTTGCAACAGCGGTACCTCCCCACTGTAGTAAGGCAGGAAACTCACCGTCGGGACCTGGTGCCTTGAAAGGTTGGAAGCTTTTGATGGCCCACTGAAGTTTTTCCAGCGTAATCATCTTTTCTGCATAAAGCCAGTCATCATCTGATGGTGTTTGGATAACGTCAAGCCATTCATTTACCTGCGCGAATACGCTGCCTGGGAAGTGAGTTTCTACTAGGAGACGTTGCGCTTCTTCAGGTGTCGTGGTCAACGTGTTATCGGGTTTCCGGAGTGTGGCGATCTCAGATGTGTTCTGTTGCGCCAGTATTTTCCTTAACCTGTTTGCTTGTTGGCATGATTCAATGTTACCACAGAATTTACGCCACCCTGTAGTTCTTCTGAATCTGATGCATCTCTTGTAGCTCGATTTGGCCGCGTAATAAGCGTCCCAGTCCTCATCACTACATGTGTTCATGGCTCTGTTAAGAGCCTTTCTTACCTTACCGCGTTTGCGCTCCAGGTCTGCACCCCACCAAGGTTGTTTACCCGGTGTGTCGCGCGGAATCGTTTCTGGGCAGGCGATTCGGTAGCTGTTTATCAGCGATTCGGTGAGTAGTGTTACTTGCGCATCGATCTGTGCCGTGTCCGCAAGCAACTCCGAATCGCATGATGGTACAAGCCTTGAGGTAAGGTTGCGTGTGTACACCGATATATCCGTGTTGCGAGGATTACGCCTAGGTTGTTTGGGTGGTATACAGACCTGGATGTCGAAGCGGATCCACCTGTGGTCTGAGCAGGAAGCCTCATTCGAGACTTGACCTTGACCCAGTGATTAGTTCCGCTGCTCCCTCCGTAGCCAGAGTCAGGTCTATGATAGTACGACTGCGTCTGGTCACGAAGGTTGGTTCCGAACCCGTGTTTAGTAGGGATAGGTTAGTAGAGAACAGATAATCAACTAATGTCTTACCCCTTGCGTTTTGCGACTCCATCCCCCACAGTGGATGGTGTGCGTTTGCGTCGGTCCCAATGACAATCTCATCCCTGCTGTTTTCACAGTGCGTGATGAGGCGGACCAGGTCGTGTGGGGGCGGTTCCTCCGCCTCAGGCATATATACCGAGGCGAAGACGATAGCCAACTTAGTGGCTCCCCGCTGTATGTTCAGCCTAGCAGCAGAGACATCTCTGCAACAGAAGTCGTTTAATAGCTGTGCTTTAAGGTTACCTGTGACATAGATGCACGATCTAGGGTGATCATGGTCCGCAGTAACAAGGAGCTTACCACCAAGATTGGAGAGTCCTCGTATGTGGCCACCCCTAATCCATGGCTCTTGGATCAGGGCAATGGCCGTGTGTTGAGCCTCCAGCCACTTGCGGAGTTGAGCCGTCGCGAGCTGTGGTGGAGGTTAGCCTGCATGACTTTACAGGCCGACAAAAGGGACGCCATCGCCGGCAAGACCCTCCTCGTCGCCCTCAAGTCGCAGCCCGGCAAACAGGTCGCCCTCGTCGAAACCGTCCCCTCCCGGGTCTGAAGCCGGCGCGGTCTTATAGGAAAGTCACGAAAGCACGCGAAAACTTACTCAAGGTTAAGTTGGAGCTTGCACAGTTAGCACTTCAGAGAGCCGATCAAGAATCGGACGACGATTACATAGAAGATAGAAACTCGAACGACGAGTACGTGCGTTCCTGGCTGGAAAAGGCACCGGAACCTGTTCCTGATCAGAGAGAGACCAACGCCGCCGAGGGAGACATACAGAATAGAATAGATAGAAGCTGCGAGCAGCAATTGCCTCCCCCCGTGGACTCCGTACCGATAGTGGGCTCTCGTCGAGCGCAAGTACCGGAACAAGAGCCGAAAGTCGATGAAGTGACTAAACAGACAGCACCACCGAAGAAAATAGAAGACAATGGGGAAAACAGATTACAGCCGTTCATAACGGACTTAACAGCAGCTATAGCATCGCTAGCTGACAGGAAAACAGAACAGAATTCGTCCTCACCGTCAAAGGTCATCATGACTTTACCGAACTTCAGTGGTGCACACACAGAATGGTTGTCGTTTCGAGCCATTTACGAGACAACTCGAAGATATTTCAACGATGTCGAGAACACAGCAAGGCTCAGAAGGAGCCTACACGGACGTGCACTCGATACAGTGAGCTCAGAACTCATCGGACATGCAAGACCAGACGATATTATGAAGGAACTGGAGCTGCAATTCGGAAGACCGGATTCGATAGCGCAAGCCGAAACAGATAGACTGCACGGACTGACATGGTGCAGCGAGAATCCGAAAGACATTTGCACGTTCGCAAGTCGAGTGAGATGTGCTATCGTCACGTTACGAGCACTGAAGAAGGATCACTACTTGATCAATGCTGAACTAATGCGAACATTGACAGAGAAGCTACCAAACTCTATTCGAGTTCAGTGGTACCGAATATACACGGAGAAGTATCAGTCATTACCTGATCTATCGTTGTTCAGCGAATTCGTCACTGAACAAGCTCGCTTCTGCAGCGCATTTGCTCCCGCTGAGAACATCAACGCAACAGAGGGCCCATCAAACAGACGTACGGCACAGAGAACCCACACACCAACAGAAAAACCGGCCGATAGATGCCGCGTATGTGGGAAAGATGGGCACATAGAACGCGATTGTCGGAAGTTCAAGGAGGGCAACAGCGACAAGAGATGGGAGCTAGCAAAGAAGCTCAATCTGTGCTATCGCTGCATGAAGTTTCGACGCGAGCGACACCAGTGCAAACCGAACAGATGTGGCATCAAGGGATGTACAGCCAGCCACAATCGCTTACTCCATTATGAGAAGAAGCTCGCTACAGCGGCCGCCGAAAAGCCGAAGATCCTCGAACCACAAGATACCAAAGAAGTGGTTGCCAGTTCGCGAACATCGTCGAGTCACGCCTACCTCAAGATAGTACCGGTCCGGGTGATTGGACCGGCGGGAGAGGCGTCTACGTTTGCCCTTCTCGACGATGGATCAACCGTATCGTTGATAGACGAGGACCTCGCTACTCAAGTCGGAACCGAAGGACGCATCGACCCGCTCAAAATTGGAGCGATCGGTGACACCATGATCGACACTCCTTGCTCCCGCAGAGTGACAGTAAAGCTCGTGAGCCAGCTAAAAAACAGGGTGCCGTTCAGAGCGCGCACCATACCGAAGCTAAACCTCACGCCGCAAACAGTTAAAGAGGAAGATGTCACATACTGCAAGCATCTCAGCGACTTGAAACAACAGCTGGTGTACGAAGTCAGCGCGCCCAAGATTCTGATCGGCCAAGACAACTGGCACTTATTGTTAGCCAGTGAAGTAAGAAGAGGCCCGAAACACCAGCCCATAGCGTCACTCACGACTCTGGGATGGACCTTGCATGGCGCGCACAATAGAATACTCGGTCAACAGGTGCACTACGTGAACAACACAGCATCAAGAGACGAAAACCTTGATGAACAGCTCCGTAAATATTTCGCATTAGAATCGCTAATAGTTAACCCGCAACGTCCAACTTCTGACCCCGAAAAGAAGGCAGAAGACATCTTGAAACGACACACCAAACAAATAGAAAATGGGCACATAGAAACCGCAATGCTATGGAAGCAAGAAAAATTTGAAATGCCCGATAGTTATGGGACAGCCCACAAGCGGCTTGTCTCTATAGAGAGGAAACTCGATAAAAAATCGACTCTTCGAGATAGATATACGGAACAGATGGACTCGCTCCTACAGAAAGGGTACGCCGAGAAGGCGCCCAAAAATAGTACACCAGGAACAACCTGGTACTTACCTCATTTCGATGTCTTCAACCCAATGAAGCCAGAGAAGTTCCGTATAGTGCACGACGCCGCAGCAAAATCGAATGGAATGTCTTTGAACGACTTCCTACTCACAGGACCAGACCTGTTACAGTCGCTGCCCGGCGTCATGATGAGGTTCCGTAGACACCCCATAGCCATTTCGGGCGATATTGCCGAAATGTTTATTCAGGTGAAAGTCCGACAAGAGGACACAGACGCCCTCCAATATCTGTGGAGAGGCAACAGACGCCCTCCAATATCCGTGGAGAGGCAACAGACGCCCTCCAATATCCGTGGAGAGGCAACAGACGCCCTCCAATATCCGTGGAGAGGCAACAGACGCCCTCCAATATCCGTGGAGAGGCAACAGACGCCCTCCAATATCCGTGGAGAGGCGACAGAAGAGAGGGAGCCCCCGACGAATATCGAATATCAATCATATTCGGCGCGGCCAGCTCACCGTGCACAGCTATAAAAGCGAAGATGCACATAGAAAATGCACTTGGTTCAATCTGGAGACCAAGTGCAGACACGCTGGGTTTTAACCTAGCCCTAGCGCGTCTACCGAGTGGAGTCTTAGAGAAAGACGTACCCACTAAAAGAGAGGCACTCAGAATAGTTATGTCATTATATGACCCGCTTGGCTTAGCCTCACCAGTCACAGTACGCGCCAAGCAAATACTCCAGGAAGCATGGAGAAGAGGAGTCGACTGGGATCAGTCACTCGATACAGACCTGGCCACATCATGGAGAGGTTGGATCCGACACTTGGAAAACCTTAAAGACATCACAGTACCGAGATGTTACCCGGGATATAGCGAAGCAACAGAAACCCAAGTCCATGTCTTCACCGACGCCAGCGAGAAAGCATTCGCCGCAGCAGTATATTGGCGGATCTCCACGTCAGATGGCATGACGCACGTAAGCCTCGTCATGGCAAAGGCAAAGGTGGCACCACTCAAGCTGCAATCGATACCTCGACTCGAACTGCAGGCCGCGGTGATGGGAACCCGCGTGGCTGCAGCTGTGATACGCGAGCACGGAGTAAAACCGGACTCCGTAACCTACTGGTCAGACAGCAAAACCGTGCTGACCTGGATTAGAAGAGGAGCTCGAGTGTACAAGCCCTTCGTAGCCCACAGAATAGCCGCCATAGAAGAAAATAGCAAAGTCGAAGACTGGCGATGGGTACCCACGAAAAGGAACGTGGCAGACATTGCCACTCGTGACGTACCATTAGAATTCAATTCATCGCATGAATGGTATCGTGGCCCCAGCTTTCTCCATGAAGAACCGATGTCGTGGCCAACAGAAAAACCGCCGATTGACGATCAGACGGGTGAAGAGAGAACCCTAACCGTCAACGTCAAACAGAAAACAGAGACTCTCCGAGGTCATACCCGATCCGGCCAGATTCTCGAAGTGGGAACGACTCCTAAGAGCGACAGCGAACGTATTGCGCTTCGTCTCAATCACTCGAGGATCAACAGAGAAAACGTTCTATAAAAGAACACAGAAAGGCAAGGAATCGGATCCAGATTGGAGGAAACGTACAAAGACGGCTAAGCCCCCTCCTAAAGCATCAGTGACGTCCACAGTGGCGTCAAAATATAACATAATAGAAGCCGAATACCTCCGACAAGCGGAGAGGTTACTCGTACAAACAGTACAGGAACAAATGTTCAACCGGGAACTGACGAGTCTGCGAGAGAACAAACAGATAGAAAACGACAGTCGATTGCGCCCGCTGCAAATAGAACTCACAGATGACGTCATACATCTGAGAAGTCACATTGAAAAAACCGACGAGATAGCCGACGAAGTCAAGCGTCCGCCTATACTACACAGCGATCACCGCATCAGTCAGCTATACATAGATTGGACACACAGAAGTCTGCAACACAGTGGAACCGAGATGACAATCAACGAGGTACGTCAACACTACTGGGTTGTCAAGCTGAGGCCCACAGCGAAGATGATGGTGACACGCTGTCTGCAGTGTCGCATTCGAAAGGCACACGCTCCTGTGCCCGCCACGGGCGACCATCCGAAGACTCGCCTGGCTCATCACCAGAGGCCATTTACGTACACTGGACTCGACTACTTTGGTCCACTGTCCGTCACCGTCGGTCGTCAGCACCAGAAGAGATACGTGGCCCTATTCACGTGTCTCACCACCAGGGCAGTACATCTCGAAATTGCTGCCAACCTCAGCGCAGACTCGGCAATTCTAGCTCTGCGCCGCTTCGCTGCGCGCCGGGGCTGCCCAACAGAAATATACTCCGACAACGGCACCAACATGCACGGCGCCGACAACGAGCTTCGAGACGCCTGCAGAGAAGAGGCTAGTCGTCGAGGCATCACATGGCGCTTCATAACTCCGTCCGCGCCATTCATGGGAGGCGCCTGGGAGCGCCTAGTCCGCTGCGTGAAGTCCGCATTGTACACCGTACTCACAGAGAAACACCCACACGAAGAGGTGTTGTCCACACTGTTGTGTGAGGCAGAGTATACGGTAAACAGCCGCCCGCTGACACATGTGTCAGTCGACAACGAAGACGACGAATCCATCACGCCGAACCACTTCCTACTCGGTGGTTCAGCCAGACTGCCAACACCCGGCCGGCGTGTTCACCGAGCAAGACGTCGACACCACGAAACACTGGCGGCGCTCACAAGCGCTCGCCGACCAGTTCTGGCGCCGCTGGGTGAGGGAGCACCTACCCGAGCTCCAACACCGGCGGGAGCGCCACCACCGTGGCCGTGGTCTGCAGGTGGGCAACCCTGTGCTCATCGCAGACAGCCAGCTGCCTCGCAACACGTGGCCGCGAGGCCGCATCACCGCAGTCTTCCCTTGGGCGGACCACAGGTCCGGATAGCTGAGGTGCGCATATCCGGCGGCACTCTTAAGCGTCCGGCGAAGAGGCTGATCCCGTCATCGAAATGGTCCAGAGCGTCGGAGCTACGGGCCGGAGCGACGGGCGTCGCGCCGGCGAGCTTCGAGGCAACAGTCGCCGGGGCGACGAGCGTCGCGCCGGCGAGATTCGAGGCAACAGTCACCGTGGCAACGGGCGACGCAGCTACAGTCGTCGCTCACCGGCGAGATGCAGCGCCGCGCCGACATCGCAACGAGTCGTCACTGCGCTGCACGGCGGGAGAAATGTTCGCGACGGAGCATTTTGCTTTATATAACTCGCATAAACAGCCTTATGTACTTATATTCGTAAGCTTATATGTTTTTTTTAAGTTAGGAGCTTATATACTTAAATAGTAATAGAAATGTTCGCGGAGACGCATTTAACATTGTGTAACTCGCATAGATAGTACCTATGTACCTATAGTCGTAGGCCTATGTACTGAACTTAGAAGCTTATGTACTTGCATAGTGATAGTTTGTAAGCTATGTAATCGATTTAAAATCGTATGTTTGTCGTTTTCCCCAAACACGTAAAAGATGTTCTGGGGAAAACATATTTTCAAAGAAAATTATAGTCAATAGGTAGGGCTACACATTTCCCTTACACATTCCCGATAGCACCCTGAGGGCGTGTTCTGATTGGCTGATGGAAATCAGCCTAATCGAAGGTATACACAAAATAGTCATTTCACATTCAATCATAGTAGGGTGGTTGAAGAAAACCACCATGTACACGCACCTTCAGTGCTAAGTTTTTAGGGCATCTAGGAATTTAGATCTTAAACCATAGGCACTGGAAAGCTGGCACTCAGCCCTATCCAGATATGTACACATCTTCATGGTCAGGCAAGGCATAAAGCCACAAAATAGATAAGAAGATAAACGTAGTTTTTTATCCTCTCCCGGGTTCCTGACCTATAGTACCTCCACCCTTGGAGGGGTGACTTGGTAAGTTGTGTAGCTGAATGGAGGGATGATGCACCTACCCGAATATAGATAGTTTCATAGCCCATGGGGCACAGTTTTCCGGGGAATCAAACCTAAATAGTAAGCAAGTTCAAAACTTGTGATATTTTCGATAGTTAAATGCAACAAGCCCACTAGTGGGCAGGGTTGAAGGGTTGGTTTCCACCCCGTTCGACGGGGAATTTTGGGGGATTTGAATAGAGGTGCGTCAACCCCTATCCAGACCTAGAATAGACCTAGATATAGCCAAAAATGTTCTAGAAGTAAAGTTAAAATTCGCAGTTAAAATAAACTGAAGCAGTTAGTGGTTTTTGGGCCTCGTTACGGTAAAGTAACCTCGTACCTTAGTAAATGGTAAAAAATAGCTAATTCGTAGTCACCGGCAGAAGAAACCCTAGAATCTATAAATAGAATCACAGTACTCGCGACTTTGCCCTTAAACCATTAGCTGCAGTGTTGTCAAATTCCTGCCTATTATTTAACCCTGGTAAGCATTCACCCTGCACCCCAATCTACCACGAAGACAGCAAGTACTTGGCAAGATAGAAGAACGTTGTACGTTAGGTGCGGAAGAGCCTTAGTTTCCGGTACAGGACGTCAGCGCGGCTGGACGCCGTCGGTCGGTCACAGTTCACTTCGGCGGAGAAGAAAAAGGATAGACCTACCCCATCACAACCCCGTACCAGTCGATCACGCCCGTCCGGTACAAAATCATCACGCAAAAACTAGTAGAAGCGAAGCAGTAATGAAAATTGTGACGCAGACGAAGTTGCGTGGGTCAACTAGTCCCTAATTAAATGCCGGCGCCGGTTACCTGCATGGACCGGTAGCGACCGGTGGCGGTATGGAGCGCTGGTAGGCTGCCAGGTTTATTTCTGTATACGGTCTAAAGTTAAGAGAGGAATAAAAAAATGATTAATTTAACTTTAGAACCGAACTATCATGGCATAATACCCCGTGAAATCTATTTTTATTGGTTTGGACAACATGTGTCTAGTGGTTGATTTTAGATATACAGGTGTCGGTTTTTGGTCAGTGGGTCGTCTTTTCAACCGGTTCGATTCCTGGCTAGGAAATTAGGAATACCAATTTTAAGAAAAACCAATATTGCAGTTTTAGTTTTCATAAAAATCTGGCTCGAGACTCCATTCAATGTTATTCCATACTACTCATTGTTCCGGATTTGGTCATCCAGACGCACTTTAAAACTTCATCCTGTACCTAGAGATTATCTTGCGTTTTGTGCGTCACATAACCCAGAAAGTAAAAAATATTTTAATTTTAAAATTCATTTTTTCATATGCAAAGTGAGGGTTTCGCGAATGACAAAATGGAAAGATTTTTCATTTAATAAGCACAATGAAAATGTAATTCCGAGGTCGCGTTGATCACAACTCACAAAATAGCCAAACAATATACTTCCACAGGTCAAAATCCAGATCTATTTCAGAACAGAGTATTTCAGAACAAGCACCAATTCAAAATACACCTAAAAAGTGTAAATATAAAGTCAGTTTTTGGTTAACAAAGGTTAAACGGACTTTACTAACTTGTTTTAAAGCTCAAAGTTTTTCAAGTGTAAACTTTAAATATTGTTTTGAACGTAAACGCATGAGTTGATTTAATGGGATTTCGTGTAAACTGACCTTATCTGTTGTTTGTAACGCCTTTGTTGAGTTTAATTGTTAACGAGGGTGTGAGGCGTTTGCAGTCTTGTTGGTTGTTTGCATAAATGTTTTTTTTTTATGTGAATATAGATCTGAGTTGGTCTGAAATATAGTTTTATTATTTTTTTACTCTTATCAATTACATTTTTAAATATATCTTAAAAAAATCATCATCTGCCTAGCCTTTTCCCAACTATATTGGGGTCGGCTTCCAGTCAAACCAGATTTAGCTGAATACCAGTATTTTTTTATTTTTTATTTTTTTATCCTAAAAAAATATATTAAAAAATCAAATTCAAAATTCAAATTCAAATTCAAAGCATTTTATTTCAAATAAACCATTCACAGGCACTTTTGAAACGTCAAGGTCGGTCAGTCAAAAACATGGAAGCTATTTGCACGTTCCAAAGCGTAGATCTCTATGGAGAAGAACGCGCAAGAAACTCCACGGACACTCTTTTAAATCATGTTCTGGTTTTACAAAATTTCAAGTTACATATACTTGTTGCTTCTGCATGTGAGGACAATGCAAAGGAAAAAAAAAAAGGCTTATTATAAGAATTTTAAATATAAAGATTAAAATAAGCCAATGGCAGTTAAGAGATGACCAGTCTCAACCGACGGCGCCTGTTCACGAACATGACGCGTGTATCGGCACCCTTCAGCTCAACCATTTCGAAGGGAACCGAATGATCAAACCCACGCGCCGCCATCAGCGAGACATTTGAGTGAGCATGACATGCTCTCAACCACCATGCTCGTTCATGTCCAACAAGTAAAACTATAACTACTCACATAAAATGTAAATGGTTTCATGGTACTCACATTTACAAAATTTGAAAAATATGCTTCTACTTTACACAAAACTATGGTTGTCAATGACCAAATAATGAAAAATAAATTAATAAAGAGAACGATTAAGATCTTACATCAAAAATAATAAATAAGTAATTAATATAATAATATAATTTGTATGTTTATAAGAATAAATAAACGAAATAATGTAAGAACCTCTAAAAGGAGCGAGCATCTCTTCCAAATATAAAAACATAGAAACCTAAAAAGTGGACCTAAGCAGCTGTGACTGTGGAGCAGGACCAGCATTTAGCCAAGCGTTTTTATCGAGGATATAATCTTCCAGTTTATAATACGCTTGTCTACATAGTGTGCGTTTTATGCATGCTTTAAATTTTCTCTCATTCAGTTCGAGAATATCAACTGGTATTTTATTATAAAATTTAATACAGTACCCCATAAAAGAAGTGTGTACTTTGGCCAATCTGAATCGGGGTTGATCTAATTTGTTCCTATTTCTAGTATTAAAATTATGCCTGTCACTAATCTTGCTAAAGAGATGAAGATTTTTCCGAACATACATAATATTTTCGTAAATGTATTGACAAGGTACCGTCATGATGTTGATATCCTTAAACAGTTCTCTTAGGGAATCACGCCGACGTAGATTGTAAATGGCTCTGATGGCTCTTTTCTGCAGGACAAATATAGACTCGATGTCTGCAGCACGTCCCCATAATAAGATACCGTAAGACATGATACTATGAAAGTAACTAAAATAGACCAGCCTCGCGGTATCTATATCGGTAAATTGACGGATTTTTCTGACAGCGTATGCTGCTGAACTTAGCCGTCCCGCAAGAGATGTTAAATGAGGACCCCATTGATCATATTTTTAAATACATTTAAAAATATGATTAATATAAAAGACTTTTATAAAAACCAGCATAGTGTCCTCGAACTCGTGCGTACAGGGTTGCTAACGAATTATGTTTTGCTTGTTTGTTTGTTTTGAAACTATGGACTTTCCATAAGTTTTCCTGTAAAGTAGGTGTTGTTAAAGAACGACTGAAATAAATACCAAAACTTTAGGGTCAGTATTTTTGGTTATAAGGTATAATATTCAAAATGATTTATTTTAAAACTATGAAATTCAGACAGAAAATTATACGAGTATAAGCAACATTATTTCTGATAAATTAGAAATGCAAACATCCAACCAATAAGTTGGTACTTTTGCTGCTGACAATACACGGTATATATAGATTAATAAATAAAATACCAAAAAAAAAACGTGTTTCATCCTCTTTGACCAGAAAACAACGGGTAATGGGGTACAATGAAAACTGAAAAGATGCAATCATAGAACGGGGATGTTCATTGTCAGATAATCGGCCTTTTCCGTGATTTTAGACTGTTGGGGGTAAGCAGTATGTGAAGTAATTTAGTTTGATTTTTCCTTATACCCGAAGCCCAATCTCGCAAAACATATTTTTTTTTTCAAAGAAAAGCCTTCAAAAAACTCTAATATGATCAGTTAAATCTTTAGTTCAAACTGGTTTCGGTTGGTTTGGAAGTCGTTGTTTGGGGTTTCTGATTTCAAACTCAGGTTTGAAACCAGAAACCCCAAACAACGACTTCCAAATTTAAATTATTTATTTGCAAAACATAGGTACAATAATAAGATCTTATTCTAATGTTAGGATCGCTATTTTTAACCTAATTAGAACACAAATGGATACATTAAATTATTATTCAAATTAAAACATTAAATAGCATTCAGTTCTTAAATAAACCGGACATTTGACTCAAACAAAGCAAAACGCCACTATTATTTACTTATGTTGTCTGAAAAAATATCGAAATTAATATAAAGTATCGGAAATCCGGAGTGGCGACCGCGTATCGGATGGCGTAGCGTTGAAAGGTCTCCCACAAGGTGGACCGATAACCTGGTGAGGGTTGCGGGTAGCCGATGGATGCGAGACGCACAGGACCGGTTGGTTTAGCAACACTTGAGGGTGGCCTAAGTCCAGCAGTGGACGTCTTTCGGTTGTGTGACCATTTTTGGTGCACAATCTTAACTTACAACATCAACGCGGAAGTGAGATTGTTTGTATGTTACATTTTCACTCCCAAATCGCTGGACCGGTTTGGGTGAATTTTGATAAAAACATACATGGGTCATTGGAGACGATAATTGACTGTTCCTTTTTTTGCGAAAATTTATATAAATTCAAACATACCACGGGTAAGAAAGTTAAATGTATTTTATCTTCTTATCTTAAAGCGACGAGATACGCCAGCGACCTTGAGGGAACAATACGCACACTCGTTTAACACCCGCGCGACCCAAAATTCAGAAGTTTTTGAGAATAATATAATGTAGATAATTAAATTGTCTTTAAGATAGTGTCAGTCGTTTTTATGTTCGTGTGACATAAATTTACAAATTAATTATGCTATGTTAAACGAATAAAACTCGACATTTTCATGTTTCAAATAGAAAAAAAAATAGTTTAATATAATACGCATAATTGTTTCAAAAAACTACGACAACCCGTCAAAACTAGATTCTCATTTTAAAATCAGCTACTCTCAGGTATCTCCGCCTTAGGAATCTTTATGAATATGTTCAACCGCCCTGAATTCAAATAACCTAGCAACGTAATTTAACAAAGCATTAGGTATCATCTGCCTAGCCTTTTCCCAACTATATTGGGGTCGGCTTCCAGTAAAGCCGGATTTAGCTGAATACTAGTATTTTACGAGGAGCGGCTGCCTGCCAGACTTCCACAACCCATTAACTGGGTAACACGGTACTTCATGGCAATGGCACTAGGTTGGTCTGTCCCATCCACAGACCAACCTAGGCAAGCGTTGCTTAACCTTGAAGATCGACCTAACAACGCATTATCGTCTAACGTAATTCAGGCTTATATGGCGCCATAACAATAAACAACATACTAGATGCTAATAGCAATGTTCTATGTTCGATCTAAAATTAATTAATTCGCCTGGATTCGAAAGGATTATCAACCGATGCGTTAGGCTTAAGGTTATCTAAATTATAATTTGGGGACTAATTTTTGGGACTAGTTTAGATGCCTAAAATTGAGTGTGAATTTAATTATAATGGCGCCGACGCAAGGACCTTTAGGTGTTTAATTAGCTGTCTAGTTTAATAATATTATCTATTAATTAGCTCTCTGCTTGATAGCTTAATGAATATAAATAAATTAGTGATAATCACTGAAGGGTGTGACAGATTTCTTTATAGTAAGAGAGCAGGATGGACTAAACTTTAGTGAACTCTCTCCGCGATCGAGAACCTTCGGTTTGCTTCATCACAGTTTGCAATTAAGATGCGGATTTAAACGCTTCTTAATACGGGAAGTACCTGAGTCTATCTCATCAGCCACAACAGGAAAACAAAAATCAGCATTTCACCTAAACGGTAACACTAATGTTGCCATTCACGAAAAAAAAAAACAAAACTAGGAGGGGAGATTACCATCCCGCAATCTTGCTCGGAGCAGACAATATTCCCGCCATAAAAAGCGGTTTAAAAGAAAAACTGTTAAGAGAATCAGCAAAATCCAAACGATAAACAGAAAAGAAACGTCTTAAAGATATTTATCGGTAAAATATTCGTCCCACAAACCACTAGCTCGGGGGGAAGCTCATGAAACCCGTAAAGTCGGGGATACACGGGCTGTGGTGCCTAGAATTGTGTATGATGCCTTAAAGCGAGGTTAGCGTTGCAGGATGGTAAATACTGTAGTGCATAGGCTATATTTTATACTAGGCTTAATTGAAATCTGTAGGTTTTTAATGGAATCTAGATTTTTAGTGTTCATTGCATTGCTGTAGCTATGAAGCTGTTATGAAAAGTATATTATTATAGTATATTATTAACAATTTCTTCGATTTAAGATTACCTATGCTATATCATCGTAATCTCGTCGACCACTTTAGCTTAACTCTGCAAAAACCTTCAAATAGTTTTTATGCAGGTATTTTACTTTGAAAAACATTATGAAACTTATTTTGTGTTTATACCCAAAATTAATCAATAATAATATTGTAAAGCTGAAGAGTTTATCTGTTTGCTTAAACGCGCTAATCTCAGGAACTTCTGGTCCGATTTGAAAAATTCTTTCAGTGCTAGAAAGCACATTTAATAAGGAAGACTATAGGCTATATATTATCACGCTAAGACCAATAGGAACGGAGCAGTAATGAAAATTGTGACGCAGACAAAGTTGCGCGTGTTAGCTAGTACCTTATAAGTTGTGCATTTATACCGATGCATGTTTTCTCTGTGGCTATAAAACATATGATTTATCTTTCTCTCTTAAACTTTTTCTAGAACACAATTTCTTACCTTTCTAGAAAACTTTTTGCAGACATTCCCAACAAAGTTCTCAACTTCACTCACAATTCCGATAGATAATCTCCACAAAACGAAAACTAAAACTCTTCCTAGATTTTCCTAGCCTTGTTGTTTTTCCTGTCGTGTATCCTAAGCTCAAAAGCGATACTATTGTTTCCCATAGCGTTCTGCCACCGCCGTGTTCCGAAAACTTTACATAATCAGATGGCATCGACAAACGCTTTTGAATAGCATTGAAAGGGTTGGGTATGACTCGCAGACGCAGTTTTGAATTTTTTGCCGTTTATGTACAGTTGTTTTCTTAAGATAGATTCTTGGGGATGAAGGTATGGTTAATTCTAGTTTTATTTTTTGTCAGATGTAACAATAATCGAAAAGTCATCTGCAAATAATACACATTTATGATAGTCAATAGTAGGTCAGTAAGTGGTTTATGTATAATAGAAACAATAAGTGTCCTAAAACACTACCATAGAGGACGATAAAATTATGAACTCTATAGCCAGATGAATACGAGTTTAATAAATTTTCATTTACTTTATTAATCATCATCTGCCTAGCCTTTTCCCAACTATATTGGGGTCGGCTTCCAGTCAAACTGGATTTAGCTGATTACCAGTATTTTACGCGGAGCGGCTACCTACCAGACCTCCACAACCCAGTAACTGGGTAACACGGTAATTCATGGTAAGACTGGAGTCAGATTAACTGGCTTCTGAATATCCGTAACGACTGCCAAAGATCTACAAATGACAGCTGGGACCAACGGCTTAACGTGCTTTCCGAGGCACGGAGGAAACTCGTTATGTTAAGATGGTCTCCCATCCACAACACCTTGGCAAGCGTTGCTTAACCTTCAAGATCGACCCGTGCGGCTGTTATTATTTAGCCACGAGCTCCTCCAAATGTTCCAATCTTTCATTAGCCACCTAAAATCAAGTTAAAATCCAATTTCAAACCAAAGACCAAGGTTCAATAACTTTAAATTCATGAAGCCATAAATTGACCAGTTAAGTGAACCTCGATCTACCTGCTTAGTGCTTAAGTTAGAGCTTAGAACTTATGAACGGAATACGATATGCAAAGCTTATGAATGCTACCAAGTTTCTGTTCAAGTTATTTCTAAGTTAGTTTGGGTTTTCAAGTGATGTATGATTAGTTCGCTTTATGTAAAGCTGTAAAAAAAGCTCGGTTTATGTAAGTTTTTTTTCTGTTAAATCGGGAAATTTATGATTGATAGGCAGGTTTTACGTCGAAGTTATCATAAAACAATATTTTCAGTATACTAATTCAATTAATCTGCATAGCGTTTTCAGCGGGGTTGGTTTGCAGTCTAAGAATCTGAAATTTGACTTTTATAACCCAAAACTGGGCAAAATTATATCATTTGGCAAGACAGGGTGTCAGATAAAATAAAAAAAATATAAATCTGACATCGGTCAACCCAGCAGCACGATATATCGATGATTTGAAGAAGGTGGCTGGCAGCGGATGGATGCGGACTGCTCAAGACCGGGATGTTTGACGCTCCTTGGAGACTTAAGTTTCAGCAGTGGACGGCAATTGGCTTTTATTATGATGATGATGAAAGGTCTACAACTTAACGGCAGCTGGGAACATCGGACTTCACGTGCTTTCTCAGGCAATTAGGAGTTTTCACAATGTATGGTCAATTGATCACCCATCCACGAACCGACCTCAGAAAGCGTTGCTTACCCCTAAAGATTAATCCGTGTGGCTGTCAAGCCTTAGCCACAAGCGAATATCAAGCGAGACTTTATAAATCCCGCGCAACTTCGTTTGCGTCACAATTTTCTTACTGCTCCGCTCGTATTAGTCTTAGCGTAATGATATATAGCTTATAGCCTTCCTCAATAAATGGGCTATCTAACACTGAAAGAATTCAAATCGGACCAGTAGTTCCTGAGATTAGCGCGTTCAAGTTAACAAACTAACAAACTCTTTAGCTTTATATATTAGTAATATAGATACATTGTTCCGTTGTTAACTGACTGAATGACTGACAGACAACGAACAGCTGAAAATACTGGTAGTAGGAAGCTGAAATTTTGCATGAAGCATCTCTAGAGGTACGGGAAAAAACGGCATGTACGCGTACGAAGTCGCGTGTTAAATAAACAAATAATTTGTTAACATCCCAAATCAATTTTCATCCGCAGATTTTATAATTGAAACGAGAAAAGGTTGTGAATACGATACAGAACACAGTTTGTTTGCCATCATTATTGAACTGAAATCATTTTCAACCCTTTTTTGTAACTTTCATCAAAGCCCTAATAGGATCCTTTAAAGCTGCGTTTCTACCAGAGGTGAGCGAGTTTGCGTTGCGAGGGATGTGTTTGCTATGACTTAATAGAATGGCTAGCGCTGAGCGAGGCTAGGTAAATGGTGCGATTCTAACGACTACTCACAATTCCAATGACTACTCAGTCTAAGTAGAAATAACCTCAGAACACTAATAGGGACAATTACGGGCGAGCCGGGGCTGCCTTCAAGCGGCTTCTGCCCAATCTAGGGGGTCCAAATACCTCCTGCCGGAGGCTTTACGCAGGGGTTGTGCGGTCCATGGCCCTTTATGGGGCGCCAGTGTGGGCGCCTACTTTGAGGAAGCGACCTGCCCGTTACCTCAATGCGTCTCAGAGGGTCATGGCTATCCGGCTGGCCCAGGGATACCGAACGGTCTCTGGCGAGGCGGCGAGCCTCCTTGCCGGACTTCCGCCATGGGATCTGGAAGCGAGAGCCCTCGCGCACATTTACAAGTGGCGCGTGGAGGCGCAACGCCGGGGCGAGACTCCTCTGCCGCGGCAAATCGCAGCAAGGCGGATGGAGCTCCGGCAGGATCTCATTGCGGTATGGAGACAGCGACTGTCGCAACCCAGCGCTGGGCACGCCACAATCCAGGCGATAAGTCCCCTCTTTGAGGAGTGGCTGGAGCGGCGCCACGGCGTCCTCACCTTCCGCCTGACGCAGGTACTCACCGGACACGGTTGTTTCGGGAGATACCTGTTTCGGATTCGGCGGGAGGACACGCCTGGGTGTCAACACTGTGATGGTCACCCGGAGGACACGGTGGAGCATACGGTGGAGGTCTGTTCTGCTTGGGCGGAGCACCGCCGGGTCCTCGTTGAGGCGATCGGCGGCGGCGACCTCTCGCGACCGGCCTTGGTTCAATCTATGGTCCGGAGCGAGGAGGCATGGGAAGCGGTCACCTCCTTCTGCGAAGCAGTGATGCTAGCAAAGGAGGAGGCCGAACGTGTCAGAGAGAGGGAAACCTCACGTCCCAGTCGCCGCAACAGAAGGAGACGCCCCAGGCGTCGGGAGTCGCAGGACGATTTCCGGCCGCCGTAGGCGCGGGCCTGCGGTCGGCGAGCAGTGGGTGGCTCGCCGTCTGATCAGAACTAGGCCCGGGTCGGCGGCGCGCTGCGATCCCAGCGCGCCTCAAATAGATGTCAGCGTGGATGACGGGGCCCGCTAGGGCAGGTGCCTGCTGGGGCTGCGGAATCTGTTCGAAAGGGGTGCCGTAGCCTTGGAACACAAAGGGCATCAGGAGGAACACGGATGGGTTTTAGTCAGTAAGAGTCTGACACTCCCTCTTGCTTTACCCAGAGCGGGAGGAGTCATTTGATGATTTCCCATCCTTAAAAAAAAAAAGGGACAATTACGTGTCATTGATCCCTAAACAAAAATCTCTTTAAAATCGGCGCCACGGACAGCCCACTCTGCAGGGGCTGCTTTGACACCGAAGAATCAGCCGCCCACGTCATCCTGAAATGCGAGGCCGTGGCTACCCAACGTCAACAAATCATCGGAACGGTGAGGTCACTCGGCGAAGCCTGTGAAGCTCCCAGGAAACTTC
The DNA here is from genome assembly GCA_950371165.1 of Lacanobia oleracea. Classification (NCBI taxonomy): domain Eukaryota; kingdom Metazoa; phylum Arthropoda; class Insecta; order Lepidoptera; family Noctuidae; genus Lacanobia; species Lacanobia oleracea. The sequence goes on along the minus strand of OX493406.1, from coordinate 5,128,785 downwards.
TATGCTTCTGGGTGGAGCAAGGCTGGCTAACTTAGCCAGGACTCCTACGCACAACAGACCAAATGAGAGTCTAAGTGCGGAAAATGGAGTCCCTAATCTATCTAAATATAGTTCTTAATAAACACATCCCTTTTTTGAGGAGCTCGTGGCTAGATAATAACAGTTGCAGGGGTCGATCTTCAAGATTAAGCAATGCTTCCGTCTGTGGATTGGTGACCATCTTAACATAGCGAGTTTCCTCCGTGCCTCGGAAAGCACGTTAAGCCGTTGGTCCCGGCTGTCATTTGTAGATCTTTGGCAGTTGTTACAGATAGTCAGAAGTCAGTAAATATGACTCTTGTCTTGCCGTGAAGTACCACGTCACCCAGTTAATGGGTTGTGGAGGTCTGGTAGGCAGCCGCTCCACGTAAAATACTGGTATTCATTTAAATCTAGCTTGACTGGAAGCCGACCCCAATATAGATGGGAAAAGGCTAGGCAGATCAATAAACACAAGCATCCCTCGCTTCACATCCTCGCACATCTGTGGTAGAAACGCAGCCTAATGTGTATTGGCTTTTCAGAAACGCTAATTGATCGGTGGTTTAGAAAAATAATTTGATTGATTTGGGGCACTTGTGTTGAAATAATAACCTCGGCAAGGGTGAAATTCGAGGTTAACGAGGTCAGGAATAAAATATCTTGTGACATATTAGGATTAAATGAAAGAAAACTTAGACGGACGGACGTCAGATAGATTTTCAAAAAATATTGCATTCTTATATTCTGAAGGGTTTGTTTGTTTGTTTTCTTGAACGCGCTAATCTCAAGAACTACTGCTCCAATTTGAAAAATTCTTTCAGTGTTAGTTAGCCCATTTATCGAGGAAGGCTATAGGCTATATCATCACGCTAAGACCAATAGAAGCGGAGCAGTAATGAAAGTTGCGCGGGTCAACTAGTTGGGTAATAAAATACAAGGGGCAAGACTGGTGGCTTATTTTCAGGCTTCTCTTTGACAAAACTGTTTAAATGACAACTGGAACCAATAAAAAAGCTTGACGTGCTTTCCGAAGCACGGAGGAAACTCGGTATGTTAAGACAGTCACCCATCCACGCCTCGACCTCGGCAAGGGTTGCTTAAACTCATTAACTTTCCCATGTGGCTGTTAATATTTAGCCCCGAGCTCCTGAATGAGTACCACCAGACTCCTATGCCATTATCATCACTACACGCTTGTTCGTATTGTCTTGAATCCTTACATCAATTAAGTGACTTCAGTCTTAGAATCTTACACAACTGCCATCAATTTATGTCAATGATTGCAAATGACCGTCTTGTTTTATTCAGCCTTGTTCCCTATCCCTTTTCCACAGCCCTGTTTCAATAGGAGTGAGGTAGATGGCACTATTTCTCACCCCCATGTATGGAGTGTGTACGTCTACGGTTTCCTCCAATTATGGCGATTTACGAGCATAGAGAATTGTTCCGTGGTTTAGGTTTTGGGTGTAGAATTACTAGAAGAGACAGTGTCTGGCCTTGTTTATATTTTTCGAATATAATTGAATGATATGCTTATTAGGTAGTACAGTATCAGGGGTTCCTTACTCTAAATTGAATGACATGAGATCGAAAAATATCGAAAAACGAGAATCGATCTTATAGTTTTTGAGATTTTGATGCATCGGGGTAGTGAACAATCGCGCTCATAATTTATCGCGCAAACGTTTTCGAGCAATTATTATTCGATCTCACTTCATTCGATGTCGAGTAGGTAACCCAACAAATATCCAAAAAACTTGAGTAGATTTCAAAATAACAAAAATATTTTAGCGATGTTAGGAGCTGCGAAGAAACCTGCTTCTTACTTATGTACTCCTTTTTATTGTTAACGTGCATACATAAGGCCCTACATGCACGCCGATTGTGAACTCACCCACCTGGTTTTTCTGTAGAACATCGTTAATAAAGTATGTTCTTATGTCCTTCTATGGTACACGTCCCGGCCTTTCATCTCACATCGGCCTTGTTAGACGCCTCAAATTTATCCTAGCACCTTCTAGTGGATGTGGATCTTCGTTGAATGCCACCACCAGGTACAAATTAAGGGCGTCGTGGTGTACAGCTTTATTTATTTACTTTAATTTAAGGATACGATACCATAACGACCCCACTTGGGTTTTAAAAGGTCTTACCGAGGTTTATGGGACGTGCATAAGTGGTGAGGTGTTTGCTTATAAATTGTCGATAAGTGAGAGGTTATACGGCTTGAAGAGATTTAATTTCTCTGGCTATTATTCTAAAAAATAATGACGATTCCTATTTAAAAGTAAATTTGTAATCTTACAGTACTTTTTCCAACTACAAAGAAATTGATATCCCACTATTAACCCGACGGCAGTCAGACAGGACCGGGAAGAGACGTGCTTTCACACTATTCTAAACTCAAAGCTGTCTAAGAAATTCTGAATGGAAAAAACCAGTAACGCTTTTTCCCCGATCTGGGAATCGAACTCAAGAACCGACGTTCGGCAGCCACTCTCGCGACCAACGAGACCAACGAGGCATGATATTATTTAATCTATGTACTAATATATTGTTTGAAGAATTTGTGTTTGCTTAAACGCACAATTCTCAGGAACTACTAGTCCGATTTGAAAAATGATTTCAGTGTTAGATAGTCCATTTCTCGAGGAAGACTATAGGTCATTTATCATCACGCTACAACTAATAGGAGCGGAACAGACGAAGTTGCGCGGGTCAACTAGTACTATATGATAGGAATGATAATAAAGCGCCTTGTAGTTATAAAATGTCATCAATATTGATACAGTGGCCTTAGTGCGAGTTTCTGTACGTTTTCGACTGCGGTAGCGTAAACTTCAATTAGCATTGAAACTGAATAAGCGCCGTCTCACTGGTGAAAATAACGGAAAACCGTTTTTAACCGAATTCAAAAGAAGAAGGAGGTTCTCAATACGGTTGTTTTCCATACGCGAACGGTTACGATAACGCGATCAAGTACGTTAAAAAAAAACTTTTTTACAAAAAAATACAACCGACTTCCAAAACAAAACACTACAAAGTATAAAATAACTTTAATTTCGGAAGTCGGTTTTTTTACATTTTTTAGTAGTAACTGCGAACCCATTTACAGCGTACCTGCCGGCGTGATGTTATGTTATTATCATTCATCATATCAGCCAATATTTGTCCACTGCTGAACGTAAGCCTCCCCCAAAGAGCGCCAACCATCCCGGTCCCGAGCAGTCTGCATCCATCCGCTGCCAGCCACCTTCTTTAAATCATCGATCCATCGTGCCGCAGGGTGACCCACACTACATTTGCCCATACGCAGTCTCCATTCTAACACATGTCTGCACGATCAACCGTCTGTCCGTCTGCAGACATGGCCGGCCCACTTCCACTTCGGCATGCTGATTCTATGCGCAATGTCGGTGACAATGTCATCGACATTGCGCATAGAATCGAAATCATTCGCCACGGCGAATAACTTCATTGCAAATTCTATCCTATCAACGTTATGTACGTAAACAATAAACAGACATGCGATTTCAGCAATCCCGATTAATTTGTTATCATTTACTGAAGAGTTCCGTTGTAGGCAACGGTTTCTCCGAAGTTCACCAAATTAAAATGAAACCAGTCCGGGCAAATACTCTTCCAAACAAAAAAGAATCATCAAAATCGGTTGACAATTGGCAAAAGTACCGCTGAACGAACGTTTTTTATGGGACCCCATCATCCGATTCTAACTTATTACCTTTCATCATCAGCTCAGCAATATGTAATTATTATCTCATGGATAATAATTACCAGGTACAAGTATCTGAATCGCGTTAGATAGTTTTTGAAAAACATTGTATGTGCCTATAAAATTTTAGGGTTACCCTCATTTTCATGGGATCCCATAATCAGATTCACCACCTCAGGAGTCTATATTCCTGAGGTGGTCCCATTGACACCAAGCTATGCTATTCTTTCGAATAAAAAAAATAAATAAAAATAATATCGGTCCACAATTGGCGGAGAAATCGTTGATATCGGCTCCTCCTTTTTGAAGAAGTCAGTTAAAAACTCGCACTAAGCCCTCTGACCACAATATACTTGATGTTACATATCCAGCGATTCTCCTAAATCAGGCGCCTTACTGCAAGTTTCTAAACGTACGCAATCGCGTCAACGTAATCGTTCACTAGTGACAATTTGTTTAGAAAAGAGGTTTTCCGTTACTGATACCAGACGGTGCTTATCGAGTTACAACAAAAAATTATGTTAGTTTAAAAAACTCGTCCAAGGCTACAGCATCAGTTTTGCATGAATTTCGATTTCCAGATTGCTCTGATGCCTGAGGTTATGTACTAAGATAGAATTCGCGGCGGGAAAAGATTTCTGCTAGCCACTTCATTTTCTAGTCTAGCTTTAGCGTGCGACTTTGCGCTTGTGGAGAACAAAGTTGGGTTACGTTGGAAGCACCACCAATCTTGGTAAAATTCTCGATGGAATTTAAAATGTAAATGTAATTGTACCGTCAAATCACTTTAACATTGGTTTTTTAGATTTTTTTTTTATTTTTTTAATTCAGTAAAGTTGGAAACGGTAAATACTGCAAACAAAATTAAAACAACGTATGAAAATCTCCTTCAAAATGCCTTCAAATTTTTGTTTCAATTCACACCGTATTGTAGGTGTGAATTGTTTTGTATATTATATAATTTTGTTACGAGTCAGTGCTGAAAATATGGTCCTAAGTTTTACTTACCATTTTTGAGCCTCCTTGGTAGACATGAGATTGTACCTTTAACATTATATTTTACTGCTTATAAAGTTTTTAGTCTTAACTTTGTTTCTCAGAGTCAAAATTTTAAAAACACCAAGGACCGAATTATCAATCAACATCTTCTAATACATAAAAATCTCGTGTCACGGTGTTTGCTATCGATCTTTTCCGAAACGGCTAGACTGATTTTCATGAATTTTTTTGTAAACATTTGGTAGGTCTGAGAATACAATTTTTTAAATTTTTCGCAGGTCAGCTAGAATTACATTAAACCGTTACTGAGTGACTGGCAGAAAACGCACAGCTGAAACTGCTGGTCGTAGAAATTTCAAATTTGGCATGTAGGTCCTTGAGGAGTGTAGGGGACAACTGAAAGAGAATTTCCCAAAATTCCTACGGGAACGGTAAAAACGAGATACGCGCATATGAAGTCGCGAGCAAAAGCTAGTAGTAAATAACACTGGTCTGCAAAAAAACAAAAAACCCTCCTTTTTACTATTTTTTTATTTTTAAATTCGTCACGAAACTCAATTATAAAATATAAAACGAGAAAACATACTACGTGAAATGATATACACAATATGTAAATACATTGTTTTATGATTTTTTTTATGTTTTTAGTGTGAATTTATGTCCTAATTATTAAAACAATGATTGATTTTTCGAACAAAAAATTTTTTCTTTAAAAATTCCCTTACAAAAAATATTTACGTATTTAGTATCACATCTATAATAATCTTGCACAATAATAAGAAGGAGCACATTTTTTTTGCAGGTAGCTTTTACAAATGAAAAAAATAATAAAAATGATTTCTTTAAACAAAATATTTATCAATAAAGACTTTGTTAAAGCAAGAATTTCCTAGTATAGCTCAGACGAAGTGACCCACATAAGACTGGCGTTTTCTATAAGCAAATATTGCCAACAGGCATCCCTGCACTCTGAGATATTGAAGTCCTACCTACTTGGATGACGTACGAGAGGCTTTTATTCATATACTAGTAGCAAGTTCGTTTGCGTCACAATTTTTACTACTGCTCCGCTCCTATTGGCCTTAGTGTGATGATATATTATTATAGCCTATAGCCTTCCTCTCGATAAATGAGCTATCTAACACTGAAAGAATTTTTCAAATCGGACCAGTAGTTCCTGAGATTAGCGCGTTCAAGTAAACAAACAAACAAACTCTTCAGCTTTATATATTAGTATAAGATTGTTTGTCTCTAAGGCACCACCCACGTCATAACATGGAACGATGTGACACGATTAAAAAAAAATATTTTGGAAACACATAAATCATAATAAAATAATAATAATTACAATTATGATTAGATAATAATTATAATTATGAACTGTTATCGTAAGAACAGCTTTACACGGGTTTGTATGTCAAGAGTGAATATTACTTTTAACCGTGCTCCATCTTCGACCATCATTGGTTATCTCTTAAACGCGAGCCTTTCAATAATTATAAGATATTGATTGTCTATAAAATCAGTTTACGGACGATAATTTAACGGGATAACATCATAAGAAAACAATTGGATTCTTAACAAACAAGCCGAACGCTTAGGCCGATCGTGCCTCTCTATCGCTTGATCCGCGCTCTCGCTTGCACGCTTGGCTCAGGTGAAACGTGTCACTTTTTCATGCGTGCAGCAGGCGTTTATCGATTTATAAAACGTTATCACGTTAAAAAACGTTTTGGAGTACTTTCATTGTGAGTAGAGCTATGGAATTTTTCTACCAGAGTCTGTGTTTCCTGATAGCAAGTTGTTACCTGGGGGTAACAACTTTAAGTCAACAAATTCTTCAGCTTTATATTATTTGTCTTGATAAGAAGCCAGTAGTGTAGAACAAAGTGCAGTTGTGTAGCTTCAACATAAGAGACGAAACTCTAGGACTCAGCAGTACCTATGCTCTTAAGTGCTTGCAGACAAAATTTCATTACATTTAAACTTGAAGAATTTTACTAACACAGAGTGCCTACAACGCGAAACGTAGTGCTTGGAATATTTGGCTTGCCGATGGAAATGTGAATTTTTGGCTTTAGCATGTTTGTTAGTGGCAAATCAGATTATTTATAAATAGTTGACCCAAGCAACTTCGTCTTCGTCACAATTTTCATTACTGATCCGCTCCTATTGGTCTTAGCGTGATGATAGTCTATAGCGTTCCTCGATAAATGGGCTATCTAACACAGACATATTTTTTCAAATCGGACCAGTAGTTCCTGAGATTAGCGCGTTCAAGTAAACAAAGAAACAAACTTTTCAGTGTTATATATTAGTATAAATATAGAAGTATAGATTAAGGTGGAAGCGCCAGGGTAGCCCGCGAAATTCTAATAATTTTATGTTTTTTGCAATTTGTCGGTCAGTGTGAAGCTGTATGTTGAACAAAATACGATTCGCAGCCGTAACGCGTATTTATCTAAAGATTATAACCATTTTAATCGTCAATATAACCCTCAAATTCATAAAGCTCTACTGAATGGTTATTTCATGAAAAAGTCGGGTAGGCTCGCTCCATGGTATATATATATTTGATTTAAAATATATTTGAATTTCGCGGGTTTCCCTGGCGCTTCCACCTTAAGTTAATTTGTCTTTCGAATTAAAATAAAATACGTAGATAAATTACTGGTATTCAGCTCAATCCGGTTTTACTGAAAGCCGACCCCTGTATAATTCATTTTACTTTTTTTACCTTACAAAGAATAGCTGAAAAGTAACGTCAAGAGTGAATAGGTTACTTCTAGGCAGCAGTGCTACATCTTCGACCACATCATCGCTTACCAACAGGTGAGATAGTGGTCAAAAGCGTGCCTATAAATAGAAAAAAAAAACAATTCGAACAGTAACTATAGCTTTTGACTTTTTAAAAGTGCCCTTGTAGGCACGCTGGTCTACAAATAAACTACTCAAGATTTTCTTAAAACAAACCCCAGGTAGTTACTAGCTATATTATATTATATGGAACCAGAGAAAAGGAAATATAGATTTTCGCTCTACTTAGCTTTTTTTTTAGATGTGTTTGCTCTTGACTCTAAGTCTAGGTCAGAGATGACAGAGACAAAGTCGTATGGAGCGAGCTTACCCAGAAGGAGCCTGTTCACTGTAACTTTACGCATACTAAAAATATTCCCAAAGATTTTTTTGCGTGTCGGTAGGATATTTAGTTTTGTCATCATCATCTGCCTAGCCTTTTCCCAACTATATTGGGCGGAGCGGCTGCCTACCAGACCTCCACAACCCATTAACTGGGTAACACGGTACTTCATGGCAAGACTGGAGTCAGATTAACTGGCTTCTGAATATCCGTAACGACTGCCAAAGATCTACATACAACAGCCAGGACCAACGGCTTAACGTGCTTTCCGAGGCACGGAGGAAACTCGGTATGTTAAGATGGTCACCATCCACAGACCAACCTTGGCAAGCGCTGCTAAACCTTGAAGATCGACCCGTGCGGCTGTTACAATCTAGCCACGAGCTCCTCAAAAAAAACGTTGTTTAGTTTTGTCACAAGCGTTAATAACAGCTTCATAATACAATTTCAACAACTTTAAACTCATCATTTATGCCAAACGCATGATAGCGTGATATGGAAACGATTTGCACTACAGCAACTGACAAAATTGCTCTGATGTGATTTACTGTTTAAACATAGATTAAGTTTGTAATAACTGGAATTCAGATGGGCAGAACCTGCAACAACAACCACTGAATTTATTTACTTGGGTTGGTTGCGTATGCAACCACAGTTTTATGACTTCTGAAGATGTCGATGCGACAAAGATGTGACAGTTTTTTTTTACTGTTGATAGGTACGCGTTTGACCACTATCTCACCTGATGGTAAGTGATGCTGAGGTCGAAGATGGAGCACGCTTGCCTAAAAGTTACCTTTTAATTCTTGGCTTAAAGTCTCCCAGGTTCAGCGTTTCAGGAAGCACAGAAGACGGCATTACAACCCATTGCTGTACGTAATTATCCGTATAACAATTTCTATGAAAACGCTTAGTCGCATCGCATCTTTTGCAATGAACCTGTTTGAATTATATTTATGTATTTTCCAGACAAGTGTTGGTATTTATTTTCCAAAAATAATTTATTATGATAATAGTAATCTTCATTCATTAACGTCCAAGTCAATCTACTTTCTACACGCACTAAATTGCCACTAATTTTAACCCTAGCCAACCACGTCGTAAAGCCGCTAAAATGTAGCAAAGTGTCCAAGCACACTACATCACTAATTGATACTAAAACAAAAAATATTGAAGATTGAATCGTTACATGTCCAGGTTTTCCTTTTCCAAAAATAATTCTTGTCAAAAATAAGTACGTAAAATGTAGATATACATTTACGATACAAGTCTATCTACTCTGTATTTATGCAGTAAAATTTAACCCTAGCCAACCACGTCCCACTCCAAATCTTCGCGCCATTTGCCAGTAAAGCCGCTAAAATGTAGCTAAGTGTCCGAGCACACTACATCACTAATTGATACTAAAACTTACATGGCACGATGGTAACGACATTTTAGCCCCGTTAATGCACTTGCTGAGCAAATAGCCTGGACCTATTTAGTAATTAATGGGTAGCTCGAGCCAAAAATAAAGGGGATTGCCTTTTGCACTTCGCTGGTTTAAGTGGACTTTGGAAAAGGTGTCGATTAGTGCAGTCAAAGTCAAATAAATTGTTTCAAATTACAAACACTTTTATTTAGGTTGCGAAGTGTTTGACTTTTCAATTGGAAATAATGATCATTGGTTTATTAATGCAGCAAATGAAGATAAAACTTTTGCCGTTCAGACTATTAGTTCTATGTGTTACATTGTCAGTCAGAAAAAATATCACCAAACATGAAATTCCGAACTTTCAAATTTATATTATTAGTAGAATAAGGCTGCTTTTCCACCAGAGATTTGCTATGCAACGTTGCTATGGGTGCGTTTGATATCCACCAATCATATTCATTGGTTCACATAGCATAGTACTGGTGAAAACTGATTTAACTAAGCTACGTTTTTTATATGGAAGGATGCGTGCTATGGATGCGAGCTATGGATGCGTGCTATGGATGCGAGCTATGGATGAGAGCTATGGATGCGAGGTATGGATGCAAGCTATGGATGCGAGCTATGAATGCGAGCTGTGGATGCGAGCTATGGATGCGAGCTATGGATGCGAGCTATGGATGCGAGCTATGGATGCGAGGTATGGATGAGAGCTATGGATGCGAGGTATGGATGCAAGCTATGGATGCGAGCTATGAATGCGAGCTATGGATGCGAGCTATGGATGCGAGCTATAGATGCGAGCTATGGATGCGAGCTATGGATGCGAGCTATGGATACGAGCTATGGATGCGTGCTTTGGATGGTCGCGAGTTGTGTAACTATGTGCAGTGCAGTGGATGCCTTCCCTATTGTCGATACGTCACATAGCTCGAGCTGCGCATCTTCCTCGCACAGCTCTTGTGCGGCGGCGCAACTTCAAAGCACACTTACTTGCTCCGCTACAAGCTTAAATAGTTTATTGTTGGTTATTTTAATGATTTTAAAACTAAATTTCACTTCCTTTTATTATCGCCTAAATTGTGTGATTCCGTGTGTGCCAAATAAATTAGTTTTCTTTCTTTCTTTTTTCTTCAGTGGAAATGGTCAAATAGTTTCAGAGCTTATCTTTTGCATTTTCGCAGCATAGTTGCACATCACATCTCTGATGGAAAGGCACCCTAAGCCTAGTAACTAATGGAGAAGTTTGTGAGGACGGATGGAGAGATTTTTGTTACTCTTTTTTGCAAAAATTTGGCACACATAGGGATACTTGATAATTTGGATTAACTCTTAGAACTCACAAACTTATGCCAGTGCCTTCCGCCGTGTGAATTTCGGAAATTGTCCCAAGAGAACATTGCCCCCTCCCCTCCCACGGGATAAAAAGTAACCTATGAGTAATTCCAAACTAAAATCTACCTCCGTGCCAAATATCAGAATTCGTTCAGCCGTTCCGACGAGATTGAGTAACAAACATCCATCCGTTCATCCAAACTGGCATTTATAATATTATAATTACAAGACAAGACAAAATACGATTTTATTTGTAGAAACATGAGTATACGAGTACGTAAAAGGAATGCAGGTTGTTCATAAACAAAAAAAACTGTCATGTTCGGCCGTTGTGGCATACAAAATATAGGTAAAAAGTCAAATGCCAGGACCGGTCGTTGTGGCGACGCTTGGGGAAGGCCTATGTCCAGCAGTGGACGTCTTTCGGCTGATATGATGATGATGATGAATAAGGATTAGGATAACAGGTATCTAAAGTACACACAGATGGAGTCGTAAAGGACGCTGATTTTTTTTTTACCCGTACTAATAATAAAGAAGCCTCTTTATTTTCCTTACTTACAGAGTTTTAAACGAAATATTCTTTTTAAATGGCTTGTGTTTAAACACCGCCCAAAAAAGTACCTATTTTACTACCAAAAAAGTTCTAAACGATTACCAAAACAGATAAATGGTCACCAAATAATATTCGAGAAGTAGCGCTCGCCGGCCGCTACCGCGGCACCGCTCGCTTCGCTCGCTCGGCTCGCGCGCGTTTGGTCACAATTCTAACCTAACCTAACCTATTTTATCCAGTTTGTAACCCCAAACCTACATTTTATGGCAATCACAGTTGAGTTGGATAGAATTTGGTGACCATTGATCCATTTTGGTGCCTAGGCTTAGAGTCTTAAAAATATTATTTTTGGCCTTTTTAAATTATACTAAGATTATACAATTAATGTATTATGTACAGTTAAGGCCCCTGAAGAGTATAGGCCTCCTCCAACAGTTTCCAGATTTTTCTTGTTTTAGCTATTTTACCAATAGGCAAAAACGAAGCCATCGAAACAAAACGTCCTATCTCCAGAATCATGACAACTCTATGCGCGATCACAGTTCATTGGCAATTTGGGCATATAAATCAAATTTAGCTGAACTGACTACCATGATGCGGTGTAATGCAACCGATAGAATTATCGATGATAATGCTATATCATGGGCTGCTGAATGTTGGCTGTTTCAACTGAATTTAGGAGGTAATCATTTTAGATAGATAGATAGATGAAGGTCTGGTAGGCAGCCGCTCCACGTAAAACACTGGTATTCAGCTGAATCCAGTTTGACTGGAAGCCGACCCCAATATAGTTGGAAAAAAGGCTAGGCAGATGATGAGATAGATAAAATGTTGTAAACGAAAACAGATTAAACGAAATGGTAAATATAAACCCACGTTTGTAATTGAAAATCTGGTTGAGGTATTGGTTAGACCCTGTCATGTCTGGAAAAGCACGCAAGATTGTGGGCCCGGCAGTCAATATTTTGTAAGATCATCATCTGCCTAGCCTTTTCCCAATTATACTAGGTTCGGCTCCCAGTCAAACCGGATTCAGCTGAATACCAGTATTTTACGTGGAGCGGCTGCCTACCAGACCTCCACAACCCATCAACTGGGTAATACGGCAGTTTTTGGCAACACTGGTGTCAGATTTACCAGACTGTGACATTCCGTAATGACAGTCAAAGATCTATACTACTCTGTCAAGAAAGTACCGGGAAAAGATCAATAATACACAAAATGTCTGTTATTCATCCAAATTTATTTTATCACCTTCAAAGTATGCTCCTTCAGAAACGATACACTTGCGCCAACGAATAATCCATTCATCAAAACATTTTTTAAACGCTGCTTCCGGTATTGAGTTCAGTTCCCGCCGCGAATTCTCCTTTATGTCTTCTATCGATAGAAAACGGGTGCCACGAAGTGGTAATTTGAGTTTAGGAAAAAGAAAAAAGTCAGCAGGAGCCATATCTGGTGAATATGGTGGTTGCTGGATGGTATTTGTTGAGTGTTTGGTTAAAAATTCGTTCACAATGATAGCCTTGTGCGAAGGCGCATTGTCGTGGTGCAAAATACAAGAATTTTCTTTCCACAAATCTGGCCTTTTTCGTCGAATTTGCTCTCTTAAACGCCGCATAACGCTCAAATAATATTCTTTATTTACCGCTAGACCTTCCGGTAAGAATTCAGAGTGCAAAACACCGCGATAGTCAAAGAAAACAGTCAACATGACTTTGACTTTTGATCGACTTTGGCGTGGTTTTTTCGGTTTCGGTTCAGTTGGAAGGCGCCACTCCGAAGCTTGTTGACTAGTTTGCATGTCAAACTCGTAAACCCACGTCTTGTCACCAGTAACAATGCGTTTCATGAATGTTGGGTCCGAACTGACTCGTTCTAGCATGTCCTCAGCGACTTTCATGCGATTGAGTTTTTGGAGAAAATTCAGATCTTTTGGAACTAGCCGAGCAGCAACATGTTTCATACCCAAATGATTAGTTAAAATGGTACGGATCGACTCGTGAGATACAAAAAGTTCGGCGGCTATCTCTCTCAGAGTTAAATGGGGATTTTCAGTCACTATTTCCTTCACTTTTGCGATGTTAACTTCAGTTGCAGACGTTGACGGCCTACCAGAGCGAGGCAAATCTTTCATCACATCTCGACCGCTTTTGAACGCTTTGAACCACTCATAAGCACGAGTTTTTGATAAAATCGATTCACCGTAAGCCTTCTGTAACATTTTCAGTGACTCCGAACACGAAATTCCATTGGCGATGCAAAATTTAAGACAAACTCTTTGTTCGATATTTTTGTCCATTATGAAATTCGCAATACACACTATATATGATATTACTAAAACCAGCACTGTATTTAATATAAATAACAGATGCAACTCAAACTCCGTGCCAAAATGGAAAACAGTTGTGCCAATCTAACAACTACAAAAAAACAAAAATTTGGTTTTGGAACCATAAACAAATCATCCATTCCCGATACTTTTTTGACTGAATGTAAATGACTGCCGGGACTAACGGCTTAACGTACTTTCCGAGGCACGGAGGAAACTTGGTATGTTAAGATGGTCCCTCTTTCACAGACCAACCTTGGTAAGCGTTGGTTAACCTTGAAGACCGACCCGTGCGTCTGTGATTATCTAGCCACGAGCTCCTCAATATTTTAAAAGATCTAACCTGTATAATACTGCCTATTTGCCCGTCCCAACCCAATAACTGGGTTACACGATACCCAGATACTGAGTTGGGAAGACTGGCGTCAGATGGAACTATCCGTAAGGACTAAAAAAGATTAAAAAATTAATTACTCCTGAGATCAACATTGCCTCGGACCTTGATGCCTCGGACAGCCATATACCTAATCGTGCTGTTCGAGGCACGGTGGAATCTCGGTGTGTTTAGATGGTCACCCATCAAAGGACCGATCTACCTCGGTGTCGCTTAAACTTGAAGATCGACCCGTGTAGCTGTGATTATTTAGCCACGAGCTCCTCTCAATTTTTAATAAAACCTTCTTAATCCCCAAAGCCATATTTCATACACAAAAAGCTTTAATTAATCAACAATTTCACTCAATTTATCTACGTAAAGCACCAAAAATAGTGTCTGTAGTAAAAAGTGCCATAATTTGTGAAACAAACTGCAGTGCGCGCGAAATGATTTATAGTCGGAAGCAAGTTATATTATATTGTTTGTAACAATAAAAATTATACAACGAGCTATTTGATGGTTGGCGTTTTAAAATATGGACTGCTTTCATTGTGGTTTATGAGGGAAATGTGTTTTTACTTGGTTAGTATAATGTACTGTGGTCCTATTCTGTAAAAATCTAAGCGCTCATACGCACTAGCGGTCAGCTGCGGGGGCGGCTGACTGAAGGGGTCAAGTGCGTACTATCACTACGGTATACTAACGGTTGCATATTAAAACTGGAAAAGCGGCCAGCCGCGTGTTCAGCCGCCCCCGCGGCCAACCGCTAGTGCGTTCCTACGCTAACAGTGGAAATTTTGATTAAGTTATTCAACTTAATCAACACACACACAATAGGGTTAAAGGGGTATAGCAATCCAGTTTCATATGGAACCGCTTGTCATTTAATGGGGGTTAAGTGCGTGCTATCACTAACGGTTGCATATTAAAACTGGAAAAGCGGCTAGCCGCGCGTTCAGCCGCCAGTGAAAGTTTTGATAGTGTCATCATATTTTAGATTACACTCTTCTATATTTTACACCTTTTTCATGCAATAGTGGTATAGTTATATTGTGGTTGCCTGTAAGTGTTGCAGCACTAGAATACTTTGGCTTATTGGCTTAATTTACCGTGTATGCAAATAAGAAATAATCGAATAATGACGTCTCATTAAATTTACAAATGTAGATGAAGCCCTGAATCCCACACTAGGATACCCTGTGTTGTGGGGTCCAGTCTCTTTCAATCCATATTCAGATGGTACAGTAACAAAGACAATAGTTTTAGGTAACCAAACTACGAGTATAATCAAGTTTAACAAAATTTCAGTAGTTTGGGTAGAGTGTGGTGTAGTGAATGTAGTGTGGGAAGTGTAGTGCGGTAGTTGTAGTGAGTGTAGTGTTGTAGGTGTGGGTGTGTGAGTGTATGTGAGAAAGGTAAGAATGATTGCAAGTGTTAGTGTGATACTTACTCGTATATCTGTGCGCTGAAAGTACTGAAAAGTAGAATGTAATAAACCCTATTGCTATCAACGGAACATAAACTGCAGACTCCGAGCCGTTACTGAGAAGACAAACTTACAATACTTTACCATCCCGGTAATCAAGCACAGGACCCCATTACTGCAGCGCATCAGGTGTATGTTGCACAAGCACTGGTCGATGGCTTCTAAGCCAGAAATCTGCCTCTTTGTTCTGTAGAGTGTGGGTCAGCTCCAACGCCATCCTGAAGACCATAGCGGGGAGATACGACTCTCCTTTGTTTGGTGATGTTGTTCGAAGATGTATCTCGAATAACAGCATATTATAGTCTCTAATTAGATTATAAGTTTACTAACATAGGAATAAGTTATCTTTTTGTTAACTATCTCATATGGATGTTGCATAAACGAAATAAAGATTTCAAAGTCAAAGTCAAAACGTTTATTTAAAAAAAAAATATATATGTACAGGGTTATTTGTAAAACACCAGCAACCTCTTAGGCAGTGAAAGTACACATGATTATAAGCATCTTTTACTTTGGGAAAACTCCGAAATCTCGAAAAAAATATCAGCTGTTTCATACAAAATGCAATATTTAACCAATGAAAATGTATGGAACAGCTGATATTTTTCTCGAGCTTTCGGAGTTTTCCCAAAGTAAAAGTCTCTTATAATCATGTGTACTTTCCCTGCCTAAGAGGTTGCTGGTGTTTTACAAATAACCCTGTATATAAAAATCTTCCGTTACCTTTTGACTGATTGAGTGACTGACAGACAACATACGGTCGTAAAAAGCTAAAATTGGCATGTAGCGGCCCTACTCTCCGTAGGGGAGCACTAAGAAAAGATTTCCCAAAATTCCTAGGTTAACGGGAATAACCGGGATGTAGGCAAAAGCTAATAAAGTCGTAGGCAAAAGCTAGTACTAGATAAAATTAGAGTTTAATTTTTATTTTATCTTATCTATACTAATATATAAAGCTGAAGAGTTTGTTTGTTTACTTGAACGTGCTAATCTCAGGAACTACTGGTCCGATTTGAAAAATTATTTTAGTATTATTTAGCCCATTTATCGAGGAAGGCTATGGGCTATATCATCACGCTAAGACCAATAAGAGCGGAGCAGTAATGAAAATTGTGACGCAGACGAAGTTGCGCGAGTCAACTAGTATGTTATATACTCACTAGACCAACCAAGGAAAAGTTTTAAAACGTGTCATTTCGGAAGCGCGTATCAATCCCGTACATTTTTTTTTCATAGAGGCATTCGCTATAACGTCAATTTTGATAGAGTAAATGAAACCGACATCTTTAAAAACTGGCCAAGTCCGAGTTGGACTCGCATACGAAGGGTTCCGTACATTTTTTTACATTTGAGTTGATTGAATGAAAGATAAATTGCGGTTATGACGTACTAAAAAAAAACTACCTACTCACTAGATCTCGTTCAAACCAATTTTTGGTGGAAGTTTGCATGGTAATGAACATCATATATTTGTTTTAGTTTTATCATTCCCTTATTTTAGAAGTTACGGGGAGGGGGGCTGTGTGTGTGTGTGAATCACACATTGTACCACTTTGGAATTGTCTCTCGCGTACCCTCAATTTCATTTTTGAAGACCTATCCATAGATACCCCACACGTATGGGTTTAATGAAATAAAAATTAGTTTCAGTTCTAGTACGGGGAACCCCCAAAAATTGTTTTTTTTTTCTATTTTTTGTGTGAAAATCTTAATACGGGTCACAAAAAAGTGGCTGTGGCATAAGGACGGACAGACAGACGGACATGACGAATCTATAAGGGTTCCGTTTTTTGCCATCTGGTTACGGAATTCTAAAAATCATATCGAATCTTCAGTAATACCTCAAGAACCCATCTCGCTCCACGACCAACGATTCCTCAAACACATTCCATACATATGCAAGTCAGCGTAGCAAGCGATTACTCTC
Source organism: Lacanobia oleracea (assembly GCA_950371165.1). Classification (NCBI taxonomy): domain Eukaryota; kingdom Metazoa; phylum Arthropoda; class Insecta; order Lepidoptera; family Noctuidae; genus Lacanobia; species Lacanobia oleracea. Next base: position 5,111,467 of record OX493406.1, on the reverse strand, counting down.
CCGTCTGAGAGCACCTTGCCAGGCTAGCGCCATTCGTTGCCAGTCGTGCTGGCATTTGTCACTGACCACTGGCATGTTGGCGATATTTATCTTTATCTTCAACAAATCTGTGTATGGTTTTCTTGTTTTGTGTTTGTTCCAACAAAAAAGCATTGCAAGTCACCGCACAAGATAAGGCTAGGTTACTAATAAAAAATTCTATTTAACTTTTTTGGCCTTTTTAGGGTTCCGAAACGTAACCAACGGGACACTATTACAAAGCCTCCACTGTCCGTCCGTCCGTCGGTCTGTCAACGGGCTGTATCTCAAGAACCGTAAAAGATAGACAGTTGAAAATAATAAAAAACCGGCCAAGTGCATGTTGGACTAGCACACGAAGGGTTCCGTACTAAATACCTTAATTTTTATTATTTGTTATTGAAGCGACAATAGAAACACGCAATATGTGAAAATTTCAACTGCCTACCTATTACGGTTCTTGAGATACAGCCCGCTGACAGTTTAAGGGACGGATGGACGGACAGTAGAGGCTTAGTGATAGAGTCCCGTTGGTTACACTTTGGGTACGGAACCCTGAAACATAACTCAAATTAAAAATCAAAGGGACTCTAATAAAATAAACGTGTTTATGATACGAAACCCTTCGTGTGCGAGTCCAACTCGCACTTGGCCGGTTTTTCATCTACATTTCTAGGGATTTGGACGAAACGTGGCACACGAATAGTCTATAACGTGGATAAGGCCATAGACCACCTAATTATAGTAGGTAAAACACAATTCACGCGGGCCAATCCGCTGGCACAAACAAGTGAAATAGAAAAAACTTACCCCTCGTTTTCTAACACTGAAAAAACACTACTAAATAACTCAGGAGCCGCAACAAAGTTCAATAAACATAGGTTGGACAGCGGGTGTCGTCGACTTCAATTGATTTATATCTGACGAGGCGACTCTCTGATCTTTGTGCCGCGTTCGACAGCGTTGACAGATGCTCTACAAGAGTACAGCTTAGGGCTGCGTCCATAAATATTTACCTCGAAATAAAGGTTATTTTTTTTCTCAGTTTTTGCTCTTGGCAGAGAAGTCGTGATCATGGAGGCTGTTATAGCATGCGTGTCTCAACGCACATCATCGTCATCATCATATCAGCCGAAAGACGTCCACTGCTGGGCATAGGCCAAGCCCAAGTGTCCCTTTTTTTTGCACTGGGAAAAAATGCATTACGCATACCCTTCCTTCGGGGGAATGGGAGGGGTATGTGGGACTCCCCGGGCTGACCGGTATACCCACTAAAACAACCCAGCGGCATTCCCGCATCGTCTGAGTGGAGGGGGACTGGGAGACCGGCGCAGCCTTTGCGTCCAGTGCTCCTCCGACGACTGCCTGCCTACACGGCGTGCCCCTCACATCCTCCCCGACCCCAAGTGTCCCTACAGCAACCGGTCCTGTGTGTCTCGCATCCATCAGCTACCCGCGACCCTCACTAGGTCCTCGGTCCAACTTGTGAGAGACCTTTCAACGCTGCGTCTTTCGGTACGCGGTCGCCACTTCATATCTTTTCGGCTCCATAGACGATGTGTTCTGCGAGCAATGTGCAAGGCACAGTATCTTACTACCTGCCTCTCTCTCACTGAAGCACTGCACACTTTCTCGTTCAGTGATATTTCGGTGATTGGCCTTACTTGGGTAGATCAACGCATCGTGGAGCGTCCTCTCCATTTTGTGAGGTTTACTCTGCCCTGGACTACAAGTCCCTCCATAGCGGGGCCTTCTTTGCGACTACAAAAATAATTCATCTGCCTAGCCTTTTCCCAACTACATTGGGGTCAGCTTCCAGTCAAACCGGATTCAGCTGAATACCAGTGTTCTACGGGGAGTGGCTGCCTAGCGGACCTCCACAACCCATTAACTGGGTAACACGGTACGTCTTGGCAAGACTGGAGTCAAATTTTCTGGCTTCTGACAATCCGTAACGACTGCCAAAGATCTACAAATGACAGCCGGGACCAACGGCTTAACGTGCTTTCCGAGGCACGGAGGAGACTCATTATGTTAAGATGGTCACCCATCCACAGACCAACCTTGGCAAGCGTTGCTTAACCTTCAAGATCGACCCGTGCGGCTGTTATTATTTATCCATGAGCTCTTCCGACTGGAAAAAATATTATCTACACTGAATGAAGAGGAACTGATTATGTTTTGGTATTGGTGGTCCAATTAAGTTGGCCAACAAGAATAACAACAAAAACACGTAAAAAGCCATTGGTACTGCGCCTGATATCTCCGTTCATGTCGGATTGAAGATCCAACGTGGAAGAGAGAGTGAATAGTTTTTTTTTGTGTATCTGTATCGAATAATGTCGGCATGGTTAGCGCAGTTGAGCGATTGTCTGCTGCGTCGCGGTCCGTGGGTTCGATTCCAGCACGAAACAAATATTTGTGTGGCCTACAGATAGTTGTTCTGGGTCTGGCTGTTTGTTTTTGATGGCTAGTTTTCGTCCAGATTGACCGTCATGGCCTCTTCTTCTCTATCTTTTCTTCATCTATCGACTAAAATAAAATTCAGGATCCTTAAAAAAATATTCATCATCATCTGCCTAACCTTTTCCCAACTATATTGGGGTCGGCTTCCAGTCAAATTGGATTTAGCTGAGTACCAGTATTTTACGTGAAACGGCTGCCTACCAGACCTCCACAACCCATTAAATGGATAACACGGTATTTCTTGGCAAGACTGGAGACAGATTTACTGGCTTCTGACAATCCGTAACGACTGCCAAAGTTCTACAAATGACTACCGGGACCAACAGCTTACCGTGCTTTCCGAGGCACGAAGGAAACTCGGTATGTTAAGATGGTCACCCATCCACAGACCAACCTTGGCAAGCGTTGCTTAACCTTGAAGATTGATCTGTGCGGCTGTTATTCTTTAGCCACGAGCTCCTTAAAAAATACTGTTTACACAAAATCATTCCTCGCCAGCCCTACTCTTAGGTGTAAACGCAGTACGCACTGTTGGCCGTTGCTTATCGGTTGCGCGCCAACTTCATGTTTTATGGACAGGACCGTTGGCAGTACGTGTTTAGTCGTTTTTTGTCTATGGGGGCGCAGTGAAGAGTATCCAGTTTGGTGACTGAGATACTAGGTAAGACACTGAATTTTAAAATACCGCACTAGCAAACGAGCAATTAACAAAACTGAGACCATCCTGATCATAGATGACAAGGAAACAAATCTCTGATATCTGTTTTCGTCTTTCCGTCCGTTCCCGTATAGTCTATAGAATTCCTCATGAATGCGATTTTCATTATACAAAAATAATTTTCCAAATCGATTGGAAATTCTACAGATTAGCGGGTTCAAACAAACAAACAAACTGTCAAGTTTTATAATCTAACTAGTTGACCCGCGCAACTTCGTCTGCGTCACAATTTTCAATACTGCTCCGCTGCTATTAGTCTTAACGTGATGATATATATAGCCTTCCTCGATAATTGGGCTATCTAACACTGGAAGAATTTTTCAAATCGGACCAGTAGTTCCCGAGATTAGCGCGTTCAAGTAAACAAACAAACAAACTCATAAGCTTTATATATTAGTAGAGATACATATAAAAATCTCGTGTCACGGTGTTTGTTACCAAACTCCTCAAAAACAGCTCGACCGATTTTCATTTTTTTTTTTGTGTAAATCGGTAGATATGAGAATATGTGGTAGGGTATTTTTATTCTTTTGGATGGCAAAACAACGTTTGCCGAGTCAGCTATTATCAGTACCTGTAGGGGAGACAATGAAGAAACCAGACGTAAAGATTACTTATGCGTTAGAAAAGGTTGTAGGTACGTGCGCGCTGCTTTTATAGTATCAAATCAACAACAACGACGCGCGACGACTAAGTCGGGCGCGCGCGCGGCTCGCGTTGACCGCGCTCCCCTCCCCCGCGCCCTTCAGCCCGCTCGCATCCTTACAAACTCCTCTAACGTACATCGTTTATTATAAATAAAAGGGGTACAAATAATATGCAAACGAATTAGGTACATAATAAAAATAAAGACATATTCGCACAGTTAACATCCCCCACCCCAGTGCGTCAGCACTCATCTTCCGTCGCGATTCGAGCGATACGTGCGGCTGACCGACGCAACAAACCATTCTTGGTTTTTATATCCAGGACTCTTATGCGTCCATCTCTGCCTGCCATTACTGCCTGCACGCGACCGCGCGGCCAGACATTGCGCGGAGAATCCGGATCGACGATTAACACAAGGTCACCCACTTTCAAGGGCGTTTGTTCCTGATGCCATTTGGTTCTAGGTCGCATATCTGGTAGTACCTCCCTCACCCAACGCTTCCAAAACAAATCTGCGAGTCTTTGGGAGATGCGCCATTGCTTTCGTAGGTACGTATCTGACTCATACTCATCGTATGTACCGATCGTAGGTAGGTTAGATGAAGAGCCAAGAAGAAAATGATTAGGGGTCAGTGACTCATCGGAATGCGGTTCGACGCTCACGTGGGTAAGCGGGCGACTGTTCACCATGTGTTCCACCTCTGCCAGCAGGGTATTTAGAACTTCATCGCGGGGTGCCCGTTCCTTCACCCCAATGTGGGCTGGCAGGCGGGGAGAAAGTCCATGTAGTGCCGTAGTTAGCGGCTTCTCCTTTTAGCGTCTCTTCATCAAGTTCGCTTATCGACTTTCTTATTTCATTATGACCCCCTCTCAGGTTAGTCCCGTTATCCGAGAACATGTGCTGTGGCCACCCTCTTCTTGCGGCCATGCGACGTAAGGCCATAATAAATGCGTCAGAGGTAAGTTTCGATACTACTTCAATATGTATGGCTCTAACGGTCAGGCAAGTGAATAGAACGCCATATCTTTTCTCTCGTCGCCTGTATTGTACTGTGACCTCCATGGGTCCAAAAAGATCCACTCCACAGAACGTGAACGGGCGTTGATTATAAGCCATTCTGGCCTCGGGTAAGTCCCCCATTCTGGGCGGTTGCGGCTGTGCTTTTCTGATTCTACAAAACATGCATTTTGAGGTCACATGTTTAATCGTAGGTCTCAAACGTATTATCCAGTAATGTTGTTTCAGGTTATTAACGAGAACTTCTTGGTTTCCGTGGGCGGCCTTCACGTGGTGGTGCTTGACTATCAACTGAGCGACGTAGTTGCGGCCGTCAAGTATTACTGGATATTTGGTTTCAGGTGAAATTCCAGGTGCCTTGTCGATGCGGCTTCCAACGCGTAAAACTCCGTACTCGTCAATCACAGGAGTTAAGGTAAGTAGCTTACTTTTCCGATCTAATGGTTTTCTTTGTTGCAGGTGTTCCAGGTCTTCAGCGAATGTTTGCCTCTGGGAGTGCATTATTAACAGACGTTCTGCTCTTCTCATCATATCACCATCGATTTCACTGGTAAGTTTTTTGCATTTATCAATAAATAATAATACCATACAAGTACTTTTCAGGAGGCGTAGCCAAGATGAAAATCTCTCGGGTTCCGGCACAGCAGGTGAGCACTTCTCAGTGACAACGAGAGAAACGCGTTCCAAAACATCGGTGCCGACTTCCGGTTGTACATCCGCTGGCCATGTCTCTTTTCCTTTGTACAAAAACTCGGGGCCATATAACCATTCATTTTGCAGCATATCTAATTCACAGGTATCTCTCGTGGCGATGTCGGCTATATTCATTTTGGTAGGTATATAGTGCCATTCCTTTATTTGTGTCAACTCGTCAATTTCTCCAAGCCGGTGCGCCACAAACGCTTTATAATCGCGCGCATTATTCCTGATCCAGTATAAAACCGTTGACGAGTCGCACCAGAAATACCTTTCATGTGGTAACATATTTCTGTGTTCTTTTGTTATAGTGTCTGCTAGCCGAGCAGCAAGGAGCGCCGCCTGCAGTTCTAATCGTGGTACAGACGTATGTTTCAGTGGTGCTACTCTGCACTTACTCGAAATGAACGCTAATTTAGTTTGAGCGTCATTATCTTGCCAGCGCCAGAATGCCACGGCGGCCATAGCGTAAGTTGAGCTATCGCAAAATATATGTAGCTGTAGATTTGTATATCTTAATCTCGTAGCCGAAGAAAGCGCGCGTGATTCATTTGTAATAACAGGCTGCCGCGGCCGCTCCGCGTGTGCCGACGATGACGCGCTATCAGCGCTATCCAGTGCGTTCGGTGCAACTATCGCCGTCTCGCTCTTCCGTGCGCTCGCATGATAACAGCGAGGTAATCGAATACGGCCAACGTTTTTTAGGAGTTTTAGCCAATTTAACCATTTGTCATTTATGTTATCTGGTATCTCGTCGTCCCAACATAAATTAATCTTCCACATTTGTTGTAATAGTATTTTAGCTTTTATCGTGAATGGTGACAGGAATCCGTAGACGTCGAATATAGACATTATCAATCGTAACATTTCCCTTTTCGTAGGACGTTTCAGGCCATTTATTATGTCTTCAGGAATTCGTTTAAATGAGGTATCGAATCCCAACGTATCTTCTTTTGGGTACCAGATTAATCCAAGAGTTCGTTCTCCAGCTTCCTGCTGGCCGACTTTAAACCGTACTGCAGTAGAACATAAGGTTTCTTTTGGTAAGTTATCTAAAACAGCCGCGCTGTTGCTATTCCAGTTTGTTATCTCAAAACCTCCGCATTTATGGATGTATGCAATTTCTTTTGTTAATCGAACAGCTGTTGATTCGTCTTCTAAACTGTCTATATAATCGTCCATATAATGCTGATTACAGATTGCATTTACTGCTGCGGAGTGAGTTTTTTCGAAACATTTAGCATTTTTATTCTTTATGAATTGTGAAATAAACGGAGACGCATTCGAACCAAAGATTAATGACGTCATCGCGTATGTCCTTACAGGGTCGTCTGGTGAATCTCTCCACAAGAAGCGTAGTGCGTCTTGGTCCTCGCTTTGTATTTTTATTCTCAGAAACATATCGCGGATGTCACCGGTCACAGCCACTCTGTTTTCACGGAATCTTAACATGATTCCGTACAGCGATGCGAGTAAGTCAGGTCCGGTAAGTATATAATCGTTCAACGAGTAGTTATGACTCTTCGCCGCCGCGTCAAAAACTAACCGCAGTTTCTTTTTATTGGGATTGTCCACACCGAAGTGAGGAAGGTACCAGGTTTTTGACGTGTTTTGGACATCAGCTAATTCTCGAGCGTAGTCATTGTGTAGTAGATGGTATATTCTCTCTTTGTATCTCGCCGCGTAACTCTCACATTTTTTAAGTTTTCTTTCAACCCCTTTTAGTCTATTCAAGGCAGTGGTATAAGACTCTGGCATCTTGCAATTTTCATCTTTCCATGGTAGACCGATGTACCAGCTGCCGTTCTTCAGGGTAGAAGTTCTTTCGAGGTGGGCTATTGCTCGTTCATCTTCTGCGTTTAGACGAGGTTTTCCTGATATGCCCATAGCTTCTATTGAAAACGAGCGGCGGACTTCTTCATGTAAGTCGTCCATTATGCATTTAGTTTCTATTTGAGATTCATCGGCTTCGGTTAAAAACAAAGTTGAATGCATGCTTCGACAGTTCGCATTCAAGGACGTGCGGCCATGTAAACACCAACCCAGCGGAGTGCGAGTAAGGTACGGTTCGGTAGGATTGCCTTGAATTACTTCTAGAGGCAATAACAAATGGTAGTGGTCTTGTCCTATCAGTATTTCCGGTTTGCATTGTCCAAAACATAATTTGTGTTTTATATTATTAATTGCATCACTACACTTTAGTTTGTCGAGCGATATAAATTGCGTAGGTAAGTTTAGTCCTTTTGTAGTGCGCGCTTGCAATGTAAACATCGTACCGTCACTGTTCGACACGCTTAAGTCCACTATTTCACTATCACAAATAAGTTCGCTACCGTCCCATGCGCTACGCACTTTTAATGTTTGTTTACGCCCGCGTATACCTAACTTCATCATCAGTTCGTCACTAGCCATCGTCACAGTGGAACCATCGTCCAGTAAAGCCACCGTGGTCAATGTTCCGTAAGGTCCGTGTATATTTATAGGCACTGTCTTGAGCAACACTTGACTAAAACTGTTATCGTTAACGTGGGCGACCGCCTCGCTAGGCACCGACGCCGACGCCGAGGCCGACGCCGCAGGAGTTGCTGCATCGGACGGTTGACTCTGCTCATCACCGCGCCCAGCAGGGAAATGCAAAAGCTGATGGTGCGATTGTCCACAATTTTCCTTATCACACGCGGGTGCTGAGCAAGCATCACGGTTATGACGCGACACCAGACACTTGTAACATAAACCGTTACGTTTTATAAACAGCCATCTGTCCTTACGTAACGCTTTTTTAAACTTTTTACAGTCTATTATTTTGTGTTTATTTATTTTACAAAAACGGCACTTCTCGTCACTACTGTCCGAAGAGTTTTGCACTAGCACCGTATGGGTTCTGTTTATGTTATCACTTTGTTTACGTTTGTAGTCACTAGGATTGTATATTATGTTCACTGATGTTTTCGATATTTTTATAGCTTCTTGGTTCAAAAACTCGGATAATATCACAAGTTTAGGCTTATCCCTGCTGCTGATGATTGGATAACTGTAGTCTGCCCATTTTGAGATAAGCACTGTAGGTAATTTAGACAGGATAATTGAAATAACGTTTGTTCCTTTCAGGTACTCATCTTGACCGATAGCGAGCACAGCAGCGACATAATTTCTGACTTTCACAGAGAACGATACTATTTCTTTGTGATATTCCTGAGCCATCGGTTGAAGTTTGTTGATCTCGTACATAATTTTAGCTATAATAATATCTGGATTTCCAAATTGTAGCTCCAGCGTAGACATCACAACATCCGGTGACGTAGCACTAATTAACAGTGCTGTTACAGCGTTTTTAGCTGCTCCATGTAAACATTTGCGCAGCCTCCATAAGTTTTCCTGATTGCTGAAGTTACACACTTTTGTTGATTCTTCGTATGCTTGCTTAAACTGCAGCCAATCCAACGGGTCACCTCCAAAACTGGGTAAGTCTTTAGGTGTACTCAATCGGCTAAGCATTTGAGCATGCGATCCATTAGCTGTGGTAGCAGCGGCCAAATCTTTGAGAGCGCTTGCCAACATGTGGACTGTTCCATCAGTGCTACCTCTAGCAGCTGTTTGCTGCGCCAGCGGCGGTAGCGGCGGGTCAAGGTCAAGGTCGCCCAGTTGTGTATCCCTCGGCTGGGCGGCCTCAGCCTCCAGTTCGCGATGACTTCGTTCTAGCCACTTCTCCACTTCAACGTTAGTATGACCTTCTTCTCTTCCTTCCGATTGTGAACTGTATTCTTCATTTTCTAGCTCGGCCAACTCGGCCGCCAACCTTTTATCGATAATTTCCATTTGTATTTTTGCCTTAGCTTCTGCTGCTGCTAATTCCAGCTTTTTCTTTCTAGCTAACACTGATGACGATGCGGACTTGGACAGAGATTTCGACTTTGATTTATTTTCTGACTTTGAAGGTAGACCTATATTAGAACTCGGCTTCACTTTTTCACTTTGTTCGGCTAGAAATATAGGTGTTCCGACTTGTTCTGGGTCCTTTTTTTTCACATTTCGGCCGCTTTTAGTGTTTAGTTGTTCGTGAACAGCAGTTTCGTAGCCGTCAGCGCCTTTAGACGTTTCGCCATATAGCTCTTTATTTTTCTTCGCTGTGCTCCTTGTGTTTACCATAGCTCGCGACTTCGGTGGAGTATTGAACATCCGTCAAATCCGGCTCGAAGGACCAGATTGTAGGGGAGACAATGAAGAAACCAGACGTAAAGATTACTTATGCGTTAGAAAAGGTTGTAGGTACGTGCGCGCTGCTTTTATAGTATCAAATCAACAACAACGACGCGCGACGACTAAGTCGGGCGCGCGCGCGGCTCGCGTTGACCGCGCTCCCCTCCCCCGCGCCCTTCAGCCCGCTCGCATCCTTACAAACTCCTCTAACGTACATCGTTTATTATAAATAAAAGGGGTACAAATAATATGCAAACGAATTAGGTACATAATAAAAATAAAGACATATTCGCACAGTTAACAGTACCTATAGATTAAAAGTATATTAGTCTTTGAGTAAAATAATCATTTGATCTTCTACAAATCAAATTGAATTTAAAGAGTAAGTATTCAAGATATAAAATGGCGAGTTTTTCTTACGGGAAGCGCTATAAAATTCCTCGTACCGTATCGGGAGCCGCTGACGTGATATAGGAGGCCCCACATTTCCCCTTTCCAGAAGGGAATTTAAAACCGATTCCCGACGTTTTCTTTGTTAAGAGTTCAGTTTTTATTCGTTGGAGAGAAAATGTGGGGAATTAAAAGAGGATTAAGCGATAGTTTTTAGAATGTTACCAAAGATACGATGAGGAGCTCTTGGCTAGAAAATATCCATGTGGCCCCGGCTGTCATTTGTAGATCTTTGGCAGTCGTTACGGATATTCAGAAGCCAGTAAATCTGACTCCAATCTTGCCATGAAGTATCGTGTTACCCAGTTAATGGGTTGTGGAGTTCTGGTAGGCAGCCGCTCCGCGTAAAATACTGGTATTCAGCTAAATCCCGTTTGACTGGAAGCCGACCACAATAAAGTTGGGAAAAGGCTAGGCAGATGATGATGACCAAAGATACGATGAGTGAAACGGTGCTTCTTTTGATGGCAGGAGCTGTGTACAAAGAGATTGGTCAACAAAATAAACTAACAAACGTCAAAAGTCATTTATTTAAAGAAGGCTGAATACCAGCACTTTTTAAACGTCAACCTTAACAAATAGACAGTCCCCCAAAAGGCTCGCCCGTCACCACTTCCTAGTGTTTTAGCTGTGGAGAAGTAGTGGCCATTAAACTCCCTAGCAATACATCTGTCTGTTAAGTTAGAAGAACTCGCATTAATACAATAGTATGCAAAAATGGGTAACACGTACAAATACAATGGGTACGTATCATAATCCCGAAATTTCATAATTCCTAAGGCTGAAATATCGACATACAAAACAACGAAATTCAAAATACCGAAAGTTTTAAATGCCGATAGCCGTTATATCGAAACATAAAATACTGACGTCCAAATGCCTGAAAGGATGAAACCCCGAATGGACGAAATCCCGAATGGACGAAATCCCGAATGGACGAAATACCGATGGATGAAATCCTGATTATCGAAGTACATAGTATCGAATGTCTTGGGTTAGGTTAGGTTAGAACAGTGTAAATTAACGAGTGAAGGCGAGCGAACGAAACGAGCGTCCCGCGGCAGCGGCCGCCGAGCTCCACATTCCCTCTATTGTTGGGGAATCATTTGGTTTAGCTCCTATTTTAAGAGATTAAAAAAACCTAACCAAACCGAACCTCGGGGTGCTCGGGGTTATTGGTTTCATACATAGCTATTATGTTTTAAGCTCCTTTTTAGATTTTTTAGGCTTTGGGATGTAATTTCGGGATTTCGAACTTCGGGATATAGATCTTCGGGATTTTAAGCTTTCGGGCAAATGAACTTTCGGGATTTAAAATTTTCGACCAGACAATCATTCGGCGTTTAATTTTTCGGGATTTCGTCCATAACTATTTTAAAATTTGGTCTTTTAAATTTCGGTATTGTAATACCTACCCAATACAATGTCTCAAATGCAAATAAGGCTATTGAAGTAAAGTCTGTATCGCCACAATATTTTCAGCTGCGTGCCGACAGCTATTCGCACGTTTTTACTACAAAGGCATATGTATAACAAAACAAAAAGATAAAGCTAGCTTCTAATCAAACGCTGCTTCTGAATGATTCTTAAGCAGCGTTTGAAACTCTGTACCTGTGAATATACGAGTGTGGGCGAAAAATTTATGAACCACAAAGACTCCAATGAAAAATATGAAACCACCTTTTTAACTTTATTCACCCCATTCATAATTAACTATCTCCATTACAAACAAAACACCTTCTTTCAAAGAAACAACAATACAAAGTAACAGCAATTCTTTTAAAAGAATAGCGGAAATATCTCCCGAAGTTTCAGCGGTATAAATATTTATAGACCGTCCCGAGTCATAACGACTATTGTTTATTGGTCTGATAAGGACGGGAGGTGATGTAAGCGGGAATGGACCGTGATTGTACCTGCGTGGAGGATGTGGGAATATATTGCCTGAATAATATAGTGGAGATCGAATATCGTAGTCGTCAGTGATATTATTTTTGCGAGGTTTTACGTAGCGTGCTGTGTAAAAACGCGATGGACATCGAAATTAATGAATGGATTTCGATGATTCAACTGTAATTAATTACTTACTTAACAATATAAAATTCAATTGCATATGCTCTAGTAGCTTTTGCCCGCGACTTTGTACACGCATTTCCCGGTTTTTCCCGTTCCCGTGGGAATTTCGGGAAATCTTCTCTTAGTGCTCTTTTATTTTAGATTTCCACGATCAACAAGTTTCAGCTGAACTTTGTTTGTCAGTCACTCAAACACTCAGTAACGAAAGTATTTTATATATATTGATTGATTATAGGATTTAAATCTACTAAACCTACCACAAAAACAAAATATACTTGGCGGGCGAAGTACTCCTCCATATCACTGTCGTACGGAAACAACACGTGGCCAGAATTTGCATTGCCACGTTGAATGGAAATGCTGATTCTTTGGCAAAGAAAGAGGAAGCCACGAGTAGGTTACAATGTTGTTCATAGGGTTTCGTACCCGAAGGGAAACCAAAGGAACCTTATTACTAAGCCTCCACTGTCCTTTCGTCCATCCATCCGTCTATCCGTCAGTCTGACAGAGGGATGTATCTCAAGAACCTTAATAGGTAGACAGTTGCTATTTTTACAGTGTGTATTTCTATTGCCGCTACGCAGCAGTGAATAAAAAATATTTAAAAATTAAATTAAATGGGTCTCCCATACAAGAAAAGCTTCGTCTGAAAGTCTGACTCGTACTTAGTTTCGTTTTTTTTACCATTTGCGACCTGCAGTTACTGCGTATCTACGAGAGTATTCTTAAATTACAAAAAGCAATTCCATTTTACCCCGTGCTCATCTATAAAATACTGCAAATTGCAATCACCATTACTGAACGGTGGAAAACACCATTGGACGACGTCCATTCTCCATGACTTGTGAATATACGAGTGTGGGCTGAAACCTAAAATGGCGACGCTGTCACAAATTACTGTCCGCAAGTTATGATCGAAAATATTCGACGTCTAGCTTTGGGCTATTTTAGTACTAAACCTTTTTCATAAGGTTTTGTCTGTTCAATTCATCTGCTTAGCCTTTTCCCAACTATATTGGGGTCGGCTTCCAGTCAAACCGGATATTACGCGGAGCGGCTGCCTACCAGACCTCCACAACCCATTAACTGGGTAACACGGTACTTCATGGCAAGACTTGAGTCAGATTTACTGGCTTCTGACAATCCGTAACAACTGCCAAAGATCTAAAAATGACTGCCGGGACCAACGGCTTAACGTGCTTTCCGAGGCACGGAGGAAACTTGGTATGATAAGATGGTCACCCATCCACAGACCAACCTTGGCAAGCGTTGCTTAACCTTGTATTGTCTGTTCAATTATTAAGATTTATTAGCCTTAATGAGGGTATGTCAAAGCTTTACATAGTCGTGTTTGTAAAATAATTTTATTTTTAATTTCCTTTGTTCATAATTTAAGACCTGTTTGTACTTCACTACAATGGACCCATGGCTGTTACGATATTGGCAAAACACTCAATAAATTGATGTTAATAAGTTACAAGTTAAAGCTGTCCATTTGATACAGTACAATAAAAATAATAATTTCAGCTTATTATTATCAGCCTTCATAAACTATGTAATTTGTTATTTATGGGAGAAAAATAATAAATAAATTGATTGATTGATTGATATTATACCTATTAATATCCTAGCTGTCCCGCGCAACTTCGTCTGCGTCACATTTTTCATAAAAACTCAGTTCCTTTTGTTATTACAGTACAGAATTTGACTATAGATTAGAACTCACTAATTATAATTATTTAAACTAATCATCATCGTCATCATCTGCCTAGCCTTTTCAAAACTATTATATATTGGGTTCGGCTTCCAATCAAACCGGATTCAGCTGAATACCAGTATTTTACGTGAAGCGGCTGCCTACCAGACCTCCACAACCCATTAAATTGGGGTAACACGGTATTATTATTAGTAATTATTTAAACTAATAATATGGTTATATTTTTATGATCAAGCCAAAAAACATATGGAATTTTCCAATGGCTTAATGTGCTTTCCGAGACACGGAGGAAGTATATGTCACCAAAGCCAAGTAGTCTGATCACCAATCCACAGGCCGACCTCGGCATAGCATTGCTGAACCTCTTAAATTGACCTCAGCATTATAATATCATAATACCCACGACCAAAAAAATCATAAAAACAAAGCAAAGGTAAAAAAAAAAAACTTACTTAAATTGCCCAATAACTTGCTCAGTGATCCGCACACAATTTACAAAAGCTTTCAGAAACAGGCTAATAAAAATCAGCTCAAAAAGTACAAGTTAAGAACAAAATAAAATTATTCAAGTAGATATTATTATACCTTGCTATCCACTGAGATGTCTGGAGCTTCAATTATAAGAATTTAGTAGCCCCCCGGGCTTCGCTGACGGGCCGCCAGCAGTCATAAATTTGGCATCCCCCGCTATAAGAGATAGGTGAAAAATCTATTAAGTTTTCCTATTTCATTGTTATAATGAGGTGGGAATTTTTATGCGGTTATTATGAAACTATTTTTTCATCTTTTGTGATAAGATCTTGTCCTAAAACAAATATTTCTGAGTGGCAATCTTTTTCTCAATAGACTAGCTTCCACAATCGAGCACAAGCTCATGGTTAGATTACGACGGTTATGGTTAGAAGAGCACGTCCCACTTCCTCGCGTAACATAATTAAAGCAGATCGTTGGCAGTAAGATACATTCCTAAATTTGGGACTAATGAGCGCGTTATAATTAAACTGTTGATGAATGTACCGGTGAGGTTAGAGGGAGCAGGAAGTGTTTTTCGTTAGTGTGTGTACAGTCATGTAGAAAAGTCGAACTGTATCAAGCTGAACCACGCCAACCTGTGATTAAACCGTTGTAGGTAAGTAGAACTTTCTACTAACCGTAAGCGCAAGTTACTGCGCTTACGGTTAGTAAATGTTAAGATTAATTGAAAATTCAATAGCTGATTTTATGTACTACAGTATGGGCTACGGTATAGAGGAGCTCGTGGCTAAATAATAACAGCCGCACGGGTCGATCTTCAAGGTTAAGCAACGCTTGCCAAGGTTGATCTTTTTTTTTTTACTATTGATAGGCACGCGCTTGACCACCATCTCACCTGATGGTAAGCGATGATGTGGTTGAAGATGGAGCACGCTTGCCTAGAAGAAACCTATTCACTCTAGAAAAACTCCCAGGTTGTAGCTATCGGGAAACATCTGTAGATGGGTGACCATATTAACATACCGAGTTTCTTCCGTGCCTCGAAAAACACGTTAACCCGTTGAAAGAAAAAGAAAGAATGAAAGAAAAAGCGTTTATTTGCGCCAAGCATGACGCATACCAAAATAAATAAAATATTAGTTTTTATAAAAGTTGGGAAGATATGAGTCACATTCGCTTAAAATAGCCATCGCTCAGCATTATGCTGGGACTCGTGTGCGAGACAGAGCCACAGCGTTGGCGCAGGTTTTCAACGACTGACTGGAAGCCGACCTCAATATAGTTGGGAAAAGGCTAGGCAGATGATGATGATGGCTAGTTTCCACAATCAATAAATTGCAAATCTATTTAGTCCGTCAGATTATTGGAAAATAATGGATACGTATTTTTTGTTTTTGTAAATCAATGAATATTACTTTTCCGAACTATATTGGGGTCGGCTTCCTGACAAACTGGATTTAGCTGAATACCAGTATTTTACGCGGAGCGGCTGCCTACCAGACCTCCACAACCCATTAACTGGGTAACATATGGTACTTCCTGGCAAGACTGTAGTCAGATTAACTGGTTTCTGACTATCCGTAACGACTGCCAAAGATCTACAAATGAAAGCCGGGACCAACGGCTTAACGTGCTTTCCGAGGCACGGAGGAAACTCTGTATATTAAGATGGTCACCCATCTACAGACCAACCTCGGTAAGCGTTGCTTAACCTTGAAGATCGACCCGTGCGGCTGTTATTATCTAGCCACGAGCTCCTCTCGAGCTCGAATATTAATAAAGATAAAACGCATCAAACCTCGGGAGTGGGGGCTCGTGACGTCAGAACGAGCTAAAAATTATAACATGGCGTGAAAATTGCCGTATCTTCGTCAATTTTAGTTTACGTAACAAAAGAAAAAAAACGAGTCAATTTTTTTGAAAATCTAGCTGAAGGTCTTATTAGATTTTTTCAGTGGACAAGCCTATTATGTTAGGATTGAATTCCAGTCTAACTTTAAGATGAGTATCATTATTTTACATGGAGCAAATCTCTGTCAGAAATCCATAACCCAGTACACGATAATAATTCTTAGTCAGATTTTCTGACTCTCTGACTACAGTCATCTGCCTAGCCTTTTCCCAACTATATTGGGTTCGGCTTCCAGTCAAAACGGATTCAGCTGAATACCAGTGTTTTACGTGGAGTGGCTGCCTACCAGACCTCCACAACCCATTAACTGGGTAACACGGTACTTCATGGCAAGACTGGAGTCAGATTTATGGCTTCTGACAACCCGTGACGACTTCCAAAGATCTACAAATGACAGCCGGGACCAACGGCTTAACGTGCTTTCCGAGGTACGGAGGAAACTCGGTATATTAAGATGGTCACCCATCCACAGACCAACCTTGGCAAGCGTAGCTTAACCTTAAAGATCAACCCGTGCGGCTGTTATTATTTAGCCACGAGCTCCTCTATACCGCAGCCCATACTGTAGCATATAAAATCCAACCCAGTACACGATAATAATCTTCAGTCAGATTTTCTGACTCTCTGACTACAGTAACAGTTGCTAAAGATCTCAAACTGACAGTCAGGTCCAACAGCTTTTTGGATGTTTTATTTATTTAACAATTTATGTACACACATCTAATAAGAAGAAAGAAAAAGAAAAATAGGCAAAGGTGATGCTTATTTCTATACTTTTTTTTTCCAGCATACCTGCGAAAGGAGAGTAGAGTAAAAAGAGATGTAGACATAGTGTGTAACAGTAAGAAGCTAAAATGAAAACTATACATCTTTAATATAACATACAATACACAAATAACATACTAATACATACTATATGATATATAAGATAAATAATAATATACGTTTTGTGTAATTGAAGGCGCTGAAACGCTAAGTGTAAAAAAACAGCAGAGCTCAATGTTACAGAAACTTCATTTATAGGGTTCCGAACCCAAAGGGTATTTTTTTTTGGGTCTTATTAATTTTTATTATTAAATCATAAAAATAAATAAATAAGGTTTATGGTACGGAATTTATCGTGCGAGTCGGACTCGCACTTGTACGTTTTAGGGTTCCGTACCCAAAGGGTAACCATCGGAACCCTATTACTAAGCCTCCGCTGTCCGTCCGTCTGTCTGTCAGTGGGCTATATCTCATAAACCATAATAGGTAGATAGTTTTAATTTTAACAAAGCGTGTATTAATTCTGTTGCCGCTTTAACAACAAATATTAAAAATACGAAGGTACGAAACCCTTCATGCGCGAGTATAATAATCTTCAAACTGCCACACACTCCAACCTAACACCACTTTTGTTAACGAAGAAGCTTCAATAGCTCGATTTATAGTCGCCATTACTGCATCAGTTCGAAACGGGAATATTTGCTGTAATATAAGAAAAAAACGTTAGTTCCATTGACTTTGACTAATGACCGCTCATTCGGGAGGACCAACGCATATTGCGCTGATGTGATGTGGAAAGCTGTGGAGTCGACTTTGCCATGATAAGATTTGAAGGAAGACTTTTATTTATCTATCTATACATATAAAATGCATTGCCCTGAATGACTGACGGACCAACGCGTAGCCTAAACCGTTGGTCGTAGAGACCTGAAACTTGGAGGGTGTGTTTTTAATATGACGGAGGCATCCGATAAGAAAGGATTTTCCGATTTTTTTCCCCTAAGGGGGTGAAAAGGGTGGGCAAAGTTTGTATGGAAAAGCGTCATTGTCAAAGTTAGAAGCATGAAATTCATACGCAATTTTCTGGTTAGAAATAAATAAAAAGTTATGTAAGTTTTTTTGATTCTTTCTCATTCCATCAATTTTAAATCGTGTAACTTAGAACTAATACTCTTCTAGGTAAATAATAGCGAACAACGTTCAACTACATTTCAAAGAACGCGGTGGAGGTGTGTTGTGTTTATGTGTAAGGAAAAATTTCATGATGTTTATGAACTCCACCAATCGAACCAATTAAAATAATACCCAAAGACCGAATCATTCGCTTTTCTTAAACAACGAATCCTACACAGGGATCGGAGGGGTTGTTTATATTCGTAGAAAAAAATGTCTGCTAAATCCGCGCGGACGAAGTCGCAGACAGTGCTAGTTTAATCAAAAATAATAAAACATCAACAACTTAATTTTTTTTATGAAATGTATATGTGTTTTCAATATGGTCCGATGCTACTAAACCATTTACAGGCATACGCACAATGATATGGACTACAAAATTGGGTGTGTTTTTATAATTTTAATAATATAGTGGCCCTGGACCGCAGCGGCATGTGAACGAACACAAGTGGGTTTTAGATTTGGGCGGATATGGAACTTTTTTTTTGTGTGTTGAAAAGTATTGATTGTATATCTATACTTAATATATAAAGCTGAACAGTTTGTTTGTTTACTTGAACGCGCCAACCTCAGGAACTACGAATCCGATTTGAAAAATTATTGCAGTGTTAGATAGCCCATTTATCGAGGAAGGCTATAGGCTAAATATCATCACGCTAAGACCAAAAGGAGCGGAGAAGACGAAGTTGCGCGGGTCAACTAGTAATAGATAAAATTCTTTCATTAGGTACTAAGTAACTGACAGACAACGCACAGCTGAAACTGCTGGTCGTAGAGAGCTGAAATTCGGTATGTTCCTTGAAGAGTGTAGAAAGGTAACAAAAAAAGGATTTCCCAAAATTCCTACGGCAACGGGATAAACGGGATTTGCGCGTACGAAGTCGCGAGCAAAAGCTAAGCATACAAATATGGATCGAGCACGCCATGGCAAGTCTAATGAAGGCCTACAATGTAAAAATATGAAGGCCTACAATGTAAAAAGTTAGCTAAATGCCTCAAGCATCAATACCAGTCTATCAAGGGTGATGAAGATATAACATGGCAGGTGGGTAATGGCAAAGTCAAGGTGGAGGTTTAGTAAAGGAAAATTAACAATTGATTCGACTCCATACCATCCTCTGTTCTATCGAAACATGCATAAGCAGAATTTCGAGCCACGCGCACAATT
The DNA here is from genome assembly GCA_950371165.1 of Lacanobia oleracea. Classification (NCBI taxonomy): domain Eukaryota; kingdom Metazoa; phylum Arthropoda; class Insecta; order Lepidoptera; family Noctuidae; genus Lacanobia; species Lacanobia oleracea. Next base: position 5,091,971 of record OX493406.1, on the reverse strand, counting down.
TTCGTTTTGATCAGTCATTCCATTTATCAATCTCTGTGTTATTGTCTTAAAAACTTTTTCTGTTCGTTAAGTATAATGTTTCTGATATAACGATTCGGAGTGATCTAGATTGGAAAATTACTTATTGGTCTCGTAACTCAAGTACTGGCCATTTTTGTTTGGAAAAGGTTAGGTTAGGGTAAAATTGAAAAATCTAAGCATTACTTTTGGGATTTCTTCTCTCTTTAGGATCTCATTCTCAAGCTGTTAATCAGACGCCATGATTGCCAGTTTCTGGAAAAAAATGAAGTTACCAGATTTTTTAAACAGTTCAGGAAATTACTAGTTTTAAATCGATTCACACCAAATCGTGATCTAGATTAGAAAATTACTTATTGGCCTCGTAACTCAAGTACTGGCCATTTTTGTTTGGAAAAGGTTAGTCATTGCGTAGACGAAGATGAAAAATCTGAGCATTACTTTTGGGATTTCTTCTCTCTTGAGGATCTCATTCTCAAGCTGTTAATCAGACGCCACGATTGTTGGTTTCTGGAAGAAAATGAAGTTACCAGATTTTTTTTACAATTCAGGAAGTTACTAGTTTTTAAACGACTCAAAAATGGAAGATTCTTAAACCGACAAAATTTTTATTTTTGTGAAATTGTTTAGCGATGTCATCGCAGAATTTCGGCCGATTTCGAGGTTTGGTAAAGATCTGATGAGGAATATAAGTGATAATTTACCACGATTTTTGTAATACATTTCACGATTTAAAAGAGTGCCCGTAGAGTTACTTGCGCGTTCTTCTCCATAGAGATCTACGCTCTGGAACGTGCAAATAGCTTCATGTTTTTGACTGACCGATATTGACAATTCAAAAGTGCCTGTAAATGGTTTATTTGAAATATATACTATGAGTTTGAGTTTATTGCTTACTAGCGACCCGCCCCAGCTTCGCACGGGCAACTTATATGACGGCAAATTACGCGATCCACTCAATCTATTAAAAAAACCCACATCAAAATCCGGATCTAAGCACACATAGGGACAGACTGACAGCAGAAGCGACTTTGTTTTATACTATGTAGTGATACCAGAGTGTCAGTTCTACTAATATTCAAGCAACTTTCGGATTCGCATCTTATTCACAATTTGTCAAAAAGGTATGAAAAGCTTTTATGACAGTTTGCGAATGACATGCGAATGTGAATGATGCATTATTAGAATGGGACCCTGTCCATAACATAACATCACGGCTGGACAGAGTGGCCAATTTCACAAGAATTTCATTTATAAAATTAAAAGAAGTACTTGGTAACAGTACTTACAAGCAAACACATTTTTGTACCATGAAAATTATATCCAGCCATTACCTTCTGATTACGTTGGTAGGCCTCCCACAAGGTGGACCGATGACCTGGTGAAGATCGCGGGTAGCCGATGGATGCGAGACGCGCAAGAGCGGTCGTTGTGGCGACGCTTGGGGGAGGCCTATGTCCAGCAGTGGATATCTTGATATGACCTTCTACAAATAGACATAGCTATAAACAAAGAGTTTTCTTTATTTATTTAGTTTGAAGTCGAGAGTAAAATATGGGCTCAGTAGGACATAGTACCTCTGTTTTCTTTAGTGCCTTGTTATGTCCATTATAGTATCGAGGCCGTCCCAAGGGATTCCTAATACAATACTATTATCAGGTTACTAATTAGTCTGGACAGCTAACTGCCACTTTATATTCTATCATCTCATCTGTTAATTAATTTGCCAATCTTCTACCAATAATGTAAGCCATTATTGGGTGAAAATAATCGATCTATTAGTTTCCTTAAGGGTTAAATTGCTTTAAGCGGATGCGGGCGCGGGTCGTATTCGTCGCGTGACTCGCGCTGTTCGCCGCCTTCACACACAACGCGGGCGCGGGTCGTCGGCGGTTCGGTCGCGGGCATGCCATGCTAGCAACAGCGGTTCAGCAGGCATCACATGCAGTGTAATTGATAATGTCGGGGGATTCGGACACGGACGAAGAATTATTATTTCTCCTTATTTTGAAAGGAAGAGCACAGAAACGAAAAAGAATCTGGGATCATGAAATTAATAAAAAAAGAACTACAATATGGAGAATATCACCAACTGTGTAGAGAATTAGAAACGTACGAGGATCGCTTCTACAAATATTTTCACATGTCAAGGGCAAGTTTTGAAGAGTTACATGATAAACTGAGAACAAGAATATTTAAACTCGATACAAATTGGAGGCCAGCTTTATCTACAAGAGAAAAACTCGCAGTTTGTTTAAAGTAAGCAAGCTTTTATTTTAATTATTTGTTAAGAGGCAAAGTTGTCCCACGTCCGAAACGTATGCAATGCATAATGAACTCTGGACTTTTGATTTTATATAAAAAACCATACAGTAGAAACACACTTATCGTATGCAACGCAACATACGATACGATACAAAAGTGCCTTGCAGACGTTGCGCACGTAAGACCAGTGTGTTTCTAGCTTTAGAATACTCTTTACTTATATTGTAACTTCTTTATTGTGGAGCTCGTGGCTAGATAATAACAGCCGCACGGGTCGATCTTCAAGGTTACGCAACGCTTGCCAAGGTTAGTCTGTGGATAGGTAACCATCTTAACATACTGAGTTTCCTCCGTGCCTCGGAAAGCACGTTAAGCAGTTGGTCCCGGCTGTCATTTGTAGATCTTTGGCAGTCGTTACGGATAGTCAGAAGCCACTAAATCTGACTCGTCTTGCCATGAAGTACCATGTTACCCAGTTAATGGGTTGTGGAGGTCTAGTAGGCAGCCGCTCCTCGTAAAATACTGATCTCCAGCTAAATCCGGCTTGGTATTATGTGATACCGATATATAAATTCTGTCTAAACCAAGATACGTGCAATTTCATGTGGATAACCTTTTTTAAATGTAATTTCTCAGTAAATGCCGACGAAAAACTTCATCTGCACGCTAATTTTAAGCTTTTTCGAGAGAGCGGCCTTAAGCCAAAGATAAGATTTAGATATGATAAGATTTCTTTATTTTTTTAAACATTGTGTACCTACATACAAGAGCATGCAAGATATTAAACAGTTAAAGTCCACTCATGTTTAGCCGTAATTAGCGGCGTACAAATATTTCCATAACATTGAAATAAATTACAATTAGATAAAAACGAAAAATTACATAGAATAGACACTTACACGGATTAAAATTATTTAGAAACTGTATGAATTATGATATAACGTCAAAAATATTATGGTGTCAAAATAGTAGTCAGTTAAAATGCCAAAATAGTATTTAAAAAAAAACAAAAATAAAATAATTAAGCCATTTTAATCAGAATTGAAGCTTAGTATACTTTACATCCTATATCTGTAGGTATGCCAAGTCGGTTAAACCACGCGTGTGCTCAACCCATTTGTCTTACCAGCCAGCAATGGACCTTGACGAGAGGCAATGCATCAATGTATTTATATACGTAGGTAGGTCCGTTCCTACGATACACGGTCGAATAGCGAGGGATATCCTGAAGCAAGTGCTTTTAGTACTGGTCGAGTTGCAAGGAAACGGTTTAATGGGCATCCTTTTGAAAATGTATTGGAAAGTTTAGTGTTTTTATCCGACTTTAAAAAAAGAGGAGATTCTGTAAGTACATTCAGTCAAAAAAGTATCGGGAATGGATGATTTGTTTATGGTTCCAAATTCAAATTTTTGTTTTTTTGTAGTTGTTAAATTGGCACAACTGTTTTCCATTTTGGCGCGGAGTTTGAGTTGCATCTGTTATTTATATTAAATACATTGCTGGTTTTAGTAATATCATATATAGTGTGTATTGCGAATTTCATAATGGACAAAAATATCGAACAAAGAGTTTGTCTTAAATTTTGCATCGCCAATGGAATTTCGTGTTCGGAGTCACTGAAAATGTTACAGAAGGCTTACGGTGAATCGACTTTATCAAAAACTCGTGCTTATGAGTGGTTCAAAGCGTTCAAAAGCGGTCGAGATGTGATGGAAGATTTGCCTCGCTCTGGTAGGCCGTCAACGTCTGCAACTGAAGTTAACATCGCAAAAGTGAAGGAAATAGTGACTGAAAATCCCCATTCAACTCTGAGAGAGATAGCCGCCGAACTTTCTGTATCTCACGAGTCGATCCGTACCATTTTAACTAATCATTTGGGTATGAAACATGTTGCTGCTCGGCTAGTCCCAAAAGATCTGAATTTTCTCCAAAAACTCAATCGCATGAAAGTCGCTGAGGACATGCTAGAACGAGTCAGTTCGGACCCAACATTCATGAAACGCATTGTTACTGGTGACGAGACGTGGGTTTACGAGTTTGACATGCAAACTAGTCAACAAGCTTCGGAGTGGCGCCTTCCAACTGAACCGAAACCGAAAAAACCACGCCAAAGTCGATCAAAAGTCAAAGTCATGTTAACTGTTTTCTTTGACTATCGCGGTGTTGTGCACTCTGAATTGTTACCGGAAGGTCTAACGGTAAATAAAGAATATTATTTGAGCGTTATGCGGCGTTTAAGAGAGCAAATTCGACGAAAAAGGCCAGATTTGTGGAAAGAAAATTCTTGGATTTTGCACCACGACAATGCGCCTTCGCACAAGGCTATCATTGTGAACGAATTTTTAACCAAACACTCAACAAATACCATCCAGCAACCACCATAGTCACCAGATATGGCTCCTGCTGACTTTTTTCTTTTTCCTAAACTCAAATTACCACTTCGTGGCACCCGTTTTCAATCGATAGAAGACATAAAGGAGAATTCGCGGCGAGAACTGAACTCAATTCCGGAAGCAGCGTTTAAAAAATGTTTTGATGAATGGATTATTCGTTGGCGCAAGTGTATCGTTTCTAAAGGAGCATACTTTGAAGGTGATAAAATAAATTTGGATGAATAACAGACATTTTGTGTATTATTCATCTTTTCCCGGTACTTTCTTGACAGAGTAGTATAGGTACTAGACAGGTAGTTAAATAAAAGTAAACAATCTTGATGTGTCTTTTTAGGGTTCCGTACCCGAATGATACTAAGCCTCCACTGTCCGTCCGTCCTTCCGTCTGTCTATCTGCGGGCCGTATCTAAGAACCGTAATAGGTAGGTAGACAGTTGTAATTTTCACAAATTGTGTATTTCTATTGCCGCATTAACAAAATATAATAATAAAACCGGCCAAGTACGAGTCGAACTCGCACACGAAGGGTTCCGTACCATAAACCTTAATTTTTATTATTTGTTGTTGTAGTAGCAATAGAAACCGTCATCTGTGAAAATTTGAACTGTCTACCTATTACGGTTCTTGAGATACAGCCCTCTGACAGACAGACGGACGGACGGACGGACAGCGGAGACTTAGTAATAGGGTTCCGTTGAATAGCCTTTGGGTACGGAACCCTAAAAATAAAGACGGCCGTCAGCCCAAGATAGCACTTATGCGTATGTTAAAAGTACATACTAACACCACTCTATCCCATATTTATTTTGTTTGTGAGAAAATAAGATAAATAAGGTCTCTGGACTCTGGGATCTTAGTCTAAAAAGATAATTACCATTGAAATACACCCCGCTTTATCCCATATTCCGTATTACATACAAAGGCCAAAGAACAAGTTATTACAGAAATATTAATTAAGTTTGCGTTGTTATGATAATAGTGTGCAGTTATTAAGATGCAGGTATTAAAGTATCACAGCGGAATGGTAATATCAGCTTTTGTTATGCGGGATTTTCATAATTGGTCGGGGATGCTGCGTTGTAAAAATGGTTTGTGATGCAAATGCAGTGTTGTATGTATGTGGAAAATTGGTGCTTATAATTTTTGTTGCAGTTTGGAGTGTTGCAACCACCGGGAAGAGATCGGAAAGGGGGCTATGGGAACCGTAACAGAGCCTCCTCGCCGCCAATATGATTTTTTTTTCAAAGTCATTATCATCATCTGCGAAGCCTTATCCCAACTATATTGGGGTCGGCTTCCAGTCAAGCCGGATTTAGCTGAATACCAGTATTTTACGAGGTGCGGCTGCCTACCAGACCTCCTCAACCCATTAACTGCTGGGTAACACGGTACTTCTTGGCAAGACTGGAGTCAGATTTACTGGCTTCTGACTATCCGTAACGACTGCCAAAGATCTAAAAATGACAGCCGGGACAACGGCTTAACGTGCTTTCCGAGGCACGGAGGAAACTCGGTATGTTAAGATGGTCACCCATCCACAGACCTACCTTGTCAAGCGTTGCTTAACCTTGAAGATCGATCCGTGCGGCTCTTATTATCTAGCCACAAGCTCCTCCACGAGATTGTTTTTCAAATTGCGGCGCACAATCTTACTTGCATGTACGGGTAGAAGGTACATAAACAAACGAAAATTCTTAGCAACATGGTGCCCTAAAGTGTTACGTTGCCGAGAGATTTAAAGATCGCCATTGATGAATAAATTACTAAAGAAAAATCTTGCGCCGCAACTTTGAAAAATAAACCAATATGGCGACGGGGGCTATGCCAAAATATTTATTTGCCCTTTTATTTGGCCATGTTCACTTGTCGATAGGCTCGACATCGAGAGGAGCTCGTGGCTAGATAATAATAGCTGCACGGGTCAATCTTCAAGCCATACATAGCGAGTTTCCTCCGTGCCTCGAAATGCACGTTAAGCCGTTGGTCCCGGTTGTCATTTGTAGATCTTTGGCAGTCGTTACGGATAGTCAGAAGCCAGTTAATCTGACTCCAGTCTTGCCATGAAGTACCGTGTAACCTAATTACTGGGTTGTGTAGGTCTGGTAGGCAGCCCCTCCGCGTAAAATACTGATATTCAGCTAAATCCGGTTTGACTGGAAGCCGACCCCAATATAGTTGGGAAAAGGCTAGGCAGATGATGATGACTTGTCGATAGGCTCGCGTTAAACCACTATCTCACTTGATGGTAACCGATGAAATGATCGACGATGCAGCAGAAAATAACTTCCTGCGTTATCAAGAAGCACTGATCCGATTGCCATAGACACTAATGATGATTTTATATGCTGTAAGATAGAATTCAACATTTTCGATGATTGTACATTTTAAGTTCATGAGCAGAGTTGGATTATCTAAACTGGACAATGTATTTTTTACTTTAAAAAATCAACGAAAAATTTCAAAATAAAAATACAAATAAATACAACTAATTTTATTAATTCTTCAGTTTATACAGTGGTTAGTGTTTGGAGCCTCCTTTTAAGCAAATAATGCCTGTGTTAGGAGACTCCGCTCTTCCCATAATAAAGTAATCTATAAAAATAGAACGCATCAAAGTTCAGGAGCGAGAACTTGTCACGTTAAGTCTATAAAAAACGTGTACTATGAAAAATGTCCGAGTCGGAGTCTCACACGAAGGGTCCCAAACCATTAACCGAAAAAATCACGTTGCTTGTATGTTTTATTTTTAATTTAATTTAATTTTGATAATTTGTACTGTAAACTGTAAACTGTCTACCTATTACGATTCTTGAGATACCGCCTGCTGACAGACGGACACTGGACGGACGGATGAATGGACAGCGTAGGCTAAGTAATAGGATTCCGTTACCTTTTGGGTATGAAACCCTTAAACTTGTACGCACGTCACGCGCAATTGTACGCCTTATATTTTATTACTTGTTGACCCGCGCAACTTCGTCTGCTCTGCTCCTATTGGTCTTATCGTGATGATATAGCCTATAGCCTTCCTCGATAAATGGGCTATCTAACACTGAAATATTTTTTCAAATCGGACCAGCAGTTCCTGAGATTAGCGCGTTCAAGCAAACAAACAAACTTTTCAGCTTTATATATTAAAAAAGGAATAGATTTTTTATGGCCCTTCCCTATTCTTCCAAATATCAATCTGTAAGAAATAAAACCCACTAAAAATAAACTTCACAGTAACCAGTACTAACACAAATGATCCCTGAAACATGGCAAAGGCATCCACTGTATCAGATTGCTTGCACTGAAAATTTAATATGTTGCGATGGAAATATTCACTGTTACTTTAGAGTGGTAGGTACATTTGTAACAGTTCTTCTTTTTCGAGTATTTTAAGTAACTGATACTGCGCACCCGTTTTTCGAGCTAATTTATTTTTACTGTTTTAAATAATTTATAAACGAGTTTTATGTTAAAGAAGACTGGTTTATGATTTATTTCAATAATTGTTGGCTTCTTACAAAAAGTAAAAAAAAAACATGAGTACATTTTCAGTGCCTTCATTTTAACAACATCTATAAGTTTCTGGATTCCGCTGTAAATGCATGGAGTTTGCTCATTACGTTACCTAGTGCCTTAATACTTTTATCATAACTTGACACATGTGTGGTATTCTGTCAACAATAACGATTGTTGGTGCTAACAAAATGTCACCCGTTCTATGCCAAACACTCCCGGGCCTTGGAGAACATGTAAAACCATAAGATTGCCATCCCATTGAACTACTTACGAGAGTCTTTATTTATTCACATGTTCAACTGATATTTTTATCTTTGAGATATTTTTATCTGTTCCAAAAAATAACTGTTACCCACCCCTATTGTTACTCAGTCGATAACCCACGATAAAATTGCAAACAGTTGCAGCTTCTACTTTGATTTTTATCGCCTTAGATACTGCAGTAATGTCCATGTAATATTTAGTGAAGAAACTTGCCAGATAGGAATCAGAATTCTAAAATTATTTACTAGTGCATTTCTTGGGTTGGAAAATTGTAGGTTGGATTTAAAGAATAGATTCAGTAAAGATTTCATAAAACCAAATAATATTAGTTTACCGTGATACTTATTTTTGGTAAAGAGTAAAATACTTGGAGTCCAGTGTATATACTTGCGATCTTGAGATGAAATAAAAACCGTAAAATTTCCTAAGGCAAAAAATTTGAACACAATTATTGTGACGTCCCCCAATTCGCACAGTCCAATCAAAAATGGTTACTGACGACCCAAGTATTGCTGCATCCCAGCAATGGGAACGTAAAATACTTCTTACGCAAGCACATAATGGCATAATAAGTCTTTAACGTTCCCAGTTTTAACTTCTGGGTTTAGAAACAAAAGTCACCATTTCAAATAATACAAATAAAAGTCCCATTGAAACCCTGTTAATTTGCAAAACAAAAGGATATAGTATGATAAGTGACGGGGACAAAGTTGTGACCATTGGCCCTTCAACGCAAACACGGTCGACAAACACGACACTTAGAAAATGAAACTCAAATAACTGTACCCTCATTTACACAGGGACACACGGTTGGATTACTTGTCTGGCTTTTCCTTTTTTAGGGTTTCGAAAATGTTGCAGAATATGTTCGAAAGACTCACCGTGGCCCTGGAAAGTAAAGGGAGGAACTCGGATGGGTTTTAGTCAGTAAGAGTCTGACACTGCATTCTGTTTCACCCAGAGCGGGAGGAGTCATTTGATGATTTCCGATCATTAAAAAAAGGTTCCGAACATTCGTAAGAAACGAACCCTTTATAGGATCACTCGGGTGTCTGTTTGTCTATCTATCCGTCTATCCGTCTATCACAGCCACTTTTCTTCGGATCTACTAAACCGATTTTGTTTTTTGAAATTTGGTACACATATAGACTTTTGTGACCCAAACATGGACGCATTATGTAAATTTAAAATTTGACTATGGAGGTCAGTTTTAGGGGTCAAACCAGAAAATAAAAAAAGTTTCAAACTGTATTGTGTGATATATAAATGAAAAGATTTAACTGTGAGGGTTTTTAACTAATATTTTTACACAATTTTAAAATAAATCGTTTTGAAGTTATTAAAGAAATTAGACCTGAAATAATAAAAATATTTTGAAAAAAAATGCAGATCCAAAAATGCAGTTCTTTACCTCCAAATTATAGGAAACCTATAAGAAGTCTATAGTGTTAATATAACTTGTTACAAAAATTGAAATTGGTTCGGAACCCTTTGCACGTGAGTCAGACTCGCAGTTGGCCAGTTTTTTGTTTTGTGTTCCCTAATTAGATAGTCTTTTTCCGCCTTTGAGGTGGTATAGGGAGATAGAAAATGTTCCTTGTTATAATTTACTAGTTGACCCACGCAACTTCGTCTGCGTCACAAATTTCATTACTGCTCCGCTCCTATTGGTCTCAACGTGATGATATATAGCCTTATAGTCTTTCTCGATAAATGGGCTATCTAACACTGAAATAATTTTTCAAATCGGACCAGTATTTCCTGAGATTAACGTGTTCAAGGAAACAAACAAACAAACTCTTCAGCTTTATATATTAGTATAGATTAATAATTTTGCGAAGTCAGTCTGTTTAGTGACCTTCATAGCAATACGTGAGTACTGACATTATAATGGATGTTTCGTATAGATTTTTTATAATCGAAATGCTTATGATAGTCTCCCAATCTATCTTCATATTCTTTGGCCTTGTCTTCCCCTTTATCCATCCACATTTATTTTTAGAATTTTTTTAGTCACATTCTTATACATACCTACATACTATAGAAAAGTCAAACGATTGCCTTTACGAGGCGATATTAAATAGCGGTGATTGTCGATAAATACATTCTTATCGGTTTTCAATTGAAATATTCTGCAGGCAGAAGTGTCTACTATTATCATAAAAATAAATCACAAAAACGCCTATTTTTATCTTGACCACAAAACGAATGGCCCTAAAACATCATGTTTCTTAGAAAATAATGTTCCTAGATTTTATTCTCAGATACTCGCCATCTCTCCTAACCGTAAATTCGTGTCCATTCCTACGATATTTGCTCCGTGTATCCCCATAGAGCAAATTAACAATTGAAACTAGAAATTAATTACAACTAGTGGGCTTATAACTGGCCAACCCTTTCGGACGAAGGGCCATCGGCCCTCAGACCCTGGGCGTTATTTGTTTTATATACCCCAAGTCCGATACTACAAAGTTTAGATGTATATTAAAAGGTTAAATGTTGAATTGATTTACTAGCTTTTTGAATGAGTATTGTTATTTGTATTAAGAGTAAATACCTAGTATTTTTTTTTTAGGTTAAAATAGTGTTGACTTTGACATTGAATAATATTAAGTAGGTTGATTTTGTTCTTTTATATATGATACTAGCAGAATGGTCGTCATAGGCTCAGTTGCCAAAGAAGAAAAAAAATTAGGATGAAATTAAAGAGTACTTGAAAACAGACTTAGGTCACGTGTGAAGCTTCATTGAAGAATGAAGTTTGTGTTGTGGTCACATTGATCAGGAAGTGAGATGTCAATCCATCTTGATACGAGTAACATGGTTTGATAACTAACTTCGTGATCGCTTCACCCAAGCCATCACTTCGACATGTTTAACCAAACCAAACTGATTCGTTCATTTTTGCTCCATTCAAACTACGATATTTTTTAGGGTTCCGTACCCAAAGGGTAACCAAAGGAGCCCTATTACTAAGCCTCCGCTGTCCGTCCGTCCGTCTGTCTGTCAGCGGGCTGTATCTCAAGAACCGTAATAGGTAGAGAGCTGAAATTTTCACAGATTTCTATTGCCGCTATAACAACAAATAATAAAAATTAAGGTTTATGATACGGAACCCTTCGTGTGCGAGTCCGACTCGCACTTGGCCGGTTTTTTTGGACATGGCTCTACATGCATTTCTAACGTAGTTAAAATAAAACCTAAGTATTTCATTAAAAACGAGTTAAAAGAATAAATCGCTCTCAATAATTGAAAAAAAAAAATCTTTTCAAACAAACATACACCCTCGTACAATTCACAAAACAAATCGAGCATCTATCTTTTTTTTAAATTCAGCATATTCCTCAAAACGAATACCGTTTCCATTGCCACTATCACATTCAATATCAAACGGGTATACGCTATAAAAACAGGCAATGTATATCACGGTACAGCTCCGTTGTATGCAAACACAATCCGTTCAGCTTATTTGTATTCTAACTGTTTTGCGCGATTCAAATTGTAGTATATTGAAATATAAATGGTCAAGTGAATGTGGGGATTTCTTCGGGTTCCGTAGACATAAGAATGATCTTATTATATAGGTACGTGACAATCTATGAATTCGAATTTGACAGCAGAGCAGATAGTTCGACGGGGCGCGCTAGGGCCAGTGCCTGCTGGGGCTGTGGACTTCATTCGAAAGAGGCACCGTACCCTGGAACGCAAATGGCACTAGGAGAAACGCGGATGGGTTACTGTTTCACCCAAAGCGGGAGGAGTCATTTGATGATTTCCCATCTTTAAAAAAATAAGAGTAGGTAGGGATCACTCACCTCCCGCCTGATGCAGGTACTCACCGGGCACGGTTGTTTCGGGAGATACCTGTTTCGGATTCGGCGGGAGGACACGCCCGGGTGTCTACACTGTGAGGGTCACCCGGAGGACACGGTGGAGCATACGGTGGAGGTCTGTTCTGCTTGGGCGGAGCACCGCCGGGTCCTCGTCGAGGCGATCGGCGGCGGCGACCTCTCGCGACCGGCCTTGGTTCAATCTATGGTCCGGAGCATGGGAAGCGGGCACCTCCTTCTGCGAAGCAGTAATGCTAGCAAAGGAGGAGGCCGAACGTGTGAGAGAGAGGGAAACCTCACGTTCCAGTCGCCGCAACAGAAGGAGACGCCCCAGGCGTCGGGAGACGCAGGACGATTTCCGGCCACCGTAAGGAGACGCCCCAGGCGTCGGGAGTCGCAGGACGATTTCTGGCCACCGTAGGCGTGGGCCTGCGGTCGGCGAGCAGTGGGTGGCTCGCCGTCTGATCAGAACTAGGCCCGGGTTGGCGGCGCGCTGCGATCCCAGCGCGCCTCAAAGAGATGTCAGCGTGGATGACGGGGCCCGCTAGGGCAGGTGCCTGCTGGGTCTGCGGAATCTGTTCGAAAGGGGTGCCGTAGCCTTGGAACACAAAGGGCACCAGGAGGAACACGGATGGGTTTTAGTCAGTAAGAGTCTGACACTCCCTCTTGCTTTACCCAGAGCGGGAGGAGTCATTTGATGATTTCCTATCCTTAAAAAAAAAGGTAGGGATAGAAAAAGTGTGAAAGAGATTTATTTCATGTCTCTTTCATACTTACTAGTAAAGCAATGTTGCATAATGCTGTCAAATCTGACTTCTTAAATTGCCATAAATATAGCTGTTGAACTTTGCCGTCATTTTAAAAACTTTAACAGACGTTATTGGATTCACGGTAGTCCCCTACTATTTGGCGTCATAGCCGTGATGAATATTCGTCGTGACAAAGACATACTCGTAATGCGATTCGCCCTGTACAAATAGGTCTCTTTTTTACAATAGTACAGTCTTACCAAAGATATATTTCGTATTTCCCATTTACAGGGTTTTGGCGATCGGATCCGATGGGCGGTCACTCTGTGTTTTAAAGTGGTACTTACTTAGCAGCAGCCAGTTAATGCAAAGCAGAGTGCGATATTACTTTTTAGGAGGCTCTTTAATGACATATTTTGAAAACGCTTTCATGAAAGTAGTCAAATATCTACCTCTGGATTTAGCAGTTAAGATAGTAACATGCTCGGGCATCAATACAGTAAATCAGTAACATCCTTAGCAACTTCATCATCATCTGCTTTGCCTTTTCCCAACTATATTGGGGTCAGTTTCCAGTCAAACCGGATTCAGCTGAATACCAGTATTTTACGTGAAACGGCTGCCTACCAGACCTCCACAACCAATTAACAGGGTAACACGGTACTTCATAGCAAGACGGGTCAGATTTACTGGCTTCTGACTATCCGTAACGACTGCTAAAGATCTACAAATGGCGACCAACGGCTTAACATGCTTTCTGAGGCACGAGGAAACTCAGTAAGTTAAGATGGTCACCCATCCACATACCAACCTTGGCAAGCGTTGCTTAACCTTGAAGATCGACCCGTGCGGCTGGTATTATCTAGCCAGGAGCTCCTCCTTAGTAATTTACAATAAGCAATAAAGAAAATCGTGCAGCGGAAGAATATCCCCATCTTGCGACGTGGTTTTTCTCCTTACAAAGTTTGTTAAGGAACCCTAAAGTACGTCCAGAATTAAATACAGCTAGGCGAAGCGCTGACCAAATCAATACGATTGCAAATGGTTCGCTTTTATCTTTTATTACTCCTACTGTTTAGTGCTTGCGTTGGTTTGCTCGGGGATATTATGTTAGCTTAGTTTTTAATCTGTACTTGTTTTCTTTTTCTACAAAGCCTGGAAAGGCAGTGTAGTCAGTAATAAGAGTATATAAACAGTTCGGTTTTCTAATTCATTAATTATTCAGCGAAATATTTTTCCTAGCTATTACGCCACGTATAAGCTAGTGGCCATCACACTGCGTCCATGGTGCTGTTACCCGCCCGGAAGCCATATTGACACTCAGAGACAGTGCACTCGCTACGGAGCCGTGTGTCAATGATGTGCTCGAAGAGATTCATGGTGTGGCACATGATCTTGATACCACGGTAGCTACTACAATCCTGTACGCTACCTTCGCCTTTGTAAACAGGAATAATCAGGCTAAATCGCCACTGGTTTGGCATTTCCTAGGTACGGCACACAGAGAGTAAAGTCCCGCAAACCTCCATAGAAAAAGGAGGATCCTCCGACCGGACGGTTGTGTCCGGTGGGCAACTGCCTGATAGTTGATATTCGGACAGTTGTATTTGTTCAAATCGAACGATAAACTCTGATTGCGCGATGCAAGATTTCGACGTAGTAGTTCGCTGCTAGTTGGATAGATGGCGTTGCAGTTCTTTTTTGTTGCGATGTTGATTTATTCCGTTGGTATTTTTTTGTGGCGGAATTGATGCCGCTATATATCTGTCTGTTAGCCACTAACCAACCAATAGCTTTGTGACAAATAGCATCAACATACAGATAAAGGACCGATAAAGTGCCCCAGAAACCCGGAATAAGTGGAACAATTTTGTCAATTTATATGATGCGTAAAAGTAGCAGTTTAATTCGTAGTCGTTGCTGACTGTACCGACCGGGCGGTGTTATCGATACAGTCAGCGGTCATAAATGTCCATTATTATCATTCCAAGAGACGATGTAGATGTATAGGTACGGCACAGAGAGTAAAGTCCCGCAATCCTCCATAGAAAAGGGAGGATCCTCCGACTGGACGGTTATTGTGTCTGGTGGGCAACTGCCCGATACTTGATATTTGGACTGTTGTATTTGTTCAAATCGCATGGAAAACTGATACCACGATGGATGATTTCGTTAGTTATTCGCTGCTGGCGGGATAGATGGCGTTGCGGTTCCTTTTTGTTGCGGTGTAGATTTTGCTAGGTTGGATTCCCCGGATCTTCAAGCTGGCTTACGCGATTTCAGGGTTGGTCACATAATAAAACTTGCTCATAATAATCAGTACAATGTAACCTTTTCAGGTTTCTCGTTATTTTCGTTACTATTTGAATACATTAAAATCATTTTTATGGTTCCGTAAACTAAGGGTAGCCAATGGAACCCTATTACTAAGCTTTCACTATCCGTCTGTCCGTTGGTCTGTGTGTCAGCGGGTTGTATCTCAACAATCGTAATATGCAGACAGTTGAAAGTTGAAATTAAATGGATCCCATACAAGAAACGATAATTTACTTACTAATACTATAGAAACCTTTAGCCAGCCGCACAGGTCGATCTTCAAGGTTGAGCAACGCTTCCCAAGGTTGGTCTGTGGATGGGTGACCATCTTAACATACCGAGTTTCCTCCGTGCCTCGGAAAGCACGTTAAGCCGTTAGTCCCGGCTGTCAATAGAGATCTTTGGCAGTCGATACGGATTTACAGAAGCCAGTAAATCTGACTCCAGTCTTGCTAGGAAGTATGTGGAGGACTGGTAGGCAGCCGCTCCACGTAAAACACCGGCATTCAGCTAAATCCAGTTTGACTGGAAGCCAACCCCAATATAGTTGGGAAAAGGCTAGGCAGATGATGATGTTGACTATAGAAACCTTAAAAGCAAAAAGCGAAGCTTAGCGTTGCTAATTTAACGAGTACTTTGAAAAATTCGTTCGAAAATGATTTTAAGTCAAATTGTAATAAGAATACCAAAGCTTCTGCTTATTCTAAATGGACAATAAATTATAGAATGCTTTTATATTATATTCCAACACAGAAGTGCACTTCTTTGTACTCAAAGAAACGGAGAATATAATGATATTGTACAGGATAGCGATTACTTAATAAAAATAGCTTTTAGATGTAAAATGAAGTTTGTATGATGAGAATATATTAGAAATTGCAATTTTCTCTTTTTGAGGTGAATTGGGTTCATACACTAATATTATCAAGCAGTATTTTTACGTTTAAAAGCTCGTGGCTAAATAATAACAGCCGCACGGGTCTATCTTTAAGGTTAAGCAACGCTTGCCAAGGCTGGTCTGTGGATGGGTGACCATCTTAACATAACGAGTTTCCTCCGTGCTTCGGAAAGCACAGCTGTGATTTGTAGATCTTTGGAAGTCGTTACGGGTTGTCAGAAGCCAGTAAATCTGACTCCAGTCTTGCCATGAAGTACCGTATTACCCAGTTAATGGGTTGGCGCCACGTAAAACACTGGTATTCAGCTGAATCTGGTTTGACTGGAAGTCGACCCCAATATAGTTGTGTAAAGGCTAGGCAGATGATGATGATGAGTATTTTTACGTTTAATGAAATATAGTCCTTGATGCAAAGGATTTTCAAAAATCAGGGTTACGTACTAGCAATATGTAGCTCAATGCTGTTAGATATTTTTGAAACATATTGCATCTATTTTATGTTTTAGGATTGGAAATCATCAAATGACTCCTTCCGCTCTGAGTGGAGCGAAAGGGAGTGTCAGAGTCTCACTGAATAATAATTCCTAACCGTGTTCCTACTACTAATGTCCTTTGCGTTCCAGGGAACGGTGCCTCTTTCGAGCAAAATCCGCAGTCCCAGCAGACACTGGCCCTGGCGGGCCCTCTTCTTTTATGCTGAGAGCTCTTTGAGGCGCACGGCCCTGTGTTTCAACACAGGGCCGTCGACCCGGGCCTGGTTCTGATCAGACTGCGAGCCACCCAATGCTTGCCGTCCGCAGGCCCGCGCCTACGGTGGCCGAGAATTGCTCTGCGATACAGCGCCGTCGACCCGGGCCTGGATATGATCAGACTGCGAGCCACCCAATGCTTGCCGTCCGCAGGCCCGCGCCTACGCTGGCCGAGAATTGCCCTGCGACACAGCGCCGTCGACCCGGGCCTGGTTCTGATCAGACTGCGAGCCACCCAATGCTTGCCGTCCGCAGGCCCGCGACTACGGTGGCCGAGAATTGCTCTGCGATACAGCGCCGTCGACCCGGGCCTGGATATGATCAGACTGCGAGCCACCCAATGCTTGCCGTCCGCAGGCCCGCGCCTACGGTGGACGAGAATTGCCCTGCGACACAGCGCCGTCGACCTGGGCCTGGTTCTGATCAGTCGGCGAGCCACCCAATGCTCGCATCCGCAGGCCCGCGCCTGCGGTGGCCGAGAATTGTCCTGCGACTCTCAACGCCCGTGACGTCTTCTTCTGTTGCAATTCCACAACCCTGGCAGGATATTGAATAGTGTTATTGCATACTGGTTGACCCACGCAACTACGTCTGCGTCACAATTTTCATTACTGCTCCACTCCTATTAGTCTTAGCGTGATGATATACCTATAGCCTATAGCCTTCTTCGATAAATGGGCTATCTAACGCTGAAATAATTTTTCAAATCGGACCAGTAGTTCCTGAGATTAGCGCGTTCAAGTAAACAAACAAACAAACTCTTCAGCTTTATATATTAGTACTAGTTGACCTGCGCAACTTCGCCTACTCCGCTCGTATTGGTCTTAGCGTGATGATTTATAGCCTATAGCCTTCCTCTATAAATGGGCTATCTAACACTGAAAGAATTTTTCAAATCAGACCAAGAGTTCCCGAGATTAGCGCGTTCAAGTAAACAAACTCTTCAGCTTTATATATTAGTATAGATATAGATTGAACTCATTTGGAGAGCAGAAATATCTAAAACACGAAAAGTGTTACCAACATCCAAATGTAACGGCTTCTATTCTAACTGGATGTAACTGAGAAGCAGTATTTGACATGGAACCACTGCCTACTCGTATCTGACCTCTTTAACCCAATAACCGGGAATCACAACCCTCTTGGCATAACTGACATCAGTTTTTCAAGCTCCATGTTAATTAAACGTTATTTATCAAAACGTGTGAGCTTCCAATTTATTATCAAAACCAGAAACACTATTAAACCTAACTACAAACCGTGTTCCAGACGATATACATAAACTTCGACCACATGTTCAGAACATGGAAATAAGCATATTTCACTATGGAAACATGAATAAATTCTTATTTTACAAACTAAATACTTTGACGTAAATCACCCGATATATGCATGCCTCTTTATTCAAATTGGGAACGAAAAAAAAATGAAATTCAAATAGCATTTGATAGATTTTTTGTTAAGTTTCATGCTGCATAGCTGAATTAAATGAAATTGCAAATTTCTTTGAAGCGAAGCATTTTTATGTAGTAATTATATGTATTATAATGTACTAAGAAGACTGGCAGCATTGCCACGTTGAATGGCAATGCTAATTCTTTGAGCAAAGAACGAACCAGCCCTCTGGTCACGCATAATGAATAAATCAACATAAAATATTTAATTACTAGCAACAATAATTCCATAAAATATTCCCATTAACACTGGAATGACTGGTAAAATAGAATGTATCTCAGGCACGTGGAACTCTTCTCGTCTTCACCGTATCATCAATCTTCACTACGTTAAGGGAATTAATTAAATTTGCCACTGACTCAGTTACGTGGACCTCGGCTTATGTGTTATGGAAGAGACATGGGCGGGACTGTGGATTAAGCAATTTATTTCAAGCCAGTGTTTTATTGTACAAGCATTGTTTTATTTATTTTTTAAATCAAAATTGTGTCGTGGATAAATAATAGCAACCTGTTTTTTTTTAATTGGAATCGTCCTCGTGACTACATAATAACAGCCACAAGGTTCTGGCTTCAAGGTTAAGCAACGCATGTCGAGGTCGATATGTGGATGAATGACTAACTTAGTATACCGAGACTTCTCCGTGCAGTTGGATCCACCTGTCAATTTCAGATCTTTAATAGTCGTTACAGGAAGTCCGAATATCTGACTCCACTCTTACCAAGTGGCATAATAGCCACTTACTGTTCTAAAGGACAGTAAAATACTCCATTAAAAATACTATTATTCAGCTGAACGCATTTAGACTGGAAGCCGATCCCAACTTAAGGTGCTTACATAAAGAACTAGGTTTCCGGAACAGACAACCCCGTGCGGGTCGGTACCGATCGGTGCAGGGTTAACCAGCATAAACAGATAAAACTATCCTTATTGACAACCATTTCTTTCAGTTCGTCGGACATATGGCTCGGTCCATGAAGTCAGCTCTGGTCAGAACCGACAAATTAAAACCTGTTTCTTTATAAATGATCGCTTATGACAACCTGGGGATATTTATACCTGCATCGATCGGTACCGGCTCGCACAGCTAAGGAGTGGAATTCCCTGCCGGACTCTGTGTTTCCTGTTGGCTACAACCTGGGAGTCTTTAAGTCAAGAGTGAATAGGTTACTTCTAGGCGAGCGTGCTCCATCTTCGACCACATCATCGCTTACCAACGGGTGAGATAGTGGTCAAACGCGTGCCTATAAAAAGTAAAAAACGACCTGCCTGCACCGGAAATCTGCTTCGTAAAGATACAGTTTGCACTCATATTTGAGAAAAGGCTAGCCTTTTGATAAAAAGGACAAAAATGATCTCTCTAGCTTTATTAGGCGCAGTGGCTTTTCCAGTAAAGCTTACAGCACACACAAAGGGCTTCCAAGTATCCACCTTAGTAACGCGGTAATTAATTTAAAAATAAATTAAACTAGATCAGACGGGAGTGCGACAATCTGGCTCTAGTAAATTGTCTAACGCAATCCGAACTTGCTGAAATAATGTGCGGTGATTACATTGAGAATTCAAGACGTGTTACTTACTTGAATAGCTGTCTGTCAGGTGGAGGATTTTTGAGGTGTGAGGTTCTTGGAAAATTATGAAAACTGGTTGGAATAGGCAGGTATGCTATCTGGGTCCAGGGGCGGCGGTCCTGGGGATGGCCGTCGCCCCCCATTCATACGGACCCGAGGTGGCGGCGCGTAGTCAAACATCTCACTCCCCCCGCTGACCCGAGGTGGCCCGCAGGGGCGGGCCGGCACCAGTCGGGGATCGCGGAAAGCCAATTATGTTCTCGCGATCCCCGGCGTTAGTAAGAGATGGAACACCGGGGTGGTTTTAGTCAGTAAGAGTCTGACAGACCCCTCCGCCCGCCCCAGGGTGGAGGACATCCATGAGGATTTCCCCCCGTTAAAAAAAATAAAAAGGCAGATATGCTATATAATGGGAAAATTGGATGGTTCTGGGTGTTTTTTTTTTTAAATCACCAGAAATTAATGTTTGAGCACAATACAATTATTGACAAATCAGATTTTTTAAACGTGTAAGACAACACACGTTATTAGAGGTATTCCTCTAAAGGGGTAATTGTACTCATCAATATGAACAACTTTTATTTGGACCCAACACTGAAATCGAGCGAGTCGGACCCGCACACGAAGGGTTCCGTACCATGAACCTTTATTAATTTTTATTATTTATTGTTATAGCGGCAATAAAAATACACAATCTGTAAAAAATTCAACTGTCTACCTATTAGGTACGTTCTTGAGATACAGCCCGCTGACAGAAAGACTTACGGACGGACGGACAGCGAAAGCTTAGTAATAGGGTTCCGTTGGTTACCCTTTGGTTACGGGAACCTAAAAATTGACTCCCCCATTTTCATGTGCATTAATTGCTTTAATGTACTGAACAGCGGACTTTTTCCTGTCGTAAAGTTCTTTCATAACGATGAGTGCAATGACCCTTAAGAGGTATTGCGTTTCTTTTGTTACAATTTGTATAATTATATTACACTAGATGACGCGCGCAACTTCGTTTGCGTCACAATTTTCATTACTGCTCCGCTCCTAATGGTCTTATCGTGATGATATATAGCCTATAGCCTTCCTCGATAAATGGACTATTTAACACTGAAAGAATTTTTCAAATCGGACCAGTAGTTTCTGAGATTAGCGCGTTCAAGTAAACAAACAAACAAACAATCTCTTCAGCTTTATATATTAGTAAGTATAGATTGAAAATCTGTACTTCGGTTTCACTGGATGCCGTTGTTAGATGAAGAATTTTTATTAAATTGTTAATGAGCTTGATTTAAAATAACTTTTAACTAGGAAAACAAATTTTGAAAAAATGTCTTATGCTATTCTACCGTACCTATACCGTAGCCCATACTCATCATCATCATCTGCCTATATTGGGGTCGGCTTCCAGTCAAACCGGATTCAGCTGAATACCAGTGTTTTACGTGGAGCGGCTGCCTACCAGACCTCCGAGACCCATTAACTGGGTAACACGGTATTTCTTGGCAAGACTGGAATCGGATTTACTGGCTTGTGATAATCCGTAACGACTGCCAAAGATCTACAAATGACAACCGGGACCAACGGTTAACGTGCTTTCTGAGGCACGGAGGAAACTCGGTATGTTAAGATGGTCACCCATCCACAGACCAACCTTGGCAAGCGTTGCTTAACCTTAAAGCTCGACCCGTGCGGCTGTTATTATTTAGCCACGAGCTCCTCTATACCGTAGCCCATACTGTAGTATATAAAATCAGCTATTGAATTTTCAATTAATCTTATTTTTTACTAACCGTAAGCGCAGTAACTTGCGCTAACAGTTAGTAGGAAGTTCTAATAACCTACAACGGTTTAGACACAGGCTGGCGTGGTTCAGCTTGATACAGTTCGACTTTTCTATATGACTGTACCTACTCTAACGAAAAACACTTCCTACTCCCTCTAACCTCACCGGTACATTCATCAACAGTTTAATTATAACGCGCTCATTAGTCCCAAATGTAGGTAATGTACCTACTTACTGTCAACGATCTGCTTTAATAATGTTACGCGAGGAAGTGGGACGTGCTCTGTATGGTTATCATTTTGTACTAAAACTAGTTGATGTCCACGATTTCGTTCGCGTATAATTATACCTGTTTCAAAGAACACAGACTTCCATGAAAGTTCCTCCTCCTATTTCTCCCCTATGACTCCTCCCGCTCTGGGTGAAGTAGGAGGGAGTGTCAGACTCTTACTGACTAAAACCCATCCGTGTTCCTCCTAGAGCCCTTTGCGTTCCATGGCTACGGTACCTCTTTCGAACAAAGTCTGCAACCCCAGCATCCTATTTCTCCCCTTGAATTTGAAATTTCAGCTTACGCTATAAAGTAAGCCAATTAGAATTTCAGCTTTCTAAACATAGACGTAGTGTTGATTGTGCTTTAGTAAGTAATCATTCAGGAGAAGTGATTTATTAGATAGGTAGAGAGTTCCTTTTAACAGTTAAAAAAAACAATGATAAACAATATGAACAGATCACGCCGACACCTCTTTTGAATTCTGTACCGGGCTGGTTACGTTGCCCCCACTAGGAATTTCTCCTGTATCGTGGGTGCTTTTAAAAACATACAAACTCACATATACAAACAGCCAGACCCAGAACTACTATACGTAGGCCATACAAATATTTGTTCCGTGCGGGAATCGAACACGCAACACGCAGCGTAACAGTCAATTGCTCAACCACTACGCCAGCCGTGTCGTCAAATATTGTCTGAAGTTAACTGAAGGACCAGTAGTGAGCTGCACTTCAAAGTACCTAAGTTTGGATGTTTCGGAAGGCTAAAGAGGCTGCACTGAGCTAATACTACGGCTAACCTCAGGAGAAGGTTTCTCGACCTCGTTCTCTCTTGTTTGGCAGCACTTCTCTTCAGCTCCTAGTCTTGACGTGGTAGTTCATTAGACACGGTACGTTATAAAGGTCAGAGTACACCAGAACTTCGGCAACGACGAGAATCGATCGCAGACGATGCGGTAAGCGGAGTCAGGAAGATCAGGAGGTTAATTTCCTAGAACAGTGAATCTTATGACGTGTGTCAAACGTATCCAAGAACCGTTTAGCGCAGATTGTTCCAGCGGCAAACAGCTCATTCAGTGCGGGAACGAAAGAGATACGAATTGTTTTAAGAATATACAACTTAGACTCTACATAACACAGACACAGAACAACTTTTAGAAATATTGGCATGATGATATTTGTTTCCCGCGTGATTTTTTACTTTTGTATAATCACATAGGCTTAGTTTTTAGATATTAAGGTATTAAGCTTTTTCTCGTAGTTGTTAAAAGATTATTTTATTTTTATTTAGTATATAGTACGTTTAAATTGTACTGCACAAATGTAGTTGAGTTGTAAAGTGGTGGCCTGAAACACAGGTTTAAATTAACCTAGATCGGGCTGGTTGCTGCATAACATTGCAATTCTGAACCACCATAACTTGCACCTATAATAATAATATATTAGTTTTAGTTTATTTTTAGGTACTGAAATTGTATGGAAATCTTTTCACTGATGGCTAAATGTAAACTTTTTTTTTTGTAAACGTTTTTATTTGAATAAATTTATTGTTTATTATTATTTCGTTTATTTATTCTTATTTACATATAAAGTATATTTTTAAATATATCTCTAAAAAACCATAAAAAATACATTTAAAAACACATACACATAATTATTACATACATTTATTATTATTATTATTAAATTTTTTAACTGAGGGTTACTATTATATATATATCTATTATAATTACTATTATATACTATATTTTGACTTAAAACTAAGCGCTACCCTCAAAACTATATGGCGCGAACACTTACTTTGTTCTTATTTAGGTACTTGATATTAGTAATAATTTTGTTAAATGCAGAAGGAATAAAACGCAATTTGCTTACATATCGTATTGAGTGTTTAATTGAAATAAAAATAATGTACAGTTTCGTAGATAAACACGGTTCATATCCGGAAAACTATATAAAAAGTTGGAAATATGCTCAAATCGCAAGAGATTTTGTTTAACAATTCTTCATCCGCATGCTTCTTCATAAGTGAAACTAAATTGGTTGCTATGTATATATAAATATTGCTGCATTTTTAAGTTTTGTTCCTAGGTGCAATTTGTAGACTTACAAGTCTATTATGAGTTTGCGACGTAGGTATTAAACAATATCGGGAGCCTAGAATGAAACAATAAAACATAATAAAAATTTCAGATACAAATGTGCAGCAAATGTGGCTTTGCATAGCACTAAAACACTAGCACCCGGGTGAGCAAAACGATCATCGGCCACCATAATGTAAAGAAAGAAAGAAAGAAAAGAAAAAAAAGAAAGAATAGAAAGAAAAGAAAGAAAAATGAAAAGAAAAAAAAAGAGAAAAGAAAGAAAAGAAAAAAAAAGAATAGAAAGAAAAGAAAGAAAAAAATGAAAAGAAAGTTTATTTGGGACTCGCAGAAAACAGAACGGTGTAAAATTAATTAAAACTAATAGTAGTCTATTACTAATGTGCGGACTTGAGGAATTTTCTTCATCAAGATCAAGACCTGGCAAGGGTAGCGTGACAAAATGCGCAAGCACTCAAGCGATCCGGTCAAAAGGCGCAACGCAAAACTGTGTGGTTTTGGTCACTGCGAGTCAGATAGACCCCTACGCCCGCCCTGGGTTGAAGTACCCCCATGAGAATTTTCACTAAAAGCACTAGTTTTGCCAAGAAAAAGGACTCGCGAGCTTGTACGAAATACCGTGAGGAGTAACGTTAAGTTAAAAAATCTTACCTTGGCAAGTATACTCGGCATAAACTCTCTAGCCTGATTCTCAACATATTTATGTCCCATTTCAACTTGTTCTTGATCAGGTATCATCCCCGTTTGAACGTCGGGTATCCCTTTAGCGGCAGATATTATTTTTGGAGCAGCATGTATAGCCAAAATCTTGCTTTTATTTTCTATCGCTACAAAGACACAAATAATAATTATTTTAATAACAAATTAAACTCATTTTGCTACTCTGGCGACATTTGTGTTGTTAAACAAACGTGCCGTCAGTTTTATAAAAATGAGTGGGAGTACTCTATATAGGTAAGTTTTTAAACTATTGTCCTATGTGACTGATAAAAGCGATGTAATACGATGCGATACTATTGCTATACGTTATGCGATACTAATCATCATCATCATAATCAGCCTAAGGAGCTCGTGGCTAAATAATAACAGCCGCATGGGTCGATCTTGTAGGTTAAGCAACGCTTGCCAAGGCTGGTCTGTGGATGGGTGACCATCTTAACATAACGAGTTTCTTCCGTGCCTCGAAAAGCACGTTAAGCTGTTGGTCCCGGCTGTCATTTGTAGATCTTTGGCAGTCGTTACGGATTGTCAGAAGCCAGTAAATCTGACTCCAGTCTTGCCGAGATATACTGTGTTACCCAGTTAATGGGTTGTGGAGGTCTGGTAGGCAGGCGCTCCACGTAAAACACTGGTATTCAGCTGAATCCGGTTTGACTGGAAGCCGACCTCAATGTAGTAGGGAAAAAGGCTAGGCAGATGATGATGATCATATCAGCCTAAAGACGTCCACTGCTAGACATAGACCTCCCCAAAAGGGGGGGTTTGCCATAATCGCCGCGCTTGGCAGGCAGGTTGGCGACCGCATTGTATGGTGTTGCGTTTTACAGAGATCGCTGCTGCCCATTCTCTGGTGAGTCCCTTAGTCGCCTCTTACGACACCCACGGCGGGATGGTATTATTCTTTTACGGCACCATACAGTGCCGGCCGACACCATCCGGCGTGATACTATATTAATGCAGTAATGTCAAGTGAGCTCAATTAATCTGCCTAGCCTTTTTCCAACTATGTTGGGCTTCCTTTCCAATCTGATGCAGCTGGATCTTCTGCGACCAAGTAACTGGCTATCACGGTCTACAAAAGACAGCCTACCGAGACCAATAGCATAACGACTTTTGCGAGGTACGGAGGAATCTCGGTACCTACAATAATCATCATCATCTACCTAGCCTTTTCCCAACTATATTGGGGTCGGCTTCCAGTCAAACCAGATTTAGCTGAATACCAGTATTTTACGTAAAGCGGCTGCCTACTAGACCTCCACAACCCATTGGCTGGGTAACACGGTACTGGCAAGGATGGAGTCAGGTTTATTAGCTTCTGACTATCCGGAACGGCTGTTAAAGATCTTACAAATGACAGCCTATGTTATTATGGTCATCTATTCACAGACCGTCCTCGGCATGCGTTGTTTAACCTTGACGAACGAACTGTGCAGCTGTTCTTATGTAACCATAAGAGCTCCTCATAGTAGAAGACATACTTACTACACCGTGTTAAGGTACAGGTAGATAGGTGGAAAACTACCTTGAACGCAGCGTCACTGTGATCGCTTATGTAGGAACGCAGTCCTTTGTAATGATAATATATTATTTGTTTTAAAATGAACAATAATAATATGTTTTTTGATGTAGGTACGGAAGATAATATCTTCCTTTTATTACACTTTCATTGTTATTTTATATCTGTAATCTTTTGTGTTTACAATAATCAAACAGTTCATTTGATAACATACATTATTTTAAATTTATCTTCTTCTAATATATAAAAATCTTATGTCACAGTGTATGTTATCGAACTCCTCCGAAACGGTTCGACTGATTTTCATGATTTTTTTTGTGTACCTATATTTGGTAGTTCTGAGAATAGGTCTTAGGCTATTTTTTACATATAGTTACGCTAGTCTAACATAAAAAATGTCTAATATAAACTCAATGAAACTGAAACTAGGCAATCATTTCGATCTACTACTTAATATAAAAGTGCTGATTTTGTAAACGATTACAATTAAAAGTAAGGACTAAGGAGACACTAATATATGATTTATATGTTGTTTAGACAGATCCTCGTGACCCCAAAGCTGCCGATGGCTTGACTTCATCAGCCTCGGAAAACACGAACATGTAGTGAGGAGAGATACAACGCATGTGACTAAAAGATTTATGAGTATCACTGTGGCTGAATGAAAAATGAAAGGGATGCCAAAGAAGGGATGCCAAAAAAAAGGTGTGATGAAAGAATGAGTGAGGAATGATATGAAATAAATAAGATTTAGCAATAGCATTACAGTTGACGAGACAAAATGCAAGAAAAAACAGTTTTTTGTTGATCCCAAGTAACATTTATGTTGGACAAGCCAAGAAGATGATGGTGGTCCCGTGCGCCCCTCTTTCACGTCGCAGGGGGAATCAAACACCTCACTCCCCCCGCTTACCCGAGGTGGCCCGTAGAGGCGGGTCATCACCAGCCGGGGATCACGAACCGCCAAATATGTTCTCGCGATCCCCGGTTGGTGAGAGATGGAACACCGAGGTGGTTTTAGTCAGTAAGAGTCTGACAGACCCCTCCGCCCATCCTAGGGCGGAGGACATCCATGAGGATTTGCCTCCGTTAAAAATTTACAAAAATTTATATATGTAATATATTGTACGTGCATTTTAATTTCCCAATATCTTTATGCAAATTAATAAACCCACAAGGGGCTTAGCTCAACCCCGAAATTAGGTAAAAAGAGAGGAAATAATACCTAATTAAAAAGCAAATTGTATTAGAACGAGTTTTCATGTCGTGCATTTTAATTCCCTGAATGTTTTCTGGGGAGACCCTAACGTCACATTTTGCATTTTAAATAAGTAACTTTAAACTATTTTTACGTATTTGGTGGATCTTTTAGTTTCTCTTTAGATTTGAAGAGATTCTACTAATTGGCTATTAAAGGAAATTTGTCTAAGTTTATTCCTTATCATGACATTCGCGCTCATCATCATATGAGCCGCAAAATGTCCGCTGCTAGACATAGGCTTCCCACAAGTGTCACCACAACAACCGGTCCTGTGTGTCTCGCATCCATTGGCTACGCTACGTAATATTTATTTATTTATTAAAACTTGATGCACTAGTAAAAATACTGTACAAAGGCGGACTTAATTCCTTAGGCATTTTCTACCAGTCTACCTTAGGAGGGTGGAGAGACAACATGGCAGGTGCAACAGGAAAGAAAAACAGAGAGGAAAATAAATACAATCATAGATACATACATACATTTAAAAAATTTATAATAACGACTTTTAGAAAAACGAATTAACGCTGTGTTGATTCTACCAACTTCTTGTGAATGTGCTCACGTACCTTCACCTTAAAGGACAACCGACTGGTTGCGGTCCTGATGCTTAGAGGGAGCGCATTCCAAAGGATTCCTTGTAGTGACAAAAATTTTGAGCCCGATGATGACAGAGATGAACTTTAATTTTGCAAACAATAAATGTGGAAGAGTAATCAGTACGTATATGAACGTATATGAACTAAGAGTGGACTTTTTTTAAGGACGGAAAATTAACAAATGACTCCCTCCGCTCTGGGTGATGCGGAAAGGAACGCCAGACTTCCATTGACTAAAACCTATCCGTGTTCCTCCAAATGCCCTTTGCGTTTCAGGGCTGCGGTGACTCTTTCGAACAAAAACTCAACCCTGGAAGGCAAGTGTGTAATGGTACCCTGCAGTAAGTCTGGTAGTCCGGTAGTGAAAGGGAAAAAATGCTCATTAAGAGCGTTTATTTTCTTCTCAAGTTTAGTTGGAAAAAGAGTTAAGTCTTTAAGAGAGTGATTTTTAACTTTCCAGAAAAGACTAAAAATCTCTCTTAAATATTTTTCGAAAAAAAAAATCAAATAACTTTTTAGAATTAAGCACAAGAAAAACTAACGAAATCGTACGTCAACAAAAAGTACCACAGCGCCATCTATCCCGCCAGCAGCGCACAAATGAACGAAATTATGCATCGCGGTATCAGAGTTTTCCGTGCAGTAGTATCTTTTCTTGACCTGCCTTTTAACTCATTTAAAGCTAAAGTTAAATCTAACCTCTGTTCGAAGGCATACTATTATATTAATGATTATTTAGACGATAAGAATAGTTGGTCGCTGGGTTAAGCGCAAGACAATGACATATATATCATGTTCTTTCTCTATAAGTAATTAGCTTATGACAGGTTATATGCGTTCATTTAATATTGCTTTTTTATTTTTTATTATTTATCTATGTGGATTAATCCAATTTTTTTAAAGTAGTTATTTACACTTGTGTCAGTATCATAGAGTGTGCTAGCTAACAAGTGATAAATAATATTTACTTATTATTATTTTCTTTTTTCGTTTTAAATATTGATTACGTCGCATACTTATTGTATAAATTCAGGTTCTTAAAACGTATCAGACAGATGTGTTGCTGAGGAGTTTGTTGGCCACTTCCTCTCCACAGCTAAAACACTAGGAAGTGGTGACGGGCGGGCGTTTTGAGGGACGTTCTTTTGTAAAACTTGACGTTCAGAAAGTGCTGGCTCTCAGCCTTATTTGAATAAACGACTTTTGATTTTGATTTCTATGGAGGTTTTCGGGTCGGAATTCTACACAAATAGAGAAGATATACAAACCAAATTTACCTTAAGACATAAAAATATATTAAATATACCCACATCCTGATTAAAAATAATTCACTCCTCAAGCTCCTACGTTATGTCGATAAAAATATATAATAAGTTACCAGAAGAAATTAGATATATAAATAAGTATAATATTTTCATTAATAAATTAAAATTATTTCTTTTAAACAAGTGCTATTATGATACAAATGAATACTTAAATGATAAACTATAACTGATATAAATATATACATACATTCTTTAATATATAATTTATGTATTTTGTTTTGGTTAATTTCTTTAATATTTTAACTGTATAGATATATGTCAAGAAGATAATTTGACACTATAGAATAGGTACTATATGCTGAGTGTGTAATTACCTACCTCTAATTGTGATACACGAAAAAATTATCTCGTTAGTATTATTTATTTGTATTTTTTAAATGAACAAACCTTTTGCTGTGCCCTAACAGGGTCTACAACGGTTCTTAGCTGTAAGCCTTTTTATGACATCTTTTGTAAATACCTTGTAGAACGCAAATAAATTAATATAAATGAATATATAAATAAATGAACACTGTACCGCATACCTCTATACGTATCTTGCGTATTCGCATTAAGTACGAATAAATTTTCCAAGACTTCAAGGACTTGTATATAAAATACCAAGAAGAATAACTACTTTTCAATACCTAATTATTTTCTAATTTTCTCTCATTTCTCGAATCCCACGCTGTTCTACGCTACGTGCAGACCAGCGCAACATTTAGCATATTAATGTATGTAAATAATTGGTGAATTCAATCGCCACGTATTGGAAGGCAGCCGGTGTGCGCTGCACAATGCTCCTCAATTAGAATCAACTGGTATTGTCCGTTTAGCTCTATTGTGGTTGGAAAGAAAGGTGTTTTTTTCACATATGTTATAGCATTTGAATGTAATATTTTTATCTATGATTAGACAGGCACGTGTAACCCGGTGGCCCCGGCCGTCAATAGGTGTTCGTCAAATAAATCATGTCAGAGGCCCTTGAGGCGGTTTAAAATCTCTGACACTAGGTTGTGTGGGGTCGCTATACCTTACTGCCCACACGATAAGAAGAATCTATGATTGACTTGGTATAGCGTGGGAAAACTAACAATTTTGGCATGAGCCTTTAAAACTTGATTGAACGTTGATCCATCTTCTTCTTTTCGAGTCGATGGTTAACTCCAGCTTCGTTAATTGCAGCATCGGTGGAATTCATAAAATCCTCCAAAGTACAGGAGAATGGGTACTTGGGGCACTATTAAATGTGGCTCATGCTGTGATCAGGGGCTCCGCACTCACATTGGGTATTCACCATCAATTCAGTCAATTAAAACAGCTAGTATATTCTGTAAATAACCATTTCGATATCGAGCTTCACCTGAGTGACAAACCTCACAAACATAAAGGTTTTACGTTTGACGCAATTTGATACTCACCTCGGATTGCGAGACACGAAAATGTTGTTACAGAATAGGGGTACAGGCCTCAAGGCTGTCAAGCATCTCTACGTACTGTGCGTCTTGCATCCAGCGTGTTATTGCGACCCCCATCAGATCATCGGTCCAATTTGTAGGAAGCCTTCCAATGCTGTATCTTCCGTACGCAGTCATCACTCAAGAACTTCAAGCAATTAATAATTAATAGCCAATAGTAATTAAGATTCACACAAATAACAGTAAACGTTATTTTACTGATTAATAAGCACATCTCAGGCAGAGTACGCAACAGAATACCGAAAACTGAAATATCTAAAAATGGGTGCCACAGGATAGAAGGCGTCGCTGAGATCGGCCCAGAAAGTAGTGGAGAAATATTATAATATAATATATAATATAATATTCCACACAAATGAAATGACCTGAGCCTGCAGTCTCAACATAGATAACGATCAAGTAGCGACCGAATTTGTACCCCATGCACCTTAAATTTCGAACGCGATCCACGGATCATCATAACATTGATTTTGACCGTGGAATGCGTTCAAAATTGACAGTGTACGAGTGAGTTTAACGAATTTTGAATCTGGGACCACCCTGGACGCTCACTACGCAGGCTGTTTCGATGCGGCACAAGAAGAGTGTCTAGAAATATATGCGAGACCTTTGCCCAGCAGGGTGGCACAGTCTATACTATGGGCGCTATAGGCGCTAATCTCAGGAACTACTGGCCCGAATTGAAATATTTGTAGCGGCATCAATGCCGCCACAAGAAAAACCAACGGAGCAAATCTACGTCGCAACAAAAAGAACCGCGACGCCATCTATCCAACTAGCAGCAAACTACTTCTTCGAAATCCTGCATCGCGCAAGAAAATTTACTTTAAAGGCTGTAGGCTATAATATAAAATCACTTATGTTACGACCAACAGGAGCTAATGCTTTTGGTTGGCACGCGTGCCTATAAAAATTGGCGTAAAGAAGTTGCACGGATCGGATTGAATTTTGTTATATTAGCCTACCAGATGTAGGCTTATTAGCAAAAAGTAAAAAAAAAAGATGTTCAACATACCATAAACCCTCACAAAAACACCTTTTTTAAATTACCTACCGTGAGATAAAGCTCCGTTTTGGTAGTGGTTTTTTTTAACAAAAGAAAAATAAAAAAACCGTTCGCAATAATCCCCACGCATCCTTTCTAGGCGATTGTTACCAGTGATCAGACAAATGGATCGCTTGCTTGATTACTTGCTGCAAAACACGGCAAGAATGGAAAATGCATGCATCTGGGGCACCGGTGACTACTGAATATTTGTAGCTTCAAAGAGAGGATTGTCGCTTTTTAAAAAGCATAGTAAACTTGCGGTTTTATGAATCAACAGTCTCCACATATACACGAACACAAAAGCACTTTCTATTTATAAAGTTGAGTATAGATACTACTGAAAATAAATAGCCGTTGCTCTTATTTATTTATACTTTATTGTGCAACAAATTGAAAAAAACATAAAGGAAACCTTAAACCAAAAAACATACAATTGTCGACCTTGTCGCATTCTGTGATCTCTTCCAGGCAACTTGGGGAATGGATAGAGATAGCCTGGACACGAAATGGCGTTGCACTTGGTGCAAATATAAAGTTAGCCCTTAAGGTGGATGCTCCAGGGTAGCCCGCGAAATTCAAATATTTTTATGTTTTTTTGCAATTTGCCGGTCAGTCTGAAGCTGTATGTGGACCAAATGCGATCCGCGACAAAACATAAAAATATTTGAATTTCGCGGGCTACCCTGGAGCATTCACCTTAAGCAAAATCACTATCACTATCACTACATAGTATAAAACAAAGTCGCTTCCGCTGTCTTTCTGTCCTTATGTATGCTTAGATCTTTAAAACTACGCAACGGATTTTGATGCGGGTTTTTTTAATAGATAAAGTGGTTCTCGAGAAAGGTTTAAGTATATAAATTGCACCCGTGCAAAGCCGGGGCGGGCCGCTGGTATTTTTAAAATGAAAATTTTGGTTTTGTTGCCTCATACTGCATGATTTCTGGAAAAAGAAAATCTTGGTACTGATCTCGTCGGTAGGTTACAGATACTTATATTTTTTATGGCATGTCGGGAGGAGAACAGATCTTAGTTTCTGCTCGCTGATAGGAGGGCATCGAAGGGTTCGGTTTCACGATTATCTAACAATTTTCCATTTTTAATTAAGATTTCTGGTCTCGATCAGCTCTTGAAACTCTCATGCAGTGTTAGCGCCCACTTCGAACATCTAAAAGGACAATTATAACGGACATCTATTGACATATAAGATCACTGATAATGCAAACACATGTATCAATTTTAGCATAGTGATTTAAGTGACCATTTGTATTAAAACTGCCCAAAAAAGGTACAGGCTGCAATGGGGTTCGAACTTTATCATTCACGACATAGAGTTGACTGTTCTGAAACTTGATTGTTTCTAAAGGAATAGTACTGAAGCACGGCAATAAATAGATGCATCTGGGGCATGTATCACACCCGGTTGAGTTGGAGGCACGTGACTTCGGACTACGGGGTTTATCGCTCTTCGAACATTCTGGGCGGAAGGGTGCTATCTAAGCATATTGTGAAGTTTAGAAGCTGCTAGTGAAGCAACATTTTGTACCTTTATATTTAGACTAGATTCTGCCAGCGACTTCGTCCGTGTGATCCCTAGGGAGCTGTGGGATCTGTGTACCAAATTTAATTTAAATCAGTTCAGTATTTTTGGCGTGAAAGCGCGACAGACAGACACATGCACAGATACTTTCGCATTTATATTATTAGTAAGTATAGTAAGAATTATTGTCTTGGCAATATTGTCTCCAAATAATCTTGAATGTGTAGTACGTTCAAGGTTATTTGGAGATCACGCTGACATCGGTAGAGGAAAACCGCTTCTTGACTTGTAGTGATCTAGCGGCCCGCGCCATTTCAGACCACCAAAATAAAGACAGTTGTAAAAATAATAAGAAGAAAAACGCATTAAATACTTACAAGCAATAAAACTCAGTTACTGATAATACTACTAATAAATAAATAAAAAAGCCTTTATTCCATCCATACAAGATCATCTGCCTAGCCTTTTCCCAACTATTTTGGGGTCGGCTTCCAGTCAAGCCGAATTAAGCTGAATACCAATATTTTACGAGGAGCGGCTGCCTACCAGACCTCCACAACCCATTAATTGGGTAACACGGTACTTCATGGCAAGACTGGAGTCAGATTTACTGGCTCCTGACTATCCGTAACGACTGCCAAAGATCTACAAATGACTGCCGGGACAAACGGCTTAACGTGCTTTCTGAGGCACGGAGGAAACTCGGTATAACTCGGAGGAAACTTGGTCTGTGAATGGGTGACCATCTTAAGATGGTCACCCATTCACAGACCAACCTTGGCAAGCGTTGCTTAACCTTGAAGATCGACCCGTGCGGCTGTTATTATCTAGCCACGAGCTCCTCCATGAATTTACAAAATAATTTTACAATATTGGTTTTCAAATCACATACCTACTTGATTATTATTATTTTTCTCCGTCGGTAGACCGTACACACGACATTAAAAAAGTCGCTGGACCGCACTGGATTTATGTCGCCAGAAACAGAGTCAAATGGAAATCTTTGGAGGAGGCATTCACCTGAGACCTAATAACTTGAATATCCTAAAAAAAAAAAATTACTTATATTATGACTTAAATTTTTTTTTTTTTATAGTTCCGTATCCAAAGGGTATCCAACGGAACCCTGTTACTAAGCCTCCGCTGTCCGTCCGTCCGTCTGTCAGTTAGCGGGCTGTATCTCAAGAACCGTAATAGGTAGACAGTTGATATTTTCACAGATTGTATGTTTGTGTGATGAGCATGATCATTTGTTCTGTGTCTGGGTGTAGTTTATCTATAATATGTATGTATTTAGAAATATATAAGTATGTTTATCAGTTGTCTAGTACCCATAACACAAGCTCTGCTTAGCTTGGGACTAGATGGCGTTGTGTGATAGTTGTGTGGAATATTATTATTATTATTATTATTATTATTATTATTATTATTGCCGCCATAACAACAAATAATAAAAACTAAGGTTTATGGTACGGAACCCTTCGTGTGCGAGTCCGACTCGCACTTGGCCGGTTTTTTTTGTAATTTTTCTGAGAGGTACATATAACCGAATTGATTATTTTTCTTTTAATGTACTACTAATAGTACTCTAAAAATGTTTGCAGTTTAGGTCAAAATAAAATCACTTAGACCAACTTTTTTGTTTGCATATCTTTGGTTAGACTGTGTTAAATTTATCCATCTATTTTAATGGGTAAGTATGTATAAATTTACAAAGCTTTTTTTTTATTTTAGTGTACACTATGTGATAAGAAGTAGGTAGTACTGTGTGAAAAGGAGGAGCTCGTGGCTAAATAATAACAGCCGCACGGGTCGATCTTCAAGGTTAAGCAACGCTTGCCTCGGTTGGTTTGTGGATGGGTGACCATCTTAACATACCGAATTTCCTCCGTGCCTCGTAAAGCACGTTAAGCCGTTGGTCCCGGCTGTCTGTGTGTGTAGATCTTTGGCAGTCATTACGGATATTCAGAAGCCAGAAAAACTGTCTCCAGTCTTGCCATGAAGTACCGTGTTACCCACTTAATGGGTTGTGGAGGTCTGGTTGGCTGCCGCTCCTCGTAAAATACTGGTATTTAGCTAAATCAGGCTTGACTGGAAGCCGACCGATATAGTTAGGAAAAGGCTAAGCAGATGATGATGGGAAATGAGATAGATCGGCTGCTGCGAACCGGTAGGAAAATAGAAATACTTACTTGAAGGCAGGTATGGCGTATATAATACAGGATCCCGATAAGGAGCATCTCCATCGATCAAGTAACCGAATGAAATGTTAACAAAATAATATTATGTTAGCCAAAGTTACGTTCGCGAGATGGACGGAAGATATCGTTTTGCTGTCATTGAGGGTGAAACCCTGGGCCGAGGGTGAAGGCCCAGGGTCTCACGTGAGACTGGTATAGGCATGTGGGGACTGGCACAAGAAAAAAGGTCTAGGTCCAGTAGTGAGCGAAGTCGGCTTGTGGATTATGATGATTATAAATCACCATTATCACCATCCACAGCCTAACTTCGATGATGATGATGAACGGTTGCGTAAAGAAATCTTGTTAAGGATATTTTAATCAAAAGTTCAATAAATAATAAGTACTTTCTCTTTCCGTATCATTATCGAGATTCTAACTAATACTTTAAGTTTAACAATAAACTCGAAAAATGTTATCCAATAGAGAATGCAAACGCAGTGTCGCGTATTGTTGTGTTAAAAGTGGATCTGGTAACCAAGTAAATTATGCACCAAGTACGTTATGTAAAACTAGTTGCCCCGCGCAACTTCGTCTGCGTCACAATTTTTATTACTGCTCCGCTCCTATTGGTCTTAGCGTGATGATATATAGCCTATAGCCTTCCTCGATAAATGGGCTATCCGACACTGAAATAATTTTTCAAATCGGACCAGTAGTTCCTGAGATTAGCGCGTTCAAGTAAACAAACAAACAAACAAACAAACTCTTCTATAATATAATATATAATAATACTAGTTGACCCGCGCAACTTCGTTTGCGTCACAATCACGCGTATAGCGTTCATCGATAAATGAGCTATCTAACACTGAAATAATTTTTCAAATCGGACCAGTAGTTCCTGAGATTAGCGTGTTCAAGCAAACAAACAAACAAACCCTTCAGCTTTATATATTAGTATAGATAATATTAAATATTATATATTATTATGTAATATGATGTCTCACAAACCTGTGCCGTGCTGCGGGTCATGGCACAGCTTCATGCTGACTGGGAATCTTCTTACGAGTACCAAAGGAGCGGTGTGCATCTATAGTTTGTGCTCCTTCTTTATTAACATAACTTAAGAACTACTATTTATATCGATATCGATGAGGATCTTGAGGTCAGGTTCATAATTAATATGCATATTAGTTATGTGATACTAAATACCTACTCTTGGTATCCGAAGGGTTACCAACGGAACCTTATTACTAAGCCTCCGCTGTCCGTCCGTCCGTCCGTCTGTTTGTCAGAGGGCTGTATCTCAAGAACCGTAATAGTTAGACGAATTAAATTTTCACAGAGTATGTATTTCTATTGCCGCTATAAAAACAAATAATAAAAACTAATGGTTTTGGTACGGAATCCATTGTGTGCGAGTCCGACTCGCTCTTGGCTGGTTTTTGTATTACCTATTGGTGTCGTCTATTAGGAGACAACAAGCTACGCGTGCGCCTTAACTTTGGAATAAGCAATCAGTTGCACCAAATCGCACGAAACTATTTTATTATTATCAGGTGCAAAGAATGTTCCTACTCTTTCTAGTCATCACCATTTATTCACAAACCGCAGTGATTACTCACTGACCGTCAAACTGCATCTTGCATGTTTAAAAACTTCATTACAAAATGGCCTTCAAACGAATTTCACATAAACTCTGAAGCTAGCCGTTGGATTGGAATTTAATATTAATTAGAAAATGCACTAGCGTCGCAGTTTTTGACAATGTTTTTCTGTGACGTACTGTCCTGAATATTTAATACCCGGGACTGGATATCTGAAATTAAATTGGTTTTTCTTTCCTTATTTTCTACGGGTCCTTATGGCGGTGGTTGTCTGGGTAGCTACTCTAGACAGAGGGACATTCTGTGAGGTTGTAACTAACACTTACTACAAGTAATTAATAAATTTGCTTTTCTTGGTAAGTATTGCATATCCGACTTGGGGAGACTGTTGATCCTAAACCAAAACATTAAATTTATGCTACCCAATTGACAGGACATAGCGAACAAAATCGTAATCCGATACTTTGTCGTAGTGGTCATAATCATAAGTCGCTCAGTCTAGTATGTCACCCCAATATGTCAAGTCGTATTTATGATCGCTCTTTCCACCAAAAGAAAAACATTTTCTGTGAAAATATTGCGAGTTGCGCATTAGTCTATTGCAAATCTCGTTATGGTAAAACGACTGGACTTAACTTCGGTTTATTTTCGTTGATATTTTTTTTATATTTACGCAGTAATTAATAGGAGTTCGTGGCTACATAATGAAACAAAATCGTGGCTAAATGATGACAGGTCGATCTTCAAGGTTAAGCAACACTTGCCAAGGTCGTTCTCTGAATGGGTGACCATCTTAACATAACAAGTTTACTCCGTGCCTCGAAAAGTGCTTTGGGGTAGATGCGCCAGGATAGCCCGCGAAATTCAAATATTTTTTTTATGATTTTTGTCAGTTTGAAGCTGTATGTTGAACAAAATACGATTCGCGGCCGTAACGCGTAGGTATTCATCTAAAGAATTATAACCAGATTAATCATCAATATAGCCCTCTAAGTTCATGAAGCCGTAAAGAATGGTTATTTAATGAAAAAGTCATTCTATAATTTATCGAAAGTCGATACCTCTAAATGGTTGATAACAACATCCCTAGCACACACTGGCCACCTACGATAGCTGAATTTATACTTTTAAAAGTAAAAATTCAAAATTATTTTTTTATGCTTGCTATTCAAAGCTAGATGGCGTCACTGAGTCATGGGATCACAGTTTTTCTATGACATTACTTCTGAAAGCTGCTCTTGTATCTAATCTCTTTGATCCTAAAACTGTTTTGCTATACATATTATAAGATCTTATTGTAGGTACACATCATCATCATCATCATATCAGCCGAAAGAAGTCCACTGCTGGACACAGGCCTCCCCCAAGCGTCGCCACAACGACCGGCCCTGCGCGTCTCGCATCCATCGGCATCGGTCCACCCTGTGGGAGGCCTTCCAACGTTGCTTCTTACGGTACACGGTCGCCACTCAAAGGGCAATGGAGAGGGCAATGTTTGGAGTTTCCTTGCGTGTTCGAATCAGGAATGGTGAGGAGCTCGGTGAGGAGCTCGTGGCTAAATAATGACAGCCGCACGGATCGATCTTAAAGGTTAAGCAACGCTTTCTGTGGATGGGTGACCATCTTAGCATACCGAGTTTCCTCCGTGCCTCGGAAAGCACGTTAAGCCGT
Source organism: Lacanobia oleracea (assembly GCA_950371165.1). Classification (NCBI taxonomy): domain Eukaryota; kingdom Metazoa; phylum Arthropoda; class Insecta; order Lepidoptera; family Noctuidae; genus Lacanobia; species Lacanobia oleracea. Next base: position 5,052,879 of record OX493406.1, on the reverse strand, counting down.
TGGTCCCGGCTGTCATTTGTTGATCTTTGGCAGTCGATACGGATTTTCAGAAGCCAGTAAATCTGACTCCACTCTTGCCAAGAAATACCGTGTTACCCAGTTAATGGGTTGTGGAGGTCTGGTAGGCAGCCGCTCCACGTAAAACACTGGTATTCAGCTGAATCCGGTTTGACTGGAAGCCGACCCCAATATAGTTGGGAAAAGGCTAGGAAGTTGGTATCGAATCAGGAATGGTAGGTAGGTACACAGTTACGCAATAAATAACTCTAATTCTTATTTTATCTAAAGTAATATTGTTATATATCCTAATATATTAAATTCTTCCATTACTGACTGATTGAGTGATTCAGTGACTGACAAACAATGCACAGCAGAAACAACTGGTCGTAGAATGCTGAAATTTGGAATGTAAGTTCCTTAGGGAGTCTAGGGGAACACGAAGAAGATTTCTCGAAATTTCTAAAACGCAGTGTTTAATATCCTATGGCCCCCAATCGACCAAAAATAATGGCGGGCGCCGATTTTTTTACAATTAGACTATTCAATTGTTGTGGCGTCGCAACGGCTATTGCGACCGGGTAACCACAGGTTAAATAAAGACTATATAAATCCTTCAAAAGTCTCAATATAGCCAACTAGGTGACCAGCGCAACTTCGTCTGCGTCATGATTTTTATTAGTTAGCGTGATGAAATATAGTATATATAATATAGCCTATAGCCTTCCTCGATAAATGGGCTATCTAACATTGAAAGAATTTTTTAAATTGGACCAGTAGTTCCTGAGATTAGCGCGTTCAAGTAAACAAACAAACTCTTCTGCTTTATATATTAAGTATAGATATAGGCCAATTTCACTGGGTTACAAAAGAGAAGGTCAACATTTAACTTCACAACTAACTGACATAAAAAGTCATATTTTTATTCAACCACACCTAAAAACCGTGTTTTTAAATCTCATAAATTATTATATTCTAATTTTAATTTGAATTTATGTCACCTCAAGAGTTTTCAAACATTGACGTAAAACGTTCTTTGCACCCAGAATAAATTAACGTTGAATATATTGACTTTCGTAAGTATTTAAATAGAATAAGCCAAGTACCTACTAAAATAAATACATTCAACAATGTGCTATAAAGGTACGCAAATATTATCATTGACATGGAGATTAAACTAAAAAAAAAAACTAAAGGAACGTTTTTGTTTTTTTTTTTACAAAAACGGTTCTTTAGTTTTTTGGAACATCTGTCACATGGACGTGAACTGTAGTTGCCTTTACAGAAAGCACTCAATCGGTTGTGCACCTAAAGTGCCAATGAGGAATACCTTTTTTTGTACTCACCAGTTGGCGCTACTGTCGAGTAAGGTTCTTAACATAGCACTAAAGTTGTTATTACGCGCATATGAACAAAGTCAGGCTGTTTTAGAAAAAAACTTCACAAACAAAACAAAAGTGAGTAAATAAACTTGCGTCAATAGTCAAATAGCAGTGAAATTTGACATTTGAAACCTCACGCTACACTAGCGCCTCTAGCGGCGAATTCTAACGCGATAGCCCCTCATTCTGCGTAGGCCGCTTCAAACACAACTTGGCAAAATGATGGTTTTATAAACACAGCTAATTCCCAATTTGAGTGCGGTGTTCAGCAGTACGATTCTGCAAACATCTCATAGTGTAAGCTTAGGTAAAATGAACATCGGTGGAGGTCTGCCCTGCTTGGGCGGAACACCGTCGTGTCCTCGTCGAGGCGATCGGCGGCGGCGACCTCTTGCGCTCGGCCCTGGTTCAAGCCATGGTCCGGAGTGAGGAGGCATGGGAAGCGGTCACCTCCTCTTCGAAGCAGTAATGCTAGCGAATGAGGAAGCCGAACGCGTGAGAGAGAGAGGGAAACTTCACAGCCCAGCCGCCAGCGACGCCGGCAGCGAACGGCGAGCATTGGGTGGCTCGCCATTTGATCAGTACCAGGCCCGGGTCGACGGCGCGCTGTGTTTCACGCGCGCCTCAAACAGCTGTCAGCATAGAAGACGGGGCTCGTTAGGGCCAGTGCCTGCCAGGGCGTCGGAATTTGTTCGAAAGAGTCACCGTGGCCCTGGAACGCATAGGGCATTAGGAGGAACACGGATGGATTTTAGTAACAGTTTGACACTCCTTTCTGCTTTGCCCAGAGCGGGAGGAGTCATTTGATGATTTCTCATCCTTAAATTAAAACAAAAGGTGAAGAGAAAATGAAGTGGGCTGACATTCCATCTTAATTCAGTTAATTTAATTAAATTTACATCTGTCTGTTGTGTGCGAGTCCCAAATAAACATTTTTTCTTTCTTTTTTTTATCTTGTTTGTATGGTTTGACAGCTCGCTTCGCCTAAGCTTCTAGAGAGATGTTAAAAGAATCAACTGCAGCTGGTCATCATGCACTCAGCTAGAGTGAGCCGAATACCATATTCGGCATAGGTCTATGGATTTTCACTATAGCTATAACAATGCTACGCTGGATACTGAAAACAAAGCTGGTGTTCAAAACATATTTTTATTAAATAGAAGTGTAAAAATAAATATATTGACGTTAACGTTTCTGTAGTAAACAAATCAAGAAATTAGTTTCACATTTTTTTTTTTCATATTTGGAGAGTTTTATACATTTTTTTCTTTTTTGTAACAAGTAAATCTGTGTAATAATTGAAAGGTACCCGGCAAAAAACAAAGAATGTCACAAAAACCTTTTTGTGTGACCACTGAGATTATCGTTAGATACCTACAAGGAAACCTTGGTAATTGTTTAAACCATTACAAAAATAAAATTAAATGAATTTTATGTGGCATTCCTTGTTTTTCGCCTGTAAACCTGCCCTTCAATTTGATGTCAGCAATTTTACAATGAATCATTTGGAACAAATTGTGGTTTTTGTAGAATTTTGCTTGTCTGAACCATCGTGTTTCTTAGTTGTGGTAACTCTTAGACTTTCTTTAGACTGTAAGTAGTACCAATACATGGCTCTTAAGAATTGAAGCATCACGTTTAAAAAAAAATGATACAACTTTTCCTGGGATGTTTGTTGGTATGCACGTCTGTGCATACCAACCTTTTTTTTACAGTTAAACATATAAACTATGCTAACAGCCTTTTTCCTTCTGCAACTTTGTCTTAAGAAGACAAAGCTGCAGAAGGAAAAATAATTTTGATGTCTTAGAAAGCTCGAAGAAAGACTGTCCAAGCATCTGAATCTATTTATGTTCACTTTTGCTTCATGTTCCAGCTCCGTACTTGTCACATTCAAACTCCTGGTCATCCAATTCTACGCTGGGAGGCTCGTGATGTATTTACACATCCAACCCATGACTATCAGCCAAACGACAAATGAAAAGAAAGTCGCTACTACTTCGCCAGGATCTAAGTGAATGGTCTTTGTACCAAGGCCCATTTTCTTCAACAACCACAATTCTTCGAAATCGCGCTACAGATGAAATAAAAGCAAATGATCAGAACTATTGCTGATCCAACAATAGTCAGTAACTGGTGCAAGCTGACCGTTAATCCACACTCTGCAGCCATTTTAGTAGAATACTGAAGATCCTGTCTTTCCTTTTAAATTCTGGAAGAAATCTTTGTCTACGATCCTTGAAAATACTTGCACATCCAACTCATTACTATGAGTAAAGTTACAAAAGCAAATGCAATAAGTAGCAATTGTAAGACGTCTACGTTGTAGCATGGGACTTCCGGCTCCGCAACTTTAGCCATTACGTCACTTTCCGCTTGTAATATGGCAGATGACCAGGAACAGTAGAACTAAGATCACGACAGACCCAACGACCATAAGAAGCTGGTTCAAGTTGAAAGCGAGTCCACATTCGGTTCCGGAACCAGTTGTAGTTTTAGCAGCCATTCTTTAACTCTTATAGTTATTCATGGTACCGGAGTACTTTACTTTCATTTAGACATGTTACAAAGTTAATTTTCTGGTTTTAGTAGATTTTCAGTTGATTTTTCGTTACACCATTTTCTGAACGTCAGATCGATTTTTGACATTCTTGAAGTTAAAAACGAAGAAAAAAGTTTTGTGGATCTTCCTCTTTGGTTTAGAGGCCGAAAGAGTTCTAGTTTGAAAGCTTTAAAATTGAAGTTTTTTTTTTTTGCTAGCTGGAACTTGTCTCACCGCCGGCAATCAGCGAGTAAAGCATCAAACTCGTAACAGTTCGCAATCAGCAAGTAGCGATTGAAAAGTTTCAATAGTTTTGACGCTCGGCTTTCAGCAAATGCTTTTGTGCGACGGGTTTTTACTCACAATACGACCGGCAAGCGAGCTTCGCCGAGCGAGTGTCGCTAAGCGAGTACAATCTTTGATAGCTCTTGTCGCTGCGATCAATTAGAGGTAGGAGCCGCTCGCCGGTATTGTGAACAGCCATGCAGCTATCGACTATGAATGTATGTGTCTCTTTTACTCACACGAGATCTATATTTTTGAGATCTATATTTTTGTCTCTTTCCTCAGCGAGCAACGCGCTTCCTCGCCGGCTGTGAGATAAGTGCCTATCGCTCAAGTCACACCGAGATGGCAGCGAAGCGACGCCGCGGGCGGCTTCGTGACCTTTTCAAGTTTCTCAAGCGATACTATGTGTTATAGTAATGAAAATAAAGTTTAAAATTATATGACATCGAAACTACTCGCCGCTTCGCTTTCATCTCTGTGACTTGAGCCTAACACCTAAGAAATTCGAGGTGCACTCTAAACGCGTTTGCGACTGCGCGGATGCATTGTAACATGCACACATACCCGCCCCCGAACACCGGTCAGTACCCACTTTTAAATGTCCTATGGCCGAAAAAAAATACCATTCTTCCCAACTCGGCGAAGCTAAAATGACCGGATAATTTTAGCTATGTATTTATGTTGCAGGTAGCATGTACAGAGAGGTCCACATTGCAGAATAACGTATGTGTTGGAAACGCGTCGTAGGTGGTCGCGATCTTCAGCAGTGAGGGAACGTCGATGAAGATGAAGAATGTTTTAATGTATTTACATACGTTTGTTCAACCGTGTGCACCGTAGCGCCTAAACTACTAAGCTAATAGTGTTATCATTATCTGCCTGCCTTTTTTCCAACTATATTGGGGTCGGTTTGTAGTCAAATCAGATTCAGCTGTATACCAGGTAATAAAATAATCTTTTCATTCTTTTCAAACCACTGTTTTGTGCGATTTCAAATATATTCTGCTGCCTGATTGTATAAAAAACCGGCCAAGTGTGAGTTGGACTCTCACACGAAGAGTTCTGTACTATAAACCGAAAAACATTCCTTGTACCTATGTGAGCCGCCTTTAATTTTTTATTTAATTTATAAATAATGTGTTGTCATAGTGGCAATATAAAAACACACTGTAAAAATTTCAACTGTCTACCTATTTACGGTTCTTAAGACACAGACCGCTGACAGACAGATGGACGGACAGCGGAGGCTTAGTAATAGGGTTCTGTTGGTTACCTATTGTGTACGGAACCCTAAAAATGAGCGCATTCGGTTGCATACTTATGAATTCGATTTTAACTGTGCAACCGAATTCATTGCTTGTTTTACGTTTTCGAGCAAATGAATTTTAAAACAAATAAAGGATCTGGAAATCCTTTCGGTTGTGAAAGAATATACGGATTTAATTAGCAACACATGTAAGGTACTGCAATCAACGGCGGTGCCCTCGTAAGAACGAACTCTATATATAAAAAACCGCTGACAGACAGACGGACGGATGGACAGCGGAAGTTTAGCGGGTTCCGTTGTTTAGTCCGGGTACGAAACCCTAAAAATCAATAAAAAGCAATTTTTGATAAACAAACATTTATTGAAAATAAATAGATTGACGAAACAAAATTAAATAACACTGTACATAACGAAAATTGAGCAGACCTATACTCCTATACTTCCTCAAACGTTAAAGCTGCGTCAAGCCTCCAGTTTTGTTCTCCTGCAAAATATACAAAAAAAAAAAAAATATGAATTTACTTTGTTCATTATTTCCAGCAATTTTCTATCCAATCGAACCGCTGACCAACTAATATGATAATAAAATTAACATTTTATCTATTTATTAAATTAAAACTTTTAACTTATAAAGAATTCATAAAAGCGACTTTTTTTTATTAATGATGTGTTTGCTCTTGACTCTAGTCTATGTCAGAGATGACAGAGACAAAGTCTACGATGGAGCGAGCCTACCCAGAAGGAGCCTGTTCACTCTTACTTTGAAGAAGTTAGGGTTGTAAGCTTTTGGAAACACAGACGCAGGTAGAGAGTTCCACTCCTTTGCTGTGCGCGTTATAAAAGACTTTATATACTCTAATAAGTAATAATAAAACCCACACCAACTTACCTTTATTATTTTGTACATTTACTGCTACCTGCTACTGTTCGTTTAGGTATTATTTACAATATTCACAACTAGCTTCTGCCATCGGTTTTACTCGCGTGATCTCTAGGGAACTTACTCCCGAGATATATTATATAGCCTAAGTGTTATTCCAGACAATAAACTACCTTTTTTTTAAAGATGGTAAATCATCAAATGACTTCTCCCGCTCTGGGTGAAGCAGGAGGGAGTGTCAGACTCTTACTGACTAAAACCCATACGTGTTCCTCCTACTGCCCTTTGCGTTCCAAGATATGGTGCCTCTTTCGAACGGATCCGCACCCCGCCAGGCACTGACCCTAGCGGGCCCCGTCTCCCATGCTGACAGCTCTTAGGCCGGATTCCCACTGACGCGGAGCGGAGCGGAGAGGAGCTTAGCGGTGCACGAATTGACTAATCAGTATGCTCGAAATCTCCGCTCCGCTTCACTGGAAACAGCACGAGCGGGGTGGAGCAGAGCTGAGCGGATATTCATAATAAAAATACAGCGAGGCGATGCGGTGCGGAGGACAACGAGCATTGGGGTGCAGAGCGGAGGACAGCGGGGCGGTCCAAAAAAGTCGCAACAGTCAATGCTGCTTCATCTGATTCGTTATCTTCGTCTTCAAGTAGAGAAAGATATAAAATGATTGCTTTTTTCTTTTTAAACGACAACATGACGTATGGTCTTTCTGAGAGATTCAGTGTAACTAAGCGCAAAAATGCGCGATTCCAAAAATATGCTCCGCTCCGCTCCATTCCACTCCATTCCGCTCCGCTTCAGTGAAAACACTGACCACTTTTCACCGCTCTTCACCGCTCCTCTCCACCCAGCTCCGCGTCAGTGGAAACGCGGCCTTAGAGGATCTCTGTGCCAAATTTCATGAAGATTCATTCAGGCGTTCTGACGTGAAAGAGTAACAAACATCTATCCATCCATTCTCACAAACTTTCGCATTTATAATATTAGTAGGATTTAGGCTGTTTCCGCAAAAAAAAAAAAAAAAAATAAGTAGCTCTTTACATGTTTTTTTTTTTTGTATATAATACAACTAGTTGACCCGCGCTACTTCGTCTGCGTCACAATTTTCATTACTGCTCCGCTGTATTGGTCTTAGCGTGGTGACTATATCCTTCCTCGATAAATAGGCTATCTAACACCCAAATTATTTTTCAAATCGGACCAGTAGGTCCTGAGATTAGCGCGTTCAAGAAAACAAACAAACCTACCATTTCCTATTGTTGTCCTACCTGACCTCCACAACCCAGTAACTGGATAACAGCAGGTCTAAAAAGGGGCCACTTTAGCAGAATCACAATCTTAACCACATTGAGGAGCTCGTGGCTAGATAATAACAGCCGCACGGGTCGATCTTCAAGGTTAAGCAAAGCTTGCCAAGGTTGGTCTGTGGATGGGTGACCATCTTAACATACCGAGTTTCCTCCGTGCCTCGGAAAGCACGTGAAGCCGTTGGTCCAGGCTGTCATTTGTAGATCTTTGGCAGTCGTTACGGAAAGTCAGAAGCGAGTTAATCTGACTCCAGTCAAGCCAAGAAGTACCGTGTTTCCCAGTTAATGGGTTGTGGAGGTCTGGTAGGCAGCCGTTCCGCGTAAAGTACTGGTATTCAGCTAAATCCCGCTTGACTGGAAGACGACCCCAATATAGTTGGGAAACGGCTAGGCAGATGGTAGCGTGATGCTTTCTGTTTCTGCTAAAGTAGTGTTTTTAGACCCCCAGTGCATATTTGCAAGCCTTTTTCAGACTTGTTCTGACTATCCGTTACGACTATTAAATTTATATCTATACTAATATATAAAGCTGAAGAGTTTGTTTGCTTTTTTAATTGAACGCGCTAATCTCAGGAACTACTGGTCCAATTTGAAAAAATCTTACAATTTTAAAGACCATTTATCGATGAAGGCGATTTCTTATCACGCTAAGACAGAAAAGAAGCTAAGAAGGAGCGGAGCAGACGAAGATGCGCGGTTCAAATAGTATGTTCATTTCACCGGAAAATGGCAGACTCCGTAAGATAGCAATAAATCTTGAATAGGTTGTAATTTCTAGATACATTATGAAAAAAGCGCTTTGTATATTATAAATCACATCCAAATTTAAGTTTCCAAAAAAAGTTTAGTATCTAACGCGATATTTTACAATCTTACGGAGTTTGCCATTTTCCGCTGACATATACATAATTAGATGGAGCAGTGGTGGCCCAGTGGTAATGGCTGCGACTTACGAGTTGTAAGTTGCTCGTAGGTTGTTCGAACCCAGGCAGGCGCTTTACTTTGTGTAAATTATTTCATCACCACTGCTCTAAAATCGGTGAAGGAAAACATCGTGAGGAGACCGGCATGTCCTAGAACCAAAAATTCGAAGACATGTGACATCTACCAAGCCGCACCGCGTGGTGAATTACGGCCCACTCCCTCTCACCGAGAGGAGGCCTGTGTCCCAGCAGTGGGAACATTATAGGCTGATTATTATATACATAATTATAACAGCCGTCGGCTCAGTGAGCTTTCTAAGACACGGAGGAGACTCCGAAAGAAAGAAGAAAGTAATCATGTGAAAGATGAACTCTTTCGAAAGAAAGTCCTTGGTAAACGAAGATCACAAATTAAAAATCGTGTAGATGGTACCTGCAGTTTTTGTATGTCGTAATTAATCAGAAAAAAATTGCAGTTCCATATCGAAATCAAAGTTGAATCTATGGAGTTTAAGTTTTACAGGGTGAATTTATATTTAGATGCAATGTTCTAGAGGGTGAAAACTTCAAACGAAATTTTGGTAAATAATTTAGAAATAAATACATTTAAGATTTTTTTTCTTCGTTTCCATTAATGAATTTTTTCACCTTCTGCAACATAGGCAATAAAGTATATATTTACACTAACTAAATCCCATAACCAGAAGTTAATTAATTAAACACAAGTGACATTAATTACCAAGTTTATTAAGATCCAAATATATACATTCCCAGTCGATTCTAACATACCAGCAACGTTGTGTCAGTCAGCGAAATATACAACGAACGCCATCTTGATAGTTAGTTCATAACAATTTCGCAATCACAATCATTTTCAGTTACAGTACTTGACTAAATAGTACTACACTTAGGCCTTGGACAGGGTGATGAGCTTACGCGGATACTAAGGCGAGAGCGACAAGTCTAAGATATGAAACAATCGTTTGCATCTCTACTGAAGTGACTATGATGGGCGTTACGGAGCGACTTCGCTAGTGAGCGACGTCTATTGTTTTACCCTGAGGTAACACGTCCATCCTGCATTGCCCACTGTAACTCGCGATGTACTATGGTTTTAAAATCCCTACCGCTACCGCGCCCGCACCCGCCATAGTCCCCGCGTGTTCACTCTGGATAAGGCCTTACACCATTGACCGTTACACACCAGGTTCTTGAATTGATAATTTAAAGTATGACAAGTTCTTAACATGAAATTTTCAATTCAGAAACCAGATGAAAGTCGAGTATTGAGCAATTGTAACCCTCAATATTTTGTGATACAATACTCAATGATGAGCCTCATGTGAAAATGACTACTTCTTGTATAAATAAGAAATCTTTGGTTATTTAGTGCAGTGTATTACTACTAACATTATAGAGAAGCAAAGGTAGGATACAGCGCAAGAAGATATAAGAAGTTCAACTAAGATTAAAGAAGAATGTCTAACTACAAATGATAGAAAAAGGTACAATACAAAAGCATTATCTCATAGGTACGTAGAAGTGATCAATTCTTGCGCTGCAATAGAAAAGCGTAGAAATTAGAAAGCATACATTAATAGACCCCAGGATACCAGAAATAGTGTCAAATTACTGAGTCTTGTTCTTCCTGAGATGCTTTCGGCGACTGGTTTCCATGGAGCGAGTAACTATCCAGGTAGCAAAGGCGTAGGAACCGCTCCTCATGGTCTGAATTACACCCATGAAGATGGAATGAGGAAAGTAGCCGGTAGTCTTGTCGGTGGTGCCGACCAGACCAATGGCAGACGTGACGAACTCCTTAGCGGTAGGAGCGAAGAGGGTACTCTTACGAATTCCTGACATGTTGGAGCAGACAAATCCGGGCAGTACAGCCTGTATAATAATGCCCTGTTTGCTGTATTCCATGTGTATGCCCTCGGTGAACTTTTCGACGTAAGCCTGTGGGAGAAATCTTTTTTGAATATTTACGTTTTTTTCATGTTTAAGAAATCCTTTAGCGGCAGACAGAACGAGATTTAAATGAAACTTCTTTTCATTTTTCAATTCAAAATCTTCAAGGCATAAATAGAAAAGATCCGGACTCATTTCAACACGTAGAAAAGTCGTGCTTCTACGACAAATATAAGTCAAAATTTAAACTTTAATAAATAAAACTAGTATCTAGGAACGGCAAGGACTTTTATATCCACGAGACAAGGAGTAGTTTGGTCTCTTGGGATGTATGATGAAATATTGACTGCGTTTGTAGCTTGTATTCTTATTAATATCAAGGTTATTGCGAAACAATTATGTGTGCAGCAGTAAACAACTTATTGCCTAACAGGTTTCGCAAGAAATTTTCACAAAATTCTTGTCATGTTTATAAAATTGCTTTTGCCCATGTAAATAAACAACTATCTTCAACGAAGTCATAGGCAATTGAAAAATACTGATTTGATGGATATTTTAAGATTTGTGAAAACATATATAAAATTGTTATAAACACAGGGAACAGACACGCTTTTGAAGTCATTATTCTATCCTTGTCACGCAAATTTTTGTTCGTACTTTTCGTAATTTTCTATGGCAATGCTTGTGAGTGACGTCACACGCAATAAGTGCTGTCTCCGTTTATCACATATTATAAAACGCTGACAACATCGCCATTTTTTGAGATTTTTAAGCAATATATTTTAACTGCGTCTTGTCTGCTCTTTAAATTTTGAGAAAAACAGTATCAAAATCCAATCAAATACTCTATGGTCTGTTTATGGTCTTTCCCTAAATGTTCATCTTACCTTAGTAGCAGCGTATACAGTGAGCAGTGGGCTGGGAATAATCGATGAGGCTGATCCGATGTTAATGAGAACACCCTTCTTTCTTTCCACCATGCCGGGCAGCACGATGCGGGTCATACGGGTCACGGACACCACGTTAGCCTTGATCAGGGTAGTACACAGTTTGTCCCTGTTGAAGAAAAGGAGATGATTGGTTGAAACTCTAACTATAGCTGTGTACGCACGAACGAACAAAAACATTGTGAACACGAACATCGAACACTTTGTTCGCACGTGCGTACTAGGATCCAATATCAAACACTGTGTTCGTCAAAAATGTTCGTGGCGAACCAACGGTAAAGTTAATTCATGGTGCTGTCTAAAAAAATTGGTTCGCTCATTGTAAAATTACTACTTATCTCATAGCTCAAGACTACGACAAGCTCAAGAATACAGTGTACGACACAGTGGGAATAAAATAAATTTGAAACGAGACCTAGCGTTAAGAATTGTAATCCTAGAATTTAATAATATATTGCTTACCACTTCAAAAAATACACCAAATAATCCAATTTTATCGTAAAAATATCGAGAGTAATACTACAATTTACTATGTTTTATACTTTTGTGAAATTTGTAACATCAGCACCTCATATTTCACATGAGAGAATTTGTAACAAGATGGTAACGAATCAACAATTTTAGTGGTTTCAAATTATCGTGTGTTGAAAAATGGAATTGCTTGGGAGTTAAACAGACTGACGAATAATTCTTAGTATTTGTTTATTTCCTTCTTCTTATGCTTTATTTTTATTAGTAGGTATACCTAAGTATACGGACCGTGCACGGCGTTGACTATGCCATCTAGTGTCACATATTCGAAGTTTTCAGGATCAGAATATATGACATTGACGCTTCTGTGCTGCCACCTGTGGTTCCTGCACGCTCAGTTTAGGGGAACGTGCGCGAAGAAGACTGTGCCATCTAGCGTAGCTATTTCGAATTTTATATTTGAATCATACTTGACAGTGACATTTCTGTGATGCTCCCTATAGTGGAGCTCGAATAGGGAATACAGTTGTCAATTTTTATTTGTTAAATAAAATACTTATTAGCTCTAACAACAATAATATCTCGAGGGTATCAAAATGTATAGGTAGAGTTTTCCGTTGACCTAGAACTATGTAATTTGGCTAGTAATACCGCCTTATTAGGATTCCGAACAAAAAACGGAACCCTTATAGGATCACTCGTGTGTCTGTCTGTCCGTCTGTCAGCCAGTTTTCTCCGGATCCACTGGACTGATTCTGTTAAAATTTCGTACACATATGGACTTTATAACCCAAACACGGAAGCGTTACGTAAATTATGAAATTGTTAGTATGGGGGTCACTGTTTGGGGTCAAACTAGAAAATAAAAAAAAAAAGTTTTTTAAACAATATCGTGTGACATATCAAATATAATGTAATATATACGTTTTAGTTATATTTTTTATTAATTTTAAAATAAATGGTTTTGAAGTTATTCAAGAAATCAGACGAAAAATTACCATTGCCGAAACTACTGAGCTTAAAATTTTGAAAAAAAAAAAATGGACATAATAGATATTTACCTACAGATTACAGGAAAATCTATAAGAATTCTATAGTGTTAAATAACATATTAAAAAAATCGTTCGTAACCCTTTAAACGCGAGTCCGACTCGCACTTGGCCAGTTTTTCTACGAGTAGGTATAGGGAAAAATCTGAAAACTATACAATTTTAAATAAATCATTAAAAATATAGTCTTCATTTAAAGTAAAATCTACCTACAAAGTACAGAACCCTCGGTGGGAGAGTCTGACACGCACTTGTCCGGTTTTTTTAAGGAGTTTCCAACGGAACCCTATTACTAAGCCTCCGCTGTCCGTTTGTCACTCCGTCCGTCCGTCCGTCTGTCTGTCAGCAGGCTGTATCTCAAGAACCGTAATAGGTAGACAGTTGAAATTTTCACAGATTGTGTATATCGATTGCCGCTGTAAAGGTTTATGGTACGGAAAACTTCGTGTGCGAGTCTGACTCGCACTTAGCCGGTTTTTTTTCTTGAGAACTCGCAAATGTTGAAGTGTTTATTATTTATAACTCAATGTCAAAATTTTAATATTCGTTATTCTTATTTTGGGAGAATGAGGCCGTTGTGTTTTAAAGGTAAATTTTAATGAGAGAGATCTTGGAGCGGTTTTCTTTTTGTGTTTTATAATAAGAAAGGCATTAAAGGGCTTCTTTCCAAGTTGGTAAATTGTAGGTGGCATTGTAATAATTGAAGTTATTTTTAAATGCGATTTCAGGCCATGAAAAGCCAAGCTGCAATAATTAAGTTCTCTGTAACGTGCTGGCGAAATCTTTGCGTCACTCTTTACTTAGTGTTGCCTATTAAAAAAATTGCCCTGTTCATTATATACGCTTGAAATTCTAGTTAATATACCTAGCCTATTCAGAATATGCTCGGATCGACTTACAGTCTAAGTAATCAAATAAAAGATGGACAAGCTGTTGCAAAATTCTTTCGAAGGAGTCACCGCGGCCCTGGAACGCAAAGGGTACTAGGAGGAACACGGATGGGTTTTAGTCAGTAAGAGTCTGACACTCCCTTCCGCTTCGCGCCGAGCGAACGAAGTCATTTGATGATTTAACATCCTAATAAAAAGAAGCGTATTCTAAACTATATTCGGATTTACTTACAGTCTAACCAAATACAGCTAGTCTGTTCTGTAAATAACCATTTCGATATCGAGCTTCACCTGAGTGACAAACCTCACAAAGTGAGCTTTATTAAACACAACATAAAGGTCTTACGTTTGATGTAATTTGATACTCACCTCGGATTGTGCTATCGAGATACGAAAATGTTGTTACAGAATAGGGGTACAGAATGGACGTAGGTACGGACGTACAGTCGTCTTGAACTGTTTTTTGTGCATAAACAACAGTTCAAGATACATACAACCGCCTAATTTTCATCGGGTAAGTAAATCCTAAGTTGTCCTTGACATGAGGAGCTCGTGGCTAAATAATAACAGCCGCATGGGTCGATCTTTAAGGTTAAGCAACGCTTGCCAAGGTTGGTCTGTGGATGGGTGACCATCTTAATATACCGAGTTTCCTCCGTGCCTCGGAAAGCACGTTAAGCCGTTGGCCCCGGCTGTCATTTGTAGATCTTTGGCAGTCATTACGGATTGTCAGAAGCCAGTAAATCTGACTCCAGTCTTGCCAAGAAGTACCGTGTTACCCAGTTAATGGGTTGTGGAGGTTTGGTAGGCAGCCGCTCCACGTAAAACACAGGTATTTAGCTGAATCCGGTTGAACTGGAAGCCGACCCCAATATAGATGGAAAAGGCTAGGCAGATGAGTTGTCCTTGACATGTAGGTCTCTTAGGGAGTATAGGGAAGCACTAAAAGAGGATTTCCCAAAATTCAAACGGGAACGGGAAAAAACGAGATACGCGCGAACCAAGTCGCAAGCAAAAGCTAATAACTATCATATTTTTGTCAATACCTAACAAGTTGAATCACTTAAATACCATTCCTATATGCACCTACACCTATATACATATAGTAAGGTACATTATCAGCTTATCACCCACCGTACTTTAGCATAGGTATATACTGAGAAGCCATCTGATGCGGCGATTAATTCCGAACCATTAGCTGGAGCATCATGGCTTGCAACTATACCTATTAACTCTATAGAGAAACTATGTGGTCTCTCCCGAGGTTTACGGTGAGGGTAGTACGGTGGAACGAAAATATCCCTTGTTTAACAGAAGCTTAGGTTTACTTTCCAGTTTAATTAATTCCATTATTACAAGAGAAGTTGTAAAGAGTATCAAGGATAAGGAATAGGGTATTTTACACACGCTGTGTCATGTGGCTTGGTAAAATTGTAACAAATTAACCAAGCCAGGTGACGTCACGCGTGTCAAAAATACGTGCCCAAAATTTTTTGAAAATCTTTCTGACGGTCTATTTTTTTTTTGTAGTCAAATAACCTATTGACTGGCTTCCTACAAAAAAAAATGCGTAACACTTTTCCAAGGATGTATGTTGGGATCGAGTCCCAGTATAACCAGATGCAGCTAAACACCTGTATTTTACATGGAGAGATTGCCGATTTGTGCTTCAGAACAGTCACCATCACCAGGTAAAACAAATACCCCTTGGCAAGACTGGTGTGATGATGAACTTCTAACTAACCGTAACGACAGTCCACAGTCTTCGAACCGGCTGGCCGGGACCATCGGCACTTTCCCGAGGCACGAACAAGGTATGATCACCCACTCAAGGCCCAGGCTTGGCCAGCGTACGTGGTTGCAGCGTGATAATATGCTTCTGGCAATGTATGCCAAAACCATGATTATAATTAATTAATTAAATTATTTAAAACAATGACTCATAAGGTGTTAGTAACAATAAGAAACGTACAACTATGTTAGAAAGACAATTACAACAACAACTACATGAACATACACAACATAATAGTCACTGCTTCAGCATCCCAGTTGAGATACTGGAGCAACAACTCATAACACAGCAGTCCAGAGTGTCAGCAATCATGCACAGGGTGCTGTTGGAACTGGCTCGCACCCTGCGCACTAAAGACGCACAATGCATAAAAGCAATCAACATGCATTTCCGCAAACATCCCTGATGCGCTACAGAAGCGAGGCAGCCTCATCAACACCCTGAAAGCATTATTATATTGAACGCGAAGGGCACTGTACGATCTTTGCGAAGAAGAAGAAGATGCAAATACAGAATTTATGAGAATTTTGTCAGTAAAATGATAAAAAAGTATGAAATAAAGGCCATTACAAAGTTTTTATTTTGGTTAATATCGATTTTTAACAAAAACAATGAATTAAAGTAACGTGAAACGGAACGTATTTAAAAACAACAATCAGCGTTTAGTGACGTATCTGCTGTTATGCCAACGAAAAGGCAACCTTATATCTTTGAGTTACGACAGTTCTTGACCAGTGATAGACACGAGTAACGTCATCGTCCGTTTTCGCGATAACCTTTAAACTGTCGGTTTCAAAACGCAATTTTGGCAATAAATTAAAGCGTTTTCATTTCTTATTTATGTGGTGGTCTATTCTATATGGAGTTCTTTAAAATTAAAGCAAAAATGGAAATATTGCATGTTCCCTATTTCGATTTATTTTAAATTTAAGGCGCACGATCAAAGAATGTTACGAATATGGCGCCCTAGTGTCACGTTGACGAGATATTTTGAGGTAAAGTCACCATAATTATGACAATCTTATCAAATAATAATGACCTTATATGGATTGGATTAAATTTAAATAATAGTTCCCAGCTTGATTTAATAATTTCGGCTGATAACCCATTAATGTATGTTAGATCGTGTGCCGCGAATTTGAAAAAATACAAAATGGCGGGGCATAGAACGAAGTTCAACCCCCTTTCTAAATATCTCTTCCGAATCTCCAAATATTTCTCCCCAAATATCACACTCAAACCAATTCAATGCAATATCAAATCCGAAGTCCTGTCACAAATAATCTCACACCAATACCGTGGATTCGAAGAATATTTCAATCCTGCACTTATATAGCACCTGCCATCGACCCGGCTGCATTCAGTTCCACAATGTTCAGGTTTTCCGCGATATTAGCGGTGCCAAGCTCCGACTATTGAAGTCGCGTCGACTTCGACGGCTCCCACCGATATTATTTTCTCGAAAGTTGCTTTTGATAGTTTTAGAAAAGATATTTGAAGAGTTTTGTGTGTGGCTGTGTTATAAGGGGTCACTTTTAACGATTTTTTGTTGAGTTGAAACTACATATAAAAGGGTCAGCTTCTGATGCGATTTAGTCGAATAATAAATTATTCTTTTTGTTTTGTTAGGGTTAAAAGAGGGACAAGTAACAATTACATAAATCATCATTATCATCATCAACATTGCCGCCAGAAAACTTCCACCAGGTACTAAAAATAGGCATAATTAAAAAGTCGCCAAATACAAAATCCTTTGTTCAAACTACATTTTTTTAGTAAAATACCCTATTTTCCTACATCACTATTCGTTGCCTCTACATAATAAAATTTCTGACAGTCCTTAAGCCATGTTCAACGCTATTCGAAATCAAAGCTCCGGCATTTGCAGCATTTAACTTGTCAAGAGGAATGAAACGGGTGTTACCGTCTGCCATTTTGGATAAAGTGATGTCACGAATTGTTTGTTACGTCACTAGTGGGATTGGAAACTGTTCCGTTTTTTTATCGATATCTTTAGCGTTCTGAATTGATATTATTTCGAGGGGAACGCGGAGTCCAATGACGATTGTGATAAAGAATTTCGAGTTTATCGAGGTTTTGGGGTCGAAACCAACCAATCACTGTATGTGTAATATGCATACAGTATATATATATGAAAACATATTCTGTTATCACAGATATAAATAAATAAGTCATAATATTACATGAGGCCAAGGTGGACAGATGACCTGGTGAAGGTCGCGGGTAGCCAATGGATGCGGGACGAGCAGGACCGGTCGTTGTGGTGACACTTGAGAGAGGCTTATGTCCAGCAGTGGACGTCTTTCGGCTGATATGATGATGATCATAATTACAACATTTTGAGGAAACTGGGAATTTCTAGAACCACCGCTGGGAGTTGCTTAATATTATTAATATTTTTTTTTTTTTTTTTTACTATAGATAGGCACGCGTTTGACCACTATCTCACGTGACGGTAAGTGATGATGTGGTCGAAGATGGAGCACGCTTGCCTAGAACACACTAAACACGCACTATTTAAATATATTTTGACTATATTTTAATTTTATATTCTTATTATTTATAATTTTTAAACACTGACAGCTCTTAATCTATATCCACGCGCTCAGTCTATCCAAAGGTTGTCTGTAAATGATTTTTCTGTGCGATATGATATGTCTATTATATATATTATGAGGTGCTAAATATATAAAAATCTTGTGTGACTGTGTTGGTTATAGAACTCCTCCGAAACGGATTTACCGATTTTTATGTTTTTTTTTGTGTATATTTGGTAGATCTGAGAATAAGTCGTAGGCTATTTTTTTATTTATACGGCAAAGCAACGTTTGCCAGGTCAGCTAGTAATAAATAAATAATAAATAGTGTCTCGCAAATAGTCCGAAATGTACGACGAATAGCAACTGTAAAACAGAAGAAAACCCAATGGGAACCCAACTTTCTTATTTTTTTACTAATGATAGGCACACGTTTGACCACTATCTCACGTGATGGTAAGCGATGATGCTGTTGAAGATGGAACACGCTTGCCTAGCCGCTTACCTATTCACTCTTGACTTAAAGACTCGCATATAGCTACTTTTTTGCTGTAACATAGTTGTAAATAATAAAGATACTCACACGTCCGGGATGTCAAGGAAGTATTCGGGATAGTTGTAAGATACTCCGACATTGTTGACCAGGGTTCCGATCTCCAGACCAGCGATTTCCTTTTCGATTCTTTCGTAGATCTCTTCTCCGCCGCAGAAGTCTACTTGGATGCTCTTGGTTGCAACGTTGTATTCTTTTTCTGTTGGAAGAAAAGGAATGAAGGTTTATCACATCAGTCATGTACTGAATAGCCTGCTCCGGCTAGTTGTGGTTGTGGTCACAAACTTTGCAGAGAAGCTCCGGCCAAGTTTGCTACCACGACCACGACTGGTCGTGAAGCCTCCAGCTATGTGTTTGTTGCTGTTGTTTTGTGTCTGTGTCGAATAAATGTTATCTTTTCTATTCTTTTCGATTTGTTGCACAGCACTCACGACGGCCGGCCGGGTAGGTTTTCCGGTTGCAGACTATACGTAATTTGGTCGCAATGATCAGTCGCACCGGATAATTGGTCGTTGCTAAGTACGCGGTTCGTATTGGTTTCTGTAGTTTCTTGATCGCTGCGACCACCGGTAGTGGGATTTTTCTTTCATTCTGTCCTATCAGCAGACACGCTTTCACTAACTCCCTTCTCTTTTATATCGCTCCTCAATCCATCCATCTTTTCTTTGGCCTTCCTCTCCTTCTCCATCATCATCATCATCTGCCTAGCCATTTCCCAACTATATTGGGGTCGGCTTCCAGTCAAGCTGGATTTAGCTGAATACCAGTATTTTACGAAGAGCGGCTGCCTACCAGACCTCCACAACCCATTAACTGGGTAACACGGTACTTCATGGCAAGACTGAAGTCAGATTTTACTGGCTTCTGACTATCCGTAACGACTGCCAAAGATCTACAAATGACGGCCGGGACCAACGGCTTAACGTGCTTTCCGAGGCACGGAGGAAAATCGGTATGTTAAGATGGTCACCCATCTACAGATCCTCCTCTTCATATGAGAAAAACATGTTACAAAAAGCTTAAAAAATACTTTTCTGAATGATTTAATAATTATGTTTTTTACCAATTTCCTGCGCTGTCGTCTGCAGTTTTTCCATTGAACGGCTGACTAGAACAATATCCAAGCCACGGGATGCCAACTGCAACAAAAAACAACAACGGTTAAATAATACTGAAGTCATCATGGGCCTAGCCATTTCCCAACTATATTGGCATCGGCTTCCAGTCAAACCGCATTCAACTGAATACCAAGTACTTTAAATGGAGCGGCAGCTTGCCAGACTTCCACTACTAGGCAACACGGTAGTTCTTGGCAAGACTGGAGTCAGATTTACTGGCAATCCGTAACGAATAGCAAAATCTACAAATGGCAGCAGGAACCAACGGCTTAAAGTACTTTTCGAGACACGGAGGAAACTCAGTATGATAAAATAGTCACCCATCCACAGACCATCCTTGGCAAGCGTTGCTTAACCTTGAAGATTGACCCGTGCGACTATCATTTTTTAGCCACGAGCTCTTATGCTGACGTATTGAATGTAAACAATATCATCAGATTTTTATTCTTTCTATACATACAAGGAAAGGTTTTTTTTATCATTAATAGAGTCGCATTCGATCAATAATATTCCTTGATGGTTAGTTATGATGTGGTCAATAATGGAGCACGCTTGCCTAGAATAGGGTAGATTTCCAAAAAAAACCTCGGGTTGCACTCCGGGAGCACAGAATCCGGGAGTGCCGGCAGAAGTGAAAACTTGAATACGTGCCTCTCTCCCTCCGTCTTACGAATTTTGGATCAGGTCACGTGTCCTGACGCGAGTTTAACATTTTTTATCCATCACAAAAATAGTGCACAACGCCGCTAAAGAAGTTTGCAGGACACGTGATCGTCTTACGAATTTTCGATCAGGTCACGTGTCCTGACGCGAGTTTAACATGTTTTACCCATCACAAAAAATGGCACAACGCCGCTAAAGAAGTTTTCACTTAAAAAATATTTTCACTGACGGATTAAATAGTAATTTTTTAACTCAGGAAGTATCCCTATTAACCTATTTACTCTTTACTTAAAGATCAACGTTGTTGCTACCAGGGAACAGGCTGGCGAGAATTGGACGCTTTTATACGCAATAACAGTATTCCTAAAAAGTCTTAAATTAATGAATACTTGACATACGCAAGTTTCGGTACTTATTTCAAACATTAAACAATATTATACGGCAAGTTTGTCATTCATCGCTCGAGAATCGTCAGAATTAATTACAGAGTACTTCTGTACTAATTTGTGGGTACAATACGACGTCTATTCTGAACAAGTTATTGATGATTAGCTGTTGTATCCGAATGGTTAGTGCCTCAATTTGCGATCTTACGGCCCAATTAATTAAGTTAAATGTTGAACTTGAAGGTCCAAATTATAGTAGAATATAGATGTGGGAAAGTACCTGGTAATTGGAATCGATTTATTTAATGTCTCTGCCTCACGAAGGTCGTTAAGCCCTTGATAACGTGGAGTTGACTTTGTGTTTGTCACCTCTGACCTAGACTAGAGTCAAGATCCAATCCATCATCTAATACTATTAAGAGGAAATATTTGTATTTTTGTGATGAATAAATCCAAAAACTACTACACCAATTTCAAGAATTCTTTATCTATTAGAATGCTATATTACCCCTGAGTTACATAGGCTATATTTATTACTAGAAAATAACAGAGATCCTTAATTTTTCCTTCTTCTTATCCTTAATTCGTCTTTACTTAGTTTCTCTGTTATAATTGTTTATCTATTATATAATTATTGTATATATAAATAGTACCCCTCAGACTACCCGCAGTACTGTCACTCCTCTCTTTAAAATCCATCCAAAGGTTGTCTTAAAAGATCACTTTTAGTGATAGTGGTCAAACGCGTGCCTATCAATAATAAAAAAATAAATAAATAAAAGCGATAAGGCCGCCCATTGTGTCACCCTATGTAATTTTTTCTTCATCTATTTTTCTGTAACTTATATAGTGTACAAAATAAAGAGTATTCTATTATATTCTTAAGAAAATTGCAGCGCGGGCGAAGTCGCAGGTAGTCTCAAATAAAAAAACAAGTTTTATTTTTTAGTTTATAACCAAAAGTTACTGCAATAAGTCTTTTCTCAATATACTGGGGTAAACCGAATGCAGCTGAATACCAGTGTTTCTAACCTGCGCGAACCAGACCCTGCAAACCATCATCGTCATGATCACATCAGCTGAAAGGCGTCCACTGCTGGCACATAGGCCGACCCTAACTGCCGCCACAACACCCGGTCTTGTGCGTCTCGCATCAATCGAAACTTACGATTTTTTTTTTTTCATATGGGTTCGCTCTTAACTCAAGTCTAGGTCAAAGATGACAGAGACAAAGTCTACGGGAGCGAGCTTACTCAGCTTATTTATTCACAAAATCCACAGCTCTGTAACAATTTTACTTAAAATAAATAAACCGATCTTATAGCCAATTAACAATTAATTAAATTAATTAATAGAGTGATACTATCTCCCATGACAAGACTGGGTGGGTAATCTGGTTTCTGACAACCCGTAACCATCAAATATCTACAAACGACAGTCGGGATCAAACACTTAACGTGCTTTCCGAGGGCCGGAGAAGTCTCGTCATTGTCAGCAATTTACATAATTGTTACCCAACTTCTTGTAGCGATCTTGGCAAGCGTGTGTAACTGATGCAGCTACAAATGTGGAAACCAGGTGGGTTTTAGCAAAGTAAACTCTAAAAAAAGCAATTTGGCTTAACGCATAACTGAGTGAATTCCTTAATAACTTCGTTAGGTTGTAGTCTACCAAAGGAATCGGAATCTTTTCGGGAGCTTGAGCCCCTTAGCCACCTGAATCTGCCCTTGTATTACACAATCTGTATTATGTGTCATCATTGTCTCGAAAAGAAGAAGATGAAATACTTCCACTGTTGCAAATACGGTTCCTCCCACAAATAAGCGGGTTATGTGGCTGTTTAAACCACAATCAAAATTAGATCAGTCAAATAAACTATTTGTGCCATTAAATAAGTTTTGGTATGAAAGATGTTTGCTTATTACATAATTAAATCTCAACATAGATCAGCCGTCCGATACAGGTTCCTACTCATATTGGCTTTGGGCCAATATGTATTTTGTGTTCAGTATTACGTATGTTTGCTGTTTTAATAATAATAAGTAAAGCAAATACTCTTGTTTAAACGTAATATAGAATACAAATACCAGTAACAGTCGTTTTCATTCACTCTTGACGATTGTCGAAGAATAAAACAAAGTATAAGTTCTTCAGAAGATTCTTAATCAATCCTTTTCTGAATATTTTTGGGGTTTTCAGTCTTGTAGCGGCATCGATACCGCCAAAGAAAAACATACTAGGGACATTTGTAGGGCATGGAAAAGAAACACAGCGCCACCTGCCACCAACACCAGCAGCGAACTACTAACGAAATCCTGCACCTCGTTATCAGAGTTTTCCGTGCGATATGAACAAATAAAACAGTCCGAATACCAACGATCGGGTAGTTGCCCACCGGACACAACAGTCGTCCGGTCGGAGAATCCTCCCTTTTCAATGGAGGTGTGCGGGATACTCTATGTTCCGCATGAGGTATACGAAAATTCTTCGCTTACCATAAAGTGATTTAGTAGTCTTTGGACTACTAATTCACTTCACACGCGAGCTTATCAAAATAAAATAAAATAATAAATGTACACATTTTTATTTTATTTTATTTGCTACGCTTAAAGATGAAAAGTTAAAACATTTTTTACTACCAAATGAACCTGAAAAGTTAAATATTAACAACTTTACACCTAAGTTTTATTTATAATAATTGAGTTCAAAAAGTCTGGCACTTAAATGTTTATCAAAATTTATTCATAGTAATACGAAAACTTCAAGTTTTGAATTTATTATTACAAGCTAAAACATAATTTTACTGAGATATTTTTTTATTAGGTGGCAAGATCTAACTTGCAAAGAATAATATAAATTACTAGGTTTTGCTGGCAAAGAAGCCAGTAAATCTGACTCCCGTCTTGCCAAGAAGTACCGTGTCACCCAGTTAATGGGTTGTGGAGGTCTGGTAGGCAGCCGCTCCACGTAAAATACTGGTATTCAGCTGAATCCGGTTTGACTGGAAGTCGACCCCAATATAATTGGGAAAAGGCTAGGCAGATGATGACTAGGTTTTGCCCGCGACTTCGTACGCGCATATCCCGTTTTTCCCGTTCACATGTACCGAGTACCGTTTACATGTCATGAGGAGCTCGTGGCTAAATAATAACAGCCGCACAGGTCGATCTATAATGTTAAGCATCGCTTGCCAAGGGTGGTCTGTGGATTGGTGACCTTAACATACCGAGTTTCCTCCGTGCCTCGGAAAGCAAGCTAGCAAGTCAGAGGGTCCAAATTCGTTTGTTTTTAGGGTGGGTAAGATAATGTTGCCAAGATACTGTACATGCCAAATTTCAGCTTTCTACGGCCAGTACTTTCGGTGCGGTGTGCTGTGTGTGTCAGTAAGGGAAGATTTTCACTATTGAATTTTTTTTCTACTTTAATGTAAATTGCCATCATTCTAGTTCAAACTAGAAAATGAGATTGTAGTTGCTTCTCCCGAAAACACAGGTTACTTTCAGGCAAACGAGCTTCATTGTCAACAACATCATCGATTACTATGACGTAGTACCTATAGTGGTCAAAAGCGAGGAAAACAATAAGTTTAGTCCTCCTGACCGATTCATGGCGGTCAATCTCAACGAAGACTAGCTTTCAGCGCCCATAATGTCCCCTTATTTTATTTATTAAGGACCAAAAAACAGTCACATGGTAAGGCAATACAATAAGAACCTATAAATTGTTAAATATATAAACCACACTATTGTCTATGGAATAATCAAATTAATGAAAAACGGAAGCCGATTTGAAGGATATTGTTTCAAACTATTTGAATTAAGTGTAAATTTTAAATTTTGATGCAAATGAAGTTATGGAGAGGTTTTTAAATTTTTATTGAAAAATAGAAAATATCTATGTCCGTAAACTGTGCATTATAAGTTTCCACAAGGCGTCGAAGAATCACTCGTGCCCCTGGAATAGGCGGGGCACACGAGAGGGCACCGTATAACATAATATTTTGTTTGTAATTTCAGTGCAGTCAAATCTATTGTGGCACAAACCATGCAGGATCTTTACATTAAGAAGTAATCGTCTAGATTGAAGACCTAAATGTTGAACATTCGCACATTATAGTGCGCAAACTCAGGTTCTCTCCCTCTTCCATTACTCTCATTTTCCGATGAGACAGCAACCCGACATGACCGGAGACACATCTGGCGCAGAACCAACTGCATAACGTGCTATCCGAAGCACGAGGTTCGCCACCAGTTTCGAAACTCCGGGCTCAATTACAAAAACCCAATAACTGTTTTACCCGACCTGGGAGTTGAATACACGCTCGGCAGTCGCGCTTGCGACCGCGATACCAACGAATAAGTCAAAAAACATTAAGTACGTGGTATGCGAGGAGCTCGTGGCTAGATAATAACAGCCGCACGGGTCGATCTTGAAAGTTATGCAATGCTTGCCAAGGTTATTCTGTAGATGGGTGACCATCTTAAAATAGCGAGTGACCTCCGTGCCTCGGAAAGCACGTTAAGCCGTTGGTCCCGGCCGTCATTTGTAGATCTTTGGCAGTCGTTACGGATAGTCAGAAGCTAGTTAATCTGACTCCAGTCTAGCCATAAAGTACAGTGTTACCCAGTTAAAGGGTTGTGGAGGTCTGGTAGCCAGCCGCTCCACGTAAAATACTGGTATTCAGCTGAATCCGGTTTGACTGGAAGCCGACCCCAAAATGGTTGGGAAAAGGCAAGGCAGGTGATAATGACTAAATAACTTTTTACCTCGAGATCTGAATTGAGAATTATAAATTTAGAATTTGTTAAAATTTAACTATTTTAGCCTGAGAACCTTACAAAAATTGGCATTCAATTATTACTTACTATACACATTCTTTACTTTCAATTATCTAGGTATTCAGTATCCAGCCCTATTTCTTTTAATGCACTCTTTAGTAGGAACATGTACTTCGGTGAGTGTGCCCACGACCTCATCCCACCGGCCTCCTTCTACCATCGGATATCTAGATGCACTGCAAGGCACCATCCTTACCTTGTTGCTATTCCACCAATTCGCACTAAGTGTTTCTAAACGCCTTTTATAACGCGCACAGCAAAGGAGTGGAACTCTCAACCTGCGTCTGTGTTTCCGAACACATTCAACCCTAATAAATCTCTTCAAAGTCAGAGTGAACAGGCTTCTTCTGGGTAGGCTCACTTCATCGTCGACTTTGCCTCTATAATCTCTGACCTAGACTAGAGTCAAGAAAGAGCAAACCCAACAGGAATTTAAAAAAAAATAACTGCCCAAGTGCTAGTCGGTCTCGCGTCAAAGGGTCCGGACCAATTTAATTTTTTTAACACTACATACTTCTTATAGGTTTTCCTGTAATCATTCAACTATTATCTGCATTTGTTTTTTTTATAATTTTAGGCTCAGCAATTTTGCAAGTAAGGAGGGAATGGTCGTTTTTGGTCTAAATTCTTGAATAAATTCGAAACTATTTATTTTTAACCAACTTCTTCAAAAAAGAGGAGGTTTTATGTTCGGCTGTATGAATGTTTATTTTTATGTATTAACTGTCAACCAATTTAGATGATTATTTTTTTGTTTGGAAGAGTATTTTCCCGGACTGGTCCTATTTCAATTTGGTGAAGATCTGATAAAGAACTTCGGAGGAAGGTAACGGAACTCTTCAATAAATGATAGCAAATGGGTCAGGAATTCTGAAATCGCATGACTGTTGATTGTTTACACCAGTCCATAACATAACATCACGCCGGTACGCTGGGTTTTCGGATTTACAAAAAAAAAATACAACCGGCTTCCAAAAACAAAACACTACAAAGTTTCAAATAACTTTAATTTCAGAAGTCGGTATCAAAAAACTAAATAACCATAAACACCGACTTCCGAAATTAAAGTTATTTTATACTTTCTAGTGTTCTGTTTCTGGAAGTCGGTTGTATTTAAATTATGAAAAAAAATTAACTGAACCCGTTACAGTAAGCCCTTTCATTTGATATATCACAAAAGTGACTCCCATACAAATAGTTTACTTATTAACGTAACGCGTCCATGTTTGGGTCACAGAAGTCTATATGTTTATCAAATTTCAACAGAATCGATCAAGTAGATCCGGAGAAAACTGGCTGTGACAGGCGGACAGACAGACAGACACCCGAGTGATCACTATAAGGGTTCCGTTTTTTACGGATGGTTAGATCTCTAAAAACAGGACTAGTCAAGACAAGCTACGTCTTGCACATTTGTTGTTGTGTCCTTTGGGAAATCTATAACAGTATCTACAAAAAGACCTCAAACAATATTGAACGATGGGTCGGTGGCGCTAAAGTTTAGAATAGAATAATATATCACCTGCTTGGCATACTCCTTGCCGATGCCATCGGTGCATCCTGTTACCACTGCAACAAAGGAAAATATTGGTATTAGGAAAGTATTCAGGATCTTGAACATTATAAATTACTAGATGAGTCACGCAACTTCGTCTGCTCCACTCCTATTGGTCTTAGCGTAATGATATATAGCCAATATTCCATATTATTCCTCATTAAACGGGTTATCTAACACTGAAAGAATTTTTCAAATCGGACCAGAAATTCCTCAGATTAGCGCCTTCAAACAAACAAACTCTTCAGCTTTAAATATTAGTACTAGTTGACCCGCGCAACTTCGTCTGCGTCACAATTTTTATTACTGCTCCGCTCTTATTGGTTTAAGCGTGATATAGCCTTCCTCGATATATGGGCTATCTAACACTGAAAGATTTTTTAAATCGGACCAGAAGTTCCTGAGATTAGCGCGTTAAAGTAAACAAACAACCACAAACTATTCAGTTTTATATATTAGTGTAGATAGACAAGTAACAGTAAATACTCGTACATCGCCAGTCAGGGACCGGACGCAATAGCCGTCACGACGCAACAACAATTGAATAGTTTTACTCAAAGAAAATGTCTTCCCCCGAGATTTTTGATACACTTGAGGGTCACAGGATATAAAACACTGCGTTTTTTTAATAAAAAAAGTTTAAACCGCGTGATTTGGTATGGCATGCGAGTATGCCATTAAGCGTCAACTTCAGTTGACGCCCAATGGCACAAAATCGTGCCACAGGTATATTACAGGTTAAAACTTTCAGCCCGCCTCAGTTTTGCCCAAAGTGCCAATTCTACGAATTTTTAAACAACTTTCGAATTCGCATGTCCGTCGCAAATTGGATTTCTTCTTAAGACCATCAGACACTAATCTGCATGGTTTAAAAAAATGATGTATTGTAAGTGTGAGGACTATGTAGGTCCTTATTTTTAAGGATAATTTTCATGACAGTCTGGCAGTTTGAGTATACTATGCCGCCTACCCAAATGTCCTTACGCTTTGGTATTGTTCGTCGGCTCGTTGAGCTCCTCAAAGTTCTGAGTTGAGCTGCACGATAACTGACGAAATAAATGCTTGCACTGTCTGGACAGGCCCACTCAAACCTGCGTGGTGCTTTCTTCAACAGACGTTAACCTACATGGTTTTCATATATTATTGGCGATTGTATGGACTTCAAAAGAGACTATGACCTGTGAGTTTGTTTCGGTGTTTCTTCTCAGGGTAATCAGCTAGGAAATCCTGGACTCATCTAGAGTAATATGTCAAAAAAAATGACGTGTAAAAGAATTACTTGTAACCTATTTGCAAAATAAATATCATGTTTCATTGTCAAAAAAGCTTTAATTTTCGTACATTTTCGGCAGATTGCAATTTAGATGCGATTGCGAAAGTTGTAAACAACGTGTAAAAGGATAATCGCAAAACCTGAAAAGGCATCATTTTAGTCATCATTATGAACAAGTTACTACGGGACTAACACAGAAATCGCGAAAAAAAAATCGGATGTTCAGTACTTGTTGAGTTGTGCGATAACTTTGAAGAGATTAGGATTATTCTTTGTTTGCCTTTTAGAGAAAGCCTAAGGCATTAAGCCCGGATTAGTACTTTGTGCATGAGGTTTTTTAACCGACTTCTTCAAAAAAGAGGAGGTTCTATGTTCGGCTGTATGTATTTTTTTTATGTATGTTCACCGATTTCTCCGCCAATTGTGGACCGATTTTAAAAAATAGTTTTTTTATTCAAAAGCCAATACATTTGAGGTGGTCCCATTGTCACCAAGTTTGAATCTGATGATGGGATCTCATGAAAATCGAGGGAAACCCTCAAATTTTATAAGCACATACAATGTTTTTCATAAACTTTCTAACGCAATTTAGATATTTGTGCCTGTTACTCATCATCTCATGTTGCTGAGCTGATGATGGAAGGTATAAGTCAGGATCTGATGATGGGATCCCATGAAAAATGTTTGTTCAGCGATATTTTCGCCAATTGTTAACCGAATTGGATGATTATTTTTTTTGTTTGGAAGAGTATTTTCTCGGACTGGTCCCATTTAAATTTGGTGAAAATCTGATGAAGAACTTCGGAGGTAGGCAACGGAACTCTTTAATAAATGATAGCAAATGGATCGGGATTTCTGAAATTGCATGTCTGTTGATTGTTTACACCAGTTTAAAACATAACATCACGCTGGCATGCTGTTTGTGGTTTCACTTTTTAGTGGTACCTGCGTACTACCAAAAAGTGAAAAATAAAAAATCTTTTTACAAAAAAATAAAACCGACTTCCAAAAACAAAACACTACAAAGTAAAAAATAACTTTTATATCGGAAGTCGGTGTTCATAAACGAAATAACCAAAAACACCGACTTCCGAAATTAAAGTTATTTTTTACTTTGTAGTTATTTTTTTGTAAAACAGTTTGTTTTTATTACACACTCAGCTTCTCCTTCGTTTTGAATAACCACCAGCTTTTTTTTTTGGCACAAGCCTGCCACACATTCCCATCCACTGAAACTCCTGGTGTCCGTGGAGTTTCTAGCACGTTCTTCTCCATAGAGATCTACGCTTTGAAACGTGCAAATAGCTTCCATATTTTTGACTGACCGACCTTGACGTTTCAAAAGTGCCTGTAAATGGTTTATTGGAAATAAAATGCTTTGAATTTTTAAATCTTTGAATCCTAAAAGCCAGAATCAACAGTGGTGATCACTAGAATATCGCCAAGTCAATGAAGCTCGACAAGTCCCGGAGAAACGATTCAACTGTCTTGGATCCCGCAACATTTATAAGAAAATAACAGCAGATGAGTAGGAAACAATATATTCACTAGCCTACATGAAATTAAACAGCCTAAAGGCCACATGTTCCTAATCGTAGCCTCAAATATTTCGCATCCCATCCTACCGTAATCATATATTCCTGGATAGTGCTGAATCAACATGGGATGCTGCGGCATTACCATAATTTGTAATTGATACCACGCGCACTGAGGTCGAGGTAGACCGCGTGAGCATGCATTATTTATACTGAGAACACTTCTGTTGCGTTTTGGGTTAAATTTACAGGATTATGAGTCTGTTTTGAGCTAGCTGTGCTTTGAGCGTCGCGAACTGTGGAAAGGAAGTCCAAAAAACATGAACTTGTAAAGGATATCTTTGAGGCGTCAAACATTTTGTACACAAACATCATTGATGATACAAGGGTCCCTGTTTGCGTTATACATATACAACCTGTAACAGAATAAACGCAATAAATATATGCATTATTTATACTGAGAACACTTCTGTTGCGTTTTGGTGTTAAATTTACAGGATTATGAGTCTGTTTTGAGCTAGCTGTGCTTTGAGCGTCGCGAACTGTGGAAAGGAAGTCCAAAAGACTTGAACATGTAAAGGATATCTTTGAGGCGTCAAACATTTCGTACACAAACATCATTAATGATACAAGGGTCCCTGTTTGCGTTATACATATACAACCTGTAACAGAATAAACGCAATATATATATATATGCATTATTTATACTGAGAACACTTCTGTTGCGTTTTGGGGTTAAATTTACAGGATTATGAGTCTGTTTTGAGCTAGCTGTGCTTTGAGCATCGCGAACTGTAGAAAGAAAGTCCAAAAAACATGAACTTGTAAAGGATATCTTTGAGGCGTCAAACATTTTGTACACAAACATCATTGATGATGCAAGGGTCCCTGTTTGCGTTATACATATACAACCTGTAACAGAATAAACGCAATACTGACCCCTTAAGACATATTGAGTTTATTTTGTTTAACGTTGTATGTATGTTGTGTTATTTTTTGCTCAATCTATTTAAGTCATCATCTGCCTAGCCTTTTCCCAACTATATTGGGGTCGGCTTCCAATCAAGCCGGATTTAGCTGAATACCAGTATTTTACAAGGAGCGGCTGCCTACCAGACCTCCACAACCCATTAACTGGGTAACACGGTACTTCATGGCAAGACTGGAGTCAGATTTACTGGCTTCTGACTATCTGTAACGACTGCCAAAGATCTACAAAAGACAGCCGGGACCAACGGCTTAACGTGCTTTCCGAGGCACGGAGGAAACTCGGTATGTTAAAAAAGTCACCCATCCACAGACCAACCTTGGCAAGCGTTGCTTAACCTTGAAGATCGACCCGTGCGGCTGTTATTATAAGTAAAGTATGTTAATTAAAATCATTAAAACTGGTTATTTGAAAGATCATTTTTTTTATCAATTACGGCTTCACCCGCGTGATCACTAGGTAACACACTCCTGGGATAAAAAGTAGTCTATGTGTTGTTCCAGACTTTAAGCTACCTCTGTGCCAAACTTCATAAAGGCGTTCTGACGTGAAGTAGTAACAAACATCCATCCATCCATTCTCACAAACTTTCGCATTTATAATATTATACCAGCACTTCTCCCGCGACTTCGTTCGTGCGGATTTAGTTGGTACTCCACAAATTTCATCTCCCCTCTACCCCCTTAATAGGGTAATGTGTAAATTACTTATTAATAGACTAAACGAAGGGCAGTTCGCTTAATTATCAAATTAATTAAATGGATAAGGATTAATATCATGATACCAAAACCACTACTTTTCCATTCCACCCGGGTTTTGATTGAATTATTTGAACAAAAAGCGGTCATTGTGTCTGAACCATGATAGTTAGATCCTTTGCAGACTTTTTTGTAGATATTGATGTCTTCTATAAAACTGTAGTACTTACATTACTTTGCTCTAGTATCAATAGTTTCCGCAGCGTACGCGATTTAAGGTTTTTTTTTAAATATTTTTTCACATCTTGGGTTACATTATCGAAGTTTTTATACGGATCCCTGATTTTTTTGATAATATCTATAGCCTATGTTTATCACGGATGATGTAGGATTCAAATGAACAAAGAATTTTTCAAATCGGTCGGTATCGGGCAGTAATTTCGGAGCCTATTCATTTCAAACAAACAAATCTTTCTTCTTTATAATATTAGTGTAGACGAAGATACTCGTACGTAGGATTATAAGTAGTATTGTTTGCATGATCAGGCAGAGGGTTATTCGTAGAATTGCTGTGTAGTATTGAAACATTTCAGGAAGAAGGTAATTTTCTAAAATATTTTTTTTTTATTTTGTTCAGTTTGTTCGTGTCAATCACGAAATGATGACGAATAATAGAACAGCTGGTCTAAGAAAGCCACTTTAGCAGAATCAGAAAGCACATCACGCTACCCGTCACTGTTTAATTTTCCCAATCAATCTTGAACCTAATGCGTTAGCGATAAAGATGAAAATTAAATTTGACAGATTGTGAGAGTGTGTGGTTAATATTAGGATTCTAATATAATTCTCCTGTGACCTTTTATTCCCCCTTTCAGAAACATGAAATACTGCACTGACCGCAAATAAACTGAAATAAGTGTAAGAAAATGTTGACAATGTCGTCAGATTGCCGCGCTTGAATCGGTGGAACGCAGAGCTAAGAGGCTCATCGGCGATGTAAAACTGTTGGATGCCATGCTACATAGCTTGGCTCATCGCCGTAAGGTTGCCTGCTTGTCGGTCTTCTACAGATTGTACTTCGGTGAGTGTGCCCTAGAACTCCACGACCTCATCCCACCGGCCCCCTTCTACCATCGGACATCCAGACGCACTGCATCTTACATCCCTACCTTGTGGCTATTCCACCAATTCGCACTAAGCATTTTCAAACGTCTTTTATAATGCGCACAGCAAAGGAGTGGAACTCTCTGCCTGCGTCTGTGTTTCCAAAAGTTTACAACCCTAATCTCTTCAAAGTTAAAGTGAACAGGCTCCTTCTGGGTAGGCTCGCTCCATCGTAGACTTTGTCTCTGTCATTTCTGACATAGACTAGAGTCAAGAGCAAACCCATTACAAATAAATAAAAATAAAAAGACAATGAAATTATTTTCATTGACGTCACACAAATCAAAATGACATTAAAAACTTAAATAAACCAGAACTGAAATAAATGTTAATTGAATCCTTATTGCCTCTTGCTTCCTGCAATCTTAGTTACGACTAATTTATTTTTATTCGAGGTCATGTTAAAATAAAAATAACCGTTTCCTCGTAATCTTATAAAAAGAAAAACAAATTGTATCGACTATAACAGATCTTGATTTTGGCATAATTTTCATAGTCTCAGTTATATTGTTTTTTTTTTTTATTTGAGATGAGTTTGTTCATGACTCTAACCGCAAAAATCTCCTTGGATGATCTTGGTTGCAACGTTGTATTATTTTTCTGTTAGAAGAATAAGGAATGAAGGTTCATCACATCAGTCACGCGCTGATTAGCCTGCTCCGGCTAGCTTTTTTTTATTTTTTTACTTGTGGTGCGTTTGCTCTTGACTCTAGTCTAGGTCAGAGATGACAGAGACTAAGTCTACGATGGAGCGAGCTTATCCAGAAGGAGCCTGTTCAATCTATCTTCAGATCAGATTAGGGTTGTATGCGTTTAAAAACACAGACGCAGGCAGAGTTCCACTCCTTTGCTGTGCGCATTATGAAAGACGCTTGGAAACGCTTAATAGAAACGATGTAGGGATGATACGGTGCAGGGCGTCTGGATGTACGATGGTAAAAGGGGACCGGTGGGATAAGGTCGTGGAGTTCTCGGGCACACTCTTCGAAGTACAATTTGTAGAAGACTGACCGGCAGGCAACATTGTGGCGATGAGCGAAGCTAAGTAGCTTGGCATCCACCAGTTTTACTTCACCAATTTGCCTCTTAGCTCTGTGTTATTTAATGATAAGATCGCATTTAAATGTGGTCCAGAAATAATCAAGATTGCCTAGAAGTGAACATAATCGCTCTTGATTTAAAGACCCCCAGGCTATGAGGAATCAGTCTTCAGCAGGAAATTCTATTCCTTAGCTTTTTGCACAATAAAAGTATTCCCAAACGTTTTGTGCGTATTAGTGGGATGTTTTCGATAAACCGATGCAAGATGGCGCATCACCGTATCTACGTCTTGTTGTACAAATATTAATTAGTAAAAATAGCGGGTCTTTCAATCTGCAGTTTCAACTGTTTAGTAACACGTTCTCAAATTCTTCTTTTTGTGCTTATCTGCAATCAGTCTCAAATTATAAGCAGATTAGTTCCCTGTCGTTTTTAGGGTTCGGTAACCAAAAAGTAACCAACGGAACCCTATTACTGAGCCTCCGCTGTATGTAAGTCCGCCCCGTCTGTCCGTCCGTCCGTCCGTCCATCCATCTGTCCGATTGTCTGCCAGCGGGCTACATCTCATGAACCTGTCATAGGTAGACAATTGAAATTTTCACAGAGTGTGTTTCTGTTATCGCTGTAACAACAAATAATAAAAATACGATGGTACGAAATCCGACTCGCACTTGTCCGGTTTTTATCATGCCTGTGGTGACTGTAATTTTTATCAGGAGATCCCTCATCCACATCCTTCACCATCTGTCACCAAGTTTTCATTTATGATGGCGTTTCAGTCCTTTAGTGTATGTAGTTGATAGTTGCTAACGCAGTTGCTAGGTCATTTTGATGATTTTCCAACCGCGTTTTATATTTATTCACTGTTAATTTTAACTCCTACTAAGCACTCCTTACGCTCAGAGTTTCATAGATCTTTGTGATCCATCTGTGAAGATACTGATGCGAAATCTATACCTAATATCCAAACTTATATAATAATATAATAATATAGTAATAAGCCTGAAGACTTTGTTTGTTTGCTTAAACGCGCTAATGTCAGGAACTACTGGTCCGATTTGAAAAATTATTTCAGTGTTAGATAGCCCATTTATCGAGGAAGGCTATAGGCTATACCCTAGACCAATAGGGGCGGAGCAGTAATGAAAATTGTGACGCAGACGAAGTTGTGGTTAATATATATATC
This sequence comes from Lacanobia oleracea, assembly GCA_950371165.1. Classification (NCBI taxonomy): domain Eukaryota; kingdom Metazoa; phylum Arthropoda; class Insecta; order Lepidoptera; family Noctuidae; genus Lacanobia; species Lacanobia oleracea. Next base: position 5,017,670 of record OX493406.1, on the reverse strand, counting down.
ATCACGATAAGAGCAAAAGTAGCGGAGCAGATGAAGTAAACTTGCGCGGGTAAACTAGGAATATTATAAAGCTGATGAGTTTATTTGTTTGCTTGAACGCACTAATCTCAGGAACTACTGGTTCATATTGAAAAAATATTTTAGTGTTGGATAGCCCATTTGTCGAGGAACGCTATAGGCTATAAACAATGGTTTATAGCCTATAGCCTTCCTCGACAAATGCGTAATGACGCTAAGACTAATAGGAGCGGAGCAGTAATGAAAATTGTGACGCAGACGAAGTTGCGTGGGTCAACTAGTCACTTATACAAGTAGGCAGGCCACCCACTTAATAAAATGACATTATTCTGTAGTGCAGTAGGTGAAGAAAAGGTAGGTTAGGTTAGTTCAACGACCGATTAAACTATTTTGGCGGTGGATTAAATGACAAAGGTTATTTGGAATTTAACCTTTTAATACTTAAATATATTAATGCACTGAATAGTTTAAAATTTTAACATAATGCTAAAAAAAAAAAATGCCAGATTGTATGATTAATTATGATTATTTATTTTGATTGTATATCTGCGTTGTTTATTCCTGCTTACAAATCAAAAACATTTTTCTAAAGCAGGATGGACATCGAATTTACAGTTTTTAGAACAATTCTACATAAAACATTTCTTTACTTTCAAAATCAATAATTACTAGAGATAACCAATCATTTTACTAGAGATTTAAGATACATAGGTACTCCTTGGCAAGACTGGTGTCAGGTTTTTTGGCTTCTGACTACCAGTATCGACTGTCAAATATGTAGGTACGAACTAGTTTTTGCCAGCGACTTCGTACGCGCATATCCCATATTTAGGGTTCCGTACCCAAAGGGTATCCAACGGAACCCTATTACTAAGCCTCCGCTGTCCGTCCGTCCGACCGTCCGATTGTCTGTCAGCGGGCTGTATTTCAAGAACCGTAATAGATAGATAGTTGAAATTTTCACAGATTATGTATGCCGCCATAACAACAAATAATAAAAACTAACGTTTATTGTACGGAACCCGTACAATAAACGTTCGTGTGAGAGTCCGTCTCGCACTTGGCCCTACACTAGAAATTTCCCATATATCGTGGATTCGTTAACAAACATACAACTCACATACACAAACTACCAGACCCGGAACAACTATCTGTAGGCCATACGAATATTTTTGTTCCGTGTAGGAATCGAACCCGCGACAAGCAGCGCAGCAGTTAAGCGTGTCGCGGGTTCGATTCCCGCACGGAACAAATATTTGTATGGCCTACAGATAGTTGTTCCGGGTTTGGCAGTTTGTGTATGTGGATTTATATGTTTGTAAACGCACCCACGATACAGGAGAAATTCCTAGTGTGGGGCAATGTTTAAAAAAATAAATAAATAATAATAATAATTTAATATATATACACTTTTTTTGAAATAAAACCTACCTCTACAAAGACACGGGAAGTGAACAAAATCGCTTGCATAACACACTTTCTCACTAAACGCGTTCTTATAATACCAACACAGGACGTCTTCATCGCAAATTAAACCTTAACGTAACAAGTTACGCCTTAAAATGCTATGGTTTAATTACGCGGAGGTGAAAGTTATTGGTATGGTAAAATGATTCACCGTGATTGTTGACCATGTGGACAAAGAATTCAAGTTTTCTGTTTCCTGCAATCATAAATATATAAAATTGAACCCTTGGTTGGTGAATTTGTACCAGGGTTGGGGAGTTTGAATCAGAGTTGCGGAGTTCGAACCAGGGTACTGCAACCCTGGTTCAAAGAAGAAAAGTCATCAAATAACTCCTCGCGCTCTGGGCGAAGCAGGAGGGAGTCCAACTAGCACCAAAGCGTTAAAAAAACCTATATAAGACTCGTATATCAGTTCCATTTGAGTATAAAAGTGTTAACGCATACCTGTGCAACTGAGTTAGAGCATGCTCTAACTCACTTATAACCACGAAAGAGGCCCACAGTTTTACAGGTAAAAGTTATAGAAAGCCTACAGTACGGTGTCACAAAGATATTAAAGCTGCACAAGAGCGCTTATTCATCGTTAGCTACTACTTTAATCTGTATTACCGTTGTAAAATAGAGTTGGTAAACGCTACAGGTGCTATAAATCCTATAGTAAGGTGTGAAAACGATCTTAAAGCTCCACAAGAGCGCTTATTTATCGTCAGCTACTACTTTAACCTGTATTACCGCGATAGTGAGCACTACAGGTGGTAAAAAGCGCACGTCAAGATAAAAAAGCCTGTAACCTTACTAAAATTAAATCTGTTCGTAATGGAAGTGTTATGTCATCCATTATTCAACACAGCAGAATAATATTATGGAATATTATGTTATTTAAGTATGTGAAGTGAAAAATGACTGCCCTTATGATTTCACAGTAAATGTATACCATGTTTCTCATCTCAATTTTAACGCGCCTAGGATTTATTAAAGATTTAAAAGAAAAATTATGATAACAAAATAGGTACCTCAAGCTAAACATTACTATTCATTCCTGCTTCTTGAGCAGTGGTATGTAAAATTAAGTGGTATTCATGGAATGCTTCAAATAATGTAAGAAATTTTGTTTATTGTAGTCAAATGTTGAATAACTCAAAATAATATTAATTGTTAGGTTACCAAAACAATGGCGAACTTTACAAAAGTGAGGTTAGTGTTAATAACGACCCATACTTGCGTTGTTTGACACCAATACCTTTAGAACGTCTGTAAAAGAGGACTGCCTAACACAATAAGCTTTAGTTAAACCCTTTATTACAGGTTAAACCTAGATAGAGGAGTTGTTTGACACCTTTAGTTTCTCGTGTTACTAAACTCTCGATAAACTCTATTTTATAGCTTATGACTGCAATAATAGTCAATATAGCACCTTAAGTGGTATAAAAGAGTTCATTGCAATAACTATACAACAATAAGTGTTAAGAGGTGTCGGCGAACACTTTTATAAAGACTTGGGTGTCACAAAAAGGTTAAAGCTATAACGTATTAAGTATACTTGCTGCTACTAGCGCCATTATAACTCTCAAAGCTGTATTACAACATCCATTAACGCTATAGTGCTGCGATTGGGGCTAAAACTTGTTTGTTAACTCCTCTACATCGTCTTTAGTAATAACTGAGATAATTATAACCCTGTTATATTACTTAAAGTCATAAAAAAGCCTGTAACTGACACCAAAATGTTAGTTGGGAGTGTCGGACTCTTACTGACTAAAACCCATCCGTGTTCCTCCTAGTGCCCTTTGCGTTCCAGGGTACGGTGCCTCTTTCGAACAGATTCCGCAGCCCCAGACAATAAGTACCTACATACAAATTGTTGATAAGAAGTTAAGAATAGTAACTCGAAACATCACCGACTTGTTTTAAACCAGTTCTCTAATTATGCTTTCCTAAGGAAAAGGACATTGATCGATAGTATCGCTAAACGGAGCCCTTTAATAAATCTATATCTATCTATACTAATATATAAAGCTGAAGAGTTTGTTTGTTTGTTTACTTGAACGCGTTAATCTCAGGAACTACTGGTCCGATTGAAAAAAAATATTTCAGTGTTAGATAGCCCATTTATCGAGGAAGGCTATAGGCTATACCCTAGACCAATAGGGGCGGAGCAGTAATGGAAGTTGTGACGCAGACGAAGTTGCGCGGGTCAACTAGTTATTATATAATTGGGTCAGACACCTCACCCATAATCATTTTGTTTCTACATGTAGTGACATCCTGACACACGTCACTGTCAATTTGACGTAGACCCTAATCAGCTGATCTGATGTCAGTGTTAACTAATCAGCTAATGAAGGGTTTATTGTTTAACTGTTATAAAGAATGTTCCAAAAGTGCGTGGTTAAATTTAAGGATGTTGTTTTGTATCTGCTATACAGTAAAGAAACAAAATGAAATAAAAAAAATGACTTTTCAAAAACCTAACCTCAAAAAATCCGGCCAAGTGCAAGTCGGACTCGCACACGAAGGGTTCCGCAGCGTAAACCTTAATTTTTATTATTTGTTTTCATAGCGGCAATAGAAGTACACAATCTGTGAAAATTTTAACTGTCTACCTATTACGGTTCTTGAGATACAGTCTGCTGATAGACGGACGGACGGCCGGACGGACAGCAGGGGCTTAGTCCGTTGGTTACCCTTTCGGTATGAAACCCTCATCATCTGCCTAGCCTTTTCCCAACTACATTGGGGTCGGCTTCCAGTCAATCAGGATTTAGCTGAATACCAGTGTTTTATGTGGAGCGGATGCCTACCAGACCTCCACAACCCATTAACTGGGTAACACGGTACATCTTGGCAAGACTGGAGTCAGATTTACTGGCTTCTGAAAATCCGCAACGACTGTCAAAGATCTAGAAATGACAGCCGGGACCAACGGCTTAACGTTCTTTTCGAGGCACGGCGGAAACTCGTTATGTTAAGACGGTCACCCATCCACAGACCAACCTTGGCAAGCGTTGCTTAACCTTCAAGATCGACCCGTGCGGCTGTTATTATTTAGCCACGAGCTTATCATTCGCTATGAAACCATATTAACGATTAAACCCCCGTTTCTGCATCAAACTTTTCAAGCGATCTGCTGCAAGTCGTGGCGTTTATTTTAGGTTAATTACAGATTCGAAGCGCATTTGTAAGACTTCATACTTATACATATATAAAAATAACTCCTCGATACTTTGTTTATTGATATATTCATTTGATATATTTATACGCTGGCCATTATCGAAAAAAAGAATATTCCTCTACTTCAGATGCCAAAAAAACTATGATAGGTCTCAATTCTTTTGGGCTTTGGGTCAGAAATAACCATTCTTCTGTATTACGAAATGAGTAGCAGCTTTGGGCTCTCCATAATTTTATTTTCTAAGCGTTTTTGCGATCATAAATTTAATAAATAAATCGTTGCGGAAAGAACGCAGATAGAGGGTCGAACTCCCAAAAAAATTATTGAAAGATCACCTACATTTGTCAAAACAAAATAAAATTTTCCCTTGTCTAAAATAACCTCAAGAAAAACAAACAAATAGAATTTCAAACAATGCCTATACACCGCAATATTTTAATTTACTAAAAGCCTAAACAAATGTAAGCATCTGAAACACTAAAGATATTAAAATATTAAAACTGAAGAAAACTTCTGTCTGACTTTTCAGTGAAAAGCGAGGAGGGTAGTTTGACATCTGCAATACGAAATGTTAACGTCTACCGCCCCGTCATTCGTAGGAAATGTTGAAAGTTTTAAATACCCTCAATGTGTAAATAAACTAAGTAATAATGTTCGGGCCGAGAAATGAGCGGGATTGTTGACGATGTTTGATGTTTCTTTTAGGTGCACAAAAGGTTTGTAGGCGTGACGCATAGCCTTTTAATGAAAGGACTCGAATCCGGGAGACAGAGATTGAGGCTCATTTAAATAAGTCGTTTTGACAGATTCGGCCCGTGTTGGTCACCGACTAGCGTAAACGGGTTTTCTGTTAGCCGTAGACCGTTTTCGGTGACCGAACAATTTGTTGAAACGCACCACGCATTATTCGGCGGAATGCGGTTGCTGAATTCGGTAAACCGACAACTTAAATTAATACGATCGCCCTATTCGGTGTTCGACTTAACATAAATTCGTCATTACGCTCTGCCGTTTGACCATTTTAGAGGCTAGTTAGATTGGATAAGGCTCATTATCATCTCTTTCCATGGATTTTTAAGGAAGCAATAAAGCCTAAATTTCAGAAAAAAATCAGCTAAATCCGGCTTGACTGGAAGCCGACACCAATATAGTTGGGAAAAGGCTAGGCAGATGATGATGATTGAAACCAAATTCCTGTAAGAATATTTGGTAGTAATAAATAAATCATGTGGTTAATTGACGTCAAATTGTACTCATTAAATTGTATAGTTCTAGTGTTATAGGTATGTAGGTCACAACAACTGACAATGAGTGATTGTTAAGCAATGTCACAATATTGATGAGTAATATGCATGACGTTCTATAAGCAAGTTAAAACAATTTGTAACCTAGATTAATTGGTGACTAGATGTTCAACTGAATGCTTTAGTAGAACTAATTTTTTGAGGGTTCTATTTAGGATTGGGCTTGCTCTTGATCACAATCACGCCTGATGGAAAGCAATGGATGATAGGTCTATGATGGAGCGAGCGTGCCCAGAAGATGCCTGTTCACTCTTGATTTGACGGCAGACGGGTTATATGTGGACGGAAACACAGACGTCGGCAGAGAGTTCCACACCTTAGCTGTGCGCATAATAAATGTGAAAGAGAAGCGCTTGGTACGACTATTCGGGATATCGACCAAGTATGGATGGTACTCTGCAGTACGTCTGGTATTCCGGTGGTAAAAGGGCGATGGTGGGATCAGGTCGTGGAGATCCTGCGATAGGATCACTCGGGTGGTGTCTGTCAGTCTGTCCGTCTATCACAGCCAGTTTTCTCTGGATCTACTGGACGGATTCTGTTGAAATTTGGTATACATATGGAATTTTGTGATCCGAAAACGGACGCGTTACTTACCTAAATAATATTTTTTTAGTATGCCGTTTATAGTAGTATACGTTTGAGGGTCAATTCAGAAAATAAAAAGAAAAGTTTTTCAAACTGATATATTAAATGAAAGCGCTTACTGTCAGGTTTTTTTTTTATATAATTTTAAAATAAACAGTTTTGAAGTTATTCAAGAATTTAGACCAAAAATGATCATTCCCCCTTATCTCAGAAACTACTGAACCTGTAGTGTTTGTACTACAGACTAATAATATGTTAAAAAAATGAAATTGGGAACCCTTTGCGCGCAAGTCCGACTCGCATTTGGCCAGTTTTTCTATTTGTAGGTTGCGCGTGGTCGAAGATGGTGCACGGCACGTTTGCCTCAATCGGCTACCCGCGAGACCCTCACCAACAGTTTTTTGTCACAACTTGTATAATCCCGGAAAAATGCACAGTTCCTACAGGATTAGTCGCTCAACAACATAACCGGACGATCCTCTTCCATAATCGCTTGCGCTCCACCATTCGCTTATTCCCTAGCCCCCTAATACTCCAACGCGTATAAAACTTAAACAGTAAAGGTAGCAAGGTTTTCTTAGTTTAAAGGAAGGAACAAGTTAACTCTAGAAACAAGATCTTTACAGCTCCTTATTTCACTGATTTTTATTATATAGCAGTGTTCCGGAATTTGTTCCAAAGAGTCACCGCGGGCCTGGGGGGCTACTCTCTAAGCCCGAAGTCCGTAGTTTCGGGCTTAGTTGCGGGCGTATTCTACTCCGAATCACCTAACCACTGAGAACTAATGACAACACGATTTGACAGTTACTGTGAAATCGTGTTGTCATTCATTCTTATTCCGGGTCTGGGACTAATCGTAAGTCGGTGATACGGAGTAGAATACGCCCGCAACTAAGCCCAAAACTACGGACTTCGGGCTTAGAGAGTAGTCCGCCTGGAACGCAAAGGGCGTTAAGAGGAAAACGGATGGGTTTTAGTCAGTTCAGTAATACTCCACCCAAAGCGTGAGAGTTCTTTTACCCCATTCACCAAAAAAATCTCGTAAAGGATCAGTTAACAGATTTTCATCTTGGTCTTGAATTGTATAAAAACAAAGATTTTTAATTTACGAAAGATAGCTTATCTTTTGAATAATTGGAATGTGATTTATCAGAGTGATTGGAGAACAACATTTTTATAACGTTTCAACTGCTTTTCTTGGTAACTCGGTCTTAACCAGTGTCCAAAACTTCAACAGAAAAAGGTATTAAAACGCATCATAAAATGGACATTCCCAAATCATTTCTTTGCCAATATCGACAGTTCAAAACTATATTTGACAGCTGTCAAACTACACGTTAGTTTGACAGCTGTCAAATATAGTTTTCAACTAACGAAAAATGAAATAACGATTGCCCCCAATGCTCTAACACGATCCTCTCCAGAACTGCTTGTGGCACTGATGATTTTCATCCGTCACAATAATCTTAAATTATGAGTCATACAAGAGTCTGAATCACTGTCTTTGTTGATGTGGCATATAATTTTAATGTATAAAAATGTTATTATATTATTTATGTAAATCTAATTTTTGTTTGTTTCAGTCCCATACTAACCCAACAAGTATTCAACTGTACCGATCAATCGTAGAATCGGGTTTGTGGCTGCAGTTTAATGTTTTTTTTTTTTTTTTTACTGATAATATACCCACTTGCTTATTTCCAATCCACTTTAGACATTGGCAGAATAGTCGATATCGGCTTTGTTTGCCATACAAAAATATAGAATAGAATAGATTGCCCCCAATCCTGACATTTTTGATAGGCGTTTTTAAGTAAAAGTTTAACAAAACATTGAGCTTTGTCAACAATTTAAAATACGCGAAGAAAATTGAGCAATATAAATTCGGTCCCCAACCGAAGTAAAAAAACTCGGTACAGTTTAAGACCTATTTAAGAATACCTTTGTGGCCAAAGAACAAGCATTTGCATAATTAATAACCGCTTAAGTAGCAGTTTAGACTGGAATACTGTTTAAGAAAAAACGTAACACTCTTTGAAACAAGTCTATGAGAGTTTCAGCTGGATTTTAAAGTACCTAGTAGTGCTATTTTTTTGCAAGAAAGAATTTGAAGACATTGTATTTAGTAGGTTTGTCTCTCAGGATATTTAACATGTACCAGATATTGATGATGATCTCTGTTAGGGATTTGATCAAATCTCCAAATTCATCATTTCCATGCGACATAATTATGCCTAATGCATACTTAGCATGTATTAAGCCTAAAAGGGTAAAGACACACTGTTCCAATACGTTGCGTTGCGACGTCGCAGCACAAGATTTGGACGCAGGGCACAACTAAAGCGAGGACCTAGTGCGTTGCGCTGCGTTACGTTGCGTTGCGTCACCGCTGCGGTGCGATGTGGTGTGCTAATGACGCAGAGCTCTAATGTCCATGTTTCACGACGAGAGACAAACACGATTTGGTCGGACAGTCTGGCCATCGGTCTGCCTAGAAATAAATCTATATATATATATATGTATATATATACGCAACGCACTAATGGGGCCTCGCTCTAATTTTGCATGTAAACTCAATGCTGCGACGACGCAACGCAGCACAACAGAGCAGTGTCATGGCTTTACTCTAATGTTCCCATCCTGGGACATAGCTCTTTATCGATGAGAACTAATGGGTTGAAATTATTCATTAATTTTTGTTCCGGTATGAGGATTTGAGGAGTTAAACACCCTTTTGACTTTTGCATGGTTAACGTTGCAAAGTTATATATTTCACAATGTTTTCTTTTCTTTGAAACTTCTCTTGAACAAACAAGACTTCGACTCAAAAAATAAATAAATTCGATTTAGCCCCCAAGCTGTTGGGGTCAAATTAGTACGAAAAAATCCCATTTGAAGGAACGCGCTTATTACCAATCACCATCTCATTATCATATCAGCCAAAAGACGTCCACTTCTGGACATAGGCCTCCCCCAAGCGTCGACACAACGACCTGTCCTGCGCGTCTCGCATCCATCAGCTACCCGCGACCTTCACCAGGTCATTGGCCAACCTTGTAGGAGGCCTATATAAATTACCGATCATCTATACTAATACATAAAGCTAAAGAGTTTGTTTGTTTGCTTGAACGCGCTAATCTCAGGAACTACTGGTCCGACTTGAAAAATTATTTCAGTGTTCGATAGCCCATTTATCGAGGAAGGCTAAAAGGCTATATATCATCACGCTAAGACCGATAGGAGCGGAACAAACGAAGTTACGCGGGTCAACTAGTCCTGTATAAATTACCAAAAAGAAAAAAATACTAAAATACGCTAGTGTAGTGTGTGTGTGCGTTTATATGCGTCATGCTTGGCGCAAATAAACGCTTTTTCTTTCATTCTATATTGCAAGCGTGTTCAAAAGATAAATAACAATCTTCACACCTAACTATTTCCCAGTTACACTATCACTAATAAGACAGCGTTAGTAACGTGATAATGATATGATATAACGGACAATCACGATAACTACTTGTGTCCACAACGCTTATCAGTTACTCGTAGGCGCGTGGTTACGTTGTCGCTGATAGCGACACTTCTTGCCACTTTTTAGTGCAAGATTTAATGTAGTGTGTATTTAATGTAGTAGTAGTTGTAACGGGTCAGCACAAAACAATAAATATTATGACTTAAAAAAATAAAACATAAGTATCCGAAACTTAACATTATAATACCTAATTTATGTGCATAATTACTTTTATAAAACTTGAATGTTGATCTGCATTATTCAAAGTTTTTTTTTTGGATTTTTTGATATAATTCCAGAAGTCACTGAATACAATGAAAAAAATAATAATATACACGGAAAAATAAAAATAGTATTTTTTCAAGTTATTCACACGCCTGTTTAGGTAGAGATGTATCTTATACTAAAACTAGCGACGACCCGCCCCGGCTTCGTACGCGTGCAAATTATATGTATTACTAAAGCCTTCCTCGAAAATCACTCTTTCTATTAAAAACCCCGCATCAAATCCGTTGCGTAGTTTTTTTTTTTTTTTTACTAAATATAGGCACGCGTTTGACCACTATCTCACCTGATGGTAAGTGATGATGTGGTTGAAGATGGAGCACGCTTGCCTAGAAATAACCTATTCACTCTTGACTTAATGACTCCCAGGTTGTAGCTATCAGGAAACACAGACTCCGGCAGGGAATTCCACTCCTTAGCTGTACGCATTATGAATGTGTTACCAAAACGTTTTGTGCGTATGGGTGGGATATCCACCGTGTACCGGTGGCGCATCGCCGTTCGTCTTGTGGTCCGATGATGAACGGGCTTGGCGGAATTAAATTATGCAATTCCGACGCACATTCCCCAAAATGCAACCGGTAGAAAACCGACAGGCTAGCAACTCGTCGTCGATGTTCCAGACTTTGGAGCTTCGTCGCGACAAGCCTCTCATTGCCAATGATCCTCTTGGCTCGTTTCTCAATTGACTCAAGGGCATCAAGTTGGTATCTGGCAGATCCATCCCAAAGATGAGAGCAGTACTCCATACACGATCGAGCTTGCGCTTGATAGAGTTTAAGCAGCTGTTCCGGCGTGAAGTATCGTCTCACCTTTGCCAGAATCCCCAACTTCTTTGCAGCCACTTGGGCTTTTGCCTCTATGTAAGGGCCAAAATTGAGAGTAGATGTTAATGTAACCCCAAGAAGCTCAAGTTGGTCGGTTATCGGCACGGTTAAACCTCGGAAAGATGGAGCTGGGTGGAATTGGCTCCTTTTGGCGGAAAATAGACACGCTTGGGTCTTAGCAGCATTGAACTTGACCAGATTGGCATCGCCCCATTCTGAGACGCCCCATTCTGTAAGGACACGTTCAAGCGGTCAACCATTGTCTCCCGGAGAGACCGGATCTGCGACCCACCAGCTCGTGCGTCGGACACGTATCTCTCAGCAACAGTGCTGTCGCCTGCATACCCAAAGGTACCGGGTTTAAGCAGATCATTAATATGCAGCAAGAACAGTGTTGCCGAAAGCACCGAACCCTGAGGAACCCCGGCATTAATATCCAGCAGTCCAGACGAGCAGCCATCTATGACCACTCGGATAGACCGATCCCTCAGGAAATCTGCGATCCAATCACACAAACCGGCGGGCAGACCGAAGGAAGGAAGCTTACTAATAAGACTATCGTGCCAGACCCTGTCGAAGGCCTTCGAGATGTCAAGGGAGACCGCTAGTGCCTCCCCGTGCTTCTCTATGGCCTCACTCCAGATGTGAATGGCATACGCTAGAAGATCCCCAGTTGACCGATTTCGGCGGAACCCGTACCGACCCCCGGTCACTAAGAATATAATTCGCTTCTAGGTACGCCAGGAGCTTATGATTCAGCACGCGTTCCATAGTCTTACAGAGTATGGACGTTACCGAGATGGGTCTATAATTTGACGGGTCAGCTCGACTACCCTTCTTGGGCACTGGCTGCACGTTAGCTTGCTTCCAAGCCTTCGGCACTTTTCTAGTCTCAAACGAAAGGCGAAATAGGCGTGTCAATATCGGAGACAACTCAGGCGCACAAGTCTTCAGAACGATTGCCGGTATCCCGTCGGGACCACTAGCCTTGTTCACGTCTAGGTTACGCAGTACCCTACGGACGTCCTTCTGATGAATGCGAATGTTTGTCATACTCGACTCGCATCCACCAGGAGAAGCAGGGGGCCTCGCGCCACCAGGATCCAGACGCGAAGATTCCGCAAACAAGGAAGCAAACAAGTTTGCTTTCTTCTCAGCGGAGTGGGCCAGCGTCCTGTCGGGTCTCAGCAGTGGTGGTAGTGAGGGGCGGCAGAAGTTCGATTCGACCGACTTAGCCAGGGACCAAAAAGCCTTACTACCTGCTGGGTATGAAGCAAGTTTGTTCCCTATTCGGCTAATGTGGTCAAACCGAGCCCTCCGCAACACTTTCTTGCAGGACTTGGCAGCCCTGTTGAAGGCTCTCTTCCTCCGACTCACGTCATTTGCTTTGCGCTTACGAGCGTCGACCCATGCCACGTACGCCGCGTGCTTAAGCGCATCAGCGCGATTGCACTCGGCACCAAACCAAGGACGAGCTTCGCCAGATTTCGCTATGTCAGAGAACGGACGAACATTCCCCTCCGCAACACATCCGACACGGCGTCCGCGCACGACGAAGCATCAGTAGAAGAAAAGCAAGTAGGTTGCCAAGGGTAACATGCGAAAAAAGATCGCATGCCATCCCAATCTGCTGACCTGTATCGCCATACCCGCCGGGTACCTCTTGGGCTAGGATCGGGCGGGGAGTAGACGGATACAGACTTCACCAGACAGTGGTCGGAACTACCCAGTGGTGAAGAAATCGACACCGAATAGCGGTCTGGATCTATTGTCAGCAAAAGGTCCAAGCAATTGGCAGTGTGCGAATCAACATCGGGTACCCTCGCTGCTCCCTGGCCCAGCTGGGTAAGATTTAACGCAAGCGCTAGCTTTTGCATCTCTCGTCCAGCATGGTCTGTGCACTGGTATGGGAAGAGCCACTCCTGATGGTGCGCATTGAAGTCCCCCAGTAACACCAATTGGGCAGAAGGGTACCGCTGCTGAGCCGCATCCGCCGCCTCACTCAGGTGCTGTGTAAGCCCAGTTGTCTCCAAATCACCGCTGTGCGAACGGTAGACGCAGGCGTAGACAATTTTGTCTAGGCCAGAGTCCACTATAGCCCACAGCGTCGAGAACCTGGAGTCTTCAAGGTAACGGAGACGCCGATAGCAGATGTCGTCCCGGGCGCACATGCATACGCCCTCACGTGGTCTGAAGTGGTGCTCCAGGGTAAACCCTGGGTAAGACAGGTATGACACGTCCGACGGACATCCGATCTGCGTCTCCGACAGGAACCAAAGAGCGCTGGTTTCTCGGTCTCAAGGTGGTGATGGACTGCAGCGAGATTTGAGTGCAGACCTCGTTTGTTAGAGAGGTGCACTTTATGCGAAAGGGCGTGCTGCCGCTGTACAGCTTTTCTCTTTTTTCCCTTGTTCATTGTAAAAGTGAGTGAGGTTGAGGAGAAGGAAGTGAAAGAGGTTCCATGCTGCTAACCCTCAGGCACGCCCTGGCAGGACGACATCTTTGGGGGACTAGACTGGAGACTGCGGGGACGCCCGAGCCCCCCCGGAAATGGCCATCGGGCCCTTTCATCTGGTCGCCAATCAGCACGATGGTGCATTCCGGGATTTTTCGCCAGTTGGCGGGGCAGCCTTTCATGTGTGGCTAGCACATTACTTGGGCCCCCAACTACCTGGCGGTCGGCCAGCGGCGCACCGTGCCTCGGATCCCGCTACCCTCCAAGACTAGTCTCCCGATACGCCCACGCCAGGGCAAGCCTGGTTGGTCTGCCTGCATTGGAACAACCATTTCGACCCAACTCCTCTGAATTGGCTACACTGAGCATCGTACCGGAACGCAGCTAAGCCGCTTGGCGGTACGTCTTTGCCCAGTGGGTGGTCACAAGCCATCGGCCGAAGCCTACCACCAGTTAGTGTCACCTGATTAGCACCACCCGGGGACCACGTGTAGGGTCTAAAATTTGGGTATTCTCCTACGGACGCGGGTGACCCGGCCCCCAAATATCTAAGCAAACATAGGGACAGACAGACTGCAAAAGCGACTTTTTATACTATGTAGTGATATAAAATTCTACTGAGGAGCTCGTGGCTAAATAATTACATCCGCACGGGTCGATCTTTAAGTAACCTTAAAGATCGACCCGTGCGGCTGTAATTATTTGGCAAAGCAACGCTTGCCAAGGTTGGTCTGTGATGGGTGACCATCTTAATATACTGAGTTTCCTCCGTGTCTCGGAAAGCACGTTAAGCCGATGGTCCCGGCTGTCATTTGTAGATCTAAGGCGGTCGTTACGGATTGTCAGAAGCCAGTAAATCTGACTCCAGTCTTGCCAAGAAGTACCGTGTTACACAGTTACTGGGTTGTGGAGGTCTGGTAGGCAACCGCTCCGCGTAAAATACTGGTATTTAGCTGAATCCGGTTTGACTGGAAGCCGACCCCAATGTAGTTGGAAAAAGGCTAGGCAGATGATGATGAGTAATATAAAATTCTATTGATGCCGAGTGTCTGAGTGACTGACAGACAACGCGCAGCCGAAACTACTGGTCGTAGTAAGCTCAAATTTGGTATATAAGTTCCTTGGGGAGTGTAGGTAGCAAGGGAAAATTTCCCGAAATTCCTACGGCAACGGGAAAAAACGGTATATGCGCGTACGAAGTCGCGGGCAAAAGTAATAAATAATAGTCACTTTTTTGCCTGTTATGTTTAAGCCTCGTAATTTGCGGACTAACCAGTAACCAAGCTACTAGGAAATTTCAGATAAGGAATACTAAAAACGCATTGCTTGGGCCGGGAATCGAACCCAGGACCTCCAGCTCAGCAGTACTAGGGCTTGCAATCACAAAACTACGGGCTGTCATACTATACTTTAGCTTTTTTATATTTTTTATTTATTAACTAATGAAAAACACAAAACAAACATGAATATCACAAAAGCCCAGGATGTTGAAACACCTTAAAGCAGCCTTAATGCTAACAAAATAAATCACTATTTACATACATTTTATGAGGAGCTCGTGGCTAAATAATAACAGCCGCACGGGTCGATCTTGAAGGTTAAGCAACGCTTGCCAAGGTTGGTCTGTGGATGGGTGACCGTCTTAACATAACGAGTTTCCTCCGAGCCTCGGAAAGCACGTTAAGCCGTTGGTCCCGGCTGTCATTTGTAGATCTTTGGCAGTCGTTACAGATTGTCAGAAGCCAGTAAATCTGACTCCAGTTTTGCCATGATGTACCGTGTTACCCAGTTAATGGGTTGTGGAGGTCTGTTAGGCAGCCGCTCCACGTAAAACACTGGTATTCAGCTGAATCCGGTTTGACTGGAAGCCGACCCCAATGTAGTTGGGAAAAGGCTAGGCAGATGTAGATGATTTACATACATTTTATAAAACATTGTGAGTTAGATTGGAATAACTTAAAAAGTAAAAATATGACAACGGTACGGCCAGGTAGCCGCCGCCATGCAAATTACCCAATGAATAAAATTTAAACAGGATGTTGCATTATAAAAGAGAATCAAAGAATTGTTTGTACTTGTTATTATAGTTTTTATCCGTTATTTCCGATTGTAAGTATAGATGCCGCATAGTTACTACTTGTGTGCCACTTATTGTTAAAATTATGAGCAAAACAGTTCCTATGTAAGTTAACGTGAAAGTTAGCACTAACTTTCTTTCGTTACTAATAGGTATGCAATATGGCGGATTACGAAATTGCCCGAATGATTCCGAACCTGACCCGAATGAGAAATCGGAAGTTTCAATGTGTGTGATAAAAATAAATGGCCTTGACCAAGCGAGACCGTTATATATTTTTTTTGTCATAGATCATAATTTATTCAGTTTCTTAAAAAAAAAAATTGTATGTGATCTTGGAACGATGAACAGCTGAGGCTTAGTAGTAGGGTTCCGTCTGCTACCCTTCGAGTACGGAACCCTACAGGTCGTACTAACAAAAACGTATAGTTTTGTAGTGGCTCATTTAGAACTAACTATATTAGCACACGTACCAATTATATTTTATGAATACCAATCTTAAAATAGTTTGTTATTTGAACATATTATGAGTATTTGCTTACATACATTATCCTCATACTCTGCATAAGTTTATTTTTAATATAGTTTGGTAAACTGATTTCCTCAATAACTGGTTTCCAATAATAGCATTGGTCTAAAAGCAAATAAGTACCTACTTGCAAATTAAATAAAAGGGATCTTAAGGCCAATGTTAGGTTCACACGATACATAGTTTTGTATGTACAGATATTTGTACAGACTATGAAGTCTCAATAAAAAAAAAACTGGCCAAGTGCGAGTCGGACTCACGTGCAAAGGGTTTCGAATCAATTTAATTTTTTTTAACACCACAGACTTCATACATAGGTATAAGTTTTCCTGTAATCTTTGCAACCTGGATTTTTTCAAATTTTTAAGCTCACTATTTTGGACCATAAGTGAATACCCAATGGAACTCTATTACTAAGCTTCCGCTGTCCGTCCGTCCGTCAGTTCGTCCGTCTGTCTGTCAGCGGGCTGTATTTCAATAACTGTAGTAGTTAGACAGTTGTAATTTTCACAGATTGTGTATTTCTATTGCCGCTATAATAACAAATAATAAAAAATAATGTTTATGGTACGGAACACTTCGTGTACGAGTCCGACTCGCACTTGACCGGTTTTTTCTTCATCTAGCGCTATTGCAATCATTCCCTCATATGTGTGAACATGGGTGACAGAAGGCTTGTCCCAGACAGGAACACTGAAACTCGGAACTCGGAACTCAGATAGCCCTGACCCGGAAATGTGTGGACAACGCTTAAGCTGGCTACAGAATTGTCTTATATTACTCATCATCTGCCTAGCCTTTTCCCAACTATATTGGGGTCGGCTTCCAGTCACGCCGGATTTAGCTGAATACCAGTATTTTACGCAAAGCGGCTGCCTACCAGACCTTCACAACCCATTAACTGGGTAACACGGTACATCATGGCAAGACTGGAGTCAGATTTACTGGCTTCTGATGACGAACGACTGCCAAAGATCTACAAATGACAGCCAGGACCAACGGTTTAACGTGATTTCCGAGGCACGGCGGAAACTCGGTATGTTGAGATGGTCACCCATCCACAGACCAACCTTGGCAAGCGTTGCTTAACCTTGAAGATCAACGCAATTGCCGTGCAATTGTCTTACATTACTAAAACGCCGTTAATTTAAGATTTCCATTGAAAAGCAAAAGTTGTTTTTATTGAAAGTTCGAAAACTACCTGTTCTTGGTAGGCACAAACGATTTCCAGTTTTGTAATAATTTTGTTGGTATTTATTAAAAACCTCATTGTTATTATAACAAGTGACCAAGTTTTCTGCGTGTCGGGGGTTCCATTCCCGCACGGAACAAATATTTGTATGGCCTACAGATAGTTGTTCCGGTCTGGCTGTTTGTGTATGGAGTTTTTATGCTTGTAAACGCACTTACAACACAGAAGAAATTCCTAGTGTGGGAAAACGTAAAATATATTTTTTTTTGGATGGGTTTGCTCTTGACTCTAGTCAAGGTTTCTGATCTAATTAAATTTCAAAACTATTATGTACTTATAAAAATATAAATAATATAATTTAAATCCTCACAGTAAGCCCTTTCATTTGATATATCACACGATACAGTTTAAAGAACATTTTTTCTGATCTTTTCTAGTTAGACCCCAAAAGTGACCCACATACTCAAAATTTATTTAATTATGTAACGCGTCCGTGTTTGGGTCACAAAACTGCATATGTGTACTAAATTTCAACAGGATCGGACCGGTAGAACCGGAGAAAACAGGCTGTGATAGACGGATAGACAGACAGACACCCAAGTAAACCTATAAGAGTTCCGTTTCGTACGTAGAATGGTCCAATAAAGACGCAAAACTATGCCAATCGTGTACGTCGTTAGTTTTCTAAAGTAAAGAGAAGAACCAGAGGGCTTAGTGCAAGTTTTTTAATGCATTCGATCGCGTTAACGTAAACGTTCGCTTTTGTCAAATTGTATAAAAAAGGTTGTCCGTGAGTGTCACCAGACGGCGCTTATCCAGTTTCAATACAAATTGACGTTTACGCTAACGCGATCGAGAACGTTAAAAAACTCGCACTAAGGCCACAGTGGCCTTTTTTTTCTATACAGTTTGACATAAGCGATCGTTTACGACAACGCGATCGAGTGCGTTAAAAAACTCGCACTAAGGCCACTGGTGACTTTACGCTTGGTCGGTTCGTTTGGTTTCAGGTGCCTAGTACCTACACGATAGGTTTTACTGTCATTTTAACCAGAGTCAAAGCTGTGATTGATAGATAACCTATCGTGTAATGCAGTGACTAATGGTAACATGACATCGATTGACAAAAATCTAGTTTTATATATTGTTTATGGAATGGGCAGTAAATCGGTGAAACGAAGCCTTTCAAAACCATAAAACGAAAAATAGACATCCCATACAAGAAAAAGCATTTCTTGTAAGAGAGCTCTTTTAATTTTCAATTTAAACTAATTTTGTGTTGTTATAGCGGCAATAGAAATACAATCTGTAAAAAATTCAACTGTTTACCTATTACGGTTCTTGAGATACAGCCCGCTGACAGATGGAAGGACGGATGGACAACGAAGGCTTAGTAATAGGGTTCCGTTAGTTACCCTTTGTGTAAGGAACCCTAATAGTTGAACCTTTGTCTTTCTTGTATTATAAATCAATAATAATTATATTGTCGCGTTTTTAAGAATGAGCGTCAAATTGAATTTTGTCACTCACCATCAGTCATTCGTTATTGATGACTTTTGGAATTGAGTGACGCTTGCATGAGCGTGTAATGGGCGCCGAGGTCGTAGGTTCGAATCCGGTAGTAGGCAGACGGCGAGCATTGGGTGGCTCGCCGTCTGATCAGAACCAGGCCCGGGTCGACGGCGCGCTGTGTTCCACGCGCGCCTCATAGGGCTGTCGGCACAAAAAACGGGGCCAGTGCCTGCTGGGGCTGCGGACTTCGTTCGAAAGAAGCACCGTACCCTGGAACGCAAAGGGCACTAGGAGAAACACGGATGGGTTTTAGTCAGTAAGGGTCTGACACTCCCTTCTGCTAGTCTATTCTGTAAGTAACCATTTCGATATCGAGCTTCACCTGAGTGAGATAGCTCACAAAGTGAACTTTATTCCACACAACATAAAGGTGTTACGTTTATACTCACCTCGGATTCCGCTGTCGAGACACGAAAATGTTGTTACAGAATAGTACTCCTACTGCTTTACCCAGAGCAGGAGGAGTCATTTAATGATTTTCCATTATTAAAAAAAAAGGTTCGAATCCCAGTTTAGTCGTTTTGAATTCATGAAGCATTTCATACACAAATAAATAAATTCACTCTTTATTAAAGTGGGATTACGCAGAAATTACGTTTTAATGAGGCCAATTTTTTTTTGATTGTAGGAGATAATGTTTAAAAGTACTGATATGATAACGAAAATTCTTTCACTGATATCTACTATAACAGAATATGTCTTCGAGTTTTTGGCTTTTAGAAAGTGGCGGATTATCTTTAAGGCAAACTAAACATAATTATGTCATGTTATGGCGAGCGAGGAAGTTTTTGAACGATAAATAAAATAAGTACTGACTTACTAACGTAAATTTATAAAAAATCATATGCTCTCGACCACCATGAACATGGACGGGTTTCAGTCTCCCTTCACATCCGGCCAGAGGAGTCAGTCGATGATTACCCTTCGTAAAAAAACGGGTGACGCCGCCGTTACAACAGCATTTAATCCGCCTCTAATCTTAGTTTCCTCACGATTTTTTAAAAATTAGCAAGTCACGTAAAACACAAAAATCGTATTATTCGTAACCGTATTGAATAAATAATTAAATGCTAATTACAACGAAATACCACAGTAATACAATTCGCTTTGAAATGAACATTGTACCTACCTACACGTTTCTCAGCTAATCAGCACATTTCATTATATTTTACGTGCGTGAGATTAGGTAGGTACCTACCAATGGAGGTATTTTTTATAGCATAGGTACAATAATAAAGGATGAGGAGCTCGTGGCTAAATAATAACAGCCGCACGGGTCGATCTTGAAGGTTAAGCAACGCTTGCCTATGTTGGTATGTGGATGGGTGACCATCTTAACATAACAAGTTTCTTCTGTGCCTCGGAAAGCACGTTAAGCCGTTGGTCCCGGCTGTCATTTGTAGATCTTTGGCAGTCGTTACGGATTGTCAGAAGCCAGTAAATCTGATTCCAGTCTTGCCAAGACGTACCGTGTTACCCAGTCAATGGGTTGTGGAGGACTGGTAGGCAGCCGCTCCACGTAAAACACCGGTATTCAGCTGAATCCGGTTTGACTGGAAGCCGACCCCAATATAGTTGGGAAAAGGCTAGGCAGATGATGATGATGATGATGCGCGTACAAAGTCGCGGGGAAAAGCTAGTAATATAATAAACGCGAAAATATCACAGAATCCTTTTATCCCGGTAGTGCGTACCTTTGGGATAGTAAAGAACTTATCTTACGGGCGATACCGCAGGCAAAAGCCAAACATATTCATACAATAAAAATTTTCTAAGAAAAGAACTTAAAAAGCGGGTTTCGGACCCATTTCGGACAATCATTGTCTATGTACCATGCAATAAAAAAAACAATATCGATTCATCGCATCTGCATACTATGCATTGAACTTCACCGCTCAAAGGTCACCGACCGGCCTTAATTAATTAGGAAGTACGAAACCATTCTGCCCTAGTTCTTACATAACTAATAACATACCTAAATTACTCGCTATGGAAAGTAATAAAACAGTTAAAGATACTCACAGGCCCATTTTCCATGATCTTTGAAATTCACTTTGTTGACCACTGGCCCAATAGCGTAAGTATATAACGTATCAAACAGGCTCTTCGCAATTGATAGGAAACAAAACACAACACATCCCAATCCAGTAATTTGTAGCACAGAATAAATCATTTTTACTAATTTACAATATGTTTTTTTCAATAAATAAAAGTGAGAGGTTAGGAGAGAGCGACTCCGTCACCGCTTGACACAATTCACGCATGCGTACTAGCGGTCGAAGAAAGTTGCCATGCGCAGTGAATGAACGACGTCAGTGGTGCCGGAAAGCGAGTGAGTGAGTCGTAATCGAGCAGCCGGCCGAAAATAGCCGAGTGTCGATCGAGTTATGTGAAAGAGATGGCATTAAAATAAAGTGCTGTCTCGCTTTGCCGGCTGATAAGAGCGACATTGTACGGGTGTTTGTAGGTCATACTGATTAATTTTATAAGTGGAAGTAGTGTGAACTATTAGTGAGAAATAGGAAGTATTTTACGGATAGGTATTAAATGACAGAAAACCTTTTCAATAATTAGTTACTCAATAAAATCCCAGTAATCCTTCGGGAATCACTGTGTGATCAGTTCGACGCGGTCACTAACCATCATATCGAAACCAGTTTAATATCGTAGGTATACCGATACCTACCAACTTTTTGGTACCAGAACAGTATTAAATACAAAATACACAATTAAGAGATTATTCTCCAAATTAGTTTTCGATGACCATTCTGATTTTTACGAAAGTATAAAAAATAGTAAAAAATTGTTTGATTCACAGACACTACACAACACACATTATATATTATAATATCATAATGAACAATAAGATTAATTTTGTTTTTATACGCATTTGTACATAATTTCGTGTTAATTAGTGTATGTTAGTTAAGTATTTGTAAATTAATTAGTGTTCTAAATAAACATAATTTCGTATTCTTATAAGAATAAAGGTGAATGTTATAAAAATACTAATTATAAAATATCGACTATGAAATCTAATAAAACCAATCGGTTCTATTAGTACCTCACCAGGCAGCCATTTATAATGAACAATAGCTCAGCGAAATGAAATCACAACCTACCTTCATAACTGGTACCGTAATCTAGGATACCGATACCGGTCCCAGAACATGGCACCATATTGCGGAATAACCGTAAACAGGGATACTGATACCGGTACCATAACAAGGTACCGTAATCAGTGGGACCAATACCGGTACCGTGATTATGGATACCGGTACTAGTACTCATAGATATTGATACCGATACCAGAACAATAGACGTTGTAATTCCTCTAATTAGTTTCCAATGTCCAAATAAAGCCATTTGTGTAATCAGTATAGTTTGGGCGATAATTGATTGATGCTAAATGTGTGAATCATGGCTTGGCACAGCTTGAGGTTGTGTTAAGTCAAGCGTGCTAAGCCTTGATTTGGATGGGTGGGCATTATAATATTAGCTGATGTGTTATTGTTGGGGTATTTAGAAGAGAAAATACGGATTAATTGCTTATAGTGGTCGACGAGCGCGACTTCTGGCCGTTTGATTCGGGATCAATTGTTACTATGTAGGTACATCGTAAGATGATTGAAAGAGGTACAGTAGTTTAAAATAATGTGGAGGGTAGAACCAATCCAACTATGAATCTTACTAATACTTTGGATGGGTGAATGTTTGTTACTCTTCCACGCAAAAACTACCTAACGGGTTTGGACGTTTGGCACACGAATAATTAATACTAACCTGAGTTCATCTCATCGTCTGCCTAGCCTTTTCCCAACTATATTGGGGTCGGCTTCCAGTCAAGTCGGATATAGCTGAATAACAGTAACGAGGAGCGGCTGCCTACCAGACCTCCACAACCCAGTAACTGGGTAACACGGTAATTCATGTCAAGGCTGAAGACAGATTAACTGGCTTCTGACTATCCATAACGACTGCTAAAGATTTACAAATGACAGCCAGGACCAACGGCTTAACGTTCTTTCCGAGGCACGGAGGAAACTCGGTAAGTTAAGATGGTCACCCATCCACAGACCAACCTTGGCAAGTGTTGTTTAACCTTGAAGATCCGAGAGGACCGACCCGTGCGGCTGTTTTTCATTATTTAGCCACGAGCTCGTCATATTAACCTGAGTTAATACATGGTATACTTTTAATCGTTGTGGCAATTGGGGGAGGCCTATGTCCAGCAGTGGACGTCTTTCGGCTGATATGATGATGATAATTTTCATCACAATCGACAGTCCATGCAGATGAACTCGCGGGCAGAAGCTAGTGATTCATAAAATATTAACAAATATACCTGTATAGTTTACTATTACTTTAGCTGTCCAAAGACAAGGAAGTAATTCCAAGGAACAGCAGATTAAGCCGCAAATATAAATTTAGGCTTGTTTCACACGTATGAAAACCACACCACACCGTTGCGACAAAAGGTGGTCAAGCTTTAGTTACGTGTGAATAGTGTCGCTGCGACTTCTTTAATTGAGGAGCTCGTGGCTAGATAATAACTGCCGCACGGGTCGATCATCAAGGTTAAGCAACGCTTGCCAAGGTTGGTCTGTGG
This sequence comes from Lacanobia oleracea, assembly GCA_950371165.1. Taxonomy (NCBI): domain Eukaryota; kingdom Metazoa; phylum Arthropoda; class Insecta; order Lepidoptera; family Noctuidae; genus Lacanobia; species Lacanobia oleracea. Next base: position 4,994,067 of record OX493406.1, on the reverse strand, counting down.
ATGGGTGACCATCTTAACATAGCTAGTTTCCTCTGTGCCTCGGAAAGCACGTTAAGCCGTTGGTCGCGGCTGTCATTTGTAGATCTTTAGCAGTCGTTACGGATAGTCAGAAGCCAGTTAATCTGACTCCAGTCTTGCCAAGATGTACCGTGTTACCCAGTTAATGGGTTGTGGAGGTCTGGTAGGCAGCCGCTCCACGTATAACACTGGTATTCAGCTGAATTCGGTTTGACTGGAAGCCGACCCCAATGTAGTTGGGAAAAGGCTAAGCAGATGATGATGATGATAATGATGTCGGATAGTCAGAAGCCAGTTAATCTGACTCCAGTCTTGACATGAAGAACCGTGTTACCCAGTTACTGGGTTGTGGTCTGGTAGGCAGCCGCTCCTCGTACAATACTGGTATTCAGCTAAATCCGGTTTGACTGGAGGCCGACCCCAATATAGTTGGGAAAAGGCTAAGCAGATGATGATGAGTGTTGCTGCAATTTCTTGCGGTTGCGTTGTGGTTTCTATAAGAATTAGATGTGTATGCGATGTGGCCGACCTCTAGTTCAAGATGTCGCTGGTGGTTGCGAAATGGCTGGGATGTGGTCGGTATCACACACGCGTTCGATAAAAATAGCAAAATGTGGTCCAAACACACACGTGTTGTGGTTGTGGTACGTGTGAAAGAAGCTTAAGAACACTAAACAGAAATGTCAATACAATTCACTCGAACACTGCCGAGAGTTTCTTCGCCAGTATTTCAGACTACGCCACAAACTACTTGTTTAGGTAAGGCCTAGGTTTTAGAGCAAGCGACAAGCGTTGTTCGAAAATTATTGCAAAATTACAAGGAAGTGCCTTTATATCACTTCCCGTGAACTAAAGGACTTGCCAGAGAATGGGCAGCAGCGTTCTTTGCAAAACTCAACACCATACACTGCGATCGCCAACCCACCTGCCAAGCGTGGCGAATATGGCAAACCCCATCTTGGGGGAGGCTTATTTCCAGCAGTGGACGTCTTTCGGCTGTAATGATGATGATGATTCCTGATTTCCTGGGGAAGGGCCACAGCCACTCAATTTCATTTCATCCCCCAATTCCATCGATCTCAATATTTCGACTGCAGCAAAACCTTATACCTGCTGTTCACCTACAATCATGTAACACTCGATTTTGGCGGCTATCTTAACTTATGGTTAACGACAATGTAAGTTAAGATAGCCGCCAAAATCGAGTGTTACATGATTGTAGGTGAACAGCAACTATAAGGTTTTGTTGGTGTCACTATCAAGGCCATCCGGCCAGTGCTCGACCTGTGGCTCGGGAGAAGGCACGGCTCCTTGACATTTCGTGTGACGCAGGTCCTCTCGGGGCATGGCTGCTTCGGGACGTTCTTGTGTCACATAGGCTGGGAGCTGGACGCTCGGTGTCACTACTGCGTCGACTGTCGGGAGGACACAGCGCGGCATACGCTGGCAGAGTGTGCCGCTTGGGAGGAGCAGCGCCGTGCCCTCATCTCTGTGGTAGGCAGTGATCTCTCGCTGTCGGCCGTAGTTCGTGCTATGGTCGACGACGGTGGGACGCGTTGGTCTCCTTCTACGAAACAGTTATCGCGCAGAAGGAGGCTGCGGAAAGGGAGAGGGAGATCTCAACCTCTCTCCCAGCCCGCAGCAGGCGCACCGGGCGTCGGAGGAGGGCATACGCTGCCCTCTTTCGGCCGCCCTAACTGGGTCCAGGGGCGGCGGAATTGGGGATATCCGTCGCTCCCCATTCATTCGGCGCCCGTGCGCCCCTCTTTGATGTCGTGGGGGGAGTCAAACACCTCACTCCCCCCGCTGACCCGAGGTGGCCCGCAGAGACGGGCCGGCTCCAGCCGAGGATTACGGAAGTCGCATTAGTTCTCGCGATCTCCGGTTGGTGAGAGATGGAGCACCGGGGTGGTTTTGGTTAGCAAGAGTCTGACAGACCCCTCCGCACGCCCCAGGGCGGAGGACAGCCAAGAGGATTTCCCCCGTTACAAAAAAAAAAAAAAAATGGTAATCGGCAATGTGGTCGACAATGGAGCACGTTTAGGCATTTTTAACCGACTTCAAAAAAAGGAGGAGGTTCTCAATTCGGTTGTTTTTTTATGTTTGTTACCTCATAACTCCATCATTTATGAACCGATTTGAAAAATTCTTGTTTCATCTGAAGAATATACTTCTTGATTGGTCTCATTGTCACCAAGTCAGAATCTGATGATGGAATCCCATGAAAATCGAGGGAAACCCTCAAATTTTATAAGCACATACAATGTTTTTCATAAATTTTCTAACGCAATTCAGATATTTGTGCCGTTAATCATCATCTCATGTTGCTGAGCTGATGATGGAAGGCATAAGTCAGGATTAGGATGATACTTTTTTTGTTTGGAAGAGTATTTTCTCGGACTGGTCCCTTTTAAATTTGGTGACGATCTGATAAAGAACTTTGGAGGTAGGTAACGAAACTCTTCAATAAATGATAGCAAATGGATCGAGATTTCTGAAATCGCATGTCTGTTGATTATTTACACCAGTTCATAACATAACATCACGCAGGCATGCTGTGTTTGAAATAAAAAACAAAAAAAAAACCGACTTCCAAAAACAAAACACTACAAAGTAAAAAATAACTTTAATTTCGGAAGTCGGTGTTCAAAACGAAAAAAATCCAAAACACCGACTTCCAAAATTAAAGTTATTTTTTTGTAAAAAGTTTTCAATGATATTAACACACGTCACACTCATCCGCTACCTCAGCATCAATGAAACCAAATCCTTACTTTGAATAGAAACTTAAATGCTATCGAAGTTATTAAGTTCTCAAGTTGCTGCCGACGATACTGAGCTGCTTATACGGAAATTTTAATTAGCTTTTAAAGTTCCCTTTAGTTTGTAACAAGTCAATCTGAGGATGTGTTTATTGAGTATTGACTTGGCTGTGTTCGGAGCTCGTGGCTAGATAATATCAGCCGCACGGGTCGATCTTCAAGGTTAAGCAACGCTTGCCAAGGTTGGTCTGTGGATGGGTGATCATCATAACGTGGCGAGTTTCCTCCGTGCCTCGGAAAGCACGTTAAGCCGTTGGTCCCGGCTGTCATTTGTAGATCTATGGCAGTCGTTACGGATAGTCAGAAGCCAGTTAATCTGACTCCAGTCTTGCCATGAAGTACCGTGTTACCCAGTTAATGGGTTGTGGAGTTCTGGTAGGCAGCCGCTCCGCGTAAAATATTGGTATTCAGCTAAATCCAGTTTGACTGGAAGCCGACCCCAATATAGTTGCGAAAAGGCTAGGCAGATGATGACTTGGCTGTGTTCGGAAACATGTGTGGGAATAAGTGTCTAAAGTGGGTGATAGACGTACGAACATAAAGTACGCGGTTTTTATGCTCACGAGCTTACTCGGCTCGACGTCGGTGACACAAGTGAAAGCTTGCTCATTACTCTGGTATCAGGGAGACCGCGATGTCGTTAATGTAGGAAACTTTTTCTTATTCAGGAATAATATTTTATTATAGATACTTGTATGGGAAAGCAAAAAAAAGAATTCTGTTAATTATTAGTGTGAATAGCTTCGAAAAACAGTAATTTTTGCAGCACAATAGCACTCGACGTGTCACAAAACAAAGTAATGGCTTGCGGCTCGTGGTGTCGACAGACGTGCGAGCCGAGGCGAGCTACGAGCAAAATTTCAAACCTGTTGGATCGCCAACAATTTTACTCGGCGGTTTTTATGTACGCGTGCTTACGGCTACACACGAACAAAAAAGCTCGTCGAGCCACAAGTATGCGTATTAGCAAGCACGTCTGTCACCCACTTAAGATAGTGTCTGTTGGCTGGCTTTTGATTCATTAGCAATATTTTGGGGTTGAAACTTCTCATGATAATGAAGAATTTTCAAAATAGGACCAAATACAAATAAAGACAACAAATTTTACGCAATAATAATACGCGGTTGTTTTTTTAATAAGTTCGATACTTTGTTCAAGCAGTTCTTTCCAAAAATATTTAATTAACTTTTTTTTTACATAAGTAACAGTGCGTGTTTCATTAATATACATTTTTTTATTTCTTCCTTTTTTCTTAACCTATTACAATTATTTATTTAAAAAAATTATTTTCAATAGCGAAGAAAAACAATATGCTTAAATCAGTTAAACGTCTGAAAGTACGGGATAATTTGAGTCAAATCCGGTAGTTCTGATTTTTTGCAGACTTCTTTATTATGTTGGCCTAATGAATAATCCAAGTTTGGGACCTCGAGCGCCGAACGCAATCTTATTTTTACTTGATTTTCTCGATTGTTTTTTTTTTTTTTTTTTTTTGTCGATGGCCACTCGCAGTTATCAACCCTAGAGGGTTGTCAACTACTGAACCGGACTTGCCTGTGTGGGCCTCTAGAATTTAAGGCCCCCAGCCGAGGCTACAAATTTATATTTATTAGAACTCCGCTCGCTGAGGGCACCCCCTGTGGGGTACGGAATTTTCTCGATTGTCGGGACGGATAAAGATTTGTATTTACGTAAAAAAACTAAAAAGACAAATCTCAAGGATTTTAGCTGGTTAGGTCAACATTATAATAATTGTAACACACGGTTGGTTTCTCGTTTGTAAAAAGTTCATGTGTTTTTACAATATTGTGCTAAGTAGGTATTAATTACGATCATCATTTTGAATAATGTATGATAATTTTATCAAAACAGTATTATTAATTAAATAATTTGCAAGTCTATAAGGTTAAAGAATTTCCTGTTCGTTTTGATACAACGTTGTTAATTTTAGTTGAAAATTAACAAGAAAACGAACAGGAAACCTGTCTCCTACAGAGAGCCAATTCTACTGATTTTTAAGCAACATTCGCATTCGTATCTCAATGCTCGAGCTCGTGGCTAAACAATAACAGCCGCACGGATCGATCTTGAAGGTTAAGCAACGCTTGCCAAGGTTAGTCTGTGGATGGGTGATCTTAACATACCGAGTTTCCTCCGTGCCTCGGAAAGCACGTTAAGCCGTTGGTCCCGGCTGTCATTTGTAAATCTTTGGCAGTCGTTACGGATTGTCAGAAGCCAGTAAATCTGACTCCAGTCTTGCCAAGAAATACTGTGTTACCCGTTTAATGGGTTGTGGAGGTCTGGTAGGCAGCCGCTTCACGTAAAATACTGGTATTCAGCTGAATCCGGTTTGACTGGAAGCCGACCCCAATATAGTTGGGAAAAGGCTAGGCAGATGATGAGATGATGATTTGCATTCGTATCTCAATCACAATCTATCGAAAACAATTCTAATATCCCGACATTCTAGTTAAACTTAAACTTCTATCGGAAATTACATATCATTTAGCTTTTTAGAAATACCCCTCAGTTTCTTGAAAGGCAAAATAATGGTGATGTATCTTATCAAACAAAACAAAATTCAAAGCACTGCATTTGATTTTTCCTTTTTTTTTTTTTGGGACAAGCCCGCCACACTTTCCCAACCTCTGCAACTCCTGAAAGCCAGAATCAACAGTGGCGACCACCAGAAAAACGCCGAGCCAATGAAACCCGACGAGTCCCGGAGAAACGATTCAACTGTCTTGGATCCTGCAACGAAATTAATCAGAAAAGTACAGCGGAGGAGTAGGAAAAAAAAATATAATTTCCACTTGATTTGTGCTTACTTAAGAAATTAATAGAGATGAGTAGCGTAGAGTAGGATCTTCATTTTCCACACTAAGGCTGCCATGCGTTTCCAGCAGAGATCCCATTCGTTACGTTATGCGTAGGTGTCATGGCTCCGGCGCGCTATGTTCCACGCGCGCCTCAAGGAGCTGTCAGCATGGGAGACGGGGCCCGCTAGGGCCAGTGCCTGCCGGGGTGCGGAACCCGTACGAAAGAGACGCCGCGGCCCTGGAACGCAAAGGGCCTTAGGAGGAACACGGATGGGTTTTAGTCAGTAAGAGTCTGACACTCCCTTTCGCTCCGCCCAGAGCGGAAGGAATCATTTGATGATTTCCCATTGTCTTTGTTGGATATTTATTATTATTGAAAAGTGACGCCCAACTTCTTTCTTTCTTTCTGTCAATTTCCAGAATTATTTGCTTCTTGTTTCAATTGTTTTCTATCCTTTTTTTTTTTGTGTATTATTTATCACTGGACACTAAATTATATTTATGTATCGTTAACTACACTTTAGCATATTATATCTATATTAATCTGTACACTATTTAATACCCTACAAAACTGGTTTATATCCGTACACTTCAACATAAGGTGCAGTTGAAAACCAGCGCCTAGTTGTCTGGCATTTTGCTGAACTGGACCTATTTGGCGCAGCCGCGGGGCACACAATGTTTTTGTTTTTAAAATCAATTTGCATTTCCTTTTGTTGTTACAAACATTGTGTGATTCCGTGTGTGTCAAATAAATTAGTTTACTTTCTTTCTTCTTTCTTTGCATTCTTAAAAAAAAAAGGTGTCGAGGCTCAGTTAGCCAGCTTTGCTCTCAGAAGCACAGAAGTGTCCTGGGAGCCTCACAGGTTCCGCGGAGTGATCTCACCGTTTCGAAGATTGGTTCACGTTGGGTAACCACAGCCTCGCTTTCCAGGATGACGTGGGCAGCAGATTCTTTGGTGTCAAAGCATCCCCTGCAGAATGGTTTGTGTGTCCGTGGCGCCTAACATAGGCACTCATAAGCAAGTGCACAGTTCTGTGGAGTTCAGAGAGGAGCTCGTGGCTAAATATTAACAGCCGCACGGGTCGATCTTAAAGGTTAAGCAAGGCTTGCCAAGGTTGGAGATCTCCACCTCTCTCCCGGCCCGCAGTAGGCGCACCGGGCGTCGGAGGAGGGCATACGCTGCCCTCTTCCGGCCCCCCCCCTAACTGGGTCCTGAGGCGTCGGACTTGGGGATATCCGTCGCCCCCCTTTCATTCGGACCCGAGGTGGCGGCGCGTGGTGTTCCCGTGCGCCCCTCTTTGACGTCGCGGGGGGAGTCAAACACCTCACTTCCCCCGCTGACCCGAGGTGGCCTGCAGAGGCGGGCCGGCACCAGCCGGGGATTACGGAAGTCGCATCAGTTCTCGCGATCCCCGGTTGGTGAGAGATGGAGCACCGGGGTGGTTTTAGTCAGTAAGAGTCTGACAGACCCCTCCGCCCGCCCCAGGGCGGAGGACATCCATGAGGATTTCCCCCCGTTATAAAAAAAAAAAAAAAATGCTTGCCAAGGTTGGTCTGTGGTTGGGTGACCATCTTAACATACCGTGTTTCCTCCGTGCCTCGGAAAGCACGTTAAGCCGTTGGCCCCGGCTGTCATTTGTAGATCATTGGCAGTCGTTACGGATAGTCAGAAGCCAGTAAATCTGACTCCAGTCTTACCAAAAAATACCGTGTTGCGAAAATCTGGTAGGCAGCCGCTCCACGTAAAACACTGGTATTCAGCTGGATCCGGTTTGACTGGAAGCCGACCCCAATATAGTTGGGAAAAGGCTAGGCAGATGATGAAGCTAGTGCACAGTTCGAATTAGTCGTTTCTTATGATAAAGAACCGCCAAGAAACGCCAATGTTCATAGCTCTTTCTGTATATTTATTATCGAGTGCCGAAACATTCAGTTTTGCTATATTAATTCTTACGGCTTACTTCTCGGTTGGTCGTCCAACCGTGATATTTGTTGGCCAGACAACATCCTTGTGGATCAAGGTCTACAGTTTAGGTTATTTTTTAAAGATTCTGTTTAAAGTTTTTCGGGAAAAACAATAATATTACTTTTCCGGAAGAGTGCGTTCCTTCACTTGGGATGTTCTACAGCTAATTTGTAACAATTATGGCCCGCTAACTTGTGAGGGGGGGGGGGTGTATTTAATATGTTTTTGAAATTTCTGCCTTTCGACCAAAAACTACAAATGGTAACAAATCTACAGCACTCTGTATAGCCAGCTGCTTTTTTTGAATATCGCTCATGAACGAATAAATCCTTCAAATAACAAAAATAACAATTAAAAAAAACAGGAAAAACTATCTTGTTTCGGAAGCTTTCTAAAATGGTAAAATAGTACCCACTTCTGACACAAGTTACAATAATAAAATCAATTATTTCAAGGGAAAGATTTGAAAGATTTCTTCCTGATTTATTATCTAAACTTTTTTTTTTTTTTGATAAAAACTTATCTTTCTTTTCAATTGTGAACATCAAAGTGGGAAACCTGAGAGATCACGAAAGTCCCAATCAATTATTTTGTTGAACTCTTTTATAGCATTGTTTTACCTAATTACTGTTACTTAACTATTCGAGGAGCTCGTGGCTAAATAATAACAGCCGCAACGCAATTAAGCAACGCTTGCCAAGGTTGGTCTGTGGATGGGTGACCATCTTAACATAGTGAGTTTCCTCCGTGCCTCGGAAAGCAAGTTAAGCTGTTGGTCCCGGCTGTCATTTGTAGATCTTTGGCAGTCGTTACGGATTGTCAGAACCCAGTAAATCTGACTACAGTCTTGCCATGAAGTACCGAGTTACCCAGTTAATGGGTTGTGGAGGTCTGGTAGGCAGCCGCTCCACGTAAAATACTGGTATTCAGCTGAATCCGGTTTGACTGGAAGCCGACCCCAATTTAGTTGGGAAAAGGCTAGGCAGATGATGACTGTTACTTAACTATTCAGTAACCACAACAAAGCTATATAACATAATGACCCAGTTACAATTTTAAATCATTAAATGGGGTTCATCACAGAGCTGCAGTAGGGGAGTTATAACCTAGGAGCGTAATGCGTAAAGGAGGCACCGATGCGATCTATTCGTTACCGATCTCATGAACCGTTAACTACAAACTGCTGTAGGTGTTTCTGTTAAACTGTAGTTATCAATATGTATAGAATACGTACGAGCATAGTATAAAGAGAACCCAGTAGGTTATCTTCATACAAACGCACCGCGCGCGGCTTGTATGTGTGCGCCATAGTATCTATGCATCGACGCACGCACACTTTGTGTTAGCCCCGACTGGCGCACTGAGAAACGGGTCGAGATTTTGTTAGTGTGCGTGCGTCGATGCATAAAAAAAAAAAAAAAAAAAAAAAATCCACCACGCGGGCCCAGTGCGGGTTGGTAGATGTCACATGTCTTCGAATTTCTGGTTCTAGGATATGCCGGTTTCCTTACGATGTTTTCCTTCACCGCTTTGAGAGCATTGGTGATGAAATAATTTACACAAAGTAAAGCGCCTCTCTGGGTTCGAACCTTTTTTTTTAAGGATGGGAAATCATTAAATGACTTTTCCTGCTTTGGGTGAAGCCGGAGGTAGTGTCAGACTCCTACTGACTAAAACCCATCCGTTTTCCTCGTAGTGCCCTTTGCGTACCAGGGTACGGTGCCTCTTTTGAACGAAGTCCGCAGTCCCAGCAGGCACTGGTCCTAGCAGGCCCCGTCTTTTACGCTGACAGCTCTAGGAGGCGCGCGTGGAACACAGCGCGCCGTCGACCCGGGCCTGGTTCTGATCAGACGGCGAGCCACCAAATGCTCGCCGTCCGCAGGCTCGCGCCTGCGGTGGCCGAGAATCGCCCTGCATCTCCCGACGCCTGGTCTGGGTTCGAGCCTACGACCTACAACTCGTAAGGCCATTACCACCGGGCTCCCAACTAACACTAAAGCGTTAAAAAACCTATATAAGACTCGTATATCAGTTCCATTTGAGTATAAAAGTGTTAACGCATACCTGTGCAACTGAGTTAGAGCATGCTCTTACTCACTTATAACCACGAAAGAGGCCCACAGTTTTACAGGTAAAAGTTATAGAAAGCGTACGGTGTCACCAAGATATTAAAGCTGCACAAGAGCGCTTATTCATCGTCAGCTACTACTTTAATCTGTATTACCGTTGTAAAATAGAGTTGGGAAACGTTACAGGTGGTATAAATCCCATAGTAAGGTGTTAAAAAGATATTAAAGCTGCCTGCTACTTTAACCAGTATTATCGTTGTAATACCTGGTTAGTGAGCACTACAGGTGGTAAAAAGCGCACGTCAAGATTGAAAAAGCCTGTAACCTTACTAAAATTAAATCTGTTCGTAGTGGAAGAGTTATATCATCCATTATTCAACACAACAGAATAATATTATGGAAAATTAAGTTATTTAAGTATGTGAAGTGACAAATGATTTCACTGTAAATGTATGCCATGTTTCTCATCTCAATTTTAACGCGCCTAGGATTTATTAAAGATTTAAAAGAAAAGATAATATGATAATAAAATAGGTACCTCAAGCTAAACATTATTATTCTTTCCTGCTTCCTGAGCAGTTGTGTGTAAAATTAAGTGGCATTCATGGAACGCTTCAAATAATGTAAGAAATTTTGTATATTGTAGTCAAATGTTGAATAACTCGAAATAATATTAATTGTTAAGTTACCAAAACAATGGCGAACTTTACTAAAGTGAGGTTAGTGTTAAAAACGACCCATACTTGCGTTGTTTGACACCAATACCTTTAGAACGTCTTTAAAAGAGTACTGCCTAACACAATATGCTTTAGTTAAACCCTTTATTACAGGTTAAACCTAGATAGAGGAGTTGTTTGACACCTTTAGTTTCTCGTGTTACTAAACTCTCGACAAACTCTATTTTATAGCCTATGTCTGCAATAATAGTCTATATAGCACCTTAAGTGGTATAAAACAGTTCATTGCAATAACAATACAACAGTAAGTGATAAAAGTAGTTGGCGAACACTTCTATAAAGACTTGGGTGTCACAGAAAGGTTAAAACTATAACGCATTAAGTATACTTGCTGCTACTAGCACCTTTATAACTCTCAAGCTTTAGTGCTGCGATGGGGGCTAAAACTTGTTTGTTAACTCCTCTATATTGTCTTTAGTATAACTGAGATAATTATAACCCTGTTATATTACTTAAAGTCATAAAAAAGACTGTAACTGACACCAAAATGTTATTTGGGCTACCACTGCACTCTGACTCTTACTCCACCACGACTGACTGATAATATATAGTCAAAAGAACTGGACCTAGACAGCTGAAATTTTGCATGAAGTTCTTTGGGGAGTGTAGGGGAGCACTATGAGAGGATTTCCTTAAATTTCAACGGGAACAGGAAACAACTATGCATGTACGAAGTCGCGGAAAAAAACCTACTTTGCAAATAATAGCGTTTGTTAATCAATAGGTTATATTCCTGGATAAACACATGATAATTTTATTTGGTTTATCAGTTATATTTTCGAAAAACCTTAAAATTATCAAAGATGAAGCGCATGAAAGTTCCGAGAATGAAAGAGAGATACGCAGAGATGTACCAAATAGATTAAAATAATTTAAATTGTCAGTTTAAAACCGCAATTTTGACAGTAAATTAAAGCGTTTTAATTCGTGTAGGGTCTATTTCACATGTTCCCTATTGTTTGCACAAGAATCGAATTTGTTACCTAAAACAAAGAAAGTAGCAAGACTACTACTACAAACATTGAACCACAATAGCAAGATTAATTGACATACGTGCACTAAAGAATATTATTCACTAGTATAAGTCTCAGCAATGGATGTAAAATTATGATAAAATAACATTGAAGGAACAACTTTGTTTCAAACTAATAATAGGTGTGTCCATTAGACATAAACCCGCTGTGAAAAGTCCCAGAGTATAAATGCAACAAGGTAAGAGTTCTCATTATTATTTCCATAATTATCTAAAGTTCGACCTAGCCCGTAACTTGCTGTTTGGCCTAGCCTAGAGGAAGCGTCAGCGACGCCCTAATCCGAGTTCTGTACCGACAGGGTGGCCTTAGCTTAGTTGCAACTGAAGCCTTGCTGGAGGCTTTGATTTTGACGGGCATGTCTGGATGAGCAGACGACAAACTTTTTTTTACATTATATTTATTTATCACTACGTACACAAATGTACAGAGGCGGACTTAATCCCAGTCATTCTCTACCAGTCAATCTTTGAGTGATGCAGAAATAAGTAGTGGTGGGTACATATAATTTCGTGTTAATATAGTTAGTTATGTGTATATAGTTAGTTAAGTATGTATTATAGTAGCTGTAAAAATCTATAAAAATAAATTACATGAGAAAACATAAAAAAATAAAAACAATTATTTAAATAAATAAAATATATGAACTATAGATACATCCAATATAAATATGTAATTAATACTCTATTAAACAAAATAAATACACAAATATACAAACCATTCATCATCATCATCATCTGCCTAGCTTTTTTCCAACTATACAACAACAAACTGACAATTCAGTCAAGCCGGATTTAGCCGAATACCAGTATTTTACGAGGAGCGGCAGCCTACCAGACCTCCACAATCCATTAACTGGGTTACACGGTACTTCATGGCAAGACTGGAGTCAGATTTATTGGCTTCTGACAATCCGTAACGACTGCAAAAGATCTACAGATGACAGCCGGGACCAACGGCTTAACGTGCTTTCCGAGACACGGAGGAAACTCGGTATGTTAACTTGGTCACCCATCCACAGACCAACCTTGGCAAGCGTTGCTTAACCTTGAAGATTGACCCGTGCGGCTGTTATTATCTAGCCACGAGCTCACAAAAACAGAAACCATTAGGAGGTACTAATAGATAATTAGCGTTCAGATGATACGCTACTACCAACTTCTAACGTTATGTGCTCACGAACTTCAATATTGGAGGTAATCGGTGGGCACATTCCATAGAACAGAAGTTCAAGGATGTATCTTTTAATGAAATCGGTTCATTTCATTCGAAGCAAATTGCCTGTAATAGACAGAAAATAGTTTCCATTTTCCATGCAGAAATTCGTAACCCAAAAATTATAACAGCTCGTTCTTTGAAGGGTGGGCTACGTAGTTACAGGCTTGTTTCATTTATACCCTAAGAAGCGTAAGTTGAACAACTTCAGTTTGAATCACAGCGGAATCCAACGATTTAGCGCATAACTAGTATTAGTATAAGTTCTGTTGAATCTGTTGAATCGTTTGTTACGATAATCATAATCTAAAGACGAATGCTTAAGAGATTCACACCTTATAAAATTACAGTAGGTATAATCTCACTAATCCGGCACTAATCCGGATTATTGAGTAAATTCATAATTTGTTTGTTTACTTGAACGCGCTAATCTCAGGAACTACCGGTCCGATTCGAAAAATTATTTCAGTGTTAGATAGCCTATTTAACGAGGAAGGCTATAAGCTATAGGCTATAGGCTATATATCATCACGCTAAGATCAATAGGAGCGGAGCAGTAATGAACATTTTCAAGCAGACGAAGTTGCGAGGGTCAACTAGTAAATTAAATAAAGCAAATTATAAAGAGAATACAATTATTTTTCATTTTTAACTACACGCTATTCTTTCTACCTTCAAAAAAAAATAGGTACATAAATACGTACGCGCATGCACGTGACAAGTTTTGAGGTTAGCCTGCTAGACGTCGACGCGGTGAAGGACCGCATAGGTGTAGAGGGGCGAGTGAGGCGTAGAGGGGCGAGGGAGGCGTGGACAGAGGGTGCCGGATTATTGGATGTATCGGTGTATTGAAGTGCCCAGTTAGTGAGATTATACTGTATACCTATGCTTTATGTGGCCTACCTATCATCACCTGCCTAGCCGTTTCCAAACTATATTGAGGTCGGCTTCCAGTCAAGCCGGATTCAGCTGAATACCAGTATTTTACGAGGATCGGCTGCATACCAGACCCATTAACTGGGTAACACGTTACTTCATGGCAAGACTGGAGTCAGATTGACTGGCTTCTGACTATCCGTAACGACTGCCAAAGATGTATAAATGACAGCCGGGACCAACGGCTTAAAGAGCTATCCAAGGCACGGAGGAAACCCGGTATGTTAAGATGGTCATCCATCCACAGACTAACCTTGGCAAGCGTCCCGTGCGGAGACCGACCCGTGCGGAAACCCGTGGCCTACCTAAATGTCCTTAAATTGGGACTGTTTGTTGGATCGTTGAACTCCTTAAAGATTTCAGTTGAGCAACACAATAATTGACAACTGCTTGTAAGTGTGGTGTTTCCCTCAAAATAACACCTCAGCTTTTAATAGCTCTGCTACGATTAGATATAAATACACTGTTAATATTCAATCTATTTACTTCATTCAATTTCAACATATCACCATAATTTGGAAACTATTTAAAACAATGTTCGTGGAGTTTTATGCACGTTCAAGTTTTGACTGACCGATCTTTTTTTTAAGGATGGGAAGTCATCAAATGACTGCTCCCGCTCTGGGTGGAGCGGAAAGTGTCAGACTCTTACTGACAAATAAAACATCTGTGTTCCTCCAAATCCCTAAGCGTTCCAGGGCCGTGGTGGCTCTTTCGAATCAATTCTGCATTCCCGACAGGAGCTGGCCGTAGCAGACCCGACCATTTAAAAGTTTGAGTTGGATACTCAAGCTATAAAAAATAAATAAATTCCCTACTCAGCATCTACCTGGCCTTTTCCCAACCATATAGGGGTTGGCTTACAGTAAAACCGGATTAAGCTGAATACCAGTATTTTACGTAGAGCAGCTGCCTACCAGACCTCCACAATCCATTATCTGGGTGACACGGAACTTTTTGCAAGACTGGAGTCAGTTTACTGGCTTCTGACAATCCGTAACGACTGCCAAAGACCTAAAAATAAATTCCTGACTAAACGTTTCTTTAAAACCTCTTTTATTATTACTCCTCTCAAACGAAAGCGAACCAGTGAGTCCCCGCTATCTTACTATGACACATTACCGAGCAGATAGCGACCTCCCCGTTCGAATCTTCTCAGTCGACTACGAGTAGGTAATGGATTGACTTTAAAAACAATTTTCATTAGCTCTCTGACAGATATAGAATGGAACCTATGGATTTTAGAGACATTTACTTATTGGCAAGAACGGAACATTGGGGGATTGTAAGTGGTTCGACTTTTGAGTGCTGTGGCGATTTGGAATGGTTTTTAGAGATCCGTGCGTCTGAATGAAAAAAAAACTTTTCTTTTTTTGTTGTTTTTAGGGTTCCTTACCGAAAGGGTAACCAACAGAGCCCTATAACTAAGCCTCTGCTATCTGCTGTCCGTCCATCTGTCCGCCATAGCCTTTCATGGCCCTCGGCGGGCGCCACCAGCGGGATCGCACATAGTTGTTGGGGGCCCGTATCGCTGTCGAGTCCACCATGAAGTACCTGGGATTGGTGCTCGACAGCCGGTGGGATTTCGGCCCACATCCAATTCTGGGGGACCTGAGCACCGCCTGCAGGCGGTTGTACATGGGGATCGTGCGATCGATGGCCTTGTATGGGGCTCCGATCTGGGTGGCTGACCTGACGGCCGGCACCATCACCGTTCTGCGGAAGCCGCAGAGGGTGATGGCCGTCAGAGTCATCAGGGGTTATTGCACGATCTCCTACGAGGCGGCTTGCGTACTGGCCGGATCTCCGCCTTGGGACCAAACAAGAAAAGAGAGGCAAAAACCCTCGCGTCACTGCACCGGTGGCGTGAGGATGCGCGGGCGCGCGGTCAGCGACTGATGCAGCGGCACATTGAGCTGCGTCAGTTGCAGCTGCGCGAGGTTCTGATGATGGAATGGCGGAACAGGCTCTCACGCCCTTCCATCGGCCTCGTCACTATCGAGGCCATCCGGCCAGTGCTCGACCTGTGGCTCGGGAGAAGGCACGGCTCCTTGATATTTCGTGTGACGCATGTTCTCTCGGGGCATGGCTGCTTCGGGAGGTTCTTGTGTCGCATAGGCAGGGAGCCGGACGCTCGGTGTCACCACTGCGTCGACTGTCGGGAGGACACGGCGCGACATACGCTGGCAGAGTGTGCCGCTTGGGAGGAGCCTCGCCGTGCCCTCATCTCTGTGGTAGGCAGTAACCTCTCGCTGTCGGCCGTAGTTTGTGCTATGGTCGACAGCGAGGGGTCCTGGGACGCGGTGGTCTCCTTCTACGAAATAGTTATCGCGCAGAAGGAGGCTGCGGAAAGGGAGAGGGAGTTTTTGACCACTCTCCCAGCCCGCAGCAGGCGCACCGGGCGTCGGAGGCATACGCTGCCCTATTCCGGCCCCTCTAACTGGGTCCAGGGGCGGCGGACTTGGGGATGTATGTCGCCATCCATTCATCGGACCCGAAGTAGCGGCGCGTGGTGTTTCCCGTGCGCCCTCTTTGACGTTCTGGGGGGAGTCAAACACCTCACTCCCCCCGCTGACCCGAGGTGGCCTGGCACCAGCCGGGGTTTACGGAAGTCGCATTAGTTCTCGCGATCTCCAGTTGGTGAGAGATGGAGCACCGGGGTGGTGAAGTTAATTTTACTACTCCTACATTATAATATACTTTGCTAAATGTGTTTAATTGAATTTTAGATTTTTATTTTAATCCCAAATGCAAGCATTGTTTCCTCTTTAGCTCTATTTCCTAAAACTAGTTCGTTTCCATTGTGCTGGTCCTGCAATCTCATTTCAAAAACTCATTCTAGTTTACACGAGAACGGACCTGCGGGCATAGCTAGTATTTTTCTCCGAGGGCGGTCCCTCCTCGGCATTTCCACTTACGTTCACCGTTTCAAACCCCACACATTGTTAGCATATTTCAAACAGAATATTTCACTGTAAAATCCTGTAAAATCAGAGAACTTCTTTAAAATTCCAGTCAAATTAAATACTATAAATACCTCCTGAAAAAATGCTACGGTTATTTCATAACGATTAGCGTGACGTATTCTGTTTATGGGTTTCAAACATGCAGTTAACTTCGCTATTGTTTATCTAAATTGTTAAATCAATTTCAAACTAGCGAGCCCTTTCACACGGTTGCATTTTAATTTCCGGTGGATTTTTCAAAATAAACATTACATCCAAACCCTCCTGATAAAAAATCTGGGAAGAAAGAAGTGAGGTTTATGGAATAAGAAAATCTGCCATAAAATCAGAGTGTCCGTTGCTTGTGACCAAATGAAAATTAAATATTCTAAGTAAAAATCTTCGAACGCTAACACAACTCTTAATTTATCCTAAAATGAACAGTGAACAATAAATCCAGCTATCATGATGTCAGAAACCCTATCTGCGTCTAAATAATCATCTGCCTAGCCTTTTCTCAACTATATTGGGTTAGGCTTCCAGTCAAACCGAATTTACCTCCACAACCCATTGACTGGGTAACACGGTACTTCATGGCAAGACTGGAGTCAGATTAACTGGCTTCTGACTATCCGTAACTATTGCCAAAGATCTACAAATGACAGCCGTGACCAACGGCTTAACATGCTTAAAAATTATATAACTTTTTTCATAATTGGCTACTGAAGGTCGCTTGGCCAGCGTTTAATTTCCGTCAGTGGAAACTAATGAATAACAATGAGTTTACCCCTTAGAGCGACGTGAATATTCTTGGGAAACTAAACGTTTTGTGACTTTAATTTGTCACAAGCTCTTAGGTGGCAAAATTTGAGAGAGCAGCTTTTTGTCCGACTACAGAAAACGGAGGAGATTCTCAATTCGGCTTATTGTTTTTTTTTTTTTTTTTGTGTAGGCCTTTGTTGCCGCCGTAGGCGCGGGCCTGCGGACGGTGAGCATTGGGTGGCTCGCCGTCTGATCAGAACCAAGCCCGGGTTGGCGGCGCGCTGCGATCCCCGCGCGCTTCAAAGAGATGTCAGCACGGAAGACGGGGCCCGCTAGGGCAGGTGCCTGCTGGGGCTGTGGAATCAGTTCGAAAGAGGTACCGTAGCTCTGGAACGCAAAGGGCACTAAGAGGAACACGGATGGGTTTTAGTCAGTAAGAGTCTGACACTCCCTCCTGCTCCACCCAGAGCGGGAGGAGTCATTTGATGATTTCCCATCCTTAAAAAAAAAGAATGGTATTTGTTCTACATTTTCGATATCTTCTCTTCTAATAATTGACAACCGATTTGGATGATTTTGTTTTTTGAAGAAAATGGAACTCTTCAATCATCAATCATTTCACACATCTCCCGGTATTCCTGAAACGCATCTTTGTTGACTGTTAGCACAATTTCACCTCACCAGTTCTCTTCGATTTATTTCTGCAGTAACTTATTTGCGTAACACTACACATCCCTTGGGTGGCCGCGAACCGGAAGACGCAGCGTTGGAAGCCTCCACACGGTTGCATTTTAATTTCCGGTCAATTTTCCAAAATAATAAAAAAACAACGGGCTGCTGCCCGTTGTTTTTTTATTATTTTGGAAAATTTGGAAATTTGCTCCGGGAGCAAAAGTGACAACTTGAATACGTGCTTCTCTCCCTCCGTCTTACGAATTTTCGATCAGGCCACGTATCCTGACGCGAGTTTAAAAATTTTACCCATCACAAAAAATGTGCCGCTATTATTTAGCCGCGTTGTGTTTGTACTTCAAAAAATAATCCAAAACCTTTTAACATAAAAAAACTGGGTAGAGAGAAGTGTGGTTCATGGAATAATATCGGTATCCGTAAGAGAACCAAGGTAACCGACACAGCCCGAAGAATCGCCAAACCCAAGTGGCATTGGGTACATCGCTCGCAGAAAAGTTCTGGAGTGGCGACCGCGTACCGCAAGACGCAGCGGAAGGCCTCCCACAAGGTGGACTGATAACCTGGTGAGGTTTGCGGGTAGCTTATGGATGAGAGACGCCCTGAACCGGCGCTTGTGGCGACACTTACAGGCCTACCTATGTCCAGCAGTGGACGTCTTTCGGCTGTTATGATAATGAAGATGTTGTCATAGCCGTTTTACCATAGCATTCTGATTCGTGCACGTCCTATCTAACACCAAGTGGGAAATAACGGCACGTTTATACCAATATTACGACCCTCAAAAACTAGATCGGCAAATCGTCTTCAAAGTAGAAGAGTTCCCTCCAACACGTACGAGCCGACGGCTACTTCCCGTTTCGTCACATTTCTGATAGACGCAATCGGGTAAAGATGAATGCGGACTGCTCAAGATGGGATGGTTGGCGCTCTTTGGGGTAGACGTACGTTCAGCAGTGGCAAATGGCTGATATAAAAATCGGCCAAGTACGAGTCAGACTCGCACACGAAGGGTTCCGTACCATAAACCTTAATTTTATTATTTGTTGTTATAACGGCAATAGAAATATACAATCTGTAAACTTTTAAGTGTCTAACTGTTACGGTTCTTGAGATACAGCCCGCTGATAGACAGACGGACGGACGCGATTTTTGGGCGCTCATTAGTAAAATATTACCCGTTAAAAGCCGAAGTGAGTCACTAGTAATATAATAATAGCCGGAGGTCAATTATGGAGCTAAGCAACACTTCACAAGATCCGCCCATTACACACCGAGACACCTCCATGCCTCAGAAAGTACGTTAAGCCGTCTTTGACAGTCGTTACGGGACATTAGTCTTGCCAAAGAGTATCGTGTTTACCAGTTCCATAGTTTTGGAGGCCCGAGTGGTCGCGCGATGTGAATGAAAATGTTGATATTTAACAGGCTGGAGGCTACCGCAACACAGTTGGGAAAAAGCTAGGCAGATTGATTTAATTTACTAAAGTTTTGGTTTTGATACATGTGGTGGCAGTGATAAGGAATAGAAAGGTAAAATAACAAAAAGTAGAGAATCGATACTGCAGAATGCCGTAAATACTCGTAGCACAAAGTGACGAACCGGGAAGTAGCCGAACAATCGTGTAACATGTCCGCACGTATCGACTGTCGAATGACTGCTTTGACAACGTTGCACGCTTGTCGCAGGTGAGGCGCTGGCTTTTGAGTGGCTCGAGCTTATTTTATTTCTATCGTAGAATAATTGGAAAAATTCGGATTTGATGTGTCTATGTATGGCTTTACAAGTGTAGTTTGTTGGCAATAGCTATGAAATAAAACGGTCGTAGCTACAAGAATTATGGATATTTTGTTCCGCTAAGAAAACCAACGTAGATATTTTTTTGACCCATGAACTTCATTTAAAAATATTTTAGCAGTTTAAATACAAACGATTGTGGGTTAATCTATTAGAACAGTATCATATAAAAGATAACACAGAATGCTGCCGATACTCGTAGCACAAAGTGACGAGTCAGGAAGTAGCCGATTAATCGTGGAACATGTCCGCACGTATCGACTGTCGAATGACTGCTGTGACAACGTTGCAGTTGCACGCTTGTCGCAGGTGAGGCGCTGGCTTTTGAGTGGCTCGAGCTTATTTTATTTCTATCTTTGAAGTATGCCACGATTAGATTAGATTTTATGTGTATGGCTAGTTTTTGCCCGCGACTTTGTGCGGGCATTTCCCGTTTCCGTAGGAATTTCGGGAAATCCTCTCATAGTGCTTATACTCCCCAAGAAACCTACATGCCAAATTTCCGCTATCTACAACCAGCAGTTTTAGCTGTGCGTTGACTGTCAGTAACTCAGTAACGGAAGAATTTGATATTTATTAGGGCTTTCCTAGTGTAGTTAAAGCTATGAAAAAAGAGCGGTAGTACGAGTAGGAACTAGAAATATGAATATAATTTCTTTACGCTAAGAAAACTAAGGCAGATATATTTTGGACCCAAGGACTTCCATCCACTTATGTTTCCATGGATATTTCTTTATGCCAAGAAAACCAAGGCAAATATTTTTTTAACCCATGAACTTCAATTATTAGTAAATGAAGTTTATGGCTCAAAAACTATCTGTTTTAGTTATTTTGGTACCAGCGATTGTGGGTTAATCTACTGGCTTTTGAGTGGCTCGTCTTTACTTTATTATTTTCTACCTGGGTAGGATTTTATGTGTATGATTTAATCAGTGTAGTTTGAGTATTCCATGATGCGTTGTGGTTAGAAAGCACTACAGTGGAGTGAATACTTTGACCTTCAGTATCTCCAGAATGGTCTCCCACTTATGGTCTTAAAGAAAAAAAATATACCAGAAATAAGTACCATAATACGTGTGTAATACGTCTTAATTGTCTTAATACATCCGATATTCTACTCGTAAATGGCAAGAAGCCGAACCGCGCAACTTCGTCTGCGTTACATGTTTCATTATTGCTCCGCTCCTATTCGTCGTCGCCTAATGTTATATAGTTTATAGCCTTGCTCGATAAATGGACTACCAGCTGCCCAACACTTAAACATTTTTTCAATTCGAATCTGAAGTTAGCGCGTTCAACCAAACAAACAAACTCATTCTATTAGAGTAGATTGGTATTTTCGGTTATGAGTAATTAGCGTTTGCCTGCGACTACGTACGCGCATATCCCGTTTTTCCCGTTCCCATAAGAATTACGAGAAATCCTCGCGTAATGCTCCTCTACAGGTCCCCGAAGAACCTACATGCCAAATTTCAGCTTTGCTAATTTTCAGTCACTCAATCAGTCAGTAATGGAAGATTTTTAAATATAAGGATTGCCAAAGGGCTAGTTTTTTTATTACAATGAACAAACTTGTTTGACTGTACAAACTAACCATAAAATTCAAGCATTTGAACAGCACAATATAACGTAGTAAGATAGGTACTTCATCCTTGTTCTAAACCACTCCAAGATATCGCCAACCCTCCACAAAGTCCCCTGTGACTTGTAAGGCTTCTCACCACACAAACGCGACTCGTGTCACTTTGTCAAATCAGGCGCTTCCTGCGGAATCTTGCGACGATGTCGGCGATGCCTCCACTTATGTGGAGCTGAATGTACGTGATGTCAATTGTAAAGGCAATTTCACATAAAGCCAAAGCTGGCTTGGTATTAGTTCAGTGAGTGTATAAAGACTTCTAATTGTACTTCTGACCGTACCCAAAAGGTAAACGTAACCCTATTACTAAGCCTCCGCCGTCCATCCATAAATTCGTCTGTCTGTCAGCGGGCTGTATCTTAATAACCGTAATAGGTAGACAGTTGAAATATTCACAGATTGTGTATTTCTATTGCCGCTGTAACATTGTTTAATAAAAAATAAATTAAAAATTAATGGGGCTCCCATACATGAAATCTGTTTTTTTATCGATTGGTGGTACGGAATTACGGTTGTTTAGCACTGATAGCCAGCGCAGCATGATAAGAGTCTATTTGCCTTAACAGTGACCTCCGCCTTTGTTCCCTCATCCTCCACTTAAAATTCTGAAACAACTGGCTTTTGTCAACAACATGGGGAAGGACCAACCGCTGCTGTCAAGTCTGTAGGACAAGTACGAATGCATTGACTTCACGTAAATCTGCCATAATTGTGCTATACAATAGTGGAAGAAAATTTGCCTTTTGAGTCTGTAACTTAGAATTCAATCGTAGTTTTTGTCAACAACATGGGGAAGGACCAACCGCTGCTGTCAAGTCTGTTGGACAAGTACGAATGCAAAAAAAAAATATGAAAAAAAAAATCTTACGAATGTAAATCTGCCATAATTGTGCTATACAATAGTGGAAGAAAATTTGCCTTTTGAGTCTGTAACTTAGAATTCAATCGTAGTTTTCAACTTAAATACCAGAAATAATAGTAGGATTTTTAAAAGTATCTGCGTGATCCTGTATGTAGCGATTTCCCAAGTAATGGTGGAATTTTCTGTCTTCTGAGTGCCTGTGTCCAAAGGTACCGCCGACCGTACCCGTGTCAGAGGTGTACAAATGATAGCCGAGTCCAATGACGTAATGTGCTTTCCATATCGCTTTAAGTGATAAGGCCGCCCATTGTGTCACCCTATGTCATGTTTTTAATTTTTTTTTTTTCTGTAACTTATATTACTCGTACTATTATATACTATTATTTTGAATTTTATTCCATTCCATTCCGTTCCGTTCCGTTCCGTTCCGTTCCGTTCCGTTCCGTTCCGCTCCGTTCCGTTCGATTCCGTTTGATTCCGTTTGATTCCGTTTGATTCCGTTTGATTCCGTTTGATTCCGTTTGATTCCGTTCGATTCCGTGCGATTACGTTCGATTCCGTTCGATTCCGTTCGATTCCGTGCGATTCCGTTCGTTTCCGTTCGATTCCGTTCGATTCCGTTCGATTCCGTTCGATTCCGTGCGATTCCGTTCGATTTCGTGCGATTCCGTTCGATTCCGTTCGATTCCGTTCGATTCCGTTCGAATTCGTTTAATTCCGTTCGATTCCGTTCGATTCCGTTCGATTCCGTTCGATGCCGTTCGATGCCGTTCGATGCCGTTCGATTCCCTTCGATTCCGTTCGATTCTGTTCGATGCCGTTCGATTCCGTTCGATTCCGTTCGATTCCGTTCGATTCCGTTCAATTCCGTTCGATTCCGTTCGATTCCGTTCGATTCCGTT
Organism: Lacanobia oleracea; assembly: GCA_950371165.1. Lineage (NCBI taxonomy): Eukaryota > Metazoa > Arthropoda > Insecta > Lepidoptera > Noctuidae > Lacanobia > Lacanobia oleracea. The sequence goes on along the minus strand of OX493406.1, from coordinate 4,970,851 downwards.
CGATTCCGTTCGATTCCGTTCGATTCCGTTCGATTCCGTTCGATTCCGTTCGATTCCGTTCGATTCCGTTCGATTCCGTTCGATTCCGTTCGATTCCGTTCGATTCCGTTCGATTCCGTTCGACTCCGTTCGATTCCGTTCGATTCCGTTCGATTCCGTTCGATTCCGTTCGATTCCGTTCGATTCCGTTCGATTCCGTTCGATTCCGTTCGATTCCGTTCGATTCCGTTCGATTCCGTTCGATTCCGTTCGATTCCGTTCGATTCCGTTCGATTCCGTTCGATTCCGTTCGATTCCGTTCGATTCCGTTCGATTCCGTTCGAATCCGTTCCATTCCGTTCCATTCCGTTCCATTCCGTTCCATTCCGTTCCATTCCGTTCGATTCCGTTCGATTTCGTTCGATTCCGTTTGATTTCGTTTGATTCCGTTCGATTCCGTTCGATTCCGTCCGATTCCGTTCGATTCCGTTCGATTCCGTTCGATTCCGTTCGATGCCGTTCGATTCCCTTCTATTCCGTTCTATTCCGTTTTATTTCGTTCTATTCCGTTCCATTCCGTTCCATTCCGTTTTATTCCGTTTTATTCCGATCTATTCCGTTCTAATCCGTTCTATTCCGTTCTATTCCGTTCTATTCCGTTCTATTCCGTTCTATTCCGTTCCATTCCGTTCTATTCCGTTCTATTCCGTTCCATTCCGTTCTATTCCGTTCTATTCCGTTTTATTCCGTTTTATTTCGTTCTATTCCGTTCCATTCCGTTTTATTCCGTTCTATTCCGATCTATTCCGTTCTAATCCGTTCTATTCCGTTCTATTCCGATCTATTCCGTTCTAATCCGTTCTATTCCGTTCTATTCCGTTCTATTCCGTTCCATTCCGTTCTATTCCGTTCTATTCCGTTCTATTCTGTTCTATTCCATTCTATTTTTATCTTTGCATTTAATAGGAGATCGAACACCTACAAGCGTTGACCTTTACAAGTGTTGCATTCATCGAAAAGGTCGACTCGTGATCGCTTTTTAAATATACCTGTGTTTTAGGTATATTTCCACAAAGATGGAAACTAAAAATAAGTAGCAGTGCCTCACGTATACATACATTACAACCACCAAAATGGCCAATTTCAGAACCCTAATGAAAATCATCCAACACCTTTGAAATGTAGATTTTTTTTTACGCATCAATTTGAAAAGCTCACATAAAACGAAAAGCTGTTTAGAGGTATAACAGCTTTTTATTAACATCGCGTCCATTGTAGGTGGTGAAAATGTTGAATAACCGATTGTCTGTACAGTAGAAGATAGACAAAATCGTTAATATCATTACCCAAATGTAGTGGGATCGGCTTTCAGTCAAACCGGATTCGGCTGAATACCAGTATTTTACGTGGAGCGGCTGCCTACCAGACCTCCATTATCCATTAACTGAGTAATACGGTATTTCTTGGCAAGACTAGAGTCAGATATTTAACCGACTTCCAAAAAAGTAGGAGGTTTTTTTTTATTTTTGTTTTATGTATGTACACCGATTACTCTGATTTCTGATACGATTTGTGTAATTCTTTTTTAGTTCGATGTGGCATTTTAGCCATTTGGTCCCGTAAAAAATTGATTTAGTTTGGTTCAGTACATTTAATTTTACGAGCATTTTTGCTTATTTCAATTTCTGCGTTGACGAAGATGTCACCCAAGTATTATCACTTAAAAGTGAAAAAAAAAACACTTTTTTATTAAAACACCGACTTCCGAAAATAAGGTTATTTTAAACTTTGTAGTGTTTTGTTTAAGTCGGTTATATTTATTCTAAAAAAGTTTTTTCTAGATACTATTAAACTAAATAATAACAGCCGCACGGGTCAATCTTCAAGACAAAGCTTCGCTTGCCGAGGTTTGTCTGTTAATGTCTGACCATCCGGCGACTCCGCAGTTTTTTTTTTTGAAGATGGGATGTCATCAAATGACACCTCCCGCTCTGGGTGAAACAGAAGGTAGTGTTAGACTGCTACTAGCAACTTAAAAAGGGGTATTATAAGCAAAATTTGTCCAGTATCTAACTAAAAATTCAGGTTTAATCCACAGTTCTAAAAACCCAGCCTTTGTATTAACACACAGGCGAGTTTCATTTAAAATGAGCAAGAATGACGGTAGTTTAAAATTCCATCTAGAAGTTAATAAAAAACCTTGGGTGAAGTCCTAACTATGTCACATCTCAGTAGCTCGGTGAAATGATACCTCCTCAACAAGTCTGGTGTCAGATTTCCTGAGAGTCTGACTATCCATAACGACTGTCAAAGATGACTGACAAGTGACAGCCGGTACCAAAAGCTTAACTTGCTGTTCCAGACACTGAGGAGTCTCGGGCTGCGGAGTTTGTTCGAAAGAGGCACCGTAGCCCTGGAACGCAAAGGGCATTTGGAGGAACACGGGCGGGTCTTAGTCAGTAAGAGTCTGACACTCCCTTCCGCTCCGCCCCGAGCGGAAGGAGTCATGTGATGACTTCTCATCCAAAAAAAGGCCGCTAAAAGCACTCCAACTGCCAGACAAACATAATATAATCTACCCATAATATAACGCTCAACACTCATAGTCATGATACCTTATTGTTTAGTCTAAAATACTCCATAAATAACCAAGTTATATAACTCTAAAATACCTTTACTCTCCCTTAACACCTCTAATAACATTTCAAAACTCGTAACATTTAAGAAAACACCTTGCTCCTTAATTAAAATTGAACGCGAACGTTTCAGCGAAGTTTGGGAGTCTATAGCTGTCTGTATGGAGTTAGAAACGACTTGGAAAATGAATGATGTCTATGGTAGCCAGTTGTAGGAGCTATGAATATTTAAAGTTATGACGATAATTGGAATTTGTGGTTTTTAGAGATATTTGGATGGTGAAGTGACTTGTAGTTAAAAGTGACGATCATAATGACAGGTTCAACCAAAAAACGTCCACTGCTGGACATAGAACTTACCCAATTGTCGCCGCATAGACTGGTCTTATGCATCCAGCGGATTGCCTTCCAATGCTGCGTCTTCCAACTATGACTTGTTCAGCGAGCAAGTTGCCATGGCTCACTGCCACTTAATCATCAAAATTAAATAACTCCTCTCGCTCTGGATGAAGCAGAAGGGAGTGTCAGACTCTTACTGACTAAAACCCACCCGTGTTCCTCCTAGTGCCCTTTCTGTTCCAGGGCCGCGGTGACTCTTTCAAACAAATTTCGCAATCCTGGCTATTCTTCTATTGGTTATCGTAACTGTGATGCAGAGATCAGAAAGAGTGTCGCTTCAAGTGAATTACTGGTATTTTACTTCATACATTTAGATTGAAAACTGAACCTAATATGGGAAAAGAATAAGCAGATGATTTGATTGATTATGATGGTAAGCAACTTAGAGCTTAAGTACTTTCTGACAATAGCGCCTGATAAAATAGTTACAGCAAACTGTATGATGAAAATAAAGATTTTTATTTTACTACTAGTATTGACCCGCGCAACTTCGTCTGCGTCACAATTTTTATTACTGCTCTGCTCCTATTGGTCTTAGCGTGATGATTTAAAGCCTATAGCCTTCCTCGATAAATGGGCTATCTAACACTGAAATAATTTTTTAAATCGGACCAGCAAATAGTTCCTGAGATTAGCGCGTTCACGTAAACAAACAAACAAACTCTTCAGCTTTATATATTAGTATAGATAATAAAATAAGACTTTTAAGATTTCATTAAATAAGTTTTCAAGTCGTTCTGAAATATATTCAGTTTTCGGTTACTAAGTCCACAATATTATTTTACTAACTAAATAGGTTTATCTTACACAGCAAATATTTTAGTTTGCTTTCTAAATGAATTTCAAATAGTGAGCTTCGTCACTTATAAATGCCGTTTACGCTGAAAACGCTGAAAACACAAAGTTTCTTGACTAACCTAGGTAACTACTACTAAGCAAACTAGTACAGTACACTAGTATTACTAGTTAACTGAATGTTAATTAGTACGAGGTATATTTCATCGTAAAGGGTTTAGGTCTTGTTAAGCAGTTTGCGGTCAAATATTTTGTTGGTAAGAATTTAAAAGGATTCATCAAAACACTACGTCATATTGAGGTTTTAGAACTAATAAATATTTAAATTTCATATTACAGATACGAAAAAAAAAACATAGATTTTTCTTAGTTCTAAGTTTCAAACTGTAACAAAAATATATTTTTTTAAAAACGTTTAAAAATTTTTTCCAGAATAAATTTAAAAGTTTCAGTGTTAAAATTACCACTTTTCCTGTAATTTCAGTCTCTCTCAGTGTTAATTAATAATAAAATCTTCTATGTAGAATAAACCTTGGTCTTTTACAAAATGACAGTACATCGGCAATAATCATCATCTGCCTAGCCTTTTCTCTATATTGGGGTCGGCTTCCAGACAAACCGGGTTCAGCTGAGTACCAGTATTCTACGTGCAGCGGCTGCCTACCAGACCTCAACAAATTAACTGGGTAACGCGGTACTTCTTGGCCAGACTGGTGTAATTTATCTGGCTTCTAACAATTCGTAAAGACTGCCAAAGACCTACAAATGACTGCCGGGACCAGCGGCTTAATGCGATTTCCGAGGCTTGCTTTAAAAGCTTTGCTTGGCATAATATAGAGTAGAAATAGCCGACGTGACATTACGGTACTGCATGCCAATACAATAGGGTATTTTACTAAAAAACTCTAATTAGTCCGTCTGATAGATTTTCAAAAAATATTGGACACGTATTTTATCTTTTTTCACGTAAACAAAAAATAAAGACGGTACAGTGCGTTAAAGACACGCGTGACGTCATCTGGCTTGGTAAATTTGGTACATTTTTACCAAGCCAGATGACGTCACGCGTGTCTTCAACTCGCTATATATTCTTTATGAAAATCTATCAGACGGACTAATTAGACTTTCTTAGTAAAATCATCTGCCTAGCCTTTTCCCAACTACATTGGGGTCGGCTTCCAGTCAAACCGGATTCAGCTGAATACCGGTGTTTTACGTGGAGCTGCTGCCTACCAGACCTCCACAACCCATTAACTGGGTAACACGGTACTTCTTGGCAAGACTGGAGTCAGATTTACTGGCTTCTGACAATCCGTAACGACTGCCAAAGATCTACAAATGACAGCCGGGACCAACGGCTTAACGTGCTTTCCGAGGCACGGAGGAAACTCGGTATGTCAAGATGGTCACCCATCCACAGACCAACCTTGGCAAGCGTTGCTTAACCTTTAAGATCGACCCGTGCGGCTGTTATTATTTAGCCACGAGCTCCTCAGACTTTCTTAGTAAAATACCCCATTGAATTGTAAAGTATTTGACAATCGTCATTTCTAGTAGAATTTCTCATTGCATACAATTTTTTGAGCCAGGGTGGGTGCACTCAACACGAAAAACCCAAAAAGAAGTAATTTTTCCAGGTTTTACCAAGCAAGAAGCTTCTCAAAAATATTCAAACTTAAAACAAATACGTTCAGGCATGTTTTGAAACTCTCTGCACTCTTTGAGTTAACTTAGCCACCTGTTGTTTTATGTATTATGTAAAATACCTACTAACGACTCAACTTTACGGCTGAGTCGTGCATTAGACCGTTTTTAAGTTACCGTCTTTACTTTGCAAGGAGATTGTGGAAATGCACTTATGTTTATGTTAGTTATTACTTCAAGAATTTGTGTAAACTTATATAGGAGATCTGCCACAAGGCGGCCCGATGACTCGCTGAAGGCAGCGGGAATGTTCAGGATTTCACCAGTTCGCTGTAAGCGTTTCCAAACGTTATAATGCACACAGCAAAGGAACTCTCTACCTGCGTCTATGTTTCTGAACGCATTCAACCCTAATCTCTTCAGTTAGAGTGAATAGGCTCCTTCTGGTAATCTCAGTCCATCGTCGACTTTGTCTCTGTCATCTCTGACCTAGACTAGGATCAAGCGCAAACCCATCTTGAGTACAAAAACAAAAAAGATTGAATTGATTGATGTAGCGAGCGGATCAAACGGTTCATTTTACTGTCTCAGGTAAACTTTAGTAAGTACCTTGGTTTCTGTGAAAGGATATTAAGATTCTTTTCTGTTTATCAGCAAAGCACGGTAGGGATGAGGGTAGGGTAAGTGGTTTTTAAATGTAACCAGAAGACAAATAAGAAAAAAATTGCCAGAAATTATGAAATGTAATGAAAAACCTTTTTGAAAGTTTTACTACGGTAGGATTCTGAAAACCCATTTTTTATAGTTCTATTTTAATTGTATTTTTGTGATAATAACATCGTATTGGCGTTTTATTGAGTACTAGTTGACTCGCGCTATTTCGTCTGCATCACAATTTTCATTACTGCTCCGCTCCTATTGGCCTTAGCGTGATGATATATCCTATAACCTTCCTCAATAAATGGGCTATCTAACCCTGGAAGAATTTTTCAAATCGGACCAGAAGTTCCTGAGGTTAGCGCGTTCAAGCAAACAAACAATCTCTTCAGCTTTATCTCTTAGTATAAGATAGTATTAGTATAGTATAGATTTTGAATAAATAAATAAAACAATGCAGTAAATAAAAAAAATGTAGTATCTTTTAAGGTGGATGCTCCAGAGTAGCCCGCGAAATTCAAATATTTTTATGTTTTTTGCAATTTGCCGGTCAGTGTGAAGCTGTATGTGGACCAAATGCGATCCGCGACCGTAACGCGTATTTATCTAAAGAATTATAACCATTTTAATCATCAATAATAATTTAATAATTAATTTTTTCAAAGAATAATTATTTCTGAAATATTCATTCTTTCGAACTACATGAACTTAGAGGGCTATATTGATGATTAAAATGGTTATAATTCTTTAGATAAATACGCGTTACGGTCGCGGATCGCATTTGGTCCACATACAGCTTCACACTGACCGGCAAATTGCAAAAAACATAAAAATATTTGAATTTCGCGGGCTACCCTGGAGCATTCACCTTAAGACAAAATATTATACAAGTTTTCCAGCAGTCTGAACCTTTGGCCGCTTTTCCTTCTGAATAATTTTCCAAATGATTATCAAAGCCACACACCGCCGCCGCGCCGCCGCTATTCACAATTATTTTCCTACTAGTCAGACAAAGCGAAAGCCAGCAGAAAGCCCCAAAACAGCATTAAGCATCATTTAGTTTTGTGAAAGTAAAGTGAGAAGGTATAACAGAGCAGAACTTGAGAAAAACGAGCACAAGGGCCCTACAGTCCTGCTGCGAACGAGACAGCCTTTAGGGCTGTACAAGTCCCCGGGATTCAAGTTTTGTGGATAATGTCGGGATTATCAAATTACCATAAACATAGTGTATCAAGAAAAACAAAAACACGGGGTATAGTACTAAGATGCTTCATATAAAAATGACCGGGACTTTTTTTTTGTTTTGCTCTTTGGCTGGATTTACTTGGACTAGACTAGCGAGAGAAAGCGTTAAACTGTAAGTAACAAGTAAATGCGATAAACAAATATCGCACGAGATCAAAAATATAAAATCGCAATGCTACCGAGACTCCGGCTGAAAGATGTAAGTAAAAACCGGCCAAGTGCGAGTCGGACTCGCACACAAAGGGTTCCGTACCATAAACCGTAATTTTTATTATTTGTGGTTGTAGCGGCAATAGAAATACATAATTTGTGAAACTGTCTACCTATTACTGGTGGCAGGCAGACGTACGAATGGACGGACGGACAGTGGAGGCTTAGTAACAGGGTTCCGTTGGTTACCCTTTGGGTAAGGAACCCTAAAAAGGATGAATCTGTAATAAAAAGAAATATAAAAATATTTTTAATTTTTTGCTGGTTCAGACTACACATACTAAGCTTGCAACAAACAACCGTCCGTAAATAAAACAAAGTTAATCTTTAAATTGAAACAAGATAAGCACAAAGTTCAAGTTCCACATTAATCCCGGCGAATCCCGGTGTTCCCGGGATTCTGCAACTTCCGCTCAACACTAGTTCACGGCACAAGGGCGGTATGACGCAAAGTGGTGCACTCTCCTCGCTTTGTGATACACGTAGAAAAAGTAGTACATTTTAATTTTTTTCCTCCCTTCCCGTTTATTTTATCTTTTCATAGTAAATGCTATTAGATGAAGCTACTTGCTTTTCAAAGGAAGTCGCCAGATTTCGTTAGGGGAGCACTTTATCTGTTAACACTTTTTTCAGATAGATCTATTTATACTGATATTGAGAAGTGGGTGCGAATTTTGTGAGTTTGTGTAATTGTGGAGGGTGATCGCTTGTCTTGGTATGGTCATGTGAAGAGGAGGGATGAAACGCATATAACTAGAAGAGTTATGAACATAAATGTGGATGGATGGAGAGGGAGAGGAAGGCCAAAGAAAAGATGGATGGATTGTGTGAGGAGCGATATGAAAGAAAAGGGAGTTAGTGATAGAGTGACGACTGATAGAACAGAATGGAAGAATAAAACGTGTTGCGCCGACCCCAAGTAACATGGGATAAGGGCAGGAAGATGATGATGTGTAATTGTGGAGGGTCATCTCCAGAAACAGTTCAAGATATTTTTCAAAAATGTGATTTGGGAAATTCTTTCATTATTTGAAAGGTTGTTATTTTTTGATAGATTGTTGCTTAAATATAATCTGAGAAAAGCCGGGGGGCCTGGTGAAGTGAAGGTCGTAGGTAGTCAATGGATGAGAGACGCACAGGACTAGTTGTTGTGGCGACACTTGGGGAGGTCTATGTCCAGCAGTGGACGTCTTTCGACTAATATGATGATGATGATAAAAGCCGCAGTTTTACTGAAGAGAAGTATTGTTTTCGTTCCAGTTTGAAAGGCAGGTAAATTAATCGGTCTGTAGGTAAAGATGGAATGGATGGTAAAGAAGATTATCGTGGATATAATTAAAAGATGGGATTGATATAGATGGGCTAGATAATAACAGCCGCACGGGTCGAACTTCAAGGTTAAGCAACTCTTGCCAAGGTTGGTCTGTGGATGGGTGACCATCTTAACATACCGAGTTTCCTCCGTGCCTCGGAAAGCACGTTAAGCCGTTGGTCCCGGCTGTCATTTGTAGATCTTTGGCAGTCGTTACGGGTAGTCAGAAGCCAGTAAATCTGACTCCAGTTTTACCATGAAGTACCGTGTTACCCAGTTAATGGGTTGTGGAGGTCTGGTAGGCAGCCGCTTCTCGTAAAATACTGGTATTCAGCTAAATTTGGCTTGACTGGAGGCCGACCCCAAAGATATTTGGGAAAAGGCTAGGCAGATGATGAATCAGAAGATGGGAGACTATTTATCCAGCAATTTATGCCTAGTCTGCCTGTCAAAATTATAACTATGTCGTAACTGAAAAGCAAAAAGAAATGGTAGCTGGATGATGTAGTATCCGGGATGTCATAACTGGGTGTGATGATGGAAAGAAATAGTAGCTGGATGTTTTTTTTATCCAGGATGTCATTCATGGGTATGACGAGACGTTACGGGCAGTCAAAAACCCGAAAATTTGACTATTAGTCTTTTTTTTTAGACAAGCCCCCCACATTTTCCCAACAACTGTAACTCCGGAAAGCCGGAATCAACAGTGATATCCACACAAAAAAAAAGTCAACGCCTTGCCAAATAATATTGTTATCCACGTTGTTGGATAGTGGTAGACAGGCTTTAAAGCATTGTCTGCCACACAAATTAGACACAATAGAAAATGTATTGTTTGTCGATCACCGGTGACCGACGCAGCAGTGAATGTGTTAATTTGCTCCATATAAAATGCTGGACGTATTCAGCTCCATCTGGTTATACCGGAAGCCAACTCCAACAAAGTTGGTAAAAGGATACCCTACCAACTTCAGGTTGACTGATATGATGATAAATATATATCGAGAATTAAGATGACGCTTCAATGTCCGTTTAACCTCGGCAAAACAAAAGGATCTAACATTGATCTCATCATCATCATCATCAAATCAGCCGAAAGACATCCACAGCTGGACATAGGCCTCCCCCAAGTGTCGTCACAATAACCGGTCCTGTGCGTCTCGCAGCGGTCTTTCATTAAACTCAACTAGTTGGTTATTCAAGCAGTTTGTGATTACAAAACGAGTTCACTCTTTCACCTGACTTTACACTAAGACACCCCTTAAACCACACAATTATTTTTATTATTGTAAGGCTTTCGTTTGACAGCACCCTCACTTACTGGAAAGCGAAGACGTGGTTTGATGATCGAGCACGCCTGCATAGATATCCTCCGTACCGTCTTTACTTAAAAACTCCTTTTTCTTAAGTATAGGAAATCATCAAATGACTTCTTCCGCTCTGAGCGGAGTGGAAGGGAGTGTCAGACTCTTACTGACTAAACCAATCCGTGTTCCTCCTAATGCCCTTTGCGTTCCGGGGCCGCGTCGTCTCTTTCGAACGGATTCCACACCCCAGTAGGCACTAGCCCTAGCGGGCCCCGTCTCCCATGCTGACAGCTCTTTAAGGCGCGCGTGGAACACAGCGCGCCGCCGACCCGGGCCTGGTTCTGATCGGACGGCGAGCCACCCAATGCTCGCCGTCCGCAGGCTAGCGCCTATGGTGGCCGGAAATCGCCCTGCGACCCCCGATGACTTAAAGACTCCTTGGTTATATATTTTACAAACTTCAACCCAACCAACGTCAATCCGATAACCCATACTCAAAGAAGTACTCTAGAAAATTCAATAGTCCACGACAGCGCTGAACGTAAATAGAATCACAATAGCTGCAGCGTTGAGCTCTCTTGACCTACCAAGCTGATGTTACTGGGCAGAAGATGGGCAGAAGTACTGGTAAAGGAAAACAAAAACGAAGCGGAAAATTGGAATCACACGGTAGATGCCAACAGACCCGAATAAATTAAAAATTTCTTTGATTTTCGACGTAAAGCAAGCCTAGGTATATTCGTATTTAGAGGTATGCGGTTTAGAGAGTAAAGTCCCGCAAACCACCATTGAAAAGGGAGGATCCTCCGACTAGACGGTTGTTGTGTTTGGTGTGAACTGCCCGATAGTTAATATTCGGGCTGATGTACATGTTCATCGCACTGTAAACTCTGCTTGCGCGATGCAGGATTTCGACGTAGTAGTTCGCTGCTAGTTGGATAGATAGCGCGCGGTTCTTTTTTGTTGCGATGTAAACTTGCTCCATTGGTTTTTCTTATCGCTACATATCATGTACATGCCATGTGTGATCCTTTGACCATGCATTACGCCTCTGAAAGCACGTCGGCGTCAGCGTTGGTTTCGGCTGTCACCTGTAAATCTTTGAAGGTCGTTAGGTACGGATTGGCAGAAATCAGAAAATCTGACTCCAATTTTTCCAGGGGAACCGAGTTACCGGTTAGTGGGTTGTGGAGATAAAATAGTCAGTCAATCTATGTAAAATGCTGATAGTCAGTTGCATTCGGTTAGACTTGAAACAGCCTGCAAAATAGTCAAGAAAAGACTAGACAGATATCGGATGGTAATAGGCTAAGGTGGGTCGTTTGTCCAGGTCCACCACCTAATGATGGCGCATAAACTCCCCTCGTCGTGGTTTTTAGGATGGTGTGGCAATGACAAATGACAAAAATCATCATCTGCCCAGCCTTTTCCCAACTATATTCGGGTCGGCTTCCAGTCAAACCGGATTTGGCTGAATACCAATGTTTTACGTGGAGCGGTTGCCTACCAGACCTCCACAACCCATTAACTGGGTAACACGGTACTTCTTGGCCAGACTGGAGTCAGATTTACTGGCTACTGACAACCCGTAACGACTGCCAAAGATCTACAAATGACAGCCGGGACCAACGGCTTAACGTGCTTTCCGAGGCACGGAGGAAACTCGGTATGTTAAGATGGTCACCTATCCACAGACCAACCTTAGCAAGCGTTGCTTAACCTTTAAGATCGACCCGTGCGGCTGTTATTATATGTCAAATGATAACAATATCTACACATAATATTATAAAGCTGAAGAGTTTGTTTGTTTGTTTAGTTGAATGCGCTAGTCGCAGGAACTACTAGATCGAATTGAAAAAATATTTTAGATTTGGATAGACCATTTATCGCGGAAGGCTATATGCTATCTAACATCATGCCACGACCAATAAAAGCGGAGAATTAATGAAAAATATGACGAAGACGATGCTGCGTGGGTCAGCTAGTTCATCATAAAACAAAACTTCAAACTTCTGAAGTTCACCTGCCATGCAACAGGTGAGACGAAAGGAAATTTCCTTTTTAAAATTCATGAGACGAAATTGTCGATGTAGCTGCCGAAGATATTACTAGGTGATCACCTATCTGCTTATTTACTGAAAGGTTTTTCAGAAAATGAATCAGTTTTTGGATTCATGACTCTTTAAGAGGACATGCTGGCGGCGAGATTTTGTATGTAAAAAGTCATAATTCGAGGTTTAGCTCTCAATTTCTCCTCCAATATTTGACCGATTTAAGAGATATTCCACAAATTAAATAAAAAGAATACGTACTGTGTCTCTATGTTTTCCTTTTTGATGATTTATTAACCGTATAAGCACTAGAACTCTCACAAAATGCTCAAAATTGTACGATAAAGCGCTGTCAACAGAGCCCTTTTTTTTAAGGATTTGAAATCATCAAATGACTCCTCCCGCTCTGAGTGAAGCAAGAGGGAGTGTCAGACTCTTACTGACTAAAACCCATCCGTTTTCCTCCTGGTGCCCTTTGCGTTTCAAGGCTACGGTACCTCTTTCGGACAGATTCCGCAGCCCCAGCAGGCACATGCCCTAGCGGGCCCCGTCTTCCATGCTGACATCTCTTTGAGGCGCGCTGGAATCGCAGCGTGCCGCCGACCCAGGCCTAGTTCTGATCAGATGGCGAGCCACCCACTGCTCGCCATCCGCAGGCCCGCGCCTAAGCGTGAGTTTTCCCTCTCTCTCACACGTTTGGGCTCCTCCTTTGCTGCATTAATGCATCGCAGAAGAAGGTGACCGCTTCCCATGACTCCTCGCTCAAGTCACCAAATTTAATTTATCTAGAAAAATTCCTCCTCTTTCCTTATCCTTAAAAAAATTGCAGCGCGGACGAACTCGCGGGCGAGATGTTAGTGAATAATAAGCCTGTTTTATAGCGCACAAAGTTCAAAATGGGACAGAATCTGTGCCAGGAGAAGTTCTTGTGAACTTATAAACAGGAACTTCTCTAAACCTGACGTAACAAACTAAATGTAACTCAAACCCAAGACCTCACGTTAGAAAACCACACTCTTAGCCACTACAGCAAAGAAACAGTCTCAGTTTTAAGCAAAGCTTTGCATGGAAACTTTAGTTCAAAGTTACTTAACTAAGATATTATTTCGTTCAAGTTTTCGAGTGAAGTGGGAACTCAGAATATTACTGAATTTGCGATGCAAAATACTTCTGCACGAAAATGCGAATGTGGGGATCAAATTAGATTTTTTTTAAGTAAGAGACGAAGCAAACTTTATTGTGTTGTAATAAATTTTTTTGAGCGCCAGTATTTTTTTTTTTTGGCTTGGTCCAGTACGACTTGTAAATCTTAGGATTTACCAGCAGCCGGTGGAACTTCGTCGAGCATTTCCGACGTTTGGCTCCCAGACTGGGGCGGGCCGGGGCCCCCTTCAAGCGGGTTCTGCCCAATCTAGGGGGACCAAACACCTCCTGCCGGAGGCTTTACGCGGGGGTTGTGCGGTCCATGGCCCTTTATGGGGCGCCTGTTTGGGCGCCTACTTTGAGGAAGCGACCTGCCCGTTACCTCAACTCGTCCCAGAGGGTGATGGCCATCCGGCTTGCCCAGGGATACCGCACGGTCTCTGGTGAGGCGGCGAACCTCCTTGCTGGACTGCTGCCATGGGATCTGGAGGCGAGAGCCCTCGCGTCCATTTACGAGTGGCGCGTGGAGGCGCAACGCCAGGGCCAGACTCCTCTGCCGCGGCAAATCGCAGCAAGGCGGACGGAGCTCCAGCAGGATCTCATGGCGGTATGGAGACAGCGAATGTCGCAACCCAGCGCTGGGCATGCCACAATCCAGGCAATTAGTGCCCTTTTTGAGGAGTGATTGGAGCGGCGCCACGGCGTCCTCACCTTCCACCTGACGCAGGTACTCCCCGGACACAGTTGTTTCGGGAGATACCTGTTTCGGATTCGGCGGGAGGATACGCCCGGGTGTCAATACTGCGAGGACCGCCCGGAGGACACGGTGGAGCATACGGTGGAGATTTGCCCTGCCTGGGTGGAGAACCGCTGGGTCCTCGTTGAGGCGATCGGCGGCGGCGACCTCTCGCGACCGGCTCTGGTTCAATCTATGGTCCAGAGCGAAGAGGCATGGGAAGCGGTCACCTCCTTCTGCGAAACAGTAATGCTAGCGAAGGAGGATGCCGAACGTGTGAGAGAGAGGGAAACCTCACGACCCAGCCGCCGCAACAGAAGAAGACGCCTCAGGCGTCGGGAGTCGCAGGGCGATTTCCGGCCACCGTAGGCGCGGGCCTGCGGACGGCGAGCATTGGGTGGCTCGCCGTCCGATCAGAACCAGGCTCGGGTCGGCGGCGCACGGTGTTCCACGCGCGCTTCAAGGACCTGTCAGCATGGGAGACGGGGCCCGCTAGGGCCAGTACCTGCCGGGGTGCGGAATCCGTTCGAAAGAGACGCCGCAGCCCTGGAACGCAAAGGGCATTAGGAGGAGCACGGATGGGTTTTAGTCAGTAAGAGTCTGACACTCACTTCCGCCTCGCCCAGAGCGGAAGGAGTCATTTGATGATTTCCCAACCTTAAAAAAAAAAAAAATTTACCGGCAGATCTTAAACTTTTCGTTGTGAGCTTGTAGGGTAAAAAGTAGCCTGTATAGCTGTTTGCACCTGATCCTTTAGTGGCATCATAGTCTGCGTCAAGTTGCTGCTAACTGATTTCCATAAGGCGCACGCAAGTGACGGTAGAACACACACAAAATGATCATCGGCTAAGGAAAAATTCACCTAATCTTTGTTGATTTTTTCATTTGTACATTAAGACATTTCAAGCAACTCGAATCGATCGGTCTGCGCATCTTGATTCGTTTTTATACGCTAAATTTTGACTGTAATAATTATTTAAACCTTTCATTTTAACATTCCTAAGTTTTAATTTATAAAAATAGCTAATATCAGTGACGTCAATAATAAACTTGATAACTGGATGGATCCTGTTCCTGATACCAGCAGCCTACTATTTTATATATTTTTTTAAGGTTTTCTTAGTGTGTTTTTATGAAACATTTTAAAATGTATTTATTAATAAAAAAATAAACGATAATAATGGTAAAAAAAAAACTGTTCGTATTCAGTACCTGACATGACGTAATTTGCTCATTGTAGTAGGAAAATGCCTGAAACAAACTTGACGAAAAAAATGGAAAAATAGAGAGAACAGCTACTCCAAAACCACTGTAGGTATTCAATAAATGTCCACTACAGATTCTAAATACCACGATTAACTACAAAGTTTACGCCAAAGCGACGTCAAGAAGCATTTAGACGTATTTGACTTGCAAAACAGTAATGTACTGAAAAGTTGTGCATATTTTCACTGGCACATTTAGATGAAAATCGAGAGATTTATTTCTTTGCTGAATTTTAAATGGTGAATATAATACTTGTGTGCATTTAGTTACTCACACACGAGGGATTCCGTAGCATAAACTAAAATGTTACGTTTCTTCAGAATCAGAATCAGTATTTATTTGTAAGAATTTAGTTTTACATAGTATGGTGTTGTAATTTTTTTTTAAGTTCTAAACATTCTACCACGACTGTGGTGTAAAAATATTCAAATGTCACTCTAAAATAAGTTAAATAAGTACTTACAATTATTTTACGATTTGAGATTTACTGTTCAACAAGAAATTAATATAAGGTATTGTTTTTCCAAATGTAATCTGCCTAGCCTTTTCCCAACTATATTGGGGTCGGTTTCCAGTCAAACCAGATTCAGCTGAATACCAGTATTTTACGTGGAGCGGCTGCCTACCAGACCTCCACAACCCATTAACTGGATAACACGGTACTTCTTGGCAAGACTGGATTCAGATTTACTGGCTTCTGACAACCCGTAACGACTGCCAAAGATCTACAAATGACAGCCGGGACCAACGGCTTAACGTACTTTCCGAGGCACGGAGGAAACGCGTTATGTTAAGATGATCACCTATCCACAGACAAACCTTGGCAAGCGTTGCTTAACCTTAAAGATCGACCCGTGCGGCTGGTATTATTTAGGCACGAGCTCCTCATTTAGTTTATTCAAATGTATGGATTCTTAATTTTTGTGCTATTTTTTAATGTTGTCTGTTATAGTAATATTAACTGCCTAGCCTTTTGCCAACTATATTGAGGCTGGCTTCCAGTCACACTGGATTCAGGTGCATACCAGTATTTTACGAGGAGCGGCTGCCTATCAGACCTCCACAACCATAAACTGGGTAACACAGTAATAGAAAAACATACTGTGTGAAAAACTCAGCTGTATTCCTAGTAGGCTTTAAGGGATACAGCCCGTTGACAGACGAATGTGTTGGTAATTTTCTTGTTGATTTTTTGACATTCTCGGGTTCCTTTGGTAGGCGTACGAGGGGTCAATGCCAATTCGCAGAGGCCTCTTTAGACATTTCAAATGGAATGGGACACCATTGTTCTTGTTGATTATTATTATTAGTACGGAGAGTTTTATTTTTTACATTCGATGCCGGCGGCATTTCTCATAATTAACTAATCTCACTTTGTCTAAGGCCTACGGCTATGATCTAAGACAAAACAAAAATTATATCCACAAGCATCGGCATAAAATATAAACATGTTATCCTTATGACCACGTCTTATATACCCATATTCTAGGTCACGAATGTATTATTAACAAAAAGCCGTTCGAGCCATCTCTTTGAGCGCACGCATTTATCGAGAAAATGCCTAGCTGCTGCAATTATAGGCATCGCTTAACGCTAACACCGGCACCGGAGGAGACAGAAGCTCGTGCCTAAATACAGGGTGTACCAGAAGTTTGTGGTCATATTTAAGAATGATGCTAGCTTGTACATTAAGAAAAAAAAACGATAATAAAATACTTTTTTTCAAAAAATTCCACCAGAAAATACAACTAAAAAGTCCCGAAGAAATTTCATGTAATATTTTAACATTAAGGACAATTTGAGAACAGAAACAACAGGTTCTCCTCAAAAACACCGATACCTTGCTTCGTACCCTGACAGACAGACAAAGTCGCAAATCACAGTCGTAGCTAGTATATTAGGTAATATTAAAGCTATCACTAAAACTGTTGACATCACTACTTTATGGGTAGTAAGACCATAAATAAAAGCCATAAACTAAAGTACCCATAAACATAAAAACGATGCAAGTTTGTCTCATTTTCCTGAGCTAATTTACTGGAGGACATCTTTCAAGTTGTTTGGAGTGTAAAAATAAATATTTTATTTCAAAACTTCAATTAAAAGTTGGGAGATGAGACTTGAGGGGTAATTTATTTTTTATATAAACGTATATTATGTTTGAGAATGAAGTAAAGCTTTATTTTTCTAGGATAATGTAGTTTTTTGATAACCTAAAGAACAATTCTCGTATTATTTTAAGAAGTGAAGAAATGAGTCATTTGATGATTTCCCATCCTCAAAAAAATGGACATGATCGACCCGTGTGCCAAGTTTCATCCGTAAAGATATAATAAACAAACAAACAGACATTTTGCATTTATAATATGAGTAAGTATTAGGATTAGTAAGTCAAAACAGGTATAGAATATGTGTAAACAGGCGAAGGAGCTTTAAAATAACAGCTGCATGGGTCGATATTCAAGGTTAAGCAACGCAAGCCAAGGTTGGGTTGTGGATGGGTGACCATCTTCACATACTGAGACTCCTAAGTGCCTTGGAAAGCACGTTAAGCCGTTTGTCCCAGATGTCATTTGTAGATCTTTGGTAGCCGTTACGGATTATCAGAAGCCACTAAATCTGAGTCCAGTCTTGCTAAGAACTACCAGTTACTTGGGTTGTGGGGGAGGTCTGGTAGGCAGCCGTTTACGCTCAATACTGGTATTCAGCTAAATCAGCTTTGACTGGAAGGTGACCCAAATATATTTGCGAAAAGCCTAGGCACGATGATGATAAGTGTGAACAGACCTTTCTGTTCACACTTATAAGAAAAAGTTCTTTATTTTTTCACTCTTAAGTGTTAATACTTGGACGACGTCTTCACCTACGCAGAAATTGAAATAAGTAAGCAAAAATGCTCATTAAATAAAAAGTACTGAACCAAACCGAATTAAATTTTGACGGGACCAAATGGCAAGTATACCGCATCAAACTAAACAAGAATTACAGAAATCTGATCAGAAACCTCAGAGTAATCGGTGTACAAACATACATAAAAAAATACCCACTGAATTTTGAGAACCTCCTCCTTTTTTGGAAGTTATCCGACTTCAGACAGCTTGTAAGCACCATCCACTGAAATTTCCACCTCTCAACATCCAATAAAAAAGTCCATTAATAAAATATTGCAGGCATTCTCCTCGATAGTCGATAGTCGGACGGGCACTCTTGACGTACAAAATTGAATGTTATTCGCAAATTGAATCCGTCGGTACCTGTCAACTGGATTCATATTTAGTTTATTGCTACTACTGGTACTCGATTGGAACTCACTCGATAAATTGGAATATTTGGATGAAAAGTAAAATTGAGTATTTATATTATTACTACTAGCATTAGCCCGCGACTTCGTTCGCGCATATCTCGAAAAACTCCTTTTTTAAGGATGGGAGATCATCAAATATCCCCTCTCGATTTGGGTGAAGCAGAAGGGAGTGTAGGACTCTTACTGACTCATCTGTGTTCCTCCTAGTTCCCTTTGTGTTTAAGGGTACGATGCCTCTTTTGAACGAAATCAACAACTCTTGGAGGGGCGCGTGGAACAGAGCACGCTGCTGACACGGGCCTGGTTCTGATCGGACGGCGACCCACCCAATGCTCGCCGTCCGCAGACTCCCGACGCCCGGGCCGTCTTCTTCTATTGCGGCGGCCCGGTCGTGAGACCTCCCTCTCTCTCACACGTTCGGCCTCCTCCTTCGCTAGCATTACTGCTTCGCAGAAGGAGGTGAACGCTTCCCATGTCTCCTCACTCCGGACTATGGCTTGAACCAGCTAGTTTATTCTGTAAGTAGGTAACCATTTCGATATCGAGCTTCACCTGAGTGAGATAGCTCACAAAGTGAACTTTATTCCACACAACATAAAGGCCTTATGTTTATACTCACCACGGATTCCGCTTTCGAGACACGAAAATATTGTTACAGAAAAACACTACAGGGCCGGACGCGAGAGATCGCCGCCGATCTCAAAGAACCCCTACACTCCCCAAGGAACCTACACGCCAAATTTCAGCTTTCTACGGCCAGTTATAGTTTCGGCTGTGCATTGTCTGTCAGTCAGTCACCGAGTATCAGAAAAATTGTATACATCGGAACTAGCTGTTGTCCGCGACTTCGTACGCGCACATCTTGTTTTTTCCTTTCCCGCACGAATTTTGAGAAATTCTCTCTTAGTGCTCCATTACAGAGTGTAGGGAAGCTAGGAAAATATAACACGATCAAGTGAAAACACTCATTGGTTCACACACACGTGTGTTACTTTGAGTTTTTTGAATTAGAGCTAGATTATTTGTTGTCGCTAAGTAACTTAGTATAAGTTCCTTGCTTACAAAAAATTTAGCGTCTCGTCACAAGGACTATAGGTCTAGAATAGAAAAGTACATAGCCCCAAAAACTTTCATCCACATCAACCATGCGATTTTTGATATGGGAAGTTCAAGGGGATTGAGTGTCTTGAAAAACAAAGTGCACCGCCCTTGTACTTCAGGACACTAGGTTTAGTGTCCTGAAGTACAAGGGCAATTAAGGGCAGGGCAAGGGGGCTCCCTTGAACCATACTATCAATTTTACGACAAAAACCACTAAATTGACTCTTCATCCTAGAATACTCGTCTCACAGCATCATAGTAAGGTCTGTGCGCACTTACCACGGTCAGGAGGACAGTAAAACGCCCTCTACATCAGCAATATTTTATGCCCTACTAGCTTCAACAAGTTTTTGCATGAGGTTTTATTTACTGCTCAGCATTCTTTTGTGGGTACAAGCTGGCGTGGTTTGTGACCTTGTGTCCAAAATTTGGAGGACACTTTGATTTAGTATATTGCACTGGAGAGTTATAAAGTTTTGTTTTTTTGCTGGCTAGGTTGTTGTTGGTCGCTCACAATGGGCCTCATCAGAAGGTTTAAAGTCACTCAGAAGCATTGAAGAGTCCAATATGAGTTTCCTAGCGTGATCGAATCAGGAATGAGGAGTGAACAGGTGCGATCTTCTGGGTACGCTCGTTCCATCATATACCTCATTCCATCAGGCATGATTGTGGTCAAGAGCACGCACATTACAAAACAAAAAATTAATGATGTCCGTAAGAAAACCAAGATTACCGACATAGTCCGATTGCCAATTTCAAGTGGCAGTGGGTAGGGCACATTGCTCGCAGAACAGATAGTCGATGTGGCCGAAAAGTTCTGGAGTGGTGACTGCGTACTGGAAGACGCTGCGTTGGAAGGCCTGCCACAGGGTAGATGGATGACCTGGTGAGACGTACAAGGCCGGTTGTTGTGGCAACATTTTGGGGAGGCCTATGTCCAGCAGTTGATGTTTTTCGGCTGTTTTTGACCATGGTTCTTTACATTAATGAATCAAAATTAAAATATCAAAATAGATAAAAGATGTGTATATTACGTGTAGTTTTGATTTTAATTGTTTTTATGTTTTAAACCAAAAAAAGTAAGAGGTAAAATTGTTTTTTTTTTCGGTGATTTTAATGATAACAGTAATCGAATATACATGTCTTATGTTCTTCTAAGGCGAATCTGTGTGATATACTATACATAATAATGTTTCACAATAAGGAATCATTACTAAAATAATCACACTAACATTAGCGTTATGAGTATACAGTTCGTTATATAAAAAAAAACCGGCCAAGTGCGAGTCGGACTCGCACACGAAGGGTTCCGTACCATTAATCTTATTTTTTTTATTTGTTGTTATAGCGGCGATAGAAATACATAATCTGTGAAAATTTCAACTGTCTACCTATTACGGTTCTTGAGATACAGCCCGCTGACAGACAGACGGATGGACGGACGGACGGACAGCGGAGGCTTAGTAATAGGGTTCTGTTGGTTACCCTTCGGGTACGGAACCCTAAAAAAAGCTATTAAATTAAAGTAAATAATACAAAATCTCAGTTAATTTGAATTTAAAATGCAAAGTACAACCAAAGCTTTGGTGATGAAAGTGTCCCGTTCAATGAAGCAGCAATTTCATAGTTAAAGTCCCAATATTTCGAAGCATAACCTCCCCTAACCTCCACAGCAGAATACAATCCATAATTTTATTAACATAGCCCTGTCAAACAATTTCAGATAAGACTAACATTAGACCGGCGAACGATTCCGTGGGGAGCACTGCCACAAAATGCATAGTCACTCCCTCTGCGAATGTAACTTTGTTAAAAGGTGTTATTTTAAACATGATAATGTGTCTACTTAAGTTCTAAAGATGTCTGTTTCGTTGTGGTTTACACATTTTTAGACACAAAGAGTTTAAGAGTTAAGGGGTCGCTGGCAGGGAATGGGCTATTCTTTAAACTTTATAGTCAGTGTCTGGATGCAGTAGTGTGCTCTTGATTAATAGGGAATTCAAGTCAATTTTCTATTTTATTTTTGTTCTAGGAGGAGGAGCTCGTGGCTAGATGATAACAGCCGAATGGGTCGATCTTCAAGGTTAAGCAACGCTTGCCAAGGTTGGTCTGTGGATGGGTGACCATCTTAACATACCGAGTTTCCTCCGTGCCTCGGAAAGCACGTTAAGCCGTTGGTCCCGGCTGTCATTTGTAGATCTTTGGCTTTCATTACGGATATTCAGAAGCCAGTTAATCAGACTCCAGTCTTGCCATAAAGTACCTTGTTACCCAGTTACTGGGTTGTGGAGGTCTAGTAGGCAGCCGCTCCGCGTAAAATACTGGTATTTTTTTATTTATGAGAAAAAGTCTACGATGGAGCGAGCCTACCCAGAAGGAGCCTGTTCACTCTAACTTTGAAGATAATAGGGTTGTAAGCTTTTGGAAACACAGGCACAGGCAGAGAGTTCCACTCCTTTGCTGTGCGCATTATAAAAGACGTTTGAAAACGCTTCGTGCGAATTGGTGGAATAGCCACAAGGTAGGGATGGTAAGATGCAGTGCGTCTGGATGTCCGATGGTAGAAGGGGGCCGGTGGGATGAGGTCGTGGAGTTCTTGGGCACACTCACCGTAGTACAATCTGTAGAAGACCGACAAGCAGGCAACCTTACGGCGATGAGCCAAGCTATGTAGCTTGGCATTCACCAGTTTTACGTCGCCGATGAGCCTCTTAGCTCTGCGTTCCACCGAGTCAAGCGCGGCAAGCTGATACTTAGCTGAGCCATCCCAAAGGTGGCTACAATACTCCATGCAGGATCGGACTTGTGCTTTGTAAAGGGTTAAAAGCTGTCCAGGCCTAAAGTATCGCTTCACCCTATTTAGGATGCCCAGCTTTTTGGCCGCAGATTGGGCTTTGTACTCGATGGTGGCGCCGAAGTTGAGACTGGATGTCAACTCCATGCCTAGGAGCTCGAGCCGATCAGTCACAGGAACAGATGCACCCCGAAAAGTAGGAGCTTGTTCAAAACGACTCCTTTTTGCGGTAAAAAGACACGCCTGTATTTTAGTGGCGTTAAAAGTGACCAGATTGTCATCACCCCACTGGGAGACAACGCTCAAGGTCAAATTTCAGCTAAATCCGGTATGACTGGAAGCCGACCCCAATATAGTTGGGAAAACGCTAGGCAGATGATGATTTTTGGTCTAGGAGATGGCTATAATCAATGGGACTTTTTAATTCAAAAGTGAATTTATGTTAATTCTTGGTAAGCGTGATCCATCGTTGACCATATCATCGCTTTCCATCAAGCGAGAGTTTTGTCAATCGTGAAAAATAATCTCTGAAAATGCCGCTGTTCTGCAAGGGGCCGTATTCACGAGCGAAAGAATCGCCACGAGTTAACGTGTTTTCACTCATCAAATTGCCGCGATAATATCGTCGTGTGGAGACACGTTCATAGAGTTGTTATAAAAATACGTGGAACGGACGCTATTCTCTCGCTCATGGGGACGGCCCCTTAGAGTTTCAAAATCTATGATAAGTAAACAGAGGCTAGTACTTGCGTCTGAAGTCACACAGCAGTACCGCGAGAATCTCTTTCATTCAGTACAAAAGTACAGAAAAACTTGAGAGGTCAAGGGACACCCGGATGGAACGAAGTTCCTTTCGATTAATTAGTGAAGGAATTCTAATAAAACTAGAAACACGACTGTATTTTACGACTTTATCCTTTTCCCTAAGATGGTATCGTATCGTTGGCAACTAATGACCCCCTGTTTGGCATCTCAATGGTCAGTCCCTACCATATCGGGATTAAATACTCCATGCAGGATCGGATTTGTGTATTCCATTCCATTCCATTCCTTTCCATTCCGTTCCGTGCCGTTCGGTCTTAATGTGTCGTTACAACTTTTGGACCAAAAGTTGTAACGACACATTAAGACCGAAAGTTGTAACGACACTTTTTGCTATAGTTGTAAGCCAGGCGGCGTAGGAACTTCGTTCTATCCGGGTGTCCCTTAACACCTCTCAAGTTGGAATGGAATGGAATGGAACGAAACGGAACGGAACGGACCGGAAGGGAACGGAACGGAACGGAACGGAACGGAACGGAACGGAACGGAACGGAACGGAACGGAACGGAACGGCACGGAACGGAATGGAAAGGAATGATCTTTTTCGTCTAGCCCCCTTTCGCAACGCGCGAAAAGGAACTTCTGAACGAGGGTCGACTTGAGAGGGTGGTTAATATTAAGCGCCTACAATATTATGTATCCACTGTGCTTGCTGTTCGCTCACATAAAACAAGTATTTCATTTTTGACCTAGTTGAGCGCCGGAGAATCTAAACACCGAGATTCAGGAATCGGCGCTCAACTAACAACGCCATCTATTGACCGAATTGAAAACTAATTCGAAATGAACGAATATTTACCTGAACAACTTCGTTCCAAAATAATTTCAAAACCCTGTATTATAAACACTCATCTTTTCTACTGATATTCTTGTTTACATATTGTTTTATTTTATTCATAAATATCTTTAAAATAAAATAATATTCATTGGTGTTCATTTTTGATGGTGGTCAAATAGCCTTTCATAAAATCAAATTGTAATAAAAAAATGTACCTACTGTGCATGTTGTATGTTTATCTTATCTAATTTAATATATAAAAATCTCGTGTCACGGTATTTGTTTTCGAACTCCTCCGAAACGGCTTGACCGATTTTCATAATTTTTTTTGTGTATATTTAGTAAGTCTGTGAATAAGTTGTAGGCTATTTTTTTACTTGTATGGCAAAACAACGTTTACTAGGTCAGCTTGTAGCGGCATCAATACCGCCACAAGAAAAACCAATGGAGCAAATCTACATTGCAGCAAAAATAACCGCAACGCCATCTATCCAACTAGCAGCGCATTAAAATCCTGCGTCGCGCAAGCAAAGTTTACCGTGCGATTTGAACATATACATCAGCCCGAATATTACCTATCGGGCAGTTGCCCGTTAGGCACAACAACCATTTAGTCGGAGGATCCTTCCTTTACTATGAAGGTATGCGGGACACCCTCTTTTTAATAATTTAGGTACTTACATACTCATGAAATGTTTATTTTTTTATTTTTGTTCCATGTTACAAGGTTGGTCATTCTGTTATTTGATGATCTTCAAAATGTGCTAAAATCGACAAGCAATTTTACTATAGATAAAGTTTTTTCACCTAGAACTGTCAGATCATATTTTGAAGAGCTCCCTTTAATTAAAAATCTTGAAGTCTCTAATTAATAACTTTTAATCAAACTTACAGACCAGTGATCATTCGACAGAAATTCAATTATTGTAAAAATTTAAGCAGCAAACTTTGCATTCTTTTAAACTACATGAATATCTATTTTAAAATTATTTTGAAGTCTTGATTAATACCTTTAGAAAGTTGAAAATAATATGGCAGCTATTAGGAATTATGCGTAAATATTTTTACCTAGCCAATTCAACCTATGTACAAGCGAATTGTAGTTTTATGTAAGGTATATTACTATTGATGTAAACATGGCTAAAATAAGTCATTTATTTCATAAAACCTCCATTGCGTAGAAATTGATAAGTGATATAAAAACATAAAGAACAAAAATATAATTTTAAAAACGAAAATATATCATAAAATTAAAAATAGAACGTCAAGAAAACAACTAAATATTAACAGTAATAAAAATGGATTATTAATGTCATTTTAAATAAAGATCAAACAAAAATAATAATAAAATCAACTTTCATCATTACAATAAGTTCAAAATCCATTAATTATTCCGTGCGTCATTTATCAATAACCAAAGGCAAAAACGTACGTACATTGATTGACGTTCTTAATATTATAATAATATTTAATATTTATACGATGAGAGACGGTTGCCTATCCCTAATATCCCTTCGTAGATGCCCGAACACGAACCCGAGGAGCTCGTGGCTAGATAATAACAGCCGCACGGGTCGATCTTCAAGGTTAAGCAACGCTTGCCAAGGTTGATCTGTGGATGGCTGACCATCATAACATAACGAGTTTCCTCCGTGCCTCAGAAAGCACGTTAAGCCGTTGATCCCGGCTGTCATTTGTAGATCTTTGGCAGTCGTTACGGATTGTCAGAAGCCAGTAAATCTGACTCCTGTAATTCCAAGATGTACCGTGTTACCCAGTTAATGGGTCGTGGAGGTCTGGTAGGCAGCCGCTCCACATAAAGCACTGGTATTCGGCTGAATCCGGTTTGACTGGAAGCCGACCCCAATGTAGTTGGGTAAAGGCTAGGCAGATGATGATTGAATATTTATAAAAATAAAGACATAGCTCTGTACCTAATCGACTTCTATCGTGTCGTGAGCCTCTACGTTTTAATGAAAAACGGTATACTTATTTTATTGTTCGGGTATCTCATCATCTGCCATCTTAGGGTCTGCCGTCTTAGGATCTGCTATATTGGGGTCAGCTTTAGTTGCCGGATTTAGTTGAATACCAGTATTTAACGAGGAGTGGCTGCCTACCAGACCTCCACAACCAATTAACTGTGTAACACGGTACTTCATGGCAAGACTGGAGTCAGATTTACTGGCTTCTGACAATCCGTAACGACTGCCAAAGAACAAATACTAAAAACAGCCGCGACCAACGGATTAACGTGCTTTTCGAGGCACGGAGGAAACTCGGTATGTTAAGATGAACCCATCCACAGACTGACCTTGGCAAGCGTTGCTTAACTTTGAAGATCGACCAGTGCGGCTGTTATTATCTAGCCACGAGCTCCTCGAGTTCGTGTTCGGGTATCTACGAAGGGATATTAGGGAAAAGCAAATTCAACCCATAACAAATTTAAAAAAATGTACCGTATCTGGCGCCTACCATAGTCAGCCCAAAAATATGACAAATTCAAATTCAAATTCAAATTCAAATTCAAAGCATTTTATTTCAAATAAACCATTCACAGGCACTTTTGAAACGTCAAGGTCGGTCAGTCAAAAACATGGAAGCTATTTGCACGTTCCAAAGCGTAGATCTCTATGGAGAAGAACGTGCAAGAAACTCCACGGACACTCTTTTAAATCATGTTCTGGTTTTACAAAATTTCAAGTTACATATACTTGTTGCTTCTGCATGTGAGGACAATGCAAAGGAAAAAAAAAAAAGGCTTATTATAAGAATTTTAAATATAAAGATTAAAATAAGCCAGTGGCAGTTAAGAGATGACCAGTCTCAACCGACGGCGCCTGTTCACGAACATGACGCGTGTATCGGCACCCTTCAGCTCAACCATTTCGAAGGGAACCGAATGATCAAACCCACGCGCCGCCATCAGCGAGACATTTGAGTGAGCATGACATGCTCTCAACCACCATGCTCGTTCATGTCCAACAAGTAAAACTATAACTACTCATAAAATGTAAATGGTTTCATGGTACTCACATTTACAAAATTTGAAAAATATGCTTCTACTTTACACAAAACTATGGTTGTCAATGACCAAATAATGAAAAATAAATTAATAAAGAGAACGATTAAGATCTTACATCAAAAAGAATAAATAAGTAATTAATATAATAATATAATTTGTATGTTTATAAGAATAAATAAACGAAATAATGTAAGAACCTCTAAAAGGAGCGAGCATCTCTTCCAAATATAAAAACATAGAAACCTAAAAAGTGGACCTAAGCAGCTGTGACTGTGGAGCAGGACCAGCATTTAGCCAAGCGTTTTTATCGAGGATATAATCTTCCAGTTTATAATACGCTTGTCTACATAGTGTGCGTTTTATGCATGCTTTAAATTTTCTCTCATTCAGTTCGAGAATATCAACTGGTATTTTATTATAAAATTTAATACAGTACCCCATAAAAGAAGTGTGTACTTTGGCCAATCTGAATCGGGGTTGATCTAATTTGTTCCTATTTCTAGTATTAAAATTATGCCTGTCACTAATCTTGCTAAAGAGATGAAGATTTTTCCGAACATACATAATATTTTCGTAAATGTATTGACAAGGTACCGTCATGATGTTGATATCCTTAAACAGTTCTCTTAGGGAATCACGCCGACGTAGATTGTAAATGGCTCTGATGGCTCTTTTCTGCAGGACAAATATAGACTCGATGTCTGCAGCACGTCCCCATAATAAGATACCGTAAGACATGATACTATGAAAGTAACTAAAATAGACCAGCCTCGCGGTATCTATATCGGTAAATTGACGGATTTTTCTGACAGCGTATGCTGCTGAACTTAGCCGTCCCGCAAGAGATGTTAAAT
Organism: Lacanobia oleracea; assembly: GCA_950371165.1. Taxonomy (NCBI): domain Eukaryota; kingdom Metazoa; phylum Arthropoda; class Insecta; order Lepidoptera; family Noctuidae; genus Lacanobia; species Lacanobia oleracea. Next base: position 4,942,793 of record OX493406.1, on the reverse strand, counting down.
GAGGACCCCATTGTAGCCTTGAGTCAAGCGTAATCCCCAGGAAAACCGTGTTTTCGACGAATTCAAGTTTCTCCTTGTTCAATACTATGTCGCAATCATTTCTTTTAACGTTCGGTAAGGCAAATCTGATGCATTTAGTTTTTTTCCCATTTAATACTAAATTATTAGCAGTAAACCAATTTTGGACCTGCTGTAGGGCGTTATTTACGTCGTCAAGATTTATGGAACGTCTATCTATCTTAAAAATTAAGGACGTATCGTCAGCAAATAATACCATATGAGGTTGATTTTTTAAAAGATGGGGTAGATCATTAATATATACTAGAAAGAGGAAAGGACCCAAAATAGAGCCTTGTGGTACCCCCATTTTGACTTTTAAACCCCGTGAATTGACACCATTTATTTGAACTTGCTGCTGTCTATCATTTAAGTAAGATTTTATTAGACTGAGTGCAAGTTTACCTAGTCCGTAATGTCCTAGCTTTAGGAGCAAGGTTTCGTGATTTACACAATCAAATGCCTTGGAGAGGTCACAAAAGATTCCTATGGCATCTTGTGCCTCTTCCCACGCTGAGTATATGTGTTTTAACAACGTGGCACCAGCGTCAGTCGTACAACGACCCCTGGTAAAACCATACTGTTGATCGTGTAAAATTTTATTGATGTTAAAATGATTGAGCATCTGATTGAGCATTACTTTTTCAAACACTTTGCTAAAAACCGGCAAAACAGATACAGGTCTATAATTATTGGTGTCTTTGCTGTCGCCCGATTTAAATAGTGGTATAACCTTACTATATTTCATTATATCCGGAAAGACTCCTTGGTCTACACATAAATTAAATATTAAAGCCAAGTATGGTGCTATAGTTTCAATTATGGACGTGCACACTTTAATAGACATTCCCCATATGTCTTCGGTCAATTTGATTTTGATTTGCCGGAAAGCTTTTATGACTGTCACAGGGTTGATATGTTTGAACTGGAATTCAACCGTACAACCTGGAACGTTAGCTTTTAATAAATTATATGAGACCTCAGGTGAAGAATTTAAATATTCCGTAGTTTTAGTTGGTATATTGGTGAAAAAATTTACAAATTCTTGAGCTACTTCTAAATTAGAGCTTTTGGCACCATGTGTAGTCTCCAGTAAATAATCAGTGTTTCGTTCTTTATTTCTATTAGTTTCATTATTAATAACTTTCCAAACTGTCTTTATTGTATTTTCTGACGATTTGATCTTGTTGCTAATGTATAGGGCTTTAGCTACCTTGCAAGTATTTCTGAACACTTTTGAATATTTGTTTACAAACTTATTAAAAGAATCAGTGTTTATGACAGGCTTAAGGCCATATAGCTCATATAGTCTTTCCCTACTTATCCTAATGCCTTTAGTCGCCCAGTCACTAAATACATACTTAGGGAAAGTATCCTTAGACTTCTTTTCAAAAGTTGCATTGAATTCCTTTAGAACCACTGAAAAGAAATTATCATAAAATTTATTAGCATCTTCAATGTTATGGCCTAGAAAATTTAACTTATTTTGTAAGGTACCATTGAATTTAGCTAGTTTGCCAGTTGTAATTGGCCTATATTGTATATGAATTTTTTCCAAGGCTGCTTTAAACTGAAATGTTACCAATTGACCACTATGATCAGAGGGAAGGTAATTAACTATGGCTTTATCTAAATATTCACAATCGCAGAATACATTATCGATACAGGTTGAAGAAGTTGGTGTTACCCTAGTCGGTTCAGTAAACACATTAGACAAATTAAACGATTTAAAAAGGCTTATAAATCTGCTGCTATTTGAATTAATTTCTAAAATATTAATATTAAAATCCCCACAAATAATCGCGGGCTTGTTACCTGCTGCAAGTTTCGCAAGGATATCTTCCATTGTTGACTCAAATAAAGTAAAGTTTTGAGGGTTTGGGGGTCTGTACACGCACACTATGATATGCTTATCTAGCTCAACACAGGACAGTTCGATGCAATGTTCCACTGATAAGTTAACGATGTCATTACGTTGCTTAAATTTTAAGTTTTTTTTTAATAAGATGAGGGAACCACCACGTAACATAGATTTGCGGTTAAAACAACTGCCCACATTATAATTTTCATAACTAATTAGCATCTGGTAATCCTTCAACCAGTGCTCACTAAAACATACAATGTCAAACATTGTTTTTTCTAAAAACATTTCAATTTCTAATAATTTGGAAGAGACACCCTGAATATTTTGATGAAATAATTTCAAGGCATGCTGCTGACTCCCTTTTTGACAACTATTTACTAAAGAGCAAGAAGATACCTTGTTAATGGTAGGCATAACTATTCTGTCGCTGGTATCCTCTGTTGTCTTATGGACTAGTTTAAATGAGTTTCCATAGAGATACATGGAAACTCCGTACAATTTTTATAAGTATTTGTAGCACTAGAGCTACCGTTACTAAGGCTCTCCACCTGATTCTTAGTAAAATTACTAAACATTGTGGATTTAATTAAACAAGACTGCGACATACTACTTATGTCTGAGTTAATAAAATAAGCTAATAGCCTTGCTATTGTGTGTCTAAAACTAATTGGCAAATACACTGTATCCCTAGTCGATTTTAAATTTTCCACAAAAATGTTTGTGTCAAAAAACATAAACTTGTCACTATAGTGACTTTCTAAAAAGTGCATGTGTTTATTTAAACTATGAATATAATTATTTTGTCTACTTGACAATTGTTCAAAATAAGGAAATGCACACAATATTATTTTATTACAATTTAACTTTAACATCTCAGTTAGATTGTCCGTGATATCTGCTTTTTTTACATTTAAACTATTCCCTATAAACACTGTAATATTGGTATTAGAACTAAAATTATTGTTTCTTAATGACGCCATAATATGCTTGTATGATGAACTTGGCATACAGTAATTTTGTATAGGGTAACTCAGGTTGTTACTTAATAATTTACCTAAACCTCTTCCTATGCTGTCTGAGAACATAACTGAATGATAACCACTTTTCACAGATAAGAAACTATTAATCTTGGGCTGTTCAATTTGAGATAAATCCTGTTCACAATCAATTACAACTTGGTTGATGACACAGCCTTGGGATAAATTCTCCGCCTGGGACGGGGCGTCCGATACCTCAGGATGGACAGCATCAAGATTTGATACTGTCTGGCAAGTACACTGACACATGACTAACTCATTTGCAGCAAGAATGTGTTCTCTTATTTGGTTCTGAGATTGTATATATTTACTATTAAGAGAACTTAGTGAAGCTTCGAGTACCTGTATTTCAGACTGTAAGTGCTGTGTATCAATTTCATATATTTTTATGCTATCTTCAAGTTTAATTTGATAGTTATTTAATTTACTAATCAGGTCAACACGTTCCTTCCTGAGTGGAATATTCTTTAAAAACTGTTTATGTTGTATTTTGTACCGATAACATTTTTTAATAAACCTATTTAATTTTGCATACTTTTTTAACTTATTATGACTAGGATAGTTCTGTTTCAATAAGGAATCTTCAGTTAGGTCTATCGTGACTGTGGAATGAGGGTTACAATTATTATTTATACCTATTAATTCATTATATAAGTGGTAAGTTTCCTTAACCTGAGCACTCTGTTTTTCATTCTGCAATTTGATGATGCAACTGTTTGCAGTAATAAGTTCATCCTCTAGGTCCCTAACTTTACGTAAAAGACAGCCAATACTACCCTTTGTTCATGTAAAATACTGGTACCTACTTAAGTACATCTGGTTGATTTGGAACATGTGTGTTCCAGACTACCCAGATGTATCTTACATAGTTGTGTGAAAGCTAGGCAGATTGCATCTAATTTTGTTAGTAGCAATAAAAAATTAAAATGTAATTTAAACTTCATAATTTTCATCTTGCAAATGTCTACTGAGACGTGGCAACTTTAAGTCCTAAGAGAGATTTAATTTTGATAACTTAATCAGCTTAGGAGGGGCAGTGAACTTAGTACGTTATAATGGTTCATTAAATAACGACATTATACTTGAACATTTTAAAAACTGGCCAAGTGCGAGTCGAACGGTAGGGGTTCCATACCATAAACCTTAATTTTCTATTATTTTTTGTTATAGCGGCAATGTAAATACACAATCTGTGAAAATTTCACGGAAAGACGGACGGACAGACGGATGGACAGCGGAGGCTTAGTGATAGGCTTCCGTTGGTTACCCTTCGGGTACGGAACCCTAAAAACTGAACTTAGAATGCTATTAAAATTGATGGCCCCAGACAAATTGACTTTGTTACTAGGAAAAGGATATTTGACTGGTTTTTTAATGTTGGCACGTCACTTAGCGCAATTGTCAAAATATTCCCCTTACTTGTAGAAAACTATGCCTTATGTCTTTCGAAGAAAGTTTATTTTTGACCGACTTCAAAAAAAGGAGAAGGTTCTCAGTTCGATTGCGTTTCCTCCGTGCCTCGGAAAGCACGTTAAGCCGATGGTCCCGGCTGTCATTTGTAGATCTTTGGCAGTCGTTACGGATTTTCAGAAGCCAGTAAATCTGACTCCAGTCTTGCCAAGAAATACCGTGTTACCCAGTTAATGAGTTGCGGAGGCCTGGTAGGCAGCCGCTCCACGTAAAACACTGGTATTCAGCTGAATCCGGTTTGACTGGAAGCCGACCCCAATTTAGTTGGGAAATGGATAGGCAGATGATGATGATGGTTTAACGCTTACCAACCCAGATGACATTCCAAAGTTAATTTGAGCCATCCAATGCAAACGACAATTTCCATAACAAGGGCAGAATAATCGTATAACTCGTCTATTTCTTCCACCGATGTTTTTTTTCAGCAGCATGTTTGTTTGCCTATAGAATTACACTTTTAACCAACACCCCTCGATAGTCATCATCTGCCTAGCCTTTTCCCAACTACATTGGGTCGGCTTCCAGTCAAACCGGATTCAGCTGAACACCAGTATTTTACGTGAAGCGGCTGCCTACCAGACCTCCACAACCCATTAAATTGGTAACACGGTATTTAATGGCAAGACTGGAGTAAGATTTACTGGCTTCTGACAATCCGTAACGACTGCCAAAGTTCTACAAATGACAGCCGGGACCAACAGCCTATCGTGCTTTCCGAGACACGGAGGAAACTCATTATGTTAAAATGGTCACCCATCCATAGACCAACCTTGGCAAGCGTTGCAGCTGTTATTCTGCAGCCACGAGCTCCTCAACACACCTCGTAAGTAACAGGTCGTAAAATTAAGTCATAAGTGAAGGTTCTTTTGATGCAAAACTTTTGAAAATGTTACAAAAATAAAGTAAGCCACTTTTAGTTTGAAGTTATTTTAAGTTTCAAACTTAGTCACCCTAGGGTACATAACACGGTTTCCCTTGGACAAGTTACGAATTCAATTTTCAAAAGTGTCCCCCTGTTTTTATATTCATATGAAAACCGCTAGGGGCTGCACTGTAGTTTGAAGTGCTCTTCGGGGATGAAAAAACAATATAAGTTTTTTATTATTTTGTGCCGTTACGTTTTTGTGTTAGTTTTTGTACCAGGCGTCGCTGGGAGAGAAAGTGGCTTTTGTTTTAATGTTATGATAGTTTTTTTAGGGTATAGGGTACCACTAAGCTTCGACGTTTATCGTGATCAGTAATCATCATCCGTCACTTATAGATGCTATAAAATAGAGTCCTTTTTAGGGTTCCGTATGCAAAGGGTAACCAACGGAACCCTATTACTAAGCCTCCGTTGTCCGTCCGTCCGTCCGTACGTCCGTCCGTTTGTCTGTCAGCGGGCTGTATATCAAGAACCGTAATAGGTAGACAGTTAAAATTTTCACAGATTGTATATTTCTATTGCCGCTATAGGTTTATGGAACCCTTCGTGTGAGAGTCCGACTCACACTTGTTACATTGTTTTTTTTGTTACTGATTTTGGTTTTCTTAATCTCGGAATTTCAGTCAGTGCTAAAAACTGTGCAAAACCAAGACGGTTTTGATTATATTAATAGTGTTTAAATAAATAAACACTTAAAATATTTCAAAATCCAGTAACCTAAGCAGTTGAAAAGGTAATATGTACGTATTTTACAAACGAAACCCTATTACTAAACCTACGTTGTCCGTCCGACCGTCCATCCGTCCGTCCGTCCGTCCGTCTGTATGTCAGCGGTGTAACTCAGGAACCGTAGAATGTAGACAATTAAAATTTTCACGGGATCTGTATTTCTATCCGCCGCCCGCTATAGTACCAAATAATGAAAATTAAATTAAATTAATAATTAAAGGGGGCTTCCGTACAAGCAACGTGTATTTAAAGTTTATGGTAGGTACGGGAAGCCTTCGTGTGAGAGTCCGACTCAAAACTGTTCGTTTTTTTTTTTGGGTTCCGAACATCTGTAAAAACGGAACTCGTATAGGATCACTTGGGTGTCAAATCCTAGTGATAGATTCTGTTGAAATTTGGTATATCAAATAAAAGCACTTTGAGGCTTGTAAGGATTTTAATTATATTTTTTCATAATTTTAAAATGAATAGTTTTTAAGAAATTCAAGAAATTAGACCAAATATGACTATGCTCATAATATATCTATATACATAAAAATGAATCCCTATTTCCCTTGGTCATCGCATCACGCTTGAACGGCTGGACCGATTTCGATCATTCTTTTTTTGCTGTGTGCGTTCTGGTCACGAGAAGGTTTTAGGCTATATAATATCACGCTATGTCCTTTGGAGGATGAGCAATATTCAAAAATGTCCGTTTTGACGACAGGCACAAGGTTCGATCCCCAGTCAGCAATAGCAATTATTTTTGTGTTTATTTTATCGTTTTAACTTTATTTTACACCAAAGTATTGTCAAAAAAATAATTCATTTTTTTTTGCACTTAAAATAACATTTAAGCTTATATTTCACATTTTGCCAAACAGTTTAGTGGGGAATTGTTATAAAAACCACAACTTAATATAACTTTGCAGATACTTATGCGTCTAACCTTAGCAATGTTTATCATCACGCTATACTTTCAAGGGGCTGAACAGCGAAAAACCATGACATAAATAAGATTGGCTATTTCAATCATATGTCAACGGTACTCATAGACCATAGGTATAGCGACTTGGCTATAACGACTTGATGTGGGTTCGAATCCAAACAGTTATAATTATTTTTGAACTTTGTGCATATTTTTAAATTATTCCATTTCCTCTTTTTTATTTTTGGACATTGATAACATGTTATTATTGTATTTTGTAAATTTTTTTGGCATTTATCTATGTCAAAATATAATGGCCCACATGTTAAATGATAATTAACAGAACGCATCACGTTCAAAAATACGAAACCATTGTAGATAACTTTTACACATAAACCGGATAGGAATTGTAGCAATTTACATGAAATCAACATAACATAATGCAGATACCCATAATGCCATCTATTGACCTTAAGACAGCATGAGAATTACATCAAAACATATTTTTTAGTTATTAGTGCTACTTTTAAGATGTCTAAAAAAGGGATTCTTTTATTACCTTAAAAATATCGTTCTGAATGAATTTCGCATTAATAAAAATAAAACAAACTCAGAACTAATATTTAGACAGTTCAACTTCAGATTCCATAGATGGCGTTATGTATTTGATCTTATTTTTTTAAATCGTCAACTGGCGTCTGCTTATATTTGCTAAGCTTAACTTGAGTTGCTCAAAAATGAATCTTTATGGGTCTAGGGCCTGGGATCACGTCATACCACCGGCGACTAGCTGGCGAAGTCCCATGGTAGAGGAGTCGCGAAAAGAGTTGAATTAGATTGGTTAATCGGATGTCTAACTGGGTTTTAAAAACTTAAATCGTTTCGATTTACGTTCCCAATTTGAAATAAATTGAGAATTAACTTGATTCATCAAGTAGTTTCTTAACTTAGTAGTTTGAAGAATAGCGCCATTCATATAGCGCAAAATAATATTAGCATTGGTACTAAAGGTCAAATATGCAAACATACGGCCTTTTTTATGGCCAGACGCCATAAAGAAGGCTGTTAAAGCCAGCACGCACATAGCGGTTCACACTGCAGAATACCGCATGGATACGCGGCGTGTGTGGTCGCGATCCTCAACATTCCAGGAACGACGGAGAAGAAGAAAAATGCGAACATGATATAAGAAGGCCATTCAAATGCGCATTATTTTACGAATACTGTTAAAAATTGTCGATGGTATACACCACAATCAAAAGATGGTTATGTTATTTTAGAAGATAGCCTATGTTGTCCGTTGCTTCAGCAATAATTGATTACTTCTGTGAACGGGGTATCCACCGACCAAGCGGACCATTAATACGGATAATATTGACAAATGTTTTTAGGAAAAATAAGGAAAATATTTCCATGAAAACGCAAAGAAACAAAATGATATTACCATCTGATCAAATTTTATGATTTCTATTTAAATAATTAATTTATAAAAAACTTTGCAAAGGCACTTGGCTGAAAGTCACACGTATCTAACAAACTGTCATAGTAGCTGAAATAAGATTTCGGTTGATTGCTCCGGCATGGCTTAAAACTGTTCAATTCCCAGTGAAGCAACAGCTCAGGGCCAAAAACTATCCGTTGCGGGTTTCACCCTCCAGTAGATCATGGGAAACTGTAGATCCCCAGGCAATGACGCCAGATACGAACTTTGCGAAGCGAGTTTCCGAAACGGTACTGCTGGACCTGTACCCACTTCTCCTCTTACCTTTCTCACTGATTCGTACATGAATTTGCCAGAGATCAACTGAACATCAAGACAACAAATGGTCACCGTCTACAAATTACAGTGCAGCCTATGCAAGCGACTAACTAAGCGACTTCTCAACCCAAGTAAAAATACCCTCCGAATAATAATAGGTATAATTACGGGTCATTTCCCCGTAAAAAAATATCTTGTTAACATAGGCACTGCGGCACGATGGATCGATGATTTAAAAAAGGTGGCTGGCAGTGGATGGACGTGGACTGCACAAGACCGGGATGGTTGGCGCTTTGTGGGAAGCTTACATTTAACAGTGGACGGCAATTGGCTGAAATGATGACGATGAGATCTGGGGATCAGCATCCAACACTAACCTCAATTACCTACAGAGAACCCAAAACAAAATTATAAAACGATTATACTGTTATGACTTCTTAACACCTACCAAACAGCTATATGAAAAAACTAAACTTTTCAATCTTCGTCAACTATACAATTACTGTAGTTGTATATTAGTAAAAAAGATTTTAGATAACACTACAAAAACCAACATCAAACTTACAAAAAAGACATTCACACATAACCTAAGAAATAGAAACGAAATAGTTCTTCGTTTTCCGAGAACAGTAAAATATGGAAAAAAGAACTTTTTATATGAAGGGGTCCAATTATATAATAAATTGCCAAATGCAGTCAAAGAGTGCAAAAGTATTAATATTTACAAAAGAAAACTAAAAGATTACATAATGCAAAAGTATAATATCTACATATAAAAAAAAAAAAAAAAAAAAACGCTAAATTAAATAACTACATTAAGAAAAATATAAATACGATAAATATAATAGACGTATGAACTTACTATAAATCTAAACGTACATAATATATTAATTTATAAAATCCTACAGGTTTATATAAATAACTGAAATTAATAATAGCTAAATCAATGTCAGTACACTACACGTTAACACTATAAATTAAAAACAAATAAAACTAGAATAGGAACACAAATTAAACAAAAAATAAATAATTATATATTTATATTCATACATATGAATACATAAACATAAATCACATACTTAAATATACATACATTTATGCAATAACTAAACCTAAATTAATTACATACCTACGTAACAAAATCTGAATAAATCAAAAGTCAAATGGATAAATGATCCGCTGTCTCCGAGACTATAGGCATACACAAGCAAGCGTACATGTGCATACACCGTGCTAGCACACTAACACATTCTCACAGCAGTTCGTTTCTGAATCGTTGTTTGTGTTCCTCACAAGTTGTGTAATGAGTACTTATGAGGGTAGTTTGGTGTCAAATTGGCCAGTTGTAATCATGTTTTAGATGTAACTACCGACTTTATTTTTTTTACGTTGTTATTGTTTTACTTTTTCAACGCCTGCATGCTTCGTCATTAGACGCCGATTTTATTATTAAAATTTAAATCTCATTTAAGTGAACTGTACCTATGTTCTTATGAGAATAAAGATTCTTTAAACCTATGATGATAGTCGCCATAGACAGCCCAATGTACAAAAAAGGTGGCACAAGACCGGGATGGTTCACGCTTTTTGGGACGCCTAGATTCAACAGTGGACGGCAATTGGCTGGCATCATCATTTGATGATGATAGTCACCATAGACAGCCAAACGTACAGACATTGCTTCGATACCGAGAAATCAGTAGCCCACTTAATTCTGGAAATGAGGCCTTTGCTACCCGACGTGCAAGAATCTTCGGAAAGATGAGGACACTCAGCGAAACCTATATGCGTAGCTTCGCTGGCTAACCTGGCCAGGACTCCTAAGCACAATGGCGCGAATGGGAGTCTAAGTGCGGATAACGGAATCTTAACTGTACTCTCTCCGTTGCGAGGGTAGTCTTTCCTTCTGGATATAGTTTTCCATTTCAACTTTATGTAGCAACTTTTTTTACATTAAAACGTTTCTCATTACGAAAAATTACTAAGGTTGGTCGGCGTTTTGAATAGAAGAGGTGATACAGCCAATGCCTTGCATTCTAAGCAATGCTAGAAGTTGACTGTTCGTATATCTTATGCCACAATGGTTGCTGGTCGCTCACAATGAGCCTCATCAGAAGGCTTAAAGTCACTCAAAGGGCAATGGAGAGGGCAATGCTTGGAGTTTCCCTGCGTGATCGAATCAGGAATGATAATATTCGTAGAGAACCAAGGTTACCAACATAGGCCGAAGCATTGCAAAACTAAAGTGGCAGTGGGCAAGGCATATTGCTCGCAGAACAGACGGTCGATGGGGCCGAAAAATTCTGGAGTGACGACCGCGTACCAGAAGACGCAACGTTGAAAAGCCTCCCGCAAGGTGGACCGATGAAGGTCGCGGGTAGCGGGTAGATTCGAGACGCGCGGAACCGGTCGTTGTGGTAACGCTTGGGACACGCTTTGTCCAGCAATAGAGGTCTTTCGGCTTATATCATGATATCTTAGCGATCTTACCTAGCGACATCAAACTATATGACATACACGCAAACGAAGTCGCCTGCAACAGCTGCCTTTTTCTAATCTTCTAATGTATAAAAATCTCGAATGAATTGTAATTTTGGTATCGAACTCCTCCGAAATGGCTTGACCGATTTATATGAAACTTTTGTGTTAATTTATATGGCAAAACAACGTTTGCCGGGTCAGCTAGTCCTATATAATATTAGGGGATTTATTTGAAAATTCTCTCCAAAACTACTGAGCCTAAAATTCTGAAAAAAAATGCAGATTATTGTTCTTATATCTACAGATTACAGGAGAACCTATACGAAGTCTGTAGTTTAAAAAAAAACATTGGTTCAGAACCCTTTGCATGCGAGTCCGACTTGCACTTAGCCAGTTTTTATAATCTTCGATACAGGCAAACAAAAACTTGCGTCGATTTTTTTTTAATCGACCGCCGTTTATTGTTCATGCAGGAGTGAAACCAAGGGTAAGTGCTAGCATAAAATAAAAACCCTGGTAAAAGAATAACCCCACCCGGTAACAAGACTAAAGAATAAGAACCCGCTCAAGGCCTGAATCTAATATCACTCAACGTTTCGCTACTCGACAATTGCTTCTCATGAATTTTAAAAAGGCATTTTCTTTGAAAGGCACTGCGCTTAATCTTTCGAGAGGAATTGAGGGTAAACACGAGTAGTTATCTGTTGCGGAGGTGGTTTACTTATTTTTCTATACCCAAAAGCCTTTTAGAAGCCTTCCGATTAACGGCAAGGTTCCGCGGGAAAGATTCTGTTGATTTTCTAATATTCTGCTTCCCACTTTCTCTACGTACAATAACTATAAACTTTCATCATCTTTTGAAACAGCACCTTCTACAAAGAGCACTATTTCTGCATTTCAAAATTCATCAACATTGGTTAGCGTTGGCCTGAAAACGTAACAAACACCTCAACTTCCGCATGACGCAGGTACTCACCGGACACGGTTGCTTTGGGAGGTATCCGCTAGTGTATTCTGTAAGTAACCATTTTGATATCGAGCTTCACCTGAGTGAGATAGCTCACAAAGTGAACTTTATTGCACACAACATACTACTCTGTCAAGAAAGTACCGGGAAAAGATCAATAATACACAAAATGTCTGTTATTCATCCAAATTTATTTTATCACCTTCAAAGTATGCTCCTTTAGAAACGATACACTTGCGCCAACGAATAATCCATTCATCAAAACATTTTTTAAACGCTGCTTCCGGAATTGAGTTGAGTTCTCACCGCGAATTCTCCTTTATGTCTTCTATCGATTGAAAACGGTTCAGTTGGAAGGCGCCACTCCGAAGCTTGTTGACTAGTTTGCATGTCAAACTCGTAAACCCACGTCTCGTCACCAGTAACAATGCGTTTCATGAATGTTGGGTCCGAACTGACTCGTTCTAGCATGTCCTCAGCGACTTTCATGCGATTGAGTTTTTGGAGAAAATTCAGATCTTTTGGGACTAGCCGAGTAGCAACATGTTTCATACCCAAATGATTAGTTAAAACGGTACGGATCGACTCGTGAGATACAGAAAGTTCGGCGGCTATCTCTCTCAGAGTTATGGGGATTTTCAGTCACTATTTCCTTCACTTTTGCGATGTTAACTTCAGTTGCAGACGTTGACGGCCTACCAGAGCGAGGCAAATCTTCCATCACATCTCGACCGCTTTTGAACGCTTTGAACCACTCATAAGCACGAGTTTTTGATAAAGTCGATTCACCGTAAGCCTTCTGTAACATTTTCAGTGACTCCGAACACGAAATTCCATTGGCGAAACAAAATTTAAGACAAACTCTTTGTTCGATATTTTTGTCCATTATGAAATTCGCAATACACACTATATAATTATGATATTACTAAAACCAGCACTGTATTTAATATAAATAACAGATGCAACTCAAACTCCGCGCCAAAATGGAAAACAGTTGTGCCAATCTAACAACTACAAAAAAACAAAAATTTGAATTTGGAACCATAAACAAATCATCCATTCCCGATACTTTTTTGACTGAATGTATTAAAGGTCTTATCTTTATACTCACCTCGGATTCCGCTGTCGAGACTCGAAAATATTGTTACAGAATAGGGGTACTGTTTTGGATCCGGCGGGAGGATACGCCCGTGTGTCAACACTGCGAGAATCGCCCGGAGGACACAGTGGAGCATACGGTGGATATCTGCCCTGCTTGGGCGGAGCACCGCCGTGTCCTGATCGGCGGCGGCGACCTCTCGCGTCCGGACCTGGTTCAATCCATGGTCCGGAGCGAGAAGGCATGGGAAGCGGTAACCTCTTTTTGCGAAGCAGTAATGCTAGCGAAGGAGGAGGCCGAACGCGTGAGAGGGATACCTCACGCCCCAGCCAACAGGAGAAGACGCCTCGGGCGTCAGGAGTCGCAGGGCAATTCCCTGCCACCGTAAGCAAGGGCCTGCGGACGGCGAGCATTGTGTGGCTTGCCGTCCAATCAGAACCAGGCCCGGGTCGACGACGCGCTGTGTTCCACGCGCGCTTCAAAGAACTGTCAGCATAGAAGACGGGGCCCGCTAAGGCCAGTGCCTGCCGGGGTTGCGGAATTTGTTTGAAAGAGCCACCGCGGCCCTGGAACACAAAGGGCACTAGGAGGAACACGGATGGGTTTTAGTTAGTAAGAGTCTGACACTCCCTTCTACTTCACCCAGAGCGGGGGGTCATTTGATGATTTACCATCCTTAAAAAAAAGGCTGGAAGTCTGGATATTAGTAAGGATTTGCTAAGGCGTTGCACAGAACGGTTCCAAGGTGGTCTTTAAGGAGGTCACGGAAAACTTTCCATGTCCAGATGGTGAGGTCCCAAGTAGCACAGAAGCGTTGAATAGTAGCTGAATCACTGTTCACAATGGAATCTTTAGCTGAATAAACCTGCTGAATAAGAGCGTTAGAGGCGCCTACTCAGCTGATATAACTCTGATTTGGGCACAAATTAATCAGCTGTTAGCTGAATAATGTAGCTGGTTGCACTATATCAGCGTTATTTGAGCATTATTAAAGGTAACAGTCGCCCCAAGAGCTGAATAATGACTGATTATCAGGGTATGTGTTACCTTTTATACACCACAAGGGCTGAATAATAGAGTACTTATTACCTATTTTTAGCACAAAATACACTTCAGGATATAAATAACTCTTTTATGGAGCTGACAATTCACAACTGGCAAAATTGTGAATAATTTTCACCCTACTACTTATACTTAATATTATTTTGATATGTTTAGTGTGAACCATTTTGTCAAGTGTTTGTGGGAAATATATGTATGTTATCGGTAAGTAAAACTTTGTTTTTCATCCATGTCCATGGAATTCGAATGGGAAAGAGAGTTTATTGTCAAATACTATATAATTATAGACGAAAATTTTCACGCGCTCTCAAAATATCACTGTTTACTTGAAAATTATAGTATAAAATAGGTTGATGATATTATAATAAAAAATTAAGTCTTTTTATTTTTCCTTTGTAATTTGACAATAAGCTGTTTACTTATAAAATCATTACATTTTCTATTCAAATTCTGTTGTTATTTTCGTTGACTAAACAGAAACAAATTGTTATTATATTGTATACATAGGTTAGAATCTAAAAAATGGCAGACAAGCAATGTGTACCGTATTAACCACAATCAAACGGCATGAGCTGTTTAAGTGTCCACTCGTGGTACATGAATCAGCAACGAGCTGTTAAGAGTGGTTCTTGTGTTACACAAGTCAGCTACAGATTCATGTAATGCTTGATAGTGTGTAACATGTATGCAAATTACTGTAGGTAATCAGTGAACCGATAAACTCTGCAGGAATTTTAGGGATCCGCGGATTAAGCCTCATCATCATCACATCATCCTATATTTTTTGGATTAGCGTATGTTAATCATGTAGGTACCTAGTAAGTATCAAAGTTTTCTCGACCAAAGTAGATATAATTAGGTAATGTTTTTAGTTTGCAATTCTTATTTAGTTTTATGCATGGAACGATCTGCGCGCGAGTAATATTTCGCTGCGTACATGATCCGTGTTAGTTGAAAGGAAGGTGATGTATCTGTTACGTAGTACTTAACTAATACTCAAATTAAATTTATGTGCTTATTTAATCATTTAGGTTAATCACTTCATCTTACAGGATAATCCACAACCGTCAGCCAGCGACAGTCGCGCTTTAACAACAAATGTATTTTGTCAGCAGCAAGACACGATTCAGGTATTCAACTCAGAAGATATACAAACTGTGATTGCTAATCAAGCCGCGATGTTAGAAAAGCTTAATGTAGTCGTGGAAAAAAAAATGCACTTAAGCTGGGTTCCTTAACAATACAATTGGAGGAAACAAAAGCATCAATATCTCAGGAGAAGGAAAGACCAGTAAATGTTACATTGCTGCAAGACCAAAACGGAAGAAGAGAATGAAAGTTTTTCTATAAAGCCCATTGAAAACCAGCAGGAATTTGAAATGTTGGAAACGGATCTAGCTCATAAGGCCAAAAAAAAAGAAGCTTTCCAAAACATTATCATTGTTGTGCTCATCTAAAGTGGGTAGCGGCACGACGTGCGCATACAAACTACTGGATATACTTTTCTCCAAGAATTTTCTTTGTCAATGTTCGTGGTCCGGTGGTAGCAAGGGAGAAATTTCTAAAATTCCCTTTAAAAATTACAAGAACATAAGGAATTTTTTCTTTGAAATTATCAATTTCTGGGACTCAAACTTTACGGATGATGACGCCGAAAAGTTTTTGAAGCTAGCCATAAGGAATGCTTCTACACGTAAATTAATGAAAGGGTTACGACAATCATCAAAACGAACCCGCAAAAGTAAAAACCGCGGAGAGGAATTACATTAAATAGCCAGTAATAACAGCGAAGAACTTCAAGTTGGTGATGAAGATAATGGTAATAATGGAGAAGAACCTCAAGCAGGCAAAAAAGAGAACAACGAACAGACGAGAAGCGATGAAAGTATGGACCTATGCTAATTATTATGCCAAAACGCATTCTCATACACCGCAGACACAACATGCACACACGCACATAAATGCATACTCACACATGTTTTACATAATATCTCATGGCTATATCATAGAAATTGATCACTTCATGATATGGCCAACTAAAATTGCCCAGATCGTTTAAATGATTACATTTGATGATATGTCAATCCTCGTTTGACTATGTCATTGATGTAGGATTTCTATGATAATTAAAAGTCTAAAGAAAGTAGGCCAAACGAGGATTTACATATCATCAAAGTTTTAAGTTTAAAATGATCTGGGTAATTTTATTTGGCCATATCATGAAGTGATCAATTTCTTTGATCTAGCCACGACATAAACATTTTAACAAAATTATTGTTTTTGTTTATAATATGTTCGTCAAATTATTATATGTTCGTTTATGTTTAGATTACGTTGATTTTTGAACAATTGTGAAATCATTTACAAAAATTGTTAGGAAACGTTTCGTAAAAGAGAAATCTTATTATATTTTGTTTTAAATGCAAGACTGAAGAGAAGATGACTGATGTTAATTATTTCTACTAAATAGATATAAGTAACGACTGATTAATAATAATTGCTCTAAACTAGATTGCTAAGAGTAAACAATTTTTATGTAGATACCTGCATGTTAAATATAACTTCCTACTAGATAGATATGAATAACGGGCGAATGAAAAGGGTTTATGTTCCTACTATGAGAAAGCCTCTACACGTCTACAGATGCGTCCGCGGATGCTGACAGATGCATCAGCAGATGGATCACCACGAGCCGTCGAGAATATCCATTTTTGGAATATATGTACGAGTTCTATCGAGTATAAGCATAGACTGATCGACCTACAGACGTGTGGACGGCTCGTGGTGATCCGTCTGCTGATGCATCTGCCAACGTCCGCGGACACGTCTGTATACGTGTAGAGGAGGCTTAACGGGTATCTCCAACCAATTACCGTAACTCACAATATTTTTTTAAATAAGAAAATCTTACCGTGTTACCTTCTAGATAGATAAAAATAGTAGTCCACTGATTAGCTTTAATTTGCCCTTTAAACATTAATAAACGTCAGGAACGACTAGGTACAGTCGGCTGCATAGGTGCAGTAGCACCTACTAATCCTAAAGTGTCTAAGATTTCTTTGTAGTAGAAGTTCAATGGTCCACAACTAGTTTATTCAATACTTTAGGTTCTATGCTACAAATTAAATCAGTTATGAACCATTGATCCTCTTCTACAAAGAATTTTAGACACTTTAAAATCGGTAGAGTGCTACTGCACTTTTGCAGCCGACTGTACCCAAAATTTTTATTTTTGTGATTTTATTTGGATGTGATATTTTCTTATGAGGAAAGGATGTATAATAAATAAAAGTACAAAATAGTATCTCAAGTATTTTATTTTCTTACATTGTATGTATTAATGGAATAAAATAGTTATATTCTCCATGAGGAATACAAACTAATTTGCATTTTACTTCTTTGGGATCTAAAACAACCATAGTAGTATTGCCAATTCGTGAGTATTTGTATATTATGCCAAGACGAGAAGATTTGATAGGATATTCAAAAAATCCTCTTTGCTATTTAACCGGTAACCTTTTATGGACACAACATTAAGTTCTTCAGCAATCAAACTTATTTCGAAAATATCATTATGTGAATAAATATCTGTCTTCTGTTTTTGAAGATAATCTAAAATCTTGATAATTTAAAATGGGGATGTTTTTTTTACTCCTCGAGATAAATGGATACGTACTTCTTTTTCTCTAGGTCAGTATTTTTACACAATTCTGATCATCTTCAATTAACCTTTTGGCCACTTGTGACAGTTGATTTTTGCCAACCCTGCTTGATCATATATAATTTGTTCTCAAATGGATACGGGTAAAAAGTATTTAGTGCTCCGTACATTTTAACTTCATCAGTAACGTGCGTAAATTGTGGACATTACTTGTTACATATGCCGCTCCGTAGAAATCTTTATAATGTTCAACAAAGTGTCTCAAAAGTTCTTCAGAAACAGGTAACAAATAATGGTGAGCTTCACTGGAACAAATGGTTATTCCGCAGTAGAGCATCAAAAAGTGTGAAAACGCATTAGATGGCAAAACATCACGCAGAATAACTGAGCTGAGATAGTAAAAGAAAGATCTAAATTCCGATGCTTTCCAATACGCTAAAAAATCGTGCTTTTACATCAACATTTTCGGATACGGAACCCTCCCGTTCTAAAATTTTTTTCACACTTGGACCATTATCCACAAAACCTGTAGCCTGTTCAATTGTTCACTGTATCATCTGTATTTCTGTTCAAAATCCTCAAATATTCTGTATTAATTTTTCGGCGTATTCCGCCAGTCCTTTTTTTTATATTTCCACATATCACAATATCTTAAACGACGCGATTGGTATACCTACGAAGCTCTGAATAAAGAAGTCTTCAAGGTCTTATGTAACGGCACTAGTAGATTAATTGTCAACGATAGTACAAGTATTCAGCTCTGGCGGAGATTTTGGGTAACATGTGAGTTAATATAGAGCAGTTTGCTTTAACTTAGCATCATATAATGTTCACCCATAGTGATCATGTGGGCTTTATAAAAACTATTATACGATTGCGTGTAACAAGCTGATTAACATTACACAAATTCCACTGTGTGCAGCTAAAGGCATTATATCTTTGTTATATGAAGCCACAGAATAACTGATTACATTATAGTAGCTCACGTGTTCTTTATTAAAATGCAGGTGGTCTAAGGGTACACTTGTGGTCTTCAATTCAGAATATAGCTTAGTTAAAGTCCACTAAAATCCTTTAAATTACTAAAAGCTGTAAAATACTGAACGTATTACCTATTTTAACGCTGCAAGCGTTACAGTGTGGTCTTCGTGACGCATAATAACGTTCTTATTCAGGTGAAAGCTCACTTTTCACCTATTGCAGGTCGAGTGTACTGTAATAACTCTTCATAAGTGCTAAAGTTACCGTTGTTACCTCTTGTGACATCTTATAATGCAGTTTTGTGCTACTTGGGGTAAACTATAAATCTGCTTCAGTTCAACAAACTTCAATCACCAGTTCTTTTGCAAAGGGTGGTGATCATAAACTATCAACTAATATGAGTAGGACGTTGATTCTAGACTTTGATTTTATTTTCCAGCTGTTATTGGAATGCTGGCAAAACAAATTGAAGTTCCAAAGTAAATAACACAATGATGAATGTCTGTGTTTATAGTTTGTAAAGACTGTGTGTGCCAAAATGTGTAGAAAAACATTTCATCGTTGACATGTCTTTGGTTTATCCATGTAGGATAGTATCTAACGCACCAACTCGAAGGAGTCTAAATTAACAGCTGTGTGCTGTTACCGCTTGCTTAGGCTGACTTGCGGATGTTTGACCATCCATTATATTCTGAGCTTCTTCAGAGCATTGATAAGCACGTCCTGGCGTTCATTTGTAAATCATTGACAGTTATTACGGGTTGTCATAAGTCGATCAGCCGTGACGTTTGAAAATCAATCTTAGCATGAAGAATCGTGCCAGAGAGTGAAAAGGAGTTATGACGATGAGATGTTCCGTGGTCCTGGAACGCAAAGGGCATTAGTAGAAACACGGATAGGTTTTTGTCAGTGAGAGTCTGACACTCTCATACGTCAGTTTTCATCATCTGCCTAGCCTTTTCCCAACTATATTGGGACCGGCTTCCAGTGAAACCGGATTTAGCTGAATACCAGTATTTTACGCGGAGCGGCTGCCTACCAGACCTCCACTACTGGGTAACACGGTACTTCATGGCGAGACTGGAGTCAGATTAACTTGCTTCTGACTATCCGTAACGACTGCCAAAGATCTACAAATGACAGCCGGGACCGACGGCTTAAGGTGCTTTCCGAGGCACGGAGGAAACTCGGTACGTTAAGATGGTCACCCATCCATAGACCAACCATGGCAAGCGTTGCTTAACCTTGAAGATCGATCGTGCGGCTGTTATTATCTAGCCACGAGCTTCTCCCATACGTCAGTTTTACGGCTCATTAAAGATTTGCCATATCAGGCACGTTTTTTTTTTTTTTTTTCAGAATCATCATAATCGGTAGGTATCATTACTTCGGTTACACATTTGCCTACTACAATCAAGTTAAAGTACTATACACTTTAGGCCAAACAAACTGTCTACACAATACGCCTTGATACTGGTTTATGTAAAAAGGAATGACCCAGTGCATTAGTGAAACGGATGCCTTCCCCGTCTGTGTAGCAGATGAGACCTAGCTAGTGACGTAACGAAGATGTGTTAATCGATAAACTCGGAAATTGAATATATAAATTTGGCTCCTTCTGGGTAAGCTTGCTATATTGTAGATTTTGTCTCTGTCATCTCTGACATAGACTAGAGTTAAGAGCAAACCCATCATTAATTTTAAAAAAAGAAGTTTAAACCGTATGATTTGGTATGACGTGCGGGGATGCCATTAAACGTCAACTTCAGTTGACGCCCAATGGTACAAAAACGTACCACAGCTATACAAAATAATATGAAAGAAGTGAAATTGGGTATCTAACACTGAAATAATTTTTCAAATCGGACCAGTAGTTCCCGAGGTTAGCACGTTCAAGCAAACAAACAAATTCTCTAGTTTTATATATTAGTATAGATTACAATGCTAAATATGCATGTTTGAATTTATGGAACCAATACAAAAATACAGAATGAATCTATCGTGACTAAATATTGTTTTTCATCATCATTATCGTCATATCAGCTGAAAGACTTCCATTGCTGGATATAGGTCTCCCTCAAATGTCACCACAACAATGATGGAGTGGTGATGGAGCCGAAAAGTTCTGGAGTGGCGACCGCGTATCAGAAGACGCAGCGTGGAAGGCTTTCCACAAGATGGACCAATATTGTTATTTATAATTTTTAATATCTAAATCAAATTATGGATGTAAGAAGGAATTTCCTTATTACTCGAGCAAGTGTGCATAAGTCGGAAATATTTTAGTTTTCCTAGGACTTTTCTATCTTTTTTTTTTTTTTTTTTTTATTTGTAATGGGTTTGCTCTTGACTCTAGTCTATGTCAGAAATGACAGAGACAAAGTCTACGATGGATCGAGCCTACCCAGAAGGAGCCTGTTCACTCTAACTTTGAAGAGATTAGGGTTGTAAGCTTTCGGAAACACAGACGCTGGCAGAGAGTTCCACTCCTTTGCTGTGCGCATTATAAAAGACGTTTGAAAACGCTTAGTGCGAATTGGTGGAATAGCCACAAGGTAGGGATGGTAAGATGCAGTGCGTCTGGATGTCCGATGGTAGAAGGGGGCCGGTGGGATGAGGTCGTGGAGTTCTTGGGCACACTCACCGAAGTACAATATGTAGAAGACCGACAAGCAGGCAACCTTCCGGCGATGAGCCAAGCTATGTAGCTTGGCATCCACCAGTTTTACGTCGCCGATGAGCCTCTTAGCTCTGCGTTCCACCGAGTCAAGCGCGGCAAGCTGATACTTAGCTGAGCCATCCCAAAGGTGGCTACAATACTCCATGCAGGATCGGACTTGCGCTTTGTATAGTGTTAAAAGCTGTCCAGGCCTAAAGTATCGCTTCACCCTATTTAGGATGCCCAGCTTTTTGGCCGCAGTTTGGGCTTTGTACTCGATGGTGGCGCCGAAGTTGAGACTGGATGTCAACTCCATGCCTAGGAGCTCGAGCCGATCAGTCACAGGAACAGATGCACCCCGAAAAGTAGGAGCTTGGTCAAAACGACTCCTTTTTGCGGTAAAAAGACACGCCTGTGTTTTGGTGGCGTTAAAAGTGACCAAATTGTCATCACCCCATTGGGAGACAACGCTTAAGAACAAATTTGTACGCTCTACCATGGCCTCTCTCAAGGAACAAACTTCAGCCCCACTGGTTGTTGCGTTGGACAAGTTTCTCTCTGAAACCGTACTGTCATCTGCGTACCCAACAAGACCAGGCTGAAGTAGGTCATTGATGTGCAGCAGGAAAAGAGTTGCAGAGAGAACAGACCCTTGAGGAACTCCGGCATCAATAGCCATGAGGTCAGAGGAGCAGCCGTCAATGACCACTCGGATCGACCGTTCACTCAGGAAGTCTGATATCCAGCTGCAAAAACCAGCTGGGATGCCATAAGCAGGAAGCTTGCTGAGTAGACCTGCGTGCCAGACCCTGTCAAAAGCCTTCGAGATATCAAGCGACACGGCAAGTGCTTCGCCGTGTCTCTCAATGGCTTCGCCCCAGCAGTGCGTGACATACACAAGAAGATCGCCAGTTGACCGTCCCCGGCGAAAGCCATATTGACGGTCACTGAGGAGATTGTTGTCTTCTAGGTAGGTCAGCAGCTTACTGTTCAGAACCCTTTCCATAACCTTGCATAGGATGGAGGTAATGGCGATCGGACGGTAATGCGCAGGGTCAGCACGGTCTCCCTTTTTGGGCACCGGTTGCACATTCGCAAGCTTCCATGATCTTGGCACCGTTCTTTTTTCAAGAGAGAGGCGGTACAGGCGTGTCAACACAGGAGACAACTCAGGTGCACATTGCCTCAACACTCTTGCTGGAATGCCGTAAGGTCCACTGGCCTTATTCACATCTAAACTGCATAATACTCTACAGACCTCTTTATTATGAACTTTGATCTCCGGCATCGAAGAGTCACAACGAGGTAAAGTTGGTGGTTGCTTGGAGCCAGCGTCCAGACGCGAATTGCCCGCAAAGAGAGTTGCAAATAAATTTGCTTTCTCTCTTGCAGAGTGAGCCAGCGAACCATCAGGTTTCAGCATTGGAGGCAAAGTGGGTCGACAGAAATTCGTTTCGACCGCTTTCGACAGGGACCAAAACTGCTTACTACCCGGAGGGTGCGATGCTAGTTTGGCCCCGATACGTCCGACATGGTTAAAACGTGCCCTACGAAAAACCCGCTTGCAGAACCTTGCGGCAGAATGAAAGGCTTTTTTCCTCGCGCGAACCCTACGTGCTTTATCCTTTCGGTCGCGGGCCTTGATCCAGGCTTGGTAAGCAGATTCTTTACGTGCCTCAGCGTGGGCGCATTCTGCATTACACCAAGGCCGGGATTTGTGACCGAGCGGGATGTCGGAGAATGGAATAAAATACTCCATCCCCTGCCGAATCACGTCCGCAATCACATCAGCGCAGCACGAAGGGTCACCCGAGGAGAAGCACACTTGCCGCCAAGGATATGACGCAAAAAAGTGTCGCATCTCATCCCAATCAGCTGACTCGTATCGCCATACTCGTCTCGTGCCTCTAGGACTCTTATCAGGAGGAGAGCAGGCCAACACGGATTTCACCAGGCAGTGGTCAGACGTTCCCAGCGGGGCTGAGACTGATACTGATTGACTGCCCGGATCAGTTGTCAGCAGAAGGTCTAAGCAATTGGGTGTATGGGCGTCAACATCCGGTACCCGCGTTGCCACATTCACCAGCTGGGTTAGATCTAGCGTTACTGCAAACTTGCGGGCCTCTAACCCGGCATGGTCAGTTCTCTGGTACGGGAACAACCACTCTTTATGGTGGGCGTTAAAGTCCCCCAGAAAATTGAGCTTCGCTGTTGGGTACCGTTGCTGAGCTACGTCGGTCGACTCCACGAGGAAATTAAACAGCGCTGTTGTCTCCTGGTCACCGCTGTGCGATCGGTATACGCCGATGTAGATAAATTTTTCCACGCCAGTATCCACAAGTAGCCAAATAGCAGAAAAACCCGATTTCTCAAAGCAACGGAGACGACGACAACAAATGTCATCGCGGACGTACACACAGACCCCAGCCTGCTTCTTGAACTTATGTTCCAGAGAGTAGCCCGGGTAGTTGAGGTACGCCACGTCCGACGGGGTTGTTATCTTCGTCTCCGTTAGGAAAAACAGGTGCGGCTTCTCGGCCTCAAGGTGGTGATGGACCGGATCGAGATTTGAGTGTAACCCTCTGATGTTGGTGAGGTGCACTTTGAGTGGGAGGAAGTGCAGCCGTTGTTTACCTTTTTTCCTTTTTGCTTTTGTCATTTTTTTTTTTTTTTTTGAGTCGTCGGGGAGAAAAGTCGAATTGTCGAGGCTCTGCTCAGTGAACCAAGTGGAACAAAAAAGCTAAACTAACCTATGGGGAACTCATTTGGAGACTGCGGGGACGCCCGAACCCCCCCGGATATGGCCACCGGGTCCTCCCATCCAGTCGCCGGCTGGCACGGTGGAGCATACCGGGATTTTTCGCTAGTTGGCGGGGCAGCCTTTCACACGTGGCTGGCGTGCTACTTGGGCCCCCTACTAACTGCGGTCGGCCAACGGCTGGCACCGTGCTTCGGATCCCGCTACCCTCCAAAATGAGTTACCCGGAAAGCCCAGCCCAGTGACCAAGACCGGTTCTGAGCAGAGCAACTGACAATCTCCTTCTCTCCCAAAGGCACTGGCACTCCCGCACACCGACGGAACACAGCAAGCTGCTTGGCGCCGGACTTCGGCGGGATGGTGGTCGCGAGCCAGGCGGCTCCTTGCGGAGCCTACCACCGCTTTAAGTGGGATCGTTCTGCCGTACCACAGGCAAGCCTGTGGTGCCGTTGCCCGGGGTGGACCGCGAGGAGGTAGATCCCAAACCACCCCTAATCTATCCTATCTATAAAAATATTAACAAAATCTCTCATCATCATATGCCTAGCCTTTTTCCAACTATATTGGGGTCGGCTTCCAGTCAAGCTGGATTTAGCTGAATACCAGTATTTTACGACGAGCGGCTGCCTACCAGACTTCCATAACCCATTAACTGGGTAACACGGTAACAAAATCTCCCATATGAGGTGTAAAATAAATTGGACTTGAAAATTACTTCGATGTTGTTCAAAACTCGATGTAATCTCAAAAATCCGCTGACTGTGTCACTAAAATTTTTACTTAAAGCAATAAATTACCAAAACATCGACCCCAATCTATCGACACTGAGCTCCACACTATGAAATGTCGTGCCAGAAGATTATTATCCCGGAGATTACCATTCCACGAGACACAGCCAAAATACTAAAAAGAGTTGCAAATCTGCATCGCTGACTCCGGAATTAGGTGAAGGCTCTATCTTCAGACCTTTTTTGTTTAATAGGGCGAGTGGTTGCGGGAAGTGTGTTCTAGTGATATAGTTATTGCAATCGAATCGTCACTTTTTATAGTGATTGTACAAATTGTGTGCAAGTTTAGAGTAGAGTGGAATATTCCTACATATAAACCAAAACAGTAAAACAATAGTTTTATATGGTTATTTTTTAATTTATTGATTAAAGGGCTTTGCGCTTTTAGCGAGCACATTGTTCAGCACAGAAAAAAAACACAAAATTGTTTTAATCTTCCTAAAGACTAACTCATACAGTTTTTTAGCTTTCTCAAACGTTGGACCCCAAAAGTGACCCTATTTTCAAAATTTATTTAATACTTAAAATACGTCTGTATTTGAGTCTGACAACATAATATGTGTACCAAAAAACTAAACCGGTCCTGCAGATTCGGAGATAATTGGCTGTGACTGATGGACAGACAGATAGACAGCCAATGATCCTATAAGGGTTCCGTGTTTCCATATAGTGGTTTGGAACCCTAAAAAGGAAAGCTTGATTAAACATATGATAATATATGTCATGAAGGTACAAGTAAAAGTACCTATTATATAATTAAGTGGATAGATGCCTGCAGCTAGGTTAAGCGAACGACTGAATATATGAGCTTGTACGTATCAGTTGTATTATTTCCTACCCCCGCTCCACGTATATAAAATAATAAATACAATATTGATAATAAAAAAACTGCACTTAAAAATATTGCGGAAACAACCAGATAACCAGATGACCGACACAAACATAATTACTATGAATGAAATGCAAATAAAAGCTTAAACATTCAGTCATTCACTCAATCAGTCAGCGACGTATGAAAGAGTGGTCATCATTTATTCATTCAATTTTAATGTGAAATCATCCCGGTTACCGCATTGTGTGCTGTAGAGGTATTAACGAAATTGATCCAATGTTTTGACTTTATTCCCAATTTAATGTCCATTCCATTTCCATTGTTTTATATTTATCTATTTACTATCTGACCAGCGCAACTTCGTCCACGACACATTTTTCATTACTGCTCCGCTCCTACTGGTCTTAGCGTGATGATATATAGCCATAGCTTTCCTTGATAAATGGGCTATCTAACAATGAAATAATTCTTCAAATCGGACCAGTTGTTCTTGAGATACGTTTAAGCAAACAAACTCTTCAGTTTTATATGTTACTAGTTGACTCTCGCAACTTCATCTGCGTCACAATTTTCCTTACTGCTCCGCTCCTGTTCATCTTAGCGTGATGATATATAGTCTATAGCCTTTCTCGATAAATGAGCTATCTAACAATGAAATAATTTTTCAAATCGGACCAGTTGTTCTTGAGATTAGCACGTTCAAGCAAACGAACTCTTCAACTTAATCTGTTAAGTGTTGATTTATTTATTTTTCGTAAAGTAGTACGTTTCATATTGTAGTATGACTTGAGTAACAGATGTTGAGAAAAAACCCGGCCAAGTGCGAGTCGGACTCTCATACGAAGATTTCCGTACCATAAGCCGAAAAAAAAAAATATTGTACGGAATTTTATTTTTATTACTAGTTGACCCCCGCAACTTCATTACTGCACAGCTCCTATTGGTCTTAGCGTGATAATACTCGTATATAGCCTATAGCCTTCCTCGATAAATGGGCTATCTAACACTGAAAGATTTTTCAAATCGGATCAGTAGTTCCTGAGATTAGCGTATTCAAGCAAACAAACAAACAATATCTTCAGCTTTATACATATACTAAATATAGATTTGTTGTTATAGCGGCAATAGAAAATGTCTGGAAATATCAAGTCTCTACTTATTACGGTTCTTGAGATACCACCCGCTGATAGACAGACGGAAGGACGGACAGCAGAGGCTTAGTAATAGAGTTCCGTTGGTTACCCTTTGGGTAGAGAACTGTAAAAGGGCTGAAGTAAAGACTTCATTGTACACTTATCCCAACTATATTGGGGTCGGCTTCCAGTCAAACCGGATTCATCTGAATACCAGTATTTTACGTGGATCTGCTGCCTACCAGACCTCTACAACCTATTAAACTGGGTAGTTCTTGGCAAGAGTGGTGTCAGATTTACTGGCTTCTGACAGTCCGTAAAGACTGCCAAAGATCTACAAATGACAGCCGGGATCAACGGCTTAACGTGCTTTCCAAGGCATGGAGGAAAGTCGATATTTTAAGATGGTCACCCATCCACAGATCAATCTTGACAAGCGTTGCTTAACCTTAAAGATTGATCGATGCTGCTGGTACTTTCTAGCTATGAGCTCGAACTGTGAGGTGTGTGTGACTACGAGGTGTACAATAAAGTATATAATCTTTACATATAATAAAATCGTTGACTAACCGTGTCTGTATATTGAATATTTTTGCATAAAAATACATAGAAAAGTTAGGAAAAAGATATAAAACACAAAAATGCATTTATTAAAAAAAAATTGTCTGTTTGTCTGTGCATTTGAGGGATCATAACGCATAAACCACAAATTGGGTTCTAAATCTAGGTACTTAAAAATATTAAATGATAAACCGAGTAACATTTAACGTTTATTTCATCAAAATCGACCCACAAAATCAAAAGATATTGAACTTTTAAGTTTAGGAAGCAATTTCATCGAGCGCTAAAATTGGTAGTTTTCATTGAGACTAGATATTTGCAATGCCAACTCATCATCATCCGCCTAGCCTTTTCTCAACTATTTTGGGGTCGGCTTCCAGTCAAACCGGATTCAGCTGAATACCAGTGTTTTACTGGGTAACACGGTACTTCTTGGCAAGACTGGAGTCAGATTTACTGGCTTCTGACAATCCGTAACGACTGCCAAAGATCTACAAATGACAGCCGGGACCAACGGCTTAACGTGTTTTTCGAGGTACGGAGGAAACTCGGTATGTTAAGATGGTTACCCATCCACAGACCAACCTCGGCAAGCGTTGCTTTACCTTAAAGATCGACCCGTGCGGCTGTTATTATTAAGCCACGAGCTCCTCCATTTGCAATGCCAACTATTGAGAATAATATTAGTAATAACAAATTTAACGTGTGAAACGAACACCAAAACGTATTGTTGAGTTATTTGTTAAACTCTTCATATTATGTAACAAGCAAAAGAAAAGTGAACATGTTATTATCATAATTATCATTATTAATCGTAACATGTGGGCTTTAAGTTCAAGCTCATTTTTGACAGTTCAACTACATAGTCGATAGGTGGCGATGCACTGATGACGCGTTTTTCTGAATCGCGGTGTTAAGATTCTCCTCAGGAATATCACCTCAGCCCATGATGATCGACATAACAATACATGTATTGTTAGACGATAAGTCATCCCATAGGTCGACCAAGGTTAAACTACGCTTGCCGAGGTTTGTCTATGGATGGGTGACCATTTAAACCCAAGCACACTAAAAGTCCGAGATTCCAGGCGTGCTTTGGAATATACCAGTCACACGGGTTGATCTTAAACTGTCTTAAAGGGTAAGCAACACTTGCAGAGGTCAGTCTGCGGATGGGTGACCATTTTAATATAAACATACACACGAGTCGATCGACACTCGAATATAATTTATGTGGATGGATGGAGAAGGAGAGGAAGGCCGAAGAAAAGATGGATGGATTGTGTGAGGGACGATATGAAAGAGATGGGAGTGAGTGATAGCTGATAGGACAGAATGGAAGAAAAACATGGGATAAGGGCAGGAACATGATGAGGACGGGTCGGTTGACCCGTGTGACTGTTATTACTTAGCTACGAGCTCCTCATTCAATCAGTCTTCTCATTTAGTACCTACTAAACATCTTTTAAAAAAATCGGTTATTTATACACAATAAATAGATTCTATGAAACCGGTAAAATTGTAATCCTAATACATAAAATACGCCGAGAGAGGATTTCTCCGTTACTGAGTGACTGCCAGACAACGCACCGCCGAAACTACTGGCCGTAGAAAGCTGAAATTTGGTATGTAGGTTCCTTAGGGAGTAAAAACGAGAACTAAGAGAGAATTTCCCGAAATTCCTACAGAAACGGGAGAAAACGGTATATGCGCGTACGAAGTCGAGGGCAAAAGCTAGGAATAATATAATTTTTCAATTCGAACCAGTAGTACAGTCTGTGACCAACATTATCTGACCCACTTGACTATTATTCGCTAATAGTCGGGTGGGTTAGATAATGTTGGTCACAGACCCTACTAGAGATTAGGGCGTTCAATCAAACTAACAAACTATTCAGCTTTATAATTTTAGTATAGATATATTCCCACTTGGTCCAGATCTAGGCTGTCTAGAGCCTAAGAACATTTCAGTTCTTTACTCCTCTAAAGAACGGAAATGTGTTCTAAGGCGATCTTTTTTTTTATACTTACAATACAATGCAATAAAATGTTTATTTCTCTAAAAAAGGTACAATTTTGGTACATGGTTCTAGGTTACTAGCAGATTCAAACCTTTTGAGAGGAGAGCTGGAGTATATACTGGGTTCAAGACCTGTATGACAGATCTCCAGGCTCACATCCTTAAAATTACAGTATTAGATGCACTTACCTAATACAACATTTTGTGAAACCTCCAATTATTGAGAGGAAGAAAATTAACAAATACAAAAAAGGCCAAGTGCGAGTCGGACTCTCACACGAAGGGTTCCGTACCATAAAACTTAATTTTTATTATTATTTGTTGTTATAGCGGCAACAGAAATACACAATCTGTGATAATTTCGACTGTCTACCTATTACGGTTCTTGAGATACAGCCCGCTGACAGACAGACGGACGGACGGATGGCGGAGGCTTAACAATAGGGTTCCGTTGGTTACCCTTTGAGTCTTTGAAGTGTTGTGGCCGTGATTGCAATGTGAGTCCTCACCCCAAAACCCATGAAGGACACTGAGCGTGAACACTTACTTGCCCGAGAGTGTGTGTGTCTGTGTGTGGCAAGGTGAAAACGCGACCTGGATTAAAACTTACAGGCCTTCCGATGCACAATGGAGAAGAATCCGATAAAAAAGGAGTGGAATTCCCTGCCGGAGTCTGTGTTTCCTGATAGCTACAACCTGGGAGTCTTTAAGTCAAGTGTGAATAGGTTACTTCTAGGCAAGCGTGCTCCATCTTCGACCACATCATCGCTTACCATCAGGTGAGATGGTGGTCAAGCGCGTGCCTATTAATAGTAAAAAAAAAACAATGCACCGGGGGAGGGTATGCTGTCAAAGGCGTTTGTTTGGTCAAATATTACTAGAATACCTACCTATCAATATATTTTAAACTCTTCCGTTACTCACTGACGGAGTGATTGAGTGACGGACAGATAACGCACAGCTGAAACTACTGGTCGTAGTTGAAATTTGGCAATAGGTTGCTTGGGCAGTGCAGGGGAACTTTAGAGTTTAGTTGTTGCTTCTTTGTAAATCATAGGCCCTTGACAAGAGCTCAGTAGCAAAAATATCCGAAACATCATCATCATCTTCCTGTCCTTGTCCCATGTTATTTAGGGTCGTCACTCTATCACTAACTCCCTTTTCTTTCATATCGCTCCTCACACAATCCATCCATTTTTTCTTTGGCCTTTCTCTCCCTCTCCATCTATCTACATTTATGTTCATAACTCTTTTAGTTACATGCGTTTTATCTCTCCTCTTCTCATGACGTAGGTACTCATTTTTCACTTTATCCATTCTCGTTACTCCACACATCCATCTTAACATTCTCATCTCCGCTATATGCAATCTGTTTTCATCTGTCTTTTTTGCAGCCCAACCTTCTGATCCATACATTACGACAGGTCTTATCACGGATTTATAGATTTTCCCTTTTATCTTGAGGGGAATCTGAGGGTCACAAGTTGTTCCAGCGACCTGTTGCCATTTCATCCATCCTAAGTTGATCCGGTGCGTTACTTTTCGGTCTATATCACCATCTCCTTGGATAAGCGACCCGAGGTACCGAAAGTCGGAGCAAATCAGTATAGGCGGTATCGGACTGGAGAGACCGCCAAAATCACAGAACAGGTACTCTATTTTGGTTCTGCTCAATTTCAGGCCAACACTCTCCAGTCTTTGCCACCACGTTTCCAATTTGCTATGGACCTCTAGGCCGCTTTCGGCAACCAACAAAATGTCATCAGCAAACAGCATACACCAGGGAGCCTCTTCCTGGATGTCCGACGTCAGAGCGTTTATTATCATCAGGAAGAGATAAAGACCGAGGGCCAACCCCTGGTGTAAACCGACTGCTACACTGAAGCTGTCAGTGGTGCCCACTGCAGACCGGACTTAAGTAATGCTTCGACTGTACATCACTAGGATCAACTGCACATACTTTCCAGGCACACCTTTCTCCTTAAGGGCCCACCACAAAACTTCACGAGGCACCCGGTCATATGCCTTTTTGAGGTCAACAAATACCATATGCAGGTTTTTATGCACAGCTCTATATTTCTCGCACAGCTGGCGGGTAGCGAAAATGGCATCCGTTGTACCTTGACCAGGCATAAAACTGAACTGGTTCTGTGAGGTTTCACTCTTTTCTCTCAGCGCTTTTCAATAACTTTTCCCCAGGCTTTCATACTTTGTGACATTGGATTTATTCCTCTATAATGAGGAAAAAATATCTAAATTGAGGAGCTTGTGGCTAAATAATAACAGCCGCACGAGTCGACCTTGAAGGTTAAAGCAACGCTTGCCAAGGTTGGTCTGTGGATGGGTGACCATCTTAACATAACGAGTTTTTTCCGTGCCTCGGAAAGCACGTCAAGCCGTTGGTCCCGGCTGTCATTTGTAGATCTTTGGCAGTCGTTACGGATTGCCAGAAGCCAGTAAATCTGACTCCAGTCTTGCCAAGATGTACCGTGTTACCCAGTTAATGGGTTGAGGAGGTCTGGTAGGCAGCCGCTCCAAGTAAAACACTGGTATTCAGCTGAATCTGGTTTGACTGGAAGCCGACCCCAATGTAGTTGAGAAAAGGCTAGGCAGATGTGTGAGGAAAAAATATCCGAAACATAAGAAAAAAAAATTGTGCCCGCTATATTTCAACGGATATTAAAATATTCCGAGGCAGTAAACAAAATGGAAGCGAAAGTTAACTCATATCCAAAGTGAGATTACTTTTTGATTAACTACGCAACGGCTATTTGACAACTCGTTAAAAGACCTTCATTTGAACTTGTATTAAGGTGTCTCACAATTTGTGTCTGTTTTGAGTAATTCCCCGAAAATCATGTTTTATTTTACTTGTTGAGACACTCTGAAGAGATTTTACGCTCGGAAGTTTTGAGTGGTTGTCAAGCATTTTCGGGTGTGAAATGAGAATTTACTTCTGATTTTTATGAGGATAGATTATCCTTGAATATAGTTTTACTTGCCAGTCTAATAAACAAGACTTGATGTATTTTATTCAATTATTGTTTGACAAAAGCTCGCCAAAATATTCCCAAACACAGCAACTTCTGAAAGTTTTTGTTGTTGGAAAGAACAATCAACAGGAGCAACAAATCTATCCATTAATATATAAAGCTGAAGAGTTTGTTTGTTTGCTTGAACGCGCTAATCTCAGGAACTTCTGGTCCGATTTGAAAAAAATCTTTCAGTGTTAGATAGCCCATTTATCGAGGAAGGCGCAGGTCAACTAGTCTAGAATATGTTAAGTTAATAAGTTATGAAAATTGGCGAGATTTGGAACCCGCAACGAAATTGATCTGAAAAAAATAAGGGGAAGTAAGGTAAACATTATTTCCACTTCCTTTCATATCAATCACTCGTTGGAGACAAATCGGGAAATCAATAGGCATATTATTATAGGGACACTTACAACTAAGCTGAGCCCAGTTGCTAAGCACAACGGATTGAAATAAATAGGTGCATAAGCATTTAGGACCATTTAATTAATCGCCTGAATGCAACAAAAAGTAATCAACAGCAGATGCAGATATAATTTGGGCACCCTTTGGTCGCCTGTCGGATGGTAAATGTCAGTCACCTATGGGGTAAATTAAATTACGCACTGGATACTATATTAGAGATTGAGGAGCTCGTGGCTAGGTAATAACAGCCGCACGGGTCGACCTTCAAGGTTAAGCAACGCTTGCCAAGGTTAGTCTGTGGATGGGTGACCATCTTAACATACCGAGTTTCCACGACCAACCTTAGCAATCGTTGCTTAACCTTGAAAATCGATCCATGCAGCTGTTATTCTTCTCACATACAAACATTAAATTACTTGGCATAAAATTACCGTAACGATCTAGATAATTGTCTAGGAAAGTCCCTGTACAAGGTGCTGACCTCTTAGCCTGAATTAAAATATATTGTCTGAGGTGGAAATTAGTTTCATAAGAGCACTTAATGATGTAGCTTCGTCAGAAACGGTATCTCAGTTATTCATTCTAATTATCACTAGAGACGAATGTCAACATTATACGTTCAATTGTTTTTATTTTATTGGCGAATTGTTGAAGATGCTCCAATGAAATCAAAATCAAAATTCTTTATTCAAATAAAGCTTCACTTTTTGAACGTCAACGTTTACAAATAGACAGTCCCCCAAAACGCTCGCCCGTCTCCACTTCCTAGTGTTTTAGCTGTGGACAAGAAGTGGCCGACAAACTCCCCAGCAACACATCTGTCTGTTGAGTTAGAAGAACTCGCATTTATACAACAGAATGCAAAGTTTTGTTACAAAGAGAATAATATATCGTGGGTTTACAACCTAAAAACTAAACCATTTGCCACTTGTAAGCTAGCACACTTCATTACGCCATCATAAGCAGATAACTCAAGCATAAATACAATACAAATCAAAATTAATAGGTAAGCCTCCAGACATAAGGCACTTGTCTCACCGCCAGCGAGGAAGCAAGTAGCTATCAACCATTTGCTCGCTGAGAAAAGGGACAAAAGATATAGATCTCGTGTGAGTAAAAGAGACACACATTCATAGTCGATAGCTGGCTGTTCACACTGCCGGCGAGCGGCTCTTACCTCTAGTTGATCGCAGTGACAAGAGCTATTAAAGATTGTACTCGCTCAGCGACACTCGCTCGGCGAATAACCAAACTGCGGTCATTTCTACCTATAGTGCGAGCCAGAGCGAGTATTGCGAGTAAAAGCCCGTTGCACAAAAGCACTCGCTGGAAGCCGAGCGTCAAAACTATTGAAACTTTTCACTCCCTACTCGCTGATCGCCAATTGTTTCGAGTTTGAAGCTTTACTCGCTACTCGCTGATCGCCGGCGGTCAAAAGAAAAAAGCAAAACCCTTAAAGGATCACTTTGTTGTCCGTCCTTCTGTCAAAACCGTTTATCTCGGGAAAGTTTGGAGGTCATCATAATCTGCCTAGCCTTTTCCCAACTATTGGGTTCAGCTTCCCGTCAAGCCGGATTTAGCTGAATACTAGTATTATCTACCAGACCTCCACAACCCATAAACTGGGTAACACGGTACTTCATGGCAAGACTGGATTCAATTGTACAGGCTTCTGACTATCTAAAAAAGATCTACAAATGACAGCCAAGACCAACGGTTTAACGTACTTTTCGAGGCACAGAGGAAACTCGGTGTGTTAAGATAGTCACCCATCCACAGACCAACCTTGGCAAGCGTTTCTTAACCTCGAAGAACGACCCGTGCGGCTGTTATTATCTAGCCACGAGATCCTCTGTATCGCGTTGAAATTAAAACCTCAAGTTGAAATATACTCAAGACATAGTCTTGAGTATATTTCAACTAGAGTAGATAGAGTACCTATATACCCTTGTAGCTGTGAAAAAATCAAACTTCAAAGTTAACGTAAAAAAAAGATACGGTTGCTTATGCCGCAAAACACGTAAATTTGACACTCTCAAGGGAATCACAATATTTAAGGTATTTCCCGTTGACCTAGAACAAAAAAAATTGGCAAGTCTGAAAACTATACATTTTTAATTAAATCATAAAAATATAATCTTTATTTTAAGTAATTTTAGCTACAAATTTGTACGGATCCCTCGGTGGGCGAGTCCGACTAGCTCTTGACCAGTTTTTTTAATATTTATTATGAAGTTAATCTGTGACCTTAGTGTTAGTTCAAAAAAATATTCGATGGCGTTAAAACTCGGACTAATTTTCGCTACTCGCTGATCACCGACGCGACGGTGAGATAAGTGTCTTACAGAACAGATCGCGTTTTACACAGGTCGGAAGCGTGTAAGACATCTGACTTTATCGAAGTAGGCAAAACCATGGGTTTCAGTAAGTTAAAAAAAAAACATAATTTCTTTGTTTGTCTTCGTGCAGGCTATTGTCATTGGGAATAGCACATAATAATATAGTAGATAATTATAATAAGTAATAACCTTTGCCCTCCATAATAAGGAAATCTTCTTTACGTTTAGATTATTAATTCTTGTATTGTCTTTTAAAAGGTTTCTTTAGGGCCGCATTCTAAAAATAAATTCTAATGGCAAGATTTTTAAGGTTCCGTACCCAAAGGGTAACCAAGGGTACCCTATTACTAAGCCTCCGATGTCCCTCCGTCCGTCTGTCTGTCTGTCAGCGGGCTGTATCTCAGGAAACGTAATAAGTGGACAGCTGAAATTTTCACAGATGGTGTATTTCTATTGCCGCTATAATCATAACAATTAAGATTCATGGTACGGAACCCTTCGTGTGCGAGTCCGACTCGCACTTGGCTGATTTTTTTTATTTACCTTATATCTCTTTCGTACAATACAAACACAACACAAAATCTTTAATTTCAAATATAACAGTAACAGGCACTTTTGAATTGTCAAGGTCTGTCAGTAAAATAGATAAAGCTAGTTCTGCCGCAGTAGCGATTTTAAATTTAATTTGAATTTAGAATTTATTAATCTTTCTTTTTTTTACTCTTGATAGGCACACGTTTGACCACTATCTCACCCGATGGTAAGCGATGATGTGGCCGAACATGAAGCACGCTTGCCTAGAAGTAACCTATTCACTCTTGACTTAAAGACTCCCAAGTTGTAGCTATCAGGAAACACAGACTCAGAATCTACATTTAGGAATCTATTCTATTCTAGCCACACATGCCAGTTTTCTTTATAAAAGATTTTTAAACTTAATTTTATTGTAATGAAATTAATCTGTAAGTATGTATACAATAATATCCACTTAATAGCAGTGTCGTAGTAGTGGAAGGCGGAAAACCAGAACAAATATTTACCTCTCACACTGTACTTGTGAGAAGTGTTCGCGGCTAGATGTTAGGCCAAAGATTGCGTAGGAGATGCGACGTTACTTTTAATTCTTTAGTCACGACCTTGTCCGCCTCAAACTTAATTGTAAAACAGCACTAATGATAATTTGAAGAGATTTTTTGTTTACGCGGAACCTTTAATTAGTTTTTTTTTCAATACTTAATAAGAAGCTAGTAAAATAATATATTTTACTAGCTAGCTATCTATTTTAATAGTCCCGTCAAAATTGGTCCAGCCATTTTGGAGAGCCGGAACAAATAGTTTTTAGTAAATACTAAAAAGATATAATTTTGATATAAGACACGGATACTTATTTTTTCTTTATTTTTACATAGTTACATTTTATTTAGAATCACTTTTAAGTTAAATATCTGTTATTAAATATTAAATCTAATTAATCTAAGAGCCAACACTTTTTGGACGTCGAATTATAAATTCTTAAAATTTGTAAGTCATAGTGTTTTACAAAATAAACGAGTTAGTAATTATTCACTGTATTATTTCAATCGTTATGTCTTGCCAAATATGGTGATTATTTAATTATAGTTTTAATAATTTGCATAGAATTTGAATAAAATCAGCGTATCGTGTGATCAAAAAAACGGGTGGAGCAGGAAGGAATGTGACTCTTACTGATCCATTTGTATTCCCCCAAATATATTTTGCGTTCCAGGGCCGCGGTGACTATTTCGAACAAATCCCGCAACAATTCCCTTTAACCTAAAGATCGACCTTTGTAACCTAGCACAAAGCCACAAGCCACAACACCGCGAATCAGCCTCTCTGAGGCAAATAGGCATAAACATAACTGTCCTGTCTACCCATCTAATCATTAAATCTTTCAATGGAATGACAAGTTGTATGGTCAACATTATATTAGCGATCTTAGTGGACTTCACTCGTATAGGAGTAAATACATAGATCAGGTGAGTGATACTTCTTATTATTATTTTTTTTTTATTTGTGGATTATTTTGTGCAATTTGTGCAAGTGGGTGATATTATTTTGATTGATGATTATTTTTTGTCTATCAAGTTAAGTGTTTTTGGAGCTTTAAGTGCTCCTTAAATCATATTAAAATGTGATTTAAGGGTTTATAACATCTGTGACGCAAAAACGGAGTCGTAACAAAGAAAATAGGATCAATTTGGAGGACAGATTGGAAAAAAAAAAAAAAATTGTGTGAGGCAGTTTTAAAAATAGAATGGGCATTTCAAAATAGAAATGGCTTATTGTAAGAGTTCAAATAAATTTAGTATTATTTTGATACGAATAATAGCTAACCTGCTATTTTAATAAAATACGGTTTAAATATGAACAATGTCTTCGTAGATACTGAGTATACAATTTAGAAAAAAACCGGGTGTCAATGGAGTAGAACTCGCACACGAAGAGTGCCGTACCGGGAATCTTATTTTTTATTATTGGTTGTTATAGCCGCAATAGATATACACAATCGGTGAAAATTTCAACTCTCTATCTATTACGGTTCTTGAGATACAGCCTGCTGACAGACAAACGGACGGACGAACAGCGGAGGAGGTAATGGGGTTCCGTTGGTTATCCTTCGGGTACGAAACCCTAAAAATGAATCATTACACAGTATAAAACAAAGTCACTTTTGCTGTCGGTCTGCCCCTATGTATGCTTAGATCTTTAAAACTACGCAACGGATTTTGATGCGGTTTTCTATAGTAGATAGAGTGATTCTCGAGGAAGGTCTTAGTGTATAATTTGCACCCGTGCGAAGCCGGGGCGGGTCGCTAGTAGTAAATAAGTTATACTTACTTATCAACGACTATAACAAACAATAGTTTTTGTTTCTAATTGTTTGCCGTTTATCTTTGTTTGCAGTTAAGTTATTAATGCCATTATTGTTATTATCCTGTCAAAGATTAATTAAACGTGTTGATAGTCTTAATTCGAAGTACTATAAAAATTAAACGTTATTATTCAAGTTGATACTTACATTAGTTGCCTGTATACTAGGGTTGGGGTACACCTGTCTTGGAACGGAGAAATAGTTTTTTTTTTTTTTTTTTGGATAGGGCCACTCGCAGTTCACCTCTAGAAGGGTGGGGCTGCTGCTTAACCGGGCTAGCCTGTGGTGGCCTTAAATGATTCTAAGGCCCCCAGCCAAGGCAACAAAAATTAAACCTACAACTCCGCTCGCTGAGGGCACCCAGAAAATTTTTAACCAAAGGAATTACATAAAATCTCCGCACCACTTGAGACCCTGACATTTTGACTGACCTGATTGGTTGATATTTCTCCGCTCCGCTGCCTCGCTCCGCTGTAATGGACAGGCACCTTACTAGGTCTAGCTGATAAATGAAAACTGTGACGCAGATGAAGTTGTGCGGGTACCTATTTTGTAATATACTTTCATAGGGTGAAGTGCTAATTACCCACTGTCTAATTCTTGAGATCGTAAAGAGTAAGTAGTACAATTTTCAACAAGAATTGAGGGAATTTGCAAAAATAAAGCATTAAATATTTTTTTTTTTTTTTTTTTTTTATTTGTAATGGGTTTGCTCTTGACTCTAGTCTATGTCAGAGATGACAGAGACAAAGTCTACGATGGAGCGAGCCTACCCAGAAGGAGCCTGTTCACTCTAACTTTGAAGAGATTAGGGTTGTAAGCTTTCGGAAACACAGACGCTGGCAGAGTGTTCTTGAAATTAAAATAATATAGCCCAAAGGATCGTCAATCTAAAGTGGCAATGGGTAGGGCACATTGCTTGCAGAACAGATGGTCAATGCGGCCGAAAAGTTCTGGAGTGGCGACCGCGTACCGGAAGACGCAGCAATGAAAGGCCTGATGAAAGTATTAGTGATGACCTAGTGAAGGCCGCGGGTAGCCGATGGATGCGAGACGCGCAGGACTGGTCGATGTGGCGACGTTTGGGCGAGGCCTATGTCCAGCCGTGGACGTCTTTCAGCAGATATAATAATGATGATGAGAATAATATAGTTCGATCCCGTTACTGGTCCATAAAAGCATAGGTACAGAACACAGGTGCATGTCTTGCAATCTGAACAAACCGGAGAGACCGGTCCGGTAGTCTAGTTGTAACAAGACGGTCTGGTTGGAAACCGGATCGCTATGGACTTACCCATCCTCTATGACGTAAACGAATGCCTTTGTATGGACAATGTGTTGTTATTAAGAGGCCCTGTACCTTTAAGATTTAAGAGACAACAGTACAGGTTCGTCTATTGCTACTATTTTCGTTTAATTTGTATTTAGTGTGATTTTGTATATTTACTAGCGGCCCTCCCCGGCTTTGCTGGGTGCCAGTTGTGTAGATACATAAAATTTTTCATTTATACAATAATAGGTCTTTCTGTTAATGAAAACAGGGAGTCTACTCTCTAAGCCCGAAGTTCGTAGTTTCGATCTTAGTTACGGGCGTTTTCTACTCCAGGCAAGATAATTTCAGCTCGAGGTTAAGCAACACTTGCCGAGGTCTGTTGGTGGATGGGTGATCATCCATCCGAGCTGCGGAAAAGTACGTTAAATCCCTGGTCCCGCATGTCATTTTCTTTTTTTTTTATTTGCAATGGGTTTGCTCTTGACTCTAGTCTATGTCGGAGATGACAGAGACAAAGTTTATCATTTCCAGAATAGTGTTACCCAATTTATTGGGTTGTAGGTGCCAGATAGATTTATTCTTTTTAGAATACTGGTATTCAGTTGTATCTAACTAGATTCAAGAAAGAAACCAACCCAACCAAAGCAACCCAACCAACCATTTTTTTTTTGTAACGGGGAAATAAAAAAACAAAAAAGAAAGGTTGGTAAATCCTCATGGATGTCCTCAGCCCTGGGGCGGGCGGAGGAGTCTGTCAGACTCTTACTGACTAAAACCACCCCGGTGCTCCATCTCTTACCAAAAGGGGATTGCGAGAACTACCACGACTTCCGTAATCCCCGACTGGT
The DNA here is from genome assembly GCA_950371165.1 of Lacanobia oleracea. NCBI lineage: Eukaryota > Metazoa > Arthropoda > Insecta > Lepidoptera > Noctuidae > Lacanobia > Lacanobia oleracea. The sequence continues at coordinate 4,902,244 of OX493406.1, read as the reverse complement.
GCCTGCCTCTGCGGGCCACCTCGGGTCAGCGGGGGGAGTGAAGTGTTTGACTCCCCCTCCTCCGCGCACGGGAACCAACCTACCCTGGCCTACCGGTCGTAGCGTGGCCTAGCGTAGGTTAATTCTTTTGACTTTCATGATAGACTGTTAGCACAAACATCTTTATGTTTTGATTTATTCGTAAAACAGTCGCATTAAGTGCCCACACACGGTGTAACAAATGAATCGTTTTCAACGATTAAACAAATTCTTATAAAGAATACCGGAATCCAAGGTCAACATCAATTGGCATGCATCGTTAAAACTATATATAAGCCGTGACATATTGAATAAAAATTATTCTATCAATATATTTTAGAAAGAAATTAATATGTATAATTATTTTTATTTTGCAATGGCTGACCCGCGCAACTTCCTCTACTTCCGCTCCTATTGGTCATAGTAGACGTTATATAGCTACATATATACACACATAATACATTAATACATATATATTTATATATGAATTATGTCACTTCTCTAGAACCTAAGGACCAGCGACAAGGTACAATTATCTGTAGGTAATAGATGATCACACAGACAAATCTATACTTAACATTATAAAGCTAAAAAGTTTGTTTGTTTGTTTGTACGCGCTGATGTCAGGTACTAGTTCGATTTAAAAAAATATTTCGGGGTTCGATAGCCCATTTTTGAGGAAGGCTATAGGCTTTTATATCATCACGTTAAGAATAATAGGAGCGGAGCAGACAAATTTGTACTATGTTGTTGAATATGAGAAATAGAAGAATACAAGTTAAGCATGTCTTTTTTTGGCAGATATCCTTTCATGATGACACAAAATGAAACTAACACAATACTAAAACATTTATTTAAATGGTGGCTAGATGAAACACAGATCATTATAAATTGAATTTAAATTATAATTTGCATTACGCATTAAGTTAAAAGCTTTAAAAGAAAATAACCATATATTAAATATAATAATAATATAATAATTCGTTTATTTGTCAGATCAGTACAATCCAAATTTTGTTAGTACGGAAATAAACAACTTATAAATTACATTTAATTTTGTCAGTCCATAAATTCAAAAACATGTCACAAACAATAACAATCATAATTTTATATGTACTTAACTATAATAATTCACACACACTTCTTCTGGGAGCGGTTTGAAGGCAACAAAATCATCCTCGTCGAATGCTTCCATACAAAGCCCAATTAAAATGTAGATAATTAAATTGTTTCTGAGATAGTGTAAATCCCATTTAAATACGCCTGGCGGTTTTGGTCCGATTGTCGTTTTTATGTCCAACACGGACATAAAAACGACGCAAACAACTGAAAATGTTCATATTATATCAAATAATTAATAAAATAGTCTTGTGTAACGTATAGATTTTATTCCAAAAAATTGTGACTAGCCGTTTAGAAGTGATTCTCATTTCAAGTAACAACAACTCTCACGTACCTTAATATTATTTATTTTACCACTATTTTAAATGCAAACTTTAATATTATCATAATTGTGAAAACGTGTTATTTTTTGTAACAATAGGCCAACAAATCTAATTTAATAAATGTTGGTACACAAATAGAGGGCATCTAGAAGGCGGTTGTAGGCTACATTTTGATGCATGTGAAACCGTTAGCGCAAAAACTAGTGTTTATTAAAATTAATACGGGAATAAAATAGTATTTTGTGATAAAAGATAAGTCTCCAAGGTTTTAGCGAGGCCATCTACGAGGGTTTGCGATATCCGAATAAGCAATGATTTCCTACCGTATTTTTAAGTGTGTTTGAATATCCATACTCAAATGCAAATTTACTATACAAAGATAATTCTAAAATTAGTAGTAATAAATTATAGTAATTACTATAATCGCACAAAAAAAACACTCCCGTAAAAAATGCTAATTAGCATCTTTGTGTGAATATTCTGTTAACAGAATAGATTTATTATATTAAAATCGTTTTATGACTGAGAGACAGAAAAAAAATTGCTTCCACAAAAAGATTTTAGTTTCCCATTGTATTTTATATTTGGTATCTAGCCTTTTCCCAAATATATTGGGGTTGGTTTCCAGTCAAACTGTATTTAGATGAATACCTGTAGGAGCGGCTGCCTAACAGACCTCCACAACCCATTAAGGCCGTACCTTTGAAATTAATGGTAGCTGGAAAGCGCCGAGGGGCACCGCGCACCCGACGCGGGCCCCGCATTCATCCACGTGGATAGTTCGAAATATCGAACCTAGCGCCAAAACATCAAATTAATTCAAGCCGCCAACTGATTCAAAGTTGCTTGCACACAAACTTCATAAGTTTCTGCTGTCAAAATATCAACAAAAAGCAGCGCTCTTATAAACAGTGATCATCATCATCTACCTAGCCTTTTGCCAACTACATTGGGGTTGGCTTCCAGTCAAACCGGATTCGGCTGAATACCAGTGTTTTACGTGGAGCGGCTGCCTACTAGACCTCCACAACCCATTAACTGGGTTACACGGTACATCTTGGCAAGACTGGAGTCAGATTTACTGGCTTCTGACAATCCGTAACGACTGCCAAAGATCTACAAATGACAGCCGGGACCAACGGCTTAACGTGCTTTCTTTTAAACAGTGATTAGACGTAGAATAAAGTAACATGTTGAACGCAGACAAATCATTATTTATTTTAAGATTTATTTTTTTCAGTTGTCAATAAATGATATCATGTTTTGTATGTCTCCAAATTCTTTTGAAAACTACTTATTCAGTAGATTTTTTAAGCACATGGCCAGAATTTTGCGATAGAAATAGCACAAGAGAATTTTTAGCACTCGGAAGCTATGGAGTAGATCAATTGTAAAAAAATCAGCTAATCATAATTGAACTAAGTATGTTATGGAAACGAATGATGTAGTTAATTTGTTTTTTTTTTGCTGTGGCTTCGAACAGGTACACTCTTTCTCAGAAACAGTGCAGTCCGTGCATTTGTTAGAGATGGTTTTTATCAGTGAAAAAAATTGTTTCTATAAATATATTTTAACTCTTTATCATATAACTTTAGTTAAATACTTAGGCCCGTATTACAGAACTACAATCAAGACTCAAGCATTACTTAAAACTAGTCTCAGTTGGAGTTTTAATTTTAGAACTTGACTTGAGCAGAGAAACTAAAATCAATAATCACCTGAGCAATGTCACTTTAAAATGACATTTTTTGCGTATTAAAGAACAGTGCTTGAGGCTTGACTGAGCTCTACTCAATGTGTCCTTATTTTAAAAGCACAATCAGCTCAGAATCACTGCTTGAGGCGAGATTTGATCTTTGTTTTCGCAAGTGTAGTCGAGACTCCGCTTGAGCAAATTGTTGTCGATTTGGAGTAAATCGAGTACCTACCTAATCAAAACGGATATATTTGCAGAAGTAGATTATTATAATATTTTTTTAATAATGAGACAAATCGAACTTAAATGTACTTAAATTGTGAAACTTTAAGTAGAAGTACAGGTTTTCACAAGATGTCGTAAAACATTTAATTTTACCTGAGACCTCTTTATTTTAATTTATATCTTTTTTTGAGTTTCATTAGAATGGGGTGCAGCACATTCTAATTTTTGACGTGACAACGTCTTATAAATTGGTTTGCCGGGTGACACTTCAAGAAACTGCGTTACGCTCCGCTCACGTTATGCGCTCACAATGAGAGCGAGTGAGAGGCACGCGTCCCTTCCACTCGGGCATGGTTAGCCCGCCTAAGAGCGAGAGAGACAGACTTCTTCCTACTATACGAATGAATATTCACATTAAAATTATTTTACCACTCAAAGTCGTTGTCACGTAAAACTTTCGCCCGTATACCGACTTTACAGGCAACCAATTTTTTTTTTGCAGTTTTTGGCAGCAAATGTATCGAGTCAGCCTTCTCGCAAACTTTGCTGAGGTAGTTAATACCAACAAAACAAAACCACAAGGAATCAATTTGCGAATAATTAAAACAGCCACTGAACTTCACTCGAAATAATCCCGCCAAAAACACTCCGTTTCACAGTTTTTCTGTCCACAGAACATAATATGTACCTACTCTGAAGGGTTAAGGGTGGCTGTCAGTGTCAGTAACGTCGTGTCGTCCGCCTACTCCGGTTTTGATCGTGCGAAAAAAAAAGAATTGCAATAGAAAACAAACTTTTGTTCAGGGTTACCATAATGATTGCTTACTCACGTAATCAGTGATCAAAATCTCTACTCAAGCGTAGTTTCGTTTGATTTGAGTTTGAAGATAGTTCTAAAATAAACTGAATGCTTGAGGCTAGATTCTTTGCTCAAGCAGTAATCGGTTGAACGCAGTTTAAGTAGTACTTGAGTAACGTTCTGTAATACGGGCCTTAGTCAAACAATACTCAAGAACCCAAATCTGATGCAACGACCTTTTCAGTAAAATTCCGATGCAGTTTTACAGTTTATTGTATGCGGGACGCCGCCGTTGTTATATGCGAAATGTCCTTAGAGACCGACAATAGGGGTTACGCCAGAATCGGTCAACTGCGGATATTCTAGCGAATGCCATTCACATTTGGAGTGAGGCCATCGAGAAGCACGGGGAGGTACTAGCGGTATCCCTTGATATCTCGAAGGCGTTCGACAGGGTCTGGCACGATAGCCTTATTAGTCAACACTGTTCTTGCTGCATATTAATGATCTGCTTAAACCCGGTATCTTTGGGCGACACTTGAGCTGGTGGGTCGCAGACCCGGTCTCTCCGGGAGGCTATGGTTGAGCGCCTGTATGTGCCCTTACAGGCTGTCTCTGAATGGGGCGATGCCAATCTGGTCAAGTTCAATGCTGCTAAGACCCAAGCGCGTCTTTTTTCCGCCAAAAGGAGCCAATTCCACCCATCTCCATTTTTCCGAAGTGCTACCGTTCCGATAACCGACCAACTTGAGCTTCTTGGGGTTATATTAACATCTAGTCTCAATTTTGGCCCTTACATGGAGGCAAAAGCTTAAGTAGCTGCAAATAAGTTGGGGATCCTAGCAAAGGTGAGACGGTACTTCAAGCCGGAACAGCTGCTCAAACTCTATCAAGCGCAAGTTCGATCGTGTATGGAATACTGCTCTCATCTTTGGGACGGATCTGCCAGATACCAGCTTGATGCCCTTGAGTCAATTGAGAAACGAGCCAAGAGGATCATCGGCGATGAGAAGCTCGTCGCGACGAAGCTGCAAAGTCTTGAGCATCGACGACGAGTTGATCCTCTATATTCAGCACTAGCATTTCGTTCGTGATTGTCCGCGCTGCGATTTTCTTAAGGATTTATATATTTTTTTTGTAGTAAACATAGCCTATGCTACTCAGAGATATAGAAACATTTCAATAGTGAAAGAATTGTACATATCGGTCCAGCAATTTTTGAGTTAAATCGTAACAAACAAACATAAAATCAAATCTTTCCTCTTTATAAAATTAGTTTAGATTAAATTCAAATTAACAATTAACGTTTCATCACACAGTACTATTACTTTAGTACGAGTATAGTGTGTTACCTGTGCAAGTACTCAGTAGTAGCAGTTTTTGATAAAAGAGCTAATCACCAAATAAACTTTACTTTGTTCGGACGTCATGATAGATTTCACACAATAGACGTGTTAATTTGAACAGTAACATCCGCGATGCGGCAATCTTATACCGAAATAATGTTTTTCTAATAGAATGAAATACATTTTCAAGTTCTTGTTTATCAGCCTGTCTATGTGCTACCTGATGAAAATGGTTCAATATCCAATAAGTCAAGAGTGAAAAGGTTACTTCTAGGCAAGCGTGCTACATCTTCGACCACATCATTGCTTACCATCAGGTGAGATGGTGGTCAAGCGCGTGCCTATCAATAGTAAAAAAAAAATCCGCAATAGCGGATGTTGATGGCAGAAGTTAAGTCAAATCAATAAATAGGGCACTTTTCAACTGTCTTGGTCAAGGATATTTTACAGCACTTAATAAAGCTCTTTTTAGGAGCTCGTGGCTAAATAATAACAGCCGCACGGGTCGATCTTTAAGGTTAAGCGACGCTTTACAAGGTTGGTCTGTGGATGGGTGACCATCTTAACATACCGAGTTTCCTCCGTGCCTCGGAAAGCACGTTAAGCCGTTGGTCCCGGCTGTCATTTGTAGATCTTTGGCAGTCGTTACGGGTCGGTACGGTAGAAGCCAGTAAATCTGACTCCAATCTTGCTAAAAAGTACCGTGTTACCCAATTAAGGGGTTGTGGAGGTCTAGTAGGCAGCCGCTCCACGTAAAACACTAGTATTCAGCTGAATCCAGTTTGACGGAAAGCTGACCCCAATATATAGTTGGGAAAAGGCTAGGCAGATGATAAAGCTATTTAATATTGTCCTGTTAAGTCAGAGTATCTAGAAAATGATATCCTAACAGCGATTGTCTTAAAATTTAAAATTATTAGGGCTAGTTATGTTACATTAGGGTAGTGCTTGTCAATAAATCTAGCGTCTCCTAACTATGCGGGAGTCAGCTTGCAGCCAATGCGGATGCATCTGGATACCAGTACTGCTGCCTATCTGGCGCCCACACAGGGTTGTGGAAGCCATATAGGCAGTCGGTAATACGATACGAAAGACTGGTGTTAGATTTTCTCACTTCTGACTAGGTACCCGTAACGATTGTCAAAGTGCTACAAATTACAGCCAGGCAACGCAACCTACGGCTTATCGTGCTTTCCAAGGCACATACTCGTAAGAGTCGCGGTTCTAATTGTTGGTCACGCAGCCACAGACCAACCTCAGTCGTTCCATAACTTTGAAGATCAGCCCAGAGCCAGGAGCTCTTCAATCCGTGCGGCTATTCAATCCCATTTTTTGTCTTTTGCAACCTTTATCCCTGATTGAACATCACGTTATCCAGAGCCACAGCACAGTCAATAATGACGTCACAATGAACTTTGCACGTTCATTCTAATGACGTAACACTCCGTCAAAAGCCCATAACACATTGACTACAAACGCTCATATTGTTGACAGTCCCATTAGACACATATGCCACGGTCAAACACAAATGCGTTGTTTGCTGTCCTAGTAACGTGAGCAACAGAATGCAAATGTTTGCGAGACATGACAAACATTTGGTGTACTGTAAAGCTTGCTTCATGTTGAGTGATATTATTTTGAGGTGCAAGGAAAATCTGTTATCGTTTACACACATTTATCAATGCTAGCCATGAATCAATTTCATTATGAATGCAAATATGATGAAACGAGCTTACAATCTTCGCCATTCGAGTCGAACGACAAAGTTGTGTGGAAAAGGGGACAAATAGGATAGATTGATTGAACCAATGCTTGGCAACTATTGATTGTTATTAAAGTGTATTTCTTCTACCATTTTCCATCTACCGTCGGACATCCAGACGCACTGCATCTTACCATCCTTACCTTGTAGCTATACCACCAATTTGCACTAAGCGTTTCTAAACGTCTTTTAAAATGCGCACAGCAAAGGAGTGGAACTCTCTGCCTGCGTCTGTGTTTCCAAAAGCTTACAACCCTAATCTCTTGAAAGTTAGAGTGAACAGGCTCCTTCTGGGTAGGCTCGATCCATCGTAGACTTTGTATCTGTCATCTCTGACATAGACTAGAGTCAAGAGCAAACCCATTAAAAAAAAAGTGTATAAGTACATGGAGTTTCTTGCACGTTTTTCTATATAGATATCTCTCCGACTGGTCGATTTCCTTGACAGTTTAAAACTGCTTGAAATGTAATCATAATTTTTCATTTGGCACATCGTTAGTAATTTATGAAAATAACATAAAACAAAAAAATCTTTGAAAATTTTAAATAAAGGAAAAACCCGACGATGGCAATAAAAAATATTTTGTGTGTTAATTGAATTTTACGGGGAATTCTGTTATTTACTTCTTACGCAAAACCTCTAGAAGACATGATTTTTTTTTTAAATTTTTTAAGGATGGGAAATCATCAAATGACTACTTCCGCTCTGGGCGGAGCGGAAGGGAGTGTCAGACTCTTACTGACTAAAACCCATCCGTGTTCCTCCCAGTGCCCTTTGCGTTCCAGGGCCGCGGTGTCTCTTTCGAACGGATTCCGCACCCCGGCGGGCACTGGTCCTAGCGGGCCCCGTCTCCCATGCTGACAGCTCCTTGAGGCGCGCGTGGAACACAGCGCGCCGCGAACCCGGGCTTGGTTCTGATCAGACGGCGAGCCACCTAAAGCTCGCCGTCCGCAGGCCTCGAAGACATGATGGAGTTACTTGCATATGACGTTAAACTCAAGTAGTACTGGTGCTCAAGTTTATCAAATACTTGTTGACCCGCGCAACTTCGTCTACTCCGCTCCTATTGGTCTTAGTGTGATGTTATATAGCCTTTCTCGATAAATGGACTATCTAATACGGAATTAATTTTTCAAATCGAACCAAAAGGTCCTGAGATTAGCGCGTTCAAGCAAACCAACTAACAAACTCTTCAGCTTTATATGTTAGTACTAGTTGACCCACGCAACTTCGTCTGTGTCACAATTTTCATTACTGCTCCGCTCCTATTAGTCTTGCCTATAGCCTTCCTCGATAAATGGGCTATCTAACACTGAAATAATTTTTCTAATTGGACCAGAAGTTCCTTAAATTAGCGCGTTCAAGCAAACAAACAAACAAACTTCAGCTATTATAGATATAGATTTAAAACACAACTTCGTCATATATTTGTTTTCAAAACATTTTTACTGCGTCGTATCTTTTCTATAGATAAGAAAGATTTAACCATTTGCCCCATTGTGTTATTTACCTTCCCAACTAGCAAAAACGTCGTATTATTCCAGTCTTATAAGACTTCATGTTATGTAACAGTTATATAGTGGTATGTAGCTAATTATTATGATATATAGACGTTTATCTTACGACGGTTTAGTTGCGTGACTGTAATGTCATAATATAAAGTTGTGTAAACGTTTTCAGGACTAACTTATACGACGTCGTACAAAGGTGTCGGTGCATATGTTCTGTAAACGTTTTCAGGACTAATTTATATGACGTCATATAATGGTGTGAGTGCATATGTTAATTAAACGTTTTCAGGACTAATTTATATGACGTCATATAATGGTGTGAGTGCATATGTTGAGTAAACGTTTTCAGGACTAGCTTATATGACGTCATATAATGGTGTGAGTGCGTATATCAAGTAAACGTTTTCGGAATAGCTTCTAAGACGTCAGATAATGGTGTCAGTGCATATGTTAAGTAAACGTTTTCAGGTCTAACTTATACGACGTTGGATAATGATGCCAGTTATGACGTTTATTGGACAATGTATTGGTCATTTAAACGTTTCGGTTAAATACAAGGTTTTCGCAAAACAAACGTCGTTGTGTGTGAATCTTAATATAAAATTATTTTATATAATTAAAACGACGCTTAAACGTTTGTGCATGACCTTTACCTATATAACAAAACAATTTTGGTCGAATGAAAGACTAACTAAGACTTGTATGCGACTAAAATGTTGAATTTCAACCGTTACATAACTTTAAGTAGGCTTTTAAATCATTTAAAGGTCAAACCCACACTTTAATTAAACCATTCCCATTTAGTTTTGTCAACTAAAACAGTAGTGATATACTTAATTAAAAATATGGATCCAAGTAAATGGAGAAATATTAAAAGAAGCGGGGCCTTCAAGCGAAAAATTAGGAAAACGTTCCATTCATTGAAAAGTGAGCCGATAACCTCTTCGTTTTCTGATCCCCCCAAAAATGACGTACAAGAACGAACGATTGTTTCAAAAAATGGTTCCGTATATTATTATACTTTTTAATTTTATAGATTATTTCTAATTGTTTGGTGTTTTTAAAAATGTTTGCTTTATTGAATACCTACATATTTCAGATGATACTAATAAGGCAAGTTCGGAATTAAGTGGTTCAGGTGGTAACGAAGAGAGAAACAATAGACTAGAAGCATACAGTTAGTTTAATAGTACATACATAATCTTTAATTTTTGTTTACCTATGTTCTACAAATAAAAATATTTGTTTTTTTTTTTTTTAATTTTAAAAGTTTACAGATTTATTTCAAATTGATGATTACATGTATACATTCGGTTAAAAAAATATCAAGAACAGTCTGTTTATCACTTATAATTATTCTCAAAAAACACTTAGGTTAAGGTGAATGTTACGGGTTGCTCATTGCCATTTTCCCGGGGAGATGGCGCTGAAGTCAACATTTTCAGTTTTATTTTGTTTCGAGTGTAATTGGAACAATATTAAGTCGCAGAAATAATGGTGCGACAATCGGATATTCCACTTTATCGAAATTAGTCAAAATACGGCATAAAAACCCTTCTGATTCGCCGATGAACCGGCTTATGGGTATCAGTAGCAGTGGAACTGTGGCAATTATAGCATTTGCTTGACAAGGTAAAATGAGTTCTTCTCCAAGGCCATTGTCGTCTTTTAAGACGTTTTAAATCATTTCGAGTCAAAAATTTATCGATGTCCAAGAACACTACCATATTTCATTGATATCCTATGTTAGACCTGAAAATAAATTAAATTTTTATTTATATAAATTAATCTGGGTTAAACGTAGGTAACATTTCATTAGATAGCCATCGACACGAAAAGAAGATGAATGTATTATAAGGGCCGCGTTAGATTTCTGTTCAAGATGAGCAATGTTTATTAGATCCTATGCAAGTAACGATCAGGGAACCCTAAAGTCGGCTATAAACATGGCCGCGGCGTCATGGTCTCAAGGAAAAGTCTACGCGACGTTTTTGTTATATTAGTGTAATATAGAGGTCGCTATGTAACGTAAACAAGATGGTTGGAGCTTTACTATGAATAAATATTTTGGATAATTTACTAAAACTATTGAAATACAAAGAAATAGGGGAGAGCGTTAAAAACTTCACAACAACACATATATACATTGTCATAAAACTAAAGTTCCCTGAAAGATTAACCCCTATTATATATCAAACTCGCTTAAATAATGAAAATTAAAGATATTTTGTAATCATGGAAATTAACTTCGCTTACCTTTTTCTAATATTTTTTTATACACACACCGGCGAGCACAAATTAGAACACGATGAATCAAAACGGATGTCGTTGAGTCGTATTGTTGGACACTAGTACAACGTTTCAGTCATTTGGAAACCTCATTATAACAGCTATGTGACATAAGCGGTCACTTAAGGGTCTCATAACAACCAGTATTGGACCGAAAAGTCTGTTTTTGTACTTTTACTTAACTTGTATATAACATTCGACGGTCATTGGCTGACTTCTACATAACTACTAAACGATTATATTGTCTTTTAATTTGGGCCCATTTCGCGTTTTATAAACGTTTATATTTACGTTTATGCGACCAATCTTAAAAAACTAATTGAAAATGTAAAACGTTAACTTAACTATTATAAAACATTAATTTGTTAGTTGGGTTACCATCTAGTAAATACGCTCTTGTTAATCAGGTGTAGTAAGCCAGTATTATGACGTCAATGACATTGACACATATTGGATCACCATCAGACTGCTCGGCTCACAGGTCAAGTTAATGTATAGCGCACACATTGGCCCATGATGAGTTTGAACTTTGACGGGTTTTCAGTGTTGTTTGTTGATATTTATGTATGCTTAGTCATTTCATCATCTGCCTAGCCTTTTCCCAACTATATTGGGGTCGGCTTCCAGTCAAACCGGATTCAGCTGAACTTAAAATACTGGTGGTATTTTAAGTGAAGCGGCTGCCTACCAGACCTCCACAAACCATTAAATGGGTAACACGGTATTTCTTGGCAAGACTGGAGTCAGATTTACTGACTTCTGACAATCCGTAACGACTGCCAAAGTTCGACAAATGACAGCCCGGAACAAAAGCTTAACGTGCTTTCCGAGGTACGGAAGAAACTCATTATGTTAAGATGGTCACCCATCCACAGACCAACCTTGGCAAGTGTTGCTTAACCTTGAAGATCGACCTGAGTGGCTGTTATTATTCAGCCACGAGCTCCTCATATTTATGTATGCTTAGTGTTTATTTATTTATTTTATTTATTGATAAGACACTTAAACGACTTACTCACTAAAACATACAGAAACATAAATCACATACAGTATTAGGTATAGTGAATTCGTCACTTACAGAAGTGCACAGCACTAACAGAGAACTTAATGATCAATGGACTTGTTTAATATTGTTAGTTGCATTTTTTACAAGTTGTAAGTTTAAGAAAATTGAAGTTAAAATTATTAATGCGTTTAAGTTACATATTGTACAGAATACCAAAAAAAAAACAACAAACATACGGAAATGGAAGTGTACACAATTTTATAACTGGATGGATCGTGTCACAAAGAGGTCTTCAGACTCCGAGCTGGTTAAAAGCTTCGTACGGAATATAAAGAGTTAGAAAAGATATCGATGCTATCGGTTCGTGTAGCGATTTTATTGTAGCTGTAGTGTTGCTTAACTCGTTAGTCTAGACGCTGCAAACCGAGAATCCTGCGCGTGATTTGATAAGGTATCATTGGATTTTCCATTAGAAATTTCTCAGTGCGGATAACTGGACTTTGGAAGTCGGTGGTATGATAACCTCGTGATTCGATAAGGTGTGCCATTGATTCTGCGCTTTATCTCTCACCGGTCCCTTTTTAGGGTTCCATACCAAAAGAGTAAACACTGGAACCCTATTACTAAATTATCCCGCGGCTCGTTCGTCCGTCCGTCTGTCAGCGGCCTGTTTCCTAAGAACTGTAAAAGGTAGACAGTTGAAATTTTCACAGTGTGTATAAAACTAACAAATATTTTATTGCCGCTGTAACAAAAAATAATAAAAATCAAATTAAAAACAAAATTGAAAGCGGCTCCCATACAAGAAACGTGTATTTGGTACGGAACGCTTCGTGTAAGAGTATGACTCGCACTTGACCGTTTTTTTTATTTATAGCTAAATATTGTTTTAATAATCCATCTTTATGGGCAATAACTTTGTTTGATCCTAATTTATTTAAATTAAATTATATTTTTTGTGACCATCTGTCAACACTGCTCTTAATATTTTAATTGTAATAATAATTTACAGTGATATTTTATCTAAAAGTTATTTCACTGCTTTTATTTTTTTATGATAATCAACTGGCCTATATTTTTTTTTATTTGCTCTTGACTCTAGTCTATGTCAGAGATGACAGAGACAAAGTCGATGGAGCGAGCTTACCCAGAAGGAGCCTGTTCACTCTGACTTTGAAGAGATTAGGGTTGTAAGCAAAAGCTTAAAATCGTCTGTGTTTCCAAAAGGAAACACAGACGATTTTAAAGATTATAGAACCTTTGTGGCATAGCCTTCCTGCCACTGACTGATTGAGTGACTGACAACGCACAGCTAAAGCTACTGGTCGTAAGAAACTGTCATTTGGTGCCTTGGAAAGTGCAGGGGAGCACTAAGAGAGGATATCCCGAAATCCCAAAGAGAACGGGAAAAAACGGTATAATATGCGCGTAAGAAATCGCGGGCAAATGCCGGTAAATTATACACCTTGTACCTTTAGGATACCTTGAAAACAAGGAACACACGTGACGAATTTATAATTTAGACCAGATGAGGTAAAATGTCAAAAACATATTTAACAACCCAAATTTGGACGACGCACAACGACACACGTTCATTATCTGCCTAGCTTATTCCCAACTATATTGGAGTCGGCTTTCAGTCAAACCGGATTTAGCTGAATATCAGTATTTTACGAGGAGCGGCTCCACAACCAATTAACTGGGTAACACGGTACTTCATGGCAAGACTGGAGTCAGATTTACTGGCTTCTGACTATCCGTAACGACTGCCAAATATCTACAATTGACAGCCGGGACCAACGGCTTACCGTGCTTTCCGAGGCACGGAGGAAACTCGGTACGAGTATGTTAAGATGGTCACTCATCCACAGACCAACCTTGGCAAGGTTAACCTTGAAGATCGACCCGTTTGACTGTTATTATCTAGCCACGAGCTCCTCGCACAACGACGCACGTTATTTGCCAAAAATATGTTGAAACCAGTGTTTCATTTAACATACTAAATGTTACATTTTATTGCTATTAAAATGTGTTCTAAGGCCAACCGGTATAATTATGTGTTTTCCTAGAGTTTTATATTGCGTTAGACGTATACGTCGTTACGTACGTTGCTTATGTATATATTTTCTGCGTTATTGAGCCAATAGCTCTGGCTTTGCCTTTGTTTTTATTAGAATCGTGAAGAACTTAGTCCGAGTAAAATCAAATTGAAAAATAAAAATGGAGTTGAATGCAGAGACGTGTTTTTTTTTGTTTTTTTTTTTAATAATTTTCACTTTTTACGGTTCCGTATCCGACGGGTAACCAACGGAACCCTATATCTAAGCCCTCGCTGTCCGATCGTCCGCCTTTCATCGGGCTGTATCTCAATAACCGTAATAAATAGACAGTAGAAACTATCACAAATTGTGGATATCTATTGCCGCTGTAATAGCAAATCATAAAAACCGGGAACCCTTCGTGTGTACATCTGATTTACGCTTGGCCGGTTTTTTTTTTTGTGATGGATAGTCGTCAAATAAAATATATTTTTTTTAATTTTGAAAATATTTTTTTATTTGTTTTTCCGATTCAACACCAAAATTGTGTCATTTGAAGTAATGATTTCGTTATAAATAATATTATTTCACTGATAGAAAGATTTTTTAAATCGGTCCACAATTGGCGGAGAAATCGGTGAACATACATTAAAAAAAAAAAAAACATACAGCCGAACATAGAGCCTCCTCCTTTTGGAAGAAGTCTGTTAAGAAGCCACAATGTCGTTCGTTTTGCGACGCAGTAATGCTAGCGAAGGAGGAGGCCGAACGCGGCCCGGGTCGACGGTGCGTTGTGAATTGACGGGGCCCGCTAGAGCCAATGCCTACCAGGGAATTTGCTCACAAGAGTCACCCTAAGGGCATGAAGAGCTCGTGGCTAAATAAAACGGCCGCACGGGTCGATCTTTAAGGTTATGCAGCGCTTGCCAAGGTTGATCTGTGGATGGGTGACCATCTTAACATACCAAGTTTCCTCCGTGCCTCGGAAAGCACGTTAAGCCGTTGATCCCGGCTGTCATTAGTAGATCTTTTTCAGTCGTTACGGATTTGCTCTTGACTCTAGTCTACGATGGAGCGAACTTACTCAGAAGGAGCACTTCACTTTGAAGAGATTAGGGTTGTAAGCGTTCGGAAACACAGACGCAGGCAGAGAGTTAGTAAATGCAAAAAAAATCACTGAATTATCTGCGTTAGGCTACGAAGGCTAACCAGGTTTTAACGATACTACTTTTGAGGCTCGATTTGGCATTTTTAAAGCTCTAGCAACGTCAACCATTTAGATCTTTTTCCCATTACTGATATAATATTATCTATAGGTACTTGTTTGGTTTCCCATGCCATTGAACTTACTGTTAAATAACGCATTTTAGTTTCCATTAAAATCGTGCCCGAGTCTAATTTGATTATTTTATTGCTCATTGTTTCGGATTTGGTCATTCACGTTATCTGGAAAAAATGTAAATTAAAAAAAAATAAGTGTAAATGTAATTCACCGAAATATTCACCTCCTTCTAACATTAACTGAAGCCAAGCAAGAACTTTACGCTAAATGACAAATTGTGCTATACTTTGAGAAGTCATCGTTGTGGTTGAGATGTCCCGTTGATAAGGGTGAAGGGATGTTTCGGTGCTCCGATCAAGCGGGAACGAAGGATTTATTGCGCAAATGTTCGAGGAAGCAAGACCGTACCTTAAATGGTTATCTATAGAACATTGTTGATGACCTTAAGCGAGGTCACATTGTAGAAGCTTGAATGGAACGACAATTAAATGTGGACAGAGAAAAATATTGCCAGCCTTGCGGAATTTATTCAAAAGCGTCACCGCGGCCCTGAAATGCAAACTGCAAAGAGCATTAAGAAAAACACAGATGGGTTTTAGTTAGTAAGCGTCTGACACTCCTTTCCGCTCCATCCAGAGCAAAAGGAGTCATTTAATGATTTTCTATTCTTAAAAACAAAGTAGCAAAATAGCTTGTTTTATAAAATACTAGCTTCAAGTCGGATTCTATCCCAAAGGAGCGTACTCCTTAAGAAAGGTATCCTACGCCCTTCTTGAAGGTCCAAAGTAACTCTATAACAAAAGTCATCCAGATCACTTCGGTGTTTTAGGCGTGAAATAGTAGCTGGCAGCAAGAGTTCCCTTTGCATTCATAATATTAAGTATGGATTATATGGATGATATCAAACTTATTTTTCTCGAAGGACAAGGCACAATTTAATGCATTAATAGACAACCCTGCAAAATCTCTTATAGTTCTTTATGTTTGTGTTCCTTGTAATAAAGTATATGATTTTTTTTTTCAAAGTCACGGCGCGCGATCTAACATCCTTAAATGGAGAGAAGGCACTGAAATAAACAAAACATGTTTGAAACATGATGCCCTAAAGTGTCATGTGGCCGAGATATTTCGAGGTAAAGTTCCGTGTGAAAAAAGTTCACACCCTGGAATAGGAGGCTTGAACTGCTCTTACTAAAAGGTAACATCTTTCCGAGACAGTGTTATAATCGTCTCCCACACCCAAAAATAAAACTGGTGGATGCCAAGCTATACAGTTTGGCTCATCGCCACAAGGTTGGCTGCTTGTCGGTCTTCTACAGATTGCAATTGGGAATGTGTGCCCAATAACTCCACAACCTCATCCCACCGGCCCCCTTCTGCCATCAGACATCCAGACACACTGCAAATTACCGTCCCTACCTTGTTGCTATTCCACCAATTCGCACTAAGCGTTTCCAAACGTCTTTTATAATGCGCACAGCGAAGGAGTGGAACTTTTTGCCTGCGCCTGTGTTTCTGAACGCTTAAAATCTTATTTTATTCAATATTAAAGTGAGTTCGCTCCATCGTAGAGTTTGATTCTGTCATCTCTGACCTAGACTAGAGTCAAGAGCATAAGAGGGTTCAAGAGAAAACCTCCATTAAAGGGCTTAAACCCACACGTTTGCTTACAAACATGATATATATTGTTGTCGCTGAAACTCCTAAACTAGTTCCGAACATAATTAAAATCTGAATGCAATTTAACTAGGTACCAGGGCAACCAGCTGCAAACGGATTATGATGCAATTTAAAGTTTTAAATAAACACGTTTGTTTAAATTATAGCAATTATAACCCCCTTATAACTACTGTCGTTTTAAAGCAACACTTAGACAAATAAATTCTCATCTCAAATGAGGATTATTCTACCGGTCTATAATTTCTTCCGTAGTTGATGTTTATTCTTCTTTAAATTCCAGATCAATATGGAAGAGATACCCTACCACCCGTTAATCACGGTGACTCAAGAGGACATGAAAAAGGTCCGCCAAGCATGTGGAATAGATGATGTGAAGAGAATCAACGATGCCTTGGATATTGTGGAGGAGTGGATCAAGAAGCAGGAGCATTTGGTGGAGGCCAGCCAGTACTTGAGTAAGTTTACAAAGAGATAGAATATAAATCTTTTCGGCCCACTGTCATTCACGGTGACCTATCTGAATGGCGATTAGTTTAATATGCAGGAGACAGAGTCTGTAGCGTTATGGCCTGCGCAGATTAACGGACGGGGCGGCTGAGGATTTTTAAGATATCAATTGAATTTAATAGCTATCCAATCGAAATAAGGTATTATTTATTTATTTATTTATTCACAAAATCCACAGCTCTTTAACAATTTTACTTAAAATAAAAAAACCGATCTTACAGCCAATTACGGGTTTACAATGTATTAACTATTATATGCATCAGAACAGAATCAAACAGAATGACATGCTAGCACCATCTAAGCATATAGAAAGAAAAAAAAAGCGTTTATTTGCGCCAAGCGTGACGCATACCAAAAAAAAAATTAAATGACACTAAATTATAAAAATTGGGAATATATGCAACATATTCGCGCAAAACGGCCATCGCTCAGCATATGAGAGTGTGTGGTGTAGTGTGAGTGGGTGTGTTGTATAGGAGTGTGTGTGTGTATATATTTCAATTCTTTGCAATCGGACAAAAACTACGCTGCGATGCACCGAGGCTAATCACCGAGCATTGAAATATATTTCTTAGTTTTAGAGTCAGATAGAACGCCAATCTAGGGAGAGGTTCAACAAGATACATAAGGTAATAAGACCTTTTTTATCACTATAAGTATTCTCACCACCAAGGGAACCGCTTGTATTGGTATGGTATGTGAAAAAAGAGATGAAAAGCATGTTACTAAATAAAGTTTTGAATATAAATATGGACGGATTGAGGATGAGATTAGAGGGAGGCCAAAGACCGAATGAATTGTGTTTGGAGTAAAATGAAAGAAAAAGCCGAGATTATAATCATACCTACATTATATTTTTCAGACCGCGGTCTCCTCGAACGTGTATTCCTTATAGCAAAAGGATCGACAGAGGAAACGAAGAGGCGAGTGGAGAGACTGCTGACGTCACGAGGAATGATGCCGGAGCTGTGCGCGAATAGAACCGTGAAAGAATTTGAAACTCAATGGGATGCCGTGTAAGTTACCTTAAAAACCTCATTTCTACTATGAGAGTCAAGAAAGTAAAATAAATTGCTAGAAAATATTTATTTTGGTTCAATAACAGATTTGCTGGCAAAACTTCACCAGACTGCTTGAAAACAAAGGTTCAATTCTAGAGTGCTGAAAATGTACGTTTGCGACAGACATGCAAAATGTCAAAAAATTAATAGAATTGGCACTCAGATAAATTTTTTGTTATTTTTTAGGGTTCCGTAACTCAAAGGAATAAACGGAACAATATAGGATCACTTTGTTGTCCG
Source organism: Lacanobia oleracea (assembly GCA_950371165.1). NCBI lineage: Eukaryota > Metazoa > Arthropoda > Insecta > Lepidoptera > Noctuidae > Lacanobia > Lacanobia oleracea. The sequence goes on along the minus strand of OX493406.1, from coordinate 4,883,337 downwards.
TCCATCTGTATGTCAAGACCCTTTATCTCGGGACCCCTAGAGGTATTGTGTTGAAGTTAAAACCATTAACTTAGATCTACAGTCCCTTTAAGCTGTAAATAAATCAAACTTCTAAGTTAACGTTAAAAAAGATACGGCCGTTAATGCCGCAAAAAACGTATATTTCGTCACTCTCAAGGGAATCAAAATTCATAGGGTATTTCCCAATGACCTGGAACTATGAAATTTGGCAAGTAATATCTTCTTATACTATACCTTTATTATAAGAGACAGTCTGAAAACAACACATTTGTAATTAAATTATTAAAAAATATAGTCTTTATTTACAGTAATTTGTAGCTACAAATTTGTACAGAACTCTCAGTGGGCGAGTCTGACGCACACTTGGCCAGTTTTTTATTTTAATTACAAAAATATTTCTTATTGCCTGCATTATTGTGAGTTTCATTTTTGGGATTGTCTCCTCGATTGCTTTACATTGATACCATACAAAACTGGTAAAATATACTACTTTACTTACTTAACGGCAGCCATCATTTCGTTTAGTTTGTTCTTTAATCATAAAGCCAATTGTCACTTGGGCACTTAAAACGAATCTTATTTAATGCTTCATGTGTTAAAATCTATCCAGCAGTTAAGACGTATCAAAGAAATAGACAAACAAACATGGAAATTCTCGAAAAACACTACCCTTCTTCAGGCCAGTCGGGTAAAATGCCCAAAATGTTAGGAATTGACCACCCAATGCAACATTTGGCAATACAATCACTATTGCGGATACTCGCAGAATATCGTAGTGTCTAGAGCTCCAACTGTCAATGTATATTTCCTTAAGCCAATGTCTATAACTCTAACAAAGTACCCGTTCACAATTACTGCTAAAAATATAAATATGTGAATTATTGACTCGTTAGAGGTTTATGACCGAAGCTCCTAAACGTGTTTCGATAAGGTTAGTAAAAAAATTATAATAACACAGTTTTATATAGCCGGTTTAAACCCACCAAACTCTTAATTAATCATAACTACATCAATGAATGAAATCGTTCAACAAACTGACTAAAATATCTTTTCAAACAGAATTAGTGTTACCTTATAGCAAACATTAATAAGTGTCTCTTGAAATAGCCCATCAAAAAGTTTATTGTGATAATTGTAGAATGACACAACTCAAACCGCTATAGTGACATTAAAATAGTATTTTGACAGATGCGATGAAAGTTTTTTTTTAGGGTTCCGTAACCAAAGGGTGACTAGCGGAACCATATTACTAAGCCTCCGCTGTCCGTCCGTCCATCCGTCTGTCTGTCAGAGGGCTGTATTTCAAGAATAGGTATAGGTAGACACTTAAAATTTTCACGGAATGTGTATTTCTATTGCCGCTATAACAAAAAAAAAATAAAAAAAAATTAAGTATTAAAGGCTGCTCCCATACAGGAAGCGGGTTTTTTGTTTGTTTATTATACGGAACTCGTTGTGTGAGATTCTGACTCACATTAGGTCGTTTTTTGTTGAGAGTACTCAAACTGACGTGAGTAAATAGTTTTTAAGATGTCTTAGAAATGTTATAAAAGCACTTCATTGCCACTTGTACATGTCGTTTTTCTGAAGAAAGACAAATCACATGATGTTAAAAGAGCTTTATGATTAAAGATTTCATTTCCATCATTATCCAGTGCCCTGTCCATTTTACTCAATCCGTGCTAATATTATAAAAACGATTTTTTTTTTGTATAAGCAAGAGTTTGAATCCTATTTGTCCCCAAGTTCTCGGTGTCAAAATCCATCCTATTTGAAAGTACGCACTTAATTTTTTTTTAAAACAAGTCGTGGCGAGTCACTGGTTGCTTAAATAGTAATAGCTCGTTTACATTAAATCGGTCACCGAAAGCGGCCTTCACATTCGGTTTAACCGAATTGATTAATCGAATCAGGCTGTTGGTTTATCGGATTCATTGTTCGGCGACCGTATTCAGCCGAACAATGAGTGGCGCGTTTCAACAAAACAGCCGTGTTCAGTTACCGAAAACGGTCTGTGGCCGAATACGGCTAACTGAAAACCGGTCTACACTATATATGACTAAACTGACTCAAGTAGTTAACTCAGTGCAACTATAAAACTGGTATGTTACTATAAGTCGTATAGATTTTGGACTATATGACGTTTTTGGTTGTTGGGTAGTCTGTGACCGAATACGGACAGTGGTTGAATTCGGCTAACCGAAAACCCGTTTACACAACTCGGTGACCGAATGCAACCGAATCGGTTTTTGACCCATTCGGTAAAAGAGCCATGAGTTTTAATTCTTTGTTTGTTTTACTTCAGGAACTACGTGCCTCTCCCGAAGCTACATCCAACAGACCAGACCAGAGTGATGGTGACACAGTTCCTGACGGAGAAACTAGATGCTTTTAGCATCTTGTCTTACTTCAGATATTGCTTTTTGGTAAATTATTTTTACTATCAAATAAATAGGGATCGGCGCAGGTATTTTCCAGAGTTACGTTTTTTTTTTAATTGTTATGGGTTTGCTCTGGACTCTAGTCTATGTCAGAATTTGTTCAAAAGAGTCACCGTAGCCCTGAAACGCAAAAGGCATTTGAAGAAACACGGATGGGTGTTATTAAGAGTCTGATACTCCCTTCTACTTTGCCCAGAACGGGAGGAGTCATTTGATGATTTCTCATCCTTAAAAAAAGGTAGCTATGTAGGGTCGATAAACCTGAATGATTATGTTAAAATGGACATGTCGGATTCCCGGACTATTTTTCTGAATTTCGATGTTTTAACTTTCGGTATGCCTGGTGGCAAAATGTTACGCGGTATGTCTGGTGGGTCAGTCAGACCCGACTTTAAAGTGACTATTTTTCGTACTAGTTGTGGTAACTAGTGTATCTAAACATACTTTCATATATACTAGGGGTATATAGTAGAGGGAAAAATGAAGAAAACAAATCCAACATATCAACTAAATAAAATAAAAAAATCATAATAAATGCTATGTTTTAGCCAAAAACAGGCCTTTTTTACACATGTGTAAGAAAAGAAATCTCAACTAAACTTTAGAAAATAGGAGGCACAAGACAAAGACTATGCATATATAATGCTATGATAATCAGTTCTTGTCACTACTATCAACGGGTGTAGGCAGAGGTGTAAGGTATAATCTCTGAATTTGACACTTTTTTGTGTTTTTTCACCATCTCAGCTGACTCCGGACTAAAATAGTGGCCATTAGGCGTCGGTTGGTTGATGATGTTCAGCTACTGAGAGTGGTGACGCAGAAAAATCATATTTTAATGAAATACAACGGTTTCAGTTGAAGGGTGGGTCTGATAGACCCTACCAGGCATGCCCAGGGTTAAATGAATTTAAACTGTTTATGATATCACAAGTACGAATTTCAGGTGTAAGCTGATCCCGCATGGTGTTATTTGCAATGTTATTTACTAACACGGGATACAAAAGTCATATCCATGTTAAGATAACGGTCACTAAATGGTCAGTTTTAAATGCGAGGAAATCAAAAATAACTGTAATAAAGTTTGACTAAAATCATTTTCAAATAAGTAAATTATGAAGGGGATAGATTGATAGGGCGGTCAAATAAAAAAACAATGGATTGTGTGAAGAATCAAATAAGAGAAAAGGAAGTCAAGGATGACAGTTGACAGGACGGGATTTTCGCGATTTCGGGGTTGGGCCCATTCTATAAGTTCATAATGATGAGTAAAATGAACCTTTTCAGGTGTTGCGTTTGTTCTGTAACTAGATGTATTTTATTTTACTATTGATGGGCACGCGTTTGACCACTATCTCACCTATTGGTAAGCGATGATGTGGTCGAAGATGTAGCATGCTTGCCTAGAAGTAATCTATTCACTCTTGACTTAAAGACTCCCGGGTTGTAGCTATCAGGAAACACAGACTCCGGCAGGGAATTCTACTCCTTAGCTGTACGCACTATGAATGTGTTCTCAAAACGTTTTGTGCGCGTGGGTGGAATGTCCGCCATGTACCGGTGGCGCATCACCGTCCGTCTTGTGGTCCGATGATAGAACGGGCTTGGCGGAATTAAATTATGCAATTCCGTCGCACATTCCCCAAAATGCAACTGGTGGAAAACCGATAGGCTAGCAACTCGTCGTCGATGCTCAATACTTTGGAGCCTCGTCACAACGATCCTATGATGATCATTGCCCATGATCCTCTTAGCTCGTTTCTCAATTGACTCAAGGGCATCAAGCTGGTATCTGGCAAATCCGTCCCAAAGATGAGAGCAGTAGTCCATACATGATCGAACTTGCGCTTGATAGAGTTTGAGCAGCTGTTCTGGCCTGAAGTACCGTCTCACCTTTGTTAGGATCCCCAACTTTTTTGCAGCCACTTGAGCTTTTGCCTCAATGAACGGGCCAAAATTGAGGGTAGATGTTAATGTAACCCCAAGAAGCTCAAGTTGGTCAGTTATCGGCACGGTTGCACCCCGGAAAGATGCTATTTACCATATTAAATGTTTCAGATCGGTGAATACAGGATAAACTTCGACTATACTCCTGCAGAGAGGTTTGTGATTGACCTCACAAACATACACTTGGGCTTGCTCGGCAAACTCAATCCAATTGTCATCAAGAAAGCTGAAGTCCTATGCACTGTGAGTATAAATACCATACAAGTTTTATTTGTATGGTATACCCATGCAATAACGGTCATTGACCTTCACACATTTATTGATTTTCTTAATATCATAAACAAAAATAAAGACTGTCCTGAATCGACTTCCATCATGATCAATTACGCTCCCTAGTAAAGAAAAATGGCTTATAATTTATTGTTCGAGTATCTACGAAGGGATACCTATTAGGGAAAGGTCAATGTACTTTATTGCACGTTTATCTGGTGCCTACTATAGTAAAGGATTATGGACGCTGTCGCCAGATACTCAGATACAAATTGACTTTCTAGGAGTGACAAAAATGTTTATGTTTGACCACGTCACATTTCGGTAATGCACGTCAATCTCATAAATTTTGAACCCCTTTATTTCGTATAAATAAATAACCAAGAACTTGTCCAAATAATAATAATGAAACCAGCTGATGAAGATTAGGTACTTCTCGGGCCAAAACAGTGGAGGCTTTGGAGATTGACGCCTGGTCGATTTCCGACAGCAACAAAACATTCATTAGAACTCTGTTATTTGATTTCAACAAATTAATTCCAAGACACCTTTATGGCATAACAAAGGAAAAAAAATTGAAATGATTGACAATTCCTGCTCAGATGCTCATAAAATTCACTGTTAATGTAGTAATGGTAAGAAAAATAAAGTAAAAAATAATAATTATTTGTGACTTTACTGTGCGAGTCACCAGCACCCTTGTCGCTGTAATAATGCTACTGAGGACGTCACAATAGACGTGGCCATTTACTGGGTCCTATATAATTATAGATGCACCGTCAACACGACAAAGTAACACCAATAACTTAAAAAAAAAAACAACCGACTTCCTAATAAAAACACTACAAAGTGTATAATAACTTTTTCGGAAGTCAGTGTTTTTAGTTTTGTATCTTTGTTTTTTGACATCGACTTTCAAAATTAAAGTTATTTTACACTTTGTAGAGTTTTTATTTGGAAGTTAGTTGTATTATTTTGTAAAAAAGTTTTTTATTTTTCACTTTTTAGTGGTACTTAATAGACATTCCCATGTGCGGCGTTCATAGCCTACAATAGATATACATGCGATTTCAGCAATCCCGGTCCATTTGCTATCTTTTATAAGGAAGTCCCGTGTCCCGTTGTGTTCTTCAATAGATGTTTACCAAATTGAAGTGGGACTACTCCAAGAAATTACTATTCCAAAAATAATCTATTCGCTTCAAGTGAGCCTATAAAATCTGAAGAGTTCTCTCTATTTTTCTAGGATAAGTAACCTATTCACTCTTAAGTCAACAGTGAATATGTTATTTCTAGGCAAGCGTGTTCCATCTTCGACCACGTCATCGCTTACCATCAGGTGAGATAGTGGTCAAACGCGTGCCTATCAATAGTAAAAAAAAAGATCCCATCATCAGATTTTGATGATCATGAGACTAAAAAAAAATAAAGATTTTCCAAATCAGTCCAAGCGTCTTCGAGTAATCGGGAAAAATACATAAAAAAAGATTCCGATGAATTGAGAACCTCCTCCTTTTTGAAGTCGGTTAAAAATACGAGTAATCCTAGTTTACAACTATGAATGCCTTGTTCCGTCGTTTTTTTTAACAACTTGATTTGTATTTTTTTCCTAATTGCAGGAAGGTATCGGCACTAAAATCAAGGGCATCCACATCCTGCACGCACCACCTTTCGTCGACAAGCTGATATTCATTCTAAAGCAAGCTCTTAGAGAGAAGGTGGCCAACAGAGTCCACGTGCACAACAGTTACGAAGATCTTCATAAGCATATACCTAAGGAAATCCTGCCTAAAGACTACGGTGGTGAGGATGTCTCGATTTCTAAGTTGAGTGGTGAGTACGCTATACACTAGCACACTTCTATTATTTTAACAGTCTCCTTCTGGGTAAGTTTGCTTCATCGTAAACTTTGTCTCTGTCATCTCTGAACAAGACTAGAGTCAAGAGAAAACCCATCACAAATAAAAAAATAACATAGAAAATAGAAAAGAAGTATATGCCATACTACATAGAAAAGAAGTATATGCCATACTACATAGAAAAGAAGTATGGCATTTATACTTCTTTTCTATCTTCTATGATATTTTTTTAATGTGATTCCTTATATTTATTTCAAAATAACTAATAAAAATAACTATATACATTATGAATATACAAAACCAAATACAATCAGGCGTCGAAAAATTCCTCCGCATCGCCGTCATCCGGAAACGTGCTCAGAAGACTGGCAGCATTACCACGTTGAATGGCAATGCTAATTCTTTGAGCAAAGAACGAGCCAGTTTTTTTTAAGATCTATAAAAATACAAAATAAAACCTCAAACGATGCAAATGAAGCAACTATATTTGGGGATCAGAGTAGACCCATAGAGGTCTGAATGCTCATTGAGATTTTAATGATATTTGCAATCAGTTGACTCTTTATGTGACCAGAGAGCTGGCCTTTTTTTCGGCCATAGAATCAGCATAGTCATTCAACGTGTCTAAGTCAAATGATTTATTTCAATTAGACCAGTTACCAGGCAATTTTGAAAGTCAAATGAACATAAAATAGTGACTCTAGTCGTCCGTTTGCAAAAGGTAAATTCTTATGGAGAAGAACGGATAAGAAACTCCATAGTTACTCTTTTCAAAAATAAGCTTTACGATATTTACATACATTATTCAATTGATTATATTTGACGATGCGCCCAAAATAACACTTATATACTACTAATAGTTATAATCAAGAGATGCCGAGATGATCAAGAGATGATGACAGAAACTTATTAATTTTACCTCTACTTATTGGGACAAAGCACGTGGCAATGCCAAATCATACCATGAGTGCCCGTTCCCACTATGGCGGACGGTAATTTTTCCAGTACATCTAAAGAGATAAATACGCCAGTAGCAGTAAAATGTATATGATAGTGTTTACATTTTCGGTACGGAAGAAGACGAAGATTTCTGTTTAAGGTGGATGCTCCAGGGTAGCCCGCGAAATTCAAATATTTTTATGTTTTTTGCAATTTGCCGGTCAGGGTGAAGCTGTATGTGGACCAAATGCGATCTGCGACCGTAACGCGTATTTATCTAAAGAATTATAACCATTTTAATCATCAATATAGCCCTCTAAGTTCATATAGTTTGAAAGAATGGTTATTTCTAAAATATTCCCCTGGAGCATTCACCTTAAGCAGACGATCCACCTAAGTGGGAACGGGCCCTCTCGTAGCACTACGAAATCGTTTTTTTTTCTGTCGGTGGCCACTCGCAGTTTCTTTAAGGGGGAGCCGAGGCTACAAAACTTATATACTAAACTCCGCTCGCTGAGGGCACCCCCTGTGGGGTACGGACCTCGGCTCAACGGCGTCGTTTTTTGGGGGGGGGCAGCAAGAGACTGGCTGGGTCATGTCATTATTTGGGGAATTATTTATCACTACTGGCTCAGCTTCGCGGGCTGGCTCGTTTGGCAAAAGACGGGGGGGAGCTACGAAATCGTGAATAACTTTATTAATAAATACAAATTATATATTTTTTTAGAAAACTGGAAGGAAACTTTAAGAACAGAAGATGCGAGGAAATTGGTGAAAAACGCAGAAAAATTAATCAGCGACGAATCGAAGAGGCAAACGTCCAAGTTCAATGAGGACTACATGGGAATGCCTGGATCGTTTAGAAAACTAACTGTAGATTAAATGAGATTTCCGAGGCCCAAAGGCTATAGACAAAATGAAATTCTATCAGCAAATCCGATTGTCGAAATGCCAAATTATTATTTTCGTCCACGCTGCAATTTTCTTGAGGATTCCTTATTTTTCGAGTAATAAATATAACCTAATGTAACTCAAGGGTAATGTAGCTTTCTAATGACGAAATAATTTTTGAAATCGGTCCAGTAGTTTTTGAGTTTATTCGTGACAAACATACAAAACTTTCCTGTTTGTAATAGAATTTTAGTGTAGATTTATTCATGACTAACTTATACTAGCGGTGTACACCACACAAACAAGATGAAATGTGAGAATGTCACATGACCTTGATGCTATTGTAGCATCAAGGTCATGTGACATTTCGACATCCGCGTTTGTCAAGCCCATTCATTTTTGACGTTTTGACAATCTCCTTCTATTCTATTTTTTATATGGCAAACAAAGCCGATTTCGACTATTCTGCCAATGTCTAAAGTGGGTTGGAAAAGCTAGTGTGTAATTATTAGTAAAAAAGGAACAGTAAACTGTAGGCGTAACCAGTCTTCTATAAATTGATCGGTACGACAATCTCCTTCGCCGCGTTACTGTTGGTTGACAGAATGTCACTTGTCTAAAGCCTGAGGACAAAGTGATATTCTGTTAGGGATATCGATGGTCAAAATGTCCAAAATGTATGGAGATGTCAAAATGAAACAAAATATAATGATAATGATAATAATCATCGTAGATGGAATGTTATTTTGTCTGGAGCCTCTGAGGATCATTAGCGCTGATATTATTTCAAGTGATGGTGGTGAAATAAGGTGAAACAAAAAATATGAGGTAAATCTTGCTAAGGGGCTAGTATTAAGTCAAAATGTAAATATTTTAAAGTAGTTTAAAAAGGAGTGATTCAATTTTAAGATTTTGTTAAAATGATATTTATTACAAAATTGGATAGCAAGAACTATTTTTTAAAATCGCGTATGTTTGAATATAATAATTACAAAAATAAAACATGTAGCCTTTATTTTACTTTCTGCTTAAGTAAGTCAAAGTCAAAACGTTTATTGCGAACTAAGTGTACAATGGTGTTATAGGTTGTTAGTAGGTACTTATGACTTAGCAGCCTTTTACAAACATTGCAATATTATTATTCGCCTGCTCTTTCCATTCTAAATTATGATCAAACCACTAAAATTTACACAAATTGATTTTTGTTGGCAACAGTTACGAAATACTTTTTTTAAATTCAAACTCTAAAATCATCATCTGCCTAGCCTTTTCCCAACTATATTGGGGTCGGCTTCCAGTTATTAAGGATTCAGCTCAATACCAGTGTTGTACGTGGAGCGGCTGCCTACCAGACCTCCACAACCCATTAACTGGGTAACACGGTACTTTTTGGCAAGACTGGAATCAGATTTATTGGCTTCTGACTATCCGTAACGACTGCCAAATATCTACAAATAACAGCATGGACCAACGGTTTAACGTACTTTTCGAGGCATGGAAGTAACTTGGTATGTCAAGATGGTCACCCATCCACATACCAACCTTGGCAAGCGTTGCTTAACCTCAATGATCGACACGTACGGCTGTTATTATTTAGCCCCGAGCTCCTTTCAAAAGTTGTATCCTTTTAAAAATAACTGTTGATAAAACCAAAATCCCGAGTGTCAGGACAGAATCGGTCAGTGGAAACGATTGCTAAAAATTAAAGTTCTTAACTTTCTTCCGAGGTTATTTTGTATCTTATAGTGTTTTGGAAGTCGGTTTTATTTTTTGTAAAAAATATTTTTATTTTTCACTTTTTAGTGGTACCTACCTACGTACCCATTAACAGCGTACCGGCGCAATCTTACATTAAGATCTGGAGTAAACACTAAAAAACATGCAATTTCAGCAATCCCGATCCATTTGCTATCATATATTGAAGAGTGCCGTCCGTTGCCTACCTTGTTCTTCGTCAGATCATCACCAAATTGAAAATACTCTTCTAAACAAAAAAAGAATCATCCAAATCGGCTGACAATTAGCGAAAATATCGCTGAACAAACATATTTTATGGGATCTCATTATTAGATCCTAATTTATACCTTCCATCATCAGATCAGCAACATGAGGTGAAGATTATTTATTTATTTTATTTTTATTTATTTATTTATTGGCCTATCTACAATTGAATATCTGAATTGCATTAGAAAGTTAATGAAAAACATTGCCTATAAAATTTAAGTGTTGCCCTCAATTTTTATGGGATCCCATCATCAGATTTTGACCTGGTGACAAAAAAAATATACAACCGAATTGAGATCCTCCTCCTTTTTTTGAAGTCGGTTAAAAAGTCCAAAATGTATGGGACTGATTTGCGATACCACGCCGACCATGATAAACAATTTGCACTTCTAGATAATCGCTAACGATAATGGAATATCCTTTAGTGTAAACTTCCAGCTGTACGTAAAATGGGGTGAATAGAAACAATGTCATCATCATCTGCCTAGCTTTTTCCCAACTATATTGAAAAATAAATCTATACTTATTAGTTTTAAAATATAAATATATTTTTTTTGGAAACAAGAATAACAAAAAATAACAAGAATTGAACTAAAAATATCATTTAATGTTTTCATTTAATAAAAAAATCATATAATAAAAAATATCCAATCAGTGTTTACATTAATGAAAAAATAATGAAAGAATAAGAATACGTGCTTCTCCCCCTCCTCGAATTTTTGATCAGGTCACGTGTCCTGACGCGAGTTTAATTTTTTTTACCCATTACAAAAAGTGCACAACGCCGCTAAAGAAGTTTGCAGAACACGTGACCGTCTTACGAATTTTCGATCAGGTTCACGTGTCCTGACGTGAGTTTAAATTCTTTTACCCATTACAAAAAGTGCACAACGCCGCTAAAAAAGTTTTCACTTCAAAAAAATTAATATCTGTTTTCATCTGCATCTCTTGAAATATATATAGACTTCTATTAGATAATTACAGATGTTTACTGACGTAGAGGTTGACGTAGTTCAAGTGAACACAAAAAAGATATATGATGATGTTCTTATTGTGTTGAGTAATTATTAAAATAATCTTTGTTTTTTTCACACAATCAACGTGGGAAAATCTTGAGTACATCCCATTAATAAGCGCGAGGTCTTGTGTATTTTTCACGTGTGTTGAATATTCTAAATAGAACTCTTAAAATATATTAAAACTGGCTTTTGTCCGCGACTTCTACATCGGATTAACAGAACAATGAAGAAAAATAGTCATCCTAGTTATATTTTAAATGGATGTTGAATTAATGAAATTTCAAGCATCAAATCGATATACTATAATCTTTATTTTAATTTGGTTGAATTTCATTATTAGGGTTCCGTACGTCAAAGGAAATTCAAATTCAAATTAAAATTCAAATTCAAATTCAAAGCATTTTATTTCAAATAAACCATTCACAGGCACTTTTGAAACGTCAAGGTCGGTCAGTCAAAAACATGGAAGCTATTTGCACGTTCCAAAGCGTAGATCTCTATGGAGAAGAACGTGCAAGAAACTCCACGAACACTCTTTTAAATCATGTTCTGGTTTTACAAAATTTCAAGTTACATAATATACTTGTTGCTTCTGCATGTGAGGACAATGCAAAGGAAAAAAAAGGGCTTATTATAAGAATTTTAAATATAAAGATTAAATAAGCCAATGGCAGTTAAGAGATGACCAGTCTCAACCGACGGCGCCTGTTCACGAACATGACGCGTGTATCGGCACCCTTCAGCTCAACCATTTCGAAGGGAACCGAATGATCAAACCCACGCGCCGCCATCAGCGACACATTTGAGTGAGCATGACATGCTCTCAACCACCATGCTCGTTCATGTCCAACAAGTAAAACTATAACTACTCACATAAAATGTAAATGGTTTCATGGTACTCACATTTACAAAATTTGAAAAATATGCTTCTACTTTACACAAAACTATGGTTGTCAATGACCAAATAATGAAAAATAAATTAATAAAGAGAACGATTAAGATCTTACATCAAAAAGAATAAATAAGTAATTAATATAATAATATAATTTGTATGTATATAAGAATAAATAAACGAAATAATGTAAGAACCTCTAAACATAAAAATAACGGAACCCTTAACACCACCACCACCACTTTGTTGTCCGTCCGTCTTTCTGTCAAGACTGTTAATCTCGGGAACACGTGGAGGTATCGAGTTGAAATTAAAACCGTATACTCAGGTCTATGGCAGCAGCTGTGAAAAAAACAACTTGTAAGTTAACGTAAAAAAATATACGGTCATTAATGCCGCAAAGAACGTTTATTTCGACACTGTTAAGGGAATCAAAATATTTAGGGTATTTTCCGTTGATCTAGAACTATTATATATTTTGGCAAGTAATACCCTCTTATACTACAAGTCATCATCTGCCTAGCCTTTTCCCAACTACATTGGGGTCGGCATCCAGTCAAACCGAATTCAGCTGAATACCAGTGTTTTACGTAGAGCGGCTGCCTACAGACCTCCACAACACATGAACTGGGTAACACGGTACATCTTGGCAAGACTGGAGTCAGATTTACTGGCTCAAGATTGACTGACAATCCGTAACGACTGCCAAAGATCTACAAATGACAGCCGGGACCAACGGCTTAACGTGCTTTCCAAGGCACGGAGGAAACTCATTATGTTAAGAGGGTCACCCATCCACAGATCAATCATGGCAAGCATTGCTTAACCTTCAAGATCGACCCGTGCGGCTGTTGTTATTTAGCCACGAGCTCCTCAACCGTCTTATACTACAAGTACCTATAGGGAAAAGTCTGAAAACTATATATTTGTAATTGAATCATTAAAAAAAGAATATTGTCTTTATTTAAAGTAATTTGTAGCAACATACTTGGCCGGTTTTTCAGTAATGCTTCGCTCCTATTGCTCTTGGTGTGAGAAGATGGGTAGGCCATTAGTGTAGGACGCTACTTGCGTCGATACTCTTGGGCTATCCCGTCTTCCTAACTTTTTTACTCTGAAAATTCGCTCAAGCGCAAGTTCGATCGTGTATGGAGTACTGCTCTCATCTTTGGGACGTAACTACCAGATATCAGCTTCATGCCCTTGAGTAAATTGAAAAACGAGCCAAGAGAATCATCGACAATGTGAAGCTCGTCGCGATGAAGCTTCAAAGTCTTGAGCATCGACGACGAGTTGCTAGCCTGTCGGTTTTCTACCGGTTGAATTTTGGGGAATATGCGACGGAATTGCATAATTTAATTCCGCCGAGCCCGTTCCATCATTAGACCAAAAGACGAACGGCGATGCGCCACCGGTACATGGTGGACAGGCCACCCACGCACAAAAAACGTTTTGGGAACACATTCATAGTGCGTACAGCTAAGGAGTGGAAATCCCTGCCGGAGTCTGTGTTTCCTGATAGCTACAACCTGGGAGTCTCTAAGTCAAGAGTGAAAAGGTTACTTCTAGGCAGGCGTGCTACATCTTCGACCACATCATCGCTTACCAACAGATGAGATAGTGGTCAAACGCGTGCCTATCAATAGTAAAATAAAATGTTGAAATTTTTCAATAAGATTCTATCATTATTCATTAAATCTGCCAGATGGAGTTGGCAGATGAAGCTCCTTTTATCTAGCACATGCGACAGATAAACACAGAATTACAAGTTTATATTTTCTCCACAGTGAGGCTCTGACAATATACATTGAATAGGTACTTAATATGCATTTTATTTTTATTAGACACTTTTGTAACGCAGTTATTGGTTTGTTGTGTTTTGTGGTGTCAGTTATGTTGTGTTTGTAAGTGTGAGAAAGCATGTTAAGGCGCGGTGAATAGACGACTTTTATGTATTTGAGGGGGTGAAGCAGATGAAGTGGGACACGAGTAGTCCCGCCTACTGCGGGGTGCACCGCGCGAATTTCCTCGATGCGCGACATCCATTACATTTAGAAGCGTAATTTCACAACCTAATTAGAATGTACGATTGGCCCAGCGCGTCACTGTCCGGATTCGCGCCGCACTTCCGCGGTGATAACCGAGATCGAATCTCATTAGATGCATTTCTTTTTTCTCATTTTTTAAATATTATATACTTACCTACATATGTATTTTCGTGTTGTTATTTTAAAAGATATGCATATTTTTGTTTTCTTTTTTTTAATAATTCATAAAAATTATTGTTATAATTAAAATAACAATAGGTAATTCAATAGGAACGCCTATTAGATTATTGTTATTTTAATCAAAACAGTAATTTTTATTCTATTGCATAGCATTTTTTATCAACTTATGCAATTATAATTATATATTTATTTTATTTATGCAGTATTTTTTTTTCTTTGTTTTTTTTTCTTTGATATTAATTCAAGTTACACTTTGAGCTAAAAAAAAAGTAAAAAGTAAAACTAAAAAGTATCACCGCTGTGCCGGTCGGAGTGGGGGGTGTTAGGTTTTTTTCGTTACGGAATTTCTGGATTCGGTCTCCACGCTCAAGGCCCGCAATAGAAGCTATGCAATAGCTTAAAAAACAACAGTAACATGGTAACCCATCCAAAACCCGACCTTGGTGAGTTTTACTTAACCTCTAAGGTCAAGGTGAGACATAAAACAACATTAACATGATTACCCATCCAAAACCCGACCTTGGTGAGTTTTGATTAACCTCTAAGGTCAAGGTGAGACAAAAAACAACATTAACGTGGTTACCCATCCAAAACCCGACCTTGGTGAGTTTTGCTTAACCTCTAAGGTCCAAATGAGACAAAAAAACAACATTAACATGGTTACCCATCCAAAACCCGATCTTGGCGAGTTTTGCTTAACCTCTCAGATCAAGTGGAGATAAAATTGTAAGTCTTGTGTTACCCGGCCAAAGACCGACCTCGGCCCATTTGTTAAAAAAACACCGCTGTGCCGGTCGGAGTGGGGGGTGTTAGGTTTTTTTCGTTACGGAATTTCTGGATTCGGTCTCCACGCTCAAGGCCCGCGATAGAAGCTATGCAATAGCTTAATAAATAAAAACAACCCAAGACCTAAATAAGAACTCATAAAGTAAAAAATAATATGTTTTGATTCATTTTAGTTTATTTAATATAGGTGCGAATATTTTGACCCAAGCGTCATCGCGTCGCGTAGTTACGGGCAAAAACTAGACTTTGCTCGCAATTTCGTACGCGCGGATTTTTCATTTACTCCCCAAGGAACTTACATCCCTTCTTCGACAGTAGTTTCAGCTGTGCGTTGTCTATCAGTCACTCAGTCACTCAATCACTCAGTCACTCAGTCACTCAGTCACTCAGTCACTCAATCACTCAATCAATCAATCAATCACTCATTCACTCAATCACTCAGTCACTCAGCCACTCAGTCACTCAATCACTCAGTCACTCAATCACTCAGTCACTCAATCACTCAGCCACTCAGTCACTCAATCACTCAGTCACTCAATCACTCAATCACTCAGTCAATCAATCACTCAGTCACTCAATCACTCAGTAACAGAAGAGTTTTTTATCTATATGTATAAACTGAAACAGAATAAACGCAATACTTTTATTCTGTTTGAGTACATTGACCCCTTCAGATGTATAAATCTTAAGGGGTCAATGTACTTATCATAAAAAACAACTTTCACTTTGGGACCAACACTGAAATCTTATAGTTTAACTAACTAGCTTTTGCCCGCGACTTCGTACGCGCAATTCCCGTTTTTCCCGTTCCCGTAGGAATTTCGTTGAATCTCTCATAGTGCTTCCCCTACATTCCCCATGGAACTTACATGCCAGATTTCAACTTTCTGCGACCAGTAGTTTCAGCTGTGTTTTGCCAGTTTATCACTCAATCACTCATTCAGTAACGGAAGAATTTAATATAATGTTGATTGATTCATCATGTACCTAGCCTTTTCCCAACTACATTGGGGTCGGCTTCCAGTCAAACCGGATTCAGCTGAATACCAGTGTTTTTACGTGAAGCGGCTGCCTACCAGACCTCACTAAACTTTAACTTACTTTTTTGTTAACTGGGTAACACGGTACTTCTTGACAAGACTGGAGTCAGATTTACTGGTTTCTGACAACCCGAAACGACTGCCAAAGATCTACAAATGACAGCCGGGACCAACGGTATCAATCAATTGATTGATATTTAGTAAATAAAAAAAATAAAAAATCAGTCTCCCGTGGCAAAATCCCTGAAGCTAAATATTCGTATCTTAGTATAATAAACTTTCCCCACCGTGTGTTCCGTCGTGGTGGGGCTTGTGTGTCTCAGTGATCTTGGAATTCTGCCGGTAGAGTTGCTCATGCCGGAAAGGACCAAGTGAGAGACCAGACAAAGAGGGACACACACACGCGAGAGGCGCACCGTTCGGAGACTTGAACAGTTTTCGGGTTTTCGAACGGTGTGCGTTTCAAAGGACGGAATCTTGCTCACTGGTCTCTGGTACGCGTCTGCTGATCAGATGTGACTGTGAGGACAGTGAGCAAGTAGAGGGAGAGAGAGACCCTGTGAAAGGGCGAAGGAGATAGGGACCGAACCCTTAAAAGGAAAAAAAACATGAAAAGACAATCGGTCAAAAAACTACCCCAGGGCGGTACCAGCTGCTCAGCAGCTGGAGAATCCGCCACGTCTCCTCTGGAGGCGTCATGCCCCTCGTATTCTGGGGGGGGCAACCCTTGTCTTCCGCTTGCCAGTGGCAACATGAGCCGAGGAGGCTCCCGATCAGAAGCGTCCTTTGAGGACTTGATCAATTTTAATTTTAATGCGCCCGACAAGGTGTCGGGAAAGAGTAGCGCGGAGGTTCCCTCCAAATTGTGGAGGAAGGGTTCGCTTGAGCGTCAGGGAGATGCGGGGTCGGACTTTGACTCTGCGTCTGGTGTCGGCTCGGCGAGCTCTGGACGCGAGGGAGTGGGGGCTATTGCGGGAACACAAAGTTCTTCCGCAAGCGGCCCAGACCAGAAGACGACCGGGGGTCGTCTTCCAACGGAGAGGTGGCCTCGGCCCGAAAAATCCCCACCAGTAGGCGAGGTAAGGGTCGAGAAGGAGGCAGGGGGAGGGGGCTCGCCTCCCAGGAGGTTATCCAGCGAGTGACAAAACTCGCCGAAGAGGTGCGCAACCCTGGAGCGACCGGTCGGAGGACTCTCCCTTCGGCGTCTTCTGGCGGTGAGCTCCGTTCTGGAGCGTAAGGCTAAGTTTGCGGAGATTGTGAAGGCTGCGATTCGCGATGTGGCCTTGAAAAGGTCGCAACCGTCCAAAAACAAGGCCATAAGTGCGGCCTCGGCCTCCATTTTGGCGGCAGCGGAAGCTAATGGTGGCGGGCCGCCGTCGGACGAAATGTCCAAGCTACGGGCGGAGGTCGCTCGCTTGGCGGCCGCCACGGAGCTTCTCCAAAAGGAGAATGAGAAGCTCCGAGCAGACCTGGCCGGGCTCCGAGGAGCCGGCTCAAAGGAGGCGCCTCAAGGGGGCCGCAAGCACGGGCAGCCCGTGCCGGTAGAGAAGCAGGTCTTGAACCTGGTGCGGCAGGAGATGGCTGCATTTGCGCACAGGTTCTCGGTCCTGGAGGGCATCGTCCTGCGCCCCCCGCTAGCGGCGAGCCAAAAGGCAACCGGCCCGCAGAAAGCGGCATCATACGCGGCCGCCGTTACTGCCAAACCAGGTGCCGGGGTGGCACCAGCGAAGCATGCCAAGCCAAAGAAGAAAGGCGGGGTGGCTGCACAGGCGGCGAGGGCTCAAGCGCCGTCGATGCAACCCTCACCTAACTCTCCTGCGGCTGAAGCCGGATGGCAGGTGGTCGGGGAAAAAAAGAAGGCGAGCAAGGCAGCCAGGGCGGCCAAAAAAAGGCAGAGGAGACGGCAGCGTAAAGCGCGAAGCGTCGCGGATATGCTTCGCGCCCCGAAGACCGCAGCTGTAGTGGTCACGCTACAGCCGGACGCGGAAAAGAGGGGCGTGACTTACCGCGATGTTATCACTAAGGCTAAGGAGGCGGTGGACCTCCAGGAGCTCGGTATCACGAGGGGCCTCCGGTTCAGGTTCACCATGACTGGGGCCCGGATGCTGGAGATCCCCGGTGCAGCCAGTGGCCCGACCGCTGACGCTCTGGCCGAAAAGCTAAGAGCGTCCTTAAATGTGGACGAGGTCCGAGTGTCCAGGCCGACTAAGTGCGTGGACATGCGCATCCTGGGCCTGGACGACTCCGTCACGGAAGAGGAGGTGGTGGCCGCCGTCGTCAGGACCGGGGGGTGCTCTGCCGAGCAGGTGAAGGCAGGCACCATACGTCCTGACCGCACGGGCATGCGAACCGTCGTGGTGAGCTGCCCAGTGACCGCGGCCAAGAACATATCAGAGGGCCGAAGACTCCTGGTGGGCTGGGTATCTGCGCAGGTCAAATTGCTGGAACCCAGACCTCTGAGGTGCTTCCGCTGCCAAGTGGGCAACCACGTGGGAGTTCAGTGCACCTCGGAGGTGGACCGCAGCGGTCTCTGCTTCCGCTGTGGTAAGCCCGGTCACAAGGCCGGCTCGTGTAACGCTGCTACGCCGCACTGTGTTGTATGTGCGGCAGCTGGCAAGCCGGCCGATCACTGGGCTGGAGGCAAAGCCTGCGCTCCATCCACCAGAGGCAAAAAGAAGGCCTCCACCGCCGTCACCGCCGCCACCACTGCGGTTAAAACGGAGTACCAATAACGGCTCCTTTACGCCTCCTCCAGGTGAACATCAACCACTGCGCCGCTGCTCAGGACCTGTTGGTCCAGAGCATGGCACAGTGGTTGATTAACATCGCCGTAGTCACTGAGCCGTACTTTGTCCCGCCAAGGGATGATTGGGTCAAGGACTTGAACGGCTCAGTGGCCCTGGTTTCGTCGGCCGCCGCCGGTACCCCGTCCCTCGAGAACGTCAAGCGAGGACAGGGGTGCGTAGCTGCACGGTTCGGGCAGATTGTCGTGGTAGGGGTATACTTCTCCCCGAACCGAACTCTCGCCGAGTTCCAAAACTCCCTGACGGAGTTGGGCGTCGTCGTCGCCGGGTATCGTTCCTGTCCCGTACTCGTTCTCGGGGACTTCAACGCAAAGCACTTGGCTTGGGGTTCCCGTCATACGGACACGCGGGGTAGGATGGTCGAGGACTGGGCTCTGCAGACAGGTCTGGTCGTCCTTAACCGGGGTTCTGTCCCCACGTGTGTGCGGATGCAGGGCGAGTCCGTGGTGGATATTTCGTTCGCCAGCCCTGCTCTGTCACCACGTGTCGTCGACTGGCGCGTCATAGAGGAGGTGGAGACATATTCCGATCACAGGTACATCCGGTTTGATGTCTCCGCCCAGACCTCAACCGCGCCAGTCCGGCAGGCCCCGAGTGGTCCGCGGTGGGCGCTGAAGCAGCTGGACCGGGAGCTCCTCCTGGAAGCCTCGATCGTGCAGGCCTGGGTGTCACCACCGGAAAGGCCTGCTGATATCAACGACGAGGCGGAGTGGTTCCGGGAGGCCATGTCCGATATTTGTGACGTGGCAATGCCCCGGGTTAAGCCAGGACGCGCCCGCCGTCAGGTGTACTGGTGGTCGCAAGAGCTGGCGACACTGCGTCAGGCATGCGTTTCTGCACGGCGCCGGTACACCAGGCACCGCAGGCTCCGCATCCGCCCTCCGGATGCGCAGGTCAGAGAGGCGGAGCTGTACGAGGAGTACAGAGTGGCGAAGGCCGCCCTCCGAGCGGGGATCCTGCAGGCAAAGGATCTGGCTCGCAAGGAGTAGCTGGAGTCTCTGAACGGGGACCCGTGGGGAAGACCCTACAAAATGGTGCGGAATAAGCTCCGCACCTGGGCCCCCCCGTTGACGCAGAGTCTCCAGCCCCAGCTGGTGGAGGACGTGGTGAGCGCTCTGTTCCCCTCGCGAGGGGAGCATACTCCCCCGCCTATGGCTCCACCACCTGCGGTGCCCGATGCGGACTACACCGATGACGACGATGACGATGCTCCTGAGGTGACTGAGGTAGACCTGAGAGTGGCGGTTAATAGGCTGAAGGCCAAAAATACCGCCCCAGGACCCGATGGCTTACCTGGAAAAGCCTGGGTCCTGGCCTTGGAGGCTCTTGGGCCTCGACTAAGAGGGTTCCTAAGCGCATGCTTGGAGAGGGGCCAGTTCCCACTTCGTTGGAAGACGGGGAAACTGGTCCTCATTAAGAAGCCGGGGCGCCCTGCGGACTCTCCGTCCGCATACCGGCCCATTGTGCTGCTCGATGAGGTGGGCAAGCTCTTTGAAAGAGTAATTGCAAACCGCCTCGTCGAGCACCTAGTGAGGGTGGGGCCGGATTTGGCGGAGAACCAGTTCGGTTTCTGCACGGGACGCTCGACGGTGGACGCCATCATGCGCGTGAGAGCCCTCTCGACGGGGGACGCGGTTTCCCGGGGTGGGGTCGTCTTGGCGGTGTCTCTAGACATCGCCAATGCCTTCAACACCCTGCCCTGGAGTTGCATTAGGGAGGCACTTCGGTATCACCGGGTGCCGACCTACCTCCGTCGCGTAGTCGAGGATTACTTGACGGACAGAGCCGTCATCTACCCCGGTCACCTGGGAGAGTGGAACCGGCGAGAGATGTCGTGCGGTGTTCCACAGGGTTCCGTTGTGGGGCCGCTCCTGTGGGACATCGGCTACGACTGGGTGCTGCGCGCCGACCTCCCTAGAGGCGTCAGCATCGTCTGCTACGCTGACGATACGCTGGTCCTGGCACAGGGAGGGTCGCACCAGGCGGCGGCCGACGCTATGACACGCGGGGTTGCGATAGTCGTTGAGAGGATCCGGCAGTTGGGTCTCGAGGTGGCTCTACACAAGTCCGAAGCCATGTGCTTTCATGGATTTCGAAATAAGCCACCATCGGGATCCCAAATAACGGTAGGAGGGGTTCACATCGGCGTCGGATCGACGATGACATACCTGGGTCTCGTCGTCGATAGCCGGTGGAACTTCGTCGAGCATTTTCGACGTTTGGCTCCCAGACTGGGGCGGGCCGGGTCTGCCTTTAAGCGGCTTCTGCCTAATCTAGGAGGACCAAACGCCTCCTGCCGAAGGCTTTACGCGGGGGTCGTGCGGTCCATGGCCCTTTATGGGGCGCCAGTGTGGGCGCCTACTTTGAGGAAGCGACCTGCCCGTTACCTCAATGCGTCCCAGAGGGTCATGGCCATCCGGCTGGCCCGGGGATACCGCACGGTCTCTGGCGAGGCGGCGAGCCTCCTTGCCAGACTGCCACCATGGGATCTGGAAGCGAGAGCCCTCGCGCTCATTTACGAGTGGCACGTGGAGGCGCAACGCCGGGGCGAGACTTCTCTGCCGCGGCAAATCGCAGCAAGGCGGATAGAGCTCCGGCAGGATCTCATGGCGGTATGGAGACAGCGACTGTCGCAACCCAGCGCTTAGTCCCCTCTTTGAGGAGTGGCTGGAGCGGTGCCACGGCTTCCTCACCTTCCGTCTGTCACAGGTACTCACCGGACACGGTTGTTTCGGGAGATACCTGTTTCGGATTCGGCGGGAGGACACGCCTGGGTGTCAACATTGCGAGGATCGCCCGGAGGACACGGTGGAGCATACGATAGAGGTCTGCCCTGCTTGGGCGGAGCACCGCCGATTTCTCGTCGAGGCGATCGGCTGCGGCGACCTCTCGCGACCGGCCCTGGTTCGGTCTATGGTCCGGAGCGAGGAGGCATGGGAGGCGGTCACCTCTTTCTGCGAAGCAGTAATGCTAGCGAAGGAGGAGGCCGAACGTGTGAGAGAGAGGGAGGCCTCACGACCCGGCCGCCGCAATAGAAGAAGACGGCCCGGACGTCGGGAGTCGCAGGGCGATTTCCGACCACCGTAGGCGCGGGTCTGCGGACGGCGAGCATTGGGCGGCTCGCCGTCCGATCAAAACGAGACCCATGTCGGCGGCGCGCTGTATTCCACGCGCGCATCAAAGAGCTGTCAGCAAGGGAGACGGGGCCCGCCAGGGCCAGTGCCTGCCGGGGTGCGGAATCCGTTCGAAAGAGGCACCATACCCTGGAACGCAAAGGGCACTAGGAGGAACACGGATGGGTTTTAGTCAGTAAGAGTCTGACACTCCCTCCTGCTTCACCCAAAGCAGGAGGAGTCATTTGATGATTTCCCATCCTTAAAAAAAAAAAAAAAAGTATAATAAACTTTGTTTAGTTCTTTATTTACTTTGTATAGTTTTTTTTTTTATAATTATGTAGAGATAACCTTTATCACACTGCATTAGTAGATAACACATACAAGTTTACTTTAGCGCAGTCGCGTAAGCCATTATATAAATAATTATAAAAAATACCGGATAAGTGCGAGTAACTCGCGCACTGAGGGTTCCGCTAAACTCGTAAACACATCAAAAAAAGTTTGCGATCACAAGCATAAACTGTTATATATTTTTTTTATATTTGTCTTTATCAAGAAAAATTCTTTGTTTTGTGTTCTCTTTAAATAGAATAACCCTGTTTGAAATTCAAAAATAAAACTATTTTTTATTAACAAAAATTGAGTAATTAATCAGCCGGTCGATTCTGTAAACATGTCGAAGTGAAGGCTTGGGTGAAGTGATCAGGAAGTGAGCTGTCAATCCAAGTAATCAAGATGGAATGACGGCTTGCTTCGTGATCACTTCACTTCGACATGTTTACAGAATCGACCGGCTGAATGTGTGTTCTTAAGCGAGCTATTTGTAACCGTCAGCCACGTCCCCAGACAGTGCCAGAGCTCGGGAAGCCGCTATTCAAGAATGGGACAGGTTACCCCAAGAAATGCTGGATAACTTGACCCTCAGCTTGCTCAGTTGGATCTCTGCATGTGTTCGAGCCAGGGGAGGTATAGAATATAGATATATAAACCTTTTATTAATAAATTGTTGTTTAGGTTTGGTTAAACAATATTCTTCTTTCTATTAAATTCCTGTTACAATTACTCAATTTTTGTTCTTAAAAAATTAAAAACTGAGTTATTTCTTCACTAGTTGACCCGCGCAACTTCGGTTGCATCACAAATGTTATTACTGCTCCGCTCCTATTGGCAATAGCGTGATGATATATCACGCTATTGCCAATCTATAACTCTAACGAATCTCAGGAACTACTCATCCGATTTGAAACATTATTTCAGTGTTAGATAGCCCATTTATCGAGGAAGGCAAGACTAATAGGAGCGGAGCAGTAATGAAAATTGTGACGCAAACGCAGTTGCGCGGGTTAACTAGTCTTATATATAAAATCTCGTGTCACGGTGTTTGTTATCGAACTCTTCCTAAACGGCTTGACAAATATTTATGAATTTTTTTTAATGGCAAAATAACGTTTGATCGACAAACGTTATTTTGCTAGTAGTTTAGCTAGTACAGATCATTGCATTGACATTGCAGCCTTTCCAGAAAAAAAAAACTTCTTGACAGAGTGACAGACAGACGGACAATGAAGTGCGCCGTTTCGAGTCACGGAACCTTAAAAAAAACAAAGCAATTACTCACACAAGTGTCTAACCAATTATTTATCACAACTGACAGATTATTTAGAAAACCAGTTCGCGAGCATTGAGACTC
Organism: Lacanobia oleracea; assembly: GCA_950371165.1. Taxonomy (NCBI): domain Eukaryota; kingdom Metazoa; phylum Arthropoda; class Insecta; order Lepidoptera; family Noctuidae; genus Lacanobia; species Lacanobia oleracea. The sequence continues at coordinate 4,859,390 of OX493406.1, read as the reverse complement.
TTAATCATAACAAAATAATACTTTAGTTTGCTCCAGTCCGCGTGCGTAGTCGGCCTTATTTCAAACAGTTATTTAAAAAAAAAAATATGGAAGTTTTGAAACAAACACCGGTATTGGAATTCAACTCTACAACTCTTCAAGAAGTGAGAGAAGAACTTAATTTGAATCAAAATGGAATCGTTCAAATGTTGGATAACTTTCAAGATTGGATTGCCAAACAGGAGCATTTTACTAAAAAGGATTTTAGTAAGTTTTTTTTTTCCACATTATTTTAAATTATAGACTAGTAGTCCAAGATCCCAGAGTAAATAATGAAGCTGCCAGGATTTGGGAATATACAAACCTCTCTTCTTAGTTTTTGGGGTTACTTACCCAAAGGGTAACCAACGAAACCATGTTCTAAGTCTTCGCTGTCCATCCTTCTGTCGGTCAGCGGACTGTTTGTAGAACCGTAATAGGTAGACAGCTGAAATTTTCACAGAGTATTTCTATTGCCGCTATAACAACAAATAATAAAAATTAAACTATACACTATTTTATTAAACTATAAACTTTACTATAGACGAAACATGTTTTTTTTTGCTGTAAATATTGCTTACCTGCCCCCCATTTTTATTTTTCCCAATTTTATTGGGATCGCTTCCAGTCGAACCAAATTCAGCTGAATACCGGTATTTTACGTGGAGCGGCTGCCTACCAGACCTGCACAATCCATTAAATGGGTAACACGGTATTTCTTGGCTAGACTGGAATCAGATTTACTGGCTTCTGACAATCCGTAACGACTGCCAAAGATCTACAAATGACAGCCGGGACCAACAGCTTAACGTGCTTTCCGAGGCACGGAGGAAACTCGGTATGTTAAGATGGTCACCCATCCACAGACCAACCTTGGTAAGCGTTGCTTAACCTTAAAGATCGACCCGTGCGGCTGTTATTCTTTATCCACGAGCTCCTCAATGATAAAACCGTCCGACGGTTGTTATTTAACCTCAAGCTCCTTCGAGTCAAGTTTAACTTTACAGTTGTGCCATTTTTAGAAAACTGGTTCTTACAAAACAAGTTCCATATTATAGCTTAAACCTTCGAGCCCTCATTCAATTTGAAACTTTATTGCAAGTAACATAAAGTGCCCAATAAAACAATTACAACTCAGGTTTGTGGTCAGTTGTTTTTTCTAATACAGAGTTAACTTTGTTGCATAAATAATAAAGTTTGAATAATCTAATATGGCTTGATGACGTGATGAGCCGCGACAAAATGAGAGATCCAAGGTTAACCTATAGCTTATGGTTTACCTATAGCTCGCACAGTTTAGTGTTTCTTTGTATCTTATTTGTGTGTAGACCGCTTACTGTGTGAACTAAAACTAGTGTATATATCTATACTAATATATAAAGCTGAAGAGTTTGTTTGTTTATTTGTTTGTTTGCTTGAACGCGCTAATCTCAGAAACTACTGGTCCGATTTGAAAAATTATTTCAGTGTTAGAAACCCCTTTTATTGAGGAAGGCTTATATATATCATCGTGCTAAGACCAATATGAGCGGAGTAGACGAAGTTGCGAGCGTCAACTAGTAGAACATAAAGAATTTGTAGCGGAGGCATTTTGATTCTTTTCGCATTTTTTAAATATTATACTTTTTAGTGATGCTTTACTAAAAATTATTGTTAGTCTCCTCCACAAATAATAATTTAAAAGTTTAATTTAATTTAAATGGAATTAATTAAAATACCTTTACATTTTAATAATAAAAACTGTATAGTAAATACTTATAGTAAAGTGTAAAAAAAATTTTAAACTACGTGCTTTTAATAATTAAGAATTTAGTAACATGCGTCGATATTTTTTTTTTTTTTTCAAAACCTATCCAGTGGGGTATCAAGATAAAGGGCTCGAGGAGACGATTCCAAAAATCTAACTGTGACTTTGTCAAAAAACCCGACCGCTAAAAACGACTAAAAAGTTTCGTACTTTTTAGTAGTTTTTACCGAAGACAAGTCGCATTGGATCAGTGATTGAACTGCATCAGAATGCTTGAAAAGCGCCAAAAATCCGCCATTTTGATTTTTTTTTTCATTTTGTTACACCCAGTGTCACTCTCACAGTAAATACGAATCTAACGACACCTCTCAAGCTAAAATCCATCGAGCCGTTTAGGCTCTAGGGCGTGCCAAAGAAATATACATACATACATACACTCGAAAAACATAACCCTCCTTCTTTCGCAGTCGGGTAATAAGTTTTGTAGTATCGGGTTAAATCTTAGCTCTCGACTTCAAATTCTCAATTCAAAAACGTGGATTAAGTTGTGTAATAATTAAAAATTACCCCAGTCATGCGAGCTAAAACCACATTAACTTAGCTTATCTATTGATCTACAACTACCTTTAACATTGCTGCGGGTATTTCATCTATTTAAAGCATAATTATTATGTAGTGGGAAAGCTCATTATTTTATAATAGCGTCATTAAGATCAAGATAATGTTTTATTAGCGTTCTAGCTTATTTTGGTATAATTATTGCAAGAACAAATCCGTTTGCACAAAATGGTTTCAGTACCTAATACTTAAAGATGTGCTCATACCGGCAATGAATACCGCAATTCCGAGCTATTATTGCATATTATCTGACTATTTTTTGGTAGTATCGGCACTGTATAAATTGAAATTACCAAAAATTGCACAAGTATGGAGATATGCAAAACAAAGAGTAAAGTCCCGCAAATCTGAATTGGAAAGGGAGGAAATTCCGACCGAACGGTTGTGGTGTCCGGTGGGCAACTGCCTGATAGTTGATTTTCAGACTGTTGTATTAAGTTCAATTCGCACGGGTTTTTTTTTTTTTTTTCATTTTTACTTTTCCTGTTTTCTTACTAACATTTTTATCATTTAATTTACAGGTCGCACGTACTTAGAAACATGCATAATACATGCCAAAGGATCAGTAGAAAGAGCTAAGGCCAATTTAGAGAAACTATGCACTTTGAAGTCATTATTGCCAAATTTCTTCGAAAAACATGATGTCAAGAAAGAATTCATGGACTTATCACGTTTTATGTAAGTAAAATAATCCAAACTGCTATGTAACTAAAATTAAAACATCACCCTAGCCTTATTCCAAATAAACGAATGAAATGTGCGACGGAATTGCATAATTTAATTCCGCCAAGCCCGTTCCATCATCGGACCACAAGACGAACGGCGATGCGCCACCGGTACATGGTGGACATCCCACCCATACGCACAAAACGTTTTGGGAACACATTCATAGTGCGTACAGCTAAGGAGTGGAATTCCCTGCCGGAGTCTGTGTTTCCTGATAGCTACAACCTGGGAGTCTTTAAATCAAGAGTGAATAGGTTATTTCTAGGCAAGCGTGCTCTATTTTCGACCACATCCTCGCTTACCATCAGGTGAGATAGTGGTCAAACGCGTGCCTATCAATAGTAAAAAAAAAAAAAAAACTTTTGTTGGAGATAGCCCCAAGATTCGCCAAACTGAAGTGGCAGTAAGCAGGACAAATTGCTCGCAGAAAAGAAGGGCTATGGGGCTGGAAAGTTCTCGAGTGGCGAACACGAACTTGGTGAGGGTCACAAATAGCCGATGGACACTCGGGGAAGGCCTATGACCAGCAGAGGAAGTCTTCGGGTGATATTATGAAGATAATGATGACGTATGTCATCTGCCTAGCCTTTTCCCAACTATATTGGGGTCGGCTTCCAGTCAAACCGGATTCAGCTGAATACCAGTGTTTTACGAGGAGCGGCTACCTACCAGACCTCCACAACCCATTAACTGGGTAACAAGGTACTTCTTGGCAAGACTGGAGTCAGATTTACTGGCTTCTGACAATCCGTAACGACAGCCTAAGATCTACAAATGACAGCCGGGACCAACGGCTTAACGTACTTTCCGAGGCACGGAGGAAACTCGGTATATTAAGATGGTCACCCATCCACAGATCAACCTTGGCAAGCGTTGCTTAACCTTAAAGATCGACCCGTGCGGCTGTTATTATTTAGCCACGAGCTCCTCCCTACATACGTCTTGATGATGACGTATGTAGGGGTCGGCAAATACTGGTTACTTTCAGCTCCCAGTCTAACCGGATGAAGCTGAGTACCAATCCTAATATATAAAATTATTTCGTTATTGAATGACTGAGTGACTGGTAACGCACAGCCGAAACTACTAGTCGTAGAAAGCTGAAATTAATCATGTAGGTTCCTTGGGGAGTGTAGCTTTAAGGCTCAAGTCACACCGAGATGGCAACGAAGCGGCGAGCAGGTTCAGTGTCATATAATTTTAAACCTAATTCTCATTACAGTAACACATAGTATCGCTTGATCGCTTGAGGAACTTGAAAAGGTCGCACGGCCGCCCGCGGCGCCTCGAGCACTCCGACGACTCCCGCGATTATATGTGTTATAGTAATGAAGATAAAGTTTAAAATTATATGACACTTCAAATGCTCGCCGCTTCGCTACCATCTCGGTGTGACTTGACCCTAAGAGAGGATTTCTCGAAATTCTTACGGAAACGGGATATGCGCGTACGAAGTCACGAATGTAAGCAAGTCAATAAATTGAAATAAATCTCTTCAGTTACTGAATGACTGACAGCATCGCATATTCAAAACTATTGGTCGCAGATAGCTGAAATTTGTCACGTAGGTTCCTTGAGGAGTGTAGGGGAGCACTAAGAGAGTATATCCCGAAATTCTTACGGGAACTGAAAAATACGGGAAATGCGCATACGAAGTCGCGAGCAATAGCTAGTATTTTTAATCGACTTCTTCAAAAATTCATGCTTCAGGTTCTATGTTCGGCTGTATGTATCGTTTTTGTTTTTTTGGATGTTTACCGATTTCTCCGCCAATTCTGGACCGTATTTTAAAATTCTCTTTTTTTTTTTAAAGCCTATACTCCTGAGGTGGTCCCATTGTCACCAAGTCAAAATCTAATGATGGGATCCTATGAAAATCGAGGGAAACCCTCAAATTTTATAAGCACATACACTGTTTTTCATAAACTTTCTAACGCAATTCAGATATTTGTGCCTGGTAATCATCACCTCATGTTGCTGAGCTGATGATGGAAGGTATAAGTCAGGATCTGATGATGGGATCCCATGAAAAATGTTTGTTCAGATATTTTCGCCTATTGTTAACCGATTAGGATGATTCTTTTTTGCTTGGAAGAGTATTTATTCAGACTGGTCACATTTAAATTTGGTGAAGATCTGATGAAGAACTTTGGAGGAAGGCAACGGAACTCTTCAATAAATGATAGCAAATGGTTAGGGATTTCTGTAATCGCATGTCTGTTGATTGTTTACACCAGTTCATAATATAATATTAGGTCTTTACCTATGAAATTGCCGTACTGCAGTACTGGCCATTTCAAATCAAAATAATTTTTGTTTGACTAAGAATCCTAATTTGAAATTAATTTTATTTAAAAAACATGTTTGTTTTTTCCAAAAGTAGTCATTTGTTTATTGATTAGTGTTACATTTTCATCGCATTTCATTCTTTTTCGTCATCATGGATACGTTAAAAATTCGAGTAATTATGGAATATGAATACCGTCGTGGCAGCAACGCGGCACAAGCGGCATGCAACATCAACGACGTTTACGGAGCTAACACTACAAACCAACGCACCACCTGTTATTGGTTTGCTCGCTTCCGTTCTGGAAATTTCGACCTGAAAAATGATGCTCGCGGTCGTCCGAAGACTTTGGTCGACAATGACGAATTAAAGGCGATTGTGGAAGCTGATGATACACAATCTACGGCTGAATTAGCAGCAGCTTTCGACGTTAGCGTCAAAACAATATTGGTCCATTTGCGTCAAATTGGCAAGGTAAAAAAGCTTGACAAATGGGTGCCCCACGAACTCAATGATCACCAGCGCGAAGTACGCGTCGAGACGTGCCTTGCACTGCTCAACAGACACACAAATGAAGGAATTTTGAACCGCATTGTTACCTGCGATGAAAAATGGATTCTGTTTGATAACCGCAAGCGCTCAGCAAGTTGGTTGGATCCTGGTTCAGCACCTAAACAATGCCCTAAACGAAAACTTACCCCTAGAAAAGTGATGGTCACTGTTTGGTGGTCAAGCGCCGGTGTGATTTATCACAGTTTCTTACCAAACGGGGTGAGCATTTCTGCAGATGTGTACTGTGAAGAACTGAACAGAATGATGGAGAAGCTGGCACATCTCCAACCAGCATTGGTCAATCGCTCGTCTCCGCTGCTCCTGCACGACAACGCACGACCTCATACTGCACAGCAGACGGTCTCCAAGTTGCAAGAACTGGGGTTGGAAGCTCTCCGTCATCCGCCCTACTCACCAGACCTTGCGCCTACAGACTACTACTTTTTCCAGAATTTGGATAACTTCTTGGCGGGAAAAAAATTCAATACCCGAGAGGCAGTACAAAATGCCTTTGAAGAATTTGTTGCCTCCCGTCCAGCTGATTTCTTTAAGAAGGGCATCAATAAACTGCCTCTGCGTTGGCAAAGATGCATTGATTGCATGGGTGATTACTTCGATTAATACAAATAAAAAATACATGAAAAAAATTAGTTTAAATTTTTTCACACAAAACGGCAATTTCATAGGTAAAGACCTATTATTACACCGGCACGCTGTGCTTGTGTGTGTTAAAACTGAAAAATAAAAAAAACTTTTTAACAAAAACAAAACACTACAAAGTAAAAAATAACTTTAATTTCGGAAGTCGGTGTTCAAAAATGAAAACGCCGACTTCCGAAATTAAAGTTATGTTTTACTTTGTAGTTCTTTGTTTTTGGAAGTCGGTTTTTTTTTTTGTATGGAGTGACCGACTGAGCGGGGGGGATACACGATAACCTTTGGCTAACTTGGTGTCAGAAGCTGACTATCCGAACGACTGCAAACGATCTAAAAATTGCAGTTGAAAACAACAGCGTAACGTGCTTTCAAAGGCACGGCGGAATCTCGGCATGTTAAGATGATCACCCATCCACAAACCAACCACGGCAAGGGTTGCTTAACCTTGAAGATCATCTTGTGCGGCTGTTATTATCTAGCCACGAGCTTCTTTGTGGTCTGTCCTTTTTACTTCATAAGTTTGTTGTCAGATCCTCCTCAAAAAGTTTAAATTTAATTTAATTTTTCCTATTTTTAGACTACATGGGACGATGCCAAAACTGTTGAAGAATAACTACAGAGTATATTTCGTCAAACTGGTTTCCAGTGACTTTGATGCGACCGGGCTTCTAGAGTATAGTAGGTTTATCATATTGGTAAGTTAATTTGCCCTGTCTGTCGGTTGAGGGATTGTTATACTGTTACTGACTAAAATAAAATACGTTTTAAAAATAATAATATTTAAACCGACTTCCACACCAAATACTATAAAGTTTAACAAAACTTTAAATGTTTTTGGTATTTTTTTAATATATACCAGCTGAATTGAGGGCTTGTGTTTCCTGAAAGCTACAACCTGGTCTTTAAGTCAAGAGTGAATAGGTTACCTCTATGCAGGCGTGATCCATCTTTGACCGCATCATCGCTTGCCGTCAGGCGAGATAATGGTCAAACGTATGCCTATCAATAGTAAAACAAAACCTCTTTTTTTGGTAGTCAGTTAAAAACCCACCCATGTTCTTTCCAAAATACCCCATTCGCTTCGGCCCTGGAACGCAAAGGGCATTACCCTTTGCGTTCCAGGGCTGCGTTGATTATTTCGAACGAATTCCAAAACCTGCTACTGATCCCCGACACAGTTGCCTAGACGGAGTGGCGGCTGAAAGAGGAGAAGATGGCGCGACGCCTTAAGGTGGATGCTCCAAGGTAGCCCGCGAAATTCAAATATTTTTATGTTTTTTGCAATTTACCGGTCAGTGTGAAGCTGTATGTGGACCAAATGCGATCCGCGACCGTAACGCGTATTTATCTAAAGAATTATAACCATTTTAATCATCAATATAGCCCTCTAAGTTCATGTAGTTCGACAGAATGAATATTTCAGAAATAATCATTCTTTCGATTTCTAGGTGGATGCTACCCTGGAGCATCCACCTTAAATAGATTCATAGCGGATGGGGTATTTTACTAAAAAAAATATAATTAGTCCGTTTGATAGATTTTCAAAAAGTATTGGACACGTATTTTTTCATTTTTCACGTAAACATCTCTTCAAAGTTAGAGTGAACAGGCTCTTTCTGGTTAGGCTCGCTCCATCGTAGACTTTGTCTCTGTCATCTCTGGCATAGACTAGAGTCAAGAGCAAACCCATAACAAATAAAAAAAAAAACAAAAAATAAAGAGGATACAGCGAGTTAAAGACACGCGTGACGTCATCTGGCTCGGTAAATTTGGTACATTTTTACCAAGCCAGATGACGTCATACCCTATTGGCGTGAAGAAGCTCTGTAGAGAGAAAGGGGAAGAATGGGGGTGGCCTTGGTTCAGGAGTGAGAAAATCCAGGCAGACAAAACAAAATATATTAAGTGCTTGTATAAGACTGGGTTAGCAATACACATAATTTTATCGAATGGCCGATCATCCCAGCGAAAAATGGTCGCTACATAATAAGGCCCAACATTATGCTGAGCGATGGCCGTTTTGTGCAGATATGACGCAAATTATCTAAACCTGTATTCGCCAATTTAGTTTCTTTTAATAAATAAATGTTTTGTGGTTATACTTGATGTAAATTAAAATTTTATTCTTTATTTATCTTTCTACATGATATCAAAAATGTACGCTTTGTCTTTTTCAGATGAGTGAATACGTGAAGGTTAACGACTATTCCTTCGGTTTTGTCTGCGTTATCGACTGCCGGGACGTCAACTTGTTGAGTTTTGTTACAAAAGTCAACATTATGGATCTTCGAAATTCCATGACTGTTTTGATGGTAAATACCTGAATCAAATCATTTGAAACTAGCACTTCACCCGCGATTTTCTTAAGGATCCCTAATTTTGTTCTAGGCAAATTATATACTTAAGCTTTCCTCGAGAACCATTCTGTCCATATTGGTGAAAACAACATGAAAATCGGTGCAGTTTTTTTGAGTTTCTCGCTGACAGCTAGACTTTGATTTATAATATGTAGTGATTATACTGGTATTAAGCTTCATGTGAAATACTGGTATTCAGATGTATCCGGTGAGAAGGGAAGCGGGTCAGCTTTCAGCCTAAGCGGTTTCAACTTAGTTAAGAAAATACTGCAGATTGGCATAGTCAAATATCTCGATCCTCGGCCATTCTTGTGACTTTCTAAATAGAAAAATCAAAGAATTCATATGGGAATTAAAATAAAACTACATGCCATGAAGTACCGTGATACACAGTTAATGGGTTGTGGATGTCTGGTAGGCAGCCGCTCCGCGTAAAATACTGGTATTCAGCTAAATCTGGTTTGACTGGAAGCCGACCTAAATAAAGTTGGGAGAAGGCTAGACAGATGATGATGAAAATGTTACGAAGTTTACATACCAGTCTTCGAAGTCTTTCCCAAGCTGTAACGGGCCGCCAAAAAAAAACAAAGTCGGAAAAAGAACCACAACGTCGCGCCCTCTATCCCGTCAGCAGCGAAATACTAAAGAAATCCTGCATTGCAGTTCCAGAGATTTCCTTGCGATTTGAACATATACAAAATTCCGAATATCAACTATCGGACAGTTCCCCACCGCACACAACCACCTTCCAGTCGGAGGATCCTCCCTTTTCATCCTGACTTCACTCTCTGTTCCGCATACCTCTATAAGCTAGCGGGATGCATCTGAGTACTAGTATTGTATCTGTCTATCATGGGTAATAATATGATACCCTCGGCCAGATACGTGTTAGATTTTCTGGAATAACATACTGGATCCACATAATTTATCCGAAAGATGACTAATGGATATAGCCCAAACCCAATTAACATTAACATCGCATATATTTTGTGATTCTCAAAAGCTACTAGTTCGCTTAAAACTGACACTGGGTAGTACTGTAGCGGCAACAATGCCACCACAAGAAAAACCAACGGAGCAAATCTGCATCGCAGCAAAAAGAACCGCAACGCCATCTATCCAACTAGCAGCGAACTAAAATCCCGCATCGCGCAAAAATAGTTTACCGTGCGATTTGAACATATACATCAGCCCGTATATTAACTATCAGACAGTAGCCCGCCAGACACAACAACCGTCTGGTCGGAGAATCTTCCCTTTTCAACGGAGGTTTGCGGGACTTTACTCTCTGTATCGCAGACCCTCCAAAGTACCTACTTACATGTATTGCTGTTCTCAGTTCAAAACATAATTATAGCAAGCGAAATGCCGACTTGATGCCACCATAGGTGGGGCCAGCGGACGATAGATCGGGGACTCTATCGTCCACGCTGTAAGGTCCCTGGAGTCGTGGTGATGTCCCAGTGCACCCGGACCTCGCTGAAAGAAGAGGGAGCCCGAACGGGCATAGAAGAGGGAGCCCAGAAGTAGGCCACGCTGGATGGGTCGCGAATGTCATGCGTAGCAGTCCTCGCGACCCATCCATCAAGGCGAAAGTAGGTGCACAGGAGAAGTTTTTAGTGGGTGCAAGTCCCACATAACCACGTCGTCTCCCTGGATGATGTGGTATGCGTTAGGCATTTTCTTCGCAAGGAAAAAAAAAAAAAAGGTAGGCCATCAACCTACCTTACCTACTACCTATTTGCGACCCTACTAAATACAAAACATATTATTTTTTCCAGCAAGGCTACGGTTTGCGAATCAACGCAATTCATGTAATATCGGAATCAAAAACGATCGACATTTTCGTATCACTACTGAAACAGGTGCTCAGTGAAAAAATTGGAGGAAGGATAAACGTTGTCAGGACTGTTGAGGGATTACACGAACATGTGTCTAAAGAACTTCTGCCTAAAGAATATGGTGGAGAAGAGAAGACATTGAAAGAAATCAATGGTAAGACTTAAACTTTTATAATAATGCTTGCTTTGGCCAGCGAATTCGTACGCGCACGACCCGTTCCCGTAAGAATTTCGGGAAATCCTCTCTTAATGCTTCCCAATATTTCTAATGAACCTACACGCCAAATTTCAGCTTTCTTCGACCAATAGTTTCGGCTGTGCGTTGTCTGTCAGTCATTCATCAGTAACAGAAAAGATTTAAATTGATAAATCCTCCTGACCGATGTCCACTGCTGGACATGTGGTGCAATATTGAGCATTCCCCATATGTCGCCACATTGACCTGTACAGTGTGTCTCGCATCCTCCATATGTCGCCACATTGACTGGTACAGTGCGTTTCGCAGCCCCTATACGTCGCCACAGTGACGGGGTTAGTGCGTCTCGCATCCCCCATATGTCGCCACATTGACCGGTTCAGTATGTCTCGCATCCCCCATATGTCGCCACATTGACCGGTACAGTGCGTTTCGTATCCCCTATACGTCACAACAGTGACGGCGTTAGTGCGTCTCGCATCCCCATATGTCACCACAGTGACGGGGTTAGTGCGTCTGGCATCTCCCATATGTCGCCACATTGACCGGTACAGTACGTCTCGCACCCAGTGGATTCCCGCGGCCTTCACCAGGTCATACACGTATTTACGCTTACTAATTAATTTCAATTATTTCAGAAAACTGGGCGAACGTCCTAAGCTTGAAGGAGAACGTGGAATACTTCAGGGAGATGTTTCAAGCGAAAACAGATGAGAAGTACCGAATGCCTGACAAATACAACGAACAAGTATTAGGGATGCCTGGGTCTTTTAGAACACTGTCAGTCGATTAATTGATATATTTAGTAAACATAGTTGGCCACGGTGATGGTGGGACAAAACGGAAGTCTATTTAGTTAAGAACTGAAAGAATTGATGCAGAATTGTAACAAATAGGGCTGATTTCTGAGTTAAAAAAATAGTTCTATTTAGCATGTCAGTCAAGTTATAAAACATAAAGGTCATATATTTTTGGCTTTGTCAATTACAATCAGCAAAACGGGGCTTGCTAGGGCACGTGCCTGCCATTACTGTGGATTTTTTCGAAAGAGTCACCGTGGCGTTGTAACGCAAAGGGTATTAGGAGGAACACGGATAGGTTTTAGTCAGTAAGAATCTGACACTCCTTTTTGCTCCACACAGAGCGAGAAATCATCAAATGACTCCTCACTTGATGATAACCCATCCTTAAAAAAGGGCTTGTGACATCACATCTAGTTTAAACACGGCGTGACTTTCATCCTGTTTCGTCTTCACTTTTAATTACCGTGAAAAATAGATACGTGTCATTCATGTCAATGGTTGATTGGAAATTTGACTGTATTGGGTAGCTTGATGTGCTGTCTAATTCTACTAATGGGTTTTAGTCAGTAAGAGTCTAACACTCCCTTCCGCCTCGCCTAGAGCGGAAGGAGTCATTTGATTATTTCCCATCCCTAAAAAAAAAAAAAGACCCACGGAACTGGCCCAATATCCAGTTGTCATTGTCAGTCAGTGTCAGAGGAGTGCCGAGGAGCTCGTGGTTAAATAATAACAGCCGCACGGGTCGATCTTCAAGGTTAAGCAATGCTTGCTTAGGTTGGTCAGTGTGATCATTTTAACATGCCGAGTTTCCCCGTGCCTCGGAAAGCACGTTAAGCCGTTGGTCTCGGCTGTCATTTGTAGATCTTTGACAGGCGTTACGGATAGTCATAAACCAGTAAGCCTGACTCCAGTCTTGCTATAAAGTACCGTGTTACCCAGTTAATGGGTTGTGGAGGTCTGGTAGGCAGCTTCCTACTTCTTCCTTCCTTGTAAAATACTGGTATTCAGCTAAATCCGGCTTGACTGGATGCCGACCCCAATGTAGTTGGGAAAAAAGTAGGCAGATGATTGTCAGTCAGTGTCAGAAGTGATGCCATCAGACAGGGTATCTTTCAGTAATGTCCGTCTCTTGATATGGCTGAACTTTTATAGTAATTTTTAGTGTTAACTAAGATTATTTTTTAGTAATTAATTTGTGTGTCTTTTATGGCTGAATAAATATTTTTTATTTATCTTTCTTTGAGTCACTTTGCACGAACTGAAGAAATAATTCAACACCGTGGTTGCATGATGATCGTACATCATGTAATATGATGTTACTTAAATTTAAATAGGAATATAATTTTGAGGCATGCCTTTTAAGTTTTGTCGTATGAAGAGAAAAACACAACTAGAACCTTATAGTACTTTTTATTGTTTTTCAAAGTATTCACCACGTAGTTTAATACACTTTTCCATTCGCTCAAACCAGGTACTCGTATTATAACATTTATTCCACTGTAAAGTGGGAGTGTTTAAAATGGCTGACTTGAAAGCGTCTACTGCTTCTTCACCGGACTGGAACCTTTGACCACGAAGACTTTTCTTAATTTTAGGAAATGTAAAGAAATCGTTAGGACTTAGGTCAGGACTGTATGGAGGATGGTCAAGAATTTCTTTCTTTTTCCTGCTTCAAATACTCAATCGTTTGACGAGTGCTGTGTGAGCTTGCGTTGTCGTGGTGCAGGATGATGCGTCGCTTTGAGTTAGATTTTTGAAGTTCGGCGATGACTTGTAGTAAACAAATTGTGGTATACCACTCTGCGTTAACCGTTCTACGATCTTCAAGTGCAATAGTCGCAACATGCCCGGTTTTTCCAACGAACGTGGCCACCATCTTCTTTGAGGTGCTTTGAGAACGAACAACTGTAGTCGGCTTTGGCTCGTCTTGAAAGACCCAGATTGTAGATTGTTGTTTGGAATCAGGGACGCAGGCATAGATCAAAGGTTCCTCACCACTGACGATGTCATAGACGTGATTTGACTCTCCTTGGTTGAACTTTTGCAGAGTTTTCTTACACCATCTGACGTGGGCCGCCTTGTGATCGTCGGAAAGCAGATACGGTATCCAACGGCAAACTAGCTTTCTCACACCAAGCGCTTTATGCAAGATCTTCTGAATGGTTGTCCATGAGATGCCTAATAGAGCCTCTATATCTCGATACGTCACATGACGATCTTCGAGGATTAGTTGTCTCACAGCAATGATGTTATCTTCAGTGAATGCAGATTTTGGGCGTTCTTCGCGAGATTTGTCACTAACACTAGTATGTCCACGCTGGAATTCTAAATACCAACGTTCGACAGTTCACACACATGGGACTTCATCACTGAACACAGATGTTAGCTCTTCAAAACACTGAAGCCGTGTCAGGCCTCTTCTGAAGTTGTAGAAAATTATTGCACGAACATTTTCCTTAGAAAGATTCATTTTCGTACGTAACCTGACAGATTCCAATCGACGCTGTGACAGCATTAATCCTAATAATTTCTGTTTTGAGATTCAAAATTTATACACATTCAAATATAGAACGGTTTCAAATTCAAAATTGCCGGGAAATATGGAAACGACAGAACTTAAAAGGCATGCCTATTACCCAAAGTGTAACCAACGGGGGTTCCGTTGGTTACTATTATATTAGGTCTTTACCTATGAAATTGCCGTTCTGCAGTATTGGCCATTTCAAATCAAAACAATTTTTGTTTGGCTAAGAATTCTAATTTCAAATTAATTTTATTTTAAAAACATTTTTTTTTCCAAAAGTAGTCATTTGTTTATTGATTAGTTTTACATTTTCATCGCATTTCAATATTTGTCGTCATCATGGATACGTTAAAAATTCGAGTAATTATGGAATATGAATACCGTCGTGGCAGCAACGCGGCACAAGCGGCACTCAACATCAACGACGTTTACGGAGCTAACACTACAAACCAACGCACCACCTGTTATTGGTTTGCTCGCTTCCGTTCTGGAAATTTCGACCTGAAAAATGAACCTCGCGGTCGTCCGAAGACTTTGGTCGACAATGACGAATAAAGGCGATTGTGGAAGCTGATGATACACAATCTACGGCTGAATTAGCAGCAGCTTTCGACGTTAACGTCAAAACAATATTAGTCTATTTGCGTCAAATTTGCAAGGTAAAAAAGCTTGACAAATGGGTGCCCCACGAACTCAATGATCGCCAGCGCGAAGTACGCGTCGAGACGTGCCTTGCACTGCTCAACAGACACACAAATGAAGGAATTTTGAACCGCATTGTTACCTGCGATGAAAAATGGATTCTGTTTGATAACTGCAAGCGCTCAGCAAGTTGGTTGGATCCTGGTTCAGCACCTAAACAATGCCCTAAACGAAAACTTACCCCTAGAAAAGTGATGGTCACTGTTTGGTGGTCTAGCGCCGGTGTGATTCATCACAGCTTCTTACCAAACGGGGTGAGCATTACTGCACTGTGAACAACTGAACACAATGATGGATAAGCTGGTACATCTCCAAGCAGCATTGGTCAATCGCTCGTCTCTGCTGCTCCTGCACGACAACGCGCGACCTCATACTGCACAGCAGACGGTCTCCAAGTTGCAAGAACTGGGGTTGGAAGCTCTCCGTCATCCGCCCTACTCACCAGACCTTGCGCCTACAGACTACTACTTTTTCCAGAATTTGGATAACTTCTTGGCGGGAAAAAAAATTCAATACCCGAGAGGCAGTACAAAATGCCTTTGAAGAATTTGTTACCTCCCGTCCAGCTGATTTCTTTAAGAAGGGCATCAATAAACTGCCATTGCGTTGGCAAAGATGCATAGATTGCATGGGCGATTACTTCGATTAAAAAATTCGTTTAAATTTTTTCATACAAAACGGCAATTTCATAGGTAAAGACCTATTATTACCAAGAGTCCACTGTCCGTTCGTTCATCCCTCCGTCCGTCAATCTATCTGTCAGCGGGCTGTATCTTAAGAACTGTTAGTTAGACAGTTAAAATTTACACAGAATGTTTATTTTTATTTATTTATTTATTCCAAAAAAGTAACATAGAAAACAATACACATATCTTCTGCCAAACTGCTGTCTTTGTCGGCAGTGTTCTCGTGGATAGATACAGTTTTGTAACCCAAATAGGTACTTATCGACTAATTTATACTTACTACTACTACATTACTGTGAACAAAAAATACTTAATAAAATAATAAAAAGGGGTAATGAGTCAGGACAATCTTGCCCACCAGGCTGGCAACGCATGCACACAACCTAATCGACCCGAGATAGCTACGCAGCGCGAGCGAGACGCCGCGACGGCTGCCCGAGATCGAACACACAAGCCAAGAGGCCCACAACAACAACAAGCCGCGCGCGCATCGAACACGGGTCGGTCTTGAAGGTTAAGCAACGCTTGCCAAGGTTGGTCTGTTGATGGGTGACCATCTTAACATACTGAGTTTCCTCCGTGCCTCGGAAAGCACGTTAAGCCGTTGGTCCCGGCTGTCATTTGTAGATCTTTGGCAGTCGTTACGGATTGTCAGAAGCCAGTAAATCTGACTCCAGTCTTGCCAAGATGTACCGTGTTACCCAGTTAATGGGTTGTGGAGGTCTGGTAGGCAGCCGCTCCATGTAAAACACTGGTATTCGGCTGAACCCGGTTTGACTGGAAGCCGACCCCAATGTAGTTGGGAAAAGGCTAGGCAGATGATTTTAGTTGCATTTCATTTCTAAACTGAGTGTTTAAATAATAAAGATTAAAGAGACACATCAAGACTGCTCATAGACTGCTGACAGTGTAGGTCTAACGCTATGGATGCAAACCCAAATAGTGCTTACGCAGGACATTCTTTAGGACATTTTTGGAAACTGCTTCAGTTTTAATTAACGGAGGTTTCAATTCATTTAACAATGTTGGAATTAGCCATCGCTGCGTCCTTTGACCGATTTTTTTTTTATCTCCTTTTATGGCAATTGAGCCGGTTTCGACTATTCTGCCAGTGTCACGTCGTGACGTATTTTAGGGACTACATATTTGTCTCTTTGTGTCGCTTCACGAGTATGTGTTTTTCTATTGCCGCTATATCAACAAATAATAAAATTGAGGTTTATGGTACGAAACCCTTCGTAAGCGAGTCCGACTCGCACTTGGCCGGTTTTATGATGAGTCCATGGGCTAATCGCTTGAATTTTTCATGTAAATAGCAATCCAAAGGTTTATTCCAAATATTTTTTCAGGTTTTGAGTAATTTCAATTCAACTCTATATAAAAATAGTGGAAAGTATAATAGTGGTCTCATAAAGCCCAAGATATTCAGAAAGAAGAAGAATGCAATTTCGATGGATAACCCCACCTACCCCACCTACCCCGCCTACCCCGCCTACCCCGCCTACCCCGCCTACCCCGCCTACCCCGCCTACCCCGCCTACCCCGCCTACCCCGCCTACCCCGCCTACCCCGCCTACCCCGCCTACCCCGCCTACCCCGCCTACCCCGCCTACCCCGCCTACCCCGCCTACCCCGCCTACCCCGCCTACCCCGCCTACCCCGCCTACCCCGCCTACCCCACCTACCCCACCTACCCCACCTACCCCCCCTACCCCACCTACCCCCCTACCCCACCTACCCCACCTACCCCACCTACCCCACCTACCCCACCTACCCCACCTACCCCACCTACCCTACCTACCCTACCTACCCTACCTACCCTACCTACCCTACATGTCCGTAGCTACCTACCCACCAATTTTCAGCCATATCGGTACAGCCGTTCTTGAGTTATAAATAGTGTAACTAACACGACTTTCTTTTATATTAGATTTATTTCTAAGTATAGTTTTATTATGAAGGAAAAAAAAGACGAGATCTGATCTTGTCTCGTGATGATTAAATTAACTAATTAATTCTGAGTTAAACTTCATACATTTTCCTTGTACTCGTTTATTGAAGGTCAATAATTATCGTACCCATAATACGCATACCAGGACGGAATGGCAATGGATTAATTTTTTTAAACTTAGTAATACGACATAAATAAATGCCAATGTCATAAATTGATTCCGTGACACGGATTTCTTGACACGGCATTGGAGAGCGCGCAAAGGGATCCCGTCGCGGGATGCCTTGGTAGGCCGCCGGAATGCTAGTTAGTATAGGCTAGTTTCCATCAACAATAAATTGCAAATCTATTTAGTCTGTTTAATTAGAGTATTGAAAGATAATTGTCACGTATTTTTTGTTTTGTAAATCAATGAATATTGACAAAGACAAAACGAATCAACAACAACAACAACACCACAAACAACTGATATTTTTTTCGAGTTTTCAGGGTTGGTCTCAAAGTAAAACTTGTTTATAATCATGTGTAGTTTCACTGCCTAAGAGGTTGTTGGTGTTTTACAAATAACCCTGTATATGAAAAATTATTATTATATATTTTTCATTTCATTTCGTAAGTACAATAAAATTATTGTTCAATCCACGAGCTCGAAAAGTGCCGTCGCGCTTTTCATTAGAAACTTACTTTGGCATTTTGTCTTTTTACAAATAGATTATGGAAAAAACAAAACGCTACAAAGTAAAAAATAACTTTAATTTCGGAAGTCGGTGTTTTTGGTTGTTTCGTTTTTGAACACCGACTTCCGAAATTAAAGTTATTTTTAACTTTGTAGTGTTTTGTTTTCGGAAGTCGGTTTCATTTTTTTGTAAAAATGTTTTTTATTTTTCACTTTTTAGTGGTACGTAGGTACCACTACAAAGTCAAACCACAAACACAGCGTGCCAGCGTGATGTTATGTTATGAACTGTTGTAATCAATCAACAGACTTGCGATTTCAGAAATCCCGATCCATTTGCTATCATTTATTGAAGAGTTCCGTTGCCTACCTCCGAAGTTCTTCATCAGATCTTCACCAAATTTAAATGGAACCAGTCCAAGAAAATGCTCTTCCAAACAAAAAAGAATCATCCAAATTAGTTAACAATTGGTAAAAATATTGCTGAACAAACATTTTTCATGGGATCCCATCATTAGATTCTAACTTGGTGACAATGGAACCACCTCAGCTTTCGAATAAAAAAAGATTTTTTTAAATCGATCCAGAATTGGCGGAGAAATCGGTGAACATAGATAAAAAAAATACATACAGCCGAACATAGAACCTTCTCCTTTTTGAAAAAGTCGGTTAAAAATGCAAAAAGTGAGGCCGCTAAGTTCAAAACTAATAATTATTATCAACTACCCCAAAAGACATATTATCTTTCAAAGCTAAAAAATAAGTCAAAGTTGTCTAAATATTTCAGTTTCTGTGAATAAAAAAACCGAAGTTGGCCATTTTACGCAAAAAACACAGCCAAATTGTAATAGGCCTCTTAAAAAGAATTTAGCGTGATGATATATAGCCTATAGCCTACCTCGATAAATGGGCTATCTAACACTGAAAGAATTTTTCAAATCGGACAAGTAGTTCCTGAGGTTGAAGCAAACAAACAAACTAGCTAGGTTGACTTTTCCACAAACGAACGCAATCGTATCTCATTATGTATACCAAACTAGTTGACCCGCGCAATTTCGTCTACGTCACAATTTTCATCACTGCTCCACTTACTAGTTCACTCGCGCAACTTCGTCTGCTCCGCTCCTATTGGTCTTAGCGTGATGATATATAGCCTTCCCCGATAAATGGGCTATCTAATACTGAAATAATGTTTCAAATCGGACTATTAGTTCCTGAGATTAGCGCGTTCAAGCAAACAAAATAACAAACTCTTCAGCTTTATGTATTAGTTTAGATATATACTCGTAGTATAGACTAATTTTATTGTTTTTTTAAAGTTTGGCAAATATCTTAAACTGGAGCCTCTTTTTATCACTTTGATTCTTGTTAATTTTTACCAATTCACAAAAATTATAAAAATCCGTCTGAAACGTTTGAGTGTAAAGCAAATATGTTTTCTCTGAGTGTTATTAACGCTCAATAAAATTGCAAATTCGTTTTATATATTTATTGGAAATTGATTACGTTTTCAGTGTAAAATCAGCATAAAAAGGTTCTGAAATATTTCAACTTAGAAACTTTTTAAGATTAGGAAAGTTAAGTCACGAGTCAGTTATCTACCTAAACCTACCTACAGTGTAGGTACATTTTATAATGATTTCCAGTCCAAAAATTACTGTTTTCGAACAAATATAATGAAGTTTTATACAACAATACTAATATAAATATTGCGATTAAAATAGGTATAATCAAGTATGGTTATTGTCAAAATATTTAGAATAGACCATGACTGTGATAACCCGATAGCCCAAGTTGTTAGTACCTACCTACCAAACATTTTATCCTTTTTGACAATTGTTGTTGTCACTGAATGTAAAATGTAATGTAACACAAATTCTAAACAGGAGGAGGTTCTCAATTCGGCGGGTTTTTTTTTTTGACGTGACAACGTCTTATAAATTTTTCAATGCCGTTTGCGCGTACGTAAAAGTGTCACGTTCCGCAAGCGAGAGCGCGATACAAGCGATAGTGGCACGATCGGCTTAAGCGTTGGACTGGTTTGTTCAGAATTTAATAATTTTTTTATGACGTTATTACGTCAAATTGTCGTCCATAAGCCGATTTTACAGACAATCAATTATTTTTTATGTATGTACACCGATTAGTCCGAGGTTTCCGATTTGTGTTATTCTTTTTTAATTCCATCGATATTTTTACCATTTAGTCTCGTCAATTTTTAACTCAGTTCGGTTTAGTAGCTTTTTTTTATGTGCATTTTTGCTTATTTCAATTTCTGGACGAAAACGTCCAATTAGTACAACTTATTATTCGTTTTTTTTTTTTTTTTTACAAAAAATATAATCAGCTTCCAAGCAAAACATTACAGAGCACAAAATAACCTTTATTTCGTTAGTCGGTGTTCAAAAACAAAGATACAAAACCTAAAACACCGTCTTCCGTAATTAAAAAAACGACTAGCCGTTTAGACATGATTCTTATTTTAAAATCAGTTACTGAGGGGGTAACTGCACCCGCTTACAAAATGCATCAAGGCCAATGGGGCAGTATCGTCACGCACTAGGTGTCTGAAAAGGTCGTAGCTGTAGCCGAAACAGATCAAAGAAATGCTGGTGCGGAATCCATTCGTCAGAGGCACCTAGAACGCAAAAGGCATTAGGAGGAACATGGATGGGTTTTAGTCAGTAAAAGTCTGATGCTCCTTTCCGCTCCACCCAGAGCAGAAGCAGTCATTTGATGATTTCCCATCCTCAAAAAAAAAAGGCCAAAGAAATGCTGGCGCGTGAAGATTAAAGCGCATTTCAGACTAAGCTATTATAGCATATAGTTCATAGCACTACAATATCGCTCACCATACATTTATTTAGAACACGTTCACACTGAGCTACAATATATAATATTGATTTGCTTGAAATGCTGTACTATATAGCAGAATAGTACAGCGTAGTCTGAAATGCGCTTAAGAGGAAACGCGGGCGGAGAGATTTTGTACGTAAAATGTCATAATTCGAGGTTTAGCTCTCGTCTGTTTACTCCTACAATATTGGACTGATTTAAAAGATATTTCATAAACTCAATGAAAAGGATATATATACTGTGTCCCTATGTTTTTATTTTGGATGATATATTAACCTAATAAACACTAGAACCCACAAAAACTGCTCAAAATTGTCCGATAATACGCTATCAACAAAGCACTAGTGTACAAATTTGGCAACTACTAATGGAAAAAGGAAAACATAAGAACACAGTATACATCCTTCTTATTCAGTTTGTATTATTCATTTTACATCAGTCCAATATACACATTATCGCTTACCTTCAGATAGTGGTCAAACGCGTGCCTATCAATAGTAAAAAGAAAAAAAAATATTCGAGGAGGAAAGAGACAAGAGCCAAGCTTTGAATTATTCAATTATGACACACAAAATTTATCCGCCCGCATTTTCTCTTAAGACTTTTTCTTTCATTCCTGAGGGATTGGTTGGAGAAAGCAAAATGCTGAGAACGTGGGCTATGAGGTATGAGTAAGCGCCAACTAAACTTGCAATAAAGTACATTAACGTTTCCCTATTCATAATTATCCCTTCGTAGACACCTAAACAATAAATTGTGAACCGTTTTTTTTATTACTAGAGAACCTAAAACGTTACGATAGAAGTCGATTCAGCTAGTCTATTCTGTAAGTAACCATATCGATATCGAGCTTCACCTGAGTGAGAAAGCTCACAAAGTGAACTTTATTACACAACATAAAGGTCTTATGTTGTGTGTCACTGTCATTGTCGAGGCACGAAAATGTTGTTACAGAATAGCATTACAGGACAGCTTGATGTCTTAATTTCTGTTTGATATTAAGAAAGTCAATAAAAATGTGTACGTGGATCAATGAGCGTTATTGAACATTTATCTGGCACCTGCCATAGATTTTTAACCTGCAGTGAGACATAATCTGTACTCTATACTAATATATAAAGCTGAAAAGTTTGTTAACGCGCTAATCTCTAGACCTACTGGTCGGATTTGAAAAATTATTTCAGTATTAGACAGCCCATTTATTGAGGAAGGGTATAGGCTATAATATGTATATCATCACGCTAAGACCAATAGGAGCGGTGGAACGACGACAGATGAAGTTGCGTGGGTCAACTAGTAGATTATATTTATTTTTCCATTACACATACTCGGAAAGTAGGCCTGAAGTAGCCTAAAGTATTACTTTTCAGGTCTAGGGAGAATCGTTTTTCAACTAACCGTCAAATTATAAAAAAAAAACTTCTACACGACTTTCTATACAGCCTCTCATTTACAGCACGATGTAAATGAGACGTAACATAAAGATGAGTATTAATTAAAGATTATATTTTTAAATGACTTTATTATAATTTATTTTCAATTATTTATTTAATGTAACATAGATTTGGGCAAAAATATTGTCAATTTTATCAATTATGAAAATGAAACATAATGGCTGTGTAGCTGGCCGGAAACAGAAAAAAAAAACAAAAAAGGCGAGAAAGCCACAATCCAATCTTCATTTGTGTTTCGAGTTAGCAGAGATTTGTATTAACACGATGAGTTCAGATATGGATTTTTTCTGTGACTGATTCGTGTTTTTATTTTTACTTTCCTTGTATTCGCAATGAAAAGTACAGCGTTTAATTCGGGTGAAACACTTATTTAGTCCCTCGAACTATTGGAACCCTCGCTACGTTCGGGCGTCAACGCCGTCTCGGAGCTAAATCAGTTGCTTTCACCCCTGGGATAACAATGTAGTATTATTAATTTGATGAATCTGCAAAACTCGGTTGCAAATATTTTGGAAACGTGACATCAACTAAATACCAATTAGTAACAAAAAAAAAGTAGTCTGTTGACGTCAAACCAAGTTATTAAAGTGTTTATCCGTATTAAGATGGTGTTTTTTTCGACAGCCGATATTCTACGCTTATTTGTGGATGCTTGACTAATATAAGAGTGGACACTTGAGCCATCATGAGGTCACTAAGCGTAAAATATGGCGTATCTACTTATTTAAAGTCTATTGGGAAATGCGGTCAACAATCACGTGTGAAACCAAGCTCATTCTAAGGTCAAATGATCTTTTTGTAAAAGTTCCGGGTTTTATGTTCAAAAATATATATTTTTAGGTTTGACCTTCAGTTTTTTGCACTTTGTTGTTCCTTAAGTCAACTCTTCATGTGATCAGCCTTTTCTTTTGCCAACGAATCAACGTTGTCATTCGACGTGGCAAAGCAGCCAGTGTTCCTGGCACTTTTCCAGCTGACAGCAATGTGGACGAATTGTTTGATGCCTTGTGAGTTTTTCCCCTCCTCTTTTACTACGATTGTACATTTATAATTATTTCCTACTAGCTTGTCTTATCTACGAGTTTTTATTTACTTGTAAATATTACTATTCGTAAATAAACCTTCAGATAATTCTCAATTAACAGTATTTTTTTTAATTATTCTATCCATAACTTGCGTTTGACAACAATCTTACCTTCCCGGCGGAAAGCTGTAAAATGGTCGGTGATGTGGTCGACAATGGAGCTTGCCTAAAAGCAACCTCATTCACTCATGACCCCCAGGTTGTAGGTATAAAGTCGCAGGTTAAAGCTAGTTTATCAATCATCATCATCATCTGACTAGCCTTTTCCCAACTATATTGGGGTCGGCTTCCAGTCAACCCGGATTTAGCTGAATACCAGTATTTTACGATGAGCGGCTGCCCACCAGACCTCGACAACCCATTAACCGGGCTACACGGTACTTCACGGCAAGACTGGAGTCAGATTAAATGGCTTCTGACTATCCGTAAAGACTGCCAAAAATCTACAAATGGCAACCGGGACCAACGGCTTAACGTGCTTTCCGAGGCACGGAGGAAACTCGGTATGTTAAGATGGTCACCCATCCACAGACCAACCTTGGCAAGCGTTGCTTAACCTTGAAGATCGACCCGTGCGGCTATTTTTATCTAGCCACGTGCTCCTCTAAAAGCTAGTTTATCATTAATTACTATAATTACCCTGCATTAATTAAGGTTTCTTGCAACATAAAACCTTCCAATTACATATTATTAGGTGTTTCGCTGCGAACTGCGACCTGGACTGATTACGGGTCTCAAACAAGTTTGAAATCGCTTTTCGGTGTAAACAAGCCACATCAAGCTCGAGATGTTTCGTAGAAAGGTGCCTGTTCGTCGACAGACACGAAATTGCTTCTAAGACTTGGCGAGACCTGTATGTGAAAATATACTTCAATGTAAGACTGTCTTAGTAAGAAATTAAGACTTGAAAACAATACTGAAGGAGGAAAGATATTTAAAGAAATTAATATAACTGATTTGTTCAAAATAAGATCTATTTTTAAGCCCTCTCTCGTATGTCTCAATATTAAAGTACATATTGTATTCCTTCAACATATTACTGCCCCTGAAATAATTCTCAGCAACTTTTTAAATGTTAATCTATAAAAATGACGTTTGGTATCAATTTTTCATTTATTTTTTACCACACCATGGTCGACGTCCAAGTTTTTAAAGAGAACTCTTAATGGACGTGGGCCAATTCTGATCTTTCTACTTTGTTATTGTACTATTACATAGGACTGCGTACCTACCGGAACGCAGCGTTGAAAGACCTCCCACAAGGTAGACCGAGGATTTGGTGAGGGTCGCAGGTAGCCGATGGATGCGAGACGCACAGGACCGGTTGTTGTGGCGACACTTGGGGAGGTCTATGTACAGCAGTGGACGTCTTTCGGCTGATATGGAGATGATAATAATGATAATTACACAGATCCAGGGTGTCCACAATAAGCAGCATGTAGCAGATTTGTCAGAGCGCCGAATTGAACTATGATATTCTTACCGAATCGATCTTGATAGACTAGCTACCAATTTAGGAACCTTGAACTTCGGTACGCAAACATGCAACTTTAAATCAATAAAACTATTTGCTCACAATATTTCAATTGTATTTATTTAGTTCTTCAGCTCTTGAGATACGTTTTACACGTTCAAAAGAGCCAGTTTTTTAATACTTAGTTTGTAACAGAAGGCAAATCGATCTTTTAGAGGTCGAGTTAAATTATTCGTTGATTATTTTATTTTATTTCATATTTATATTACCTTTGTTTACTTTACTGTAATATTTCTTAACAATAAAAACATTTTAAAATATAAAAAGCAGTAGTCCGCCGGTGTCGGGAGCAGGGTCCAAGTCACTGGTGGTTAGGGCTCTAGAGAGAGGAACCTCCTCACATACGAGCCGTATCGAGGAGTACTGCCTTGCCTTCTGTATCAAGTCCTTTATCCAATCGCGTAACGCCAGCTTTGACAGATGGTCGTCGAAGCTTTGGCCATTATGCCATTGGCCGTAACGACGATCGGTACAATGACAGCCAAGTCCATATTCCACATGTCGACAAGTAAGCTAAGTGAAGATACTTAATTTGTTTCTCTTTCTCAGCTTTCACGAGATTTTCGTCATGTGGGATGATAACATCGACTGTCGTTGTGCGCCACGCTGATATAATATTTATTATTATGAGGTTTGTTGTTACCCAGCTTTTTCCTGCAGTGGAAGGACAAAGCTTTCTTTCATATTTAACCTCAATTTCAGTTGAAAACCAGCGTCAGGTAGGTACTAGATATGTCCGGCTTTGATGCTTGGGTCTATCTACAGGAAAGAAGGAATGATAAATTGTTTATTCCGCTCAAATAATCGCAATTGCAGGATTTTTAAAAACACAGGTACAGAATAGGTAAAGGTGTCGTTGGAGCAGATATGCGTTAGCGTGGAGACCGCGTATCAAACGTAGTGTGGGACGCCCTGCGGCACGATGGATCGATGATTTAAAGAAGGTGGCTGGCAGCGGATGGATGCGAACTGCTCAAGATCGGGATGGTTGGCGCTCTTCGGGGGAGGCTTACGTTCAGCAGTGGACAGTAATTGGCTGATATGATGATGAGTCCTGTCTCTAACTGTCTTTTATGTACATGTGTTTTATGTTTTCTGTATTGTATTTTATGCGTTTATTTTTAACTAGCTTTTGACCACGATTTCGTACTTTTATATCCCGTTTTTTCCTGTCCCGTGGGAATTTCGGGAAATCGCTCTCTGCTCTCATACATTCCCCAAGGACCATCTGCTTTTATATTTATAGTTTCATTTAATTTAATTTCTTATGTATGGCCGTCTCTAATTGTATAATTATGTGTAATGTTAGTAGTTATTTTAAAGTCGACCTTCAATGAATCTATGGCACCGGTAAAAGCCCACTTTGTTTTAATTGTTTTGTACCATGACATCGATTTCCGCCAGATAAAAAAAAAAATCTGGCCTAATCATCAAAACAAAGATAATCTTAGAAGAGATGATTTTCGTATATAAACTTGGCACACATATGAACGTCTGTGACCCAAACATGGATCACGTTACGAAAAAAAAAAAAAAATTGAGTAAGGGGGTCGCTTTTGGGGGACAAACCAGACAATTTCAATAACAAAGGTTTCATTAATCTTCCGCCACATTGATATTCGTTTTTTTTTAATATTAATAGGAACGCGCTTGACCACCATCTCACCTGATGGTAAGCGATGATGTGGTCGAAGATGGAGTACGCTTGCCTAAGTAACCTATTCACTCTTGACTTAAAAACTCCCAGGTTGTAGCTATCGGGAAACACAGACTCCGGCAGGGAATTCCACTCCTTAGCTGTACGCACTATGAATGTGTTCACAAAATGTTTTGTGCGCGTGGGTGGGATGTCCACCATGTACCGGTGGCGCATCGCCTTTCGTCTTGTGGACCGTTTTTTTTTTTATTTTTTTGCAATAATTAAGCTTTTCACAAAAACTCCACTTATTATTTAAGCACCTCACGCAAATATTTCTTACTTACTTTTATCATTGAAATGTTAAGTTGATGTAAAACGGTTCATTACAGTGATTTTTTCGTCAATTATGATGTCTGGTATAATTTACAACTTTCACGCTACTGGCAGGAATTAGTTTATAATAAGCTATCCTTTTCCCGAAACTTGGTACATATCATTTAAACACTCATAATAAGCCCGTTCATTTGATGTACCTATCGCACGATACAGTCTAAACTTTTTTAAATTTTCTTCTTTGACCCCCAAAATTGTCCCCATACTTAAAAAATAGAATAATGATGATGTTTAATAGAATTTTTACTCTACATTAAATATGAGGTGTACAATGAAGTATATGTCGCATCATGGGTGGCCGGAATGCGAAACATCGGGTCTTCTTCACGATCCGACATAGTTAAACTTAGCTATGGGCACTGTCGTGGGTGCTCGAGCAAAAGATAATTTAAATCTTAAAAATAACTTTATTCACATTTGTAGTTCACGTAGGAAACAAACACGTGCGTTGGCACTGAGTGTCCGCCAAGACAGTCCAAGCTCAACTGACCAAACACTCGGTCCCTTTCCTGTCCTCGCTGCATCCCCTCTACCGACGATCGTGTCCAAGCAATATGGCGTGCTTGCGTTTCCGGTGACGATTATTATTAGGTTTACAAAATAAATATTTAGATGGCGCTGCGTATTGACCATGGCGCCATCAATCCACGACATATATAATAAATAATAAT
Source organism: Lacanobia oleracea (assembly GCA_950371165.1). NCBI lineage: Eukaryota > Metazoa > Arthropoda > Insecta > Lepidoptera > Noctuidae > Lacanobia > Lacanobia oleracea. Next base: position 4,831,418 of record OX493406.1, on the reverse strand, counting down.
AATAAAAAAATAAAATATTTACGTAACGCGTCCGTATTTGGGTCGCAAAAAATACCAAATTTCAACTAAATCGAGTAGATCCAGATAAAACTGGCTGTGACAGACGGACAGACAGACAGACACCCGAATGATCAATAGGGGTTTAGTTTCTTACGAATGCTCAGAATCCTAAAAATATAAAAATAGTGCTATTCAACCGCATTCGGTAAACTGGAAACCAACACTAGAATACTTGTCAAAAGCCCTGGCAGAATGATTGATTACTCGCAATATTGGGGGAATATTTCGCAACGTTGGGGGAGGCCTATGCTCGGTACTGGACGTCTTTCAGCTGAATGATGATACTATTTGAAGATACTTCAAATATGTAGCCAACTAATGTATGTTGGAATGCTAAATTTTAGCACAATTGCGGATAACTATTTTAAAGTTCAGTTCCAGGGTCCAACACATTTTCACTGACTATCAAATCTAGTTAATCAGAAGATTATTATATTAAATAAATATTTAATATATTTTATTTATTTTAATATAATGTTTGCCATTCAACACGGCAATGCTGCCAGTGTTCTGGGCACTTATGCCATTGACAACGATGTGGATTATTTTTTTTGATGCCCAATGATTTATTTTGTTGTTATACGCGTTTGTACATAATTTCGTGTTAATTAGTGTATATAGTTAGTTAAGTATTTAGTTAGTAAGCCGAGGAGCTCGTGGCTAGATAATAACAGCCTCACGGATCGATCTTCAAGGTTAAGCAACGCTTGCCAAGGTTGGTCTGTAGATGGGTGACCATCTTAACATACCGAGTTTCCTCCGTGCCTCGGAAAGCACGTTAAGCCGTTGGTCTCGGCTGTCATTTGTAGATCTTTGGCAGTCGTTACGGATAGTCAGAAGCCAGTAAATCTGACTCCAGTCTTGCCATGAAGTACCGTGTTACCCAGTTAATGGGTTGTGGAGGTCTGGTTGGCAGCCGCTCCTCGTAAAATACTGGTATTCAGCTAAATCTGGCTTGACTGGAAGCCGACCCCAATATAGTTGGGAAAAGGCTAGGCAGATGATGATGATGAGTTAGTTAAGTATTTACAATAAGTTAAAATTTCAATAAAAAAAAATCATATTAAATAAATAATAATAATAAATAAATATTTTATTCATCATTTCAGCCAATAGCCGTTCAATGCTGAACGTTTTATCATTTAATCTCGCTGAATCACTTGAATCGAGCATTTACGAGCAAAAATTGTGTTAGAGCCATATCAGACGGAAGATTTTTAGCAACGACGATTTGCTGCATTCTGTTTATAGATCTCATTAGTCGGTCGTTTGTATCAAGATAGGTTACCGAATCGCCTGTCACAGCTGTCAAAAGTATCGTGTCTGGTATGGATCTTATTGATTTGTATTACGAGCGAGCTTTAAGATAATAATCCTCCAAATAAAAGCAAACAAAACGAAACTTCGCGTTTAGTTTTTGGTAAACGGTTAAGCAGTGCGGTTGGTAACTCGATACTAAAATGGAGTGTTTAAAAGATGATAAAATGTTGAAATTCCATCCGGATACGTTGGAAGCCGTGAGGAAAGAACTAAATTTGGAGAAACCAGGAAGAATTGGGGAAGCTGTAGATATTTTGGAGAATTGGGTGCAAATGCAGCCTCATTTTGTGAAGAAGGATTTTTGTAAGTTTTCAAAATTAATTATAGTATTAAGTGGTTGGTGGATAGATTGGACAGAACATAGTTTTATTTACAAAATTGGAACATATATTTTTTTTAAACATTTTTAATTCTATGGGTGCAGTATTCTGTCGGTTCAGTTTTTGCTTCCACTGATAATTATCTAGCAGATATCCTGTGGCAGGATATTTTTGTTCAAGGATTGTTTGAATAGATTTGAGATTGATAGAAAGCTACACTTTTGTACTGAAACTGCACTGTTCCTGAAGGGTGGACCAAAGTTGTTTAGTAACTAAGAGAAAAATAGTTCTGATTTATAAATAATGAGTTCAAAAATCTTAAGTTTTATCTAGGCTATTAGGTATTTTAAGGAAATATGCGCGTATTCCGTTTATTCTCGTTCCCGAAAGAATTTCGGGACCTCCCCTCTTCGTGCTCCCCTACACTTTCCAAAGAACCTACATATAAAATTTCAGCTTTCTACGACAAGAACACAGACACGAAAAAAAAAAATTATAATTACTAGCTTTGCCCGCGACTTCGTAAGCGAATCCCGTTTTTTTACTGTACCCGTAAGAATTTCGGGAAGTCCTCTTTTAGTACTTCCCTATAATCCTCAGGGAAGCTACATGCCCAATATCAGCTTTCTAAGACTAGTAGTTTCGGCTGTGCGTTGTCTGTCAGTAACTCAGTGAGTTACTAAAAAAAATTATATGTAGACTGATAGCGCTAGATTTTGAGGTTTCGCACCATTATATAGTTTCCGTAACATTTGCCAACTTAATATTAGTTTGTCTCATCTTTGGTACTTGCATATTATGTAGAAATTTAAGTAAGTATTCGACTTTTCGATCAGTCCTATTACACGAAAAGAAAATGAGAGATGATATTTTCATAGTAACTATAGTTGCCCGCGCAACGATGTGTGCTCCGCTCCTGTTGGCCTTAGCGTGGTGATATATAGCTTTGCCTTCCTCAATAAATGGGCCATCTAACACTGAAAGAATTTTTCAAACCGGACCAGTAGTTCCCGAGATTAGCACGTTCAAGCAAACAAACTTTTCAGCTTTATATATTAGTACTAGTCGACCCGCGCAACTTCGTCTGCTCCGCTCGTATCGGCCTTACCGTGGTTATATAGCCTATAACCTTCCTCAATAAATGGGCTATCTAACACTGAAAGAATTTTTCAAATCGGGCCAGTAGTTCCTGAGATTAGCGCGTTCAAGTAAACAAACAAACAAACTCTTCAGCTGTATATTAGTGCTAGTCGACCCGTGCAACTTCGTCAGCTCCGCTCGTATTGGCCTTAGCGTGATGATATATAGCCTATAGCTTCCCTCGATAAATGGGCTATCTAACACAGAAATATTTTTTCAAATCAGATCAGTAGTTCCTGAATTCATCTGTCATATGTCATCTCTGTCCACAAGAATCCTAATATTTAAATAGTACCTAACACATCACTCAACTACAGTACAACTACTGTAGGTCTAGAATATATTACAACAGGTAAAGTAGTTGTTACGTGTTTTAGAGCCAATACTCGATAATGCGTAACAACTTACCACAAAATATTTTAAACTACATATATCGGTATATCTGTTGTTTAGATTTTTTTTGTCGAATTCATCCACGACTTTTATAGATATTCCATTTTTTTACTACAAAACCCTGTAAAATCCACAAGAGAAAATGCGAGTTAAAATAAATAAAATATATAACTAATAAATATAACTACCCCACATTCAAACCATTAATTACTACGGTTTTTTGAGGCTTAGTTTATTAATTATGTCAAAATAAATAAATAAAAATAAATATTAGAGCTTACGTGTTTTTGATTCATCTGCCTAGCCTTTTTCCAACTACATATATTGGAGTCGGCTTCCAGTCAAAACGGATTCAGCTGAATACCAGTGTTTTACATGGAGCGGTTGCCTACCAGACCTCCACAACACATTAACTGGGTAACACGGTACTTCATGGCAAGACTGGAGTCAGATTTACTGGCTTCTGACCATCCGTAACGACTGCCAAAGATCTACAAATGACAGCCGGGACCGCTTAACAGCTTAACGTGCTTTCCGAGGCACGGAGAAAACTCGGTATATTAAGATGGTCACCCATCCACAGACCAACCTTGGCAAGCGTTGCTTAACCTTGAAGATCGACCCATGCGGCTGTTATTATTCAGCCACGAGCTCCTCAATTAAATATCGTGCATGAAAATTACAAAAATTTACAGTGTCGATTTTTCATGCATTTATGATATTGAAAATGTAAACTCTAATGATTGTAATATTTTATAGTTGACACGTTTATTTATTTAAAAGGCATAAGTTAGTGATCTGAGAATGGAAATGGTTATTTCATCAATTGTAATTTTTTTTCACTGTTTTTTTTTTTGTGCTGCCAATTTGCACTGGATGAAGATGACACAATCTGGGTTTGAACACTTCGCAAACTATCCTAGATATTTAATAACTACGAGTAGTTTGAACTTTAAATTTGGTTATTTATTGAATTTTTAACTTATTGTAAATATTTAACTAACTATATACACTAATTAACACGAAATTATGTACAAACGCGTATAAAAACAAAATAAATCATTGGGCATCAAAAAAATAATCCACATCGTTGTCAATGGCCAAAATGCCCACAACACTGGCAGCATTGCCGCGTTGAATGGCAATTCTTTGGCTGAAAATTATTACTTTAAATTAGTTTTGCCAGTTTTGTTTTGAATAAAAAGAATAAACCGAGAAGAATCCAAGTGACAGATATGAGACTAAACGCAAAAATAAGCTTTGTAGGTACGACTGGTTTCACTGCCTGTGAAACCAGTCGTACCTACGAAACTTATTTTTGCGTTTTTGCGAAATAACTTTAGAATTTTTAAACTTAAGCCATCAAAATAGTCTAGCGCTGTCGGTCTAATAAGTACTAGAATTTTCATTACCGTACCGTTTCGAATACAAAATAATAGTCAAACTCGAATATGCCCGATTTGGATTTGTCACCATTTAGTGCAAACGTATTTGTAAAATATTGCGTGAAATTGTATTTTTTTTAATAAGCCACGGACATATTGGAAACTATTGAATTTGGGTGGGATTTATTGTACACAAAACGATTCTGTCATAATATATCAAGAAGTCATTATCTATTAAAGATTTATTTCAATTTTACAGAGTCTGCAATTTTCCTGTGACAGATATATTACACTCAAAGACCAAAAACGCTCATTGAGTGAAATTACAGATTTCAACGCGTTGTGGCTTTTTTCGAATGTCTCAAACTTAACTATGAACATATCAACCTTTTTCTCAGAGCGTAAAAACAGATATACTATTATGTATACCTATTTAATTTTAAAAGTAAAAAAGAAATATATTGGGTGATTTAAGACAGGAGAATAATGTTTAACAAAAATATTTTTATAGTACAAAGTCCAGCCAGCTATTTAGATTTACAATAATTTCTAGGTTTTATTTAATACATCTATACTAATATATAAAGCTGAAGAGTTTGTTTGTTCGTTTGTTTACTTGAACGCGCGAATCTCAGGTACTACTGGTCCGATTTGAAAAATTATTTCAGTGTTAGATAGCCCATTTATCGAGAAAGGCTATAGGCTATATATCATCACGCTAAAACCTATAGCAGCGGAGCAGTAATGAAAATTGTGACGCAGACGAAGTTGCGTGGGTCAACTAGTTTATTATAATTCTGTGGTAAACGGTAACAGTTAAACTGCCTATTAATATTGTTGTCAAGGCGAGCTAGATTTCTCATAATTATTTACAAAGTCACTTGGTTTTAAATCCTAAATGCAAGTACCACTTGATTTTTAACCACTTACCTAGACCTAGTACCTGATAGTGGTTGTTACGAGTATTTGTACAATTTACCGATAAAAAAGAGCCAAGTGCAACTCGGAGTCTTACAGGGTGCCGTACCCACTTTAAATTTTTAATTTAATTTTAATTATTTATTGTCATAGTGCTAAGTCTCCAATTCCTCGAACTCTGGTTGCACTTAATGATCTTTTGGATTTTAATCCAACAAGCGATCTGTTTGCGGATGAATGGACGAAGATTTTATTGGCATGTCAGAAGTACTGTGAGAGGGATTCATGACAGAGTTTCTAAGCCATTTTATTTTTTAAAATTCATCTTTGTTTGTGTTTAGTAGTTTTTGTGCTTTAGTTACTGTAATTGGTTATAAACCGTTGTAATTAAATAAATAAATAAATACATAAATAAAAAATAGTGGCAACAGAAATACACATTCTGAAAATTTCAACTGTCTACATATTACGGTTCTTGAGATACAGCCCGTTGGTCGTTTAGACAGACGGATGGACGACAGAGGCTTAGCAATAGGGTTCCGTTGGTTACCCGAGTACAGAACAAAAAAAGTAAAATTTAAGGATTTATCAGAGCCGTTCTTGGAAAAATACACGCTGTGAACATTTCAACTCGTTTTACGGTTCATTAAATACAGACCGCTGACAGACAGTGAAGGCTTAGTAATAGGGTTCCGATGGTTATCGTTCGGGTAAGGAACCCCGAAAACTATCTCCGGTGTACTATTGTACATTTTATACAAGTGTGCGCTCAAACTTAAGTACACCCTCTGTTCCTTTACTCTCATTGTCGGGAGAGAGCAGGAGCAGAAAGCGGCACGCGGCGCGGCACGGCAGTGCGCGGTGCGGGGCTTTACGTGCTTTCCGAGGCACGGAGATGACACACCACCACCTACTGAGAATTTCCGAGGAGTGGCTGAAAAATTCCTTACGGAAAACCCAATTGCTTGGTCTGGGAATCGAATCCAGGGTAGAAAACACAATCGGAGAATCATATTAGAATCATAATATTAATTTAATCAAGCAACAGTTTGTCAAATTTTATTTTCATCTTTATCGTTAACGAATTAGGTTCAAGGTTGATTGGGAAAATTTGACAGTGACGGGTAGCGTGATGTGCTTTCTTATTCTGCTAAAGAAACGATTTTAGACCCGCAGTACCCCACTCACTAGCTCGGCAATCACGCATCCCTCTAGTCGTTCATTTAAACTATTAAAAGATATCTATTCAATAACACGACCTGCATTACAACCTCAAGAGTATTTAAAAGTTTAAAAGAGTCACCGCAGCCCTGGAACAAAGGGCATTAGGAGGAAAACGGATGGGTTTTAGTAGTAAGAGTCTGACGCTTCCTTCCGCTCCGCCCAGAGCGGGAGGCTCCCATTTTGATGACTTCCCATGCTTAAAAAAAGGACTGTTACTAAAAAAATGGTTTCATACTGATTACAGCTCGAGATTACCTGGAAAGGACCCTGATCACGGCAAAAGGCCTGGTGGAGAGAGCCAAAGAAAAGCTGGATAAGCTGTGCACGTTCAAAACGCTGATGCCAGAGTTTTTTGATGTCACCGATGTCAAGAAAGACTTGGAGCCTCTTCAAGAAGTTATGTGAGTATATAGTAGCATAGTCGAAGCCGACCCCAATATAGTTGGGAAAAGGCTAGGCAGATGATGATGACTTTTAATAGCATAGTCGTATAGTATGCTTCAAGGTATGACAACGCTTGCCTTGAAGTGATAAGTGTAAGCACTTCATTTCTTGCCATATAATTACCTAATTCTTTTTCTGTTGTTTTCTTTGCAGACATGCAGCACATATGCCGCAGATGACTCCTCAACATTATAGAGTGCTTATCGTTAAAATGGTGTCAGAAAATTTTGAATCAGGGGCCATCTTTAATTTCTACAAGTACCTCATTATGGTAGGTCATGAAAATATGTTTACACTAAGTTTACGAAATAAACTCCAGCACGATTCTTTGGAGTAAGGCAGTGACCGAGTGGCGTTCGAGGACTGGAAGAAGAAGTGTTGGTCGACCGGCGGCGAGATGGACGGATGACATTGTTGCCATCGCAGGTAGAACCTGGATGAGACTGGCCCAGGAGCGTGTGGATTGGCGCAAGAAAAGAGAGGCCTCTGCTTGGCAGTAGGTGAAGTTGGGCTGTGGATAATGATGATGACGATTCATTTTAACTGACTTCCTTCAAAAAAGAGGGAAGTTCTATGATAGTCAGACACATACAATGTTTTTCATATACTTTTAACGTAATTAAGATATTTGTGCCTTATAATCTTCACCTCATGTTGCTGAGGTGATGATAGAAGGTATAAGTCAGGATCTGATGATGGGATCCCAGAAAAAATGTTTATTAAGAGATATTTTAGCCAATTGTCAATCGAATAAGATGATTCTTTTTTTGTTTGGAAGAGTATTTTCCCAGACTAGTCCCATTTCAATTTGATGAAGATCTGATGAAAAATTTCGGAGGTAGGCAACGGAATTCTTTAATATATAGCAAATCTCCCGGATTGCTGAAATCGCATGTCTGTTTATTGTTTACACCACTTCATAACATAACATCACTCCGGTCCTTTGTGAATGGGTACGCAGGTACCACTAAAAAGTGAAGAATAAAAAAATACTTTTTTACAAAAAAAATACGACCGAATTCCAAAAACAAAACACTACAAAGTATTAAATAACTTTAATTTTGGAAATCATTGTCAAAAAACAAACAAATAACCAAAAACAACAAAGAAATTAAAGTTATTTCATACTTTGTAGTGTAGAGATCGTTACTAGATAATAATAGCCGCACGGGTCGATCTACAAGGTTAAGCAACGCTTGCCAAGGTTGGTCTGTGGATGGGTGACCATCTTAAAATATCGAGTTTTCTCCGTGCCTCGAAAAGCACGTTAAGCTGTATTTCGTTGCAATCGTTTCGGATAGTCAGATGCCAGAATATTTGACACCAGTCTTGCCATGAAGTACCGTGTTACCCAGATAACGGGTTGTGTAGGTCTGGTAGGCAGCCGCTACTCGTAAAATACTAGTATTCAGCTAAATCCGGCTTAACTGGAAGCCAACCTCAATATAGTTGGGAAAAGGCTAGGCAGATGGTTTTGTTTTTGGAAGTCGATTGTGTTTTTTTTTTTAAAGTTTTATAAACTCACCGCGTAAGCTTAAATGAAGTGAACATGAAGTGATACTGTTTTGCTTAAAAGTTTTTCATCACCATTTTGAATGATATATACAACAAGTAGGTATCTACAAAATCATAGTAACAAAAACCTGTTCTTTCTTTTCCAGCTAAGCGAATACTTCATGCGGGTTGAATACTGCACTGGCTTCCACATCGTATTGGACTATTCTGAAATAAATATTTTAGCTTTTGTCACTAAGGTCAACCCATTGGAGCTTAGACAAATCATCACTTTAATGACTGTAAGTATTAGCCCAGTGGAAATTAACATTAAATTCGCAATATTGAATATAGTTCTGATTTTTTGATTTCAAAAAACCTGTGCTCTACATATACTAATACATAATAAATACTCAGTTATCATATAAACACTTAAATTCGCAACAATCTAAGCTAAACCGCAGCTCTAAGAACGTTATTGGGACCAAGATATAGCCCTTCAAAGGTGGTTAATTGTTCTCGCAAATTGTCAATTTTATGTTTTGTTCCCGACTGTAGCAAAATATTTCCAGCTCTGCGAATTTAGCCTTTTTAGCGTCGATTTCTACTGGGCTATATGTAGTTCAATATTTTTAAGGTTCCATACATCCGTAAGAAACGGAACCCTTATTATAAAGGATCACTCGGTTGTCTATCTGGCTGGCTCAATGACTCGTTCGTCTGTCACAACCATTTTTTCTCCGAATCTACTGAACCATGGTGCATATATGAGCTTCTGTAACCCAAACACGAACGCGTTACGTAAATAATTAAATTAAAAAGTGTTATAAGATCATACGTACGGTGTGTTCACCTACGCAAAGTAGTAATAGTAGCGAAGGAGGAGGCCAACCGCGTGAGAGAGAGAGAAACCTTACGCTCCAGCCGCTGCAACAGACTAAAGAAGACGCCTCGAGCGTCGGAGTCGCAGGGTGATCACGGCCACCATAGGCGCGGGCCTACGAACAGCGAGCGTTGGGTGGCTCGCGCGCCTCAAAGAGATGTCACCATAGTAGACGGGGCCCGCTAAGACCAGTGCCTGCCAAGATTGCGGGATTTGTCCGAAAGAGTCACCGCGGCCCTGAAACGCAAAGGGCATTAGAAAAAACACAGATGGGTTTTAGCCAGTAAGAGTGCGACACTCTTTTCAGCTTTCTGCTTCACCCAGAGTGGGAGGAGTCATTTGAAGATTTCGCATTCTTATGTAGGTGTAACATCATGAGGCATTTTTTCACTAAAGTCCACTAAAATGTTCCTTTCTAATTTCCAGGAAGGATACGGTTGCAGAATAAAGGGCATACACGTGATCTCATCTTCCAAAATGGTAGACACGCTAATAACGCTTTTGAAGCAAGTGTTCAGTGCGAAACTAGCTGATAGGATACATTTACATAAGAGTCATGAAACGCTGTCAGAATACATTCCAAAAAAGATGCTGACGAGCGACTATGGTGGTCAGGAAAAACCTCTGTTGGAAATGAATAGTAAGTTAACACCTTTTTGGTTAAGATTTGTTTGACATGAATCAGTAAATACAACGGTCAATTGCCCATCTGACGGAAGATTCTCCTATTTCAATGAAGAATACAAAATTTTACACATATTTGAGTGTTCCTCGTGGGATAAATATCTGTATAATGTACAAAATAAATGTATAATATTTGTTTTCTCTATGATAGTCCCATGACATCAACATAACGCCAATCCAGACCCCAAAATGATGAAATAAAATTCTACAGAGAACTCGTACTAGATAGTTTTAGGTATTTAAATTAAGTTAAACAATCTTGATGTAACTATTATTTAAAAACTCAGTTTCAGAATAAAATGCAACTAAAAACTATTGTAAATACAACAATTACGATTATTAAATCAATTGAACCATTAGTTTAACCTGTGATCCGTGATAGCCGTTACAACGTCACAACAATTGAATAATTTTATGGTAACAAAATCGGTGACCTCCATGTTTTTTGGTCGATCGGAGTCCATAGGATATCAAACACTACGTATTTAAAAAAATAGAAGTTTAAACTGCATGATTTGGTATGGCATGTGGGATGCCATTAAGCGTTCATTTCCGTTGACTCCCAATGGCTCACACGTGTGCCGACGACGACTGACAGGTTAAGCACCAGCAGCAGCAGTTTATTTGTTTTATACGTTTTTATGTCAAAATTCACATCAAGATTTTATTTTCCTTTTATTTTACTACCTAAATCAGTATAGGTTCGAAAATTCTGAACATCGATCTTTATCTAGGAGATCTTTCAGCATCCAGTCGATGAATGATGATCAATCCAAGAGATGAATGTGTTTTACTTAAACCATTGTTTTTTCCCATTACAGAGGACTGGTTAGAAGCAATAAATTCCAAGGAGTTCCTGGACTACATGAACGAGATGAACAAAGCGAACACCAATGAATCTTGCAGACAATCAGATAAATTCAACGAGCATTATGTTGGCATGCCTGGTTCCTTCAGGGCTTTGAGTGTAGATTAAATTTTAAAAACAAAAATTAAGCTTAGAATTACACGGTATTAGTGACACACATTTAAAATAAAATAAAAACTGCAAGTGTTGTGGGACTACCAGTTACAACATAGTTCCTTTCACTGTAAAGAATGTGTAATAGAAGTAAAGCAATATCTTAAAAGTAACTATTAATCTATATCTATACTAATATATAAAGCTGAAGAGTTTGTTTGCTTGACCGCGCTAATCTCAAGAACTGCTGGTCCGATTTGAAAAGTTCTTTCAGAGTAAGATGGCCCATTTATCGAGGAAGGCTATAGACTATATATCATCACGCTAAGAGCAATAGGAGCGGAGCAATTATGGAAATTGTGACGCAGACGAAGTTGCGGGGGTCAACTAGTTGTACTCATAATTATGAACATCTTTTACTGATGGACCAACTTTGAATTTGCGAAGTAAAAATCGACTGAGCCATAAATTTCTGTGCGCAAAACTCAAAATGTTCTGCACAGTTGAGTTTTTTACTGCGATTTCAGGATTGGTCTCATTGTAAAAATTGTTCATAATGTCGTCATTATGAACTTTTACTGATGGACCAACTTTGAATTTGCGAAGTAAAAATCGACTGAGCCATAAATTTCTGTGCGCAAAACTCAAAATGTTCTGCACAGTTGAGTTTTTTACTGCGATTTCAGGATTGGTCTCATTGTAAAAATTGTTCATAATGTCGTCATTATTAACAACTTTACCTGAAAAAGGGTTTTGTACTCATGTACAAGACCCTTTTTAAGGTATATTAAAAGCGAAACAAATACGTGATCGTCAAGATATTCAGTGAGAAGATATTTATTATTTGTTAAAATTATTGATGGATTTGGGTGCAGGTAAAATAAAAGGCAAATTTGGATATCAGCTTTGCATTAATAAACATATCTTGTAACAGCTTAGGTAGTACGCGTTTAAGGGAGTAAATGTAAATATTATAAATAAGTGGATACGGATGTGGACGCAAATCAAATTGTAAGGAATTGAAGCCAAATAAAATAGTAAGTTCGAAGAGAAAACTGTTTTTCCGTTTTGTTTTTTTTTTTCACAAAAATTGGAAAAGTGATTGTGAAAGATCATATTCCCAAAAAAATCGTTTCACGTATAAAATAATAAAATCTTATATTTCAGACGGAGTCCATTTTTAGTTACTAAACAAAAAACTTAGAAGCTAGTGTTAGTACTTATACTACTGAAAAATATAATTGCGTAAGATGTAATTACATACAATACATTACATTACAACAACAATACATTACATTTAATGATTACATAAAATATATTCACATCATATCATTCACATTCACATTTAATCATTTAATTATTACATAAAATGTAATATTTAAATGTAAATATAATTGTATTTTTAGTAGCCACACCACACACCACAGTCACATGTATCGTAGGTAGATAGGCCTATCGAATGTCCCAGTTGTCCCAACTGTCCGCTATAGCTCTCTGGATGCTGTTGGGGCTGGCGCGTACCCGAAGCATGGTGGCAGCGCATCGCTTGCGCATGATGGCGTGAAAACCAATAATTAAATCCCGTGGCTAAATATTTAATTACTTTTTCAAGACAACCTTTCAGTAGGGCTTAATGAACCGAGGTTTATATTGATGATTAAAATGGTTATAATTCTTTCAAATTCTTTCGGGAAATAGCAAACAATATTTGAATTTCACGGGCTACCCTGGCGCTTTCACCTTAATGAAGATATTAATGTTTTATGTTTGCTTTTGTATCTATCAAGTAAATGAGAGCCTCCTACAAACCGGAAGTTGTTTTTGTTCTTAAAATCAATTAAAATAGTGTACCATGCCAGTAATTCCTGTGGCATAATCTCTACTTATATTATAAAGCTGAAGAGTTTGTTTGTTTGGTTGTACGTTTGGTTGAACGCGCCAATCTCAGAAACTACAGTTATTTTTCCCTGCCAAAGTCTGGGTTTCCTAAAAACTGTCTTTAAGTCAAGAGTAAATAGATTACTTCAAGGCAGGCTTGCTCCATCTTCGACCACATCATCGCTTACCATCAGGTGAGACAGTGGTAAAAAAAAAAATATAATAATATATTATAGTGTCGGGTAGTCCATTTACCGAGAAATTTATAGGTTACTCCGCTCCTGTTGGTTAAATTAAATCAAATCAAAAGTCGTTTATTCAAATTGGGCTGAGAGCCAGCACTTTCTGAACGTCAAGTTTTACAAAAGACAATCCCCCAAAACGCCCGCCCGTCACCACTTCCTAGTGTTTTAGCTGTGGAGAAGAAGTGGCCAACAAACTCCCCAGCAACACATCTGTCTGATACGTTTTAAGAATCTGAATTTATACAATAAGTATGCAACGTAATCAATATTTAAAACGAAAAAACAAAATAATAATAAGTAAATATTATTTATCACTTGTTAGCTAAAAGTAAATAACTACTTAAAAGAAATGGATTAACCCACATAGTCAGATAAATAAAATAAAAAAATATATAAATAAAAACAATATTAAATGAACGCATATATCCTGTCATAAGCTAATTACTTATAGAGAAAGAACACGATATATATATGACATTGTCTTGCACTTAACCCAGCGACCAACTATTCTTATCGCCTAAATAATCATTAATACGTAGAATATGTATAATAGTATATGCCTTCGAACAGAGGTTAGATTTAACTTTAGCTTTAAATGAGTTAAAAGGCAGGTCAAGAAAATATGAAGGAAGTTTATTGTACAAACGGATACCGAGCCCTACAAATGAGTCATGGACCTTACGAAGTCGGTGGGAAGGAGCATGTAGCTTGTGCTTGTTTCTAGTGTTAAATTTGTGGATGTCGCTCGTTTTGTTCGGTTAGCGTGATGACGCTACAACCAATAGGAGCGGATCATTAATGATAAATATGACACGGACGAAGTTGCGCGGGTCAACTAGTAAATAATAAACCTACGATTTAATTACAGTTACTCAGCAGTCCTTGAGCTACGTCATAACAAACAATTTAATTGTAAAAACAATTTAAATCAATGAACTTTTTATTGCTCACTTATGTAATAAGACCGATGTAATCGTAATTAATCTTTAAGTTAAAAATGAACTTTTCATATTATCTAAACCTAAAGCAGAATTGGAAAACAAAACTGATTTTTTTTCTGATTTCTGGAACAGTCCACTACAATCTATAAGTAAGATTTCTTTTGATAATTTTTATTCTAAATTAGTTTAATTTTTTCTATTGGTAGACACGCGTTTGACCACTACCTCACCTGATAGTAAGCGATAATGTGTTCGAAGATGGAGCACGCTTGCCTAGAAATGGTCAAGCGCGTGCCTATCAATAGTAAAAAATAAGTATCCTATTCACTCTTGATGGAAACCTAGGCTGGCTAACTTAGCCAGAACATTTACGCAAAATGGACCGAATGGGAGTCTTAGTGCGGATAACGGTGTAATAATAATAAATTTATTGAACCATTGTTACAAAGATTGCCTTAAAATTAGCTTAACTTAATGTCGGACTGTAACTGTTAACACGTAGGTACATTAAGACTTGCAGTGGCCCCCAGACTAGGCGGAGCCTGTATCTTGGGGGCCGGAGTTCCAACATATAAAGCTTATGGCTTTTATAATGCTAAATAAAGATTTAAAGTAAATAATAAATGAGATCAAATCTAAATAAAAATCTCAAGTTATAGGAGTATCTAATCTACTCTATCCGTTGCGGGGGTAGACTTCATCTCTGGTTGGTATACCGATGGCCAACTTTATGTAGCTCTACTTATCGCGTGTTAACAACTCTAGCAACTCTCTTAAATATCGCAAACAGAAGTTTCTCATTAGGAAAAATGAACTAGGGCTGGACGGCATTTTGAACAGAAGAGATGATAGGTATAACCAGTGCTTTGAATAAGTCTTCCAAATTCTAATAGAGGTCAAGCAATTTAAGATATGCAAACTATCTTATCTTAGCGACCTTACAAAGCGACATTATTTATCTTTTGCCCCTTTTTTTTTGGCTTTCGCGTGCATGTAGCGAACGTAGTCGCGAGCAGCAGCTACTGGAAAATAAATGGGATCACGGAAATGTGTGAACCCAATTTTATCTGAATCGGTTCTATTTATATATTTTTTTATTTGTCATGGGTTTGCTCTTAGACGCAACGTTGGAAGGCCTTCAACGTTGCGTCTCCCGGTAGGTGGACCAAGGTGGACCGATGACCTGGTGAAGGTCACGGGTAGCCGATGAATGCGAGAAGCGCAGGACCGGTCGTTATGGCGAAGCTTGAGGGCTGGTATGATGATGATGATAATAATTGAAATGTTCATTAATATCATTTCTTTTTTATTAATGTGTAGTAGCCATTAGATGGATGAAGTGGGCTGCCATTGTAAGACGACTGAATTGACACCGTGTATAAACGGCATGATCTAAACAAACATAATTATATGTGTAAAACACAATATGACTATGTGATAAATTGTCACGTTTGTAATCCTTTCATCCATCATTTAACATAATAGTCACAAAGACTTCGATCCTTTTGACCTCTGACCGACCTTCCGCATCTAATTTAACTTTAATAACAGTGTCTGCATAGAAAACTAAGTATTAATCAAAGTTGTTTAGAATTCTTGATTAATGACATTTGTCACTGGAAATACTCAGGACAGTAAAGATGCCTGTCCATTACAGCGGAACGAGGTAGCAGAGCAGAGAAACGGAGAAAATTTTAACCAATAGAATAGCATAAAATCGCCGCACCACGGGAGCCACTGACATTTTTTTTTTTTTTTCGGAAGACTTACAGACTAATATCAAAATAATGACAATAATAATAACTAATTGCTATTAACAAGTCTCCACAGATAAATACAAAATTGGTACTCCTTCATAGTTCAAGTTACATCTTATCTTTTCTATTTAATTTAGTTCATCCCTCAAAGTTGTTAATTTCTTTGTTTTGTTCGTTGTTAATTAAACTGCTATGAACGAGACAGTTAATATATAAACTAATGTATTGATTTTCATTAATATTAAATTGTATGCTACATTGGTCAAATCTGAAACCTATCTGGACAGCAAACGGTTCAGGTGGAGTTAGGAGCTTGTACAAGAAATGGCTTTGCTAAGAGCCTCCTTAGAGTGCTTGCATTGGTGCAAAAAAGGTGAATGCCTTGATCACAACAAATTTCGTTAAAATTACGACTGACTCTCTGAAAATATGCATTTCGCCTATAATTAGTGTAATTTTGACTGACATGATTAGTAAATATTTCTACGTTTCTCTGTTCCGCTGCTTCACTCCGCGCAAATGGACTGGCACCCTTATAGTGGAGTGAGGCAACGGAGCGGAAAGTGGAAAAATATTAACCAATCCCCACTCCGCCCGCCCGCTAAAGCGCGTGAACACTTTAACCTGGTGTGCTCGTACATAAAAAATACTTGTCAATAACATAATTATAAAGTTGGCACCAAACTTATATCGTCGTAAAGCCTAGTGCACGGTCTATTTGGTTAACGAATCCGTTTTTGTTTTTATGAAGTGACCGCTAAGTAATCACAGTTTTAAATATAACATGTGTTAAAAATTTCACTAATATCGTGTGACGCATGAATCAACGTGTCAAAAACTCAACGAGCGACGCGCCGAGGTCAACGACCGACTGCCGCACGAACACTACGCTTGGATTTTACTCAGGTACGGTGCCACATTCTTCTAGTAAACAAAACGGATTGTTTACTAATACCTGCTTTACTTTTGCTGGCTGGGCGTAACTAATATATTTGACCAAATTAATGTATCGTTAATATAAAAAAAAATATGCGTTCACCTCCAAAAACCTCCGCTTCGCCTTTGCATAACTCTGAATCTGAATCGAACTTATCCACTTGTTTAAATAAGGAAACTAACGAATATATTATGCAGAGAAAAAGGAAAAGAGGTGAAGATGTCGAGTTACTACGTATTGAAACTATGATGCTTGAGATGAGGTCCATGTTCACCAAATTTTTATCACTGCAATCACAACAAAATTCAAAAATTGACTCGCTACACACAGCTTTTTGAAGAGATAAGGACTCACAACAACGTAATCAGCAGCCAAAACAATGAAATTCAGATCCATAATGAAGATATCCGAACTTCCGTACAATTCTTATCTGATAAATACGATGAGGCTATTCGAGAGATCGATCACTTACGGGCGGAGAGAAGGAACAGCCAAAAGGTAGTAAAAATGCTGGAGTTTAAAATAGACTACCTGGAAAGAAACCTAAAAACGGCAACAATCGAACTGAAAAAAATCCCTACTTCAAAACCTGAGACTCGCGAAACAGTTACGGAGTTGGTGCAAAAAATCGGTTGTATTACAAATCAACCTGTTTCGCCACCAGAAATAAATAACATCTAGCGTCTAAGAAGTAAAAAAGAGACAGTTAGCACTGTCATTGTGGAGTTCTCATCCCCTGCCAGAAAAGTTCAATTTATGCAGTCCACTAAAAACTCTGTCCACTGATTCTCCTCAACTCAATTGCTGCAAGAAGAGTAGTATCATCGGCGTAGCGTAGGTTGGTGATTTTTACACCACTGACTGTAATTCCTCCCTCCCAATTCTCACAAATACGTCTCATAATATGCTCTCCATAGGCGTTGAACAAAATGGGCGATAAAATGCATCCCTTGTGTACTCCTTGGTGGAATTTGAAGGGTTTTGACGCTGTATTATCGACTTTTAGGCCTCTGCTTCGAGTTTTGCGGGCAGCGGGGCGGCGGCGGCGGCGGCGGCGCAGGAGCGGCAGGATCTAATGTGTAAAATCAAATGGACCGGCCCTTGAAAATAGCCGCGCGGCAGCGGCGCGAGCGCATCTGCAGCGCAGTGTTGTGCAATTTATTTTCTTCTTTGGCCCACAATAAATCGATCGTTAGGAATAAATTTGAATAAAAAAATGTTGTTACCGTTGTTCAGACATTTCATTCGCGAATAAAAACATTAAAAACAAATATCTCGACAACAAAACCACGAACACAACACTACGCCGCTATGGTACAGCGCGATCTGCACGCTGGTTTCGAGAATGGGTCTACGTTGCCCACCCCGCTCCCGCGCCGCCGCCGCCGCCACCCCGCTGCTCGCAAAACTCAAGGCGTAGGCCTTAAGACTCCCGTGTTTGAGCCATACTGGGTGCGAAGTAGAGCGATGAGATGATTCGGTACTCCAAGTTCTTACAGGACTCTCCATAAGCAACTCCACTAGATACAGTCGAAAGCTTTGCTGTGCTGACGTATCGAACTCGTACGCCTTCTCAACGCCTGACGTTACGGATCTGCTCTTGCGTACCCTTGGCCTTCACGAAACCTGCTTGCTCCTGCGGAATTCACCAATCCAGGTAGTGGCAGATGCGATTGAACTGCTTGGAAAGGACTCTAACTTTCTTAAAAAGGTCTGCAGTTTGTAGCTTGATCGAGTGACTCTCAATGTCACTGCAAATGCCCTCAATGAAGTTGTTCCTACTGTTGCATTACTGTTTAATGAAATAAAAATACGACTGATTTAATTTAATAAAAAAAAAAAAGATTTAACAGTTTGAACCCTTTATGACATTGGCCGACTCGTTATTGATAAAATTTTCCCACAGACGTTCATGTCAATTTGATCCAACTGTTTGAACCAGCCTGTTTGATCAAATTATTTGAACGAGTATGGCCCACATAATGCATTTGCGTTAAATTTATTATTCATTTTATTTTTACGCAATTCTGTACCATTGCAGGGCAAAAGCCTTCTATTCATCCCTCAATTCTTTCTTGTCACCACTCAGCTTTTATTAAATAGACGGCCAATTTATTCTACTAATATTTTAGTAACATTTATATTCGTATGTCTTTTTTTTTTTTACTAATCCACCTGATGGTAAGCGATGATGTGGTCGACGATGGAGCACGCTTGCCTAGAAGTAACCTATTCACTCTTGACTTAAAGACTCCCAGGTTGTAGCTATCAGGAAATACAGACTCCGGCAGGGAATTCCACTCCTTAGCTGTACGCATTATGAATGTGTTCCCAAAACGTTTTGTTGCGTGTGGGTGGGATGTCCACCATGTACCGGTGGCACATCGCCGTTCGTCTTGTGTTCCGATGATGAAACGGGCTTGGCGGAATTAAATTATGCAATTCCGTCGCATATTCCCCAAAATGCAACCGGTAGAAAACCGACAGGCTAGCAACTCGTCGTCGATGCTCAAGACTTTGGAGCTTCGTCGCGACGAGCTTTTCATTGCCGATGAAAAAAACCTCAATTTTCATGTTTGGGCCATCACAACTGAGATGCGAATGTTGTTTCTTAAAATGAGTTAATTAGCACTAAGAACTCAACAACAAAAATACTTATTTTAATTGAAACAAAAGTATGCTTGATTGTAACTTAAAAGAAAATAAAAAAAAATCCTTTCAAGAATTTAATGCGTAGGTACCTTGTTTCAAGTAAATTTATTTTATGGTAAACAAGACGTTCGCAAATTACAAATTATGACGTCAACATTATGCAATTATCTTTTTGTATGTTCTCTCATTAAATATTAACAAGTAAATTGTTATTGCTGTAAAAAATCAAAACTCATAATAACTATGTGAAATAAAAGTCACAGTAAAAATAATTAACTGTATGAAAACAAGTTATTTATTTATCAATTATCAATACATTTTTAGGGTTCCGTTGTTAATACCTGAAAATGGGAGCAGTAAGACGACGTCTGTCCATGCAAAGCTGTATTTTTAGTCGCGGTATGATTTACCAAAATTCCACTGTCCCACGGAATGACCGTCAAACTATTGGTTCCAGCTATCATTAACCAACCGATTAACCTTCAAAATTAAAGTTCGTGAACACATTCGTAAGAAGATGGCAGTAGTATCATCACAGCGCTAATGATTTCCAATTACCAATTCGTATATATTGTTTAAGTATTTCGTTTACATATTTATCTTGTTTATTTGAAGATTTATTATTTATATTGTATGTATAGTTTGTTTTATGTCTGTTATTAACTAGTTGACCCGCACAACTTCGTTTGCTCAGTTCCTAATGGTCTTAGCATGATAATATATATAACCTATAGCCTTCCTCGATAAATGGGCTATTTAACACTAAAATAATTTTTCAAATCGGACCAGTAGTTCATTAGATTTCAAGCAAACAAACTCTTCAGCTTTGTACATTAGTATAGATTTTTATATATTTGAATAATTAATTATCAATCGCTTTTAATTTTTCATATTACACCTACCACTATTCTCTGCATTACCCAAAGGTTGACTGGTTGGAGTATCTATGTAACTTTTATTTTTAATTTCTTGGTTTAGTCATTGCCACATTCTGCCTATTTCTTTTTTTTAAGTTTTCATTTAATTTATTTGTATTTTCTAGAGTTATGTTCTTTTGTGTGTTGTGTCTCTTTTCTTGTTCCTAATAAATGTTTTATCTATCTATCTATCTATCTTATGTCCGCCTCTGTACATTTTTGTGCTGAAAGTATACCATTTGTGTGCCATTATATACTTAGTTAAACGAATTGACTTTATTTTTGAAAAAAACAATCATTTCAACACCTTTGTCGGTCTTTACAGATAGTCTGAAGCCAGAGGCTCTGGCACCAGTCTTGTTAAAGAATTATTACCCCGTCACTGGGTCGTGCAGGTCAGATACGCTGTCGCTCCACGTTAAATACTGGTACTCAGCCACATACCACCAGGCTGGAGGCCAACCAAAAAAGGCCAGGCACATTCATTTGAGTTGACGTGGAATCCTAATCCAGCTAAGGAGTGGAATTCCCTGCCGGAGTCTGTGTTTCCTGATAGCTACAACCTGGGAGTCTTTAAGTCAAGAGTGAATAGGTTACTTCTAAGCAAGCGTGCTCCATCTTCGACCACATCATCGCTCCATCTTCGATCATCACGTGAGATAGTGGTCAAGCGCGTGCCTATTAATAGTAAAAAAAATAAAAAAGTATACAAAATTCTTCCGTTACTGATTGATTGGGATTTCTTACAACGCACTGCTGAATCTACTGGTTCTAGAAACCTGTATGTATGCTCCTTGTGATGCTTAAGACAGGATTTCCCGATAATTCCTATGGGAACGGGAAAAACGGGATATGTGCGTACGAAGTCGCGGGAAATAACTAGTAGGTATTTAAAATTCTTCCGTTCGTAGAAACCTGTATATATGCTCCTTGTGATTTTTAACACAGGATTTCACGATAATTCCTGTGGGAACGGGAAAAACGGGATATGCGCGTACGAAGTCGCGGGAAAGAACTAGTAGGTATTTAAAATTCTTCCGTTCGTAGAAACCTGTATGTATGCTCCTTGTGATTTTTAAGACTGGATTTCCCGATATTCCTATGGGAACGGAAAAAACGGGATATGCACGTACGAAGTCGCGGGAAAGAATTAGTAGGTATTTAAAATTCTTCCGTTCGTAGAAACCTGTATGTATGCTCCTTGTGATTTTTACGACAGGATTTCCCGATATTCCTATGGGAACGGCAATAACGGGATATGCGCGTACAAAGTCGCGGGAAATAACTAGTAGGTATTTAAAATTCTTCCGTTCGTAGAAACCTGTATGTATGCTCCTTGTGATGTTTAAGACAGGATTTCCCGATAATTCCTATGGGAACGGCAAAAACGGGATATGCGCGTACGAAGTTGCGGGAAAATACTAGTAGGTATATATAAAATTCTTCCGTTACTGGTGACTGACTGTCTGAGTGAGTGACTGACAGCCAAGCACAGCCGAAAGTTCTAAGAGCACTAAGCACTAAGATTGTATTTAAAAGGATTTCCCGGAATACCAACGGGAAAAATCGGGATATGTGCACATGATGTCGCAGGCAAAAGCTAGTATTTGTATAAGTAAAAAGGTAAAAAATTGCAGTACGGAACCCTTGGTGCGCAAGCCTCGCTCTTGGTAGGGCCTATGCTACCAACATGGGTTGGTTTGCAGTTGTTTTGACAAAATGTCGTTGACATTGAACATTTTTAAATATAATATTATTTTGGTCAAGGTTATGCTCAAAAAATCAGGTTTTGGGTTTTAAGTTCTGGTCTTATTTTGAACCTTTTTTTTTTAAGGATTGGAAATCATCAAATGACTCCTTCCGCTCTGGGCGGAGCGGAAGAGAGTGTCAGACTCTTACTGACTAAAACCCATCCGTGTTCCTCCTACTGCCCTTTGCGTTCCAGGGTATGGTGCCTCTTTCGAACGGATTCCGCACCCCGGCAGGCACTGGCCCTGGCGGGCCCCGTCTCCCTTGCTGAAGCTCTTTGAGGCGCGCGTGGAATACAGCGCACCGCCGATACGGGCCTGGTTTTGATCGGACGGCGAGCCGCCCCATGCTCGCCGTCCGCAGGCCCGCGGTCTTATTTTGACTCTACCTAAACTTGCTTTGGTTTTTGGTTTGTATTGTACTTTGAAATGCAGTAAAACGGCCCGGTCTGGAACGAACGGCGTCGATCGTCCGGCGACAAAATTGGTAGACGATATTGTTGCCATTGCGGGTAGAATCTAGATGAGGCAAGTCCGCGAAGATATTAGCTCAAGAACCAAGAGACCCATGATCAGCAGTAAGCGAAGTTGGGCTTGGGATGATGATGAAAACAGACCCTATATGCAAGTATCTCGACTTTTTATCCTTGGAATTGTTTTGTTGGGATAATTTCGGACACTCATGCAAGCGAAGCCCCTGGCAGAATCTAGTCCTATATAATTTGGGCATTTTTATTTATTTTTGTAAAACAGCGTTTGATCACAATCTCTTCTGATGGATTTTTTTATGGATGCTGAATCACTAAATGACTCCTCGCACAATGGCCGGAGCAGAAGGGAGTGTCAGACTCTTACTGGTTAAAATGTATTCGTGTTCCTCCTCATGCCCTTTGCATTCCAGTGCCGCGGTGACTCTTTCGAACTAATTCCACAACCCTGGTGATGGATGATACCTAAACCTACCTATATGGTCGACGATGGAGTTCACTTGCCTAAAAGCTTGCATGTTCAGTCTTGACTTAAGAGGAAATGCGGGCGGCGAGACTTTGTATGTAAAAAGCCATAATTCGACGTTTGTCTTTCGACTGTTTTCACCTCCGATATTGGACCGATTTAAGAGATATTTCACAAACTAAATGAATAAGATATTTTTGTTGATTTATTAACCGTATAAGCACTAGAACTCTCACAAAATTGACCGATTAATCGCTGCCAACAGAGCCCTAGTGTACAAATTTGGCAACTATTAATCAAAAAAAGAAAACATAACATAGGGACACAGCATACATCCTTCATTTTCATTTTGTGAAATATCTCTTATATCGGTCCAATATTGGAGGAGAAACAAGTCGAGACGAATTTTGACTTCTTACATACTAAGTCTTACCGCCAGCATTTCCTCTTAAAAATTCTCAGATGGTAGCTATCAGGAAATCACAGACTCCGGATAGGAAATTCCACTTCTTAGCTGGACGCTCAATGAATGTATTCCTAAAAAAATTCTGCGTATGGGTGGGATATCCATCTTGTACCGGTAGCGCATCGCCGTATGTTTGGTAGTTCAGGAAATCTTATACTTATACTTACTTATACTTATACTTATACTTATACTTATACTTATACTTATACTTATACTTATACTTATACCTATACTTATACTTATACTTATACTTATACTTATACTTATACTTATACTTATACTTATACTTATACTTATACTTATACTTATACTTATACTTATACTTATACTTATACTTATACTTATACTTATACTTATACTTATACTTATACTTATACTTATACTTATACTTATACTTATACTTATACTTATACTTATACTTATACTTATACTTATACTTATACTTATACTTATACTTATACTTATACTTATACTTATACTTATGTTTATACTTATACTTATACTTATACTTATACTTATACTTATACTTATACTTATACTTATACTTATACTTATACTTATACTTATACTTATACTTATACTTATACTTATACTTATACTTATACTTATACTTATACTTATACTTATACTTATACTTATACTTATACTTATACTTATACTTATACTTATACTTATACTTATACCTATACTAATACTTAACTTATTTTTCACTTATTAATATATAAAGCTGAAGAGTTTGTTTGTTTGTTTGTTTGTTTACTTGAACGCGCTAATCTCAGGAACTACTGGTCCGATTTGAAAAATTCTTTCAGTGTTAGATAGCCCATTTATCGAGGAAGGCTATAGGCTATATATCATCACGCTAAGACCAATAGGAGCGGAGCAGTAATGATTAATTGTGACGCAGACGAAGTTGCGGGGGTTTACTAGTATAAGATATCGATAGACCACCAACAGGCTCGCAACTCTTTATCGCTACTTCTTCTTATCGTATAGGCGTAAGGCCTAACGACCCCACACACCCTATTGCCACAGTTTGCTCTTTATTGCTAAAAGATAGACATTTTGTCTATTTTTCCTTTTTTTTTATTTTTTTGGGATGGGAAATCATCAAATGACTCCTCCCGCTCTGGGTACAGCAGGAGGGAGTGTCAGACTCTTACTGACTAAAACCCATCCGTGTTTCTCCTAGTGCCCTTTGCGTTCCAGGGTACGGTGCCTCTTTCGAACGAAGTCCGCAGCCCCAGCAGGCACTGGTCCTAGTGGGCCTCGTCTTCCGTGCTGACATGTCCTTGAGGCGCGTTGGGATCGCAGCGCGCCGCCGACCCGGGCCTGGTTCTGATCAGACGGCGAGCCACCCAATGCTCGCCGTCCGCAGTCCCACGCCTACGGTGGCCGAGAATCGTCCTGCGACTCCCGACGCCCGGGGCGTCTTCTTCTGTTTCGGCGGCTGGGGCGTGAGGTTTCCCTCTCTCTCACGCGTTCGGCTTCCTCCTTTGTTAGCATTACTGCTTCGCAGAAGGTTGTCTATAGCCCCTGGACCCTGATTGGTCAGGCGCAGTCCACGTCAGTATTGACGTTGAATGTTTACAACCAACGTTGTTCAATGTACTATGTTTTGATCCGATTATCGTCAGGTCGACATTAATAACTTTTAAATTACATACATACTATCATACTAATTTCGTGAAAACAAAGATACTTCGCTCGGTCTGTTTGTATGTTTTTCTCTGCGCCTGTTCACATTTTTGAATGGATTCGGATGTGACTTTGTACACGGGTATATCTTTTTATCCCAGGCGTTTTTCGCATGACTTCTGACTTACGGGTGAAGAATTCCTGGCAGAAGCTATCAATCCGAGCATATAAAACTTTTCCGTTATTGATGAGTGACTGACAACCAACGTACAGCCGAAACTACTGATTGTAGGAAGCTGAAATTTGGCATGTAGGTGTCTTGTGGAGTGAAAAGGAAGCACTAAGAGATGATTTTCCGGAATATTTGCGGGAACGGGGAAAAACGGGATATGTGCGTACGAAGTTGTGGGCAAAAGCTACTTCAATTATAAAAGCGAAAGTAACTGTTTGTTAGACGTCTTAACAGCTAAACGGATTCATATAAAACTTGGCTAGATCATGTCCTAGACATCTCCTCTACTCTTTATATCTTTATGTTTCTCTTGCTATCTATCTCTATTTATCTCTCTCTTCTACTCTTTTTATTCTGGTTGTATGTTTCTTCGGGATATTAAAACACTTAAACAAGGGCAAAGCCACGGGAAAGCGGCTCGTATAGATTGTTTAATTATTGCATTGAAATAATTACCATGGTATTATGTTATGAGTTTACGAGGCACCTATGCATATAACTCATAATATTTGGAATGTAAAAAATAACAAATTATTGTTAATATTCGTCAGTCACAGTTTTTCACAGTCGACCTCTACATGGACATTTGATTAGTCTATTCCTAACCATGTTTTGGACGGTTTCCTGCAGTCTTACGGTATATTTACTAAACTGAGTGACCGCCTAACTCACTCCTATAACCCAGTTACTGGGTAACACGGTGCTCATTGGTGAGTGATTATACTTTTACTGCCAAATCTAGGCAAAGTCCTATTGATCGTATCAGTAATGTCAATATTGTGGAAATGCCAAATATTTGAGAGTACTGACGAAAAATTTCGGTAGCCCATGTCAATCTCATAGCTTTGAAATTTTTATATATGATATGTTAAAATATTTATTACGCCCATAGGAACTAAAAAGGACAATTTAGGAGAATCATAATATTAATCACAAGCGTTTGCCTTGTGATCCGGTGGTCGTGGGTTCGATTCCTACGGGAAAATCATACTTTGTAAAGTAGTTTTACAGTTTGGTTAGGACATTGCAGGCTTGATTCACTTGATTGTCTGATTAAAAGATGATTCCGTGCTTTGGAAGGCACGTCTAAGTCGGTGGTCCCGGCCAAATGGTGGTCGACTAATAAACCATGTTAGAGGTCCTTGAGGCGATTTAAAAACTCTGATATTAGGGTGTGTGGGCTCGTTAGACCTTACTGCCCACACGATAAAAAGAAGAAGTGCAAACAAGTTTAGTAAATAAAATATAGACTAATTTTAACACAAGCGTTCAGTACGTCTAACCACAGATATTCAAGTGAAAAAACACTGATCCAAGTGATTTTATTTTGGCTTAAAATGATAAATTGCCAACATTTTTAATGTACTGTGTAGTGTGTTAGCTCATTTTGTTTCTTGAAAGCTACGGCTACAGTACCGTAATATGGGAATAAATTATGACCATAATTGAAACAAACAAAATCAACTAAAACAATACCAATTATGGCCTGGTAGTGTGGCCGAAGTACTTAGGCGTTTCACTAATGTTTTTTTTACCATCGTCCTTTTAAGTGGTCTGAGTGATTTCTAAAATTTGTCCATTCTATTTTAATGGGACCTCATATATCCATTCCTTTTGCATTAAACGCCGTTGTCTATGGCGGCTGTAAGGGAATCAAGGTTTATGACATCAAAAGCCACGCCAGACTTTTCTTTCTAATCATAAACTTTAAAGCTAACTCCGCTGATGGATATAATTATTATTTAAAAAATATTAAACGACTTCAAAAAGGAGATGTTTTTTTATATTATTTACTAGAGCTTACAAGTATTATATTTTTATGGAATAAAATACGAAATGCATGTCCGTAGTGTGAAACGCATTCAAATGACTTAACAATAGAAAATATAATATAAAAATAAATTGCTAATTTATTCCGACTCATAAATCGAGAATAATAAAACTAAAAACAAGCAAATGAATCTCATGAATAGTGTGATCTTTTATAATATAAATAATAATAAAATAAAGCTGAAGAGTCTGTTTGATTGTATTTACGCTTTTTTCTCGATGACGGATTTGCAAAATTATTTGATAGCCACATTCATGAAGAAGGCTGTAGGCTAACCAAATACCAAAGGCCCGGGGATACCGCACGGTCTCTGGCGAGGCGGCGAGCCTTCTTGCTGGACTGCCACCATGGGATCTGGAGGCGAGAGCCCTCGCGCTCATTTACGAGTGGCGCGTGGAGGCGCAACGCCAAGGCGAGACTCCTCTGCCGCGGCAAATTGCAGCAAGGCGGACGGAGCTCCGGCAGGATATCATGGCGGTATGGAGACAGCGACTGTCGCAACCCAGCGCTGGGCATGCTACAATCCAGGCAATTAGTCCCCTCTTTGAGGAGTGGCTGGAGCGGCGCCACGGCGTCCTCACTTTCCGCCTGACGCAGATACTCACCGGACACGGTTGTTTCGGGAGATACCTGTTTCGGATTCGGCGGGAGGATACGCCCGGGTGTCATCACTGTGAGGATCGCCCGGAGGACACGGTGGAGCATACGGTGGAGGTCTGCCCTGCTTGGGCGGAGAACCGCCGGGTCCTTGTTGAGGCGATCGGCGGCAGCGACCTCTCGCGACCGGCCCTAGTACAATCTATGGTCCAGAGCGAAGAGGCATGGGAAGCGGTCACCTCCTTCTGCGAAACAGTAATGCTAGCAAAGGAGGAGGCCGAACGTGTGAGAGAGAGGGAACCTCACGATCCAGCCGCCGCAACAGAAGAAGACGCCCTAGGCGTCGGGAGTCGCAAGGCGATTTCCGGCCACCGTAGGCGCGGGCCTGCGGACGGCGAGCATTGGGTGGCTCGCCGTCCGATCAGAACCAGGCCCGGGTCGGCGGCGCGCTGTGTTCCACGCGCGCCTTAAGGAGATGTCAGCATGGGAGACGGGGCCCGCTAGGGCCAGTGCCTGCCGGGGTGCGGAATCCGTTCGAAAGAGACGCCGCAGCCCTGGAACGCAAAGGGCATTGGGAGGAGCACGGATGGGTTTTAGTCAGTAAGAGTCTGACACTCCCTTCCGCCTCGCCCAGAGCGGAAGGAGTCATTTGATGATTTCCCATCCTTAATAAAAAAAAAAAAAAAAAAAAAGGCTAACCAAAGTGAGAAAAACGGAATATTCACGTAAGAAGTCGCGGGGAAAAGCTAGTGTTTTATATATATTCGAATTTGTCTCCGTAATCTATGACCTACAGTCATTTAAAAAAAAATGTTATGTTCCTTACACACTTGATGGAGTCTAGCCGATGGCCAAGTAGAATTGATCGAATATAATCCATATTATAATAGACTAGTTGACCCGCGCCAGCTCTGCTCCTATTGGTCTAAGTGTGATGATATATAGCCTATATATTATCACCTTCCTCGATAAATGGGCTATCTAACACTACAAGAATTTTTCAAATCGGACCAGTCGTTCCTGAGATTAGCGCGTACTAGCAAACAAACTCTTCAGCTTTAAATATTAGTATTGATATAGATAGTTGATTTTTTTAATAGAATGTGCCATTATAACAAAAAATAATACGAATTTAATTCAACTTAGAAATTTTACCCGACTGCGCCAGAAGGAGGGTTATGTTTTTAGTTTATGGTACGGAACCATTCGTGTGAGTGTCCGACTTGCACTTGGCCGTTTTTAATAGCACATTACTATATATTTAATTTTGTTATTAAATAACCTATTCCTTTATAAAACAGATTTTAAAGAAGGTTTTTTTTATTTTCAAAGGCTATTGATAAATATTGATCGATTCAATTTATACATTGAATTGAAGAATTCCCAAAAAAAAACTAAATTATTATACTTCTAGTGTTTTGTCATAAATCAATATAAAAATTTACAAACAGTTTTGAGTTTGTCGAGCAAAACTATCAAACGACTAAATAATCCGATCGACGGAATCATACAAGTCTGTAGGCACCTTAAGACAAGAATTTACTTGTACCTAAATAAAAACAATTAAACAATATTTATCTCCTTCAGTTTATTCCTGATACCCGACCAAGTGTGTGCCTAAAATGGTGTCAGTGCTCAAAGATAAGATCCTGGAATTCCACCCAGACACCTTGGAATTTGTGAGGAAAGATGTGAATTTGCAGAAGGAAGGCAGGATTGACGAAGCCGTGGATATTCTGGATGATTGGGTTAAAAAGCAGCAGCATTTTATCAAGAAGGACTTTTGTAAGTTTTTATAAATTTTTTTTTTTATTTGTAACACTATTTGACCACTGACCTAAAACGCTTTGCTCCATCGCCTTTAGGCAAACCTTGAGTTTCGACTCCTGAAACTCAGTCTGGTAACAAGTTTGCGCACCGTTAGTTATAGTGGGCTGAATGTACATGTCAATGAGTTGGGGGCTTTTGCCTAGCTGTGGGATATAGGTTGACCAAAAAAACTGGTCAAGTTCGAGTCGGACTTGCATGCAAAGGGTGCCGAACCAATTTAATTTTTTTAACATGTTATTTTAACACTAAACACTTCTTATAGGTTTTCCTGTAATTTTTAGGTATGGAACTATTATCTGCATTTTTTCAAAACTTTTGGCTTAGTCGTTACGGAGATAAGGGGCGGGAATGATATTTTTTTATTCAAATTTATGGTAAAACTTTAAAACTATTTATTTGAAAATTATGAAAAAAATATGAAAACTCTCACAGTAAGTCCTTTCATTAGATGTGACACGATACAGTTTGAAAAACTTTTTTTTTATTTTGACCCCAAAAGTGACCCCTATACTCAAAATTTAATAATTTACGTAACGCGTCCATGTCTGGGCCACAGAAACCCAGATTACTACAGAATCGGTCCAGTAGATCCAGAAAAAAACAAAACACTACAAAGTAAAAAATAACTTTAATTTCGGAAGTCGGTGTTTTTGGTTATTTCATTTTTGGTACCACAAAAAAGTGAAACCATAAACACAGCGTGCCGGTGTGATGTTATGTTATGAATTGGTGTAAACAATCAACAGACATGCGATTTCAGAAATCCCGATCCCTTTGCTATCATTTATTGATGAGTTCCGTTGCTTATCTCCAAAGTTCTTCATTAGATCTTCACCACAAATTTAAATGGGACCAGTCCGAGAAAATACTCTTCCAAAAAACAAAATCATCCATTTGGAAGAGTATTCGATATAATTATATCGGTTAACAATTGGCGAAAATATCGCTAAATAAACATTTTTCATGGGATACCATCATCAGATCCTGACTTATACCTTCCATCATCAGCTCAGCAACATGAGACGATGATTACCAGGCACAAATATCTGAATTGCGTTAGAAAGTTTATGAAAAACAGTGTAAGTGCCTATAAAATTTGAGGGTTTCCCTCGATTTTCATGGGATCCCATCATCCGATTCTAACTTAGTGACAATGGGACCACTTCAAAAGTATAGGCTTTCGAATAAAAAAAGAATTTTTGAAATCGGTCCAGAATTGACGGAGAAATCGGTGAACATACATAAATATATATAAATGTATTTCGACTTCTTCAAAAAGGAGGAGATTCTATGTTCAGTTATATATGTAACTGAACATAGAACCTCCTCCTTTTTGAAGAAGTTGGTTAAAAATACAGTGGGTACTGAAAAGTACAATCTTTTGTCAATGTTTAACTATATTTAACTAACAATATTTTACATTATGTTGAACTTCTATTAAGATGTATTATAAATTTATCGTGTTACGAAAAGCAGACAAAACAATACACAGGTTATCTCAAAGGCATTGTGATAAGAATAAAAAACAAGTGAGTGACGACCCCTTACTTAACCTTTAAATAGTGGGAATCTTCTTGTGTGTGTGAAAAATATTCTTATTCATTAGTGTTATTTTTGTATAAAAATATACTTATTCGAAAAAGTAAACAGATTTTTTTGCTGTGGGCCACCATTTACGAGTCATTTTGCCCAATTAACGTTTGGGTTTCTGCTACTCAAAGTCGAATTAAAAATCTGCTAATCATTAGTTAAATTTAGCATGTAGTTAAAAAGTTTTAATGAAAAAGGCTGAAGAGTCCATAATTATTCGCCATTAACATGCCATGAATCGCGCCAGTCGCAAGTAACCTTTCGTTTCCATTAACCGAGATCTTATACAGATAAAAGTTTCAATCCTCAACAGTGGGAACAATATAACGTCTCAAAAGACTCTTACCTCGCAAAGCGCAGATTTTATTAATAGAACGTATGTTGAACTGTGTCGAATGCCATAGTTCAAGGAGGCTTGAGCTATGGCATTCGACACAGACAGACTGAGGAGTCTGTAACCCAAAACCAGCAGTCAAAGCGACCTCTGCGCTGCCTCCGACGACGAAACCGTGATCAGAACCGTGAACCGCGAAGGCCAACAGAATTTTAACTTCTATCATACCAGAGACTACAAGGAGAATGGCATCCAATTCTACATCTGACCCATTAGATTTTCCATTTATAGTCCAATAAGGAAACTAATAACCATAGTTATTCACCTGGCATAACTTTTACGATTATGATCTTTAACCCAACACGTTCTTATGTGTATTCGTTTGTGAAACATCAATTACTTAATATGTTGGAACAATTATTAATAGAGATTGGTCTGCAGATGGGTGCGACCTCTGCGCCTCGGATAATATAATACAAATAAGCTATAGGTTATCGTTTTGTACTACCTTTGCCAGAGTTGCTGGCAGTAGGCTTAAAATCTGACACCAGTATTGCTTAGTGGCGGAATTCAAGGGTTGCGGAACTCTTTTTTGGAACTCAAAGGGCATTTGGAGGAACACGGATTGGTTTGGGGATACCATCAAATGACTCCCTCCGCTATGAGTGAAGAGGAAGGGAGTGTCAGAATCTTACTGACTAAAACCCATTCTTGTAATTCCTAACGCCCTTTGCGTCCCAGGGCCACGGATACTCTTTCGAACAAATACCACAACCCAAGTCTCGAACCTCTAACAATTGAATCCTTCGAAAACAGGCGTTTTTTATTTTTATAATAATACATACTTGACCTTTTGAAAGAACACTTTACCAATAACTTAAATTGCATTTGCAGCTCGAGACTACCTCGAAAGAACACTCATCAATGCCAAAGGGATGGTAGAACGAGCTAAACAAAGAATCGACAAACTGTGCACTTTCAAGACTTTGATGCCTGAGTTATATCCTGGTCCAGTCTCCAGAAACCAGTTTGAAACTTTAGACAATTATGTGTATGTATCGTTTTGTTAGTCATATAACCAATTATTATTGGGTTAGACGAGTTTTGTGGCTCTAGTGCGACTTTTCTAACTTTCTCGATCGTGTTAGCGTAAATGTTAATTGTATTGAAACTGAATAAGCTCCGTTTAGTTACAATAACGGAAATCCTTTTTTTAGGGTTCGTACCTCAAAAAGAAAAAACGGGCCCTTATAGGATCACATGGTTATCCGTTCGTCCGTCCGTTTGTCTGTCAAGATCCTTTATCTCGGGAACACGTGGAGGTATGGAGTTGAAATTAAAACCATATACGCAGGTCTACAGTCCCTTGAAGCTGTGAAAAAATCAAGCTACTAAGCTAACGTAAAATAAAAGATACGGCCGCTTATGCCGCACAAAACGTATATTTCGACATTTCAAGGGAATCAAAATTTATAGGGTATTTTCTGTCGACCTAGAACTATGAAACTTGGCAAGTAATATCGTCTAATACTATAAGTATAGGGAAAAATCTGAAAACGATACACTTGTAATTAAATTATAAAAAATATAGTCTTTATTTAAAGTAAAATGTACCTAAAAATTTTTACGGAATCCTCGGTGGCGATTCCGACTCGCACTTGTCTAGTTTTTTTCATACAATTTGACATTGGTGAACGGGATTGAGTACGTTAAAAAACTCGCACAAGTCATTTTGAGTGGAGATCGCGAATTGGCAAACGTAATGTAGGACGTCCTCAGGCTAGGTGGGGCAACGATCTTCGCAGGGTGGCTGGTAGCAGTTGGATGAGAGTTGCCGGAAATTGAGTTGTACTAGTGCACGCCATTCATGCACTAGGAGAAGCCTATGTCCAGCTGTGGACTGCTTCTTCTTCTTATCGTTTGGGCAGTAAGGTCTAACACCGCCACACACCTTGGTGTCAGAGTTTCGAAACCGCCTCAAGGGCGTCTGACATGGTTTATCTGACGACCGCCATTTGGCGACCGGGACCACCGGCTTATACGTGACTTCTATTAGACAATCAGGTGATTCAAGCCTGCAATGTCCTAGCCAAACTGGAAACAACTTTGGACTGCTATAGGCTGATGATAATGATGACGGTTTTTTTGTCCACATTCCAAATATTGCAGTATTGGAAAGCCTCGAACAAGGTAGACCGATGACCTCGTGAAGGCTGCAAGAATCTGTTGGATGCAAGATGCACAGGGCCGATGTGGCGACACTAGAAGAAAGCCCGACTTTCCCATTAGGAGTGAAAATGTAGATATTTTCTAGAATAAAACAGTATTTTTATTTCTGGACAGTACTTTTATTTTTAGAGTTCATAGCCGAAGGGTAACCAACGGAAGCCTATTACTAAGCCTCCGCTGTCCATCCGTCCTTCTGTCCGTCTGTCAGCGGACTGTATCTCAAGAACCGAAATAGGTAGACAGTTGAATATTGCCGCTTTAACAAAAACATACTAGAAATGTTCTTTTTTTTCGGTTTATGGTGGGAATATGAATCTCCTTTTAATATTTCTTTTTCGTTTTAATTTCCAGGCGCTATGGCCTTCTACCCAAAATGACGAAGGAACATTACAGGATTTCTCTATTTAACGTAAAATCAGACGGTTACCAATCTTCGGACATTCATAATTTCTATAGATATATTACCGTGGTAAGTGTTATTTATATATTAGTACCCGTATTTGGAGATATCCAAAACAAGAGTATTTAAATAAAGTAAATCTGACTCCAGTCTTATCAAGAAATACCGTGTTAACCAGTTAATGGGTTGCGGAGGTCTGGTAGGTAGCCGCTCCACGTAAAACACTGGTATTTAGCTGAATCTGGTTTGACTGGAAGCCAACCCTAATATAGTTGGGAAAAGGCTAAGCAGATAATGATGTTTTATTTTACTATCACAATCAAAATAATGAGAAAGTAAATACAACGTGTAACAGAATAAACGCAATACCTCTTAAGGGGTCATTGTACTTATCGTTATGAACAACTTTTATTATCGGAACAATCCCGAAATCGCGAAAAAAAACAGCTGTTCAGTACAATTTGTCGAGTTATGCGCACATAAAATGTATGGAGGAGTCGATTTTTTTTTTTCGCGATTTCAGTGTTGCTCCCGTTGTGAAAGTTGCTCATATTGATGAGTTCAACGACCCCTTAAGAGATATTGCGTCCAGGGCCAAAAACTCTACTATTATGGAGATCGTACGATTCATGAGGAATTCTAGAGCACCTGCGTGATCGGAAAATCTGACGGATTCCAACTTACCTAATAAGCCATCAAAAATAAATCAAAATAAGTCTGTCGATTACCATAATGCCTTGGAAGTTGGGTAGGCCTTTGGTGTGGGATGCAGCATATGTCGACACCCTTGCGCCATCCCATCTTTTTAGCACGACGGGCTTCGCTGGGGCGGCCGCTGCAGGTGCAGAAAACCTCAAACGTCACAAATATAACAACTTAATTGGAGGTTACATATTTGAGCCGTTTGGGGTTAAAACATTAGGGCCATGGGGTCCAAGTACGCATTGAGTCTTTCGGGATATCAGTAAACAACTTGTCGACTGTTCACGTGACTTTTCTTCGGCCAAAGAATCAGCATTGTCATTCAACGCGGCAATGCTGCCAGTGTTCTGGGCACTTTTGCCATTGACAGCGATGTGGATTATTTTTTTGATGCCCAATGAATATTTTTTTTTTATACTCGTTGTACATTATTTCTTGTTAATTAGTGTAGTTTTTTAAGTCTGCATGTATATATTATCTAAAGTTTGCAATGATTCCTAATAAACAACATTCAGTCTGTCGAAACATCAATAATTATCAAAGGACTTTTGCCACCTACATACTAAAACTGAGTTCAACAAAAAAATAAAAGTAAAGAGTGGTCTTAGATTGTCTTGCGCTTCCTTCTCCATGGAAGTCTATGCTTCATTTTTCTAATGTTTCTAACTCAGCAACTCTTTAACTCCCTGTTAATGGTTTCATTGCAAAAAAAATGGTTTCAGTTATAATGTATACATGTGCCTAAAATGTGCTTACCTATAATGTTTTAATTTTTACAGATGAGCGAATATGTCAAAATAAATGATTACAACAATGGCCTCGTGGTTGTATTGGATTTTAGGAATGCCAACATTATGACTTTCGTTACCAAATGCACTCCTATGGAACTAAGACAAATTATAACATTGATGACTGTAAGTAACACAAACTTACACTTTTTGTGTTTATATTTTTCTGTTAACTGAGGAGCTCGTGGCTAAATAATTAGCCACACGGGTCGATCTTTAAGGTCTAAGGTGTAAGCATCGCTCGCCAAGTTTGGTCTGTGGATGGGTGACCATCTTAATATACCGAGTTTCCTCCGTGCTTCGGAAAGCACGCTAAGCCGTTGGTCCCGGCTGTCATTATGTTGATCTTTGGCAGTCGTTACGGATTGTCAGAAGCCAGTAAATCTGACTCCAGTCTTGCCAAGAAGTACCGTATTACCCAGTTAATGGGTTGTGGAGGTCTGGTAGGCAGCCGCTCCACGTAAAACACTGGTATTCAGCTGAATGGCCAAAGTACACACTTCTTTTATGGGGTACTGTGTTAAATTTTATAATAAAATACCAGTTGATATTCTCGAACTGAATGAGAGAAAATTTAAAGCATGCATAAAACGCACACTATGTAGACAAGCGTATTATAAACTGGAAGATTATATCCTCGATAAAAACGCTTGGCTAAATGCTGGTCCTGCTCCACAGTCACAGCTGCTTAGGTCCACTTTTTAGGTTTTATATTTGGAAGAGATGCTCGCTCTCTTTTTTTATATATTATTGTTATAATAATTATATACTGTAACACACGTTCAGTTTTAACATTTATTAAGTACACCTCCTATCATGTATTAGATATACAAGTAACAAAAGTTCATTGGTCCAGTTGTTTGTAAAAAAGATTCCGCCGCTTTCCACTAGATGGCGCTGTGCCTATGACGCGCATTTCTGAATCGCGGTGTTAAGATTCTCCGTGACTTAATGACCCTCGCTAGATCAGTGAACTTCCTTGATCACAACTACCTAGGGAGTGCATTCTAGAATCTCGTCCTACTTGGAAAGATTACTAGGGACACCTCTGATAATTGTGGCTCAATATATTCCATCAGGAACTTTTTGGATAGAGGGACTTCATTCCCCGACCTTCGTCCTAAGGTCTTGGTCGACGGAACTATCCCTATATTCACATCCAAAAACAACCTTCGCTTATCATCATCTCATCACCTATTATCGATTATAATATCATCTCATCACCTGTAACTGTTGCTGAAATACAAATCTCCTGAAAACTTCGTGTGTGTTTCCTTCGAGAGTGAAACCCCTGCAAACACCTCCTACAGTACTATATTATTATTACTATAATTAATTATTTATTATTTTTGATGTAAGAACTTAATCGTTGTCTTTATTAAATTATTTTTCATTATTTGGTCATTGACAACCATAGTTTTGTGTAAAGTAGAAGCATATTTTTAAAATTTTGTAAATGTGAGTACCATGAAGCCATTAATATTTTTATGTGATTAGTTATAGTTTTACTTGTTGGACATGAACGAGCATGGTGGTTGAGAGCATGTCATGCTCACTCAATATCTCGCTGATGGCGGCGCGTGGGTTGGATCATTTGGTTCCCTTCGAAATGGTTGAGCTGAATGGTGCCGATACACGCGTCATGTTCATGAACGGGCGCCGTCGGTTGAGACTGGTCATGTCTTAACTGCCATTGGCTCAGTTTAATCTTTATATTTTAAAGTCTTATAATAAGCCCTTTTTTTTTTCCTTTGCTTCTGCATGTGAGGACAATCCTCACATGCCATGCAGAAGCAACAGGTATATGTAACTTGGAATTTTGTAAAACAGGACATATAATTTAAAAGAGTGTCCGTGGAGTTTCTTGCACGTTCTTCTCCATAGAGATCTACGCTTTGGAACGTGCAAATAGCTTCCATGTTTTTGACTGACCGACCTTGACGTTTCAAAAGTGCCTGTGAATGGTTTATTTGAAATAAAATGCTTTGAATTTGAATTTGAAAATTTGAACGCCCAACGTGGGGCCCGAAGAGAAACCAAAGTACGTCACACGCTACGGACGAACAACAACGACACCAGCTACAGAAAGAAAAGCAGAGATGTCGGTGACCATGTCCGATACTCAGTTCGAGGCGCTGCTGTCGAAGCTTTCACCAGGAAGACACGGCTCGTTTACAACCTGTAAAGCTGAATTCGACGGGACCAAGGACTCCGAAGTGACGGAAGCTTTTCTGGCGGCAGTAACAGTATTTAAACAAATCGAAAATGTAAGTGATGCAGAAGCGCTCACTGGATTACCACTACTCCTCAAGGGTGAAGCTGCAGTGTGGTGGCAGGGAGTTAAAAAGCATGTCTCCACATGGGCGGATTTCGAAGAGCGTCTCCGTCATGCTTTTGCCCCAAGGAAGCCAGCTTATGTGGTATTCCAGGAGATCGTTACGGAAAAGCAAGACCCACGAGCAACTACTGAAAGCTTCATCGCACATAAGCGAATGCTTTTTGCTCAACTTCCGGAACCCGAAATACCGGAATCCCATCAACTTCACATGATATACGGCCAACTGAAACACCGAATACGTGACAAAATTCCGCGCAACTCGGTTAAAAGTTACGACGAGTTATTGGAAGCAGCTCGGGGCATCGAACAGATGTGGATCGACAAACCCAATGACGGTGACAAGGAAGCCAAAGCTAAGCCAAACCCGACCGTGAAACCCAAGGTGAAGTGCGGGTTCTGTCACTTCTCAGGCCATACTACCGAAAACTGTAGGAAGCTGAAGAAGAAACAGCAAGAACTAGAGGCAGCTGAGCCCGTCCCTGAGAGTCAAGCCAAAATAGCTACTACCAAAACGACGCAGGCTCCATCTCCATCCGCACCCAAAGTGACCTGTTACGGCTGTGGTACGCCCGGTGTAGTTCGCAGTAGCTGCCCAACATGCTGCGCCAATAAACAACGGTCACTGCCATCAGCAAATCTAGCCTTCTGTCCGGTTGACGTCCAAACGGATGTAAGAAACAGGCCAATTGTCTTCATTGAGATAGATGGCATTAAAGGGGTAGCATACGTCGATAGTTGTGCGAAGACCAGCATCGCATCGTATCAGTTGTATCAACAGCTGGTGAACAAGGGACACAAATTCCACGAAGAAATAGTGAAGATCACTCTGGCAGATGGCATCGGGAAAAACCAACGAGTTAAGAAAATAACCGTTACTGTGAAGTTAGAGGACCGCATCATTCCGACCAGCTTCATTGTGTTGCCGAATTCAAGGGACAACCGAACCCTACTAGGCGTCGGGTTCATACAAGACGCAAAAATGGTACTCAACCTTCCTCAGTTTACTTGGGAATTCCTTGACGCCGACTCGACCTATGAGCTATATGAGGAGGACTTCGTGACCTTTGAACCAACAAATAGCAACTCGGTCAGTGTTGCTCTGGATACCACAGAAGGAATGCCTTCAGCGGCTATTGCATCCTCAAGTGCTGCCGCTCTTCCCGAGAGTTCCCCGGGATATAAATTGATACCACTCCAGCTGTCACCTGCTAAGAAAACAAAAAGGGTCTTCGACGGTTACTTACCTGCTTTCGCAGAATTTATGATGCGTGATGCGGAAATGAATGTCAAAGAAGCGGAAGTAACA
The DNA here is from genome assembly GCA_950371165.1 of Lacanobia oleracea. Taxonomy (NCBI): domain Eukaryota; kingdom Metazoa; phylum Arthropoda; class Insecta; order Lepidoptera; family Noctuidae; genus Lacanobia; species Lacanobia oleracea. The sequence goes on along the minus strand of OX493406.1, from coordinate 4,791,882 downwards.
TTATCCCCGCATTCAAGCCACCTTTTTCCTAGCGCAAACGAACCTACGGACTCTGATGGTGATTATCATTTTTGTAGTGTTGGTATAGGCAATAGCCAAAAGGCAATGTTGAATAAAATACTTGTCGACTATCAAGATGTTTTTATTGATAACAACAAACCATCCTTGCTTGGGGAGCACTGCATCGTGACAAAGGACGATATTCCAATATCAGTACCTCCCTACAGATTATCTCAAACAAAGAAAGATATCCTTAAAGCGGAATTACATGAAATGATGGAGAAGGCTATTATTGAGCCCTGCTCTTCGCCCTGGGCCTCGCCAGTGGTCATGGTACCGAAACCGAATGGAAAGGTTAGAGTATGTATCGATTACCGACGTCTAAACGCTATCACTGTGCCCGACACTTATCCTATTCCACGAATAGACGACTTGTTGCACGCTGCGAAGCCAACGCCTTACATGACGTCACTCGACCTGAAAGCTGGTTACTGGCAAATAAGGATCAGGAAAGAAGACGAAGAGAAAACAGCATTCATCACCCCTTTTGGTCTATACAAGTTCAAGAGGATGCCATTTGGCCTACGCAATGCACCGGCTACCTTCCAGCGACTTGTCGATAGATTCCGTGTTACCCTAGAGCATGTTAACATGCTGGCCTATCTGGATGACTTGCTACTATTTTCCAGCACCTTTGAAAGACACCTCTCCGACCTGAAGGACGTCTTACAAAGGATGAGAGAATATAACATCACTGTAAACAAAGATAAATGTAGATTTTTCTACTCGTCGATAAAATACTTAGGTCACATCATAACACCTGAAGGACTAAAGCCAGATTCAGATAAAACCAAAGCTATCTTAGAAAGGCCAACACCCAAGAATCTTCAACATCTCATATCTTTTCTACAAATGTGTTCTTGGTACCGACGTTTTATTGAGAATCTCTCCGCTATAGCCCAGCCCCTTACGAAATTAACAAAGAAGGAAGCCCGTTGGGTATGGAATATTGAACAGGAAGAGGCCTACAACACGCTTAAAACCCGGTTAACTACTGCCCCTGTGTTGCGGCAGGCCGACGAAACAAAGCCCTACATTCTGAAGACTGATGCCAGTAGCTATGCGCTTGGAGCAGTTCTGGTCCAGGGGGAGAAGGAAGATGAGCATCCCGTTGAATATGCGAGTAGATTGCTCACGACCGCTGAGAAAAATTACTCCACTACTGAACGAGAAGCGTTAGCCGTAATCTGGTCACTAAATAAATTTAGAGCATACGTTGAAGGTCAACCTGTGACTGTGGTAACTGACCACCAAGCTTTAAAATGGTTAATGAACCTGAAATCGCCAACCGGACGTTTGGCTAGATGGGCATTACAACTCCAAACTTTCAACATTATTAATATTAACTACCAACCTGGTAAACTGAATACTGTGGCTGATGCGTTGTCAAGACCACCGTGTTGTGAGGATACATCTACCTGTGAGATATGTTCTATAATCGTGGATATGCCCACGAGGAGTGTTAAAGAAATCCGAGAAGAACAAATGAAGGATACCAAAATTCAGAAAATAATAGGAGCCTTAGAGGAAACAAATGGAACAGAGGATGCTGTATACTGGAGTAACAAAGGATACCTTATGAATAATGGTATGCTGTACAGATTACATCCTGATTGCGAAGCTGATGATGCGCAACTCGTGGTACCCGGTCACGAGTGGGCAAACGTTCTCAGTGCCTACCATGATGATCCATTAGCAGGACACTATGGGGCTGAGAAAACTTACAAGAAGATAGCCAACAGATACTATTGGAGTGGGATGCGTAGCTATGTTGCAAGTTATGTGAAGAATTGCTTGGAGTGCCAACGGTATAAACCCTGTAATCAAAAACCGGCTGGATTACTGCAAACTACAAGCATGTGCCAACGATTTGAAGTAGTTTCTTTTGATTTGTTTGGACCTCTACCACAAACAGAAGATGGAAAAACTTGGATATTAATCGTTGAGGATGTCGCTTCCCGTTGGGTGGAGCTTTTCGCTTTAGTTACCGCCACCGCTGAAACTTGTGCAATAACTCTGATCAACGAAGTTTTTCTAAGATATGGGATGCCGCGCCGAGTAATAAGTGATAATGGAACTCAGTTTGTGAGTGCTGTAATGCAACAAGTTATGTACAGCCTGAACATAAAGCACCAGTATACCCCGTTGTATCACCCTGAAGCTAATCCTGTCGAACGCAAGAATCGCGACTTAAAGACCCAACTAGCTATAATGGTACAAAGAGGGAAACATAATGTATGGTCAGAACTTTTGCCGGCGATTCGTTTCGCTATGAATAGTACTACCGGTTTAACAACAAGTAAAACCCCGGCGTATTTGACGTTCGGAAGGGAACTAAGATCCCCACATGACAACGAAGTTGACTTTCGAAATATAGTGATTTCTGAAAATATAATACCAGAGATAACTCCAAAACTTGTACAACTAGCGGAAACCTTAATCAAGGCGAGAGAAGTACAAGAAATGAAGGAGGAGTCACGAAAAGCATATGTTGATAAGCATAGGCGTGAACATCCACAGTATCAACCTGGCGATTTGGTACTTGTTAACCTACACCCCGTGAGCAAGGGAGCTCAAGGTGTAACCGCCAAATTTGCGCCACGTAGAGATGGACCATACGTCATCCTCAATAAACATGGGCCCACCTCTTTTAAAGTAGCTTCTCCAAATGATCCTACTAACCCAATCGGCCTCTATCATGTTTCCGCTTTGACTCCATATAAAGGTGAAAGCCTCGAAACAGTTCCCGAACCTGTGCAACCACTTCGAAGAAGAGGACGACCAAGAAATGAGAAGGTTGCCAGCAAGCCTTCATCGGGGCCCAAACGAGGACGTGAACGCCCGAGACGTCTTTGAGGACTGAGGGGGAGATTGTAACACACGTTCAGTTTTAACATTTATTAAGTACACCTCCTATCATGTATTAGATATACAAGTAACAAAAGTTCATTGGTCCAGTTGTTTGTAAAAAAAGGTTCCGCCGCTTTCCACTAGATGGCGCTGTGCCTATGACGCGCATTTCTGAATCGCGGTGTTAAGATTCTCCGTGACTTAATGACCCTCGCTAGATCAGTGAACTTCCTTGATCGGATTCGCCTGGAGCCTATTCGCAGTATCACGAGTTGCGCGCGAGTGCTCCTGCCGAAATTTTCCGTCCGGACCGCACCTAGTTTTCAACTCGGTTTTCCTTGTGTGTTGTCGCGGGTGATAGTCTCGACTAACACTCGTGGGAGCACACAGGGGAGGCCGCCCCGTCTCTGCCCGGTGTGGCAACACACCGTAGCGGTCACGGAGGCTCCCGCCACGCCATGCCGCCCAAGAAACCCGGCAGTCGTAGCTCCTTGGGGCACGACGCCGGCACCCCGCCTGACCGACCGATGGGGGACCGGACGCAGTCGATGCCGCACGTCGCGGCCACAGCAGCGCCCGGTGCTCCACCTGCCGCTCCAGCTCCATCAGGGATGACCACCACCGGCCCACCGACGTCACCGGTGACTGCGCGCGTTTCACCGGCGCCGTCGTCGAGCCGGCAGCCGGCCGTTCCGGTTCGCCCTCCGGTTTTTCGCCCCGTGCCCATCCAGGCCCCGGGGCCCGCCGTCAAAAGCCGCGCCCACGCTGTGCGCGCCGCCGCTCCCGCCGTGCGCTCCGTTGCACCGAGAGCAGGCGCATCCGCGCTCGCGAGTCAAGGTGCGCCACCTGTACGGCAGGCGGCGCCACCTGTAGCATCGTCTGCTACCGCGTTCGCACACCGGGCTGCGCCACCTGTACGTCAAGTGGCGCCACCAACAGCAACATCCGCCACCAAAACTGCGCGGACCGGGGCGCAGCCCGAGCAACCTGCGGCGAAGCCCGACCCGATGGCGCAGCCTATTGTGCGCACATCCGCGTTCGTGTCGCCTGCCCCGATCGCGAGAGCAACTCAACCTACGGTGTCTGAAGTGCCTGCTGCCGCCGCGCCGCCTGCGCGCACCGCATCGCGCTCCACAACAACCCAGACGACTGCGGCTACCTACGCCGCCACAGCACGCCGCAATGCGTCGCCCGCTCCCCGCCGCTTGCTGGCGAGCGCGACCCAATCTGCGCCATCGACGCCGCCTGCCCGTCAAAGGTCAGAGTTTTTATTTTCCCCAACTCCACCGAGGGGCGCCGCCCAGGACTCCCCTGCCATGATGTCGGCATGTTCATCCCGTCAAGGGTCCGACATGTCGGCCTCGTCCGGGGGCTCCACTGCCGGTCGACGCGACGTGTCTGCGGACACGCCCGTTCGAGCCGGCACCATGGACGTTGACCGCCCCACCTACCCCACCGAAGACAACCTGGGCTTTGGCTTCGAGTTTGCGCTCGAGGCCAGGCCCCAGCGACGACCCAGAAGCCCAGATGACGAGGCCACCGAAGAAGCAAAGCGCTACTGCCCTGACCCGCCACTACCGCAGCGCGTAACGCGCGGTCCAGGCGGGGGAGGGCGGTCCGCCGACACCGTCACGGCGTGCCCACTTCCTGCGCCTACTGAAACTATAATGTTTAGAGAAGTGCACACTAGCGCCACCTGCGCCACACTCACTAGCGTCACCACTGGCGTTTCACCAGAACCCGCCGCGGCAGCCCCCGCGCCGAAGAAGAAGTCACCCCGGTACCCTCCGCTGATCGTGGAGAGGCTTCCAGATTGGACCGCTCACTTTAGAGCGGTGAGTGCCATACTGGGTCACCCACCGAATGCCCGTCCGTATCAGGGCGGCATTCGGTTCTTGCCCGAAAGTGAGGGCGAGTACAGGGCGGTCCAGCGGTACCTCACCGACTTGGAGAGGGAGGGCGGTCTCTCCTGGTTCGCCTATTCGCTGCCAGCGGAGAGGAGTGCCAAGGTGGCCATCCGTGGGCTGCCCGCGGACACGAATCCCGAGGAAATCGAGGAGGAGCTCCGCCTGCATGGATTCGAGCCGGAGTACGTGCGCAACATCAAGGCGCGCGAAGGACGACCCGGCTGCATTTTCCATGCAGTGTTGAAGAGGACGCCCGATTTTAGGAGAATTTACGACATCACGACCCTCCTATTTATGCGTGGTGTCAAAATCGAGGCGTGGAGAGGCAAGCGAGGGCCTGCCCAGTGTCACAGGTGCCAGCAGTTCAGGCACAGCTCGCACCAGTGCCACCGCCCGCTCAAATGCGTCAGATGCGGGGACAACCACGCCGCCAGGGATTGCCCGCGCCCACGCTCGGAGCCGGCCACCTGCGCCAACTGCGCAGGGGACCACCCAGCGTGCAACAGCAAATGTCCCGTGTTCCAGCGGGAAATCCATAACAAAAGAGCGGGCACTGTCGCCATCACGCGGCAACAGAGCCGGCTATCAGCCACCGAGAGGCCTGTGTGCGCTAATGACAGCGAGGCGCCTAGCGCTACGCTGATGGCGGCAGCAAACGGGCCCACAGACAGAGACGCTGCCATCTCCGGGGGGCGGAGAAAGAGAGGGGGGAAAGGTAGAAAGAAGGGGAAGAAGCCCACACCTCCCCCCACCACCAGTGCTACCGAGAGTGAAATGGCCGACCTTGCTCCATCCCAGGCGCAGGCGACGTCACACACCATCACCACCGCCACAACCACTGTCGCTGCTGGCGCCAAAACCAAGAAAGTTGTGAAATTGGCGCAGCGCACAGAGGCAAAGAGCGCCGTCCCAGGGGCGGAGACAGCTACTGAAAAACACGCCAGCGCTGCGCCTAGCCAGCAGCGACAGCGCGCTCACACGTCTTGCGCTCCAACCGAAGAGGAGCGCGAGCGCAAGAAAGAGTTCACCGCCTGCGCCATAAAACTCCTGATGGACCTGATTAAAGCCATCAGGCAGGGACAGGACGCGGAGCTGGTGATCCTCGACGGCTTGGCCGCCCTTCTGACGCTTTATCATGGCTAAGCCGTTGAGGGTCATTCATTGGAATGCCCGCGGCCTAAGGAACAAGGTCGCTCCACTCCGCCTCCTCCTCAAGGAACAGGACATCGACGTGGCGCTCATCAGCGAAACATTCCTGGGACCAGCCGACAGATTACGGGTCCCGGGATACTTAGCTGGGCGTGTATAAAACATACATTCGCCCGCTGCTCACTTATGCCGCCCCTGCTTGGTTCGCCCTCACGAGCGAGTCCAACAAAAAAATCCTCCGCGCGCAGCAAAATCTGGCGCTGCGGAAAATTGTAGCTGCCCCTCGCTTCGTGAGGAACAACGTCATCACGCGGGACCTCAGGATAGAGAGCCTGGACGAGTTTTGCGCCCGCCTCGCGTCCACTATGTTCGCGCGTGCCGACGCTTCCGCTTGGTCTCATATCAAGCACATAGCGCCCTGGCACGCGCGGCCACCTGACGCGAGACGCCTGCCGCGTGACCTTGTGCAGGACGCTGACGACCCCCCCTAACCCACCGGACTTGACGCCGAGTGAGTCGCAACACCGACACGCGACTCTCTCCCTCACTATCGACTCTACAACACTACATGCACTCGGCGCGCACTGTGTGCTAGGTTAATATAGGCATAGTGTGCGTCGAACCCCATACATACACGACTCTCCATGCGCCCAAACACACGCGATGAACGTACGGCGCGGACGTACGTCTCATTCGCTACATGAGACGGTGTCTCACATTCCATTGCCGCTCATACACTCACTACGGTCCCTCAGCCTGAAGAGTGACCGGCTCGCTCTGGAAGCAGGACAGGCGGGGGATCAGCACCCTCGGCAGGGAGCGCTCTAAAGTCGGCGCCTACGTCGCTGGTCGTCTCTCGCTGGGCCTCCTCCGGGCAACCGGAGGTCTCACCCGGCGGGGACTGACCGCCGTAGGGTCGTGAAGAGACGGCACTGTGGGACAGTGCCGTGGCGCCCTCTGCCGACACTCAACAGATACACATATCAGGCATGCAGCGACATAAAGTCGCGCTGCCATCAGCTGCGCCTAAACCGGCAACCCAACGACGTGCCCGTCGCTACGGGCACGCATATTGATCCCGCGGGATTAAAGGCATAGCCTATGCCCGCTCGCCGCGCCCCCTTGCGGGGGCGCCGCTACTACTCTCTACTTCCTTGATCACAACTACCTAGGGAGTGCATTCTAGAATCTCGTCCTACTTGGAAAGATTACTAGGGACACCTCTGATAATTGTGGCTCAATATATTCCATCAGGAACTTTTTGGATAGAGGGACTTCATTCCCCGACCTTCGTCCTAAGGTCTTGGTCGACGGAACTATCCCTATCTTCACATCCAAAAACAACCTTCGCTTATCATCATCTCATCACCTATTATCGATTATAATATCATCTCATCACCTGTAACTGTTGCTGAAATACAAATCTCCTGAAAACTTCGTGTGTGTTTCCTTCGAGAGTGAAACCCCTGCAAACACCTCCTACAGTACTATATTATTATTACTATAATTAATTATTTATTATTTTTGATGTAAGAACTTAATCGTTGTCTTTATTAAATTATTTTTCATTATTTGGTCATTGACAACCATAGTTTTGTGTAAAGTAGAAGCATATTTTTAAAATTTTGTAAATGTGAGTACCATGAAGCCATTAATATTTTTATGTGATTAGTTATAGTTTTACTTGTTGGACATGAACGAGCATGGTGGTTGAGAGCATGTCATGCTCACTCAATATCTCGCTGATGGCGGCGCGTGGGTTGGATCATTTGGTTCCCTTCGAAATGGTTGAGCTGAATGGTGCCGATACACGCGTCATGTTCATGAACGGGCGCCGTCGGTTGAGACTGGTCATGTCTTAACTGCCATTGGCTCAGTTTAATCTTTATATTTTAAAGTCTTATAATAAGCCCTTTTTTTTTTCCTTTGCTTCTGCATGTGAGGACAATCCTCACATGCCATGCAGAAGCAACAGGTATATGTAACTTGGAATTTTGTAAAACAGAACATATAATTTAAAAGAGTGTCCGTGGAGTTTCTTGCACGTTCTTCTCCATAGAGATCTACGCTTTGGAACGTGCAAATAGCTTCCATGTTTTTGACTGACCGACCTTGACGTTTCAAAAGTGCCTGTGAATGGTTTATTTGAAATAAAATGCTTTGAATTTGAATTTGAAAATTTGAATTTGAATTTGAATTCGGTTTGACTGAAAGCCGACCTCAATATAGTTGGGAAAAGGCTAGGCAGATGATGATTTTTCTGTTAACTCACACACTGTTAATTTGTTATGATTCCAATATTTGTAAATGTGTGAGTATCATGTACCTACTTATTTATAAAATTAATAAGTCCGCCTCTGCATACCCTAGGTGCATGGTCCTCACTTATAACTAAATGTTTGTATACCGAATATAGTAAAAGATTTATTTGAAAAGAGTAACTTTGGAGTTTCTTGTTCATTCTTCTCCATAAATTTTATCTTCCCGAATGGACAACAGTCTCTTTAGAATTTTTATATGATTTGAAATGTGAATGACGTTCAAAAGTGCCGTTTAATGGTTTAATTGGAAATAAATGTTGGAATAAACGTTTTGACTTTGACTTTGACACTTTTTTAATGTTTACAATAAATTGCTCTCTCGAATCAATGGTCACAAAACTGGCGAGTCTCCTTTTATAAATTTCTAGCCGTTGCGGTGCCTATTCGGTAAAAACAAACAAACAACAAAAACATCTTCCCTCTTTGTTATATAAGTGTAGACAATAGGAAATGTTGTGTAGTATATTCTATTAGCGCTATGTTGTCAAAGACTTCATATATGTTACATACGAAATGGAGATTCAAAGCAGAAATGTCATGAGGTCAATTCTTTTTATTTTTATGGGAAATCATCAAATGATTTCCATGATTTCCATTTGATGAGTCAGTAAGAGTCTGACACTCTCTTCTGTTGAAGAGAGTGTCAGACTCTTACTGACTAAAACCCATCTGTGTTCCTCCTGGTGCTTTTATAAGCCTAAAGTAATCCACTGCTAGGAATAGGGCTTCTCCATACCCTTCCAGACAGTCCAAAGAGCCGCCATCCATCTCGGTCTTGAGCAGTCCGCATCCATCCGCTGCAAGCCACCTTCTTCAAATAATCGATACATTCATGCCGGTGGACTAATACTTAACCTTTTTAAATTCCAGGAAGGTTACGGCATGAGAATAAAGCAGATACACTTAATAACAGCATCCAAAATGGTTGACGTACTTGTCGGCTTCCTCAAACAAGTCTTAAGCTCTAAACTGGCATTCCGAATACATCTGCACAAAACTTTAGACACGTTCTACGACTTTGTGCCGAAAGATATACTGCCTGAAGAGTATGGAGGGAAAGAAAAGTCTTTGCAGTTATTAAGTGGTATGTATTTAGTGGTGCTATTTACTGAAAAAAATTAAGGCCAGGTTTCCCACCCACAGCTATTATTAAACAATTATAAACAAACAAATAGTGATTGTTTAAAGCCAAAAAAAAAAATACATATTAAAGTTTACTTTATGTAATTTGACAATTTCTGGTTCAAAACATAATGTCGAAAACTTCACTCGAACAAAAAAAAATCGGAAGAGGAGTCTAAATTCAACTATTTTTTAAGTTTTTCTTATTTTTCTTGAAGTTAATGAAAGTTATATTTCCAAAAACCATACCTAAGAAAGGTTAATAACATATAGAAGAATAATTTGTGGTTTAATTTTGCATAATAGTTTTATTTTTTTAATAATAAATTATTATGGCTTCACGCCGCGCGCCGTCGACGAGCGCACGGCTCGCTTCGCGTAAAGTATGGAAATGTTAGATACCTCATTCGCTCGGTCTACCTGCCCTTAATTAGACCGACAGATAGATTTTAAAAAAAAAATTCAGCATTTGCATTTTTCTTTACTATTGATAGGCACGCGTTTGACCACTATCTCACCTGATGGTAAGCGAGGATGTGGTCGAAGATGGACCACGCTTCTCGTAAAAAAAAATAGACGCTACAGTGCGTTGGAAACTCGCGTGACGTCACTGCGATAGTACGATTTTTACCAGCGCTGTGACGTCATCAGCCCCACCTCTTGAACTTTTATGCATTTTATCGATTTGAAATGGCAAAAAATATGTGTACAATATATTTTGAAAATCTAACGGGCGGACTTAATAGAATTTAAATTTTTCTATCTAGTAAAATACCCCATTCTGCCAGTCAATTATGTTAACATCTCACTGTAAAAACTTTGTTAGCGTGAGCGAGAAGTGAACTGTCAATCCATCTCATTTGTATGGATTGACAGCTCTCTCATGTTTACTTCACCTAAAGCGCCATTTACACGATGCGGGTTTCTTACCTCGAACATACGATTCTCGAAAGTAAGAAAAAGTGCGATCATGTAAATATCATATACGATATCGTACGTGGAAGGGCGATAATCGCCTCGTCTTTGAATACTGGATTTCTCCGTGTAAACAAAATTGAAAACAAGCAAATCGTACTTCGAGTTCACGACACGTCACCTCGAAGGGTGAATATCCCATGCAGATCGGTTGCAACCAATTTGTACGATACTGGGATGAACTTGAAAAAATGTCATACGAGATCGTATTTAGACGAGTCGAGAAAACATAGGCAAATATCAAATCGCAATTTGTGTCATCGTTTAAACAAAACCCAGGGCGTTAATTGCCTTACGATTATCGTATGACATTCACGTAGCCGAGTTTTTGTTTTTTGGTTTAATGTAAACGTGCGGATGCGATAATCGCCTCAAGATTATCGCATCCGATAATCGAATACGACTTTATGCCCGAAAACGTTCGAGAAACTCGCATCGTGTAAATGGCGCTTAAGTTTACACGGTAAGATGTTTACAGTATCGCACCGAGTGTTGTAAGCTATGAGCTGTCTATCTCTGCATCAAGTTTTCTCGGTGTTTTTTTAATTATCTACCGGTTTTCCGTCACCACTATCACCGTTTCATTTATCGTCGTGAAAGACGTTCACTGCTGGTCATAAGCCTTCTTAAGGGTGCTGTCCATTTCAGCGGAGCGAGGTAGTAGAGCGGAGAAACGGATAAATTTTAACCAATGGAATTGCACAAAATCTTCACACAACGTCACTGACATTTTGTGTAATTCCATTGGTTAATATTTCTCCGTTTCTCCACTCCGGGTTTCTCCGCAAATGGGCAGGCAGCCTAAGCGTTGCCATCCATTGATCGGATACCAGGACGGGACGTTTTGACATATTTACCGATCGCCTACCGACCGAATTTGGGTGACATACGAATCAAACACACAGTAAATCTCGAGCGCGATCAACGGATCAGATCATAATAGTTACATTGCAAACTAAAACATAGCTATACAACTTTTGAAGCCTATAATTCACTGTTTTCAGATGTTTGGCGAGAAACAGTGACTTCCAAAGACTTTGTGGCATACTTCGATGAGATGTACCAGGCGAAGACAGATGAGTCATGCAGACAAGCAAACAATTTTAATGAACAATATGTCGGGATGCCTGGTTCCTTTAGGGCTTTAAGTGTAGATTAAGCGTTTATTGTAAATACTACCGTAAAAATTATTAAGTGTAAATATTTTAAACACCAAATCCTAGAGTTCCTAACCAACTCGGATATAATTATTGGGAATTCAAGTTCACTAAAAACGAGCCAAGTGTGAGTCGGGCTCGCGTGCAAAGGGTTCCGAACGAATAATATTTTTTTACATGTTACTTTAAAATCAAAGTAGACTTCGTAAAGGTTTTTCTTTAAATTATATGTTTTTTCAAAATTTTAAGCTTTTTACTTTCTGAGACAAGGGGAGGAGTTTTTACATATTTTTCTTTATTAACTTTTGCAAGGAATATTCCAAAATTCTAAAAAAAAAAACTCAATTTTCCCCAAAAAGTGCCCTCATTTTCAAACTTTATTTATTTGCGGTACGCGTCCATATTTGGATCCACAAAAAAGGTTATTATGTGTACCAAAATTCAACTGAATCGGGCCAGTCCTTTTTTCCATAACGTATTTACCACTTTAGTATCTGAGTAGGTATTGACAGAAATAAGTGAGAGAAAAGGAATTACTTTTTTTAAAATAAAGTTTGAGATTATAAATCAAACACAACATTATAAACCTGCCACTATTTTTCACCACCAAGCTTGGCTGGCATGTTGGCGATCGCAGTATATGGCATTGTGTTTTACAGAGAACGCTGTTGCATTCTGTGTATAGTACTTTTTAAATAAATAAATAAATATTTTTTTCAAAGATTGACTAAATAAAAGGTATTCTTGGATTATAAAGGGCTAGACTCTTCTTTCTGTGTTACTGAACTCATCGGGACTTGCAGCTTAGTACGGCCGCTATACCAAATGCGTCCAGTGTGGCTACGTTCGAGACAATTGAGCCTAAGACTTCACTGACCGAACCTGGCCCTGCAATAACTACCTAGCACCCTAATAACCCTAACGCCCTAACCTACCATACAAACCATATACCAAACGGAAGTCTGTTACAAGGAGACCTACGGTAACAGACGGAACTGGGGTAGGAATAAGGGTTTTCTGTACGTCGTGCAATGTACACAGGAAATGGTTTTCTCACTGCCGATCCCACAAACTCATAAGATCGATTACGGCTAAAGGTGTCTTGGCCACAGTGAGAGGAATATCGGATTTTCCATATTTAATTTAGTTAAATTTAAAGTACCACATACATACGCTCCGTCAGGTTATACAGAAGACCGAAGAGTATAATCTGCCCAGAGGAGCACAGTCCACAAACGCACTTTCGGTACATAGAGGTGCTGAAATGTTTGTACAAAAACGCCACCACGTCAGTCCGCTTCAGGATAAGACCTCGAAACCTATCCTGCAGCGGGGCAGGGAGACGTCATTTCTCCGAAACTGTTCATAGCCGCAATGGAGGATGTCTTCAAGGTTTTGGACTGGAGAAGGCTAGGCATTAATGTCAATGACGAGTACATCAGCCACCTTCGATGAAATAGTGGGTCACAAAATGATCATGGACAAAACCAAGATCATGGTAAATACCTATGTATCACCCGCTCCCATCAAGATCAGAAACTCTACACTCGAAGTTGTAGATGTACGTTCACCTAGGACAAACGGTCCAGTTAGGTAGGGCCAACTTCGAGAAAGAGGTCAACCGTTGAATCCGACTTGGCTGGGCAGCGTTCGGGAAATTGCGTGATATCTTCTCGTCCCACATACCACAGTATCTCAAGATGAAAGTCTATGATCAGTGCATGTTGCCAGTGATGACATATGAAACTAAAACGTGGTCGCTCACAATGTGTCAATGTCACTCAAAGGGCAATGGAGAAGGCAATGCTTGGAGTTTCCTTGCGTGACCGAATCAGGAATGATGATATCCGCAAGAGAGCAAGGTTACCGAAATAGCCCGAAGGATCACCAAAATAAAGTGGCAGTGGGCAGGGCACATTGCTCGCAGAACAGATGATCGATGGGGCCAAAAAGTTCTGGAAGGCCTCAACAAGGTGGAGCGATGATCTGGTGAAGGTCGCGGGTAGCCGAAGGATGCGAGACGCGCGACGCTTGGGGGAGGCTATGTCCAGCAGTGGACGTCTTTCGGTTGATATGATGATGATGATGGTGATGATGAATACTATATATAATCCTCTTTTGCTCCGCACGCTATCCGTCCGTCTGTCCGCCCGTTTGTCTCTCAGCGAGCTATGTCTCATGAGTGAGTATTTCTGTTACCGATATAATAAGGCCAAGTGCGAGTCAGACTTGCGTGCAAAGGGTTCCAAACCAATTTTATTTCTGTAACATGATATTTTAATACTAAAGGCTTCTTGTAGGTTTTCCTGTAGTCTGAACTGTATTTTTTTGCATGTGTAAAATTTAGGCTCAGCAGTTTCGGAGGTAAGAGGGTATAGTGGTCGTTTTTGGTCTAATGTATTGAATAAAAATAACTTAAATTATGAAAAAAATATAACTTTCTCAGTAAGCCATTTATTTTGATATGTCACACAAAACAGTTAGACCAACTTTTTTTTTTTAATTTTCTTGGTTGACCCCCAAAAGTTTACCCCATACACAAAATTTATTCATTTACGTAACGCGCCCGCATTTGGGTCACAAAAGTCCATATTTATACCACATTTCAACAGAAACGGTCCGGTAGATCCGGGAAAAACTGGCTGATAAAGACAACCGATTGATCCCATAAGGGTTTCGTTTTTAACGGATTTTTGTTACCCTAAAAGCAATCATAACATAAGTTGTTCGATAGTGGCAGGTATTTGCCGGACATACTAGCCATTAGTATTTTTGGGACTCGAATTGTAAGCGTTCAATATTCACAAATACAAGGAAGAACAAACTCAGCAGCGGCGGCCAGTTTGAAATACAACAGGTTCACTATGTGGTGCGCCAGTGAGCTGCTGAGATGCCAGTACTATAATAACGATAACACATTTTTAATTTCACTCTGGGTCGGTCTACACAGACGAAGTCGCAGGTAGAAGCTAGTATGCGGGCCTGCGGGCGGCGAGCATTGGGTGACTCGCCATCTGATCAGAACCAGACCCGGGTTGATGGAGCGCTGTGGTCCCGCGCGCCTCAAAGAGCTGTTAGCACAGAAGACGGGGCCCGCTAGGGCAAGTGCCTGCTGGGGCTGCGGAATCTGTTCGAAAGAGGTACCGTAGCCCTGGAACGCAAACAGCACTAGGAGGAACACGGATGGGTTTTAGTCAGTAAGAGTCTGACACTCCCGCCTGCTTCACCCAGAGCGGGAGGAGTCATTTGATGATTTGCTATCCTTAAAAAAATAGGTAGAAGCTAGTATACTTCAGTAAAGCTTCATTCATGTCCTTGACGGGCTTGCAATTATCGACTAGTCTACGCTTAGGTAGGTGGGCAATGTCAGTGGAGTTGATATTTATGTCAGCTCTATCTTGTGAGCTAAAAATAAAAGTCGGTGACATATCTCAAAATTTTAGAATGCAAAACCGGCTTCAATAAGAAGAAAAAAGTGATCAAATTACATTTACATGAGAAGGGATCCATACCATACCGTAAAACATTCATGCAGAGTTTTTTATGATTTCAACAGACAGACAGACACCCGAGTGATCTAATGGTTCCGTTTCTTACGGATGCTCGGAACCCTAAACATAATTAAATTAAATTAAAAAATTAAAGGTGCGCGCCATTCAAGCGGCGTGTTTTTTGGAATTTTTTGCTCCATTTAACGTCATAATAGTGAAATATAATAATGGCGTTGGCACGGATGCCTACATGCGCGAGTGCGACTCACCCTTGGCCGGTTTTATACTGTTTGTTCTCTTGGGATGGTAAACTCTTTTGACACGTGCAAAGCAGAAGTAATTTCTTGTATAAATCTTCTAGTTTAAAGCGATCTGCCATTAGCGAAAACCGCATACCTATCGCGTACATCTAGTTTTTATATATGTTTTTATATAGTTAGTAGGTAGGTATCTATAATAACAGTCTCAATTTGATACATAGGTATGTAGTTTTTTGACCATTTGCGTCATTTTGATAATCATGCGAGTTAATTAAAAAGCTGCTATAATAATATTATTATTATTTTAATGGTGATCAAG
The DNA here is from genome assembly GCA_950371165.1 of Lacanobia oleracea. Classification (NCBI taxonomy): domain Eukaryota; kingdom Metazoa; phylum Arthropoda; class Insecta; order Lepidoptera; family Noctuidae; genus Lacanobia; species Lacanobia oleracea. Next base: position 4,776,271 of record OX493406.1, on the reverse strand, counting down.
AGTTAGACGTTCGCACAGATTAATATCTTAGCCACCCACTTTAAAAACAAGTCTGTACCTAATCATTTTTAATTTCCTGATATCGTGGTCGTAAGTACAGTTGCTGGCCTTGCATGTAATAGAGTCACGGTTCGATTTCTTTTTTCTTTAGATGGGAAAACATGTAATGTGTGGTGGGGTGGGGCAGGTCGCGGTGCAGGATGGTGCGCGGCAGGCGCAGCTGCAGCGCGTGCGCACACAGGGATAGTACCTGCAGATACAGGGCGTGTTGCATCCTTGGGGCGGGTGGGGGTCGCGGCGCAGGATGATGTGTTCGACTTTTACTGATTAACACCCAACCATGTTCTCCTAAATGCCCTTTGCGTTCCAGGGGGGTTACTCTCTAAGCTCGAAGTCCGTGGTTTCGGACTCAGTTGAGGGTGTATTCCACTCCGTACCACCTAACCACTAAGAATTAATGATAACACGATTTGACAGTTACTGTTAAATCGTGGTGTCATTCATTCTCAGTTCAGGTTCTGGACTAATCGTAATTCTGTAGGTGGTACAGAGTAGAATACGCCCGCAACTAAGCCCGAAACTACGGACGTCGGGCTTAGAGAGTAGACCCCCAGGGCCGCGGTGACTCTTACGAACAATCCCGCCACCTTGGCAGACGCTGGCAATAAGCCCAGTCGATTATGTTGACATCTCTTTGAGGAGCGCGTGGAACACAACGCGCCGTCGAGCCGGACCTGGGGGGCTACTCTCTAAGCTCGAATTCCGTAGTTCCGGAATTAGCTACGGGCGTATTATACTCTGTATCACCTAATAACTAAAAATTAATGACAACACGATTTGGCTGTAACTATCAAATCGTGATGTCATTCATTCTTAGTTCGGGTTTGGGACTAATCATAAGTTCGTAGGTGATACAGAGCAGAATACGCCCGCAACTAACCCGAAACTACGGACTGAGGGCTTAGAGAGTAGAGGGCCTGGTTCTTATCGGACAGCGAGCTTCTCATCGTTCACCGTCGAAAGGCCCGCGCCTGAAGTAGCCAGGAAATGCCCTGCGACTCCCAACGCCCAGGGCGTCTTCTTTTGCTGTGGTGACTGGGGCGCGATATTTGCTTCTTCTTCAGGCATCTCCGCCCACTCTTGCACTTGCATGACTGTTTAGCAGAAAGAAGCAACTGCTTCCCATGCTCTCTTGCTCCGGACTACGGATTGAACCAGATACGGGCTCGAGAGATCGCCGCCCCTGCTGCGGTGCTCCAGCACAGCCGTGTTCTGTTTGAAACGAGGTTTGCCTTACTTGTGTGACCTCCACCCTATTCACATAGTGGAAAAATGCGCCTGGGTGTCCATCAAGGTGAATTTTTCTCGCCGAATCAGAAACAGGTACCCCCCGAAACAACCTTGCCCAGTGAGCTCAAAGAGGGGAGATATCGCCTCAATAGTGGCGTGCCTACAGATTTGATTTCTAATGCAGGCATAGTTTTAATGTTTATTTTTCATTGGGAATTAATTGCTAATGGAAAACCCACTAACACTTTGCACCTCAGAAGATATACCACGTGTGGTGTAACAAAAAAGTTTTAACGTTAAGAATGACATTTTGTAACTAATAATATCAACTTGATGGGTCAATTTGCCGATAATATAATAATAGAATGAACAAGTATCATTTTAACTGATTACACCTGTTAAGCAGGTATATAAATAAAAAGTAAGTTGACATTCTAAGACCTTGTTTATTATAGGCTACTTTTTTGCAAAAATAAAACTTTGTTCGTGCGAAGTCGCTACTAAAATTACATGTATAGGGTTCCGTACTTACAGGATGAAAATCAGAAACTTATTACATACTAGGCCTTAGCTGTTCATCCGACCGTCTGTCACCGGCTTGTACCTTAGAAATATTGATCCACGAAATATTATACGAGTATTATGTTTTTTATTAATACCAGTCATACAAACAATTAATAAAGAAAAAAAAAATTAACGGACTTCCCAAGAAAGAAACGTTTGTTATACAATGTTGCTTCCTCGGCAGCCGGACCGGTGCCGTTGCCGGTGCCGGTGCCAGCGTTGATGTGAGTGGAAAATCGCCCATTATCGTTGTCAAACTTTGCTTGATAGTGCTAATACTGAAATATAAGATACTACACCAATTGGTCGACGTTTTGTAATTCATATTGTATTGGTATGGTAACACCTTATGAATGAACAAAGAACGTATAAGTAAAAGCGGCCAAGTGTGAGTTTAATTGGGCTCAAAGGTTTCGCAATATCAGATTACTATTGGGTACATTGCCGTTGACTTGGACGAATGGTACGGAATCTTTTTTGTATGTAAATGCAATTTGACAACTTTTTTCTTCTTATTGAAGCAGGTTTCGCATTCTAAAATTAAGTTTCTAAGATATTGTCATCGACGTTTATTTTTAGCTCACAAGATAGAGCTGACGTAAATATCAACTCCACTGACATTGCCCACCTACCTAAGCGTAGACTAGTCAATAATTGCAAGTACTTATTATACATATTAGTTATCCAGTCAGTTAGTACCTGTTCCACGCCGTGTTTGGAGAGAGCGGCACTAATGCTGGAAAAGTTTGTCTTGTCGAAGGCTCCTTCGATGTCTATGAATGTGCCCAGGCAGGACCCTTTCTGTTGAATCGCTTCCTCAATCTGGTTCACCACCAGATGAAGAGCGGACTCTGTCGACTTACCCGAGCTGTATGCGTGTTGGTTACCATGCAGTGGTAATATTTTTAAAAAGCCATCTCGTAGTTCCCTTTCACACAGTCTTTCCATTGTAGTAAAAACGAGGTCAGACTAATAGGTCGATAGGATTTAGCGTTTGTGTAGTCACTTTTACCTGGCTTCGGAATGAATATGACTTACACTTCCCTCCATCCTTTAGGAACGTATCTAAAGGCCAGGCACGCTCGCATTAAGAGCACCAGTTTTGTTGCAACAGCGGTACCTCCCCACTGTAGTAAGGCAGGAAACACACCGTCGGGACCTGGTGCCTTGAAAGGTTGGAAGCTTTTGATGGCCCACTGAAGTTTTTCCAGCGTAATCATCTTTTCTGCATAAAGCCAGTCATCATCTGATGGTGTTTGGATAACGTCAAGCCATTCATTTACCTGCGCGAATACGCTGCCTGGGAAGTGAGTTTCTCTTGCGCTTCTTCAGGTGTCGTGGTCAACGTGTTATCGGGTTTCCGGAGTGTGGCGATCTCAGGTGTGTTCTGTTGCGCCAGTGTTTTCCTTACCCTGTTTGCTTGTTGGCATGATTCAATGTTACCACAGAATTTACGCCACCCTGTAATTCTTCTGAATCTGATGCATCTCTTGTAACTCGATTTGGCCGCGTAATAAGCGTCCCAGTCCTCACCACTACATGTGTTCATGGCTCTGTTAAGAGCCTTTCTTACCTTACCGCGTTTGCGCTCTAGGTCTGCACCTCACCAGGGTTGTTTACCCGCGTACCCGGTGTGTCGCGCGGAATCGTTTCTGGGCAGGCGATTCGGTAGCTGTTTATCAGCGATTCGGTGAGTAGTGTTACTTGCGCATCGATCTGTGCCGTGTCCGCAAGCAACTCCGAATCGCATGATGGTACAAGCCTTGAGGTAAGGTTGCGTGTGTACACTGATATATCCGTGTTGCGAGGATTACGCCTAGGTTGTTTGGGTGGTATACAGACCTGGATGTAGAAGCGGATTCACCTGTGGTCTGAGCAGAAAGCCTCATTCGAGACTTGCCACCCAGTGATTAGTTCCGCTGCTCCCTCCGTAGCCAGAGTCAGGTCTATGATTGTACGACTGCGTCTGGTCACGAAGGTTGGTTCCGAACCCGTGTTTAGTAGGGATAGGTTAGTAGTGAACAGATAATCAGCTAATGTCTTACCCCTTGCGTTTTGCGTCTCCATCCCCCACAGTGGATAGTGTGCGTTTGCGTCGGTCCCAATGACGATCTCATTCCTGGTGTTTTCACAGTGCGTGATGAGGCGGACCAGGTCGTGTGGGGGCGGTTCCTCCGCCTCAGGCATATATACCGAGGCGAAGACGATAGCCAACTTAGTGGCTCCCCGCTGTATGTTCAGCCTAGCAGCAGAGACATCTCTGCAACAGAAGTCGTTTAATAGCTGTGCTTTAAGGTTACCTGTGACATAGATGCACGATCTAGGGTGATCATGGTCCGCATTAACAAGGAGCTTACCACCAAGACTGGAGAGTCCTCGTATGTGGCCACCCCTAATCCACGGCTCTTGGATCAGTGCAATGGCCGTGTGTTGAACCTCCAGCCACTTGCGGAGTTGAGCCGTCGCGGTCTGGCTGTGGTGGAGGTTAGCCTGCACGACTTTACAGGCCGACAAAAGGGACGCCATCGCCGGCGAGACCCTCCTCGTCGCAATCAAGTCGCAGCCCGGCAAACAGGTCGCCCTCGTCGAAACCGTCCCCTCCCGGGTCTGAACCCATTAACTGGGTAACACGGAACTTCATGGCAAGACTGGAGTTAGATTTACTGGCATCTGACAATCCGTAACGACTGCCAAAGATCTACAAATGACAGCCGGGACCAACGCCTTTACGTGCTTTCCGAGGCACGGAGGAAACTCGGTATGTTAAGATGGTCACCCATCCACAGACCAACCTTGGCAAGCGTTGCTTAACCTTGAAGATCGAACCGTGTGGCTGTTATTATCTAGCCACGAGCTCCTCACATCACTGATAGGACTATTGTTGCCAATAAGGCTGATACAGTGGTGATAGACCGATTAGCGCGCCGCACAATGATAATTGATGTTACCATCCCGCTTGATAAGAACCTCGTGAAGGCTGAGAAAGAGAAACAAATCAAGTATCTCGACTTAGCACACGAGGTGGTCGACATGTGGAATGTGGACTCAGCTGTCATTGTGCCGATAGTTGTGACGGCCAATGGCCTGATGGCCAAAAGCTTCGACGACCATCTGTCGAAGCTTACGTTACGCGGTTGGGTAAAGGGCCAGATACAGAAGGCAGTACTCCTCAGTACGGCTCTTATTGTGAGGAGGTTCCTTTCTCTGGAGGCCTAACCACCGGTAGCTTGGACCCTGCTCCCGACACCGGCGGACTACTACTTTTTTATATGTTTAAATATATTTTTTTGTTTTTTTTTTTAAAGATATATTTAAAATTGTAATTTGTATGTAAAGAATAATAAATAAAAGAAAAAAAAAATGTTTTTATTTCACACACTTACTATTAGTAATCACTATGTTGTTAACAAAACATAGTGATTGCCATTAATGGCCAGTCAAGAAACAATAGCTTTTTCAATTGCCCATAGGTTGTAAGTGTCATTATCGACTTCATACTTCAGGTTTCAGGAGTCCAAAACAATACTCGAAGATGTAAATATACTTTTACCGTTTAGGAAAACTAGAATTTTATATAATAGTGACTTAGTTAAGCGATTATTAATCCAGCGCGATTTTGATGAAAAAAAAAAAACGGTCAGGAGCGAGTCAAACTCACGTAGGTTCCATACCATCGTATTTGTATAGTTTGATGTTATAGCGGCAACAAAAATACAAACTGTAGAACCTCCTCCTTTTTTGAATTCGGTTAAAAATTTCAACTATCTACCTATTACGGTTCAAAGATACAGCCTGCTGACAGACAGACGGACGGACAGCGGAGCCTAATTAACAGGAGTCTTTACCAACGAGCTATTGTATATTTCGATTTTCGAAAAGTTCACGTGACATTTCAGTAACTTGTTACCGCTGATAGAACATCAACTTTAACTGAAGCTGCGTTTCCACCACAGATTTGCGAGGCTACGTAGCTAGGGATGTCTTTTTAGGGTACTTGCACACTATACGGGTATTGCTACGTTAATCGATAGATGCCATTAATAGACATCGATCGACCTTGATCGATTGATGTACTAGTTTTGGTTGATCGACGAAAGAAGTAGAAACTATTGATCGACGTCGACTAATTCAATTTACCATCAATCGATGCCACCGATCAACGACTGATCGATTAGTATAGTAGAAACTGTCGATCGACGTCGACTAATCTATTCTACTATTGATCGATGGTATTGATCGTCGACTGATCGATTGGTGTAGTAGAAACTGTCGATCGACGTCGACTAATCTATTCTACTATTGATTGCTGGTATTGATCGACGACTGATCGATTGGTGTAATAGAAACTGTCGATCGACGTCGACTAATCTATTCTACTATTGATCGATGGTGACGATCGAAGATCGACCGATTGGTGTAGTAGAAACTGTTGATCGACGTCGACTAATCTATTCTACTATTGATCGATGGTAACGATCGAAGATCGATCGATTGGTGTAGTAGAAACTGTCGATCGACGTCGTCTAATCCATTCTAACATCGATCGATGGAATCGATCGGCGATCAATCACGATCGAAGTGTATTTATATTTCTCCGTATTGTATTTTTACAAGAAAGGTTTAGGCAGTGAAATAAAGGCAAACAATCTTGAGTTTCCGTCCGTCTGTCTGTCAGCGGCCTGTATCTCAAGAACCGTAATAGGTTCTTGAGATACAGGCCGAAAAGAGAGTTGAAATTTTCACAGATTGTGTATTACTATTGCCACTATAACAACAAATTAAAATTTCAGGTTTATGGTACGGAACCCTTCGTGTACGAGTCCGACTTGCACTTGGCCAGGTTTTTTATTTATTTACATATTTTAATCATTCTAATCTTTTGATTTAAAAAATCAGTTTAAAAAAAATACAATACTAACGATTACTAAATCAATTGAACCGTTAGTTTAAGCAGTAGTTTATTTGTTTATGTGTTTGTGTATAGTCATGTCAAAATTGTTTATCTTTATTTAACTACCTATACTTTTCTAGTAGAGAATCGTGTAGAAATTACGAAAGAGTAAGCAGAAATACAGTGTAAACTCTTTATAACGTCACTCGATTTAACGACAAACTCCTTAAAACGTCAAAATTGCTTGACTTTGGCTGCAGCTGTGTACATTATTTTGTTTTCTTTTTTATTTATTTAACAATTTATGTACACACATTTAATAATAAGATCAGAAGAAAGAAACAGAAAAATAGGTACAAAGGTGATGCTTATTTCAATAGAAATCTCTTCCAGCATACCTGCGAAAGGAGAGTAGAGTAAAAAGAGACGTAGACATAGTGTGTAACAGTAAGAAGCTAAAATGAAAACTATAAATTTAAAGTATAACATACAATACATAAATAACATACTAATACATACTATATGATTTTAAAAGATAAATAATAATACATACCTAATTGCAACTATGACGAGAAGGAAAGATAGTGTTCTTTCACTCTTCTTTTAAAAACTGCAAGAGTTTGGCAATCCCTAATGTCAGGCGGTAGTGAATTCTACAACCGTACCACATGTGCAGTAAAGAAGTAGGAGTAAAATTCGACAGTGGTGAGGGGGTTTTTTGTTGTTTTATTATGTACCACATGTTTACTTTGACTGACGTACCGGAGACTCTAAAGGTGTGTCCAAACATTGAGCAGCAAGAGCGCGGCAGCAACACGCGGCATTTGTAGGACACATTTCTGCCGCGCTCTAGTTTGGACAAAGCCAACTAATGTTTGCGCGGCAGTACTGCGCGGCACAACCAAGATATGCCGCGCGCTTCAGTTGGCATCAGAACTAAAATGAAAGCGGTCGCATGTGTCGTAGCTCTGCTTATTATTAAAAAATTGCGTAAAAGAGCTAAGAAGAAACATATTTTAACGAGGAAATGCTGGATGAAACCACTTTTTCAACGGAGGTTACAGAATATTGAGTCAATCAATTATGAAATTAATTACCGGACACCACAGTTTTTAAGACTAACCTTGGAAGAGTTTGAACATTTACATAGCCTGGTTGAGTCACATATTAAAAAAAAAAGATACGTACTGGCGTAAAGCAATCACAACCAAAGAGAGATTGGCTATAACTTTACGGTTTTTAGCAACAGGAGACTTCTATTCTAGCCTACAATACGTCTTTTGTGTATCAAAACAAACCATATCATCAGTAATACCCGAAGTGTGTGACGTCATAACAGCAGCCCTTAAGGATTTTGTAAAGGTAAGAAAGAATAATAGTGTTTATCATAATCACTTATTTTTATTATGCTTGATTTAAAAAAAAGGTAGTAGTTTGCGCCAGATATAATTAAAACAAAGATTAACTCTACGTATCTAGATCGCGAATTAACTGTGTCAATCCAGATCCTGTATCAGTATGATTAGAAACTGTTGAGTCGGAGAGATCAGTCAATTGCGATGTGAAGTATCCAGGTCTTCTTTCTTCATGGTATCCTAATGTCTGTTGCTGTAGATATCCCATATCAGCCTCATATATGATATTATTAATGGAATGTTTAACTCTTGTCAATGTAATTGTATCATACTTTCTTAATTCAGCCGCTATGTGCATACCAAAAGCAACGTATGGATCGTTGCTACATTGATCTTGTTTGCGCATTAATTCTATTGCATCTTCTAGCATTTTATTTTCGGCATCCATAACAGAATCTTCAAGAGTACGTTTTGCTGGTTTATTTTTACGTTTATTTTCAGATGCTCTTGAAGGTATATTACCTTCAGATGCATTGCTATTTGAATCCGTATTTACCGTTTCATTTGTGATTCCACTATTGCTGTTTGTGTCTAAGAGAGAGCTCTCTAGTGCCGAATCCTGAAACAAATAAGAAAGTTAATTACCTGTCCCATAACTGGTCACGGGCTTCTTAATAATACATTTTTTTTTCATGCCACATTCAGAACAAGAATGGCACGCAGTTTCTAAGGAATTCAATGAGAAATGGAATTTTCCGCACGCTATTGGTGCTTTAGACGGAAAACACATCAGTATTCAAGCTCCCTTTCGAAGTGGCACAGAATATTATAATTATAAAAAGTTCTTTAGTATTATTCTTCTGGCATTAGTAGATTCAAATTACAACTTTATGTATGTTAATGTAGGCTGCCAAGGCCGGATTTCAGATGGAGGGGTGTTTAAAAATTCCCAATTATATCACAAGCTGGAAAATCAACAACTTAATGTACCGGTACCGGAAATTTTAAATATACCCTACTCAAAAAAAATACGGTTTGTAATATTAGGAGATCAAGCTTTTGCATTAAATACATATATGATGACTCCTTTTGCCGGAATTCATGAAAAAGGTTCCAAGGAAAGGATATTCAACTATAGGTTATCAAGAGCGCGGCGAGTAGTTGAAAACGCTTTCGGGATAATGTCATCGAAGTTTAGAGTACTGAGAAAAGTAATGATCCTAAAACCGTCATGAGCTAAGAAAGTAGTTTTAGCCAGCGTTCATTTGCGTAATTTTCTTCGTAGAGATTATTTGGAACGTAGTACCAATATATCCACGAATGAAACAGTTTCTGCAATACAGAACAACCAATTTACGGGTACCACTCCGACTGATAATCGTAATTTCTTAGCCAATCATTTTATAACAAATGGATCCATTCCGTGGCAAGATAAGTACTAAATAAAACTATACTTAATTTATTATTATTAGAAAGTTTACTTTTACTGGTGGTACGTTAAGATATGCGTCTAGGTACGTACTACCGCGGTATCATATGTTCTGCCGCCAACTAGTAGTTTGCTAACTACACACTATTAACTTCCGCTTTGAAGGGTACTCATTGTAGCTAGTGAAATTCCTGGTCAATTGAGACTTAAGAACTAATGTCTCAGGGTTGGCAGCGGCCTGGCACTCTGGCAGTGCCTCTGGCACTGTCGAGGTCCATAAGCGGCGGTAACCACTTACTGACGTCTCGTTTGCCGCCATTGGGAATAAAAAAAACTTTAGGTACCTACCATTGTATCAGATGTGTCTATAGGATTATTTTTATCGTGTAAAAAGTGAAATGCTTCGTAAGCAAACCATTTTGATGTGTAAGACTGGTTTCTACCTGCAACAAAATAATATGTATTTAGTTTAAAAGAAAAACTAGAATAAATAATAATTGCGTTATGAGTCAATGATATTCAAAAAGTATAGATTCGCCTTGTATCGCCAAATTTCGTACCACAAACATTCAAATTGCCTTCTATTTTATCTATTTGTCTCCTTCCCTCTTGTGATTGCCGAATATGTCTATCGCATTCAGTGCAATGCAAATGGCGTACCTACATGGCATGTTATTTTGACGTGTAAAGTATGACTATTGTCGGCGACGAAGACCCCATGCACGTACTATAACGCAAGTACAGTGATATTTTGTAAGGACTTTATACCTAGTTAAGTTTAATTTTTGAAAGGATTCTATAATTTGTTTTTTTGAAAGGATTTTAAAGTTGTTTTCTTATGTTTTATTGCACTTATTAGGTAGGCATAGGTAGTTATTGCGATACTCATAGTTTTAAGAAACTTTGGTTTACTTATTGATAAGGATATTAGGAAAACTTGTCTGATTAGAAAACATAACGTAAGGGAATTTTTGCAAAATTAGTGCATTATGTCTTATTGGAACGATGTTAGCGTAATCCAATAAGAATCCAATTAGAAAAGTCTAGAAGGATAGTAATCTGATAAGTTTTCGCAGAAAAGTTGTATGATAAGGAATAATTACGTAACTTGAGAATGAGGTTTTTTGTTTATGGAGGAATGTTAAATATGTTTATCATATTTTGGTAAGATCGCTTAGAAACAAGGTTTACAAAAGGAATTGTAAAAATCTCTCAAGTATTGTAAAAGTTATAGCCGATTGTTCATAGTGAAAATGTTAAAAGAACAATTTTTAAACCGTGGCCTAAAATCCGTGAAACATGCTCGTTTCGAACACATTTTAAAAAAACAAAAAAGCATCAAATTACTATTGTTTATTTGGGTCAGTTTCTTGTCAGTCTTAATATAAAAGAAGAAATAAAGTTTGTTTTACGAGTACCGCCACCATGCCAGGCATCTTTTTCTCGGTTTGTTTGACAGTCAAAATTTTGTCATAATATATTTTTATTTGAGGTCCCATAAATATTTCTTGCTTTAAAACCTAAATAAAAAAACCAAAATTTTTTATAAGATAAAAATAGCAGTCCAGGCGCCATTTGTAGGTTCCTCAAAATTAGGACCCCGATTTTAACGAACTTTTAATTTCCTAAAAAAAGTCCCAAAATTTCGCAGTTTTTCGCGTGGTGCGCAGCGAGCATAAGTTTTTCGATATTCCAAATTTAGATTCAGTCTACTCTAACGGGTTCATACAAGTACAACATACCAAAAAACCAGAGCTATATCCAGCTTTGCGATTTTAGCCTTTTTCTTAGACCCTACTAGGCAACTCTTTATTTAATTTATTGTCGATTTCTACTGAGCAAACATTGCAAAAGTTGTTTGGGTTCAATTTAAACAGTCTAAGGAACATTAAGAAACACATGAAATGAGCAACGATTAGCTCAATTCAATTCAATTCAATTCAATTTCAATTTATTCATAAAAACTTTTACAATAAAATGTGTATAAATAGCCACAAAAAGATAATAAAGTAAAAATCTTATACAATAAAGGTAAATTAGTGCCTAACTTAAAACTAGTGTATGGCTAACAATAATTTGACGTATAAGATATTTAACTTGGAACTTATAATGTATATAGCGACCTGCCCGATCTAGGTTTATTTAAACCTGTGTTTCAGGCCCTCACTTCATCGCAATTTAAATTGGTCAGTTATATATGTAAACTAGATCAATACAATAAAAAATCTTAATCGACTATTAAAAATAAGCAAACTTTACAATTATTATTAAATACTATTCTAAACAATGAACAAAAATCATCAACAACATTCATTACAAAAAAAAATGAACGTGATAAAAATTAAGTGACATTTATATTTTAGTCATTTTTCATATTTTTGTAAGTCTTAAGTCATTTATTTCATAACAACATATACTGTGTAGAAATTAATAAGTGATTTTAAAACATCTAGAACAAAGTACTTTAACAAACAAATGTAATAACACAAACAAAAACCGGCCAAGTGCGAGTCGGACTTGCACACGAATGGTTCCTTACCATAAACCTTAATTATTATTTATTGTTATAGCGGCAATAGAAATACACAATCTGTGAAAATTCAGCTCTCTACCAATTACGGTTCTTGAGATACAGCCCGCTGACACACAGACGGACGGACGGACGGACAGTGGAGGCTTAGTAATAGGGTTCTTTTGGTTACCCTTCGGGTACGGAACCCTAAAGAAGGCCCAATGGTTTAAAAATAAAAGTACAATGACAATATATAATAATATAATAATTGAAATAAAGGTGAACCATAAAATAACATTACAGCAGTCCTAGAAGATTACATGAAAAGGCTAGATTGGGACTATAGTCATGGTATTAACATCAATGGTCCCTTCTTGTCTCATTTGAGATTTGCAGATGACCTAGTAGTATTCGCTGAAAACTTTGAACACCTCCAAAAAATGCTGGAAAACTTTTAAGATGTCTCTTTTATGTTAGGACTAAGGGTTAATATGGCCAAGACAAAGGTTATCAAGAACAAAAAGTACTTAAAAATAAAAATACAATGACAAGATAAATAATAATTGAAATAAAGGTGGACCTTACAGCAGTCCTAGAATATATCATGAAATGGCTAGATTAAGACTATAGTGGTATTAACATCAATGGTCCCTTCTTGTCTCATTTGAGATTTGCAGATGACCTAGTAGTATTCGCTGAAAACTTTGAACACCTCCAAAAAATGCTGGAAAACTTTTAAGATGTCTCTTTTATGTTAGGACTAAGGGTTAATATGGCCAAGACAAAGGTTATCAAGAACAAAAAGTACTTAAAAATAAAAATACAATGACAAGATAAATAATAATTGAAATAAAGGTGGACCTTACAGCAGTCCTAGAATATATCATGAAATGGCTAGATTAAGACTATAGTGGTATTAACATCAATGGTCCCTTCTTGTCTCATTTGAGATTTGCAGATGACCTAGTAGTATTCGCTGAAAACTTTGAACACCTCCAAAAAATGCTGGAAAACTTTTAAGATGTCTCTTTTATGTTAGGACTAAGGGTTAATATGGCCAAGACAAAGGTTATCAAGAACAAAAAGTACTTAAAAATAAAAATACAATGACAAGATAAATAATAATTGAAATAAAGGTGGACCTTACAGCAGTCCTAGAATACATCATGAAATAAAGGTGGACCTTACAGCAGTCCTAGAATACATCATGAAATAAAGGTGGACCTTACAGCAGTCCTAGAATACATCATGAAATGGCTAGATTAAGACTATAGTGGTATTAACATCAATGGTCCCTTCTTGTCTCATTTGAGATTTACAGATGACCTAGTAGTATTCGCTGAAAACTTTGAACACCTCCAAAAAATGCTGCAAAATTTGTGTCTGATGTCTCTCTTAAGATAGGACTAAGGATGAATATGGCCAAGACGAAGGTTATGGCAAGTATCTCCGGCAATTCAAACCCTTCTGTTAAAGTTGGGAATGAGGTGTTGACAGATATGTCTTTCTTGGCCATATTCTTTCATTTGGCAAAGAACTCCTGCAAACGGAGGTATAAAGAAGAATACAGCTTGGGTGGGCCGCTTTTAGTAAATTGAACGACATTCTTAAGTCAGCCTAAATTCCATAATGTCTCGACATCCCGCCTCAATAACCAGTGTGTTCCCAACTATATTGGGGTCGGCTTCCAGTCAAACCGGATTCAGCTAAATACCAATATTTTACGTGGAGCGGCTGCCTACCAGACTATTGTCAGGTTTTCTGCCAAAGTTCTACAAATGTCAACTAGGACCAACGGCTTAACGTGCTTTCCGAAGCACGGAGAAGTCTCGGTATGTTAAGATGGTCACCCATCCACAGACCAACCTCGGCAAGGTTTGCTTGACCTTGGAGATCGGCCCATGCGGCTGTTATTATTTAGCCACGAGCTCCGCATTCTAGTACCTACAATATTAATTTTAGGGTTCCGTACTCAAAGGGTAACTAACGGAACTAAGCCTTCGCTGTCCGTCCATCCGTCTGTCTGTCAGCGGGCTGTGTCTCAAAAACCGTAATAGGTAGACACTTGAAATTTTCGCATATTGTGTATTTCTGTTGCCGCTATAACAACAAATAATACAATTGCACTTGGCCGGTTTTTCTTATTTATAAGTGGAGACTTGTAATTATTGCCCGACAGTCTAATTAACTGATCCTAACCTGTTTGCCTTAACTATAAGTCTTTCATAATGTTTAAATAAATAAAAAAATCCTTAAAACATTCAGTCAAAATGTCGAGAAAATACAATTTTTTATTATTTAGTAAACATTATTTCTATGCGTGTGAATTTGTATTTAAATAATAATTAAACATTTGTAAAAAATTTTTAACCTTGACATTACTTAATATATATATGTTAATGCCTAAAAGTACAGTCAAATGCATGAATCAGTGAAAATACCTCGTATTGGTTGAAAGGCCCCGAAAATAAAATTCTGGTTAACTTTATCACATATACGTATTTATAACGATCTGTCCCGACTCTGCACGCAATAAACTAGCCTATAATTAATGTATCTATCTATCTCTGTACCCAGATTCAACAAAACTGGTTTAGCGATTTAATCGTGGACGCTTAACAAACATAATAAGAACGTTTGGATGGATGGATGGATGGATGTTTGTTCCTCAATCACGCTAAAACGGCGAAAGGAATCTGGATGAATTTTTTCACAAAGATAGTTTATGGTCTGGAATAGCACACATACGATTTTTCATCCTTAAGTTGAAGTATGTTCCAATGAAATAATTTACGAAAAACGCGGGAGAAGCCGCTGGTAGACACTAGTATTGAAATAAGGACAACGCAACCGTGGCGAAGGTTGAAGATCAACCCGTACGGCTGTAATAAGCTTCAAACTAACTATTAGATCAATATGAAAAAGTTTTGATGCTGATTGTACCTAAGCATAATAAAATGATTAAAAGCATTAGTAACTGAGGTTATAAATACAGGGGTCTAAACATAATCGTATGCAGTTAGACATAGGATATCTGTGTATGCAGTTACATTTTTTTATAAATAATAAGTTATAAAAAAGTATATTTTCAACATAAGTACTCACACATACATATATTTTCTTTAATAAAAAAAAATTTATTAAAATATATTTTTTTTATCAAAAAAGTGCTGTGAAATAAAAATGGAGCCCATACCAGAAAATCGTATTTTTATACTACCTCCTGGTGGTAAGGAGAGTATAAGGAAAATCCATAATTTGGATAAACCGGGAAGAATTGAAGAAGCAATCAAGATTTTGGAGGAGTGGATTCAGAAACAGGATCATATTATCAAAAAAGATTTTAGTAAGTATAGTTATTAATGTGTTAAGGCTCCCGCAGACTGTCACAATAAGCCACTGATGCGATGATTATTTTCTATTGAGATTAATCCACACTTAAAATATCTTTTAAATATTAATTAGTACAGTGTTGGTTATAATTTACTCTGTACCAAAGAAGGTGTGTTGAAGTTAGTGAGTTATTTATCATCCGTGTACCTCTATATACGATAAAAAATACAAAACATTTTATTGCTTTATAAGTTTACAGAATGTTTTTAGTGTTTGGAGCTTCCCTTTATGCAAGTAATGCCTATGTTGAGAAGCCCCCAACGCAGTATATTATATAGAAACGCGATTCGTGCACATTTCCGATTGATACGGGGGAAGTAGGACGTGTGAGGGAAATCTCACAGCAGAAGAAGACGCCCCGGACGTCGGGAGTCACAAGCCATTCCCGCCCAGAGCGGAACGAGTCATTTGATGAATTCCAATACAATAAAAAAAAACACAAAAAAAAATTCGTGAAAACAGACCGAAGAAATGTATACATATCGAGTTACTTTCTAGTTTCGAGAATATTAGTATGGAAATTCTAGAATATAAAATAACCGGATTGCAAACTTTGTTTATAGAATAAGATAAACCGGTATGGGGCGCCTCCGGGCCTCTTATAGAATACTAGTTGACCCGCGCAACTTCGTCAACTCCGCTCCTACTATCCCGAACTACTGGTCCGATTTGAAAAATTCTTTCAGTGTTAGATAGCCCATTTATTGAGGAAGGCTATAGGCTATATATCATCACGCTAAGACCAATAGGAGCGGAGCAGTAATGAAAATTGTGACGCAGACGAAGTTGCGCGCGTCAACTAGTAATACTACTCTGTCAAGAAAGTACCGGGAAAAGATCAATAATACACAAAATGTCTGTTATTCGTCCAAATTTATTTTATCACCTTCAAAGTATGTTCCTTTAGAAACGATACACTTGCGCCAACGAATAATCCATTCTTCAAAACATTTTTTAAACGCTGCTTCCGGAATTGAGTTCAGTTCTCGCCGCGAATTCTCCTTTATGTCTTCTATCGATTGAAAACGGGTGCCACGAAGTGGTAATTTGAGTTTAGGAAAAAGAAAAAAGTCAGCAGCAGCCATATCTGGTGAATATGGTGGTTGCTGGATGGTATTTGTTGAGTGTTTGGTTAAAAATTCGTTCACAATGATAGCCTTGTGCGAAGGCGCATTGTCGTGGTGCAAAATCCAAGAATTTTCTTTCCACAAATCTGGCTTTTTTCGTCGAATTTGCTCTCTTAAACGCCGCATAACGCTCAAATAATATTCTTTATTTACCGTTAGACCTTCCGGTAAGAATTCAGAGTGCACAACACCGCGATAGTCAAAGAAAACAGTCAACATGACTTTGACTTTTGATCGACTTTGGCGTGGTTTTTTCGGTTTCGGTTCAGTTGGAAGGCGCCACTCCGAAGCTTGTTGACTAGTTTGCATGTCAAACTCGTAAACTCACGTCTCGTCACCAGTAACAATGCGTTTCATGAATGTTGGGTCCGAACTGACTCGTTCTAGCATGTCCTCAGCGACTTTCATGCGATTGAGTTTTTGGAGAAAATTCAGATCTTTTGGGACTAGCCGAGCAGCAACATGTTTCATACCCAAATGATAAGTTAAAATGGTACGGATCGACTCGTGAGATACAGAAAGTTCGGCGGCTATCTCTCTCAGAGTTGAATGGGGATTTTCAGTCACTATTTCCTTCACTTTTGCGATGTTAACTTCAGTTGCAGACGTTGACGGCCTACCAGAGCGAGGCAAATCTTCCATCACATCTCGACCGCTTTTGAACGCTTTGAACCACTCATAAGCACGAGTTTTTGATAAAGTCGATTTACCGTAAGCCTTCTGTAACATTTTCAGTGACTCCGAACACGAAATTCCATTGGCGATGCAAAATTTAAGACAAACTCTTTGTTCGATATTTTTGTCCATTATGAAATTCGCAATACACACTATATATATGATATTACTAAAACCAGCACTGTATTTAATATAAATAACAGATGCAACTCAAACTCCGCGCCAAAATGGAAAACAGTTGTGCCAATCTAACAACTACAAAAAAACAAAAATTTTAATTTGGAACCATAAACAAATCATCCATTCCCGATACTTTTTTGACTGAATGTATTATTAAATTCTTCCGTTACTGAGTAACTGACAGACAACACACAGCCGAAACTACTGGTCGAAGAAAGCTGAAATTAGGCATGAAGTTTCCCGACGAGGAGCCCTAAGGGAGAATTTCCTGAAATACTTTCGGGAACGGGAAAAACGGGATATGCGCGAACGAAGTTGCGGGCTTAAGCTAGTATTATTTAATTATAGTTTAATTTCTAATTATTTCAGGTAAGAATTACTTGGAATTTACTTTGATATCATGCAAAGGTTCCGTAGAAAAGGCTAAGAAGCAGATAGACAGATTGTGCACAATGAAGACGCTGTTACCAAAGTTCTTTTCGAAGAGTAATGTCAAGGCGGAGCTACCAAGCGTTCTGGAGTTATCGTAAGTAACGGTAGAACTGAAAAAAGCTTGGCTAAGATAAGGCTGAGATGACCCTGCCAGCGTAACGGAATTGTTCGGAAACTATTTATTTAACAACTAGCTGACCCGCGCGGCTTCGCTCCCGTCATCTGGCTACCCTACCTACCCTACCTACCCTACCTACCCTACCTACCCTACCTACCCTACCTACCCTACCTACCCTACCTACCCTACCTACCCTACCTACCCTACCTACCCTACCCTACCTACCCTACCTACCCTACCTACCCTACCTACCCTACCTACCCTACCTACCCTACCTACCCTACCTACCCTACCTACCCTACCTACCCTACCTACCCTACCCTACCTACCCTACCTACCCTACCTACCCTACCTACCCTACCTACCCTACCTACCCTACCTACCTATAGTCCTTTTTTTACTTTTATTTTTATTTGTGATGGGTTTGCTCTTTACTCTAGTCTAGGTCAGAAAAAAAAATTTACGATGAAATCAGCTCACCCAGAAGGAGCCTAGATCGCAAAAGGCATTTGGAGAACATGGGTGGGTTTTAGTTGAATCTGCAGGATACCCTACTCCTCACTTATAAACAGCAAACGCTTGGTTTTGGACTAATTTAAATGTTATCCATGAATCTTATATACTAATATAAAAAGCTGAAGAGTTTGTTTGTGTTTTTGTTTGCTTGAACGCGCTAATCTCAGGAACTACTGGTCCGATTTGAAAAATTATTTCAGTGTAAGATAGCCTATTTATCGAGGAAGGCTATAGGCTATATATTATCACGCTAAGACCAATAGGAGCGGAGCAGTAATGAAAATTGTGACGCAGACGAAGTTGCGTGGGTCAACTAGTTAATGATGATGATGACAATTTTTTTTTTACGCGTTTGTACATAATTTCGTGTTAATTAGTGTATGTTAGTTAAGTAATCGTAGCCTTTTCCCAACTACATTGGGGTCGGCTTCCAGTCAACCCGGATTCAGCTAAATACCAGTGTTTTACGTGGAGCGGCTTCCTACCAGACCTCCACAACCCATTAACTGGGTAACACGGTACATCTTGGCAAGACTGGAGTCAAATTTACTGGCTTCTGACAATCCGTAAGGACTGCCAAAGATCTGAAATGACGGCCGGGACCAACGGCTTAACGTGCTTTCCGAGGCACGGAGGAAACTCGTTATGTTAAGACGGTCACCCATCCACAGACCAACCTTGGCAAGCGTTGCTTAACCTTCAAGATCGACCCGTGCGGCTGTTATTATTTAGCCACGAGCTCCTCACGATCACGTATCCGATGTAGTGTCATTTAGGTGAGTGTAGATAGTAGGGTTTGTAGAAGTGGCTTATAGGTACATAAAGTATGAAAAAAAAGTAAATTCAAAAAAATTTGGGTATTTTTATATTTAAGAGATTTTCTTGTCCAGGTTTGTTTAAATCTTGTATTTGTTTTTGCAGAATGATGATCGCTCTCCCAACATTAGTAGATTATTGCAGGGTAATAATAGTTAAATTAAAAACCCAAAACTTTACAACTGAAAGATTTTTGCAGTATTTCCAGTACAGTATAATTGTAAGTATCTACAGTATCTACATTATTTGATATTTTTCTTATTAATAATAATAATAAGTATTGAAACTCTTTGCTCCTAACAACTTGCAACTGATGAAGCTACTGAAGGTAACAGAAACCTTCAGTGGCGCCATCAGGATGGAATTTGGTTTGGACAAATGTGCGGTCATGCATGTAAAGCGAGGTGAGGTGATAATCCGAGGGAACACAACTCTTGGATTCCATAGACCTTAGGTCCCTCTCCTCAACCGAAACTTACAAGTATTTGGGTATGTCGGAAGCGTTAGGCATCATAATTAATTCATGGATTTTAATATTTTTATTGTAATGAACATATTTTATTTTATGATTTAAATAATTTGATAAAATTTGCTACAGTAGAACCCACCTAATACGCACTTTTCGTCAAGTTCAGGCATGTTTTCAAACATTTCATCACGATTCGTAAACCGTTTAAACCGCGACAAAAAGGGATAAATGTTGGATAAAATAATGAAATAATCGGAAGGAGATTGAACTCGTTTAAATGCTCTCTATCCCTGAGCGTATGAATTTTAAATTTGAAAAATATTTATAGTGTAGATCAGTCAATGTCCTTTGTTAAAGCTTCACTGTGTTATGTTTTGTGCTAACAAAAAAGTATGTTTTGTATTGAAATTTTATTTTTATTAAAATTGTTTTTTTTTCAGTTGGTGGATTACATTAAAGCGCACGATTACGTCAATGGTTTTATAGTAATACACGATTATAGCGAGCTTAATATGTTTGATGTTATATCTAAACTGAACACAACGGAGGTGCAGCAGTTTGTGTCTATTGTAATAGTAAGTATCTATGGTTTTTATTCTGATACAGTACATGTTTACCATTCGGAGGAGCTAGATAATAACAGCCACACGGGTCGATCTTCAAAGTTAAGCAACGCTTGCCAAGGTTGGTCTGTGGATGGGTGACCACCTTAACATTCCGAGTTTCCTCCGTGCCTCGGAAAGCACCTTAAGCCGTTGGTCTCGGCTGTCATTTGTAGATCTTTGGCAGTCGTTACGGATAGTCAGAAGCCAGTAAATCTAACTCCAGTCTTGCCATGAAGAACCCCATTCTGTCATTCGATTTCGCTGTGTACGGACGTTATTCTTGTGATTTTTAAAGTTATTTCGTGTGATTTCTGGTGCTTTTCGTCGAGTTGTCGCCTTTTATCGGCCCCTCTCGTTTCATCTTGGTGCTATAGCCATAAGCCGTGGGCGCCATATTGAATTTTGTACTGGGCCTGGATGGTGCTTTCTCGCTCATCGGACTGTTGAGGGTGAGCAGCTTTATTACAAACTAAAAGTCGTGAACGCGCTCGGCGAGATTCGAACCAGCGTCGTCGCCGTGTGGAGGTAGCGGCACGCGCCTCCGAGCCATCACAACATAGGCAGCGCGCGGCAAAATTAACCATCACTTCAAGCGTGCGGCCGGTACCAAGTCATAGCGACAGTTTAGCGACAGTGTTATTACTATATCGTTTTACACTCTAGCACTTGGTGCGGGTCGCTGCTAATTAGTAGATTGATATTGGAATAACTGCATACGCAATCTGAATATTTTCTGTAATTAATTCATCCACGATTATTAAGAAATATGGCAAGCGTACGTCATTCACCACCTAGAAGTTATGCATCTAATCCGGACATACCATCACTTGCTGACACCGAAAGCAACGTTACTAACAGGAAACGTAAGCAGCCGGAGTGCGAACATAGCGATTTGCTTGCCTCTATTAAAAGAGACCTAAAGGTAACGCTCGATGAGTGGAAGATAAGCTTGGATTCCAGGCTGGTTAACATAAATGATAGCATAAAATCCATTAAAACGGACTTAGAAACATATGTAATTGAAACCAAAAAAGAAATGGATTTACTGCGAACAGAAAACGCATCAATTAAGCAATGTCTCGCTGAATTATCAGAGGAGGTTAGCGAGGTAAAGAACTCAGCCGATTTTATCTCCAACCAGTATGATGACTATGTAAAAAAATTAGATATTTTGAAAGAGCACACAATGAGTCAAAATGCTGTAATGGCCCTTGAAGCGAAAGTTGATAGTTTAGAACAACAAGCCAGGCAATGTAACCTTGAAATTTCTAACATTCCGGAAAGGCGTGGAGAAAATCTTCTTAATATATTGAACGACATTGGCAAACATATTGACTGCTCAATCCCACGAGAAGAGGTGATCTCAGTGCATCGTGTTCCTCATGCTTTGTCCAGCGCAAGGCCTAAAAATATAGTTGCAAAACTAAAAACACGTATCTTGCGAGACAACGTCATAAGCGCGTGTCGACTGAAAAAAGGACTTAGCTCTACTCAGCTGGGCATTCCTGGCGCATCGCAGTCTATCTTCATCAATGAACACCTGACTCTTAAAAACAAGCAACTTCTAAGAGAAACACGGGAAGCGGCTAAGAAGCATGGCTACAAGTTTGTGTGGGTTAAGCACTCAACAATTCTCGTTAAACAATCGGAAAATTCTGCAACATTGGCTATCAAATGTACCAACGATTTAGATAAAATCCGAGGTGTTAACTCTAATCCTCACTAATTAGTTATTATACGCTCACCACTCGATTTAAATAAACTTTATTTACTTACTCGTTATATCTAATATGGCCAATAATCTTATGAATAAGAACGAGATAAGTATTTATTATCAGAATTGTAGAGGTATACGTACAAAACTGAACTCTCTTTACATGAACATCCTATCAAACTGTTATGACGTGATTGTATTAACCGAGACTTGGCTTACTCCCTCGGTATTCGACTGTGAGTTTATAGATAATCGCTACGTGGTATTTCGATGTGACCGTAACCGTACTGCCACTGAGAAATCTGACGGAGGGGGTGTACTTATCGCAGTATTATGTGAGTTGAGCCCCGTTTGTGTCTCATTGTCCCAACATAATACCTTAGACTCAAGTAAATTTTACGAACATATAGTCATCACCATACCTAGTTCTAATTATACGCAACAAAACCTGATTAGCGCCGCCTATATTCCTGGCACCTCACCGAGTGCTGCATACAAAGCACACTTTGAAACACTTAACAATATAATCAATTCAATATGCATTGACAACTTACTACTACTGGGTGATTACAATATACCGGATGCTAACTGGTTAAAACTAAACTCCTCTCATAGTTATCTGACTTGCTCCGGTTTGACACCTACTTGTAACCTACTACGGGATTTTATGACCATACATGATGTCAAGCAATATAACCATCTCAATAATCTCAACAATCGCATACTTGACCTCCTCATTTCCAACAATATTTGCTATGTTTATCCACCTCATCAGAATTTACTACAAGTGGACACACACCACCCTCCATTTTACACTATCGTGTCAATGGCGATAAGATATACCCAATTGAGATCTCTGGACACACCTAGATTTAGTTATCATAAAGCGGATTATAATTTAATTAATAAAGATATAGAAGAGGTTGACTGGCAGTTAACTTTAGATAATAAACCGACTGAAGCCTCTATTGATATATTCTACAATAGCATTTATGGCATTATCAAAAACCGTATTCCACTGTCAAAACCTAAAAATGTAAAATTCCCTATTTGGTTTTCACCAGCCCTTATTCGAATATTTAAATATAAAAAAAAAATGTGGACCAAATGGAAAAAATATGGAAACATTTCAGATTACGAGGTATTTTCTTTGTATCGCACCCGTTTTAGTGTTGAGTGTAAAAAATGCTATAATAAGTATATAAATACTGTTGAAGACAGCATCCCCAAAAATATTAAATATTTTTGGACTTATATAGCTAATCGACAAGGCAGGTCCGGTATTCCATCCCAAATGTATTACAGTAGTCAGTCCTCTAATGAACCACATAAAATTTGCAATTTTTTCTCTTCATTCTTTCAATCAGTGTACCAAACCTCGACACTCACTAATCGTTGGTGTCCTGCACTTGATCAAATTCATGATAATAATGTAGCCCTAGACAGTATAAACTTCAGCCTCTCATTAGTCCTCAACCAATTAAAGTTATTGGATGGTACAAAAGGACCGGGTCCAGACGGTATTCCTCCTAGCTTTCTCAAGAATACAGCTGAGACAATATGCGTACCACTTCACTTAATCTTTAACAAGAGTATTAGCGCAGGTGTATTTCCCACAATCTGGAAGAAGGCTAACATAATACCAGTTTATAAGAGCGGCGCCAGGCAGAAAGTTGAGAATTATCGGCCAATATCAATACTATGTGCAACCGCTAAACTCTTTGAAAAACTTATTCACATCAAGCTTTACCCTTTCATTCAGCAAAATTTAATATCAGAACAACATGGTTTCGTTAAACGTAAATCAACCATTACAAATCTAATGATTTTTACTAACTTTTTATTTAATAACATGGGCAAACGGACACAAACGGATACAATTTACACAGATTTTAAAAAAGCGTTTGATAGAGTGGACCATGAAATATTATTGAATAAAATAGCTTTCAACGGGATTGGAGGTAACTTACTTCGCTGGTTCCATTCATATATAAACAACCGTATTCAAACAGTAGTAACCCATGGATATCACTCTGATACATTTATCGCCACCTCTGGCGTACCACAGGGATCAATTCTTGGGCCTTTGTTATTTATTATTTATATTAACGATATTGGTCACTGTTTCCATAACAGTAATTTCTTATTATATGCCGATGACCTCAAAATTTTTAAATCCATTAAGACTTTTAACGATTGTGCCTTGCTCCAAGAGGATTTGAATAGATTAACTGAATATTGTGATACTAATAAACTTGCATTAAATATATCTAAATGTAAATACTTAAACTTTTCGAAAAATAAAAATGTTATTCGATTTAATTATAGTCTTTGTACAGAAAATCTTATAAATGAAACTCAAATATGTGACCTAGGAATACTTTTGGATTGTAAATTACATTTAAACCTACACATAGATAAGATTATCTCAAAAGCATACCAAATGTACAGCCTCGTCATGAGAGCTTCTACTGATTTTAAACGCCCGGCCACGTACTTGCAACTGTTAAAGTCCTTGGTTCGCCCGCAGCTGGAATACGGTTGTATAATATGGGACCCCTACTACGACAAATATGTTAAAGCGATTGAAAGCGTTCAACGTAAATATATACGAGTTATGCAGTATAAATGTCACCTCATACGCCTGTCTTACATGGAGTCACTAAAAAAGTTTAAACTGCTCACTTTGCGATCAAGACGCCTACTTCTTCAAACCATGATGCTTCACGGATTGGTTCATAATAAGTTTAACTGTATCGAATTAGTTAATAATATTTCCTATGTTGTGCCTAGAACTATAATCAGACGGGAGGCGCGTGCTTACCCGCTTTTTGCAACGACTACTAGCCGAACAAATGCTGGTGAGCGAGCTCCACTCCGTCGACTAGTTAAAATTTATAATAACCATTTTCATCATTTGGATATCTTCTTTCTGTCTCAAAGCAATTTCAAGAAAAAAATTATTAATAGTTTGTGCGATCAATAAAATCAAAAATAAATTTGATTAGTATAATATAATATAATATAAGCTAAATGTTAAGATAGTATTTAAGTGTAATTGTATTTACTTAACTAATTAATAATGTACACAAGTAATCTGTGGAAACGTTGTGGATTGTACATTTACCCATATGTCATACCATATTTTATTGTAACACACATTGTACAATTGTTTGTCTTTCCCAAATAAATAAATAAATAAATAAAATAAATAAAGAACCGTGTTACCCAGTTAATGGGTTGTGGAGGTCTGGTAGGCAGCCACTCCTCGTAAAATACTGGTATTCAGCTAAATCCGGCTTGACTGGAAGCTGACCCCAATATACTTGGGTAAAGGCTAGGCAGATGACGATGATGAGTACATGTTAACGGTGGGGGAAAAAGAAAAGTCAATTTACAAAAAACTTCGTTTCTATTTTAGTTTAGTGAGGGTTTATTTATGGCATTTGCAATGCAATAAAAATTTAAGTTAATTACAATCATCCCTTAATAAGAAAAATATATGAATTCGCATCACACATTAAAACTAACTAAAATTAAACCTAAAGTTAAAGCATAATATTTTTTTTTTCTTTCAGGAGGGCTACGGTGCAAGATTAAAGACGTTACAACTTCTAACAGACTCAAAAGCCATAGAAATATTCGTTAAAATTTTGAAGCAATTAGTAAGCGAGAAAATAGGCAACAGAATACAGGTTCAATCAACTATAGAAGGTTTACATAAAGTTGTGCCGAAAGAAATTTTGCCGGTCGAATATGGAGGAAACGAGAGATCTATTGAAAAATTTCATGGTAAGATATGTAATAATGCTGTTGCGGAATTTGTTCGAAACAATCATCGCGGCTCTGAAACCCAAATATAGTTGGGAATAGGCTAGGCAAAAATGATGGTAGGTAATATATTGGTATTCGTTGGGTAGTTTTTTTTTTACTATAGATAGGCACGCGTTTGACCACTATCTCACCTGATGGTAAGCGATGATGTGGTCGAAGATGGAGCACGCTTGCCCAGAAGTAACCTATTCACTCTTGACTTAAAGACTCCCAGGTTGTAGCTGTCAGGAAACACAGACTCCGGCAGGGAATTCCACTCCTTAGCTGTACGCATTATGAATGTGTTACCAAAACGTTTTGTGCGTAAGGGTGGGATATCCACCGTGTACCGGTGGCCCATCGCCGTTCGTCTTGTGGTCCGATGATGGAACGGGCTTGGCGGAATTAAATTATGCAATTCCGTCGCACATTCCCCAAAATGCAACCGGTAAAAAACCGACAGGCTAGCAACTCGTCGTCGATGTTCAAGACTTTGGAGCTTCGTCGCGACGAGCTTCTCATTGCCAATGATCTTCTTGGTTCGTTTCTCAATTGACTCAAGGGCATCAAGTTGGTATCTGGCAGATCCATCCCAAAGATCAGAGCAGTATTCCATACACGATCGAACTTGCGCTTGATAGAGTTTAAGCAGCTGTTCCGGCGTGAAGTATCGTCTCACCTTTGCTAGAAACCCCAACTTCTTTGCAGCCACTTGAGCTTTTGCCTCTATGAAGGGCCAAAATTGAGAGTAGATGTTAATGTATCCCCAAGAAGCTCAAGTTGGTCGGTAATCGGCACGGTTAAACCTCGGAAAGATGGAGCTGGGTGGAATTGGCTCCTTTTGGCGGAAAAAAGACACGCTTGGGTCTTAGCAGCATTGAACTTGACCAGATTGGCATCGCCCCATTCAGAGACCGCCTGTAAGGACACGTTCAAGCGCTCAACCATTGCCTCCCGGAGAGACCGGATCTGCGACCCACCAGCTCGTGCGTCGGACACGTATCTCTCAGCGACAGTGCTGTCGTCTGCATACCCAAAGGTACCGGGTTTAAGCAGATCATTAATATGCAGCAAGAAGAGTATTGCCGAAAGCACCGACCCCTGAGGAACCCCGGCATTAATATCCAGCAGTCCAGACGAGCAGCCATCTATGACCACTCGGATAGACCGATCTCTCAGGAAATCTGCGATCCAATCACACAAACCGGCAGGCAGACCGAAGGAAGGAAGCTTACCAATAAGGCTATCGTGCCAGACCCTTTCGAAGGCCTTCGAGATATCAAGGGAAACCGCTAGTGCCTCCCCGTGCTTCTCTATGGCCTCACTCCAGATGTGAATGGCATACGTTAGAAGATCCCCAGTTGACCGATTTCGGCGGAACCCAAATTGACGGTCACTAAGAATATCATTCGCTTCTAGGTACGCCAGGAGCTTATGATTCAGCACGCGTTCCATAGTCTTACAGAGTATGGACGTTACCGAGATGGGTCTATAATTCGACGGGTCAGCTCAACTACCCTTCTTGGGCATGGGCTGCACGTTAGCTTGATTCCTTCCGGTATCCCATCGGGACCACTAGCCTTGTTCACGTCTAGGTTACGCAGTACCCTACGGACGTCCTTCTGATGAATGCAAATGTTCAACATACTCGACTTGCATTCACCAGGAGAGGCGGAGGGCGTCGCACCACCAGGATCCAGATGCGATGATTCCGCAAACAAAAGTTCGCTTTCTCCTCAGCAGAGTGGGCCAGCGTCCCGTCGGGTCTCAGCAGTGGTGGTAGTGAGGGGCGGCAGAAGTTCGATTCGGCCGACTTAGCCAGGGACCAAAAAGCCTTACTACCTGCTGGGTATGAAGCAACTATGTTCCCTATTCGGCTAATGTGGTCAAACCGAGCCCTGAAACGTAAAGGGCACTTGAAAGAACATAGATCGATTTTAGTCAGTAAGAGTGACCCTCCGCTCAGAGTGATAAGAGCCATTTGATGATTTCCTTACATAAAAAAAGAACAAAAGATTGTTATTTTAAACCTAACTTCACTACATAGTATGAAACAAAGTCGCTTCCGCTGTCTGTCTGTCCCTATGTATGCTTAGAACTTTAAACAACTCGTTACGCAACGGATTTTGATGCCGGTGTTTTTAATAGATAGAGTGATTCTCGAGAAAGGTTTGGGTATATAATTTGCACCCGTGCGGAGCCGGGGCGGCTCGCTAGTATAAATATTATAAAAGCGGAAGAAAGTGAGCGTTTTTATTTGTAATGCTTTTATGCCCAAATCGTTGAACTGATTTTGATTAATTTTAAAGCAAAGATAAATGGGACCCCGACACAATAACTATATGTTTTTGTACTCTAGTTTAAACAAGATTAATTTACTGACAAAAAAAAACAAAAGTGAACCTGTTTGACAATTGAAGGAACTCGGGTGGATTTAGGTCAGTAAGAATATGACCATGATTTTTAATCTAAAAACAGTTTCGTGTATACAAAACAATCGTTCTTATAAAAATAACTTTCTCATTACAGCGGAAATTGTGGAAGAAGTCAGTTCAGAAAAATATGTGGAATATATGAAAATTATGAATAAGGCTTGCTCGGATGAAACAAAACGACATGAAGGGAAATTTAACGAGGAATACATGGGCATGCCGGGATCATTTAGATGTTTAAGTGTAGATTAATTTGTAATTTAATATTTTTACAGAAACAATTTAACAGAAAAGAGATTGGGCAAAAGTATTTCTAAACCTGATCAGGCCGACGAACTGTTCCTATATTCTATTTATTATTCCTCTCATATATTTGTATATCTCCTTTCGTTTAGTCCATCCAAATGTTGTCCTGTGCGATAAGATGTTTAATATGCACTTGTATATGCACTTTAATATCACTGGACCACAGTTTTAATAATCATTTATGATCTCTATAAATAATCGTATTTTTGTTTTGATAAAAATCGAAAATCGTTATGAACATGTACGGAGACAAGATATTCGTCAGGCAAGGTTTTTTGACAGACCTTGTTAACAATATCAACCGAAACGACAAATTAAAATAAGGCGATCAAAAGATTTTTTTTTATTTCCGCAACTATACGTAAATCTGTGTTTGTCACGATGAACTAGATATTTTTTTTTTAACGAATGGTGCTATGATTTTAACTGCCTTATTGATCATTTTGTTAATTTTTCACTATTATAGCATCACTTTTGTACCTTTTTATATTAAAAAAAATGTGTTCAGAGAGTTTTTTATTTATGCCTAGTTTTTATTTTACCGATACACGTATCCCATAATTATAACGGTCTGAATGGATGCAGCTGAATACCCAGTTAGGAGCAGTGGTGGCCCGGTGGTAATGGCTGCGAATTTAGACTTAGAGCAGTAGGTCGTAGGTTCAAACACAGGCAGGCTTTACTTTGTGTAAATTATTTCATCACCACTGCTTTCAAAACGGTGAAGGAAAATATCTTGAGGAAACCGGCATATCCTAGAACCAAAAATTCGAAGACATGTGACATCTACCAATCCCACTCCCTCTCACCGAGAGGAGACCTGTGTCCCAGCAATGGGAACATTATAGGCTGATTATGCTATGCATGCTGAATACCCATATCATATATAGGGTGACTGTCTGACAACCCGTGACAACTGCATAACGTTCTTTTCAAGGCACGAAGAGGTTACGACGTGTAAAAGAAAGTCAGGTACCCACATACTGACCCTGACAGTGTTGCTTTACTCTGAAGAACTTGTGCGATATAAAGCTTGTTGCAAGATTAACAAGAATATTGTGTATAATAAACAAGAATAGAAATAGTGAAGGTATCTTGATCTGGACATAAGTAATAACTGTAAAAAAAAACAATTAAATACACTTCTCATCAGAACAATTGAAACACCTTGCAAGTTTGTGTTTTGTAAGGATTATCAGAAAAATGTGTATATTTAGGAATATAATTATGTCAAATGTACGTTTATATGAGGTTTTAAAATCCTAATGTTAATGTTCTAAATTCAAATTAAATTTTCATAGGTTTCTTATTTTGTTTAATAAGTCATTTTTACCTTGTATGGAGTATGAAGGAAATTGATAAAGCAACACACGTAAATGAAAAAAAAGCTAAGAAATGTTTATTTAATAACTTGAATTGCCTTCCTGAGCTTATTATTACTGCTTCAATACGGTTCTTCATCTACCAGATGAGAGTCACGATCAAATTTTGTGGCATTCCATTCCTCTTGCATTTTGCAGCTGGCTAATTGTTTTTAGGGCAGGATCTCTTGCACGAATTCGTCTTTTTAATTTATCCCATAGATGTTCAATCGGATTCATATCCGGGCTTCTTGCTGGCCATTCCATAATAGAGATACCAACTTTGGTAACATAATCTCGTACGACGCTCGCGGTGTGAGCCCTAGCATTGTCGTGCATGAATATGAAACCGTTACCAATAAAATGTGCATAGGGCATTAGTAATGCCACATTACGTGAGGCTCAAGGCACTGTTCGATGTAACGATGACTGTTTAGTGTAGGCAGACGTGGCCCAGACACTAAGACAAACTCTGTCTTACCGTCGGCGCTGATTCCTCCTCAAACCGTCTACGAACCGCCACCATAGCTGACCTTTTCTTCAATGCAGCATTGTGCAAAGCGTTCTCCATCTCTTCTGTAGACCTTATTCCTTCCGTCGTTACCATACAGTTTAATTTTACACTCAACAGAAAAGAGGACTTTGTTCCACTGGAGGTATGACCAATTTAGGTGCTCACGTGCAAATTTAAGGCGTACTCTTCGAGGGTTTGCAGTTAATTTCGGCACATTTGCTGGCTTGTGCGGTACCAGTCCACATTCCTTCAAGCATTTTTTAATTGAAGAGTCACTTACAGCCACCCTACGAACAACATGAAGCTACTGCTGCAGTTGAAACGCATTAAGGCGTCGATTTCGTAAAGAAGTTTTACAATAAATCGATCATCTCACTCACAAGTAACCAGATTCCTGCCAGATCCTGAAGGGCGCGTGAACAAACCAGTCTCACAATAGCGTTTGTAGACTCTATGAACAGACGACAGGCTTAGATGCAATCTTTCAGGCACAACACGCTAAGTCCAGAATCCAGCAATGCCACGCGCG
Source organism: Lacanobia oleracea (assembly GCA_950371165.1). Lineage (NCBI taxonomy): Eukaryota > Metazoa > Arthropoda > Insecta > Lepidoptera > Noctuidae > Lacanobia > Lacanobia oleracea. The sequence goes on along the minus strand of OX493406.1, from coordinate 4,745,230 downwards.
CGGGCGGTTTCGCATAAGTTTTCGAAAAAAAAACTTTTTCTGACTTCCCAAAGTCACAGTAAACAAATATAGAACAAAAAGTTTTAAGATAAGCGCTAATTTTTAATTTTCAAAGGTGAAATGTGCTCCAACTTAAACACACATTGGTCACAAAACAGTGAATCATTTCATTAATAGAATAAAGAAATGAAATTCTAATTTTGATTTTAGAATTTTCGCTTATCATTGTAATGGTCAAACTGCCAGTTAAACAACCATGTGATTTTTTTTTTCATGGAATGAAAACTCTTTTGTGTTAAATTAGGACAGAAACCATAAAAACGGAAGTGTTTCGATTTTTCTAATGAGAAGTGTAGATTAATCTCATGACAAGCTATAATATTTATGCGTAAGCTCAAAACAAAACACTGTGAAGCTTTTGGAAACTGACTACGTCAACAAAAAAAAAAACAGATTTCAAACGCACAGATGAACAACATCTGATATCGCTCAGGGATGAAAAGCATTTAAAACTGCCCATTCTCATTTCGATTATTTCATCCTACGTTCATCCCAATTTCAATCGGATTTATCGGACTAGCTTTTGTTCGCGACTTCGTACGTGCATATCCCGATTTGTCCTGTTCCCGTAGGTACTTCTGAATATTCTCTCTTAGTGCTCCTTCTACACTCCTTAAGGAATATAAATGCCAAATTTGAGCTTATTACGACCAGTAGTTTCGGTTGTCCGTAGTCTGCCAGTCACTGACTAAGTGAAGGAAGAGATTTATATAATATGAGCCATATTTTTACATAATTTTTACCACCGTTGGGATGGCTCAGCTAAGTATCAGCTTGCCGCGCTTGACTCGGTGCAACGCAGAGCTAAGAGGATCATCGGTGATGTAAAACTGGTGGATGCCAAGCTACATAGCTTGGCTCATGGCCGTAAGGTTGCTTGCTACTTGTCGGTCTTCTACAGATTGTATTTCGATGAGTATGCCCAAGAACTCCACGAACTAATCCTACCGGCCCCCTTCTACCATCGGACATCCAGACGCACTGCATCTTACCTACCATCCCTACCTTGTTGCTATTCCACCAATTCGCACTAAGCGTTTCCAAATGTCTTTTATAATGCGCACAGCATAGGAGTGGAATTCTCTGCCTGCGCCTGTGTTTCTTATCTCTTCAAAATTAGAGTGAACAGGCTCGTTCTGGGTAAACTCGCTCCATCGTAGACTTTATCTCTGTCATCTTTGACCTAGACTAGAGTCAAAAGCAAACCCATCACAAATTAAAAAAATACCAGTTTTTGCCCACGACTTTGTACGCGCATATCAAGTTTTACCTATCCCCGAATGAATTTCGGGATATCCTCTCTTAGTGCTCTCTTTCACTTCCCAAGGAAACTAGATGGCTCAGGTTTCTACGGCTAGTAGCTTCGGCTTGCATTGTCTGTCAGTCACTCTATCAGTCAGTAACGGAAGAATGTTGTATAAATTCATTGTTGATTGATGATACACTAGATCCGCTTGTGTGCCTTTTCAAAATAATCCCAAGGGAGAATAATTCTCGGGATAAAAAGTATCCTTTTCCTTATTCCATTCTATGTCCCTCACTTCATTAAGATCCCTTTAGCCGTTTTGAAGCGATTGCGTATCAAACATCCATCCATCCATCCAAACATTCATTCTTTTGCATTTATAATTAGTATAGAAGTATAGATTACTAGTTGACACGCGCAACTTCGTCGGCTCCGCTCCTATGGGTCTTAGCGTGATATAAATTTGGTCTGGTTTTTAAAAGGTCCGTATTGTAAACTACCCCAGATGTAACCTGAATCAGTCGAAATGTCGAGATCATAGTGAGAATATGAATTATTATTTGGTGACTAATTTTTATGCGTGTGAATTTGTTTAAAAGTATTGTTATTTTAATTCGGAGCCATGGAATTATTATTTTAATTTATGTATGTAAATGTCTACAAGTACAGTCAACGCAGGAATCAAGGGCAAAATTTGTTGTATTTCCTAACGGTTTAAATAAACCGAAAAAAAAAACAAATTAAAAAGGAGTTGGGGAGAAAACGCATGGGCTCTGGTCCAAGAAGCTGTTGCGATTCTGTTATCCTAAAATTTAGAAAAGCAACATAGACATTAGTGTCTTATTTTGTTTTGGAACAAGCCCGCAACATATTTCCAACTACTGCAACTCCTGAAAGCCAGAATCAACTGTGGTGACCACCAGAAAAACGCCGAGCTAATGAATCGCGACGAATCCCGGAAAACCGATTCAACTGTCTTGGATCCTGCAGCGAAATTAATCAAAAAAGTACAGCGGAGGAGCAGGAAAAAGAAATAATAAATTTCCATTTTCCTCCGTATCAAGCAGGAGACAGAATAGAACTAGGCCAATAGGCACCAAGAGACATATACAACTGGGTTAAGCCCAGTTGCCAAGCACCACGGATGATACGAGTATCTTACCACTAAAACTGATGGGTCCTAAATTGCGAGTTACTTTTGATTCTAGTAATAGGTAGGGCAAAATCGCTTGAACGCACGCTTATATGGTGTTTTTCTAAATTTGAGGATTTACTCCCTGTCATCGACGAAATCTTTCCTATCCTATGCTTTATCCTTAACTACTGAATATCCCATGGAATATTTCCAACAACTTGGAAAGACGCCAAAATCACTCCCTTACCCAGAAAGGCAAATCCTACATCCTTTTCTGAACACCGTCCTATTTACATCTTACCTTTCCTCTCCAAAGTCCTTGAACGTCTTGTCCACAATCAGCTTAGTGCTTTTCTTTGTAAGAATAGTCTGCTGAATCCTTTTCAAGCCAGATTTTGCCCTGTTCATAGCACTACCACAGTATTAATGAACGTTACCGATGACATACGGTTGGGCATGGAACAAGGAAATCTGACGGTTCTTTGCTTGCTAGATTTTAGTAATACCTTCAATATATAACTATCACCACCACACCATTGCACGTAACCCTAAATTTTTAAAAGCTCACCCGTTCGTATTTGTGCGCCTGTTTGATTTCTCTTTATTACTTTATTCAACAACACTGGGTATTACTCATTTCACAAATGGCTAATCTAGTTGAAGACATTATCACTGACTTAGATGGCATTGAAGTCGCGAAGGCCTACTCATGTTCTCCGGAAGATTGCTATAAGTATTTTAATGGTTTTAACGGATCTACTTCTATTCTTCATATCAATATACGAAGCATAAAAAAGAATTTTGATGAATTATTAACCTTGTTATCAATTATTAAAGTTAACTGTGATGTGCTCATACTTAGTGAATGTTGGCTGAGCAAAATCACAGACTTACCCATATTGGAGGGCTATAATTTTCACTTCACAAAGCAAACAGAAAATCAGAATGACGGTGTAGTAATATATATTAAAAATCAAATCAAATATACAATTGAGGAACCTGATTTCAGAAATGGAAATTGTCTCACTTGCCAAATAAGTAACGAATTAGCTATAATTGCCGTCTACCGATCGCCCTCATACAATACGAGGCAAGGGTTTGAGCCCTTCTTACATAGTCTAGATACCGTACTTACTTCCCTTAACAAATATAAAAATGTATGTCTTATTGGTGACGCCAATATAGACATCAAGCCCCCCAATATGGATGAACGTGCAGCCAACTATTTAACCCTCAACGCTACTCATGGCTTATTACCAGCACATTCTTTTCCAACAAGAATAAACTCCTGTATTGACCACGTTATCCTAAAAAGTAATAAAACTACAACTGTGCTTATCTTAGAATCTCACATCACTGACCACCTTCCGCTACTTGTAAAAATCGATAATAATAATAATAATAATAATAATGACAGACTAGTAATGACAGAGTTACACGACCAGCTGTACCAGCTTGGCAGTGCAGGATCGAGCGTCGTATCGGTGAGGCTAGAGCACTCATCGGCAAACTAATCTGCTTCAGGGAGGGCAACACTCGCCGCAGAGTGATGCGCTTTGTGAGGCGGGCGTTCTCGGGGACTGATATTAGTCCTCGGGATTATCTGACCCACGTCACAGAGCGTATCGACTTCCTGAAGCAGAAAGTCTATGCATGGGCAAACCGTATACGTCGGTACAAGCGGCGAGTGGAGCGATACACTCAGAATCGCACATTCCAAAGCAATGAGAGGTGGGTTTATAGGGCTTGGGAGCGACCAGACCAAGGTGTGACTGATACGCGCCTACCGGATGATGATGCCATGTGTTCATTCTGGCGCAGCATCTGGTCGGTGCCTGTCAGTCATACCGAGGGCGATTGGACTCGAGAGGTCGAGCGCGCGTGCGATCCGATACCAGAAATGGGGGCAATTAACATCAGCCCCCAAGACGTAGCTCGTGCAGTCCGTCCGTTGCCTAACTGGAAATCTCCGGGACCGGACGGGCTGCACAACTTTTGGATTAAATGGTTCAAAAGATCGCACGCTCGCTTGGCATCTCAATTCCAGTCTGCATTAGAGTCAGGGTCGCTGCCCCAGTTCCTAACTACAGGAATAACCCACCTGCTCCATAAATCAGGTAGTACCGCGGAGCCTAAAAATTATAGACCGATCACGTGTTTACCGACGGTCTATAAAGTCCTTACATCCATTTTGAGAGGAAAGATTAACCATCATATTGATAGTAATTCAATAATGTCTTCGTCTCAGAATGGATGTAGGAACGGTTCCCGCGGTACTAAGGAGCTGCTCCTCATCGACATAGCCATTAGCCAACAGGTTCGACGTTCCCGAAGAGATCTGTCGACATGCTGGATAGATTATAAGAAGGCCTATGACTCGGTGCCACATACATGGCTCATGAGGGTGCTGGAGCTGTACAAAGTTGATGCAGTTTTACGCACCTTCCTGATGTCGTGTATGGGGCAGTGGAGGACGGTTCTTCACTATCCAGGGTGTCGACAGACCCAGGCGAACAGCGAACCGATAAGGATCGAGCGTGGCATATTTCAGGGTGACAGTCTGAGTCCACTGTGGTTTTGTCTGGCCCTCAACCCTCTCAGTACATTGTTGGAGGGTTCGGGCCAAGGCTACCGGTTGAGAAGAGGTGGTCAGGTCATATCGCACCTCCTTTACATGGATGACTTGAAACTCTTTGCTCCTAACAACTTGCAACTGATGAAGCTACTGAAGGTAACAGAAACCTTCAGTGGCGCCATCAGGATGGAATTTGGTTTGGACAAATGTGCGGTCATGCATGTAAAGCGAGGGGAGATTATGGAATCCGAGGGAACACAACTCTCGGATTCCATAGACCTTAGGTCCCTCTCCTCAACCGAAACTTACAAGTATTTGGGTATGTCGGAAGCGTTAGGCATCAGTGCTACGGACATGAAACAATCGTTGAAGGAGCGCTTCTTTGGCCGCCTGAACAAAGTACTTAACAGTCTTTTATCAGGCGGAAACAAGGTGCGCGTCTTCAACGGTTGGGTCATGCCGGTTTTGATGTATTCTTTCGGCATACTCAAATGGACTCAGACGGAACTTGACGCCCTGGATAGGAGGGTACGTTCACTGCTTACCGCAAATCGAATGCATCACCCACGGTCATCGGTGATGAGGCTGTATATCCCGCGGAAGTGCGGGGGTCGTGGCTTCTTAAATGCTAAGACCCTGCACAACTGCGAGGTATGCAGCCTTAGGGAATACTTCCTAGAGGCCGACGTGGGTATGCATCGAGATGTGGTAGCGGTGGACAAAGGCCTTACCGCGCTCTCCTTGGCTAACGAGAACTGGCGCAAACCTGTGGTATTAGATACTAACGACCGCAGGGAGGTATGGCAGAGCAAGGAGCTTCACGGACGCTTTTATCGGGTCCTACATGGGCCCGATGTAGACTTCTTAGCGTCCGTAGCCTGGCTTCGTTTTGGTGACCTCTTCGGGGAAACCGAAGGTTTTGTCTGTGCAATTATGGACGAAGTTATGATGACTAATAACTACCGGAAATACATTGTGAAGGACGGTACGGTTGACATATGTCGGGCATGTCACCGGCCCGGGGAATCCATCCGTCACATTATTTCCGGTTGTTCTAGTCTGGCTAACGGAGACTATTTGCACAGGCACAACCTTGTAGCCAGGATTATCCACCAGCAACTTGCTCTTAAATACAATCTTGTGGAATCGGAAGTACCGTACTATAGGTATGTGCCCGACCCAGTTCTCGAAAATGGTAGTTGCACATTGTATTGGGATCGGTCTATCATCACTGACAGGACTATTGTTGCCAATAAGCCTGATATAGTGGTGATAGACCGACTAGAGCGTCGCGCAATGATTGTTGATATAGCAGTCCCTCATGACGAGAACCTCGTGAAGTCAGAGAATGATAAACAAACGAAGTATCTTGACTTGGCTCGCGAGGTTGTCGACATGTGGGATGTGAACACAGCAGTTATTGTGCCGATAATCGTGACGGCCAATGGCATTATTGCCAAGAGCCTCGACCAACATCTCAAGAGGCTCTCGTTGGGCAGCTGGATCAAGGGCTTGATCCAGAAAGCAGTACTCCTGGACACGGCGCGCATCGTTAGGAGGTTCCTCTCTCAGAAGCCCTGACCACCGGTAGCTTGGACCCTGTTCCCGATACCGGTGGGTTACTATTTTTTATATTTTTAAATGTTTTTTGTATTTTTATAGAAATATTTAAAAATGTAATTTGTATGTATATATAAATAAATAAATGGAATAATAATAATAATATTCCACACAACTATCACACAACGCCATCTAGTCCCAAGCTAAGCAGAGCTTGTGTTATGGGTACTAGACAACTGATAAACATACTTATATATTTCTAAATACATACATATTATAGATAAACTACACCCAGACACAGAACAAATGATCATGCTCATCACACAAACATTTGTCCTGGGTGGGAATCGAACCCACAACCTCTGGCATAGCAGTCAGGGTCACTAACCACTAGACCAACAGGCCAGCCGATGACACGAAACCAGTAAAACAACCCATCCCGGCTTATAAAATTCCTAGGATAGACTACTCATGTGTCAAAAAAGATATAGAAAACCAGGATTTTTCCCAAGTTATAAGTACAAATGACCCTAACGTTGCTTCCACCGCTCTAATAAGCACAATTCAAAATATTCTTAATCTGCACACAATAACAATCCATGTTCCAAGAATAAAGAGAAACCTGAAACCATGGATTACCCCCGGCTTATTGAGGTGCATTCGCCACCGCGACAAACTCCACAAAAAAGCCCGGAAGTCACCTGATAACTTAATCCTACAAATTACGTATAAAAGGTATCGTAACTATTGCAATGGCCTTCTTAGAAAACTCAAAACTTTACATGACAAACACGAACTAAATAAAGCTAAACATAACCCTAAAGCACTTTGGAATAAAATAAAAGACATCACAAACACAAGAAAGATATGTGCACCACCTACAGAACTGCTGAATACCAAATCTGATCCAAAGGCTGCAGTTAACAATGCTTGTCATTTCTTTGCCACAATTGGAGCTGAGTTAGCCTCTAAAATCCCTGCAACTTCGCAACAGCCCAACATACAGAAAACATCTAGTAACTCCTTTGTTATCCTCGAAGTGGATGAATCAGAGGTGGAGTCCACCATCATGAGCCTTAGGCAGGATAGTGCTACTGGCTGGGATGGAATACCGCCTACCCTGCTGAAGGTTTGTCGGAATGCCCTTGTTCCTCTAATAACACACATAATTAACATTTCTATTAGAAAAGGAGTATTCCCGGAACCTTTCAAGAAGGCCCTGGTTCATCCGATACATAAGAGTGGGGCCAGAGACTGTGTCAACAATTATAGACCCATTTCAGTACTCTCGGCTCTTTCTAAAGTTATGGAAAAGTTAATAAACAGCAGACTAGTAAATTACCTAAACAGATACAAAATTATAGCATCCAACCAATTCGGATTTAAAAAAGGAATTTCTACCGAAGACGCAGTCATTGATCTTACTCAGTTTGTATCAAAAAAACTAGACGAGCAACAAAAATGCGTCAGTATTTTCCTGGACCTAAAAAAGGCGTTCGACACAGTCTCTGTTCCCACCCTTCTCCACAAGCTGGAAAGTATAGGTATTCGTGGCAAACCTCTTGAACTCTTCAAGGATTACCTCCAAAACCGAAAAATGGCTGTCAAAATCAAATCAAGCCTGAGTGACGAAGAAACTGTCACATACGGAGTCCCGCAAGGCAGCGTGCTTGGACCCACACTTTTCCAAATTTACATAAATGACCTATGCACGCTGCCTTTACATAAATCCCAAATCGTCACTTATGCTGATGACACCGCGATTGTGGTCTATGGTAATACTTGGAGTGAGGTAAAGAATATTGCGGAGCAGTCCTTAAAAACTGTTATGAACTGGCTCTTACTCAACCTTCTTACCCTAAACGTGGCCAAAACAAACTTCATTCCCTTCTTTATTAACTGTAAGAATAAAGCTCCACCAGAGTTTCTTATCACTGCCCATACATGCTCTGACCCCAGTTCTTGCTCATGTGCGACGCTTACCCGAGTCAATCACACGAAGTACCTGGGTGTAGTGATTGATGATGGACTGAAATGGTATAACCAAATAGATAACACTGCTTCAAAAGTCAGAAGACTTATCTATATTTTTAAATCTCTGAGACACTGTACAGACATTAACATTATAAAAATGGTTTACCTAGTAGTACTCTGTCAGTCCGTCATCACCTACTGCATCCCGGTATGGGGAAGGGCTGCCAAAACCAAGTTTATTGTCATGGAGCGGGCGCAGAGAGCTGTTCTTAAGGTGATGCTTGGCAGACCATACAGATTCCCTACTACTGAATTATATGCGGACTGCAAAGTACTTACTGTGAGACAGCTCTTTGTCCTTCGAGCCACTCTCAGAAAGCATAAACAAATTCCCCCATTAGATCCTACTAAGCGCAAAGCAAAAAATGTATGCCCGACAGTACGTCACAAAACCGCATTCGCTAGGCGCCAGTTTTACGTTTTAAGTACGTTAATTTACAAAAACATATGCAAAGCCATTCAGATAGCTGGGCTGAATCTCCACCAAGTTAAGACTAAGGTACAAGGTTGGCTACAGGATCAAGACTACGCTCGAACAGAAGAACTCCTACACGTCCAGCAGTAGGTGTATAAAATACAAACCTGTTCAAATGGTTGCAATTTCTCTCTGTATGTGGAACATATTAGCAGCACATATACTACACAATCTCAAATACTTCAATACACCCTCACACAAACGCCAAACACTACTACAGACACTTCTTCACACACACCATCACAAACATACCCTCATTCTAACACACATACCCTCACTCCCAGACACTAACACAAACACCTCAAAAGTCGTATCCAATAACCCCCAAATTTCCTTCTTGTTAATCTTATTATCCATACTTTGTTTCCTGCATTGTCAATGACTATTTTCGGTAATTTTTGAACACGGTAAAGGTTAAAGGTTTTTGGTATCACAGCGACAGCAGAACACTGACTCCTAAGTCACAGGATCACCTAGTTTAGGAGCCAGAGTTTATTTTTTCCGTATGACCTTTAGTTTACAAACATAAATGTATCCTAGTCTTAAGCAATGTTAAAGGTTTTCGTATGAATAAAGATTTTTATTATTATTTCGTTTATTTATTCTTATTACATACAAAGTATATTTTTAAATATATCTCTAAAAACCATAAAAAAATACATTTAAAAATATAAAAAGTAGTAGTCCGCCGGTGTCGGGAGCAGGTTATTATTATTATAATACCGTCGATTTCGATATCTTGCTTGGCATACTTCGCTCGCTTAACATATCTCCAACGGCGATTGAATGGTTTCGCAGTTACCTGTATGGCCGCCGGCAACGTATATGCATAAAAGAGTCTAACTCTTCCTGGTGTTGTACAACTGCCGGTGTACCTCAGGGTGGCGTTTTATCTCCTTTACTCTTCGCAATATTTACAAACGCTATCTCCAAAAAACTTCTCTCATCCACCTTTATGCAGACGATTTACAAATTTAAAAATAAGCTGCCCTTAAAAACTTGGCTGATGCAATTAATACAATAAACAAGGATTTGGCTACAATTTGTAAGTGGAGTGAGGGCAATGGGCTTCAAGTTAATCCAACAAAAACACAGTCATTGTTGTAGGCAGCTCCAGGATGATCCCAAAAGTAAATTGGTCGCAACTTCCCCAGGTCCAATTTAACGGAACTACAATTCCAATAAGTGAGAAGGTGAAGAACCTTGGGGTTTAGATCAAAAAACATCTATCTTGGGGCCCGCAGCTCCAGGACGTAAGCCGCATTTTTTTTTCATCTGCCAGGTCCCTTAGACGATTGCGGAACTTACTTCCCACTGCCACTAAAACTGCGCTTGCACAGTCCCTTTTGCTTCCTATCCTTGACCATGCTGATGTAAGTTATCTCGATATCACTCAGGCACAACTAGATAAACTTGGGCGCCTTCAAAACCTTTGCATAAGATTTATATTTGGTCTGCGCAAATTTGATCACATTTCTGAATTTTGCAAAAAGCTCAAGTGGCTTCCCATATGTCTTCGCCGGGATTCTCAAATTTTATTTCTGCTCTACAGTATTTTGTCAATCCTACAACCCCTTGTTATGTTATCTTAAAGAACGTTTCAAGTTCCTTCATGACACACAAATTAGATATTTCACGTCATCGAAAAACTTGAGATTAGAGATTACATTCCACCAGTTTTACGACAAATCTTTTACCGGTGTGGTTAAGGCCGTGTCGGTAAGGCGTTCTCAATCTTTGACCACTTTTAAAACTTTGGTCAGAAACCACTACCTCACATTGTGTCACCCTATGTTATATTATCCTCGTATATCTTTTCTGTAACTTATAAGGTGTACATAATAAAGAGTCTATTCTAGATTCTATTCTCAGCTAGCGTATCTTTACCTTGAAGATCGACCTGTGCGGCTGTAATTGGCCTCGAGCTAGCTATTAAAATATTATTAAATAGTTTTGATGCTGATTGTACCTATGCAAATTAGCATTAATTTTTTCCCCAGTATAATATATACTGGGGACTAACATAAATTGTATCCAGTTAGACAATGTATGCAGTAACAAGAACTTAAGGTGCTAGTTTAAAAGGAAAATCTCGGAAAATTTCTCTACATATTTACTTAACAGTATTTTTCTTAATTTTGAAAAATATATTAAAAAAAAGTGTTGTGATTTAAAAATGGAAACCATACCGGTAAACCGTCTTTTAAAATTATCTCCTGATGCCATAGAGAATATAAGGAAAATCTATGATTTGGATAAACCGGGAAGACTTGAAGAAGCACTTAAGATTTTGGAGGAGTGGATTCTGAAACAGGATCATATTATCAAAAAAGATTTTAGTAAGTATACTTACGACTGTGTAAAGGCCCCCACAGACAGGCACGATAAACCAGGCGACAATGATGCGACGACTATTTAACATAGAAATTAATGTATTATTATGTTTATGTAAAATTATAATATTATGCGGACATTTTTATGGATGGATGGATGTTTGTAACTCAGTCGCGCCAGAACAGCTTAATGGATCTGGATGAATTTGGACTATAAATATTTATAAAATTGTTCTCATGAGGCCGTCGGACGATGAGTTGTCGATATTTTTACCATTTATGTCAATTAAGAAATTAAATGAAATTAAATAGAGTATTTATTTCTATTAATTTGTATTTTTGTTTTTCAAAATACTTAAATCAAAATGAACGCGCATTAAATTTGACATGTTTTTTTCTTATTTTTATGCATTAAAACATATATATTTATAAAATTAATCAAAGACAACATTTTCTACGATATAATAATCCATATTACAAATAGTACAGTTCATTTCAGAATTATAGTATGAAATATGAAAAAAAAAATATATGGTATGAAAATTATTAAGTAGAAATTCATATAAAATTGTTACCTACGCAGCGGGCATCACTCCAACGATATACGAGTAATATTATAGATTACTTTGAACCGAGATTGTTCTACTACACTTCTACACTGTATATATATATATATATTAATACAATATTATAAAGAGGAAAGATTTGTTTGCTTGTTTGTTTGAATTGAATAAGCTCCGAAACTACTGGACCGATTTGAAAAATTCTTTCAACAGTAAAATTCTACATTATCCCTGATGAACATAAGTTATAGAATATTTCCAATAAAGCTAGGGATCTGTATGAAAACTTCGATAATGGTGTAAAAAAAATACCAAAAATGATCCTTAAATCGCGTATGCTGCGGAAACTATTGACAATAGAACAAAGTGTTGTACTACAGTTTTATAGTACAAATCAATATCTACAAGAACAAGAAAAATGTAAAGGCATATATGGTTAAGTCACAATGACCGCTTTTTGTTCAAATTCTTCAATCAAAACCTAGGTGAAATGGAATAGTGGTGATTTTAGTATCATGATATTATTTTTTAACTGTTTAAATTATTTAATAATTAAAGTTGGTTATGTACAAGCAAATTACACTTTAAATTATTCAAATCGGAGCTTTCGTTTAAAAGTTATGATGGGTATAAAAATACTCTAAGGAAGAAAAATGTTGCAGTTTGTGCGAACTGCAGGCGTCAAACGTTTAGTCTATTTATAAGTAATTTACACGGGGAGATGAATTTCGTGGAGTACTAACTAAACCCGCACAAACGAAGTCGCGTTCGAAGTGCTAGTTAAATAATAAGATTAATAATTGTCTGGTGTATCACGTCATCGCAAGTCGTTTAATCCGGTTTTCACTATCAAATTAGTGTTAATTTTATGTTAACGTACAAATTTGGCAAGGTCAATTAAGACTACGCCTATGTTTTGAGACGCTTAAAAATTGTAAGTCGTAAGCGACTTACAATTTTTTTGTTTATTATATCTTCATCGACTAACCTCGCTCGTTTGAAAGACGTAACTTTCCCGATTAAACTTACTCTCTGCATAAATTTTATCTCTTCTAATCTATCTTAAAAATAGTATACTCATAAATCACAATTGGTTACGAGTTATATCTTAACTAGATAACGAGTGTGTGGTTACTCTTTATCCAGTAAATACTTAGACTACTTACTTAGTTTTACAGAATACTGTAACAATAAATATCTAAATTGGTTCAGTATATATGACTTAGACTTGCCCTCGCACTCATTTACAAGAGGCGCGTGGAAGCGCTACGCCGGGGCGAGACTCCTCTGCCGCGGCAAATCACAGCACAGGCAGGATCTCATGGCAGTATGGAAACAACGACTATTGCAACCCAGCGCTGGGCCCGCTACAATAGGGAACATGCAATATTTCCATTTTTACAATAATTTTAAGGAACTTCATCTAGAATAGACCACCACATAAATCAGAAATGAAAACGCTTTAATTTATTGCCATAATTCGCGCGAATACGGACGATGACGTCACTCGTGTCTATCACTGGTCAAGAACTGTCCTAACTCAAAGATATAAGGTTGCCTTTTCGTTGCCATAACAGCAGAGCTAAACGCTGACTGTTGTTTTTAAATACGTTCCGTTTCACGTTACTTTAATTCATTATTATTGTTAAAAATCGAAATTAACCAAAATAATAACGTAGTAATGGCCTTTATTTTATACTTTTTAATCATTTTACTTACAACATTCTCATAAATTCTGTATTTGCATCTTCATCCCTATTGGGGCGACAAGTCCACGGCGCCCTCACCTTCCGCTTGACGCAGGTACTCACCGGACACGGTTGTTTCGGTAAGTACCTGTTTTGAATACGGCGGGAGGATACGCCCGGGTGTTAACACTGCGAGAATAGCCTGGATGACACGGTGGACCATACGGTGGAAATCTGCCCTGCTTGGGCGGAGCACCGCCGTGTCCTCGTCGAGGCGATCGGTGGCGACGATCTCTCGCGTCCGGCCCTGGTTCGAGCCATGGTCCGGAGCGAGGAGACATGGGAAGCGGTCACCTTCTTCTGCGAAGCAGTAATGCTAGCAAAGAAGGAAGCCGAACGCGTGAGACAGAGGGAAACCTCACACCTCAGCCGCCGAAACAGAAGAAGATGCCCCGGGAGTCGGGAGTCGTAGGGCGATTCTCGGCCACCATAGGCGCGGGCTTGGGGATGGCGAGCATTGGGTGGCTCGCCGTCTGAACAGAACCAGGTCCGGGTCGACGGCGCGCTGTGTTCCACGCGTGCCTCAAAGAGCTGTCAAAAAAGGAGACGGGGTCCGCTAGGGCCAGTGCTTGCTGGGGCTGCGAACTTTGTTCGAAAGAGGCACCGTACCCTGGAACACAAAGGGTACTAGGAAGAACACGGATGGTTTAAGTCAGTAAGAGTCTGACACTCCCTCCTGCTTCACCCAGAGTGGGAGGAGTCACTTGATGATTTCCCGTCCTTAAAAAAAAGGTATGACTTAGACTTAGAGGTCGGTCTGCAGATGGGTGACCATCTTAATATACAAGACTCCTCCGTGCCTGGGACAGGACGTTAAAACGTTGGTCCCGGCTGTCATATGTGGATCTTTGGCAGTCGTTACGGATAGTCAGAAGCCAGAAAATCTGACAGCAGTCTACCCTAGTTGCTAGGTTGTGGAGGTTAGCGGGTCTAAAAAGGCCAATTAAGCAGGATTTGATTAGAATAATGATATTAATCACACATGAATCTGTCAAATTTCATTTTCAACCTTATTACTAACGCATTAGGTTCAAGGTGGATTAGAAAACTTGACAGTGACAGGTAGAGTAATGTGCTTTCTGATTCTGCTAAAGTGGCCGTTTTAGACCCGCAGATAAGCAGTAGCTCAAAGTAAAATATTGGTATTCAGTTAACCTTCAAGCGGGCGCGTGGGTATTTGTAGCAACAGCGGTCGCGCGTAACCTAAAAGACCTATGTGAGATTTCAGGAATTTAGAATACTGGTAAAATAATAATTATTTATGTTCTATATTCAGACATTATCAATTTTTACCTAGGCAACAATTTTTTAGAATTAAAATTAAAACAACCCACTATCGTTCGATTACAAACCAGCTATGCACGCCAGACCCGCCAAACCAAAGTTTTTTTCTCTTGGGAGAATGATTTGTGTTCTCATTTTTATTTAGATGTTTTTATTTTTTATTATTACTATGCAATCGAATCATTTCTATCAAAGTGTTTATTTTAATAACTGAGGTATTTTGCTTCGAAATAAGTCTTCTCGTCAAGGTAAAAGAAAGAGCCAGGCGCGTGTAGTCGTTTCGACGCCTGCGCCGCGACCTAAACAAATGCATTCTATTCAACTACAAAGACTCGGAGAAGAGTGGAATGCATTCATTTTCGTGCATAGTGAATTAATGAAAACTGGTAAAGAGAAATACTGTGGCGAGAAATCTCGATGTAATCAGCGAAAACTTATCGAGCGCGGTCGATTCGACGCCGCGCGACCGCTTGAAGGTTAAAATCTGGTTTGAATGGAAGCCGACCCTAATATACGTATATTGGGGTCGGGAGATAATAAGGCTAGGGAGACTTTTATAATAATCGAAATTTTGGATTTAATTATTAATAAAATAGGCATCATTTGCATATGTTATCTCCTACACTCCGAGGTACGCCTGTACCTGTTACCGATCGCCTGGAGCTTTTGAGCATTGAGTTGACGTCCAATCTCAACTTCGGCTCAACAATTGAGTCAAAAGCACAGACTGCAGCCAAGAAACTGAGCATCCGAGCATCCTAAATAAGGTAGGACGATACTTCACATCTGGACAGTTTCTGAGTCTGTACAATCCGATATGGAGTATTGCAGCCACTTATGGGATGACCAGCTTGCTACATTGGACTCGGTTGAACGCAGATCAAAAAGGCTTATAGGTGACGAGAAGTTGGTGGCTCATTGGCGAAATGTTGCCTGCCTGTCGGTCTTCTACAGACTTTTCTTTGGCGAGTGTGCCCAGGAACTCCACGACCTGATCCCACCATCCCCTTTTTACCACGGTATACCAGACGTTCTGCAGGGTACCATCCGTACTTGGTCGATATCCCGACTAGTCGTACCCGGCGCTTCTCTTCCACATTTATTATACGCACAGCTAAAGTGTGGAACTCTCTGCTAGCATCTGTGTTCCCGTCCACATATAACCCGTCTGCCTTCAAATCAAGAGTGAACAGGCATCTTCTGGGCACGCTCGCTCCATCATTGACCTCATCTATCGCTTTCCATCAGGCGTGATTGTGGTCAAGAGCAAGACCATTCTTAAATAAAAAATATATTAATAATATCCTTAATTTCAAGTAATTACAAGAAAAAATATAAACATGTTATTATTTGAGATTTTATTTTCAATTGTTTCAGGTAAGGATTACTTGGAGAAAACCTTGATATCATGCAAAGGTTCCGTAGAAAAGTCTAAGAAGCAGATAGACAGATTGTGCACAGTGAAGACGTTGTTACCAAAATTTTTTTCGAAGACCAATGTCAAGACGGAGCTACAAAGCATTCTGGAGTTAGCGTAAGTAAAGGTTGATAAGGCTGAGAAATGACTCTGCTTGGATGCAAAAAAAAATACGGCCTGAGATGCAGAGATCATTTGGAGAAGCACGGGTGGGTTTTAATCAGTAAGAGTCTGACACTCCCTTCCGCTTCGAGAAGTCATTTTATAACGAAGAAGTGCGAGCGGGAGAAGTCATTTGGTGTTTTTCCATTAAGAAAAAAGAAGGCTGAGATGTCAGCTAACTACATGATGGTGTAGAGTCTCGATTATAACGAGATTTGGCTTATGACGTAATAATATGTATGTATGTAAATCGGGCTGGTTTCCGCAACTCCACGACTAAGCGCGTATTTTGCGTGCAGGTGGGACAAATGCATCATTCGATCCACCCCAGCTCCCCAAAGAAGTCCAGCAACGCCTTGGTGTTACCAACTATCTCACAGAGGGTACCTGGGTTTCCGAAGTACTTTGCCCTGTAATCTGCGACTACCGGGCAGCTTAAAAGCAGGTGTGGTACTGTCTCATTCTCCTCCATGCAGCCCATGCAGGCTCTGCATAGCGGGCTGTCAGTGATGACGAAATAATAGCAGCACGGGTCGAAATTCGGGCATATGGGTGAAAAAAAAAAATTTACTGTGCCAGGTGGACAGACAGTCATACGAATGATCCTATTTTTCTTTCGTAGTCTGGTTCCCGGAAACATTTATAAGATAACTAAACTTAAAATGATGTCCGCTTATCAAGCTGATTTGCTCTTTTTTATTATAATACATTTTTACGCAGGTGGCTGATCCCTCTCCCAACAATAACAGAGGACCACTGCAGGGTACTAATAATTAAAATAAAAAACCATAATTTCACAACTGAAAGTTTCTTGCAGTATTATCAGTACAATATAATTGTAAGTACATTATTTTTTATTGTTTGAACTGTCTAGTAGGAATGGAATACTAGACTAAATCTTGTCCACGATTCCGTATGCGCATATCCCATTTTTTTATGTACCTTTAGGGGATTCAGGAAGTCCTCTCCTTCCTACGGAAACGGGATAATATGCACGCGTACGAAGTTGTGGGCAAAACTTAGTCCAATATAAATGTTGGATGAAATAATCGAAAGGAGAATAGGCACTTTTACCTGCTCTCCGTCCCTGAGCGATTTCAAACTTGATTTATCTGTGAATTTCATAATAATTCAATAGTTTACTTCAAAACAACTAGACTAATAATCTCGGAATTATGTACAAACGCGTATAAAAACAAAATAAATCATTGAGCATCAATAAAATAATCCACATCGTTGTCAATGGCAAAAGTGCCCAGAACACTGGCAGCATTGCCGCGTTGAATGGTAATGCTGATTCTTTGGCCGAAGAAAAGCCCAGCCTTTAGACACGTGAACAGTCGACAACTTATTGACTGTTCACGTGACCAGAGGGCTGGGCTTTTCTGTGAACTTGAAATCTGGAAATAGTTTTTGTTTGGATAAGTGAGTGTCCGAAGTGTTTTATTTTGTTTTTTGTCAGTGTTTTGAGCGTACGTAATTTTGATACAGGCACATTTTAATTTCCATTGTTTTTTTCTTTTCAGCTCACTGAATACATAAAAGCACATGATTATGTCAACGGTTTTATAATAATAGACGATTATAGCGAGCTCAATCTCTTTGATCTTCTATCTAAAATGAACACAGCGGAGTTACAGCAGTTTTTATCTATTTTAGTAGTAAGTATCTATAATTTTGATATTATGTAAATGTTAACTTTAAGAGGAGTTTGTTAAATAAGAAAAAAAAAACATTATGTAAGCCAGCTTACAAAAAACTTGGATTTTTCTTTGTTTCTTCATTTGCGTTACTTTTATAATTAGATAAATTACAAAAGTGCATACGTAAGATTATTATAATGTTTTATATAATTATTACTAGTTGACCCGCGCAACTTCGTCTGCGTCTCAATTTTCAATACTGCTTCACTCCTATTGATCCTAGCGATTTAGCCTATAGCCTTCCTCAATAAATGAGCTATCTAAGACTGAAATCATTTTTCAAATCAGACCAGTAGTTCCTGAGATTAGCGCGTTCAAGTAAACAAACTCTTCAGCTTTATATATTACATCGTCTGCATTACAATTTCCATTACTGCTTCGTTCCTATTGGTCTTAGCGTGATGATATATAGCCTATAGCTTTTCTCGATAAATGGGCTATTTAACACTGAAAGAATTTTTCAAATCGGACCGGTAGTTCCTGAGATTAGCGCGTTCAAGTAAACAAACAAATAAACAAACAAACAAACTCTTCAGCTTCATAGATTAGTATAGAAGTATAGAAGATAATAATAATAATAATTAATAATAATGGACTCAGACGGAACTTGAAGCCCTGGATAGGAGGGTACGTTCATTGCTTACCGCAAATCGGATGCATCACCCACGGTCATCGGTGATGAGGCTGTATATCCCGCGGAAGTGCGGGGGTCGTGGCTTCTTAAATGCTAAGACCCTGCACAACCGCGAGGTATGCAGCCTTAGGGAATACTTCCTAGAGGCCGACGTGGGTATGCATCGAGATGTGGTAGCGGTGGACAAAGGCCTTACCGCGCTCTCCTTGGCTAACGAGAACTGGCGCAAACCTGTGGTATTAGATACTAACGACCGCAGAGAGGTATGGCAGAGCAAGGAGCTTCACGGACGCTTTTATCGGGTCCTACATGGGCCCGATGTAGACTTCTTAGCGTCCGTAGCCTGGCTTCGTTTTGGTGACCTCTTCGGGGAAACCGAAGGTTTTGTCTGTGCAATTATGGACGAAGTTATGATGACTAATAACTACCGGAAATACATTGTGAAGGACGGTACGGTTGACATATGTCGGGCATGTCACCGGCCCGGGGAATCCATCCGCCACATTATTTCTGGTTGTTCTAGTCTGGCTAACGGAGACTATTTTTGCACAGGCACAACCTTGTAGCCAGGATTATCCACCAGCAACTTGCTCTTAAATACAATCTTGTGGAATCGGAAGTACCGTACTATAGGTATGTGCCCGACCCAGTTCTCGAAAGTGGTACTTGCACATTGTATTGGGATCAGTCTATCATCACTGACAGGACTATTGTTGCCAATAAGCCTGATATAGTGGTGATAGACCGACTAGAGCGTCGCGCAATGATTGTTGATATAGCAGTCCCTCATGACGAGAACCTCGTGAAGTCAGAGAAAGATAAACAAACGAAGTATCTTAACTTGGCTCGCGAGGTTGTCGATTTGTGGGATGTGAACACAGCAGTCATTGTGCCGATAGTCGTGACGGCCAATGGCATTATTGCCAAGAGCCTCGACCAACATCTCAAGAGGCTCTCGTAGGCAGCTGGATCAAGGGCTTGATCCAGAAAGCAGTACTCCTGGACACGGCGCGCATCGTTAGGAGGTTCCTCTCTCAGAAGCCCTGACCACCGGTAGCTTGGACACTGTTCCCGATACCGGTGGCCTACTATTTTTTATATTTTTAAATGTTTTTTGTTTTTTTTTTAGAAATATTTAAAAATGTAACTAGTATGTATATATATGAATAAATGAAATAATAATTAGTAAAGAAGATGTGGACAAAGACTAAAGTACTCATATACAAAAACCAGAATTATTACTATTTATCCTAAAATAAAGTAATATTTATTTATTATTATTCAGGATGGCTACGGTGCAAGATTGAAGAGTTTGCAAGTTCTAACAGATTCCAAAGCCATAGATCTGCTCATTAAGACTGTGAAGCAGTTAGTAAGCGAGAAGATAGGAAGCAGAATACAGGTTCAAGCAACCATAGAGGATTTACATAAAGTTGTGCCGAAAGAAATTTTGCCAGTTGAATACGGAGGAAACGAGAGATCTATTGAAAAATTGCACGGTAAGATAGTAACCCTAACCCTTAATGACATTGTAAATGTAAAAGTGAATTAGTTAGTTTATTAGGCTTTTACGTCTAAATCACTAAATCAATTTTGATAAATTTTGGTTTGGAGCTAGATGGGAACCTATATCTCTAGATTCTAAAATGAAGCATTAACGCGTTGAATAATCCACAATAAAAGATAGTCTACTTAATAAACTGTTGACTGACAGAACTGTTGGGCCTAACGGACCTTTTTGGCCTCGCACAGACTAAAATGTTTTTAAGACTACTTAATTCTGTTAATTTAATTAAATTTACATCTGTCTGTTGTGTGCGAGTCCCAAATAAACATTTTTTTTTTCTTTCTTTTCTTTCTTTCTAAATTTATAAACATTTTTGGAAATAGTTGACACAACTTTAGTTCTAATAAAAATAAATTTCTCATTATAGCGGAATGGGTGGAAGAACTAAGTTCAGAAAAACATGTGGAATATATGAAAATGATGAACAAAGCTTGCTCGGATGAAACAAAACGACATGAAGGGAAATTCAACGAAGAATACATGGGCATGCCTGGATCATTTAGATGTTTAAGTGTAGATTAATTTGTAATAACATATTTTTACCAAAATAAAACTCTATTCGACCATGATAAAGATATTGAAAGGAGATTAGGCGAAAGTATTAGTAATCTATTTTGTAAAAGTCCAAAATTCACAGACAGATGCATAACTTAAAATTGCATAGTCTAGAAGTGTATAAGAGTTCTATTTATAATTAAAGTTTAGCACTTACAATTACATTTTTTTTATGAAAATTATAAGTTTGAAATAAAGACCTAAATTAGATTAAAGTCATAAGCAAGTGGCAAGCAAGCCAAGCCAAGCTAAGCCAAGCCAAGCCAAGTGGTAGCAAGTGTAATTAAATTAAATTAATAAGCGCCATTTCTAAACCTGATCAGGCTGATTGCTTGTGCCTTTATTCTTTTTATCATTCCTCTCATATCTATACTTTGCGTTCAGTTCATCTAAAGGCTGTCTGTAAAAAATTGCGCTGTGCGATAATACCGACCATTAAATACTGGTTCTTCTTTTTATCTTGTGCTTGTTATAAAGTAGACAATGAAGTAGATTAAATAATTTTATGCTTATCTAATTGTTTTTTTTTCCTAGTGCGCAATAAATTAATCATAACTAGCCTAAATAGTGAGAACAAAGCAGCACTTTACTGCTTCAGATTAAACACGCTGCTGCTGAGTTGCTTTAAAACAGTGCAGTAATGGATACATTACTGCATTATTTGTTTGAATGGTCAACTAGATTTATACCAGCCAATCAGCGCTATTCTGACCACACAACAGACCAATCGCAGGCTAAAAGCATGACCAACTAGTTTTCTACCAGTCAATTGACCCGATTTTTACCCCCGGGAACGATGGCAGAATGTATGTACGACCATTGGCAAAAAAAATGAATTGGCGCGAATCGAATCGCAACCAGAACGTGTAGTGTTTTTATAGTTTTCTGTAGTGACTTCAGGTCTTTATTCGGTAGTTGAAAGAAAAGCAGATTATGAACCTCGCCTCGTGACGTTTATAATTGCACTCGTGTTTTAAAGCCCTCGGTAAAGCTCGGGCTCCAAACTAACACTCGATGCAATTATAAGTCACTTTGTGCTCGATGCAACCATCTAAAATTATTTAAAATTCTAAACTAAAAATGTTTATGAACACGGACAGATACTAGATCATCATCATCTGCCTAGCCTTTTCCCAACTATATTGGGGTCGGCTTCCAGTCAAACCGGATTTAGCTAAATACCAGTATTTTACGCGGAGCGGCTGCCTACCAGACCTCCACAACCCATTGACTGGGTATCACGGTACTTCATGGCAAGACTGGAGTCAGATTAACTGGCTTCTGACTATCCGTAAGACTGCCAAAGATCTACAAATGACAGCTGGGACCAACGGCTTGGCGTGCTTTCCGAGGCACGGAGGAAACTCGGTATGTTAAGATGGTCACCCATCCACAGGCCAACCTTGGCAAGCGTTGCTTAACCTTGAAGATTGACCCGTGCGGCTATTATTATCTAGCCACGAGCTCCTCCGTACTGACAGATACTAAATACTTCCAGGCAATTTATTTGCAAAAGACCTTGTCACCAATGTCATCAATAAAGAAAAATTTAAATAATGTGTTTTTTTATTATTTCCGCAACTGTATGTAAATCTGTGTCTGTCATAATAGACTAACTTAACTTGTTCTTGTTAACTAAACAAATTAGTCTATGGTGAATTGTCAATCACTAAATATTTTACAAAAATAAAGCATTCATAATATTGATTTATCTAAGACTTCTATTTTAATTAACTGCCCTTAAGATAAGTTTTTCACACTCTTGTACCTACGAGTATTTTTATTCGTCCTGTCTATTTAATGTGAGTAAAATATATTTGCTGTGATGGTAGGAAATACAAAATATAATTCTATGAATAATAAAATACCGGCCAAGTGCGAGTCAGACTCGCACACGAAGGATTCCGTACCATAAACCTTAATTTTATTATTTGTTGTTATAGCGATATCTATAATGGTTCATGAGATATAGCCCGCTGACAGACGGACAGTGCAAGCTTAGTAATAAGTTTCCATTGGTTAAAAGAATGACAGCCGCATGGATCGATTTTCGAGGTAAAGCAACGCTTGCCAAGGTTGGTCTTTGGATTGGTGACCATGACCATCTTAACATATTGAGTATCCTCCGTGCCTCAGAAAGCACGCTAACCTGTTGGTCCCTGCTGTCATTTGTATATCTTTGGCAGTCGTTACGGATTGCGCTTACGCTTTCACTGCGCTTACGCAGTGAAAGTACACATTATTTCAGGTTACTGGTGTTTTAAATAACCCTGTATAGTTGAATTGTCAATAAGGCTGATGGCCTTGTGACTGGATCCGATTATACAGTGATATTTGAAATTCAATTTATGTTCCGGTCCAGGACTATTTAGAGGCGACGCTGATAACGTTCATGCAAAGGATATGTAGAGAAGGCCAACAAATAGATAGACTGACTGTACACAATGAGGACATTGATTTAAAAGTTTCACACAAAAACCAATGCCAAAATGGAACTGTGTGTGTGAATTTGATGTAAGTAACGTTCGGACTTATTGAGGAGCTCGTGGCTAGATAATAACAGCCGCACGGGTCGATCTTCAAGGTTAAGCAACGCTCGCCAAGGTTGGTCTGTGGATGGGTGACCATCTTAACATACCGAGTTTCCTCCGTGCCTCGGAAAGCACGTTAAGCCGTTGGTCCCGGCTGTCATTTGTAGATCTTTGACAGTCGTTACGGATAGTCAGAAGCCAGTAAATCTGACTCCAGTCTTGCCATGAAATACCGTGTTACCCCAGTTATTGGGTTGTGGAGGTCTGGTAGGCAGCCGCTCCTCGTAAAATACTGGTATTCAGCTAAATCCGGCTTGACTGGAAGCCGACCCCAATATAGTTGGGAAAAGGCTAGGCAGATGATGATGATGAACGTTCGGACTTATTAAAACAACGTTCGCATTCGCATCTTAGTCGCAATCCTAATACATACGAGTATATAAAATTCTTCAGTTACAGACTGATTGAGTGAGTGACAGACAACGAATAGCCGAAACTACTGATCGTAGAACACTCAAATTTGGCATGTAGGTTCCTTGGGGAGTGAAAGGTAGCAACTAAGGATTTTCGGAGCATAAGACAGAATAGCACTAAGGAATTTTTACGGGAGAAGGGAAAAAACGGGATATGTGTGTGTCAGATTTACTGGTTTCTGACTATCCGTAATTACTGCTAAAGATCTACAAATGACAGCCGGGACCAACGGCTTAACGTGCTTTCCGAGGCACGGAGGAAACTCGGTACCTATGTTAAAATGGTCACCCCCATCCACAGACCAGCCAGACTAGCCTTGCCGCCTTGGCTGTTATTATCTATCCATGAACTTCTCTAAGAAAATAAGTAATGTAACAAAATATTAAGAAATCCAATGTCGATTTGAGTAATAAGTATTATATCAGCTGCTATTTTTCTGATTTATTTCGTTGCAACTTTGTAAATTATAGAATCGTTATTACGTCAAAAGTCATATGACCATGTGCCTAGATTTTTTTCCTATATTGATCAATTTCTGGTCTAATGGAATGAAGTTGAATACTAGAACTATTTTTGAGTGCGAGAGAATTGATCTGATTTTAAGCCATATTAAAAGAATAATGTCTTTCACTATCTTTTTCTTTATCTAAACACACTAAGTTCCTATGCCAACGTTTCCTGTGTCTGTCTCATTCTACTCATCTATTACATTTCTGCTGGTCGAAATTCTATTAAAATAAGTGGAAAGTATATAAAATAACATTTGGTTACTGCTTTGTGTTTACTTTATGTTCTTCTCTCTGTATATTTATTTTTTTTCCTAATAGGGTTTTCTGTGCGTATAATTATTGTAAATTAAAACTCACAAAAAAGAAAATTTAAGAAACAAATAAAAATATACTTCATCACAGAGGAATGGACAGAAGAGGAGCTCGTGGCTAGATAATAACAGCCGCGCGGGTCGATCTACAAGGTTAAGCAACGCTTGCCAAGGTCGGTCTGTGGATGGGTGACCATTTTAAATACCGATTTTCCTCCGTGCCTCGAAAAGCACGTTAAGCCCAATATAGTTGGGAAAAGGCTAGGCAGATGATGAGGAATGGATAGAAAAATTAAGTGCGGAAGAAAGAACATTTGGAGTACCTACAAAATTATATGAAAGCGATGAACAACAAGACTTGCTTAAAAGAAACAAAATGACGTTATCTGACAAGAATATGTACCTACGAATGCATGTATTTTGGTCATGACTGATTTGAAACGTCGAATAAATTAAACAAAACGTAAGTACCTTTTATGGTGAATGTAAATCTTTTTATTTAAATAATTAGACAACCTTATAAAAATACAGGTCCAATGATAATCTAATTCAGTTGGTTACCGACCTTCATAGAGTTTTTACATGTTTTTACAAATAGAAAACAAGGATCGTTGGTTTTTTTTTTATAATAAAAGTTTATTTTGGAGTTTTTGAAAAGTTTTGTGAAAAATTGCCTGTGATTCAAAATGGTCACGATATCAGATCAGAAATTTTTAAAAGGGCCTGCAGATGGTATTGAAGGAATACGAAAAATCTACAATATGGATAAACCAGGAAGACGTGAAGAAGCTATTAAAATTTTACACGAGTGGATTCAGAAACAGGATCATATCATCAAAAAAGATTTCAGTAAGTACCAACAAATTGCTTTTTACGGGTGAAATAAAATATAAAAAACGGGCAAGTGCGATTCGGACTCACACACGAAGGGTTACGTAACATAAACCTTCTTCACACATTCTGTGAAAATTTGAACTATCTATCTATTACGGTTCTTGAGACATAGCCCGCTGACAAACAGACAGACGGACGGACAGCGGCCTTTGGTTACGGAACCCTAAAAAAAGAATCATATTCCGACGATCAATCCAATCTCAACAGTTAATGATTTGTTTTTTTAAATGGACTGGTCATCATCATCATTATATCAGCCGCAAGACGTCCACTGCTGGACATAGGCCTCCCCGTGCTTGTCTCTACAACAACCAATCCTGTACGTATCGCATCCATCGGCTACTCACGACCCTCAGCAGGTTATCGGTCTACCCTGTGGGAGGCTTTCCAACGCGGTCGCCTCTTCAAAACTTTTCGGGCCCATCGACCATCTGTTCTGCGAGCAATGTGCCCTGCTCACTGCCCCTTTATTTTGGCGATCCTTGGTTCTTTTGCGGATATCACCATTCTTGATTCGATCACGCAAGGAAACTTCAAGCATTGCCCTCTCCATTGCCCTTTGAGTGACTTTTAGCCTTCTGATGAGGCACATTGTGAGCGACTACCTGGACTGGTAACAGCAATTAATAGTTCAAAGGTGTGCGAATTAGAAAAATTATTGTGTTATTGCATTGACGTCTTTACAAATAAATGCAGACTCTTAATTTCTTCATATCCTCAATTCAGTAAGAACTGTACGAGTTTTGTTCTCAACCTTCGTTCTGTTGAGACTCTCTGTTCGCTTTTCAAGATATCCACCATCTGCCTAGCTTTTACCCAACTATATTGGGGTCGGCTTCCAGTCAAACCAGATTTAGCTGAATACCAATACTTTATGCGGAGCGGCTGCCTACCAGGCCTCCACAACCCATTAACTGGGTAATACGTTACTTCATGCAAGACTGGAGTCAGATTAACTGGCTTCTGATTGTCCTTAACGACTGAAAAAGATCTACAATTGGCAGCCGGGACCAACGGCTTAACGTGCTAACCAAGGCACGGAAGAAACTCGGTATGTTAAGATGGTCACCCATATACAGACCAACCTTGGCAAGCATTGCTTAACTCTAAACATCGACCCGTGCGGCTGTTATTATCTAGCCACGAGCTCCTCAAAACCTCGCATTTCAAGATATCCGTGAACGGGGAAAACAACTTTTCTCTAAATAAATATATTATCAAACTGGCTTTTGCCCCGACTTCGTACGCGCATGTCCCGGTTTCTTCCGTTTCCGTAAAAATATCGGGAAATCATCTCTTATTTGCTCTCCTGCACTTCTAAAAGGACCTATAATTATGCCAAATTTTAGTTTTCTACGACTAATATCTTCAGCTGTGCATTGTCTGTTAGTCAATCAATAATGGAAGAGTGTTATATCCTGTTCTAGCTTTCGCCCACGACTTTGTACGCCCATATCCCGTTCCTGTACGAATTTCAGGAAATTCTCTATTAATACTACATCTCTATATCTCCCAAGGAACTTCATTCCAAATTTTAGGTTTCTACGACCAGTAATTTCAGCTGTGCGTTGTCTATCAGTCTCTCAGTATCGAGTTTTATATATGTTTATTGATATCGGTAGAGTAGTCAATCTGAGGAGCTCGTGGTTAAATAATAACAGCCGCACGAGTCGTTCTTGAAGGTTAAGCAACGCTTGCCAAGGTTGGTCTGTGGATGGGTGACCATCTTAACATAACGAGTTTCCTCCGTGCCTCGGAAAGCACGTTAAGCCGTTGGTCCTGGCTGTCATTTGTAGATCTTTGGCAGTCGTTACGGATTGTCAGAAGCCATTAAATCTGACTCCAGTCTTGCCAAGATGTACCGTGTTACCCAGTTAATGGGTTGTGGAGGTCTGGTAGGCAGCCTCTCCACGTAAAACACTGGTATTCAGCTGACTCCGGTTTGACTGGAAGCCGACCCCAATTTAGTTGGGAAAAGGCCAGGCAGATGATGATGATGATGATGATGGTAGAGTAGTCAATCTTCTATTAATTATATGCTTCACACAAGTTTGCCAAGGTTAATTCGATATATTAAGACAAGTAACATTTTATGTTAATTTTAGAGTATTTTTAGGAGAACTCACTGTTTAGATATGCAAAAGAATCAATAATGAGGATTGAAATAAAAGGCGAAATTATTTGTTCGTTCCTTTGTATGAATAATTTACTTTGAAAGAATTGAGGGCCTAGCACGGATATTTCGACGTAGTAACGTCAACGTAAGTAAATTTTGAATGTGAAAAACTACAACCCCATACTATTTTGCTTTAATTTTACGGGAAATACACAATTTGAATCATTCAAAAATATGAACAAACTCGTAGTATCTTTTCAAATAAATATTGTGTGCGAAACGAGTATTGTAGCTGTCGTAAAATTTTGTGTTACGTTACTCTACGTCAAAAATATTCGTGCTAGGCTAGCAGAATCAGAAAGCAAATCACGCTACTCGTCACTTTCAAATTTTCCCAATCAACCTTGAACCTAATGCGTTGGCGATAAAGATGAAAATAAAGACAGAATGTTATATGACTAACATTATGATTTTCTTAAAGCGGCCATTTTAGCGCAACCCGGGGGGTCTCTTGATGGTCCCTTTGATTCAATTATGAATTCACTGATGGATCGCTCAAATGCTTAGTAGTGCCATAGGCTAGTTTATCTATCTATTTAGCCTGTTCCTTCTCACTCTTGGATAAAAGTACTCTCTATCCTTTTTCTGCTCGACTCTGTCACTAGTAGCTAAATATGGGCAAAATGTTTCACTGAAAAGAAAACATTAATATGTATCTTTCGATCACTGGGAAATGTTCACTCTTTTGTATCTTTATATCCTTATGTATCATTAGCTCACGCTGTTCAGCGTGCCTCGCTTAGTCGCTTCGCTCAACTCAATCCACTATTTCGGTGAGAGTGATACATAATGTTAACAGAACGCAACGGAACATTTCAAATACGGAAGTGCGAAAGAGACGCTTGAATTTGACCTTGGAGGTCTAATAGAACGAGTGCATAGGTGTCCGTAAAGGTATACATTCAGTCAAAAAGTATCGGGAATGGATGATTTGTTTATGGTTCCAAATTCAAATTTTTGTTTTTTTTTGTAGTTGTTAGATTGGCACAACTGTTTTCCATTTTGGCGCGGAGTTTGAGTTGCATCTGTTATTTATATTAAATACAGTGCTGGTTTTAGTAATATCATATATAGTGTGTATTGCGAATTTCATAATGGACAAAAATATCGAACAAAGAGTTTGTCTTAAATTTTGCATCGCCAATGGAATTTCGTGTTCGGAGTCACTGAAAATGTTACAGAAGGCTTACGGTGAATCGACTTTATCAAAAACTCGTGCTTATGAGTGGTTCAAAGCGTTCAAAAGCGGTCGAGATGTGATGGAAGATTTGCCTCGCTCTGGTAGGCCGTCAACGTCTGCAACTGAAGTTAACATCGCAAAAGTGAAGGAAATAGTGACTGAAAATCCCCATTCAACTCTGAGAGAGATAGCCGCCGAACTTTCTGTATCTCACGAGTCGATCCGTACCATTTTAACTAATCATTTGGGTATGAAACATGTTGCTGCTCGGCTAGTCCCAAAAGATCTGAATTTTCTCCAAAAACTCAATCGCATGAAAGTAGCTGAGGACATGCTAGAACGAGTCAGTTCGGACCCAACATTCATGAAACGCATTGTTACTGGTGACGAGACGTGGGTTTACGAGTTTGACATGCAAACTAGTCAACAAGCTTCGGAGTGGCGCCTTCCAACTGAACCGTTTTCAATCGATAGAAGACATAAAGGAGAATTCGCGGCGAGAACTCAACACAATTCCGGAAGCAGCGTTTAAAAAATGTTTTGACGAATGGATTATTCGTTGGCGCAAGTGTATCGTTTCTAAAGGAGCATACTTTCAAGGTGATAAAATAAATTTGGATGAATAACAGACATTTTGTGTATTATTGATCTTTTCCCGGTACTTTCTTGACAGAGTAGTACGGTTGCGAGACAGATAGACAAAGACGCCGTGAGTGAATGAGTTGTAAAGATACACTGATACATTTGGATGGTGATATTAACGGTTTGATTCATATCCTTTTTATCTATCTCTCCTGAGTTACCCATTTTAACTAGTTTCCGGGAGAGTTTGAGCTTGTCCCGACAACTTTGTACTAGTCTGCCGCGATGTCGTCTGGCATCTAATGGGACCCATTTGGTCATTCTTCTTGCCCATTTCTCTTGTCCTTATCCCACTTAAGGTTATCGGTTTTTTGGGTTCCAAGATTCCATAGGTCACAAAACCGTATATTTTTCCAATTTATATAAGTCAGTAATCTTCCAAGTTCTGATATAGAGGGAAGTGAAAATTATGTTATTCTTACTGCTCCGCTGTTCTTTTCTGATTATAATAGTATCGTCGCTGGATCCAATACAGTTGCATCGTATCTTTGTGACTCGGCCGTTTTTCTGGAAGTCGCCACTGTTGATTCTGACTCTCAGGTGCTGCAATGGTAGGGAATAGTGTGGTGGCCTAAAAGAGTGACTATAGTCCCCGTCACGAGAAGCTATAAATTTTGACAACAAAAATCTTCTACTAAGTTACCTGTTTTTTTTTTCTAATCTGATTTTTTCAATCAACTCAAAGTTATATACTTGTATAAGAAACTGACGAGTTATTTCGCTTGGTCGGGTAATATTAATATGTTATCGAATATGGCTGTCTTCTAATGTTTTGTGGTACTGGAACGCATTTGACTCATGGAACTATCAATTGAATGTGTGTTTACAAAATTTATAGCTTCTCGTGGCGGACTATAGTCTTGTTACTTTTTTTGTATGTAAATTATTTACTTATCTTGTTACTGTTTTTCATACTTGGCGCATTTAACAGTAGTTAATAGTACTAACTAATAGTAATTTGAGTATCTACTTTCCAGGTAACGATTACTTAGAGAGAACGATCATATCGTGCAAAGGTTCCGTAGAAAAGGCAAAGCAGCAGATAGACAGATTGTGCACAATGAAGACGTTGATGCCGAAGTTCTTTACAAAAACTAATGTCAAGATGGAGCTGCAAAGATTAAAAGACCTGGGGTAAGGTTGCAGGTAGCCGATGGATGCGAGACGAGCAGGACCGGTCGTTGTGGCGACGCTTGGGGGAGGCCTATCTCTAGCAGTGGACGTCTTTCAGTTGATATCATGATGATGATGAAGGTCTTACAACAAACGAAACCGATATTTCTAGAGATGTTTTCTTAAAAGGCAGTTGAGTTTTTGACATTTCCTAAAGTATGTACATTTAGAAAAAAAAAGTCAAAGTGTGAGTTAAATCTTAATTCTGATTATTTGTTGATATATCTGCAATAGTAACACTATTTATGAAAATGTCATCGTCTACCTACTACAGTTCTTGAGATACAGCCTGTTGATAGACAGACGGACGGACGGACAGACAGCGGAGGCTTAGTAATAGGTTACCGTTGGTTACTCTTTGGGTACGGAACCCTAAAAGACAAGAGAAAGCCATAAAAACTGTTTAAAAATATCACAAAATATTGGATCTACGTTATGTGTGTTGATTTAAAAAAATCTATGATAAACAGACATCACTAATTGCATGTGACGTCACTGGCAAGTTATGATGCTGTGTATTTGCGTCAAAGAACGTTTTGCATGAAACAAGGATAAAAGAATAACTTCCAAAGCGTATAATTTCTCTATTTTTAACCGACTTCAAAAAAAGGAGGAGGTTCTACGTTCGGTTGTATTTCTTTTTTATAATTATGTTTGTTACCTCATAACTCCGTCATTTATGAACAGATTTAAAAAAAAAATTGTTTCATCTGAAAGGGTATACTTCTCGATTGATTTCATTGTAACCATGTCAGAATCTGATGATGGGATCCCACGAAAATCGAGGGCAACCCTCAAATTTTATAGGCACAAACAATGTTTTTGATGAACTTTCTAACGCAATTCTGATATTTGTGCCTGGTTATCATCATCTCATGTTGCTGAGCTGATGATGGAAGGTATACATTAGGATCTGATGGTGAGATCCCATGAAAAATGTTTGTTCAGCGATACTTTAGCCAATTGTCAGCTGATTTGGATGATTCTTTTTTTGTTTGAATGAGTTTTTTCCTGGACTGGTCCCGTATCAATTTGGTGAAGATCTGCCGAAGAACTTCGGAGGTAGGCAACGGAACTCTTCAATAAATGATAGCAAAGGGATCGGGATTGCTGAAATCGCATGTTTTTTAGTGTTTACACCAGTTCTTAACGTAAC
The DNA here is from genome assembly GCA_950371165.1 of Lacanobia oleracea. Classification (NCBI taxonomy): domain Eukaryota; kingdom Metazoa; phylum Arthropoda; class Insecta; order Lepidoptera; family Noctuidae; genus Lacanobia; species Lacanobia oleracea. The sequence goes on along the minus strand of OX493406.1, from coordinate 4,713,133 downwards.
ATTGCGCCGGTACGCTGTTAATGGGTACGCAGGTACCTAGGTACCAGGAGTTTTTGGTTATTTTTTTCGTTTTTTGACACCGACTTCAGAAATTAAAGTTTTTTTCTTTCTTCTGAAGTTATTTTGTACCTTGTAGTGTTTTGTTTTTGGAAGTCAGTTGTATTTTTTGTAAAACAGTTTTTTTATCACAAATTGTACTTTTCTATTAATATCTTAAATATAATATTCATTCATGTACATTTTTGAAAGTAGTCAGACACCAAATTGGAAACCAACAAAGATTTGTTTACACTTAGATGGTAAAGTTTTTTGCAGACGGGTGTTTTGACACAAGGCATTTTTAGGGTTCCGTACCCACAGGGTATCCAACGGAACCCAATTTCTAAGCCTTCGCTGTCTGTCCGTCCGTCCGACCGTCCGTCTGTCTGTCAGCGGGATGTATCTCAGGAACCGTAATAGGTAGACAGTTTAAATTTTCACAGATTGTGTATTTCTATTGCCGCTATAACAACAAATAATAAAAAAATTAAGGTTTATGGTACGGAACCCTTCGTGTGCGAGTCTGACTCGCACTTGGCCGGTTTATTTCACTTTTTGACTATCGCTATAGACAGCTACAGCGATGGTCAAAAAGTGGAAAAAAAGTCATGGTGATGAAAATCTGCAGTGCGGTTCTGTAAAGATGTTGAAGTGTGGGCTTGGGTGAAGTAAGCTGTCAATCCATGTAGAATGGCCACTCACTTCGTCATCACTTCACTCAAGCCTTCCCTTCGACATGTTTACAGCTGTGCGGTTCTGTAAACATGTCGATGTGAAGGGCTGGTTGAAGTGATCACCAAGTTATTTATTTTATTTATTTATTTCCACTATAAAATTTTCTTAACAGGCTTATCACGTAATGCGATAGTGTAGACAACTATTTTTATTAAAAACTACAGCTGAAACAGTTACAAACGATTAGTTTTCGATCGTAGTATTTAAATGCTAAAAATAAAAGCGACTTCCAAAAACAAAACACTACAAAGTAAAAAATAACTTATTTTGGAAGTCGGTGTTTTTGGTTATTTCGTTATTGGAAGTCGGTTTCTTTTTTTGTAAGAGTTTTTTTATTTTTCTCATTTTAGTGGTACACATGTTTTTTTTTTTTTTTTTCGGAATTCCACTCCTTAGCTGTACGCACTATGAATGTGTTCCCAAAACGTTTTGTGCGTAAGGGTGGGATGTCCACCATGTACCGGTGGCGCATCGCCGTTCGTCTTGTGGTCCGATGATGGGCTTGGACATGCGATTTCAGAAATCCCGCCTACCTCCAAATTTCTTCATCAGATCTTCACCAAATTGAAATAGGACCAGTCCGAGAGAATACTCTTCCGGAACTTCTTATTGGAACGCATCACGGTGACCAACCTCAACACTGTGACGCTGCAATGGATTAAAGGACACAGCGGATCACTAGGGAATGATGCTGCCGATATGCTGGCCAGGAGAGGTTCTGGTGCAGTGGCAGCTGGACCCGAACCCATAGTACCGCTCCCATTCACCCAGTTGCGCACATGGCTTCAAGAACACACACACAAGCAGGCGGAACGCTGGTGGGCCTTGGCACCAGGCTGCAGGCAATCCAGGGAAGCTATGCCATCCCTAAACAAGAAACTGACCAGTCGCCTTCTGCGACTGAATAGGTGCAGCCTGCGAATGGTGGCGGGGACCATCACCGAGCACTGCTCATTAAACAAACATTTATACACCATAGGCATTACGGACAGTCCTCTATGCAGAGCATGCATGGAACAGGAGGAAACTGTATCGCATGTACTTCTCGAGTGCACAGGCGTTACCGAAATACGGAACCAAACGATAGGAACACAAAGCTCGCTCACAGACATCTTGAACACACCGGGTAAACTGATCTGCTTCTGGAGGGAGGTTGGCTGGTTGGATTAATTTTGGCCGCCATGGCTCACGCACAATGGTCCAACATCTAAGTGCGGAAACCATATCCTGATAGATAGATAGATACTCTTCCAAAAAAAAAGGATTATCCAAATCGGTTAACAATTGGCGAAAATATCGCTGAATAACCATTTTTCATGGAATCCCATCATCAGATCCTGACTTATACCTTCTATCATCAGCTCAGCAACATGAGATGATGATTAACAGGCACAAATATCTAAATTGCGGTAGAAAGTTTATGAAAAACATTGTATGTGCTTATAAAATTTGAGGGTTTCCCTCGATTTTTTTTTATCATCAGATTCTAACTTGGTGACAATGGGACCACCGCAAGAGTATAGGCTTCTGATTAAAGAAATAATATTTAAAATCGGTCCAGAATTGGCGGAGAAATCGGTGAACTACATAAAAAAAAATACATACAGCCGAATATAGAACCTCCTCATTTTTAAGAAGTTGGTTAAAAACTACAAACACCATATCTATGTCACAGTAGGACCATTCAAACAGAGCTCTTCTATGAACTCACCGAGCGAGAGTACCTATAACAAAATAGATCTATGCTTTCCGCCATACTGTTGAGGATACGGAGTGTGCTGTCAGTCCAAGTAATTGTGATATGACAGCTCGCTAGGTAATCACTTCACCCAAGTCTTCACTTTAAAATGTTTACAGAATTGACCGGCAGTACCTACCTATCTTCTAACTTTTTTTTTTGTTGTTTGTAATGGGTTTGCTCTTGACTCTAGTCTATGGTCTTCTTTTGTTCAGACCATCCAAAGATTGTTTGTTACAACAGTTCTACACCTGGATGTTTGATGGTACACTTGGCTTTGTAAATGTTTGTGTTTGGTGAATATATTGAGAACAGCTAATATCCTATGTGTTATTTTAGTTAAGACTATAATTTAAGGGTACATGGGAAAAACAAAGAATGTCAAATAAAAATTTTTTTTTTTTTTTTTACTGGCTTATATAATCACCAAGGCTTCATTGTACTTACTTAAAGATAATCTTTGTGAGGTAAACTTGAGCTCATATTTGTGATATCTAATATTTGAAACGTAAAAGAACGTTCATACACTTTAAAATGTAAATTTAAATTACAAAAAAATGTCTTTAACCCTTACGTTTCCTCCTAAAGTCACCAAAATCAAATCTAAGAAGTTCGATTTGAAAGCAGGATTCAACATTGTTTTACTAGTAAGTATGAAAGAGACATAAAAATAAATCTCTTTCGCATTTAGTGGTAAAGCAATCTTCTATCCCTCTCTACTCAACTATCAAATCGGACTTCTTAGATTTTAGTGACTTTAGATTCGCTCTGGGATCGTGACCTTCGAGCTTCGCTTTTCAGCGTCGTAATGTTGACAAGCATTTTTTTTTCGTAAGTGTCCACAGTTGAAAAATATTATCTACCGAAATAAGAATATTACTAGAGTTCAATCGTTCAGGAATGAACAAAAACCGCAAGACGCATAGAAATAAAGTTTTAATCAGTTGCGTCTTCTGGGACCAATGGCCTCAGAAGGAAAGTAACGAGTCTGTAACGAGTTTGTAATATTGTTTCAGATGGGTGGTCCCACTCCCCAAATTAACAGAAGACAATTACAGAGTACTGGTGATCAAGTTCAGAGAGTTTAAAAATATAACTAGTGATATATTCCTGCTCTACTTTCAGTTCAATATAATCGTAAGTCAAAAGAATAACAATTGTTTTACAACAGAGGGCTAATTTTAATAACCTTTAAACTACGTTTATATTTGCAACTCATTCGCAATCTGTCAAGAAAGCCTCAATTTCCACACATTTTTGACAAATTGCGTCTAACATCCGAATGCAAAACGAAATTTAAAAGTTAATCGAATAGGCATTCTGTTTATAACGGAACCATTTTTTCTTATAACATAAACCCAGTCTGCACCAGTTATATTTGCTTCAGCTGTTTTAATGCAATAGGGAATATGCATGCGATTTATTTATTTGCAAAATGAAATAGGTACTTATTAGCTCTAGTAAACAATCGTGAAATTATTTTTTAAATACCTTCATCAACAATGAAAAAGATTTAAATTAGAAAGAGAAGTCCGATGTAAACTTTGACATCATCGTCTATGACGCGAGAGGGATAGACATATTTGTTTAAAATTATTATATCTCCTTCGTTTTTCGAGTAATTTTGATTCTATTTTCACTGTTAGTATTATTTTTTGTATATTTTTAGATAAACTGTATAGATCATAAATATGTTTTTCATGCATATTCCCTATTCCTACTGTGGGGCAACGTTTAAAAATATCTGAAATGTACCGAACGGATGCAGTCCAAATTTAATATCGCACCACATGCTGATTTTTAGATTTTAGCCTCGCGCGTGTCTTTTCATGTTATTAGCTTTTAATCACTTAAATAAAACAACTGCCTCCATATTCGAGGAGCTCACCTGATAAGACAATCAGTTGAGCCAAACTGGAAACATTTACAAAGTATGCCTCCCGTGCTTCCAAAGCACGGAATATTTTTTTTTATCAGACGATATAAAATTATTCTGTGCTTTGGAAGGCACGTATAAGCCGGTGGTCCCGGCCGCCAAATGGCGGTCGTCAAATAAAACCATGTCGAGGCCCTTGAGGTGGTTTGGAAACTCCGACAATAACCCTATTGTCAGAGTTTCCAAACTGTGTGGGGTCGTTAGACATTACTGCCCACACGAAAAGGAGTTCATTAGTTTTATTTGGTTGTCTTATGCATATATAATAATAATAATAAAGTTCTTTATTAGGGCACTAAATTCCAATATTACAATTAAATAAAATTAAAACATATTGTTTATAAATATAAAATCACAAAATTACAAATCACCAAATTGCAATATTATTTAATTCAGTTAAAATAATAATAAAATAAAATTATCATTAAAATCAACGTCAAAATAACTATCAAAATAAAAATTTAAATCAAAATAAAATTTCAAATTCAAAATCAAAATCACAATTAAAATAAAAATAAAAATAAAAATAAAAATAAAAATAAAAATAAAAATAAAAATAAAAATAAAAATAAAAATAAAAATAAAAATAAAAATAAAAATAAAAATAAAAATAAAAATAAAAATAAAAATCAAAATTTGAATCAAAATCTAAATAAAATTAAAATAAACATTTTTCCTGTGTTTCTATAATTAAGGATTTTTAATTTTAGCTAGCTGAATACATAAAGGCCCATGATTACGTAACTGGTTTCATAGTAGTCGACGATTACAGAGACACGAACTTACTTGAAGTTGTGACTAAATTGAACACTGTGGAATTACAGCAGTATGTCACCATTTTAACCGTAAGTATTAATGTATAATATGTAGGTATATTTATAAAAAAACTCGACCAAATGTTATTTAAATTCTCACACGAAGGATTATGTACCATAAAGCGAAAAAAACACGGTTCTTGTTCCTACAAGAACCGTGTGTTAAGGGGCTCCTGCCCCCTTTATTAATGTTTTTTTAAATTTTTATTATTTGTTGGCAGCATTAGAAATACACTGTGTAAAAATTCACAGTCTACCTATTACCCTGCTAGGGTTGCGGAATTTGTTCGAAAAAGTTACAGCGGCCCTGGCACGCAAAGGACATCAGAATAGAATAGAATATAATAGAGTGGAATAGAGTAGAATAGAGAAGAATAGAGTAGAATAGAGTATAATAGAGTATAATAGAGTATAATAGAGTATAATAGAGTATAATAGAGTATAATAGAGTATAATAGAGTATAATAGAGTAGAATATAGTAGACAAGAGTAGAATAGAGTAGAATAGAGTAGAATAGAGTAGAATAGAGTAGAATATAGTATAATAGAGTAGAATAGAGTAGAATAGAGTAGAATATAGTAGAATAGAGTAGAATAGAGTAGAATAGAGTAGAATAGAGTAGAATAGAATAGAATACTCATTATAAAGGAATACCATATAACTAATGCAATGCAGGATTGCAGGATTTTATGCAATGTAATTGCATACAATCTCCGCAACGTGTGCTTTTCTGTCATTTTGACTGACATAATTGGTTAATATTTCTCCGTTGCTCCACTCCGCTGCCTCGCTCCGCTGTAATGGACAGACAGACACCCTTACAAAGCCATATGAATTCTTCTAGGCTTACTACACATTAGCTGAAAATTGAAAAGAGTAAGGTGCATAGTTATCCTGCAGTGGAGAAATATTGGCTAATTATGTAGATTATAGATTTTAGCAATGATAAACGGTAAGAATTTTTTTTGGTAGCCTGTTATGGGTTCCACTGCTAGGCAGATGCCTCTACTTTCTCCTCTCAAACCACATGCACGATAAAAAAAATTGTCGTTCTTTCTTTCTCATAACGTCCATTCCTTTTCTGTCAGTACAGAAGAAAGTGTTTTTAAAATGTTATTCTCATAAGCGTGATTCCTCATTTCATTCAAAATCATCACTGATGCGTAGAACGTGGGATAGTGACATTAGTATCCTGAAAACAGTGGTGGAGAGACCTCACTCCTCTATTCTGAGGCACTATGTGGGGAGAATGGTCAGGTAGCTTATTCCTTACTTTATCGTTCTCTGCACATCCTGCCTCAGACACCTGATTTCTGATTTGTTTTTATCCTTGTTTGTGTACTTATAAACAGCTATAAGATATTTTAGTAACAAAATGGAGTTCTTGGAATCTTTAAATTAAATCTAAACGTCTTCATTTTTCTTTCAGGAAGGCTACGGAGCTAGACTGAAAGCTTTGTACTATCTAACAGATTCGAAAGCGATAGAACTGTTAGTGAAGCTTGTGAAGCAGTTTCTTAGTGAGAAAATTAGCAGCAGAGTGCAAGTACTTCGGACGCTGGAAGACTTACACAGAGCAGTGCCTAAAGAGATATTGCCAGAAGAATACGGTGGGAGTGAGAGATCTATAGCGAAATTACACGGTAGGAACTCAGTGCAACTTATCGTTCTGCCTAGCCTTTTCCTATGGTAGGTGCCCAATAAACTTGCAAAAAAGTACATTCATCTGCCTAGCCTTTTCCCAACTATATTTGGGTCAGCTTCCAGTCAAACCGGATTCAGCTGGATACCAGTGTTTTACGTGAAGCGGCTGCCTACCAGACCTCCATAACCCATTAACTGGGTAACACGGTACTTCTTGGCAAGACTGGAGTCAGATTTACTGGCTTCTGACAATCCGTAATGACTGCCAAAGATCTACAAATGACAGCCGGGACCAACGGCTGAACGTGCTTTCCGAGGCACGGAAGAAACTCTGTATGTTAAGATGGCCCATCCACAGACCAACATTGGCAAGCGTTGCAGATCGTGTGTGGCTGTTATTCTTTAGCCATGAGATCTTTATTGTACGTTTTATCTAATAGTAACGAAACTAGGCAGGACCGACCTTAACACTAAGGTTAATTTAAGTAAAACTAAAATTGTATCAGCCTTGGGTAATTTAGGTAAAACGAAAATTTTATCAGCCTTAGGTAATTTAAGTAAAACGAAAATTTTATCAGCCTTGGGTAATTTAGGTAAAACGAAAATTTTATTAGCCTTGGGTAATTTAGGACTAGTCACAAGCACTAATTGCATTAATTTTTCAATTGCAGGTGAACTGGTAGAAGAATTAAGTTCAGAAAAACATGTCGAGTATATGAAAATGATGAACAAAGCTTGCTCGGATGAAACAAAAAGACAAGAAGGGAAATTCAATGAAGAATACATGGGCATGCCTGGATCCTTCAGGTGTTTAAGCGTAGACTAATCTGTAAATGGATTTGTGAAAAAGAGTATTTAAAATTCATTAAAAGACACAAAATAAAATAAACAAATACGACTAATAAGTCCATAATACTTACTAGTTAGTAAAAAAAAAGATTGATATAAAATTAAAGTTGAAAAACTCGTCACACACCATATTGATGTGAATTGAAATTAACTAAGAATTATAGTTAAAAGCAAGTGAATCTCTGATTTTTTTATTAAATTGTCAATTAAGGAGAAGGATCAAGGTCCATACAAAATTACCCCATGCCCCCAAAAAAGAGAAAGCACTCAAAAAATATAAAAATCAAAAAAATACAACCGACTTCCAAAAACAAAACACTACAAGGTACAAAATAACTTCGGAAGAAAGAAAAAAACTTAAATTTCTGAAGTCGGTGCTTTTGGTTATTTTTTCGTTTTTTGACACCGACTTCCCAATTACTGGGTAACACGGTACTTCATGGCAAGACTGGAGTCAGATTAACTGGCTTCTGACAATTCGTAATGCCTGCCAAAGATCTACAAATGACAGCCGGGACCAACGGCTTAACGTGCTTTCCGAGGCACGGAAGAAACTCGGTATGTTAAGATGGTCACCCATCCACAGACCAACCTTGGCAAGCGTTGCTTAACCTTGAAGATCGACCCGTGCGGCTGTTGTTATCTAGCCACGAGCTCCTCCTTCCTTTCTCCTCCTTTTTTTGAAGTCGGTTAATTAGTGTAAAAGATGGCATACTTCAGAACGTCTCTTCATTTTCCTGGTCTTATCCCATGTTACTTGGAGTCGGATCAACACGCTTATTTCTTCCACTCTACCTTATCAGCCGTCAAACTATTACAATACTTCAAAAAGCCTTTTTTAACGCCTAAAGTACAAAAAATGCTACAAAAATTCTTTCAGGGGCAGTAATCTGTAAAATTATGTTATATCCCTACAAATTAGTAAAACAAATGATTAGTATTTACATAAAGATTGACGTTGACATATTAAAAGTTTATATAAATTTAGATTAAACCAAATTAAACAGTGATCATATAATCATTAATGCAACCTCCACTCCTAGACATAAACTATAAGCTTTTTTTTTGGTTTGGAAATCATTAAATGACTGCTCCCGCTCAGGGCAAAGCGAGAAGGAGTGTCAGACTCTTGCTTACTAAACCCTGTTCCTCCTAGTGCCCTTTGCGTTCCAGCGTACGGTGCCTCTTTCGAACAAATTTCGCAACCCTGGCAGGCATTAGCCCTAGCGGGCCCTGTCTTCTATGATGACAGCTCTTTGAGGCGCGCGTGGGGCACAGCGCGCCGTCGACCCGACGGGCCTGGTTCTGATCGGAAAGCGAGCCACCCAATTCTCGCCGTGTGCCGGCCAGCGCCTACGGTGGCCGGGAATCGCCCTGCGACTCCCGACGCCCGGGGCGTCTTCTACTGTTGCGGCGGCTGGGGCGTGAGGAGGTCACCGCCGCCGATCGCCTCGATGAGGACACGGTGGTGCTCCGCCCAAGAAGGGCCGACCTCCACCGTATGCTCCACTGTGTCCTCCGGGCGATCCTTGCAGTGTTGACGATCGGGCGTATCCTCCCGCTGAATCCGAAACAGGAACCTCCCGAAGCAACCGTGTCCGGTGAGTACCTGCGTCAAGCGGAAGGTGAGGACAACATGGCGCCGCTCTAGCCACTCCTCAAAGTGGGGACTTATTACCTGGATTGTGGCATGCCCAGCGCTGGGTTGCGACAGTCGCTGTCTCCATACCGCCAAGCCACAATTTGACGTGGCAGAGGAGTCTTGCCCCGGCGTTGCGCCTCCACGCGCCATTCGTAAATGAGCGTGAGGGCTCTCGCCTCCAGATCCCATAGCGGCAGTCCGGCAAGTAGACTCGCCGCCTCGCCAGAGACCGTGCAGTATCTCCGGGCCAGCCGGATGGTCATGGCCCTTTGGGACGCGTTGAGGTAGCAGGCAGGTCGCTTCCTCAAAGAAGGTGCCCACACCGGCGCCCCATGCACCACAGAACCCCCGCGTAGAGCCTTCAGCAGGAGGCGTTTGGACCCCCTAGATTGGGAAAAAGCCGCTTGAAGGTAGTCCCAGCCCGCCCCAGTAGCAGTCTGGGTGCCAAACGACGGAAATGCTCGACGAAGTTCCTCCGGCTGTCAAGGACGAGACCCAGGTACGTCATCGTCGACCCGACGCCGATGTGAACCCTTTCTACAGTTATTTGGGATCCCGACGGTGGCCTGTTCCGAGATCCATGAAAGCATATGGCTTCGGACTTGTATAGGGCTACCTCGAGACCCAACTACCGGATCCTCTGAAGGACTACGAACACCACATGACAACTCTCGCTGGTTCCACTCTCTCAGGTAACCAGGGTAGATGACGGCTCTCTACGTCAAGTAAGCCGGACGGACGAAGACGGAGGTAGGTCGTCACCCGTTGATACCGTAGTGCCTCTCTGATGCAACTCCAGGGCGGGTGTTGAAGGCATTGGCGATGTCTAGAGACACCGCTAAGACAACCCCGCCCCGGGAAATCGCGTCCCCCGTCGAGAGGGCTCTTGCGCGTATGATGGCGTCCACCGTCGAGCGGCCCGTGTGAAAACCGAACTGGTTTTCCGCCAGATCCGGCCCCACTCTCATTAGGTGCTCGGCGAGGCGATTTGCAATTACTCTTTCAACTAGCTTGCCCACTTCATCAAGCAGCACGATGGGCTGGTATGCGGACGGAGAGTCCGCTGGGCACCTCGGCTTCTTAATGAGGACCAGTTTCCCCGACTTCCAAAGAAGTGGGAACTGGCCCCTCTCCAAGCATGCGCTTAAGAACCCTCTTAGTCGAGGCCCGAGAGCTTCCAAGGCCAGGACCCAGGCTTTATCAGGTAAGCCATCGGGTCCTGGGGCGGTATTTTTGGCCTTCAGTCTGTTAACCGCCACTCTCAGGTCTACCTCAGGAACATCGTCATCGGTATAGTACACATCGGGCACCGCAGTTGGCGGAGCCATAGTAGGGGGAGTATGCTCCCCTTGCAAGGGGAACAGAGCGCTCACCAATTCCGCGACCCTGGAAGGCAGTAGCCCTATCGGACCTAATCAATTATGCGTAGACTATAAGCTGGAGATGTTATTATTAGGGCTCGGTATATCTTTATTTCTTGGTGATAATTTCAAGTTCTAGCTGTAAACGTCATATTTTAACTGATTATAATTATTGTGTAACGTACGTAAGCATCTGTGAACGCTGACAGCTACCAAGCTGTTATTTAATAAGTTAAAAAATAATAAAATATTGTAAATCTAACGTGTTTTTATTGTTATAAGAATATGTTTAACTAACCTTTGCCGTCGGAAGCCCACAAGGTGGACCGATGACCTGGTGAAGGTCGCGGGAAGCCGATGGATGAAAGACGCACCGGACCGGTTGGTGTGGCGACACTTGGGGGAGCCCTATGTCCAGCAGTGGACGTCTTTTGGCTAATATGATGTTGATGAAAAAAGAACTCTTGGAAGTGACTACGGGATAGGAAAGAATTAACGAGGTAAAAAGGATTCTTTGTCCTGATCAAGGCCACAGTCTCTCGTGTTACCAATTTTATACAAATACGATCAGCCTTTGAACATCACTAATACACATGCAAACATACATAATTTTATCTCACTTCATAATCAATAATTAACATTAATTGATCAATAATAAGCATGATTGAATATATCATAAATAAATTGTGTCAAACTGACAGTCAAAGATCATGACACAATAATTGAGATTATACCTAACATTAATTAATTATAATGATAGGATTAATTAAAGATATAGTCTGATAGGTAAACTTGCTAACAACGAGCGTATTAAGGTAGAAGGTTCAATAATAAGGTTATTACAAACAATAAAAACCAGAAACGTCAATGATTCATCATCATCTTTTTTATTATTATTTATGATGAGTTTGCTCTTAACTCTAGTTGTAGACTCAGAGGCGACAGAGACAAAGTCGACGATGGAGTGAGCTTATCCAGAAGAACCCTGTTCACTCTAACTTTGAAGAGATTAGTTTTGAATCAGCCAAGCCTTTTCCCGACTAATTTGGGGTCGGCTTCCAGTCAAAATGGTTTCAACTGAATGCCAACGATTATAGAATAAAAATACGAACAGCTAATTCTTTAGCTGACTCGATACAAGACACTTTGAAGAAACGGTACTCTACAGGAGCACCTCTGTGTTTGTTTGTCTATCTGTCACCGCCTATTTTCTCCAAATCAACTGCACCGGTTCAATTGAAATTAGGACTTATTTATTACTTTTAAGACAATCGCCGCGTTTATTAAATAAATGAATTTTAAACATGGGTTTACTTTTGGGGCCAAAATTAAAAGAAATAGACACCAGAAAATTATTAACTCTGGATTTTATACATCGCGCTGACATAAACAAATCCTTACAGTTGGGATCTTCAACAAATTTTTGTCATTATTTTTTAATTCGTTATAAAGTTATTTAAGAAAATCCAATTAAAATCGATCGTCTCTTCCCCGTATATCAGAAAAGAAATAGTCTATAACTCCCGCATCGGGCGGAACGGGAGGGAGCGTCAGATTGTTATTGACTAAAACCATAGAGATTAAAGATACAATAGGGTGGTTAGAAAAATGCCAACAGTGACGCCATCTAGCAAACAAATACATAATATTTTGAATGTTGTCATTTAAATTTATGAACTAAGCTATCGTCCGGTAGGAGGCCAGTGCATGCTAGAGATGTTACTTACCATTTAGAAATATCGACTTTCAATAGTAAAAGTTGTTTTTTTTACATTGAAACAGATGACAAAACATTAGGTAAGTAATAAAATACATTAGGTTCATTGTAATAGTTATTTACGATATTAGTACCTTCTTGTTTAAAGTCGCAACAAGCTGAGTAGTATTAAAATGGCACGAACTTGCAAATTTAAAATTAGAACTACATCGTCGTCTCATCCTTGTCCCGTTTTCTCTTTAGTATTAAATTAAGACAAACGTTCATTCAGCCATTAACTATTATATTTTTAAAACTGAACTTCAAATACTTGAAATGAATAAAAGCATTAGTTTTCAGATGTTCCATTTTTAATTTAGATGAATTTGCCTACTTAAAATGTATGCTTTAGTTTTATGTGGCGGTCATGTTTATTCTGTGGTATTCGCTGTTCTCCCGCCATAGAAAGTTAAACAATATTTTTTAATAATTTATTGCGTATTATTGAAAAATATAAGGAAGCATCAGAAAGTGTACTGCGCTTTATTTCACCTCCTTGCTTCTGAACTTTTTTATTCTCGTATTCTGAAACTCCTTGGTGGAAATACTTGTATATTTTTGTACGAAATTAAGAAATAAAATAACCGTAACGGATACGCACGTTCCGTACGCTCCGTTGTATGGAGCGTGCGATAAAGTAGGTATTTAGGTGAGAGTACCTATTTTACCGCACGTTTCATTGTTTGGTGCGTAATTATTTAATTTTCGAATATTTCGTAAATGCATTATTTGAGCAAATGTGTTATAAATTATTTATTTAGACAATTCTTTTTGTATGCAAATCACTAATTTAATTTATTAGGTATGGTCAGTGTAGTAATATTAAACTAGAGCAGACACCGTAGGTAAACAAAAAGGACAGCAAATGTCGTAGTTACCTATCAATATTCTTTTCTGCTTTTGTCCTGCAGCGGGACATTAATAATCTGGTATTAATATAAAGAGAGACAGACAGTTTGGAAAGTTATTGATACCAAGCTATTTTTACATTAATGACAAATAAATAACCAATTTAAAATAAAATGTTAGGCCCTATTCTGCGTACCCATCAAATTTTGTGAACTTTTGCCTTTTTTATTCTGAACATTTTGCACTGGGGTTGAACTTCGAAGGTTTTTTCAATTCTATTCAAATATGATATACTTATAGCGACCACATATAAGTATATTAATTGTACCATTTTCATCAGCTTTGCTTGTGGTGTGCAGGAAAACACTAAGAGTAAATAATATTAGTGTGTGTTTCTATTATGGATGGGCTCTCAAACGAGTGTAGGTATAAAATGGCCTTAAAAATATTCGAATTTAAGAATATGTTATTTATGTAGTAATTGCCTCGATTTGCAGCTGGTACAAAGCGGATGGAAGCCAGTTTCCTTCTTACGGTGTACCTGTACAAACCTTATCCACTTTTCGTGCTATCCAATATTTATATTCGGAGATCTAAAATAACAGAAACCTACTTAAAAGAATAGGCCTTGTTCGTTTATTGACATTTAAATTAAATTACCCATAACACAAGCTCTGATTAGCTTGGGACTAGATGGCGTTGTGTGATAGTTGTGTAGTTGTGTGAATTATTCACAGACCCCATTAATTTTTTTTTTTTTTTAAGGATGGGAAATCATCAAATGACTCCTTCCGCTCTGGGCGAGGCGGAAGGGAGTGTCAGACTCTTACTGACTAAAACCCATCCGTGCTTCTCCTAATGCCCTTTGCGTTCCAGGGCTGCGGCATCTCTTTCGAACGGATTCCGCACCCCGGCAGGCACTGGCCCTAGCGGGCCCCGTCTCCCATGCTAACAGCTCCTTGAGGCGCGCGTGGAACACAGCGCGCCGCCGACCCTGGCCTGGTTCTGATCGGACGGCGAGCCACCCAATGCTCGCCATCCCTAGGCCTGCGCCTACGGTGGCTGGAAATCGCCCTGCGACTCCCGACGCCTGGGGCGTCTTCTTCTGTTGCGGCGGCTGGGTCGTGAGGTTTCCCTCTCTCTCACACGTTCGGCACCCTCCTTCGCTAGCATTACTGTTTCGCAGAATGAGGTGACCGCTTCCCATGCCTCTTCGCTCTGGACCATAGATTGTACTAGGGCCGGTCGCGAGAGCTCGCCGCCGCCGATCGCCTCAACAAGGACCCGGCGGTTCACCGCCCAAGCAGGGCAAACCTCCACCGTATGCTCCACCGTGTCCTCCGGGCGATCCTCGCAGTGTTGACACCCGGACTTATCCTCCCGTCGAATCCGAAACAGGTATCTCCCGAAACAACCGTGTCCGGTGAGTATCTGCGTCAGGCGGAAAGTGAGGACGCCGTGGCGCCGCTCCAGCCACTCCTCAAAGAGGGGACTAATTGCCTGGATTGTGGCGTGCCCAGCGCTGGGTTGCGACAGTCGCTGTCTCCATACCGCCATAAATTCCTGCCGGAGCTCTGTCCGACTTGCTGCGATTTGCCGCGGCAGAGGAGTCTCGCCTTGGCGTTGCGCCTCCACGCGCCACTCGTAAATGAGCGCGAGGGCTCTCGCCTCCAGATCCCATGGTGGCAGTCCAGCAAGAAGGCTTGCCGCCTCGCCAGAGACCGTGCGGTATCCCCGGGCCAGCCGGATGGCCATGACTCTCTGGGACGCGTTGAGGTAACGGGCAGGTCGCTTCCTCAAAGTAGGCGCCCAAACAGGCGCCCCATAAAGGGCCATGGACCGCACAAACCCCGCGTAAAGCCTCCGGCAGGAGCCGTTTGGTCCCCTAGATTGGACAGAAGCCGCTTGAAGGCAGCCCCGGCCCGCCCCAGTCTGGGAGCCAAACGTTGGAAATGCTCGACGAAGTTCCACCGGCTATCGAGGACGAGACCCAGGTATGTCATCGTCGACCCGACCTCGATGTGAACTCCTCCTACCGTTATTTGGGATCCCGATGGTGGCCTGTTCCGAGGACCATGGAAGCACATGGCTTCGGACTTGTGTAAGGCCAACTCGAGATCCAACTGCTGGATTCGCTCAATTATTGTCGCAACCCCGCGTGTCATAGCGTCGGCCGCCGCCTGGTGCGATCTCCCGTGCGCCAGGACCAGCGTGTCGTCAGCGTAACAAACCACACTGACGCCACTAGGGAGGACGGCTCGCAACATAAGGTATCTACGTCTCTTACTAGACAAGATTAAGCTTCTCAGCAATAGAGGGCGTATATTAAAAAAAAAGGAAATTCTAGAACAATTTATTAAAATTATTGAATTCTAATTAATTGCTGCTCAAATATAAAAGACATTTACGAAAATTAACCGAAGTTAGGTCCAGTCGTTTTACCATAACGAGATTTGCAATAGAATATTGCGCACCTCAGCATATTTTCGCAGAAAATGATTTTTTTTTTGTGGATAAAGCAGTCATTCGAATTGACATGCAGAGGTGACTTACTAGACTGAGTGACTTATGACCACTAGGACATAACTATTGGATTACGACTTTGTTCGCTATGTCCTGTCTATTGGGTATACTAATACCATATAATGTATTTGACTAAAACTCACCAGTATTCCTTTAAATGCCCTTTGCTTTCTAGGGCTGCGGTAAGTCTTAGACATAATTCCACAATCCTGGCAGGCAATGGCCCTGTTTAGCCCTGTCAATTTTGTATTATCTTCTTTATATAAATAAGTAATGTTACTAAGTATAGGTAAGGTTTCAAGACTCGACATCGAATGCGTCACGAAGCTACAAAATGCTGCCATGCAACCTATGTAAAAAACCTATGTAAAAATAAAACTAAAAAATACAAACCGAAATATCGAGAACGACAAAAATATACAAATAAACCAGCAACGTGTTTTTTGTGGCTCGATTCCACGAAGTGCAAACCAAAAATAATCTTTGTTATTGTTTTTTGGAAAAAACCCAGGCTCAAAATAGTGCTTATAGACCGCAATCAATTTTGGAGATTCTAATTTTATATCTTAAGATTATACTACAAGACGTGCACCCGATGGAGTTCTCCATTGGTAAAACTGACGAAACTGACCGACCTTGACAATTCAAAAATGTGTAAATGGTTTATTTGCCATAGTTGGTCTGTGGATGGGTGACCATCTAAACATACTGAGTTCCCTCCGTGCCTCGGAAAACACGTTAAGCCGTAGGTCCCGGATGTCATTTGTCAGCCGTTACGGATTGTCAGAAGCCAATAAATCTGACTCCAGTCTTACCAAGAAGTATCATGTTACCCAGTTAATGGGTTGTGGAGGTCTGGTAGGCTGCTGCTCCACGTAAAACACTGGTATTCAGCTGAATTTGGTTTGACTGGAAGCCGACCCCGAAAAGGTTAGGCAGATGATGATGCTTTCAATTTTTGTATCGTTGTGCAACAATTTTCAGAAAGTCCCTGCCGGAGTCTGTGTTTCCTGATAGCTACAACTTGGGAGTCTTTAAGTCAAGAGTGAATAGGTTACTTCTAGGCATGCGTGCTTCATCTTCGACCACATCATCGCTTACCATCAGGTGAGATAGTGCTCAATCGCGTGCCTATCAATAGTAAAAAAAAGTCTTATGAACGATTTTTTTTATAACTAGTTATTAATTAAAAAAAAAATATTTATGAAAACGCTTTGGATTTTACGACGCCCTACTAATCACATAGTTATTTAATAAGTTAATTAAGCTCTTTATGAATTTATTCAGCTGTTTATCTGTGTTTTTTGTCCAAATCACAAAATATGACGAACGAAGCAAATCAGAGTATAAGGGTCTTCACATACTCGTAGTTATGTCACCGATAACACACCAGTGTAATTGGAAAAAAATACAGTTTCTTGGCACCAAAACTAGAGTTCAAAACTAGTGTACAACACTAGTTTTGGTGTCAAAAAACTGTATATTTTTGAGTTTTTGACTTATTACGTGTGTTTTCTTATTTACCCCTTAGTTTAATGTGTGAAGTTCTGCTGTAACCAGTACTTTTATGTGTGCGGTTTGCTTACTTATCGGTATATTGCTATAAATAGATTGATTTTAATATCTGTCTTACATACTATTTTTTAAGTTCAATTAATAATTTGGAACTACCTGCGTGGATTTTGTTTCTTGAGGTTACTAAAAACTAACTTGGTAATCATAAGTCAAATAACATGCTAGAGAACTTTAAGAACATAGCACGTGGAAAAGAAAACAAAAGAAAGAAAGAAAAATGTTTATTTAGTTTAGTTGGAAGTGCACTACTTCCATTCATCTTGATCAAGCAAACCGCACACATGATAGTACTGATTACTGCCAAAATCACACATTAAACTGAGGTTAAATCCAAAACTACTCTTAGGAAAAAAATGTTTTGGATTTACCAATGGACGTTTAATAAAAAAAACATTTTCTCTGCAATATTTTAAGAGTTCCGTACCTCAAAAGGAAAAAACGGAACCCTTAAGGTGAATGTTGCGAGTTGCTCATTGCCATTTTCCCGCGAGATGGCGCTGAAGTCAACATTTTCAGTTTTATTTTGTTTCGAGTGTAATTGTAACAATATTAAGTCGCAGAAATAATGGTGCGACAATCGGATATTCCATTTTATCGAACTTAGTCAAAATACGGCATAAAAACCCTTCTGATTCGCCATACTTCACGAAAACTCGAAACAAAATAAAACTGAAAATGTTGACTTCAGCGCCATCTCGCGGGAAAATGGCAATGAGCAACCCGTAACATTCACCTTAGGGATAATAATAAATAAATAAATAAATAAATAAATTTATTCAAATAAAAATGTTTACAAAAAAATTTACATTTAGCCAACAGTGATAAGATTTCCATACAATTATGATGCCTGAAAATGAACTAAAACTAATATATTATTATTATTATAGGTGCAAGTTATGGTGGTTCGGAATTGCAATGTTATGTAGCAACCAGCCCGATCTAGGTTAATTTAAACCTGTGTTTCAGGCCACCATTTTACAATTCAACTACATTGGTGCAGTAATATTTAAAGGTTAACTAAATAAAAATAAATAATCTTTTAACAACTACGAGAAAAAGCTTAATACGACACAGGATCAAAAGGAAGTGCAGTGTGCTGGTGAAGTACTATGTTTAAAATGATGAGGGATGATCCACACATAGCCGGGACTTGGCCGTGCAGTGTCAGTGCCGTGTCAGGGCAGTGACCGTGCGTCCGTGTCCCGTCAGGGAAGCTACCGGGCCGTGGCCGGGCGCTGCACGTGCCGCTCATTTGTCAGTTTGTTTTCGTTGCCACACGCACAAAAAGACACGCTTTGAAGAAAACCGATTTCACCAATGGAGAGAACATTCGTTTGTTTCAGGTTGGGCAGTTGAAAACAACAGTAGTTTTTACTTGGCCAACTAACCATTTATTTTCAAATTAAGTATAATTGCTTCAGTAGGTTGATATTTTTTAAATTAGCTACGTACATATTGTCGTCATTGTGAAGGCTGTGTATCTATTTTATAATACACGACGTATATATTTCAGAATTATCTGGTTGGTACTTAAACCACTTCATGTGGCTTGCCCACATACTCGTACATTGGTATTTTTCATTTTTATCAGATCGTTGAATACATAATGGGCACTAATATCTGTGATTTCTCATGATACATCAAACATTATCCTTCATGGCACTCATATGATCTGACCATTTCAATATAATTGTATGTTCTTCGATAAGTCGATTTTCCTTCTCAAAATAGCCGGCTGGGAAAAACCGACCGCAAGTTTAAACTGAACAGACAAAAACAACTCATGAAATAAATACTTATTAAAATAGCTTTATAAAGTCTCTTAAAAGTTAGGTACTTGTTTTAAAATAGGAATTTATAGTTAAAACACATACACATAATCATTTTCAACGCAACAAAGTCACACACAGAACATTTATTTATTTATTAATACTTCATGCACACAAATGTACAGAGGCGGAATTAGTGCCATAGGCATTTTCTACCAGTCAACCCTTGGGTGATGCAGAGACAAGTAGTGGTAGGTGCAATTTTGAGCAAGAAACGCGATTAAAAGATATTTAATAAATACAAAGATATATATATATATATATGAACTATATAACATATAGGTAGGTAGCAATATTTATGACGGAAAACACCCAGAGACCCGAAACCGATGCATAGAAATAGTTAGTGCATCCATCTAATTATGTTTATAGCCATTGTGCTAACACAAAATTTTTTACGTTCGAAATAATCATTTGGGAATGGCAGAGGCGTTTTAAAACCAAGAAAATCACTGCACTTAACTATTTTTAAAATTTTCTTCTGCCATCAATGTTGAAATAAATGGCGGATTTGCATTTAAAATCGTTTATTGAATAATTGTCTATGCCATTCTTTGGCCAACTGTCTATTACTGCTGCTGTCTCGTTCATTCCACAAACTTTGGCGTGGCCATGCATAACAAAAGCCTGGAGAGCCCTGATGACGTATCTGCACTTCACTGCGTCGGCCCGGCCACGGAAGCTCCGTCGCCTGCCCGGACACGGACGAGTGTGAACGAGTTCATACAAAATGTATGCAATGATATTTTTTGTGCTCCTGACAGCGCACGGCCCGTGCCCGTCACAGCTATGTGTGGATTAAGTTTTATAGGATCACTTTGTTGTCCGTCCGTCTGTCTGTGAAGACCGTCTCGGGAATGCGTGGAGGTATCAAGTTGAAATTTAAACCATATACTCAGGACACTCAGGTCTATGGCTCCGTGCAGGTGTGAAAATATTAAACTTCTAAGTTATCGTGAAAAAGATGTGGTCGTTTATGCTGCAGACAACATAAATTTCGACATTCTCAAGGGAACCAAAATGTATAGAGTATTTCCCTTTGAACTAGAAATATGAAATTTGGTAAGTAATACCATCCTATACTTTAAACGAAACGTCTAAAAAGTATACATTTTTTTATTAAATCATAATAAAATATAGACTTTAATAGTCTTTATTTAAAGTGATTTGTAGCTACAGATTTACAGAGACTAACTTTAGAGATTACATTACAACTTATTATTACTCCGACATTATAACATAATACTATTTTGACATTATATCATCATTTATATGGTTTCTAAATAATTGTAATCCGTGTGTGTCTATTCTAGGTAATTTTTCGAATTTCTCTAATTGTAATTTATTTCAATGTTATGGAAATATTTGTACGCCGCTAATTACGGCTAAACATGAGTGGGCTTAAACTGTTTAATATCTTGCATGCTCTTGTATGTATACAACGTTTAAACAAATAAAGAAATCTAATCTAATCTAATACAAACTTTTACGAAACCCTCGGTGGGCGAATCCAACTCACACTTGGCCGGATTTTTTTTATGTTTTATTGTTTTTTAATGTTTTTAAATTTTCCATAGTATAGCAATTAAGCCCAAAAAGCTGTCAAAAAAGTTTATATTAAATATGACCTGAATTAGTTCATACTTGGTACGCATTTGATCTTTGAAGCAAATCTAATATGACAGACGTGCAGACAGAAACACGATTCTATAAGTGCTAGGTCTGTTTTGGAGGTATTATTTCGGGGGGCGGTGTCATTTTTAGGGTTCCGTACCGAAAGGGTAACCAACGGAACCCTCCATCCGTCCGTCCGTCCGTCTGTCGGTCCGTCCATCAGTCCGTCTATCTGTCAGCGGGCTGTATCTCAAGAACCGTAATAGGTAGACCGTTGAAATACATACAGTAAACATTAAGGTTTATGGCACGGAACCCTTCGTGTGAGAGTCCAAACTTGGCTGGTTTTCATCAAATTTTTTGATTAATTTTAACTAAAAAAAATATACCCACCGAATTGAGAACCTCCTCCTTTTTGGAAGTCGGTTAAAATCTATATTTTTTCATAATTTTGTGATATAAAGAATTAAAAAAATACATGCTCGTAACTAAATGCCCTTTCATTTGACATGTCACACGGTACAGTTTACACAAGTAGTTTTTGAAATTTTCTAGTTTCGCTCCCAAAACTGAACCTCATACTGTTTATTTATTTACGTAACGCGTCCGTGTTTGCATCACAGAAGTACATACGTAAACCTTATTCGAAAATAATCAGTCTAATAGTTTAAGAGAAAATTTACTGTGACAGATAGACAGACACCCGTCCCGATAATTCAATAAGGGTTCTGTTTTTTACGGAACTCTAAATTACGTACAGAATTAAAATACGTATCGTCACGTGTTTAGATTGAAAATGGCGTCCAATATGGACTCAATGTGCAACGAGCTTTAGTTTGTTAAAAAAAGCACATTTATACGCAAGTACAGTCAACTGGAAATTATTTTGAATCTTTCGTTGCAGTGTTGGTCTGTATCTAAAAATCATAATATGATTTTTACATACAGAATTTAAGAGCAAAAAAATAAATTGAGTTTGCGCCACATTATGTGATTATAACAATGTCTAGACAAAATTATGCGACCATATTTTTAACTTACTTTATATAAAAACTAGTTGATCCGCGCAACTTTGTCTGCCCCGCTCCTGTTGGTCTTAGCATGATGATATATAGCCTATGGCCTACCTCGATAAATGGGCTATCTAGCACTGAAATAATTTTTCAAATCGGAGCAGTAGTTCCTGAGATTAGCGCGTTCGAGCAAACTAACAAACAAACTCTTCAGCTTTATATATTAGTACTAGTTGAACCGCGCAACTTCGTCTGCGTCACAATTTTCTTTACTGCTCCGCTTCTTTTGCTCTTAGCGGGTGCAAGCAAATAAACAAACAAACTCTTCAGCTTTATATATTTATTTAAACACTTTCAGCAAAAATTTACAGAGGCGGACTTAATGCCATAAGCATTCTCTACCAGTCAACCTTTGTGTAATACAGATAATAGTCGTAGATGCAATAAAGAAAATTTAAAGCGATTCAAATACAATAATGAACAATATACAAATATAAATCATACATACAATATAAATATACAATAAATATACAAATCAACAAGATAAATATACAAACGAAATATTAAAACAAATAAGGTGAATAAGTTAACGGGAAACATTAGCGCTGTGACGATACAACTGCCAACCTCTTACGAATGTGTTCACGAACTTTAACTTTGAAGGATAATCGGTTGGTGGCCATCCTGATCTCTTGGGGGAGCGCATTCCAAAAAGAAATAGACTGAACGAAGAAAGAAGAGTACATACCTACTCTAAAAATAAATTAAAATCCAAGCATTCATGCCTGGATTCCGTTCTGGTCGGAGTGGAAGGGGAGCGTCAGACTATTCCTGAATATCCATGTTCCCTCATTTGCGTTTCAAGGCCACGGTAACTTTTTCGAACCAATTCCGCAACACAAACAAGTACCTACGAGTATGTTACGATCATTAACAGTCTTCGTTTGCAAATATCCTGCGATCCGTTCAAGAGCCGTTGCATAATTTTGCAGATGACTGTACACCAACAGTGATGTAACGAAGTTTCAACAGGTTATAAGCATAGGAGTGGTTATGTTCTGATCCAGTTGGACATCGAGAATCATTGACTGTTAACACTTTTTTGTATTAAAATCAATCAATTATAAAAACTTGACAAGTGTTGGTAAAAAGTAAGATCATATAAATAAAAAAAAAAACAAATATGCAATCGGTGCCAGAGAATATTCTATTGAGGGTGCCGCCAGGCGCCCTTTACGATATTAGAAAAATCTATAATTTGGAGAAACCTGGACGGATTGAACAGGCTGTCAGCATTTTGGAGTCATGGATATGGAAACAGGATCATATTATAAAGAAGGATTTTAGTGAGTATTTAAGTCAGTTTTTTTTTTAAAGAAAATATAGTAGTTTCGTCTTTTATTAATTCGTAATTAAGTGGATTTTAAAAACTCTCAGGAAACTTAAATGGTTGTAAAACAACCCTTAATCAAATAGATAATGTTTTTTTCGAGAAAAACGAAAGCCAGAAATGATTTCTAGGTGAGTTGATCCAAAAATGTCGAAAAAGATAATTAAAGGGGAGTTTTGCGGTGGGAATTTAATAAATTTTAGGTTACCAGTTAAAAAAATAAATAACAGCTATTTGATTCGTACTAAGTGGGAAACAATTTCCCAGTATCTGATGAAGAGACCTTAACCGTTGTTTTTTTTTTCATTTAAAAATATAATTAAAACGTTTTATCCTGGTAAGAATAATTAAGACTTTAAAACTCTTAGATATCAATTGATTTTATGAAAAAAAAAAAACGCAGCTGTGGCTGTATAGGCATATTGTTTTAGTCATTATTTATACCCAAAAAAATTATTTAGTTATTCCTTATTTACTGGGAAGACAAAATGTTGTAGGATATGCAAAACAAAAACGGGTGCAGCTGTACCTATATCAGTTTCTTACTTGAAGTGGACTACATATCTTACCGTGAAAACTGGGTAAAAGCCGTTACTATTTGCCAAAACTAGTGAAGATTTTCGGGCTTCTAATCGTTCTGGCTTCCAAGCTTTCGATATAATAATAATAACACAACAAATCAAGAAAGACAAACAAATCAAGTATATTGACTTGGCTCGCGAGGTTGTCGACATGTGGGAAATGGACTCCGCAATCATTGTACCGATAGTCGTGTCGGCCAATGGCTTAATAGCCACGAGCCTCGACCAACACCTTAGGAGGCTCTCGTTGGGCAGCTGGATCAAGGGCTTGATTCAGAAAGCGGTACTTCTGGACACGGCTCGCATTGTCAGGAGGTTCCTTTCTCTGGAGCCCTGACCACCGGTAGCTTGGACCCTGTTCCCGATATCGGTGGGCAACTATTTTATATTTTTAAATGTTTATATATATATATTGTATAAAAATATTTAAAAATGTATAAATAAGTGAAGAAGATGAATAAGTTACAAATATACATACTTAAATATATATTTTAATTAAACACGTAGGTACATCATTTTGTTTTACATACAATTATACTCGCCAAACTTATGAGTTTGATGTCAAGAAGCGCTTGTTTAAAATACACACAAATAATAATAATAATTATAAATTTAAACGATTATTAGTCCACTAAACCAGCCAAACCCATAGCGTTTCATCTTTTGTTTCCATATTCTGCAATAGTCCTGCTCCAACCGGGGATTGTCCTTGGGTATACTTTCACAGTGCATACAGGTAAAATCGTCGGTTAGTGTCCCATTCCATTTGAAATGTCTAAAGAGGCCTCTGCGAGTTGGCTTCGGCCCCTCGTACGCCTACCAAAGGACCGGGTCTCTAGGAAGAGGGACCCGAGAAAGTAAAAATCATATTATAAATTTCTTTATTAGGGTACTAAGTCCCAATATTACAATTTAATAAAATTAAAACATAACATGAATAAATATAAAATCACAAAATTTCAACTTAAAAAAATACCAAATTACAATACAATTTTATCCAATTAAAAGAATAATAAAATATAATAATCATTTCATTTTTTTTGTGTCATATGACATAGTTTGCAAAATTAGAACCAAAAGTTGTTTTGTAATTTTATGCAACAAAAACACTGCCTATGTAATACTACCGTGACATAACATTAGAAGAGATAGTAGTCTGACAAACACGTAACATAGATAATTATTTGTTAATTATTGTCCACAAAGAAAACAACCGTAATAACCTATAACGAATTTTAGGGTTCCTAGCAACAGTGTTAAAAATGTAGCCCTCTTGATGCAACCCACGGAATCGCTCGCGCTATTGTATGTTTCTGCAAAAAAGTACTCCTCCGTCTCCAGGATTCCATCTATCCTTGTACCAAAATTGGTTAGAATCGGTCCAGCAATTTTGGCGTTATCAGACAAACAAACTCACATTCGCTATTAAAATATTAGGTAAGAGTTAGGATGATAAATTTTACTTATATAGCAAATGGTTTTAACTAGTGAGGTATCTAGATCCAGTAAGATATATTATGTATTTGTATACCTGAAAAAACCATGTTTAGTTTTTATTTTAATAACTGCGATAATAAGTACATATTATCATTTACAATTTAAAATAATAAGATTGTAGATCAACGGCCGTAAACTGTTACTTATTTCCAAAATTTTCACTGATTTACGAAATGATCTGCGGAACCAAGTCTTTCCGTTGAACTCGCACCTGGCACTTTTTTGTTCTGTTTAAAGTTGATGATTATTTTTGTAATTGGTTATTTATATGGTGGCATTAAATGTAGTTTATTGCATCAATATTTGAATAGGTATCATATTTTGCAACCAATTAGAGGTTATTATTCAATAAAGACCGGTTTACTTTTAACGATAATTCGCGGTCACACGTAGTTCTTTGTAAAATATGCGTTTTTTTTTTTGTGGATGTGTTCTACCTTGTGTCAAATACATGTTAGATTTTGCGCCGCAACTTTGAAAAAACAAACGGCGGCTGGAGGGAAATGCCAATTAGGATCTATCCCCTTTAAAATAAATACTGCTCTACCTTTGCTTGGTCAGAACAATAACTAAATGCATTTAATTAACTTTTCCGTTTTGTAAGTCCCTTTATTTTTTAGTATCGATTTTTTGTTAAACTAAATAACATTTTACAAGAATAAGTAAGTGCCTATAGGATGTTCATCTTTTGTATCTTTTTGTTTTGCCATCCATTTATCTAATACTGTTGAATTATATCCAATTATAATGCGATCCAATGATAATAGTAAAAAAATAAATAATAATCAAATATAAACACCTAACTTTTAAAAATTTTGATATTCAAAAGTGCCATTGACTTTGACACCAACGAATAATTATTATTGACATGAACAAAAAAAATAAAAATCAATTCTGTAATTTTTGCATTTCTTTTTTGTGAAATGTACAAATGCATAATATTATGTCCCGAAATATTTCTGAACTTGGTGTAATAATTTTACTGATAATTATATAAAAATACATCGAAATGTTATTATGAAATATGCAAATCAATCTATGTCAATATCAAAATACATTGCTTAAAAAATCACGCGAACTTTGTAACGCCCGGTTTAAAATGTTAGCAAATAAACCTGAAAAACGAGTTCAATAGTTAGTATTTGTTTTCGTCATGATTTCTCGAATAGATATATTACTTTTAAATATATATAATATTATAATTATTATATATACTGTTCATGTGACCAGAGAGAGGGCTGGGCTTTTTTTTTTTGGCCAAAAAATCAGCATTGCCATTCAACGCGGCAATGCTGCCAGTGTTCTGGGCACTTTTGCCATTGACAACGATGTGGATTATTTTTTTGATGCTCAATGATTTATTTTGTTTTTATACTCGTTTGTACATAATTTTGTGTTTATTATAATATTATAATTTTATTACTATTATGCAAGAGCACTAGATTATTCGGAACATTTATCCTTGTAAAAAATGTGTGATGTTTTGATTTTATTATTTTTAATTGGATTTTATATTAATGTAGTCTGTCTGTACAATTAAGAGCCTACCCTCGATACTTTGTCTGCGTCACATTTTTCAATAATGCTCTGCTCTTATAGAACGTAGCGTGATGTTATGACACGGTGCCAATTTAGTCGTCTCAAAAAGGCAGTCCACGTAATTTACCCTACATAAACTACCTCTAGTCACCATTATTTTTTAAAATAATACATTAAGATAAATAAACCTTTATTAAAACATAATTATATACACTTAAAATAAGAAATCTTAAATAAAATAAAGCGTCAAAAAATTCAATCCATCCTTAAAATAAAAGGAATTAACATAACTACTGCCATCAAGGTGGCACAAATCAACTCTACCAATGCGAAAATCCAGATGGGAAACTCAATAACACCTTACCCGACCCGGGAATCGAACCCAGGAACTCTCATCGTTAACAGTACTCGTGACTATTATACGTAAGAGGCAGATTTTAAAACCTACATTTTGTAACACTGTACCTACTAAAGAACAGCATATTAAGTAATGGTGCGGAAATATTGACCCAAACGCCTACTTTCAATCATCTTGGTTAGAGAGAGATAATAAATTTTTATTGCAAAACTGTTGGGAGTTATGAAGTTGTTAGCATAGTGACGTCACTATAGCTAGATGCCAATACTCCCATGACCTAGAAGATTAATAATAATAATAATAGTCGTGTCGGCCAATGACTTAATAGCCACGAGCCTCGACCAACACCTTAGGAGGCTCTCGTTAGGCAGTTGGATCAAGGGCTTGATTCAGAAAGCGGTACTTCTGGACACGGCTCGCATTGTCAGGAGGTTCCTTTCTCTGGAGCCCTGACCACCGGTAGCTTGGACCCTGTTCCCGATATCGGTGGGCTACTATTTTTATATTTTTAAATGTTTTATTTATTTTAATCAAATATTTAAAAATATAATTTATATGTATAGTAAAATGAATAAAGGAGATAATAATATTGAGAATAAAAGTGAGGAGCTCGTGGCTAAATAATAACAGCCGAACGGGTCGAGTTTCAAGGTTAAGCAACCCTTGCCAAGGTTGGTATTTGGATGGGTGACCATCTTAACATACTGAGTTTCTTCCGTGCCCCGGAAAGCACGTTAAGCTGTTCGTCCCGGCTGTCATTTACAGATCTTTGGCAGTCGTTACGGATGGTTAAAAGCCAGTAAATCTGACTCCAGTCTTGCCATGAAGTACCGTGTTGCCCAGTTAATGGGTTGTGGAGGTCTGGTAGGCAGCCGCTCCTCGTAAAATACTGGTATTCAGCTAAATCTGGCTTGACTGGAAGCCGACCCCAATATAGTTGGGAAAAGGCTAGGCAGATGATGATTGAGAGTAACAATGAGACTCATATAGTATTAGTAATTATAAATTAGATTGAAATGTCTTACAGCCGCATTTTAATGCAAACTGATGTGAGTTTTTAAGAAAAAAAAACTTAAGACTTGACTTAAAGGACTCAGTAGCCTGTTCACTAAATTAAAAAAAAAACATTGTCTATGAAGATAAAACAATATAAACAGAATTATAAAAAATAAAATAGCTTCTCATATTTACTAACAAACCAACTAGTCCTGATCTCGATGCCAATAAGAACTAAACAAAACCACAACTATTAATAAAACACATTTATAGCATCTTATATATACTAACAAACTTATAACTCTCGGTCTCTCAATTACTGTCAAATAAACAATATTTAATACTACAATAAAAAATATCCGCGGATCTACTTCTCATAAATCATACTTAAGTTTTTGCATGTATAACGGGATTAAAAAAAAAGTACAACAAAAAGTAGCACAGTAAAGCCCGTCACAGACTTAGCTATAATATTATATTAATATACCGTACTGTAATATATATTATAGCAAGCTACCACACACTGAGAAATATATATTTTGCCTTCATTAATTGATGGTCGTCCTAGTGTTCGCACGTATTTTGTAATGAAGGGTGTTCTTATTTCAAAATACTAACATG
Source organism: Lacanobia oleracea (assembly GCA_950371165.1). NCBI lineage: Eukaryota > Metazoa > Arthropoda > Insecta > Lepidoptera > Noctuidae > Lacanobia > Lacanobia oleracea. Next base: position 4,684,232 of record OX493406.1, on the reverse strand, counting down.
AATTCAACAAGTACATTGTTAATGGACTTAATAGACAGTTCTTCAGAAGACGATTCCGCCGCTGCTTTCGATATGTTAGTTGCAATAATGTATATTACGGTATCGCTTGGTGACGTCACAGAAATATATATTATAGTTGAGTATGCGGTCACACGAAAATTAGTATAGAAAATATATAGTAATATGCCTAGCTATAAAAATATTAATATATATTATAGCTAAGTCTGTGACGGGCTTTAATTTAAGCGCCACATAAAAATATGATTAATCCAAGCGTTCATTGTTATCAAAGTTATTTGCTCTAGGTCAAGGCAAACGGCAAAAAATAGAGGTAAATAAATACGAGTATTAAACTAAAAGAGATTCCAAAATAGCATAAAATAGATTCTCTGTTCTTTTTTTCTGGGAAAACATCAAATGAATCCTTTTGCTCTGGGCGAAGCGAAAGGCAGTGTCAGACTCTTACTGACTCTTTTGAATAAATTCCGTAACCCTGGGAAATTGAGGATTTGGCTCTTGGTGGTATCGTTTGTAAAAATGCCGAAATTCTTAGGGTTGACTTTACATATGACATTATCCGACAGTAGTTCATCATAATCATCATATCAGCCAAAAGACGTCCACTGCTAGACATAGGCCTCCCCCAAAGGGGGGCTTAGCCATAATCACCACGCTAGGCAGCCGGGTTTGTGGCTGGAGCGGCGCTGTGACTGGAGCGGCGCCACGTCGTCGTCCTGTTTCGGATTCGGCGCGAGGACACGCCCGGGTGTTAACACTGTGAGGGTCGCCCGGAGGACACAGTGGAGCATACGGTGGATGGGTGGTGGTCTGCCTTGCTTGGGCGGAGCACCGTTGGGTCCTCATCGAGGTGATCGGCGGCGGCGACCTCTCGCGACCGGCTCTGGTTCAATCTATGGTCCGGAGAAGGCATGGGAAGCGGTCACCTCTTTCTGCGGAGCAGTAATGCTAGCAAAAGAGGAGGCCGAACGTGTGAGAGAGAGGGAAACCTCACGCCCCCGCCGCCGCAACAGCAGAAACGGCGTCAGGAGTCACAGGAAGATTCCCGGTCGCCGTAGGCGCGGGCCTGCGGACGGTGAGCATTGGGTGGCTCGCCATCCGATCAGAACCAGGCCCGGGTCGGCGGCGCGCTGCGATCCCCGCGTGCCTCACAGAGATAACAGCACCGAAGACGGGGCCCACTAGGGCAAGTGCCTGCTGGGGCTGCGGAATTTGTTCGAAAGAGGTACCGTAGCCCTGGAATGCAAAATGCACTAGGAGGAACACGGATGGGTTTCAGTCAGTAAGAGTCTGACACTCCCTCCTGCTTCACCCAGAGCGGGAGGAGTCATTTGATGATTTCCCATCCATTTTCCTCCATCATCAGGAGGGAGTGTCAGACTCTTACTGACTAAAACCCATCCGTGTTCCCCTAGTGCCCTTGCGTTCCAGGGCTACGGTACCTCTTTCGAACAGTCCATGTCTGCGGTTATCTCCGTACATACTAATTTATTGTGATGCATTGATTTCAGTTGTCCCGTCTTAGAAAATGGATCTAAGTAGTGGCGCAGATTACTTAATTATGTGTGTCTCGCGTATCAAAAAAGATAAGGTTTCCTGCAAAATAATTCAATCTATTTTAAAATCAGAACAATTTAGAATGCTCTATCAAGTTTATTTTGCTTTAAAATGCAAAACAACCAGGGTCTCAACCTTTTGAGTAGCCTCAAACTAGTTTTGTATCAAATTAATTACATAGGTAGAATTATTATTTCTCCGTGCCTCGGAAAGCACGTTACGCCGTTGGTCTCGGCGGTCATTTGTTTGAAAGACTGGCTTCTGACTATCCGTAAAGACGGCCAAAGATCTACAAAATATGACAGCCGGGACCAACGGCTTAACGTGCTTTCCGAGGCACGGAGGAGACTCGCTATGACCTTCTACGTACATAATAATCACCTATGTTATAGAGTCAAATAAATTAATTATGCTATAATGTAAAATAATAAAAAAACAAACTTGTATTTGACGTCACACTTTAACTAATGTCATCTTTCATGTCATAGAATAATTTAAAACAAGTGTGTCTTCGACGAAAGTAGTCAGACAAACCTTAAATAAAATATTTCGCGGTTCAGGCCTTTAACATTTATTTATTGATCACAAAGTTATAAAAAAAATGTGATTATAGAATAAATTAAAAGGAACTCCACACTGTTGGTACTTAACTAGTAAAGATAGGTTCATACAAACGGATTTTTATATTTCACACACACGACCTTTCCCGAAGATTGCCGACTGCCTGGAAAGTTTGCTTTGATAGAGATGTACCAATTATGCGAGATAGAGAGATGCGCATTCCAATTAACTTTGCCAACTGAGGCTGTAGACAAATGTAATTCTATCAACATTAATGATTGTCAAAAAGTTTAGTAGGATTGTTTAACGCGCCCTGAAAAAATAAATAAAAAAAATATTTTTTAATCCGAGTGTCAATTCCAAAGTGATGGCCGACCTAGCAGTCAAATATTAGCTCTCCGTTTACCTCAGAGCGCAGTTCATCACCAGAATGCCATTGGCCCTCTAAAAAAAGTTAAAATTGTATAGTAATTTTTAAAAAACGTTCGCATTTACATATTAATCGCAATCCGTAAAAAAATCGTGAATTTTCATTTAATTTTTAAGGTTCCGAACAAAAAACGGAACCCTTATAGGATCACTGAATTGGGTGTCTGTTTGTCTGTCAGTCTGTCACAGCCAGTTTTCTCCGGATCTACTGGACCGATTCTGTTGAAATTTGGTACACATGGACTTCTGTGACCCAAACACGGACGCGTTACGTAAGTAAATTAATATTGAGATTGGGGTCGCTTTTGGGGGTCAAAGTAGAAAATCTTTAAAATCTTTTTTCATTTTTTGACTGAATAAATAGTTTTGAAATTATTCAAGAAATAAGACCAAAAATGATCATTCCCCCTAATCTCTAAAATTATTGAGCCCAAAATTATATAAACAATGTAGATAATAGTTCTATACTTACTAATTACAGGAAAACCTTTCAGTAATCTGTAGTGTTAAAATAACATGTTAAAAAATAAAATTAGTTCGGAACCCTTTGCACGCAAATCCGCCGCACTTGGCCACTTTTTTGAAAATCTCTCTGTTCAGAACTTCAGACATATAATTATGCGTCTTTACATTATTTTAGTCTTGCGTTAACGTAATTTGTGTTAGTCCGGCAATTTAATCGGTTCGGAAAAACACCCACAAATCTTGAAAAACCCATAACTGGCATGCCATTTAATCTGAAAGTCATAAGGTTCACTATAGAGATAAAAAAGTTGTATTAGCAAAACCAGCTTTTTTTTTAATGATAGTTACATATTTTTGCTCAAGAAATACGTTTCGTATGTCATTCGATAAAGAATCGTAGGACGCATCGTTTGACGATAAAACCCTAGAGTTTGGACCAATGGCCAAACGTTTTTAAAAAAAAACAATGCTTAAGTCAGTTTTGTACAGAAAAACGCAGTAAAAGCGCGTAACTCAGTTTTATTTCCATAGCAGCAGCGCGTAACTCATTTTTATTTCCATAGCAGCAGCGCGTAACTCAGTTTTATTTCCATAGCAGCAGTGCGTAACTCAGTTTTATTTCCATAGCAGCAGCGCGTAACTCAGTTTTATTTCCATAGCAGCGGCGCTTAACTCAGTTTTATTTTCATAGCATCAGCGCGTAACTCAGTTTTTTTCAAAAAACTGAGGGACTTAACAAGGGAGGGTCCTCCGACCAGGCGATTGCTGTGCCTGGCGGGCTACTGCCCGATAGTTGATATTCGGGCTGATGTATAGTGGTTAGTAGTTGCACGAAGGTAACTCGTGGCTAAAGAATAACAGCCGCACAGATCGATCTTCAAGGTTAAGCAACGCTTGCCAAGGTTGGTCTGTGGATGGGTGACCATCTTAACATACCGAGTTTCCTCCATGCCCCGCAAAGCACGTTAAGCTGTTCGTCCCGGCTGTCATTTGTAGAACTTTGGCAGTCGTTACGTATTGTCTGAAGCCTGTAAATCTGACTCCAGTCTTGCCAAGAAATACCGTGTTACCCATTTAATGGGTTGTGGAGGTCTGGTAGGCAGCCGTTTCACGTGAAATACGTATTCAGCTGAATCCGGTTTGACTGGAAGCCGACCCCAATGTAGTTGGGAAAAGGCAGATGATAATGAGTAGTTGCACGAAGGCTGCGCTCACGTACTTTGTCGAGGGTCACCAGTTTGGAGGATATGCAGAACAGAGAGTAAAGTAGGGAGTATTCTGCGACCAGACGGTTGTTGTGTTTGGTGTGGGCAACTGCCCGATAGTTGATATTTTGACTGATGTTACTGATATGTTCAAATCGCACAGTAAACTCTGCTTGCGCGATGCAGGATTTCCACGTAGTAGTTCGCTGCTAGTTGGATAGATGCCATTGCGGTTTTTTTTTGCTGCGATGTAGACTTGCTTCGTTGGTCTTTCTTGTGGCGGCATTGATGCCACTACATCACTTCTCTCCTGGAGGTCGATAAACTTTGTGTCGTCCATGCATCTTGAAATGCTTGTCAGGCCAAATGTAGCAACTGTTCTGTTCTGTTGTTTACCTTTCAAGTGCGAAACACTAAAATGATAATTTACTAATAAAATAAACTGTGGAAGCAATGTGGTGACCAGTTCTAACGGACAGAGGCGTTTTCAAATATTTTGACGCAAGAAAAAAATACCATTCAGCTCAACCATTTTGAAAGTCTCATAAAAAGTTGTGTTAGGTCCTAATTGAGTTGTTCTGGGTCTGGCTGTTTGTGCATGTGAGTTTTTATATATGTAAGCGCACACAGTACGATACAGGAGAAATTCCAAGTGACAAATTTGGAGTAAATAAACAAAGTTTGTCTATTGTACATGCAGTTAGGTTGTGGAACTCTCTTCCGCCTCACATTCGAGATTTAAAATCTTTTTCTTTTTTTAAGAATCGTCTTAAAGAGCACTATCTTTCCTCTCTACTATGATAGTTATATATTAGGTCTTTACCTATGAAATTGCCGTTCTGCAGTACTGGCCATTTCAAATCAAAATAATTTTTGTTTGGCTAAGAATTCTAATTTAAAATTAATTTTATTTTAAAAACATATTTTTTTTTCCAAAAGTAGTCATTTGTTTATTGATTAGTGTTACATTTTCATCGCATTCCAATCTTTTTCGTCACCATGGATACGTTAAAAATTCGAGTAATTATGGAATATGAATACCGTCGTGGCAGCAACGCGGCACAAGCGGCACACAACATCAACGACGTTTACGGAGCTAACACTACAAACCAACGCACCACCTGTTATTGGTTTGCTCGCTTCCGTTCTGGAAATTTCGACCTGAAAAATGAACCTCGCGGTCGTCCGAAGACTTTGGTCGACAATGACGAATTAAAGGCGATTGTGGAAGCTGATGATACACAATCTACGGCTGAATTAGCAGCAGCTTTCGACGTTAGCGTCAAAACAATATTGGTCCATTTGCGTCAAATTGGCAAGGTAAAAAAGCTTGACAAATGGGTACCCCACGAACTCAATGATCGCCAGCGCGAAGTACGCGTCGAGACGTGCCATGCACTGCTCAACAGACACACGAATGAAGGAATTTTGAACCGCATTGTTACCTGCGATGAAAAATGGATTCTGTTTGATAACCGCAAGCGCTCAGCAAGTTGGTTGGATCCTGGTTCATCACCTAAACAATGCCCTAAACGAAAACTTACCCCTAGAAAAGTGATGGTCACTGTTTGGTGGTCTAGCGCCGGTGTGATTCATCACAGCTTCTTACCAAACGGCGTGAGCATTACTGCAGATGTGTACTGTGAAGAACTGAACACAGTGATGGAGAAGCTGGCACATCTCCAACCAGCATTGGTCAATCGCTCGTCTCCGCTGCTCCTGCACGACAACGCGCGACCTTATACTGCACAGCAGACGGTCTCCAAGTTGCAAGAACTGGGGTTGGAAGCTCTCCGTCATCCGCCCTACTCACCAGACCTTGCGCCTACAGACTATTACTTTTTCAAGAATTTGGATAACTTATTGGCGGGAAAAAAATTCAATACCCGAGAGGCAGTACAAAATGCCTTTGAAGAATTTGTTGCCTCCCGTCCAGCTGATTTCTTTAAGAAGGGCATCAATAAACTGCCACTGCGTTGGCAAAGATGCATTGATTGCGATTAATACAAATAAAAAATACATGAAAAAAAATCGTTTAAATTTTTTCATACAAAACGGCAATTTCATAGGTAAAGACCTATTATGTATATATTATATATATATATATTTATTTATTTTTATATATTTATTTTATAATATTGTGTTCGGTATAGGTATATATTTTATTTTTATCTGTTAATTTAATTTTAAGGCTTTACATACTCTTCTTGTCTTGTTCTTACACACTTTTGTCTACATTTCTTTTTCATTTCTCTTGTCGCAGCTCTGCTGGAGGAAATTTCATTAGAAATAAGCAGTACCTTTGTATATTTATAATGTTAAATTTCACTATTTTTCTGTGTGTACATAAATAATAAAATAAATTGTATTAACGTATGTTATTTATTTATATTTGGTTAGTTTTTTATAGTAAAATATAGCATAGCATAAGCATAATCAGCCTATAATGTTCCAACTGCTGGGACACAGGCCTCCTCTCGATGAAAGAGAGTGGGCCGTAATCCAACACGTGGGCCCTTCGAATTTTTGGTTCTAGGACATGCCGGTTTCCTCACGATGTTTTCCTTCACCGTTTTGAGAGCAGTGGTGATGAAATAATTTACACAAAGTAAAGCGCATGCCTGGGTTCAAATCTACGACCTACAACTCGTAAGTTGCAGCCATTACCACTGTACCACCACTGCTCTAATAAAATACATTTAATATAAAACATAATAAATTTAAACTTCAAAAGTCTTTTATATCTTACTTTGTTTCAAACAAATATTTTAATTCCTTACACTTGGCTTACTGACTGTACCTGGTACATGCAATACACCGCTATTAATTATAGGTAAGTATTGTAGCGTTACCAAACAGTAGTCCCGTTTGGTAACGCTACAAATACTATCCTGCTAATCCGGTCAAAACGTTAGTCAGTCAATCACATTATTCAGTGATCATAACATTTTAACTTATAATAGTTTTCTGTCGAACACTGTATTCTACATCTATACCTACTAATAGAAAGAAAGAAAAGATGTTTATTTCCTCAAAAGCGACGCACAAAACACAAAATCATAAGGGAATAAATAAAAACTTAACTAAAAACTAGAGAACTATGTCAGTACCGGGCACAAGTCTCTGTTCACACCACACCACCACCACCACACCACCACCACCACACCATCTCTGGATCTACTGAAAAGATTTTGAAAATTCTTTGGCTGTATATTAAGCCCGAAAATACCGCACAACGAAGTGGGCACGGGTCAGCTAGTCCTTCATAAATTATTTAAGTCAGTCAGTTTAATCACGCTATCTTCTGATCAACATTTTAATTTGTCATGTTTTTGTTGAGTTTCACAGGAAATTCTACATCCTCTACACTTATTTATGTATCCTTCTTAGTATGATAAAATATCAACAGGTTTAGATTTTGGCCTTAATTGCTAAACGATAACGTTTCTGACCTTTTTTTTTTTTTTTAAGGATAGGAAATCATCAAATGACTCCTCCCGCTTTGGGTGAAGCAGAAGGAGTGTCAGACTCTTACTGACTAAAACCCATCCGCGTTTCTCCCAGTGCCCTTTGCGTTCCTGGGTACGGTGCCTCTTTCGAACGAAGTCCGCAGCCCCAGCAGGCACTGGCCCTAGCGGGCCCCGTCTTTTACGCTGACAGCTCTTTGAGGCACGCGTGAAACACAGCGCGCCGTCCACCCTGGCCTGGTTCTGATCAGACGGCGAGCCACCCAATGCTCGCCGTCCGCAGGCTCGCGCTTACGGTGGCCGAAAATCGCCCTGCGACTCCCGAAACGTTTCTGACCTAGACTAGAGTCAAGAGCAAAACCCATCACAAATTAAAAAAAAAAAAAAAAATCGGACAAGTGCAAGTCGGACTCGCACACGAAGGGTTCCGTACCACAAACCTTAATTTTTATTATTTGTTGTTATAGCGGCAATAGAAATACACCGTCTGTGATTTCAACTGTTCAAAAAGTGTCAAAATTTCTTTTATTACGGTTCCTGAGATACAGCCTGCTGACAGGCAGACGGACGGACGGACAGCGGAGGCTTAGCAATAGGGTTCCGTTGAATACTTTTGGGTACGGAACCCTAAAAAATGGAATTTATTAATGGGTCCATAAAAAAATGCTTATTTCTATGTTCTGAACATCCGGTCGAAAAATGTACATTGTCCGGAACAAGGCGTATAGTTAGGGTTCGATTTTATGAATAACGAAGAATAAATTTAACTTTTCAGGCAAGGAATACTTGGAGAAAACGATTGTATGTTGCAAAGGTTCTGTAGAAAAGTCCAAACAGCAAATAGACAGACTGTGTACAATGAAGACGCTGATACCAAAGTTCTTTTCGAAGACCAATGTCATGACCGATCTACCAGAAATATTGAGAATTGGGTGAGTAATATTTTTGGGCATTTTTGGAAATTTTTGGAGTCTGTGTTTCCCGATAGCTACAACCTGGGAGTCTTTAAGTCAAGAGTGAATAGGTTACTTCTAGGCAAGCGTGCTCCATCTTCGACCACATCATCGTTTACCATCAGGTGAGATAGTGGTCAAGCGCGACCCTATAAATAGTAAAAAAGGAAAAAAAAAAAAAAAAAACTAAGTGACTAAGGCTCACTTGCGCTGCTCCGCTTAACAAATTCGCAAAATGGTATTTTTGAGAGGCTTTTTTTGGACTAGTCCACCACACATTCCCAACCACAGCAATTCTTGAAAGCCAAAATCAACAGCAGCGACTACCAAAAAAACGTTGAGCCAATTAAACCCGATGAGTCCCGGAAAAATAATATAACTGTCTTGGATTCCGAAACGAAATTAATCAGAGAAAGTAAAGCGGAAGAGAAGGAAAAAAAGTCTACTTTCCTCCTAATTAAGCAGGGCACAGAACAGAGAGGCTGGTGAAATAACTAAAAATATAGTTGTAGCCAGGGCTAATAACGTTATCGTATTTGTGCAAAACCATTCTGCTTTGTAAAGTTTGCCCTGGACTAGACCGTTACCACAATGACAAGCGGAGCAGCGCAGGTAGCTAAGTGCTAAGTGCTTAATGAAAGAGGAATTGTGTCTATATCCTACAAACCATAGGTTCTAAAAAGTGACAATATGTCAGTAACGTGGTGAAGGCGATTGTGAAGACGTCAAAAATGTGTAAGATTGACAAACGTATTGTGCATGCAATTGATACCTACATATTCTGTATAGCTAAACATGTGGACCTAAGATTAATACCTGACTGTAATAACTTTATACCATGTTTAAAGCAAATAAAGACTTATCTTATCGTATCTAACGCTGTCGAAATGTCACGATCAATCACGTTTGTGTTTGCATTTAAAAAATCGCATTCGCTAATAAAATGGTCTTTATCTAGAGCCTCAGGAACCCAGTAATGCAACGCTTCAAAATATGTATGATAGTAGTACTTCTCCGGATAATAAACAACACTAGTTTGCATTGTCAACGCCATGCACGTTCCCTATTCAAAGCGATCATCGCACAAACTCGCGAACGTTGACCGATCCCAATACAATATGCAATAAACCACTTGCAAAGTGGGTTACTATGTATACTATATATAGGTATGTGCCCACATACCTATAGTACGGTACTTTCGATTCCACAAAATTGTATTTAAAAACAAGTTGCTGGTGGATAATCCTGGCTACAAGGTTGTGCCTGTGCAAAATATAGTCTCCGTTAGCCAGACTAGAACAACTGCATATAATGAGGCGGATAGATTCCCCGGGCCGGTTACATGCCCAACATATGTCAACCGTATCGTACTTCAAAATATATTTCCGGTAGTTGTTTTTTGTTATTATAATTATTTATTTACATGTTTTTTTTTCTACTTTATTTATGCCCTGTATGAGCTCCTTTTTCTCTCCTTTCAGACATGTTGTAAAATAGTTTTGCTTTTATTAATAAAATAAAATGTATTTTGCAGAAAGGTGGTCCCACTGCCCAATTTAACAGATGATTACTACCGAATAGTAATGATTCAATTAAACAAGGAATTGTCGAATAATAGCTTCAGGCAGTACTTCCAGTACTCCATAATAGTAAGTTTTTTTTTGTTTTACAAGGGTGTACTCAAAATAATATCGCGTTCATCATCATCTGCCTAGCCTTTTCCCAACTACATTGGGGTCGGCTTCCAGACAAACTGGATTCAGCTGAATACCAGAGTTTTACGTGGAGCGGCTGCCTACCAGACCTCCACAACCCATTAACGGGTAGCACGGTACATCATGGCAATTAACTTCCATCTTCGGAAATATAAACGCATGTTACTACTACGGAAGTTGCCTATTTTGTATATTTATGAAAATATTGGGATCGACCATAAGAATGCCTACTTGAAAAGATTGAGCTGCCTTTGATTATACAGTAGAGTCAATAAGCAAATCCATTTTTTCTACAAGAATATGACTACCTACAAGATTTCAGATTTACAAATGATTTCTAAAAAAATTTTGAGTGTGGAAAGACGATATCGCAGAAACTTTGCGTCTGTTGGAGGTTTCACGTTCATGCTCATCATCATCATCATAACAGCCAAAATTCGTCCACTGCTGGACATAGGCCTCCCCAAAAGGGGGAGTGTTTGCCATAATCGCAGTGTATGGTGTAGCCCATTCTCTGGTGAGTACCTTAGTCGCCTCTTACAACACCACGGGAAGTGATGGGATGGTATTATTCTTTTACGGCACCATACGGCACCGGCCGACACCATACGGCTAAGGTTTCACGTTCATGCTGCAATTCGGAATAACAAGAGTTACCGAAGTGCATGCATTATTATCTTGTTTAATTGCTGTGTAAGAATATTATAATAAGGTAAACTTGTAGGTTTATAATGGAATAGCTTTTGCTCGCGACTTTCTACGAGAATGTACCGTTTTTTTCCCGTTTCTGTAGGAATTTCGGGATATTCTCTCTTCGTGCTCGCCTTCACTCCCCAAGGAACCTACATGCCAAATTTCACCTTTCTACGACCATTAGTTTCAGCGGTGCGTTGTCTGGCTCAGTAACGGAGGAAGCCTCTCTTAGTGCTTCTTATAGCGTATTTTATGTATTAGGAGTTTAACAAATTACTCAACAATTTGTTTTTGGTGTTTGTTTCACGGAAGAGCTCGTGGCTAGATAATAACAGCCGCACGGGTCGATCTTCAAGGTTAAGCAACGCATGCCAAGGTTGGTCTGTGGATGGGTGACCATCTTAACATACCGAGTTTCCTCCGTGCCTCGGAAAGCACGTTAAGCCGTTGGTCCCGGCTGTCATTTGTAGATCTTTGGCAGTCGTTACGGATAGTCAGAAGCCAGTTAATCTGACTCCAGTCTTGCCATGAAGTACCGAGTTACCCAGTTTATGGGTTGTGGAGGTCTGGTAGGCAGTCGCTCTGCGTAAAATACTGGTATTCAGCTAAATCCGGTTTGACTGGAAGCCGACCCCAATATAGTTGGGAAAAGGCTAGGCAGATGTGTTTGTTTCACACATTTGTTACTACTATTATTCTACTATTATCTAGTCTCAATGAAAACAACCTATTTTAGCGCTCGATGATGTTTCTTGTTATAAGTAAAACCAAACAGCTTCTTTACTATGAGGTGACATTGCCATGAAGAATTCGTAGTGAAAAAGAAATAGTGCTATTCATCTCGTATGACCCCGTCTCTTTCTCCCAGTGAAATCACGAAAGCATTGCCATATCATAAATTATAGGGAAGCCGATAAAAAATAAAGTGATCTTGTCACTGAAAGAAAGTGCTACAATATACTTAAATTCTCAAGTAACATGAAATAAACACACTTCTATGCCAGAAAAAACCCGCAAAATTGAATTGATTTCTAGCTATCAAGCAAAGCAGTGCAGCAGAAAAAAACTGTTTATTATAACGGAACCCTATAATAACTAAGCCTCCGCTGTCCATCTATCAGTCCGTCCGACTGTCTGACAGCGGGCTGTATCTCAAAAACGGTAATAGATAGATAGATGAAAAGTTCACAGAGTGTGTTCATATTTTTTTTATTAAATTTTCTTTTTATATACATACAAGAAACCTGTTTTTTTTTCAGTTTATGATACGAAACCCTTCGTGTGAGAGTCCGGCTCGCACTTGGCAAGACTTTTTATATATATTTTTTTTTTCAGTTTTCTGAATACCTAAAACTACATGATTATTTAAATGGTGTAGTAATTATTTATGACTGCAGGCAGATGAATTTGTTTGACGTTGTGACGAAAATTGACACCGTTGAACTCCAACAGTTTATTACATTGTTGATTGTAAGTATTAGATGTCTGCGTATGTATTTATCTCAACATCATCATCATATCAGCTGAAAGACGTCCACTACTGGGCATAGGCCTCCCCGCGCGTGTCCCCACAACAACCGTTCCTGTGCGTCTCGCATCCATCGGCTTCCTGCGATCCCCACCTAGCCATCGGGTCATAAATAAATAATAAAAAGCTTTCGTTAAAGGGGGAAAGGAGGGGCTAAAAATGTACAAAGGTGCTAGTTTTTTGCCCGGGTTTCACGCACAATTTGGCACTTCAATCTCATTCGACATTGCTAGTAATTATATATTTTGGAAATTTACAAGACATTTTTATTTTTTCGTATGCTTAAGGGGGTTTAACATCCTCATCATCATCTGCCTAGCCTTTTCCCAACTATATTGAGGTCGTCTTCCAGTCAAGCCGGATTTAGCTGAATACCAGTATTTTACGCGGAGCGGCTGCCTACCAGACCTCCACAATCCATTGACTGGGTAGCACGGTACTTCATGGCAAGACTGGAGTCAGATATACTGGCTTCTGACTATCCGTAACGACTGCCAAAGATCTACCCCCCTTATATAGTATACGCCCTTAAATGGGTCTTTAACAGCATTTACCGTCAGATTGTTTACCATTATTTTGATTTCTTATGGTTTCTGTACCTTTGCTCAGTTAATTTTCAAATGAAAATATACAAACTTTTTCACAGGAATGCTACGGAGCGAGATTGAAAAGCATCCACATGCTGACGGAATCAAAAGCTATAGAATTAATTATAAATATCGTTAAACAGTTTGTTAGCCAGAAGATTAGTAACAGAATGCATGTACAGCAATCCTTAGAAGACTTACATAAAGCAATACCAAGAGAACTGCTGCCAGCTGATTACGGTGGAAAGCAGAAATCTATTGACGAACTGAATGGTACGTTAAAACACTTTTTTTGCAAATAAAATCCACTTGAAAAGCAGTGACTTTGTTGTGGAGATCCTGTAGTTAACAACCTAGATGAGCTCTACAAACCCAATAACTCTTCTACAAGGAGATGAAAGACTTGTATGCGACCCAAAATATTTAGGAACAGACCAGGCAGATTGATTGTTCCAACTAAGTGATCCTAGGAAAGGCGGTGGCACAGTGATCACGTGCTGCCGTGCATAGCGAGGCTAAGAGGAGACCCCTTTACAGTCTCCCTAGGGATGTGCCCTAACAGGCGTTGCACAGAGGGGGTTCCGGAGTGGTCTTTTAAGAGGTTACGGGGCTCCTCCTTTGTGCTGATGGTGATCACCGGGGTGGTTTTAGTGAGGTAAAAATCCCATACTCCCTGGTCTTTACCCCAAAAGTCCAGGCGCCTTTTGAAGGTTTCCCCCCGAAAACAAAGTAAATTATAATGCGTACAGCTAAGGAGTGGAATTCCCTGCCAGAGTCTGTGTTTTCTGATAGCTACAATCGGAGAGTCTTTAAGTCAAGCGTGAATAGGTTACTAAACTTCTAGGCAAGCGTGCTCCGTCTTCGACCACATCATCGCTTACCATCAGGTGAGATAGTGGTCAAACGCGTGCCTATCAATAGTAAAAAATAAGACGGGTTATTGATGATTTCATCACTAAACCATCTAAGGTTAGGGATTATTATGGTTTATTAGCTTTTGCCTGCAATTTCGTACGCGCATGTCCCGATATTATATCTAGCTCTTAGGCGTCTGCCTCGTGTTATGCGGGCAGCGGGGCGGAGACGGCGGTGGCGCGGGAGTGGCTGGATCTAATGTGTAAAATCAAATGGACCGACCCTTGAAAGATTTGTGCAATTTATTTTCTTCTTTTACCCACATTAAATCGAGCGTTAAGAATCAATTTGAATCAAAAAAATGTTGTTGCCTTTGTTCAGACATTTCGTTTGCAAATAAAAACAAATATCTCGGCGACACAATCATGAACACGATACTACGCCGCTATAGTGCCGCGCGATCTGCCTGCTGGTTTCGAGAATGGGTCTACGTTGCCCGCCCCGCTCCCGCGCCGCCGCCACCGCTGCCACCGCCCCGCTGCCCGCAAAACTCGCGGCACAGGCCTAACGCTTCCCAAGGAACCTACTTGCCAAATCTCGACTTTCTACGACTAGTAGTTTTGGCTGTGCGTTGTCTTTCAGTCAATCACTCAGTAACGGAAGAATTTTATATAATAGGATATTTTTATATCAGATATTTTATCATCTGCCTAGCCTTTTCCCAACTGTGGGGTCGGCATCCAGTCGAACCGGGTTCAGTTAAATACCAGTGTTTTACGTGTAGCGGCTGCCTACCAGACATCCACAATCCATTAACCGAGTAACACGGTACTTCTTGGCACACTGGAGCCAAATTTACTGGCTTCTAACAATCCGTAACATCTGCCAAAATCTACAAATTACTGATGGGGCCAAAAGCTTGACGTGCTCTCCGATGAAATTCGGTATGTTAAGATGGTCACTCATCCTTGGAAAGTGTTGCTTAACCTAAAAAATCGACCAGTGCGGCTGTTATTGTTAAGCAACGAGCTTCTCGTTGATATCATGTATCTGATATTTTTGAAATATAATGTCTGATAACAGATACTTCTGCTAGTAAATAAATAAGAGCTTTGACTGCAATCGTCAGCTGCCTAGCCTCTTCCCTACTACTTTGAGGTTGGCTTCCCATTCCGCAGCTAAATACCAGTGCCTAATATGGAGCAACTACTCATCTGTTCTTCATAACCTAGTTCTGGGAAGCCCTTGGAAAGGCTTTCCAAGACATTTATGTATTTTCATTATATTTTTACACATTATCTAACAAATTTATCTATTATTACAGCGGATACTCTGCGAGAGTTAAGTTCTGCAGAACATGTGGAGTATGTGAAAATGATGTTCAAAGCTTGCTCAGACGAAACTAAAAGGAATGTGGGAAAATTCAATGAAGAATATATGGGAATGCCAGGATCCTTCAGATGCTTGAGTGTAGATTAATCTGTTATTTTCACGATAAAATTAGTTTTAGCAAAAACTGTTAATTTACGAACAAAAATATTTGATTTTTAAATCCTTGTTTTTTCTCTGTCTGTATTATCGTTGAGTTATATTTTGGAGTCCATTTGTTATCTCCATTATGAACATTGTATATTATTTTGATTGTGATATTTTAGATTAATTTCTTTTTATTTAGTTAGTGACTACTACTGTGGCGGAAATAAAATAAAAATTTATATATTTTCTTGTTTTTTTAATACGATAAGCTAATATTGATCTCCGGCAATCATCATCATCATATCAGCAGAAAGACCCCAAAAGGGGGGATTTGCCATTAATCGCCACGCTTGGCAGGCGGGTTGGGAATGCAGTGTATGTTGTTGAGTTTTACAGTGAACGCTGCTGCCCATTCTCTGACAAGTCCCTTATTCGCTTCTTACGACACCCACGGGAATTGATGGGATGGTATTTATTAGTGGGCCGACGTTACGTGTATAGTTTTAATATGGTTTTTATGTAATATTTATTAGTTTTGTACAGTTTTCATCTATGGGCCTCAGATGCCTGAAAATAAAATGATATTATTTTTATGTCCTTTTTTATTTTCTTCACTTATTTATACATTTTTAAATATTTTTATACAATATATTAAAAAAAAAAACATTTAAAAAATATAAAAATAGTAGCCCACTGATATCGGGAATAGGTTCCAAGCTACCGGCGTCGGTCAGGGCTCCAGAGAAAGGAACCTCCTGACAACGCGAGCCGTGTCCAGAAGTACCACTTTCTGAATCAAGCCCTTGATCCAGCTGCCCAACGAGAGCCTCCTAAGGTGTTGGTCGAGGCTCGTGATTATTAAGCCATTGGCCATTATTATTATTTTTTCATTTATTATTATTCTTTAACGGCACCATACGACACCGGCCGACACCATACGGTGGTAACAACAGAAAAAAAACAGGTAAAACCAAAGAACCATTCAAAGATTTTTAAATGTAAAACGATGAGAATTCAGCCCGGTGGTCCGTTCCATATGGAGATGAACCATATCCAGACCAATGTTTGCGGAGCGTGCATGCCAAAGGCACTGCCGATATTGCAACCAGCTTATATTATACCACGTACGATTGATAGCATGGAGTATGGAAAGTTTTAGAATACGTACCTAGTGAGTGCTTTATTTATTATCTTGGACATGTTTGTCGAGGTAAAAGTAAATGATTTACACATATTTTCTGTAAACAACGTGAACCAATAAGTATTTAAGTAGGTGTTTTATAAGTCAACGTCACCGCGTTGTATAGCTAAGTCAAATTTAGTAGGATCTCTATGAAAATTAAAAATAATTTAAAATATGCTGACAATCAGCAGTTTTGACATTCAACATTTAAACAAAAGTCCCCGAAATATCCGTCTGTCACCGCTTCTTAGTCTTTTATCTGGGAAATTTGTGGCGCAAAATACGTTCCTAGAACAGTAGTCTGTTTCTATGATTTCATATTAAAGACACGCGCAGTCATGTAGGTTGTTGCTCATAGAAATGTTAAGGCACCAAATTTGAAGATTAAAACCTCGCGATACATGGAGTTTCTTGTCCATTCTTCTCCATAAGAATCTACCTTTCCGAATGGACAGTAAAGTCACTTCAAAATTTTTATATATTTGAAATGTGAATGACGTTCAAAAGTGCCGTTTAATGGCCTAATTGGAATAAACGTTTTGACTTTGACTTTGACTTTGAACATAATAGAGTTGTTTTATTAATAAACTAGTTGACCCGCGCAACTTCACAATTTTCATTACTGCTCCGCTCCTATTGGTCTTAGCGTGATGATATAAAGCCTATAGCCTTCCTCGATAAATGGGTTATCTAACACTGAAAGAATTTTTCAAATCTGAGATAAGCGCGTTCAAGCAAACACACAAACAAACTCTTCAGCTTTATATATTAGCATAGATAGATGATTGAATATATAGTAGCTTAAAGTTATATTCTTGCAAGTCTGAAAATAATTTAAAACATTGATTAATTATAAACCACACCTAAACAAAAGTCACGAGAAGTACGCTGAGTTTTAGTTTTTATTCTTAAACACTTTAATAGTGATTATCACTCAGACCTACTGCTGCATTTTAAAATTCATGAGGCGTGTAGCATTATGCCTTTAAATCATTTATTTTATTTGTTAACAAAATAGTAATTAATTTTTTCCAAGCCTTTTTACTGCATCAGTCACTATATTCATAAAAAAAAACCGGCCAAGTGCGAGTCAGACTTGCACACGAAGGGTTCCGTAACATAAACCTTAGTCATAGTAGTTACACGTTAGTCAAAATTCTTGCTTGTCACAATCTGTGAACATTTCAACTGTCTATCTATTACGGTTCTTGATATACAGCCCGCTGACAGACAGATGGACAGACGGACGGCCGGACGGACCTACGGACAGCGGAGGCTTAGTAATAGGGTTCTGCTGGATACCCTTTAGGTACGGAACCCTAAAAAGCAACCAACTTTGCACCTCCACAAAACTATGTGTCTGTATTTACCTATGATGAAGATGAAGATGATGTGTGTGTGTGTGTGTGTGGTGTGATGTGTGTGTGTGTGTGTGTGTGTGTGTGTGTGTGTGTGTGATGTGTGTGTCTGTGTGTGATGATGATGAAGATGTAGGAAACCCAAATAGTATCATTCCTCAGGGAAGAATTAAAAAGATACCTTGTTGCAGCATCCCTGCAACCCTGACCTGTTGCCCTGGATAACATATTAGGTCCTATTGTGAGCTCGTGGCTAGATAATAATAGCCGCACGGGTCAATCTTCAAGGTTAACCAACGCTTGCCAAGGTTGGCCTGTGGAAGAGTAACCATCTTAACATACCGAGTTTCCTCCGTACCTCGGAAAGCACGTTAAGTCGTTGGTCTCGGCTGCCATTCGTAGATGTTTCGCAGTGGTTACAGATAGTCTCCATAGAACCAGTTAATCTGACTTCAGTGTTGCCGTGAAGTACCGTGTTATCTAGTTAATGGGTTGTGGAGGTACGGTAGGCAGCCGCTCCGCGTAAAATACTGGTATAAATAATTGATGGCGTCAATAATACCAGACAGTAACTGGTCTGGCTATTGTCGGAATATGCAATAATGGGGTATTTTACTAAAAAAATCTTATTAGTCCGTCTGATAGATTTTCAAAAAACATTCGACACGTATTTTTACACGCGTGACGTCATCTGGCTTGGTAAAAATGTACAAAATTTACCAAGCCAGATGACGTCACGCGTGTGTCTTCAACTCGCTATATCTCCCTTATTTTTTTTTTCGTGAAAAAAGAAAAAATACGTGTCGAAATTTTTTGAAAATCTATCAGACGGATTAATTAGATTTTTTAAGTAAAACACCCTATTGTGTAACAAATTAATCTATAACTACTACACTAATCTATACTGTGTAACCGGTAAACTTAAGTTGTTCCAAATAAACATTATTATTATTATATAATAATAATATTGTAAATGCGAACATTGGATGACAAGTCAGAACTGCTGAACAGATCTTGATAATATTCGGCATAGAGGTAGATTATAGTCTGGAATAACACATAGGATACTATTTTTATTCGGGGAGTACATTCCCTTGAGGTAATTTTCACGGCATCTAGTTACCCATAATTGTATAACAAACTAGTTAACCCGCGCAACTTCGTCTGCTCCACTCCTATTGGTTTTAGCGTGATAATATATAGCCCATAGCCTTCCTCGATAAATGGGCTATCTAACATTGAAAGAATTTTTCAAATCGGACTATTATTTCCTGAGATTAGCGCGTTCAAGTAAAGAAACAAACAAACTCTTCAACTTTATATATTATTATAGATTCATACACGTACAGTAGTTACCTATTTATTATTGCAACTCTTGTTATCCAAACAATTTATTTGAATAAGTCATAACGATCAAGAGTTAATTTATACTTTAATTAGTTTTCCTAGAAAAACCTGGCTACCATTAGTTAACAGTAATTGTTTTGTTTTCAAGAAAAAACGATAATTCTTTAGAGTTTTGTCTTAATAATGGACTAACCCAAAAACCTGGGCCCCAAGTCTGCTATTACTGTTTTATACTTAATATATAAAGCTGAAGAGTTTGTTTGTTTGCTTGAACGCGCTAATATCAGAAACTACTAGTCCGAATTGAAATATTCTTTCAGTGTTAGATAGCCCATTTATCGAGGAAAGCTATAGGCTATATATCATCACGCTAAGACTAATAGGAGCGGAGCAGTAATGAAAATTGTGACGCAGACGAAGTTGCGCGGGTCAACTAGTATTTTATAAATTCGTCATTCCAACACGATCCCATTGTCATTTTTCTATCAGAACTTATTTAAGGTTTTAGACAACTGATAAATATATTTTCTTCTTTTCGAGTAGATGGCTATCTCATTAGATAGTATAGGCCTAGAGAGTGGGTTTGTTAATTGCAGCATCATTGGCAAACATTACATCCCCATTTAAAAAGAGTATTAGAACTTGTGGTTCATGTTCTGAACAAGAGCACTGCACTCACATTACGTATTCGACAGGTCTATAATACCCATTTTGCCAAGTTGTGTTAGGCAACGTGAATTTGGTTTTACCGTTAGGAATTGCTTATCGGCAGCTAGAAGTTTGGAAGCTGGCACAGTGAAACCCCATGCCTAAACGCTCCTGCGCCTTATATTTCTCCTGTCGTATGGGTTTGCTGCTTCATTTGACTGTGAGAGCAGTAAAAGAGAGATTGCAGCTGACAGCTTTGAGCTTACACATCTTTCGTCCTTTGATAGCTTGGCTCCCACATTTTTCACGCTTTTCTTTGTTAATAGAGGACAACGGACTCGTACTAACATTAACTCGAGCCTTTTTAGGGTTCCCAACACAGGTAAAAAACAGCTAAGTGCGAGTCGGACTCGCACATGAAGGGTTCCGTACCATAAACCTTAATTTATAATATTTGTTGTTATAGCGGCAATAGAAATACACAATCTGTGAAAATTTCAACTATCTATCTATTATGGTTCTAGAGATACAACCCGCTGACAGACAGACGGACGGACGGACAGCGGAGGCTTAGTAATAGGGTTCCGTTTGTTATCCTTCGGGTACTGAACCCTAAAAACAACTACCAAAAAAACAAAAATAAAAAAACTTTTTAATTAAAAATTTAAACCGACTTCCACTTATATTTTTTTTGTTAAAAAGTTTTTTTTATTTTTCACTTTTTAGTGGAATGCAGGTACCACTAAAAAGTGAAACCACAAACACAGCGTGCCGGCGTGATGTTATGTTTTGAACTGGTGTAAACAATCAACATACATGCGATTTCAGAAATCTCGATCCATTTGCTATCATTTATTGAAGAGTTCCGTTGCCCATCTTCGAAGTTCTTCATCAGATCTCCAAATTTAAATGGGACCAGTCCGAGAAAATACTCTTCCAGACAAAAAGAATCATCCAAATGGGTTAACAATTGGCGAAAATATCGCTGAACAAACATTTTTCATGGAATACCATCATCAGATCCTGACATATACCTTCCATCACAGGCACAAATATCTGAATTGCGTTAGAAAGTTTATGAAAAACAATGGATGTGCCTATTCAATTTGAGGGTTTGCCTCGATTTTCATGGGATTCCATCATCAGATTCTGACTTGGTGACAATGGGACCACCTCAGGAGTATAGGCTTTCAAATAAAACAAGAATTTTTAAAATCGGTCCAGAATTGGCGGAGAAATCGGTGAACATACATAAAAAAAAAGATACATACAACCGAACATAGAACCTCCTCCTTTTTGAAGAAGTCGGTTAAAAAAGGAACCCATATAGGATCACTCGGGTGTTTGTCTATCTGTCCGTCTGTCACAGCCAGTTTGCTCGGGATTTACTTACCACTTACCCAAAAGTGACCACTTTTGGTCGTCGTATGTCGTGTGACATATCAAATGAAAGCTTACTATGAGAGTTTGAATTATAACTTTTCATATTTTTAAAATGAATTGTCTTAAAGTTATTTAAGAAATAAGACCAAAAATTACCATTTCTTCTTATCTTCGAAACTACTGAACCTAAAATTTTTAAAACAAAAAACAGATAATCCTTAAGATTAGAGGAAAAGACGTCTGTATTGTTACAATAACATGTTAAAAAAATTAGTCCGGAAGGAACCCTTTGCACATGAGTCCGACTTGCACTTGCCCAGTTTCTTTCCATAGGGGTAGGCAAAATTACAGAATGCTACTATACCATGACATTACTTTTTAGGGTTTCGTACCCAAAGGGTTACCAACGGAACCCTATTCTGTCTGTCTGTCTGTCAGCGGGCCATCTCAAGAACTGTAATAGGTAGACAGATGAAATTTTCTCAGATTGTGTATTTCTGTTGCCGCTATAACAACAAATAATAAAAATTTAGGTTTATGGTACGGAACCCTCTGTGTGCGAGTCCGACTTGCACTTGGCCGGTTATTTTTTATTGATTTACGTTCATATTTATGGAATACTAAAGCACCAAAAGAAAACAATCATTTAAACAAAATTATAAATTAAAATATAAATAGTCGATTGGTGATAGGTTAACTGCAAAAAGTGAGCCGTTATAACTCATGTTATAACGGCTCACTTTTTGCAGTTAACCTGAGAGGCTCATGCCTCTCACCACCTATTATAAAGCAAAAACCTTCGCCGCATCTGTTTGTCTGTTCGCGATAAACTCAAAAACTGCTGCGCCGATGTTCATGTTGTTTTCACCAATGGATAGAGTGGTTCTTGAAGAAGGTTTTCTCATATAATTTGTCTAGGTAAAATTAAGGATCCTTAAGAAAATTGCAGAAGTCGTGAGCGAAGTGCTAGTCTATATATTATGTACTTATTATAAAGCTGAAAAGATTTTTTGTTTGTTTGCTTGGACGCGCTAATCTCAGGAACTACTGGTCCGATTTGAAAAATTGTTTCAGTGTTAGATAGCCCATTTATCATAGAAACTATATATTGCGCTAAGACTAATAGGAGCGGAACAGACGAAGTTGCGCGGGTTAACTAGTAAAATATAAAATGACAAAAGTGGGTGAACTAAACATTAGACATCTGTCCATCTCTACGTGGAACACACGCGTGATGTTCTGTAATGTATGTCATTAAAACATTTAGCTGCATGACCGCAATTACCAAGACTCTGTACCATGGTGTTTGACCCTAATGTTAAGGTCACAGTCCGCACGTGAATCAGTTAAGTGGATATACGTGTCTCTCGACGCAATTTTACAATAAGTAGCAAAGGTAATATTTTATATCTTCAGCAGTTTGACATTTTTGGCTGTATCTTTGTGATAATGAGGGTAATTTAATTTAATCATATTAAATGAAACTTCTTAATTCATTGCAATTTTAAATTATTGATAATATCCCTGGGATGAAATCTAGAGGGATCTCAGTGTCGTTATTTTTTTTTCCTTCTCCTCTGCTGTACTTTTCCGATTCAACTGTCTTGGATCCTGCAACGAAATGGTTGCAGGATCCAAGACAGTTAAATCGTTTCTCCGGGACTCGTTGGGCTTCATTGGCTCGGCGTTTTTCTGGTGGTCGCCACTGTTGATTCTGGTTTTCAGGAGTTGCAGTGGTTGGGAATGTGCGGCGGGCTTGTCCCCAAAAAAAAAACTCACATCTAATTTTAACTGACGATGATCATTGCATTCATGTTATGGCAAATATTATTACCCAAATATATATAAAAAAAAAAATATATATTATTACCACCTTGTCTCCAAGTAACACTTGTCCTAGTTACACTCACAGCTAATTTGGCTGTCCACCTTGACATTCTAGTTTATTTTCCTGTGACTAACAAAAAGTCTAACTAAGAAATATGTACGAGTATTTTAAACACTTGTATTTACCAAAAACTTAAGTACCTAAGATTAGTTGATTGACGTTTGGATTGATTTTGCAAAATAGAACCTGCCGCTATTAAATTTTATCATTGGTGAGATCAAAATAAAAACACTGGTATTCAGCTGAATCCGGTTTGACTGGAAGCCGACCCCAATATAGTTGGGAAGAGGCTAGGCAGATGATGATTGGTGAGATCAAAATGGCTAATTTTAGTCAGGGCTGTCACTAACTACGTTTTCTGGTATCTCTATACGTCTGTGAGTCATTCACAAACCAATATAGAGAGAAAGTTTAAAAAAAAACATGAATGGATTGAAAAACAAAGACGTGCCTATGAAAATATTGGGTGTGTAATGTTTGGTATAATAACAGATGGTATGATATCACTAGAAATAATGTTCATATGCTATAAAAACATTTTACCTAATTTTATTTGATCGAATGTTTTATTTCATATAACATTTATTTTCTCTAATAACATTTAGTATAACATTCATTTCATACGATTTTCAATTAGTTTAATGCTCTTTTTATATAACGTTCATTTGACGTAATTTTCGTATTACTTACCTAATTTTCTAAGGTAATACACCGTTCTTGAGAAAAAGAAATTATATTGTAACCTAACCACAAAACACTAAAGTTACTTCTGCATTGTCTCCGGCGCTGCGGAAAGTTCAAACCCTTCGCCCTTACGTAACAAAGGATAGGCACCCATGCTCACCTTCGCAGCTTCGGCTTGCTGGTCGCCTCTGGGGCGACCAGCCTCAGCCTCAATGGCTCGCACGGGAGCCTGTGCTTTGTTACAGCGGGTGGGGGTTGGTTTCCCTCCGAGCCTCCGGTTTTTATATACACTATAGGGGTAGCATACAAAGATTACGTGAAGTAGGGGGTGCCCAGATCCGATTCTGGTACAGATTCAACCTATTAAATACAAGCCAGTGTTAGGCTTTAAATAAAGATTTTTATGATTTAATTACAAATTTATAGTATTCAATCTTTTTCCTGTACTTGTAGTATATAAGACGGTATTACTTGCACAATTCCATAGTTCTAGGTCAACGGGAAATACCCTATTTTGATTCCCTTGAGATTGTTAAAATATACGTTTTTTATAGCGATTTATCTTTTGTTTCCATATTCTGCAATAGTCCTGCTACAACCGAGGATTGTCCTTGGGTATACTTTCACAGTGCACACAGGGATAATCGTCGGTTGATGTCCCATTCCATTTGAAATGTCTAAAGGGGTCTCTGCGAGTTAGTTTCGGCCCCTCGTACGCCTATCAAAGAACCGGGTCTCCAGGGACCTCGTGTCCAAAAAAACAATAAAAATAAATATATCTATACTTCTATATTACTGATATATGAAGCTGAAGAGTTTGTTTGTTTACTTGAACGCGCTAATCTCAGGAACTACTGATGAGATTTGAAAAATTCTTTCAGTGTTAGATAGCCCATTTATCGAGGAAGGCTATAGGCAATATGAGCGGAGCAGTAATGAAAATTGTGACGCAGACGAAGTTGCGTGGGTCAACTAGTATAGTAATACAAGTTAAGTCTAAAACAAATCAGCCCAGAACTGCTAATAATTTCCGACTCCATTGGTCAATCTTAACGTCCGGGCTAATAATACATCATTTCTACACATCTATAAAAAGTTACCCGCATTGTTACAGATAGTTTTAATGGAAAAGACAGCCTTCTTTGTTCCACAAGAAAACATATAATTTTCTCATTAACCTTGTCATTATTACCTTGTTTTTTTTTTTAGCGGCAGGAATAGTCAAATGACTCCTCCCGCTCTGGGCCGAGCAGAAAGGAGTGTCAGACTCTTACTGACTAAAACCCATTCGTGTTTCTTTTAATACCCTTTTTTTCGCAAATCTGGTAGGTGTCATTTAAGGCTTGCATACATGCCAGTGGTTGCGCGCATATCCAAAATAATAATTATTTTAAATTTTACTAACATAGCTATAAGTTCTACCTACTAATTATTATGTACTTGGTCAGAAAAAATATTTTCAATTTCAATTTTGTATACAAACGGAGCTAACTACACGTGTAGTTAGCTCCGTTTGTATACAAAATTGAAATTGAAAATATTTTTTACCCGTGTATTTAATTTTTTAAAATTAAATGTTTTGAAAAAGTAATTAAACCAAATTATTTTCGTTTGTATTGAAAAGCAGTAGATATTTTTTTTTAGTCTTTTGTTGAAAATGAACGAGTAAAATGGTATCATCTCCACGATTTAGAGGTGCTATTTTTTCTTACTGTGTTTTACGATAAACTCTGGCTAACCGATTACGATAAATTCTGACTAGACCAAATTACATACCATATAGAAAGAAAGTTAAAAAAAACCTGTTTATTGTTTTATTTGGAGGTGATTTTGTGATTTTTTTCTTAGTATTTGAGACCGATACATAAATTCTAGCTTTTTTTTAAGGATAGAAAAACATCAAATGATTCCTCCCGCTCTGGGTGGAGCGGACGGGAGTGTCAGACTCTTACTGACTTAAACCCATCCGTGTTCCTCCTAGTGCCCTTTGCGTTCCAGGACTACCTGCGGTGCCGGAATTCGAACGGATTCCGCACCCTGGCAGGCACTGGCCCTAGTGGGCCCCGTCTCCCATGCTGACAGCTCTTTGAGGCGGGCGTGGAACACAGTGCGCCGTCAACGCGGGCCTGGTTCAAATCAGACGACGAGCCACCCATTGCTCGCCGTCCGCAGGCCCGCGCCTACAGTGGCCGGAAATGGCCCTGCGACTCCCGACGCCTGGGTCGTCTTTTTCTGTTGCGGCGGCTGGGTCGTGAGGTTTCCCTCTCTCTCACACGTTCTTCTTCCTTCGCTAGCGTTATTGCTTCGCAGAAGGAGGTGACCGAAATTCTGGCTACCAACCAAATTACGTGACATATCATGTAGATTACTATTATTTTTTTCAGATGTAATTTCGCAGTAAATGCCAACAAAAAACTGCTTCATCTGCACGCTATTTTAAGCTTTTTCGAGAGAGCGGCCTTAATAATGACACCAATCAACAGTGACATTTGTTGCCGCCAGGTAATCCTGGCGACAACTTATTACGATGTAAATTACTCATTTGTCTTACCTGACAATTACAAAGTTTATTACAAGATTGTCATGCAATTATTAAGTAAATAATTGAAGCGCTATTACGGAAGTCTAGGGTTCCATCCTTCAAAGATGTATTCACTAAACCATTACAAGATTTGGTTCGAAATATTGGGGAAGGCCGCAGGTAACCGATGGATGCGAGGCGCACATGACCAGTTGCTGTGACGACACTTGGGGAGGCATATAGGATAGGCCAAAATAGCACATAGGATTGGATAAGTCCATCTAGTCCAGGCTAAATAATAACAGCCACACGGGTCGATCTTCAAGGTTAAGCAACGTTTGCCAAGGTTGATCTGTGGATGGGTGACCATCTTAACATAGCGAGTTTCCTCCGTGCCTCGGAAAGCACGTAAAGCCATTAGACCCGGCTGTCATTTGTAGATCTTTGGCAGTCGTTACGGATAGGCAGAAGCCAGTAAATCTGACTCCAGTCTTGCCATGAAGTACCGTGTTACCCTGTTACAGGATTGTGAAGGTCTGGTAGGCAGCCGCTCCGCGTAAAGTAGATACTGATATTCAGCTACATCCGGTTTGACTGGAAGCCGACCCCAATATTGTGTGGAAAAGGCTAGGCAGATGATGATGACGATGATGATTGGATATCTTCTATTTCAACTGTCAAAAAAAGTTAATATGGAGACACAATTAATGGCGTATCACGGACTGGTATCATCGGTATTGCGATATGGTGTAATTTTCTGGGGACAATCAACAAACCGAGAACTCGTATTTAAGATGCAAAAGAGATGTGTTCGATCGATGTGTGGATTGAAAAAGACAGACAGTTGCGTTCCATATTTTAAAAAACTTGATATTTTACCTCTCCCGGCTTTGTACATCTTAGAAACTTCATTGTTCATAAAAAATAATTCCCATTTATTTCAAAAACTGGCTACAGTAAAGAAAATTCCAGTACGCACTCAATATATAAACACACTGAACCATGTGAAATGTAAAACAGCATTAATGAAGAAAAGTTTATTTGGTATTGCTCCTCGAGTCTATAACAAAATACCTGACGCAACCTTTTGAGATTCCAATGCCCCACCGTTGTATCGCAAATGGAACCTTTTGGTTCCACCGGAAACCTTTTGGTTCCACCGGAAACCTTTTGGTTCCACCGGAAACCTTTTGGTTCCACCGGAAATCTTTTGGTTCCACCGGAGGACATAGAAGTTAAATGCTTGCCAGTAAATAAATTTAAAACTACCCTACACCAGCTGCTGCTTCACAAATACTATTATACTTTGGACGAGTTCTTGAATGACAATTTTTAATTATCCCTAATATTATAAAAATAAATTCATTTACTAATTTTAATCTTTAACAATTTATTAATATTGTGATTACACTTATTTCTTTATTTTTTCATGTATAAGTAATAATTATTCAAAAATGTATATTACCCTTGTAACACAAATATTTGTATATCTTAACTGACAAAACATAGAGCACTTAACACTATTTACCATAAGATCTTATAATGTAATAACCTATGTTTGACAAATAAATAATGATTCTGATTCTGATAAGTCCATCTGTCGTCGTCTTTCAGCTGATATGATGATGAGGCGTGGTTTTAGTATTTTTTTTACTATTGATAGGCATATTTTTGAACACTATCTCACCTGATCGTTAGCGATGATGTGGTCGAAGATGGAGCACGCTTGCCTAGAAGTAACCTATTCACTCTTGACTTAAAGACTCTCAGATCGTAACTACCAGGTAACACAGACTTTGGCAGGGAATTCCACTCCTTAGCTGAACGCACAATGAATGTCCCTTAACGTTTTTTGTGTGTGGGTGGGATGCCCACCATGTACCGGTGGTACATTGCCGTACGTGTTTTGCTGGTTGGTAGTCCGATGATGAAACGGGCGAGCGGAATTAAATTATGCATGAAATATCTACACTTCATATATAAAGCTGAAGAGTTTGATTGTTTGTTTGCTTGAACGCGCTAGTCTCAGAAACTATGGGTCCAATTTAAATAATTCTTTCAGTGTTAGATAGCTCATTTATCGAGAAAGGTTGTAGGCTTTATATCATCACGCTAAGACCAAAAGGAGCGGAGCAGTAATGAAAATAGTGACGCAGACGGAGTTGCGCGGGTCAACAAGTAAGTGATAAAGACTTTCTAATGTGCAACAAACATCGTTTTTAGCTTTGATTCAGGATCATTGGAGCTTCGAAAGGTGGTATAAATAGTTTGACCTTAAACTTGTAAAGGTTTATTAAAAAAAAAATCACATGCTTAGTAATAGAACTTTAAATAAAATAAGCCAGTTCAGACCAACGTGTATAGGACAGGTGCCAAATGATCTTTTAGAAATGATGCAATAACTACTTTAAAATGCAACGATAGATGGTAAAACCTACTATAAAAAAGTATTTGACTCACAATATTTTTCAATCTTGTCCTTATCAGTTCACCTGATAAGCAGGTGTGTACTTATACGATACAGCATCCATTTTTTATCAATATTATTGTTGCACTGATTTTCCATTGAATCGTCTGCTTACTAGAGTCTTTTTGGGTTCCGTACCCAAGGGGTAATCAACAGAATCCTATTACAAAACTACATCTGTCCGTCCGTCCGTCCGTCTCCCTGTCAGTGGGCTGTATCACAAAAACCGTAATAGGTCGATAATTGAAATTTTCAAATTTTTTTGTGTATTTCTATTGCCGCTATTACAACAAATAATAAAAATTTGGGGTTATGGTACGGAACCCTTCGTGTGCGAGTCCGACTCGCACTTGGCCGGTTTTGGGTTAGGAAATCATCAAATGACAATTTCCGCTCTGGGCAGCAGAAGGGAGTATCAGACTCTAACTTTACTGACTAAAAATCATCCGTGTTCCTTCAAATTTTAATGCCCTTTGCGTTTCAGGGCCTCAGTGACTTTTTCGAAAAAAATCCGCAATCTTGGTAGGCACTGGCCCTAGCGAGCCACGCCAAATCGCTGATAGAATGACACATCCAATTATTGACACTCTGAATACAGAATACTAACCACTAACCAGACCTATCATTATTTTCTTTTTTAGTTTTAAATATTGATTACGTTGCATACTTATTGTATAAATTCAGATTCTTAAAAAGTATCAGACAGATGTGTTGCTAGGGAGTTTGTTGTGCCACTTCTTCTCCACAGCTAAAACACTAGGAAGTGATGACGGGCGGGCGTTTTGGGGGACTGTCTTTTGTAAAACTTGACGTTCAGAAAGTGCTGGCTCTCAGCCTTATTTGAATAAATGTCTTTTGATTTTGATTTTATCTCATAATTATCTACCTACAATTTCCTTACATTATAGCAACGCCATAGTAATAAGGACCTTCCTAATAGCCACAATCATTCTAATGAATGCTTGTCACGATGTTACCTAAGTCAGTTAATTTATATTAAGTAGGTACCTATCTTGTAACTTAGTTTCCTTATTGCTTCTTACAATGTTGTGTAGTACGACCATGTTAATATTTACAAGTTTTCTTTACTTATTTTTCTTCATCATCCGACATGGATGTTTCGTCTGATGACATCCATTATTAATTTCTCTTCAGCTTTTAGGCGCAATTGGTTCAATTTGTAATTGGTCCAATTCGCCTTATTGGTGGAACCAATAAGGTGAATTGGACCAATTACAAATTTCGCGGTTGGCCCAATTTGCGATTAGTCCATTTCGCAGTTGGTCCAATTCGCGGTTGGTCCAAAATTTTGATGCACATATTTCGACAAAATTTTCTGAAAAGCAGATTTTTTCGGTAATTTCAGAATTGGTCCCATAGTACCTAATAGTTCTTCATAATGATGAGTACCATTACCCGTTTAGTGGTATTGCGTTTGTTCTGTTACACGCTGTATCTAACCATCTTACTAATCTAATCTAACTAATATTATAAATGCAAAAGTTTGGATGGATGTTTGTTGCTCAATGACGCCAGAACGGCTGAACGAATCTGGATGAATTTTAGAACAAAGATAGACTATAGTCTGGAATAGCAAATTGGCTACTTTTTATCCCGAGAGTATGTTCCCTAGGGATCACGGAGGTGAAGCTGCTGGTAGAAGCTAGTATTGTATAATTTCGGCAACATTTTCTGTTTTGAACCCGTGCATTGGACCATCTGCAAAATGGACCAACTGCGCATTGGACCAACCGCGAATTGTATCAATCGTGCATAAAGGGCTTTCAGTTAAACCGGATTCAGCTTAGTACCAGTATTTAACTTGGAGCGGTTGCCTACCAGATCTCTACGCCTGGGTTAAAACGGTAGTGTTGGCAAGACTGGATACGATTTACTGGCTTCTGATATTCCGTAATGACTGCCAAAGATCTATAAATGATAGCCAATCAATAGCATAACGTAATTTTCACGGAAGAGACCACAGACCTCTGTTTTTTTTTTTTGAAAAATTGCACTTTTTTTGGTTTGCTATTTTTTCCTTAATTAATGTATATCAGTAACCTAAAATCATATGTATGACCACACATTTATGCAGCAACTTATATGTACTTACTAAAATAAGTCCAGATTTTTTTTCAGTTCGATCATAATGACGTGTAAGTTTATTGAGACTACTAGGTTATATATCTTGGACATCTTCCATAGCCCTGTCTCATTCTTATCTGATAAGAGGCAAGATAACGATATTTCTAGTGTTTTAGTGTAGTCACAGCTGTTCTTTGTTGAATATTATAATATTTTAGTGAATAGTGAACTTCTTATAGATAGATTTTATTTAGTCAGTGGACATATTTATTTCAAGTTGTAATACAAAATTGCAGTGACGTTTAACCACAAGGTTTGTAATTATTTTTTTATAAGTTAGGTATTGGCATGGTTAAGTATAGTGTCTCTAAACCAGGGTTGGATCACATGGAAGTAATAAATGATAATTATAATTAATTATTTATTTATTTTTCAATAAAAAAAGGAACAAAAATCTCATTAGAACAAGGCAAACGCTTGTTGGTAATTTTAAATACCCTGATTCCTAAAGTAGTATGTACCTGTGTCTTAGGAGTCAGTGATCCTCCGTGGTAACAGAGCCATAAAATATAAATGTTGCTTTCATTTTAAAATTATTATCACAATAAACGGTGTAAAAGAAAAAAAAATCTAATAGTATTTATGATAAGGATTACAATAATATTAATTAATTTTAAAAAATAATATAAATAAATATTTCATTTAGTTTTATTTAAAATAAAGCGTATGATGAAATTTGCTTGCGTGTGAGATGTGTCTGTGTTTTGAAATTTTTGTATATCACTGTTAATTACCCAGCAGAAGGTTTTCAGTCGAAAATGTCCCGGAAAATATCCCTGGGTCCTAATCCGGCGGGTATAAAAAGACCACTTTAGCAGAATCAGAAAGCCCATCACGCTACCCATCACCGTCAAATTTCCCCAATCAACCTTGAACCTAATGCGTTAGCGATAAAGATGAAAATTAAATTTGATAGATTGTTGCGTTATTAATATTATCATTCTCCTGGCCTTTTTAGCCCCCCAGGTCATTTCTGCCTGCATTTCAAATGTAATACTTTTAGACGTTGAGGCATTGTTCATTGCTGAATCATAACATGAAAATAATTTAATTATAATTAAATAAATTATTACTCAAATAATTTATTTAATTTATGGATTTATAATTGCCATATTATAATATTTGTACATATGTAATGTTTGTTCATACATTATAAATCACTGTCGTTAAAAGTCACATTAAAGACAGTTACACACAAAAACAAAGACAGTTAGTAGTTTATGTGTGTACTGGCACACATAAACCCTCTGACGTTTACGTTGTATGGCAAAAACCAAGTGTAACTATAGATTAAGTAATTTGAAAATAAACAAATAATAATAATAAAAAATAAGACTCGGTTGATAGCTTTCCATTCATTTAAAAATTA
Source organism: Lacanobia oleracea (assembly GCA_950371165.1). Taxonomy (NCBI): domain Eukaryota; kingdom Metazoa; phylum Arthropoda; class Insecta; order Lepidoptera; family Noctuidae; genus Lacanobia; species Lacanobia oleracea. The sequence continues at coordinate 4,651,730 of OX493406.1, read as the reverse complement.
AACTTAGCTCTTATTATTTTTATGCAAATTGGAAAAGAAAGAAAACCCATTTATTCGGATAGAAATGACGCACAAAAAAAATATATACTAATCAACAAACTTAAATTTAAATATAAACCCAATTCACTGTCAAGCTATATTGTTACTAAATTCAGTATTAAAAATAATACTGATTTTATACAAACTAATAATTAAAAACACAACACCATTAGTCTACAGATATTATAAAAACAAATTATAAATGCACCAAAAAAAAAAAAACTGCGTTAAGGAAATAAAATATTGTGCAATTCCGAAAACAAGCTAACTTGAATTAGCATGACAGATACATATATTTGTTTTACCTTATTTTTATTTTTTTAATTGTAGTGGAAAACTTTAATAGCTGGTCGTATTTAAGTATAAATGAGGTTTAATGGATTTATTAATAACTAGCCGACTCGTGCAACTTTGTCTGCATCACATTATTCATTTATGCTCCACTCTCATTGGTCGTAGTGATGTTATGTAGCTTTTTTATAAAGCCTTCTTCGATAAATGGGCTATACAAGACTAAAATAATTTTAATTCGAACATGTAGTTCCTGAGATTAGCGCGTTCAACCATACAAAATCTTCTGCTTTATAATATTTTGTATAATTAGTCGTTAAATTCCCACTATTTATTAACTTGAGCTGCATATCTTTCTTCAATAAATTTTAAAATTGATTCACGATCACGATATTTAGTACTACTCATACACACACACAGTATAAATGGTACAATTAATATTGTTGAAATTGCCACAATGATACACGTTGATTTACGTCACTGCCCTGGTAATTCAAAGAGTCTTTAAATTTTATAAGATTTTATGCCCTTTTCTTTCCATCTCTCTCTTTTTTGGCTTTTTAACGCCAATTCATTAAACAGGTCATCCAACGCGTCCCAACTAGGAATGAGAGGATCCTTTCGCCCGGGAGTAAGACAGTGCAGGCTGAAAAAAAGCCAGTTCTCATACAGATTTTCTTCTATGTTTAAAGTTATCATCATCATCATATCAGCCGAAAGACGTCCACTGCTGGACATAGGTCTCCCCCAAGTGTCGCCACAACAACCAATCCTGTGCGTCTCGCAAACATCAGCTTCCCGCCAACCTCACCATGTTTAAAGTTGTTGGTAATGAAACAGATTGCAGAAAGTTAAGAGCGCTTGCCTAGGTCAAGCCTATGACCTCCGTTAGCCAATGACTCGAGAGTCATGGCCAACGTTATGAGACCAGTCAGTCATTGTCACCTGCTCATATTATTTCATAGGCACTAAGACATAATAATTATATCACAGCGGTTATTTTCTGATCATAAAAGAAAAAATGGTGTTTTTTTCTGATCAGACACAACATAAATACTCGTAGCAGAAAGTCAATAAATAATTAAACAGTTGATTTTAAAATTAATTATAATTTTTAATTAATTTTAAAAATCATAATTTAAAAGTATTATTAGTTTCGTGGCACTGCAGAGGCCTCCGTATCAAGTCGTCCTATTCGTAGAACGTCCTAATGTCTAAGTACACATTATTAAAAAAAAAAATACTTTCGGTTTATTATTATTTTCTTAATTTTAAAATTAAAAATCAAACAAAACAGAGATATTATACGTCTGGCGTGGACCGTACCTGTGTCTACAACATTTTACAATCTCATATTCTGAACAAAATATGCAACTCATCAGGTAAAACAACCATTGTTTATTATTAGTTTACTCTCCGCGATTTTCTCAAAACAACGTCCTTTCAAAATCTTATTTAATTAAAATAATTTCAGAGGAAGTGTCGTTCATCCTCACAAAGATTAATTTTGTCCGCTGAAGCGATAAATTAATCAAATAATTTGATTCACAAGTGAAAAGGTTGACAAATCTAATCTCCTGTTAATTTCCTTACTCAATCTGTCTTTTAAATTGAGCATTTTATTTATAGACTGTTTTGTCTTTGGTAAAAATGATTAAAACCCAGTCATTTTTGACCATATTCTTTTAAATGTATTTTAGAGCTCTGAAGTGATAACATCTGCAAGCAACACTTGCCTTTTCTGAGGGCATAACAGGTATATTTCGACGTTATAGTAACGTCAACGTAAGTTTATATTGAGTATAAAAAACTGCAACCCCATAGTATATTGGTTTAATTTTATGCGGCATACATAATTTGTATCGTTCAAAAATATAAACACAGTATTCAATTCAAACAAATATTTTTTTTATTATAATAACTATTTTTTTTTATTGTGAATATGGATCTGAGATGGTCTGAAATAAAGTTTTATTATTATTATTATTATTATTATTTATTATTATCCGGGAAACGAGTATTTTAGCTGTAGTAAAATTTTATGTTACGTTACGAGATGTCAAAAATATTTGTGCTATGCCCTCTGGTCCCTCGGGTGAACGACAATAGGGTGAGCGGCTGAGGCGAAGCCGTTAATCCCAGTTAACATCTATAGACTTGGACAGTTATAACAGACAGTCACACTCAGTAAAATGTCCATACCCAGTATCGTCAAGGCAATCCAGCATCTGGGATATATATTTATGCATTTTACCCAGATGCTGAGTTGCTCAGGTTCTATCTTAGAGCAATATTTACTACCTCAACATGACACAGGTATACAATAGAAAATTAATATTTTTATTGTTTAACAGCGTAATTAATGGTGCAAACTACCTATAAACTTGACGTTGTGCGAGTACATAATCACGCCATAATAATCAGAGACCTGTAAATAACCTCTTAGTTACTGTTTCGACATCTAAGGCCGGAAACAGACGATTTCACAGCCTATGTGTAGTGTTATTACGTAAAAAAATCACTGTCATTATTAAGGTGAAGTGAGCTGTCAATCCTTAGTATCAGTGGCTCTAGGTTTTTAACGTTCTTGATCGAGTTAGCGTAAAGGCTGAAACCCAAAGCAACGCACGGAGAGGCTTCGCACGTATGTGCGGCTTCGCCTTGCATGAAAATGTATGAGATTGTTTCCACTACAGCCCACAGACACGCTACGCATCAATACCGCAATTGGCACTCGCGTAGCTTGCCCAAATATGGCGCCCACGTAGCTATACACAAACATTTACTTACGACTATGTCAAAACCATACTCTTTAAAAAAAAAACCTTGCGTGTGCCGCGGTGGGCCACGCTACAGTTGTACGTAGTTGTGGGCGTGTAGCGTGTACTGCTGTGGAAACGTAGACGCAAGTGTTCAAACCCACGCAGCTAAAATACGCCTTTAATTTTTAATTATATTTGAATTGAAACTGAATAAGCTCGCGTGAGACGGTCACATGTCAGGACACGTGATCTCCCTAGTGGCGTCAGCGTGGTCTGCTACGCTGACGACACGCTGGTACTGGCGCAAAGGGGGTCGCATCAGGCCGCGGCTGATGCTATGACACGTGGTGTCGGATAGTCATTGAGAGGATCCGGCAGCTGGGTCTCGAGGTGGCCCTACACAAGTCCGAAGCTATGTGCTTTCATGGTTCCCGGAACAGGCCACCATCGGGATCTCAAATAACGGTAAGAGGGGTTCATATCGGCGTCGCATCGACGATGACGTACCTGGGTCTCGTCCTTGACAGGTGGACCGGTGGAACTTCGCCGAGCATTTCCGACGTTTGGCTCCCAGACTGGGGGGAGCCGGGGCTGCCATCAAGCGGCTTCTGCTCAATTCGGGGGGTCCAAACGCCTCCTGTCGGAGGCTTTACGCGGGAGTCGTGCGGTCCATGGCCCTTTATGGGGCGCCTACTTTGAGAAAGTGACCTGCCCGTTACCTCAACGCATCCCAGAGGGTCATGGCCATCCGGTTGGCCCGGAGATACCGCACGGTCTCTGGCGAGGCGGCGAGCCTCCTTGCCGGACTGCCGCCATGGGATCTAGAGGCGAGAGCCCTCACGCTCCTTTACGAGTGGCGCGTGGAGGCGCTACGGCGGGGCGAGACTCCTTTGCTGCGGGTATTCTCGGTGTACAATTTATGTATACAATAATAAAAATAATATTGTGTGGGAAACGAGTATTGAGACATCTTAATGTAACGTAAAATTTTACCATAGCTAATGGTAAAATTTTACGTTACGTTAAGATGTCTCTTCACTCTTTTTTCGAAATTTGATAGGCAGTCAGATGCAGTTGGTGGCATCAAATTTGAGATTGAACTAAGTAAACTTGTATTTTTTGAATGAACTTTATTATCAATAAAGTTCATTCGGCATTAAACCTTTTACATTAGGTATTATTAAGCTGCCAACTTCTTAATTTTGCAAATTTTTTTTCGTATTCAGCTTGGCTTGCTAGTCGGGTGCCAGCTGATTTAATCTAAAACGTTCCACTTGACATTGGGTCTAAATGTCATCGTCGTTCTTTCTTTAAGGTGAATGTTACGGGTTCTTCATTGCCATTTTCCTGCAAGATGGCGCTGAAGTCAACATTTTCAGTTTTATTTGGTTTCGAGTGTAATTGGAACAATATTAAGTCGCAGAAATAATGGTGCGACAATCGGATATTCCACTTTATCGAAATTAGTCAAAATGCGGCATAAAAACCCTTCTGATTCGCCATACTTCAAATCATACTTTCAATCATGTCTATGTGTATGTAAACGGTACTATAAGCGAGTTAGATATTATTTTCGTGAAGTGAAGTGCAATCCACCTAAAAATGCGATTGCCATGATACCGGATACAAAGGTATTGTATTACTATGTAAACTCGTGCATTTATGTCATTAAAAAGAACACCGCGTAAATAATAATTAAAGTGGATTATTTTGCAAAATAAATAGTTACGTCATAATGTCAAGTGGCTTGGGCAACTTTGTTTTTATTGACTCTGGTTGCGAGGTATACAGAGGTGGCAACTGGGCGCAACTTATTGTGGCACTGATTACATATATTATGAAGACGGGTTATCCAAAATCTGTTTATTAATAATAATAATAACATTTATTACAAGTACCAAGACTCAAAAGTAATACATTAACAATACAAAATTGTGACATCACTGCTGCAAGGCGACAGGCCCCGCTGATACCCAGCAGCAGTGGTTCACAAACGCACAATCTAGCCTACTTGCTGTAGTGGACAGGATGCTGTTGGCGCAGCCCCGCACCCTTCTGACCAGGGATGCGCACCGCTTCCGCATCACAGTATAAAAACAGTCAACGTGCGCTTCAGCAAACATAAATAAATTAAGCAATACAATATTTTTCTATGTAGCTTGCTCGAGTTTAATCGAGAAACACTATTTAAATTATAAAATAAAAACAACAATTCTCCAACCCTGGTTGGATGGGAAAATTTAAAAAGCGGAAGTTAACAAAAGTCACCTACCTACTGAGAAGTGCGTGAGAAAGAAACAGAGCTTTACAGGGGGTCTAAAAGGCCACTTTAGCAGAATCAGAAAGCACACCACACCACCCGTCACTGTCAAATTTTCCCAATCAAGCTTGAACCTAATGCTTCAGCGTTAAAGATGAAAATGGGAAAATGCGGGACCGGTCGTTGTGGCGGCGCTTGTGGAGGCCTATGTCCAGCAGTGGACGTCTTTCGGCTGATATGATGATGATGATGATGAAGTCATGAAATTGCTAATATGATGGTTCTACCGCTTTGGTGCGATAGTACAAAATGCTTAGGATGATGTTATAAACAGATTAAAATCATTTTTTTTCGTTGGCCGCCAATTTCAATTTTGGGCACAACTTTTTTGGTTTCCACGCCATCATGCGTAAGAAAGCGGCATCCTTACTGCAGCGCTTGCGCAACACTCGGAATAGCATCCTGAAAATGATTGTTGACAGACCCGACTGCCCCACCCAAAGACACAGGGTGGAAGTAGCGATAGGGTTATGTAACTCATAAATAAGCTAGTAATTAAAGTACCTACTAATAATACTAATATAGCATATAAGCATAATTTGTTACTAACTCATTACTAACAACTTATGGGCATATTATGTCTGAAATAAATTTTTGTATGAAACGTGAATGGTCTGCTTTGACAGACTGTTGTGTGGTTAATATTATGATTCTTATGAAGTGGCCTTCTTAGACCCGCAGGACGAATAGTACTATCAGGTTCACTGTCCACAGACCACATACGGTCTGTAGAGAGACTTCTATATCAGTCCACTGACCGTAAGCAGTATGTTCGCCCGTACAATTGCTAAGCCATCTGATACTGTGGACGTGAGGAGAAAATCTCATATTTAATGTGGACGTGGCAGGACACCGACTTTTAATAAAACACAACTAGACTTGCGGACAATTCCCACTCTGGAGCCTGGACAGTGAACCTGCTACCACTTTAATACAACGGAATTATGATGAAATTGACACGACATAGCTTCTATCAACATAATAAATAATAATAATTATCGTTTATTTCAGGCGTTAGTACCCATAAAATTAAAAATTAAAACTTATAATAAAAATTAAAACTTATACTAAACAAACAGACTTGAATAATTCTAAACAATAAAAGAAAATAACAATAAACATCATAATTTTAAACCAACGAAGCCAAAACAAATGCATTCACCAATGTTACCAAGAACATTGGTGAATAAATCTATTTTGTCTCCCTCATTAGATGCACAGTATGAAATACAGTTTTGATAATAGTATTTTGAGTTGCCACCACACGCGCAAAGAACGACGCCCTGAGTTTCCCCATGAGCGCAAAAAAGTCGGTAACTCTGTTCTCAGCAAACATCTCAGTCGCCCTACACCGCCAGAGCAGGTTGAGCATGAACCGAAACGCTTGTACACGAAGAGTGTTGTATGCACTCTTCGTGTACTTGTACCAAAGTTGACTGGTGTAGAACGACTGACAGTAAGCCTGGAACAGAGTTATCTTTACTTGCTTTGAGCAATGGAAAAAACGTCTTTTTAACATATTACTTCTGCATGCAATGCTACGTCTTTGCCTCTCCAGATAATCGTCATCTTTTAAGTTTTCCGTTATGATGTGTACGAGATACTTAAATTGACTAACTACTCGTATTTTTAACTCTGAGCCACATACAGTTATTGGCAAGACCTTATCAGGGCCGTGTTTGAAAATCACTACTTTAGTCTTTTTAACATTGTATGTTACTTGGTGTCGAGCTCCATAATTCTTACAAAGGGAAATGAGTTTTCTGAGGCCATGGACCGAGGGGCTGAGCAGAACCATGTCATCTGCATAACTGAGCTTATTTAAACATTCACCGCCAATATGGCATCCAAATCTGGTGCTGCTCAGCTCCTCGATCAAGTCGTTTACATATAGGTTAAACAGCACCGGGGACGTCAGGACGCCCTGTCTCACGCCACTGGTCAACCTATACGTCTCCGATCAGGCGTTATCCTATCTGACTAAGATGCTTTGATTGTTGTACCAAAATGCAAACAAGTCTACTATTTTATCCGGAACATGGGTTTGTCTCACCTTGTTCCAAAGTACATTATTACTTGTATTAAAAGCTCGACTGAGGTCTAAAAAACATGCAATATTTCAACTGATGTATTTGTAGATGGTATTTTTTAGAGCAAAGATAGCAAGGTCAGTGGACAGGCCTCGACGAAACCCAAACTATGCGTTGTTAAGCGGAATGTTCTTTTAATTGAAGTGTTTCATAATCAGGTTTTCGAAAGTTTTTGACAATATGGTTGCTAGTGATATTGGGTGGTAATTAGACAGACTGGAAAAACAGAACCGGTGATGTACACCGGTTCTGTTTTTTACTATGGGTACAACGGTGGTTTTCATGAAGTCATGAGGTAAGTAACTATGATCAATACAAGAATTAAATAAGAATGCAATTTTATCAAACAACAATGCAGGTGCAAACAAGACGAGTTCGACACTGAGCCCATCGTGACCCGGGGACTTGCCGCGGTTCATACCTTTAACACACTGAAAAACATCCTCAGCTGTGACATGTAACTCGGTCAGTTCAGCGCGCGGCGCCACCTCCGCTGCACTCGCGGCCCCGCGAGTCCCCGCGCCATCATGGGCGGAGCGGGACGGCGACACATTCGAACAGCTGAGAGTAGAGGAGGTGGCGGTGGGGGCGGACATTTACAAACATATTTGCAATATTTACAGGATTCTGGTCACCATTTATAAGGGGAGACTAGATTTATAATTTAATCTATTCGTTTCTTTCCAGAACTTACCGAAGTCTTTATTGTATCGGTGTGTAGCTACAATATGCATTTTTATTTTATTTTCATTTAACTGGCATCATTTTAACTTGTGTTTAAAAACTTTAAAATAATGTCTAAAGTATTTAGCTTCCTCTTTCTCTCTAAACTCAATTTCGAAAAAAATCTCAAGTAACGTTCCTTTACAGGGGTCGGGACGTTACCCTATTACTGAGCCTCCGTTGTCCATTCCTCTGTGCGTCCGTCTAGACAGACACACGCACGATGGACGCACAAAGGAGACCTGGTACAGTCCGTCTATCCATCCGTTTGTCCATCCGTCCGTCCATCCGTCCGTCCGTCTGTCAGTCAACAGGCTGTATCTCATGAACCGTGCCAGGCTGATAGTTGAAATTTCCACAGAGCATGTATTTTTATTGCCGCTATTACAACAACTAATTAAAATTTTAGGAGGCTATAGGCCCATACAAGTTCATTTCTGTTTATTGTATGGAACCCTTCGTGTGAGAGTCCGACTCTCACTTAACCAGTTTTTAGGCTTTAGAATTTTATGAAACCTCGTGTCGCGCGCTCTTAACCTCAAAATGTCTTCCACTTAACATTGATCTTCAAATTTATAAGTATAATAATATGAGCCAAACTATTTAATTATTTCGACAAATGTTTGCCTAAATTATTTTTGTGTCTGTTATCTGTTTAACATAGCCTGCACAAGTGGCGACACTTAAATGTAGGTCCACCTTACTTTTCACGTAAGATGAACAGTGTTCTAAACAAAGCGACATTCTATCATTCTTCTTCTTTTTTATTAAAAGCTTTTATTTAACTTGCAATATATGTATGTATGTATGTTTGTCCGGGTGGAATCTTGCTACTCAATTTTGAAGCAGATATCTTCAACCGATTGAGCTTAAATTTTGTATACACGTTTAGTTTAGATGAAAATAGACGATAAGCTGTGTGACGTCATTCTAAATCCAATATGGCGGACCATCCAAGATGGCGGAATGGTTATTTTTCATGCATTTCTACAATATGGATATCAAATAAAAAGACTTGTTGAGAGAAAATTGAAAATTAATGTGACGTTAGAATAGTTATTTTTTATGCACTTCTACAATGTAGGTATCTAATGAAAGAACTTGTGGAGAGTAACTCGAAATAATTAAAAAGTAAAAAATAAATTAAATGGAAAAATAAAACTTCTTTTAAAAATGGTTTTATTTTAATGCTCTAAAAGAAGAAAATGATATTTTCCTTTAAAATTGATCATAAAATCTTGTCGCGAGGTTTGCGTTTGAGTACCTATAAGTACTTAATTAATCAAACCTCTTGTAGCGAGGTTTGATTAATTTTATGATCAATTTTGAAGGAAAATATTATTTTCTTCTTTTTAAAGCATTTTAATAAAAGCTTTTTTTAATTATTTTTTTTCATATATTTATTTTCTATTTAGTGGTTAGATGATACGAAGTAAAATACGCCCACAACTAAACTCGAAACTACGGCCTTCGGGCTTAGAGAGTAGCCAACCTGGTTCTGATCGGACGGTAAGTCACCTAACGCTCGCCATCCGCAAACCCGCGCCGACAGTGCCCGGGAATCACCCTGCGACTCCCAACGCCCGGGGCGTCATCTTCTGTTGCGGCAACTGGTGCGTAAGGTTTGTCTCTTCCTCAAGCGGCCCGCTGCCTCCTTCGCTAGCATTACTGCTTCACAAAAGGAGGTGAGAGCTTCCCATACCTCCTCGCTCTAGGCCATGGATTTAACCAGGGCCAAACGCGAGAGGTTAAACGGTGCTGCTGTTCTCAAGCTATGATTCCGTTATCTATTATTATTTATTACTTCGCCACGACTTTCCAAATCCAAAGTTTTAACAAGTGGAGTAAAAAAATATATCTAGTTTTATAATTGGCAGTCAGAGATTACAATGCAATTAAAATTATATTATATGGGCAATAATTATTTTATGATCCATTGGTATTGCTTGCTTAACCAAAGAGGCTTCTTGTTACACTAAGCTGAACTTGAATCAAGTCCGTGTTTAATTTCTTATTGCTTAAGACAATGGCACGTACTTTGATATCGTCAACAAGGAATGGGTCGTCTTTCAGTGTTTCAAGATCCAGCTGATTGATAGTATCAAAGCGACTGTCATCTGAAATAACGTACCTAGCGTTAAATTCAATATTATGTGCTGATTGCCAAAATTTAAAAGCCAAGGGAAAATACTGGCCAAGTGCGAGTCGGACTCGTACACGAAGGGTTCCGTACCTTAATGTTAATTATCCTTAATGTTTATTATTTGTTGATATAGCGGCAATCTATGAAAAATTCTATTGTCTATCTATTACGGTTCTTGAGATACAGCTCGTTGACTGACAGACGGACGGACGGACGGATGAACGGACGAATGGACAGACGGATGGATAGACGGACTGTGGAGGCTTAGAAATAGGGTTCCGTCGCTTACCCTTTGGGTACGGAACCCAAAAAAGAATATTACGAAATAAATAGGCAGTGATGTACGAGTATAAGACAGTCTTGTCAATTCATATTATTTTGAAAATATTTTTTTTAAGGTGCGCCTCATATTATATAAAGTTATTTGTTATATTTTAATTTTAATAACGTTCACATCATATAATAAATGTGAGAAATACCAATTGTTGATTTAATTTCTTTTCATATAACATTTATATACTGGACTGCTGGATAGAATGACGGCCGTCATGGCCCAATGGTCCAACAACGGGACTTAGTGCGGAACTAAATCCCTAAAAAAAAATATGGCAATGGAAATACGGATATGAATTCTGCCATAATTTAAAATACTGCAGTCATATGTCATCCAGTTTCACATATTTACTATACTTACTTACAATGCAGAATGTCATTCAAAACTTACATTTCTTTGTCTCTTGTGAGTTTCTCAGACGTAGCCTCCTTTACTATGGTTATAAATCATTCTTTGTACGAAGAAATTATGTAGTTTCTTCGATTTTGTTAACCATATATTCAAGAGTGGTGGTGATGCCGACAAGGAAATAATAATGTCAATTCTTATGAGTCTCAAGGCTACTGTGCATTACAAAAAGCGTTGCAAAACCGTCTTTTATAATTACGTCTTGTTAAGTGTGTGTTGGACATTGGTTTTTGCGTTAATGACTGTGTAAGTAGATGCTTAATTATTTTATTTAGGCATATAAATATGGTCGGCTTTTTGAGCTTGTTTTTAATTTGGTTTTCATGTCGTTATTTTTTTGATGTCTCTAAAAATATATATTTTTATAATTAAATTATAAATGTTATTATGATTACGACAGAAAAAAAAATCAGATCCCAATTGCATCCGGTTGAACTTGAAGCCAACTCTAATACTAACAAAGTTGGAAAATGGTTCGGACGATTCTGACAGAAAATAATTTTAAAACACATTTTGTCATCTTTTCATTTTTAATACTGTGCTCATTCCTACTTAATTTCAGATATATGAAAGTTTATAAGTTTAGATGTTCATAAATTAATATTTAATCAATGATGCCTCAAAGACTGAATAGACTCGGATATTTAAGACGCTGGTAAGCCATTATAGGCTAGATTAGAATATATTATGTTACTTCTTAAATGGCTGGGACTTACGATCGTAGGTTCGAAACCAAGCAGGCGCTTTACTTTGTCTAAATTATTTCATCACCACTGATCTCAAAACGGTGAAGGAAAATATCGTGAGGAAATCGGCATGTCCTAGAACCAAAAATTCGAAGATATGTGACATCTACCAACCCGCAGGGTAGGGTGAGGGAGTGGGCCCACTCCCTCTCACCGAGAGAAGGCCTGTGTCCCAGCAGTGGGATCATTATAGGCTGATTATACTATTATGCTTATGCTTTTTATCCTAGAAACATATTTCCTTAGGATAAATAATGATTTTACGTGGTCATAGTAGCTGCCGGGAAAAACTAGTTTTAATTACAGTTACACTTCCTTATTTTCTACTTCAATATCCGGCTAATTTATTTAAACTTTATTTACATTTGTGGTACATGGGTGGACTTAATGCAACAAGGCATTCTCTACCAGTCAACCTTTTAGTTAAAAAGACTACACTGTGGTAGGTGTACGACTAATAAATAAAATTTTAAATTGTATTTTGGTTCGGGAAGAATAAACAAATAATATATTTAATACTAACAAAATACATATATACGCTTAAATAATAAACTAATAAATATGATGACTTATAATAATCTTTCTGATAAAGAGAACTCAATAATTAGGCCTAGACCAATCTAAGAATGCCAGGCTTTCGAATTTTACGCTTTTAGAAAAATTTTGACTCAGCCTTTTTGATGTTAAAGGAAGCATATTCCAGAGTTTGATGGTTGAAATAGCAAAAAAAAATCGACAAAAACCCGGTAATTAACGCAATCACTTTGATAATAATACTAAGTTGCATCTGTCAAATAAAAAAAAAACATGCGCAACTAAGGACGACATAAAGTTGCGTCAGGGTCGCCCAGTCTGTAGATGGCCTATTTTTATTTAATAATAGTGGTAATGTATCGTTTGACGTTAGTAAGTCTAGTGCTGAGCCAGTTGGTTAGTAGGACAGGCAACGTTGGAAGGTTGGTATATTTGCTGTCGATTATTATTATTATTTATTTTTGTATACGGCATAAGATAAAGTGTGATAAATGTGATTATTCAAGAGTTCGGTTTTGGGTTTATGTAAATATATTTATTTATTAAATAAATTTATTTTTATATTAATTTGATTATTCAAGAGTTCGTTTTTGGGTTTATGTTTTAAATAGTACTTAATACGAAGTGTTAATAACAAATATCAAGTTTATTTATTTATTTAGCTTAGGTATAGACATCGTAAATTAAAATTGCAGAGCAATTAATTTATGAAGTGCAAATTATGGATCAGTTGTATTTTGTAAAAATCTGGAATTATTTTTTTTATTTTTAAATCTGCCTATCTAATATATAAAAATCTTGTGTTTGTTATCGAACTCCTCCGAATCGGCTTGATCGAGTTTTATGCTTTATTTTGTGTATATTTGGTAGGTCTGAGAACAGTTCGTAGGACATTTTATTTTTTTGGTAAAACAACGTTCGCCAGATCAGCCAGTCTTATATATAAAAATCTACAACCTGGGAGTCTCTAAGACAAGAGTGAATAGTTTACTTCTAGGCAAACGTGCTCCATCTTCGACCGCATCATTGTTCACCATCAGGTGAGATAGTGGTCAAACGTATGCCTATTAATAATAATAAAAATATCTCGTGTCACGGTGTTTGTTATCGAACTTCTCCGAAATGGCTTGACCGATTTAAATGAAATTTGTTGTGTATATTTGGCAGGTCTGAGTATATTTAATTTTTTTTGTTTGGTTCGTTATTGACGAGGCATGGTTTATATGATAGAAAATTTTGTTTAAAAAAATCAAACGAGTGAAACCGGGGGGGGCTAACCAAAATAAAAAAAAATATAGATATTATTTCGTGTAACTTTTGCTTCGAAATTAAGAATAGCCATTCTTTGAAGTGTTTATTAATTATATCAATGTTCTTGTAAAGGACATTATGTTTTTATAATTCTTTAGTTATGAGTCATAAGTGGTTTTACTTTTCATCATCTTTAAAATAGATTGAATACTAGCTTCTGCCAGCGGCTTCGCCCGCGTGATCCCTAACATACTCTCGGGATATATTATAGCCGATGTGTTATTCCAGACTATAATCTACCTCTGTGTTAAATTTCATGCACATCCTTTCAGGCGTTCTGACGTTAAATAGCAAAAACATCCACCCGTGCAAACATCCTCACGAATTTTCGCATTTATAAAATATTAATAGGATAACAAAATAACATCCGAAACGAGTAATTTGCATCTATACTAATATATAAAGCTGAGGAGCTCGTGGCTAAATAATACCAGCCGCACGGGTCGATCTTTAAGGTTAAGCAACGCTTGCCAAGGTTGGTCTGTGGATGGGTGACCATCTTAACATAACGAGTTTCCTCCGTGCCTCGGAAAGCACGTTAAGCCTTTGGTCCCGGCTGTAATTTGTAGATCTTTGGCAGTCGTTACGGGTTGTCAGAAGCCAGTAAATCTGACTCCAGTCTTGCCAAGAAGTACCGTGTTACCCAGTTAATGGGTTGTGAAGGTCTGGTAGGCAGCCGCTCCACGTAAAACACTGGTATTCAGCTGAACCCGGTTTGACTGGAAGCCGACCCCAATATAGTTGGGAAAAGGCTAGGCAGATGATGATGATGATGACTAATATATAAAGCTGAAGAGTTTGTATGTTTACTTGAACGCTCTAATCTCAGGAACTGCTCGTCCGATTTGAAAAATTCTTTCAGTGTTAGATAGCCCATTTATCACGCTAAGACGAATAGAAGCGGAGCAGTCACGAAAATTGTGACGCAAACGAAGTTGCGCGGGTCAACTAGTTGGATAATATTGTGACTGTAATTATAAAATATATTTTTTTTGTTAATTTCAGGACACTTGGAGACATCGTAATTGTATAGTTTTGAACAGAAGAATAATTTTGGCAGTGGATTTTAAAATGGATTTGATAATAGAACCAGAAAATAAACTAATTAAATTCGGACCAGAAGTAGTGGAAGAAATAAGAAAAGAGTTTAAATTTGAAAATAAAGCAAATAGAGAACAAGCTATAGCTGTTGTAGACAAATGGCTGAAAACGCAAGAGCACTTAGTGAAAAGAGATTATAGTAAGTATTGTTTTTCATCAATATACTCGTATCTTCTATACTTAATTTATAAAGCTAAAGAGTTTGTTTGTTTACTTGAACGCGCTAATCTCAAGAACTACTGGTCCGATTTGAAAAATTCTTACAGTGTTAGATAGCCCATTTATCGAGGAAGACTATAGGCTATATCATCACGCTAAAACCAACAGGAGCGGAGCAGTAATGAAAATTGTGACGCAGACAAAGTTGCGCGGGTCAACTTACTTAATATATAAAGCTGAAGAGTTTGTTTGTTTGTTTACTTGAACGCGCTAATCTCAGGAAATACTAGTCCGATTTGAAAAATTATTTCAGTGTTAGATAGCCCATTTATTGAGGAAGGCTATAGGCTATATATCATTACGCTAAAACCAACAGGAGCGGAGCAGTAATGAAAATTGTGACGCAGACAAAGTTGCGTGGGTCAACTAGTTACATTATAAAACAATTATTATAAAACAAAGTCCTCCGCCGCGTCTACCTGTTATGTTCGTGATAAACTCATAAACAACTGCACCGATTTTCATGCTGTTTTCAACAATGGATAGAATGGTTCTAGACAAAGGTTTCAGTATATAATTTGTCTGGAAAAAAGTTAGGGATCCTTAAGAAAATCGAAGCGCGGAAAAAGTCGCCGGCAAAGTGGAGTATTATAAAAAATACTCATGCGTTACTGTCAATGAGTGAGTCAGTGACTGAGTGACTGACAACGCACAGCCAAAATACTGGTCGAGCAATTAGAGACTTTTTCAAAATTCTTTTTTTATCATCATCTGCCTAGCCTTTTCCCAATTATATTGGGGTCAGCTTCCAGTCAAATCCAGTTTTTTATGAGGAGCGGCTGCCTGCCAGACCTCCACAACCTATTAACTGAGTAACACGGTACTTCATGCCAAGACTGGAGTCAGATTTACTGGCATCTGACTATCCGTAACGACTGCCGGGACCAATGGGTTAACGTGCTTTCCAAGGCACGGAGGAAATTCGGTATTTTAAGATGGTCACCCATCCACAGACCAACCTTGGCAAGCGTTGCTTAACCTTGAAGATCGACCCGTGTGGCTATTATTATCTAGCCACGAGCTCCTCACTACACGTTTAAAACACTTAGTGACGTATTTTTCCTTAAATAACTTGCAAAACAACTACGAGTAGGTATGTAGGTACTAAAATGCAAAGCAACACGTAATACGTTACTTACTGTGTTCGCGACAACATTTTGCAAGGCATTTGTGATTATGGAACTTAACGATGCCGACAGTCAACGTTTAAACAGACCAAAGTGCGTTTAGACAACCACACTACTATTTACGAGTTGTTTAAGTCCTAATTATTATAATCATATACATAAACGCACAGTAATTTATTACTTTTAGGATTAGAAAATAGAGTTTAAAAAACAAGACTTATTTTAATTTGGTTGTAATTATTATAAAAATATAGTCTATAATCATCATCTGCCTAGCCTTTTCCCAACTACATTGGGGTCGGCTTCCAGTCAAACCGGATTTAGCTAAATACCAGTGTTTTACGTAGAGCGGCTGCCTACCAGACCTCCACAACCCATTAACTGGGTCACACGGCACATCATGGCAAGACTGGAGTCAGATTTACTGGCTTCTGACAATCCGTAACGACTGCCAAAGATCTACAAATGACAGCCGGGACCAACAGCTTAACGTGCTTATGAAAGTCGTTATGTTAAGATCACCCATCCACAGAACAATCTTGGCAAGCGTTGCTTAACCTTCAAGATCGACCCGTGCGGCTGTTATTATTTAGCCACGAGCTCCTCAAAAATGTAGTCTATAATATTTCTTTAATATGTCTTGTTTTATCGTGATATCAGTTTTGATTAGGATACATGTTAAAATAGTATGAATGAAACCTATAAATATGAAAATTCTGCCCAAAATGACTGCTAAGTACGGTTCTCTGTTGTAGGAAATGAAATGTTACTCTTAATGTTACATCTCAGCAGCCTAATTAAATTGCTTAGGTACTTTTAATTTTATTAAAATCTACAGTAATAATCTACATAGCTTGGCTCATCGCCGTAAAGTTGCCTGTTTGTCGGTCTTCTACAGATTGTACTTCGATGAGTGTGCCCAAGAACTCCACGACCTCATCCTATCGGCCCCCTTCTACCATCGGACTTCCAGACGCACTGCATCTTACCATCCCTACCTTGTAGCTATTCCACCAATTGGCACTCAGCGTTTCCAAACGTCTTTTACAATGCGCTCAGCAAAGGAGTGGAACTTTCTGCCTCCGTCTGTGTTTCCAAAAGCTTACAACCCTAACCTCTTCAAAGTTATGCTCCTTCTGGGTAGGCTCTCTCCATCGTAGACTTTGTGTCTGTCATGTCTGACATAGACTAGAGTCAAGAGCAAACCCATCATTAATATAATTATATAGCTGAAGAGTTTGTTTTGTTGTTTGAACGCGCTTATCACGGGAACTAGAAGGCTATAAGCTATATAACCAAAAGGAGTGGAGCATTTTTGAAAAATTGGGCCCAGATCAAGTTTCGCGGGTCAGCTGTTCAGAAATATTTTGAAACTAATCTGATGCTTCACGTGTTTGAGATACGTTTCTGGTTGGTAACAAAAAGTTAATTTGACGATATTTGTGAGTTGACTTATTATTGCGTTCAATTCGGAGTTAACTGGTTTATGTTTTTTTGCTAAGTATGCCTAATTAGTAGTTCCAGGTTTAAAAAAGTAACAAGTGACAGCTGGCTTGATTCGTTAAATGAATTAATATAAAAACTTGGTTATTTCAAGGTTGATAAAAATATTTCGCAGTCTAACTTAAGATAGCGTACTAGTAGACCCGCACAACTCGTCTGCTCCGCTCCTATTGGTCATAGCATGATGATATAGCCTATAGCCTTTCTCTATAAACGGGCTATCTAACACTGAAGGGTTTTTTTAAATCGGACTAGTAGTTCCTGAGATTAGCGCGTTCAAGCAAACAAACAAACAAACAAACTCTTCAGCTTTATATATTAGTATAAGATAGATTGATTTAGAAAAAAAAATACTTTAAAAATTATGCTTGATTTGACTATACGGCACCACTGCTTACTCTTTGGGCGACACATGACATAATATGGTATTATTAAAAAAAAATAGCGTAATAATTTTTTATAGTACCACTTATTTCCTGGCTTTTAACCTCTTTGTTTTTCTAAGAACCTTACAACGATTTACTTAGTGAGATTTTAAAGATTTTCCTTATATCATTTCCAGGTAAACCTTACATAGAAAAATCCATAATTACTAGCAAGGGGTCACTGGAAAGAGCTAAGAAACAAATAGACAAATTATGTACCTTAAGGACATTGATGCCGAAATACTTTGAAATTACGAATGTCCTTGAAGGTGAAATGGGACAGATGTTGGAAAGAGGGTAAGTAGATGACTTTGGTAAAGAATTGTTATTGATACAATCACGCCGTAATTCCCTAGGTTCTAGGGAATTACGGCGTGATTGTATCAATAATATATTGTATAATAAAAGTTCTAGGGCCTAGAACAATAAATTGTGTTATGATTTTAGGGTTCCGTACCCAAAGGGAAAAAAAACAATGCAACTCTATTACTAAGCCTCCGCTGACCCTCTATTAATGACTTATTTTTACTTAATATCACAATAGTTTTTTAAGGATGGGATATCATTAAATGCCTCCTCCCTTTCTGGGCGGAGCAGAAGGGAGTGTCCGATTTTTACTGACTAAAACCCATCCGTGTTAACATCCGTGTTGTCCTAATGCCCTTTGCGTTCCAAGGCACCTCTTTCGAACAGATTCCGCAGCCCCAGCAGGCATCTGCCCTAGCAAGCCCCGTCTTCCACGCTGACGCTGACATCTCTTCGCCGTCGACCCGGGCCTAGTTCTGATCAGACGGCGAGCCAACTACTGCTCGCCGTCCGCAGGCCCGCGCCTACGGCGGCCGGGAATCGTCCTGCGACTCCCGACGCCTGGGGCGTCTTCTTTTGTTGCGGCGTTTGCTTTCCAGGGCTACGGTCACTCTTTCGAACAAATTCCGCAACTAAAACTTGAGTATTTATATCATAATTGTCTCCTAGTGTAATTAATAGGTACTCAAGTTTTTCTTTTCTTTTCCAGGCTTTTCGCTCTAGTTCCAACTCTTACCGACGAATACCACAGGGTCGTCATCATCAAGGTCAGATCCAGTTCAGACGTCAAACAGAACGACTATACCTTACTTTTCAAATTCTTTGTTGTCGTGAGTATCAAACGTTCACTTAATAAGTATAATTAGTAATTTTAGGATTCTGAACATCCGTAAGAAACGGAACCCTCATAGGATCATTCGGGTGTCTATCGGTCCGTCTGTCATAGCCAGATTTTTCCGGATCTACTGGACTATTCTGTTAAAATTTCACAAATGGACTTGTGACCCAAACACGACGCGTTTCGTAAATAAATTAATTTTGACTATGGGGATTACTTTTTGGGGGCTGACACAGAAAAAAAAAATACTGTATTTTGTGACATATCACACGATATAGGTTTCTGTGAGGGTAATAATTATATTTTTTTTCATAATTTTAAAATAAGTTTTGAAATTTGATCAAAAATTACCCCCTTATGTCTGAAACTACTGAACCTACCATTTTGAAAAAGATGCAGATAATAGTTCTTTAAGGACCTACATATAACAAAAACTCTAGTGCCAAAAATAACAAGTCACAAAAATTATCCAGAAAGTCTCCGTAAGTCTCTTTCGGGACTTTGGTTCGGTGTGACTGGAAGCCGACCCCAATATAGTTGGGAAAAAGCTAGGCAGATGATGACTGTCTGTGCTAGAAAAGAAAACTGCTCTATCTGGCTAATAATAATTTAGAAAAAAAAACACTGAAGGCATTTAATTGCAAATAAAATGGCTATTTTTCGTCTATATTGGTGGCGCAATCTAGAAACCTGACGAAACATGAAAAACAAACATGAAACACATCCTTTAACATCGCCCGTCATGTTAAAGGTTAACTATCGTTTATGGATTCTCTTATCAGCTCGTTATTATTGAATTATGTATATGGCGTAATCGTAAGTATCAGTTAAAGTTCTGCTTCGTTGAATATTTATAGCCATTCATTACTGGGGATATAGTTTTACAGACGATAGCGATATTTGAAATTTCTTGGGATTGATCACATGCATTTTTGATTATCTCTCTTTTGGCCTCGAAAGTTTCGGCCGTCGCACGTCTAAAGATGACACTTTACTTGGCGTATTTGACTTAACACTTGCAATTCTTGGACACCATAAATTATATTCTAAAGTCTTATATAATTTATTTTTTAACAAACAAGTTAGGCGATTATTTGCGCAAATAATCCAAAGACAGTGAAGTGTCAGCGTAACATGCGATCGCCATGAAGATTGTTCTACGGACCTACGGACCTACCACCCCTCCCCAAATAAATCGAGCATATCTTTCTTTACCTGCTAGTGGTTTACAGAATGGACCGCCCGGCCGGTCTACACGGTCGCAGCACGGTTGCCGCGAGGCAAACCTGTTTACTTGGTGTGAACAATTTTTCTTCAATAAATGTACAATAAAATTGTATTCACAGATAGTATTCCACTTGTGGAGCTGGTGGCTAAATAATAACAGCCGCACGGGTCGATCTTCAAGGTTAAGCATCGTTTGCCAAGGTTGGTCTGTGGATGGGTGACCAGCTTAATATACCGAGTTTCCTCCGTGCTTCGGAAAGCACGTTAAGCCGTTGGTCCCGGCTGTCAGTTGTAGATCTTTGGCAGTTGTTACGGATAGTCAGAAGCCAGTAAATCTGACTCTAGTCTTGCCATGAAGTACCGTATTACCCAGTTCATGGGTTGTGGAGGTCTGGTAGAAAGATGCTTCACGTAAAATATTGGTATTTAGCTGAATCCGGTTTGACTGGAAGCCGACCCCAATGTAGTTGGGAAAAGGCTAGGCAGATGATGATTTCTACATGCTCTGAATGTGTTTTGGGAAAATCTGCTATAAACTTATTTTTTTTCCACTATTGCTCACCACAAACAACAAAGAAAAGATTTCGGATTTCTTTTGCAGAACTAGAAAATAGCGCAGTTATATCTACGTCTTATTTAGTCGCAATGATAACACAATATTTTGAATATCTGTTCCAGGTTGCAGAGTATTTGAAAAACACGGATTTCTGCAGGGGCTTCACGCTTATCAACGATATATACGACACTAGCGCAGCAGATGTCTTATCAAAATTAAACTTAGTTGAATTGCAGCAGTTTTTGCCAATAATCACGGTAAGTGGATTGATAGAAAATGAAAGGTAACTAGACACATGACAATATGTCGGCCAAGTCAAACAGGAGCTATAGTAATTTAAGCAACTTCGAGCTGTATTGGTATACAGTTGAATCTCACTTTGGAAAACTTGGCATTTTTTTCGGGTTTAAATTAAAATGATACTGACAAATTACGTAAGGTATGAGCAACAAACTGCACATGGGAGATGGCAGTCTTAATAATTGGTAATTGTTGACAATATCGAAGGAATTAGAGCACGTGGCAGGTGGTCTGATCAAGTGAAAGTAGCTACGTCGTCGTCGAGCAAATTCAAGCAGGTGGTGATGGCAACATTGGACTGGAATTTATGGAGACAGATTGTCTGCTTAAAGGGGTTGATAGCGACGATGGCGCTTGGAGATTATAATAAAAGCGAGAGTGGACTGTATAAAATATGTATTACGAAGTTAAAGTAACAATGACAAAATATAGACTTCGATTATTTGGATATTAGCAAGAAGTTAATTTAATATGCGCGCGCGCAGCCGTGCTTTGTGGCGTGCACAGCTGACTGTCGTGGTGCGGTGTCTCTTCCTTGGTTGTGGCGCGGTGTGACGCGCCACTTCCCCGCGCCCCTCGTTCACTGCCGCTGTCGCCATGGCGCGCGGCGATGTTGAGGTTAGTGCCTCAACAGGGGTCCAGTGACCGTGATCCTCAGTAATGAGGGACTGACTGGAGAAGAAGATGAGCAACAAATAGTGGTGAAGCTATTTCTTCTAGACAGCCTAGAAAGACAGGTACAGTCGATGCTGTGACGCTGGAAGGAGGCCAAGATAATGACAATGAACCATTAAATAAAGTTTACACTTGTTTGCGGCATCAAGACCGCCACAAAAAAAATAAGTAACCTAATATCTACAGCAACAAAATGAAACGCAGTGCCATCAATACGGCCAGTGAAAAACTACTAAATGAAATTCTGCATTGCAGTATCAGTTTTCCGTGCAATTTGAACATATTATACAACAGTCCGAATCTCAGTTGCCGAATCTCAGTCCGAATCTCAGTTGCCGAATTTCAGTCCGAATATTAGTTGTCTACCGGACACAACAACTTTTCTAAGAAAGTTTGTGTGATTTCACACCTTGTTCCGCATAGGTACCTCTATAAATGTCAGTAAAAGTACTTCTTGGGGCAGTTTGCATCAGCCGAATTAATTGTTCTCTGGAAGTTCTCTAATTTATATAGAAGAGGAACAAGATGATCAAAGTTTTCACTGCTTTTAAGCAATATCATTTTATTAAATTTAAGTTTACAGGAAGTAAGTAAACGACATTTTATATAATTTTATCTTTAAATATTTTATCTTTACAGGAAGGCTACGGCACTAAAATAAAAGGCATAATATTCCTAACGGGTTCAAAATTTATTGATGGCTTCGTCAAAATTGTGAAACCATTCTTCTCAGAGAAGATAGGTAGCAGAATACATGTGGCTTCCTCTGTTGAAGGTTTGAAAGAGTTTCTACCGGTAGATATTTTACCTCAAGAGTATGGTGGGAAAGAACAATCAGTTGAGATTTTACATGGTAAGTTTTATTTAGGAAGAGTGATGAAACGCTTGCGACTAAAAAAGTCAAAAATAATAAACAAGAATGGAAAGAGAGAAATGCTCAAGAAAAGATGGGTGAATTGTGCGATGAGTGATACGAATGAAAATATAGTAAGTGACACAGAGACGGTAGACAGGACGGAATGGAAAAAAAACAGGTTACGTAATATGGGAGAAAAGCAAGCAGATAATGAAGCTGCTATTGTATAATTGACATAATTTTAAATTATGGCATAGTGAATATTCATTAAAAACATGCTTAGAGAAAGGACATAGGGATACCGTTTTCAGATATCTATCTATCTATCTGGTTTATTTTGTCCCACTGTAGGGCAAAGGCCTCTCTCTCACTTTTCCACGCAACTCTGTCATTTGCTATGTCGGACCAGTCTTGTCGGTAGGAGTCGAGCTCGTCTCACTGTCTTCGCTTTAATCTACCGCGATGTCTTTTGCCATTTAATAGGAGCCATCTGGTGGTTCTTTAACCGACTTCTTTTTGTTCATTTCTCGTCTGACATGCGGCAGACATGTCCGGCCCAGATTTGAAAAATAGGTGTTTTTGGTTTTTTCTTGTTTGTTTTTTAACACCGACTCCGAAATTAAGGTTATCAAATACTTTTTAGTGTCTTGTTTGGTAGTCGGTTAAATATATTTTTTTAATGTTTTGTTTTTTCATCACTTTTAAGTGATGACAATGTCATCGTCTACGCAAAAATTGAAATAAGCAAAAGTACTAATAAAATCAAAACAACTGTGCCAAACTTCATTATATTATTACGGGACTAAATGACAAGTATCGAATTATCGAATTCATTATATTATTAATTATTATGAATTAATTAATTAATATTTAATTATTGTATTATCGAACTAAAAAAGAATCACAGAAATTGGATCAGAAGTCTCGGAGTAACCGGTGTACAGACATAAAAAAATACCAAACGCATTGAGAACCTCCTCCTTTTTTGGAAGTCGGTTTTATAACCGACGGTGTTGAAACCGCTTGCTGAAAGCTGATTTCAGCAAACGGATCCAGTAGGCGAATTATTATAGAATAGCAACGACTTACTACTTTATGTTAACAACTAGCTAAAAAATTATACAAAAGGCAGAGCAAAGAAAAGATGAATGGATTATGTAGAAGATTAATAAACGAAACGATGATGGTTAAAATTTTTAACCATCGAACTATCGATGTTTCAAAACAGCCGCAAAAATCCAAAATTTTAGGAGAACTGATGTGCAATTTGTCATCACACAATTTAAGGTCATTTAACATTTTAATGTCACAGTAATATTAGTTTTCCTAGTAGGCCACAGGGGTAAAAATATTGAAAAGGTCATGAACCGCTGCTCCAAAAGGAGATACAGTTTATTCAGGATGTCTGTAAAATAACTCGGTGTCTATTTTCATTCACTATCGCTTATGCTGATCGAATAAGACTAGATTTTAAGGGCGTTGATGACCTTTTTACTTGATAGGCAAATGTTTGACCACTACCTCATTTGATGGTAAGCGATGATGTGGTCGAAGATGCACACACACTACACTTGCCTAGAAGTAACAGTTTTAATCTTGATTTAAAGGCCAGGTTTTAGCTATCAGAAAAAACTGATTCTGGCAGGGAATTCCACTCCTTAGCTGTATGCACAATGAATGTGTGGGTGGGATATCCACCATGTACCGTTTGCGCATTGCCGTAACTCATGTAGTCTGATGATAGAGCGACTAATTACAAAATCTCCTTATTAATTTTCAGCGAATCTAGTCAAGACGTTAGCTACGAAGTCACACCAAGAGCTCATGAAGGAGATGAACAGAGCTCGCACAGATGAGTCTAAGCGACAATTGGACAAATTCAACGAACAATACATGGGGATGCCAGGAAGTTTTAGAACTTTAAGCTTGGATTAAATGGGTTAGAATATTTTTTATCACGATATTTTATTACTAACCCAACCTATACGGAAGTCTTGCGACCTAGTAAAGCTAAAAAGAATTTACTGGCTGCGGAAAGCACAGTACCGAAGGAAATTAAAAAGATAACATGTCCATTGCCCGTAGACGACTTTCATGTCAAATAAGGATTACAACATTTCAATATCCTTTATGATCATTTGTTGCTGCAGTTCCTGTTGTAGATTCAATTCCTGTTTTGCTAGGGTTCCGTACCCGAAGGGTACCCAATAATTTCAAAGCCTAAGAGCGTTTGCTGTCCGTCCGTTCGTCAATCTATTTGTATGTTAGCGATCTGTATCTCAAGAACCATAACAGGTAGACACTAGACAGTTGAAATTTTCACACGTGTTCTAATGCTGCTGTTACACCAAATAATAAAATTTTATTAAATTTATAAAAAATCAGTGGGCTTCCCATACGAGAAGCATGCCTTTCGACGAATCAAATCGTCAAGCCATCGTTTCTTTGGCCTGCTTTAGCTGTTATGCCCGACATCAGCACCCACTGCATTAAATCGATTCTGCTTGTCTGATACTTCCACAATTCCAAATTCAACAGTTCTGAACATGACCAGATAAAAAAACTGGCCAAGTGCGAGCCAGACTCACGTGCAAAGGGTTCCGGACGAATTTCTTTTATTTTAACATGTCATTTGGACACTATAGAATTCTAATAGATTTTCTTGTAATTTATAGATAAAGATCTATTATCTCCATATTTAAAAAAAAATTAGGCTCAGTAGTTTCGGAGATAATAGATCAGTAGTTTCGGGGGTGGTCAGTTTTCGTCTAATTTCATGAATAACTTTAAAAACTTTTATTTCAAAATTATGAAAAAATATAATTAAAACCCTTACAGTAAGCCCTTTCATTTCAACACAATATTGTTCAAAATCTTTTTTTTTTTTTGTTTGACCCACAAATGTGATCTCCGTACTAAAAATGTAATAATTTACGTAACGTTTCCGAGTTTGGGTCAAAGAAGTATGTATGCGCGCTAAATTTAAATAGAATTGATCTAGTGGATCCGGAGAAAACTGGCTGTGACAGACGGACAGACACCCGAGTGATCCTATAAGGGTTCCATTTATTGTTCGGAACCCTAAAAGTATGTCATATATAAAGCCTATTTCTATGTCTGATGCACATCATCATCATCATCTGCCTAGCCTTTTCCTAACTATATTGGGGTCGGCTTCCAGTCAAGCCGGATTTAGCTGAATACCAGTATTTTACCAGGAGCGGCTGCCTACCAGACCTCCACAACACATTTACTGGGTAACACGGTACTTCAGTGAAAATATAGAATTAGAGACAGGCACAAGGAGAGTCCAAAATTTGTTAATGTCACAGGGACAAGTAACAAAAAAAAAAAAACACGGTACTTCATGGCGAGACTGGAGTCAGATTTACTGGCTTCTGACTATCCGTAACGACTGCCAAAGATCTACAAATGACAGCCGGGACCAACGGCTTAACGTGCTTTCCGAGGCACGGAGGAAACTGTCTGACGCACATAGGCTAGAAAATAGCAACGTGTCACGATTTTGTGCTTTTAATTTGAAGTAAGGCGCTGCGGGCGGGGTAGAAAGGAGTGTCAGAATTTTACTGACCCTAAAACCTACCCGTGTCCCTCCAAATGCTTTATGCATTCCAGGGCCCAGGTAACTCTTTCTATCAAATTCTGCAACATCGCCTAAAGTAATAAATAACCCTTTTGTTAATTAAATCAATAAACTGCATTATTAATCGCAATGGAAAACACTATCAAGAAATTATACCAATTAAATACCTTGGCCAATAATACACATGCTTAGATTATAATTGCACTTCAATTTGAGTCACGTGATAAAAAGTGGGTTTTATCAATAAAATATAAAGGAAGCGACAGACAGCATTGGAAGTCCTCCCACAGGGTGGACCGATGACCTGGTGAGAGTCGCGGGTAGTCGATGGATGCGAGACGCACTGGACCGGTTGTAGTTGGGATACGATCGGGGAGTTCTATGTCCAGCACTGGACGTCTTTGCCCGTTATGATGATGATATATAAAACTCTTCGATTGTAACTTCCTTGGGGAGTGTAGGGGAGCACAAAGAGAGGATTTCCCGATATTCCTACGGGAACGGGAAATGCGTGTACAAAGTCGCGGGCAAAAGCTAGTTATCAATAGTTGTCAAGTCATTTAACTGTCAGTTCACAATCACACAGGTCAGATAGGCAGATTTGACGTAAGATCA
Organism: Lacanobia oleracea; assembly: GCA_950371165.1. Lineage (NCBI taxonomy): Eukaryota > Metazoa > Arthropoda > Insecta > Lepidoptera > Noctuidae > Lacanobia > Lacanobia oleracea. Next base: position 4,624,677 of record OX493406.1, on the reverse strand, counting down.
TAATATATGTCTCCTGGCTAGGGCACAGTAATTTTCCATCGTGTACGGTCTTGAGCTTCACGCTTCATCTCACTCCACGTCATTCCTATGCTCGTCGCTTCTGCCAACACGGTGCTTCACTTCTTTGATATGGGCGATCACGCTTCCTTTTCCCGTGAGTATTCCAGATAGGCAGACGCTACTTTTTAAATACTGGTGCTCAGCTGCATCCAGTTTGGCTGCAGCCTAGGGGTAGAAAAGGCTATGCAGGTTGATTGTCAAGTCATTTATTGATTGCAAGCGCGACCGTTGATCGTGGAGTTCTGGAATTGTATTCCGGGCAAGAAAAGTCATCATATCAGCCAAAAGACGTCCATTGCTGGACTTGCTTCCCCAAGCGTCATCACTGCAACTGGTCCTGTGCGTCTCGCATCAATCCGCTACCTGCAACCTACACCAGGTTATCGGACCACCTTGTGGGAGGCCTTCCGACGTTGCGTCTTCCGGTATGCGGTCGCCACTCCAGAACTTTTCGTCATCACCTGTTCTGCGAGCAATGTGCCCTGCCCACTGTTATTTTAGTTTGGCGATCCTTCGTCGGTAACCTTAGTTCCTTTGCGGGTATTGTGATTTTTTAATTCGAACACGCAAAACTCCAAGCATTGAGAAGAATCAGTAGAAAAATCCTGTTGGCGGCACAAATAAAATAATAGATAGTCGGTCTTATCGATTAGCAAGTTACAACTGTAAAAAAGTGAAATGAGCTGTCCACGACATCAGAGGCCTGTACAGTACTCGAGACGTGATATGCCTGCAGGAGAACAGACTGCTCCCACACACACCATATAACTTTTGTCGGTACGATTGATGGTGGTTTCGGCTACAGGGTGACGTCGGCGGTGGATACGTCGGCGGGCATTTTGCGCGGGCGCCTCTAAGGAGGCGTTGCTGTGTTGTGGCGTTACAATGCCTTTCAAGAAGTGTCGGTGATTCACTGTAGTGAGCGTTTTTGTGCTATTAGAATAGTGGCAGGCGATAGGATAGTGTTAGTTATAAGCGCGTACCTGTCAACAAACTCAGTGAACAATTTGCCTGATGTCATTGGTGAAATTAGTGCGATTGTTGATGAGAGTAAAATCGAGTCTGTTTTTGTGTTGGTTGATTTCAATGCGGAACCGGCTGAGTTCTTTTACAATGAACTCAATAATGTGTGTAGCGCAGAACGTTGGTTGTGTATAATAGATGTAGAAATGGTAGGGAGAAATTCCGGTACTTATACCTATATCAGTGATGTGCATGGGACGCCCAGCTGGCTCGATCATTGTATTGTAACTCACGCGGCGAAACAGTATGTCACAAATGTGTTGGTTGACTACGACACTCTGTGGTCGAACCACTTCTTATTGTGGAATGCAATCTATATGTGTTAGCGCCCAAGATAGTTACTCGTACGGTTTGTGATGATAATATGTATATTAAATGGGGACCATGGGGGCTAAGAAATGAGGAACAGATCTTGAGGTATAATGAGGAGTGTCATAGGAGATTAAAATTAATTGATTTTCCTTCTGAATGTTCGCAATGCGGAAATTATTGATGAAATAACCATGACCATGAGCATATCCCAGATAAACTGTACACTGACATTGTGTTTGCCCTTCAGGGCGCGGCAATGGTGAATCGGGAAGCGCACAGAAGTGGTAGCGTGGTGCACTCTTGGCGGGATGGAATAGGCATGTTGGCTCACCAACATGCCTATTCCATCCCGCCACTTAGCCTTAGCCAGGCCACCTTGTGAGCCTCAGCTCACAAGGTGGCCTGGCTAAGGCTTAACAAGTGGGTACTGTGTGGCAGACCTAAGTCCGGTTGGGTGTATGAGGGGATGCGAGAGAGTAGGTCTAGGTTGAAGTGGTGCCAGAATAATCAGGACCAGATTTGGATAGACGCTCTCGCTGAAAAACACTCGAAGAGTGACTTTCGTGGCTTTTGACAAAAAACGAGAAAAGTAAACTCGTGGCCTAGCCTCCTTGGGAGCGTCGACAGCTTAAGTGATCCTAAGAGCATTGCAAACGTTTATAAAAACAGGTTTTGTTCCGGTCGCCGCTCGGTCCGGCAGGCGAGGTGTTAAATGCTGACCGAAAGACAAGTGTGGGCATAAGTTTCCTCGCGAAGAATATTGCGAAGGCCATAAGTCAGATTGAGCGTGAAAAATCCCCGGAGCACGACGCACTCAGCATTGAGCACCTGCTGCACGCCGGACCGCACTTGGCACGAATTCTTGCAATGTTCTTCTCACTGTGTGTGAGCTACTCCTACCTTCCTGTGCACTTCATGAGGAAAGTTGTAGTGCCGGTGGTTAAAAACAAAACGGGCGATTTGTCGGATATAAATAACTACAGGCTATCGCTTGAAACTGTAATGGCGAAGGTATTGTAAGGTATTTGACGGTGTGCTGAACACACAGTTAAATATACATGTAACACTTCATGATAATCAGTTTGGTTTTCGACTTAAACTGTCCACAGAGAGTGCAATACTGTGTCCAAAGTACACCGTTAAATATTACACGACGAGAAAGACCCCGGTATACGCGTGCTTCCTCGATTTATCCAAGGCCTTTGACCTTGTGTCGTACGACATCTTCTCTCCAGCACGGGCTTGCCATGGGAACTCATCAGCATGCTCCGGTACTGGTACAGCACTAGGTCAATAGTGTCCGATGGGCGGGAGCGATAACGGACCCTTTTATAATGCCTACATTGTCCAATCTGTATATGAACGAACTTATCGTCTCGCTCAGCAGTCAATGTGTCGGATGCTATATTGACGTAGTCTGTGTCAGAAATTTGAGTTATGCGGACGACATGATGCTGCTGAGCGCCCGAAAGACACCAGAAAGACCCCGCTGCTTCCGGCCTTTGACCTTGTGTCGTACGACATCTTCTAAGGGAAGCTGGAGAGCACGGGCTTGCCATGGGAACTCATCAGCATGCTCCGGTACTGGTACGGGCACCAGGTCAATAGTGTCCGATGGGCGAGAGCGATAACAGACCCTTTTATAATGCCTACATTGTTCAATCTGTATATGAACCAACTTATCGTCTCGCTCAGCAGTCAATGTGTCGGATGCTATATTGACGGAGTCTGTGTCAACAATTTGAGTTATGCGGACGAAATGATGCTGCTGAGCGCGTCGATCTGTGGGCTGAAGAGGCTACTCAGTACGTGTACGGAATACGCGCATGGACATGGTGTGATATATAATGGGAAAACATTCCGAATGTTAAACTCAATAGTGTTCCAATAGAAAGTGTAGACCAATTTCAATATCTAGGGCATCAGCTCACCGAGGACCTTAAAGACCATGCTGACATGGACCGGGAGCGAAGGACACTGTCGGTGCGAGCCAATATGATAGTCCGCAGGTTTTCGCGTTTTACTACTGATGTGAAGGTCACGCTTTTTATAAGCGTTTGGAAACACAGACGCAGACAGCGAGTTCCTTAATAAAAATTTAATTTAATTTATGCGCATTATAAAAGACGTTTGGAAACGATTAGTGCGAATTAGTAGAATAGCAACCAGGTAGGGATGGTAAGATGCAGTGCGTCTGGATGTCTGATGGTAGAAGGGGGCTGGTGGGATGAGGTCGTGGAATTATTGGGCACACTCTCCGAAGTACAATCTGTAGAAGACCGACAAGCAGACAACCTTACGGCGATGAACCAAGCTATATCCTGCCAGAACTTCCAATTATAGGTAACAAAAAACCACAAAAAAAAAAGTCTGGAACGGTTCAATCAGACAAAAAACAAGAAACCCAAGAATAAAAAAAACAGAATAATTGTTCCGTTTCGCCTTAATCTCTCGAATTAGGTGAAACAGTAACAATTATTCTACGTTTTATTTTTCGTCAGTCATGTCTAATTTTTTCAATTTTATTTAACTGGGACCATGCACATTATATAATTTAATTTAATTTTTTTTTTTTTTTTTAAATTCATCTTACAACATACACTTAAAATTTAAATAAAAACTCCTTACTAAAATATTGCGTGAAAAAATTCGTCATTCGTCTGCATCGCTATCGACTAAAAGTGAGCCCAAAAGACTGACGGCATTGCCACGTTGAATGTCAATGTTTATTCTCTGATCGATGTTCATATATGTCTTGATAATAAGTATTAAGTATTTGTTTACTTCAAAACTGCCAAAGTAGAATTGATTTAATAATAATGGCGCCATTTGCAAATATCTTTATATTTATATAATTCTACTGTACGTGTTTATGTCACTGAACTCCTAAAGGGCTGGACTTTAGATTCAGTCCAGCAGATGGCGCTGCAGTCGGGCAGGACAACGTCTGTCGAGTCCGCTAGTATATATATATACTAGTTGACGCGCGCAACTTCGTCTGCGTCACAATTTTCACTACAGCTCCGCTCCTATTGGTCTTAGCGTGATGGTATATAGCCTAATAGCCTTCCTCGATAAATGGGCTATCTAACACTGAAATAATTTTTCCAATTGGACCAGTAGTTCCTGAGATTAGGGCGTTCAAGTAAACAAACAAACAAATTCTTCAGCTTTATATATTAGTATATAGATTTAATCTTCTTCTAATATATAAAAATCTCGTGCCACCTTGTTTATTATTAAAATCCACCGAAATGGCTTGACCGATTTTTATGAAATTTGTTTATTTTTATTTAGAAGGTCTGAGAATAGGCCGTAAGTTATATTTATTTATATGACATAACAACGTGTGCCGGGTCTGCTAGTATATCTACATTAATAATATATAATAATATTATAAAGAGGAAAGATTTGTTTGTTTGAATTGAATAGGCTCCGAAACTACTGGACCGATTTGAAAAATTCTTTCAACATTAGAATCCTACATTATCCCTAATGATGGGCTATAGAATATTTTCAAAAAAGTTAGGGAGTCAGTAACCCAAGGCGTGAAAAAAATACAAAAAAAGATCCTTTTATCACGTACGTTGTGGAAACTTTTGACAATAGAGCAAAGTGATGTACTACAGTTTTATAGAGGACATAAATATCTACATAAAAGTCCGCAAGGGTATATATCTAACTACTATGGTGAAGTCACAATGACCACTTTTTCAACCTATGCTGAGATGGGGACCTTTTTGGCCTCGCATAGACTAAAATGTGTTTAGACTACTTAATTCTGTTAATTTAATTAAATTTACATCTGTCTGTTGTGTGCGAGTCCCAAATAAACATTTTTTCTTTCTTTCTTTTTCTTTTCTTTCAAATTATAAATCAAAACCCGGGTGAGATGGAATAGTGGTAATTTTAGTATCATTAATCCTTATCTATTTAAATTAGTTAATAATTAAGGTAAAATGTGCATGTAAATTACACTATAAATTATCCAAATCGGACCTTTCGTTTAAAAGTTACGACGGTTTTAAAAATACTCTAACTAAGAATAATTTTGCGAGTGAACGAACTGCCCTACATTTAGAGTCTATTAATGAGTAATTTTCATATACACTATAATTATGAGGTTAGATGAAAGATAAAGTTCGTGGAGTACCAAATAAACCCGCGCGCAAATGAAGTCGCGGGCGAAGTGCTAGTTTTTATATAATTATAACTACATCTTCCAATAGAGCCATGACTTTTGTATAAAGTACCTAGTACTTTCTGTTATAATATTATTTCATTTGAATATTGTTTTGGACTTAGTCAACTTGAAGTTACGTAACGTTATAACTAAGTAATTTAAATAATTTATGGACAAATAATTCCAAGTGTTTTTGTGAAATTAACGTTGCAAAAAATATGAAAAATTATATCTCAGTCTTTTGTCTGAGTACATTTCCAAACAAGCCAGTGTCTAGAGATGTAATCAGACCAAAAACACTATTCTTACTTATTTTAACTGTACACATATTTAACAGTGGTTAGATTGCTAATTTTTCAGCTATGAATAATTAAACACATGATTTAAATCAAATAAAACTAATGTACTGTTTGTCACAGGTTTAAAAGCAGTTCTTATCAAAATAATAAAATAATAACCGTAGGGCGTACAATATGCATATTTATATTTTATCATTAATTAATATAATTCAAATCTATTTTTTTTTAATTATTTGCAATGGGTTTGCTCTTGACTCTAGTCTATGTCAGAGATGACAGAGATAAAGTCTACGATGGAGCGAGCCTACCCAGAAGGAGCCTGTTCACTCTAACTTTGAAGAGATTAGAGTTGTAAACTTTTGGAAACACAGACGCAGGCAGAGAGTTCCACTCCTTTGCTGTGCGCATTATAAAAGACGTTTGAAAACGCTTAGTGCGAATTGGTGGAAAAGCCACAAGGTAGGGATGGTATGATGCAGTGCATCTGGATGTCCGATGGTAAAAGGGGACCGGTGAGATGAGGTCGTGGAGTTCTTGGGCTCACTCACAATATGTTTACAAATTACAAAATAAACCGATAAAGATCAAAGTGGCTGCCTATATTGACCCCAAATTATTTAAAAGTTAAACGTCAACTTGAGCGACCTGCTAGTCTATTCTGTAAGTAACCATTTCGATATCGAGCTTCACCTGAATGACAAACCTCACAAAGTGAGCTTTATTGCACACAACGTAAAGGTCTTACGTTTGACGTAATTTGATATTCACCTCGGATTCCGCTGTCGAGACACGAAAATGTAGCCGATGGATGCGAGACGCACAGGACCGGTTTTTGTGGCGATACTTGGGTGAAGCCTATGTTTAGCAGTGGATGTCTTCATCATTAGATGAAGCGTCGACTGAACAAAAAAGATATTATTTTTTGAGAATTCTCATTAAGAATTAAAATATTTAAAAAACAAGTTGTATTGAAATACTTTTTTCCCAAGACTGCATTCATATACGTCATTGTTGTGGTTTTAGAATAGATAAAGCATCTAGAAGCCACTTAAATACAATGTTTGTGATAAATTACAAAACAGAAAAATATATCCAAAAAGAGCCAAAACCGGTTTTTTTTTTATTACAGCGTAAATAACATTGGGCGAGAAGTTTTGCGTCAACTTGCATGAAATATTAATTTGGAGGTACATAGGCGCAATAACCTAATTATGTAATGTCCTTTGCAAAGGCCAAAGGCCGTTATATGAGCAATGCCTACAAAAATGTTAAAGCAATAAGAGTTTTATGTAAAAAGTAGCGAATGGCATTAATTAAATGGCACGGGTCAGGTCACATTACTACCAGAACAGTTAACTAAAAGTTTATGAAGCCAAAACGTTTTGTAGTGGCGACTGCTTACCAAAACACTGCATTGGGAAAACAAGAGGACCGATACCCTGGTGAAAACCGCGGAAATCTGCTGGATGGAGAAGCACAAAACCAGAAATTGTGGTGACAATTTCAAAAGGCCTTTATCTGATAGTGGCCGTCTATCACGAGAACACGATCACTAGAATTTTGTTTTTATAAAGACCCATCACTTCATATGTATTATAAAACTCAAAAACTCCGCGATAAACTCAAAAACTACTGCATCGATTTTTATGCTATTTTGACCAATGGACATGCTTGATGACCTTCTCGAGGAAGGTTTTAGTAAAAAAAATCTATTCTCTCTGTGTGTGAGCTACTCCTACCTTCCTGTGGACTTCATGAGGAAAGTTGTAGTGCCGGTGGTTAAAAAAAAACGGGCGATTTGGCGGATAAAAATAACTAGAGGCTATCGCTTGCAACTGTAGTGGCGAAGGTATTGTAAGGTATTTGACAGTGTGCTGAACACACAGTTAAATATAAATGTTTGGTTTTCGACCTAAACTGTCCACAGAGAGTGCAATACTGTGTCCAAAGTACACCGTTAAATATTACACGACGAGAAAGACCCCGGTATACGCGTGCTTCCTCGATTTATCCTAGGCCTTTGACCTTGAGTCGTACGACATCTTCTCTCCAGCACGGGCTTACCATGGGAACTCATCAGCATGCTCCGGTACTGGTACAGCACTAGGTCAATAGTGTCCGATGGGCGGGAGCGATAACGGACCCTTTTATAATGCCTACATTGTTCAATCTGTATATGAACGAACTTATCGTCTCGCTCAGCAGTCAATGTGTCGGATGCTATATTGACGTAGTCTGTGTCAGAAATTTGAGTTATGCGGACGAAATGATGCTGCTGAGTGCGTCGATGTGTGGGCTGAGGCTACTCAGTACGTATACGGAATACGTGCATGGACATGGTGTGAAATATAATGGGAAAACATTCCGAATGTTAAACTCAATAGTATTCCAATAGAAAGAGTAGACCAATTTCAATATCTAGGGCATCTGCTCACCGAGGACCTTAAAGACCATGCTGACATGGACCGGGAGCGGAGGGCACTGTCGGTGCGAGCCAACATGATAGCCCGCAGGTTTTTGCGTTTTATTGCTGGTGTGAAGGTCACGCTTTTTATAAGCGTTTGGAAACAGACGCAGACAGCGAGTTCCTTTGCTGTGCGCATTATAAAAGACGTTTGGAAACGATTAGTGCGAATTAGTGGAATAGCAACAAGGTAGGGGTGGTAAGATGCAGTGCGTCTGGATGTCCTACCATCGGACATCCAGACGCACTGCATCTTACCATCCCTAAGAAGGGGGCCGGAGGGATGAGGTCGAGGAATTATTAGGCACACTCTCCGAAGTACAATCTGTAGAAGACCGACAAGCAGGCAACCTTACGGCGATGAACCAAGCTATATTTTGCCAGAACCTCCAACCATAAGTAAAAAAAAACCCACAAAATAAGTCTGGAACGGTTAAATCAGGCAAAAAACAAGAAACCCAAGAATAAAAAAACAGTATAATTGTTCCGTTTCGCCTTAATCTCTCGAATTAGGTGAAACAGTAACAATTATTCTATGTTTTATCTTTCGTCATTCATGTCTAATTTTTTCAATTTTATTATTTTTTTTATTTTTTTTAAATTCATCTAACTACATACACTTCAAATTTAAATAAAAACTCCTTACTAAATATGGCGTCAAAAAATTTGTCATTCGTCCGCATCGCCATCGACTAAAAGTGAGCCCAAAAGACTGACGGCATTGCCACGTTGAATGTCAATGTTTATTCTCTGATTGATGTTCATAGGTCTTGATAATAAGTATTATTGTTTACTTCAAAACTGCCAAAGTAGAATTGATTTAGTAATAATGCCGCCATTTGGCAAATATCTATATATTTATATAATTCTACTGTACGTGTGTATGTCAATGAACTCCTAAGCGGCTGGACCGGACTGTAGTGTTTGAGTGGCGCCCTGGATGGTTAAGATTTACAAGTGAGCCCAGCTGATGGCTGCAGTCGGGCAGGACAACGTCTGTCGAGTCCGCTAGTATATGTATATACTAGTTGACGCGCGCTACTTCGTCTGCGTCACAATTTTCACTACTGCTCCGCTCCTATTGGTCTTAGCATGATGGTACATAGCCTATAGCCTTCCTCGATAAACGGGCTATCTACATCGCTATTTTCAAATCAGACCAGTAGTTCCTGAGATTAGCGCGTTCAAGTAAACAAACAAACAAACAAACTCTTCAGCTTAAGATATTAGTATAGATTTAATCTTCTTCTAATATAAAAAAATCTCGTGCCCACGTACTTGTTATCAAACTCCACCGAAATGGCTTGACCGATTTTTATGAAATATTTTTATGTTTATTTAGAAGGTCTGAGAATAGGCCGTAAGTTATATTTATTTATATGACATAACAACGTGTGCCGGGTCTGCTAGTATATCTACATTAATAATATATAATAATATTATAAAGAGGAAAGATTTGTTTGTTTGAATTGAATAGGCTCCGAAACTACTGGACCGATTTGAAAAATTCTTTCAACATTAGAATCCTACATTATCCCTAATGATGGGCTATAGAATATTTTCAAAAAAGTTAGAGAGTCAGTAACCCAAGGCGTGAAAAAAATACAAAAAAAGATCCTTATATCACGTACGCTGTGGAAACTATTTACAATAGAGCAAAGTGATGTACTACAGTTTTATAGAGGACATAAATATCTACATAAAAATCCGCAAGGGTATATATCTAACTACTATGGTGAAGTCACAATGACCACTTTTTCAACCTATGCTGAGATAGGGACCTTTTTGGCCTCGCATAGACTAAAATGTGTTTAGACTACTTAATTCTGTTAATTTAATTAAATTTACATCTGTCTGTTGTGTGCGAGTCCCAAATAAACATTTTTTCTTTCTTTCTTTTTCTTTTCTTTCAAATTATAAATCAAAACCCGGGTGAGATGGAATAGTGGTAATTTTAGTATCATTAATCCTTATCTATTTAAATTAGTTAATAATTAAGGTAAAATGTGCATGTAAATTACACTATAAATTATCCAAATCGGACCTTTCGTTTAAAAGTTACGACGGTTTTAAAAATACGCTAACTAAGAAAAATTTTGCGATTGAAAGAACTGCCCTACATTTAGAGTCTATTAATAAGTAATTTTCATATACACTATAATTATGAGGTTAGATGAAAGATAAAGTTCGTGGAGTACCAAATAAACCCGCGCAAATGAAGTCGCGGGCGAAGTGCTAGTTTTTATATAATTATAACTACATCTTCCAATAGAGTCATGACTTTTGTGTAAAGTACCAAGTACTTTCTGTTTTAATATTATGTCATTTGAATATTGTTTTGGACTTAGTCAACTTGAAGTTACGTAACGTTATAACTAAGTAATTTAAATAATTTATGGACAAATAATTCCAAGTGTTTTTGTGAAATTAACGTTGCAAAAAATATGAAAAATTAAATCTCAGTCTTTTGTCTAAGTATATTTCCAGACAAGCCAGTGTCTGGAGATGTAATCAGACCAAAAACACTATTCTTACTTATTTTAACTGTACACATATTTAACAGTGGTTTGATTGCTAATTTTTCAGCTATGAATAATTAAACACATGATTTAAATCAAATCAAACTAATGTATTGTTTGTCACAGGTTTAAAAGCAGTTCTTATCAAAATAATAAAAAATACCCGTAGGGCGTACAATATGCATATTTATATTTTTTCATTAATTAATATATTCAAATCTATTTTTTTTTTTTTATTTGCAATGGGTTTGCTCTTGACTCTAGTCTATGTCAGAGATGACAGAGATAAAGTCTACGATGGAGCGAGCCTACCCAGAAGGAGCCTGTTCACTCTAACTTTGAAGAGATTAGAGTTGTAAGGTTTTGGAAACACAGACGCAGGCAGAGAGTTCCACTCCTTTGCTGTGCGCATTATAAAAGACGTTTGAAAACGCTTAGTGCGAATTGGTGGAAAAGCTAAAAGGTAGGGATGGTATGATGCAGTGCGTCTGGATGTCCGATGGTAAAAGGGGACCGGTGAGATGAGGTCGTGGAGTTCTTGGGCTCACTCACAATATGTTTACAAATTACAAAATAAAGATCAAATTGGCTGCCTATATTGACCCCAAATTATTTAAAAGTTAAACATCAACTTGAGCGACCTGCTAGTCTATTCTGGAAGTAACCATTTCGATATCGAGCTTCACCTGAATGACAAACCTCACAAAGTGAGCTTTATTGCACACAACATAAAGGTCTTACGTTTGACGTAATTTGATACTCACCTCGGATTCCGCTGTCGAGACACGAAAATGTAGCCGATGGATGCGAGACGCACAGGACCGGTTTTTGTGGCGATACTTGGGTGAGGCCTATGTTTAGCAGTGGATGTCTTCATCATTAGATGAAGCGTCGACTGAACAAGATAGATATTTTTTTGAGAATTCTCATTAAGAATTAAAATATTCAAAAAACAAGTTGTATTGAAATACTTTTTTCCCAAGACTGCATTCATATACGTCATTGTTGTGGTTTTTGAATAGACAAAGCATCTAGAAGCCACTTAAATACAATGTTTGTGATAAATTAAAAAACAGAAAAATATATCCAAAAAGAGCCAAAAGTGTTTTTTTTTTTTATTACATCGTAAAGAACATTGGGTGAGAATTTTTGCGTCAACTTGCATAAAAAATTACTTTGGAGGTACATAGGCGCAATAACCTTATTATATAAAGTCCTTTGAAAAGGCCAAGGGTGTTGTATGAGCAATGCCTACAAAAGTGTTAAAGCAATAAGAGTTGTATGAAAAGTAGCGCATGGCATTAATTAAGTGGCACGGGTCTGCTAGTCTATTCTGTAAGCAACCATTTCGATATCGAACTTCACCTGAGTGACACACCTCACAAAGTGAGCTTTATTGCGCACAACATAAAGGTCTTAAGTTTGACGTAATTTGATACTCCCCTCGGATTCCGTTGTCGAGACACGAAAATTTTGTTATAGAATAGGGATACAGGTCACGTTACTACCAGAACAGTAACTAAAAGTTTATGAGGCCAAAACACTGCTTTGGGAAAACAAGAGGACCGATACTCTGGTGAAAACCGCGGAAATCTGCTGGATGGAGAAGCACAAAACCAGAAATTGTGGTGACAATTTCAAAAGGCCTTTATCTGATAGTGGCCGTCTTTCCACTGAAATGATGATGATGGTGTAGCATACATGGTGATCACTAGAATTTTGTTTTTATAAAGACCCATCACTACATATGTATTATAAAACTCAAAAACTCCGCGATAAACTCAAAAACTACTGCATTGATTTTTATGCTATTTTGACCAATGGACATGCTTGATGACCTTCTCGAGGAAGGTTTTAGTAAAAAAAATGTTTAGAAAATAATTAGGGATCCTTAAGGGCGGGCGTATATGTGAAATTTATGGTAGCTCGAAGATTGCAGAGTGGACGAAGTCGCGTTTGAAGTGCGTGATAACTTTGAATCGTCGATCCCACAATCCCTTAAGACTACGGTCTATAACCAGTGCATCCTGTCCATTCATGGTGAGTGGTCACAAATCAAGGTTGCTCAGCGTGTAATGAAAAAAGCAATGCTCGGAGTTCCTCTGGTGGATAGAATTCGCAATGAAGTCATTCGCCAGAGAACTATAAGTCACTGACATTGCGCTTAGAATCAGCATGCTGAAGTGGAAGAGGGTCGGCCATGTCTGTAGATGGACAGACGGTCGATGGATCTGACATTGTGTTAGAGTGAACACCGCGTATGTAATCTTCTAGTACATGCTTAATGCTGCAGATCTTTTTAGCAAAAGTAACATTTAGATGTAGGTACTGCGTTTCGTGTTAAATAAAAACATGTTTTTAACCACAAAAAAGTTGATTACTGCAAGTACAATTAGCAAGGCAGAGCTGGAATGCACAAAATTTTCTGGTTAACAAAAAGGATAAAAGCTATGCAGAGCATATTGAACTGATATTGTCACACTTCCAGCAGCTTGGTTATAATATGAGCACCAAGGTCCATTTCTTCTACAGCCGTTTGGACCGTTTCTCTGAAAATCTTGGTGATCTGATTGAAGAACAGGAGTGTCTTGACCGTTCTTCTCCATAAGAATCTACCCTTCCGAATGGACAGTAGAGTCACTATGTTATTTTAAATGTAATGATGACGTTCAAAAGTGCCGTTTAATGGCCTAATTGAAATAAACGTTTTTGACTTTGAACAAGGAGAATTGTTCCATCAAGATTTTTTTTAACTATGCAGGAACGTTAATAGGGTCCGTTAATAGGGTCCGTTAATAGGGGAACGTTAATAGCTTTATTGCACATAACATAAAGGTCTTACGTTTGACATAATTTGATACTCACCTCGGATTCCGATGTGAGTATCGAGTATTTTCGAGACACGAAAATGTTGTTACAGAATGGGGATACTGCACTATCAAAGTTTATTTTGAACATACATCGCGACACGAGATTTTTATATATATAGATATGTCTATAGATTAGTATCAACTAATAGTCCCCAGAAAAATTCTGGTTTATGGTCACCTTTATCTTTGTATTTCTTCCCAGGAATTCAATTATTATTTGCAATAAAACGGTACATTTTCTGGTACTGTTTACTAAAGTAATCGTTATTAAAAAAAAAATCTAAAGTATAGACTACAGCATTTTTCTCTTTAACTTCCGATTTTTCTTCTGATAAGTGGTTCAATTGAGGGACCACCTTCCGCATGCTATTTATTTTTAACTTTTGAACATGAAGGGTTGATATTCAATAAATTAGTTGTACAAATCTTTTACTAAGAGTAGTGATTAAAAGCAGTTGTAAATTTTAACTAGGTTTTGAGAACCGAACCGATTTTTGAGTGGCTACTTTTACAAATGAGAGACTGAATTTACACTTGTTTGAGAACTTTAACTAAAGGTTGACGCATTCAAAAGCTCAACATTCAAATTGGTCCCTCAATGGGAATGCACACTCATAGATCAGGGCTGAAGCCTTCAAAAATAGTAAAATTGAAAAAAAATTACAGTAGGATGAAACCCATTAGAAAAGGAGGGGAATATGATAAAAATGAAAGGAAAAATAAATTACGGTCGATTCGAGTTCGGGAAGTAAGAGGGGGTGAGGTTTTAAGGGTAAAAAATGGTTTTTCTTGATTTCCGGCTAAACTATGAGTCCTAAGGAAAAAAGTTAAATGGCAAAGTTGTAGGTAATAAAAAGATCTACAACTTTTGTGTTCACAATTTTCTCACATAACCTCAAAATTTAGGTGAAAAATTCAAATAACCAAGTTTTTGGATTTTTTTTTTTCCTTTTTCAAAAAAAAAAAATTTTTCGCTACGAAATTTGGTGAAAACTTACCTTATTATGGCCCAAATACACTGTAATTTTTTTGATTTAAAATATTTATATCGGTCACTCAGGTATATAAATTATCTTAAAACAGCAATAAATAGGTATCAACAAATATTATTTAAAGAAGATTCTACAACTTTTTCAAAATATTGTAGATGTCTTAATAAATATTAACTTTATTAACTTATTTGTTTGTTAAATATAGTAGTATATTTCAATTTTCAATTTTTTCGTTTATCAATGTAACATGAAATCTTACGTTTTTGAGTAATTAAAGCGTAAATTTTAATGAATAGCTCAAAATAGTACATAATGATTAAAAAAATAAATTTCGTTTTGAAAGAAAGAAAGATTTTTTTGCATTTTCTGAGCACATTTACTATCGTAATGTATATTTTTTTACACCATCAGAAAGTAGAGATTTCTACGAACAAAAAACCCGCAGACTTTTTGGAAAAAGCTGATATTTTGACGTCAGAATTTTCGATTGAAAATTAGGGTGGTTTTTTGATATTAAGCTAAAATAAGGCGAAAAAATAAATATTTTAAATCAAATAAATTACAGTGTATTTGGGCCATAATAAGGTAGGTCAACAAATTTCGTAGCGAAAAAAATGTTTTTTTGAAAAAGATAAAAACAAAAAACCAAAAACTTGGTTATTTGAATTTTTCACCAAAATTATGAGGTTATGTGAAAAAATTGTGAATACAAAAGTTGTAGATCTTTTTATTACCTACAACTTTGCCATTTAATTTTTTTCCATAGGACTCATAGTTTTGCCGGGAATCAAGAAAAACCATTTTTTACCCTTAAAAATTCACCCCCTCTTACTTCCCGAACTTGAATCGACCGTAATTTATTTTTCCTTTCATTTTTATCATATTCCCCTCCTTTTCTAATGGTTTTCATCCTACTGTAATTTTTTTTGCTTTCAAAAATTGTCGACCCTGGTCTATCACTGAAATGCTCACATAATGGCAGACTGTTGTTGGAGCAATAAAAACAGTCCTTGTGAATCAATTCAAAGGTTTTTTTGATAAGTAGAGGTTGTTTTTCTAATGGTTTTCTTAAAAATCGCGTTTTAATTATATCTCAAAAACTAAAGCTGACACAAACAATCCGACTTCAGATTTGAAATCAGCACCCTGATCATCATCATCATCTGCCTAGCCTTTTTCCAACTATATTGGGGTCGGCTTCCAGTCAAACCGGATTCAGCTAAATACCAGTACTTTACGTGAAGCGGCTGCCTACCAAACCTCGACAACCCATTAAATGGGTAACAACATCAATCAGCACCCCGATAATCTATATTAATATGTAAAGCTGAAGAGTTTGTTTGTTTGTTTGCTTGAACGCGCTTATCTCGGGAACTACTGGTCCGATTTGAAAAATTATTTCAGTGTTAGATAGCCCATTTACCGAGAAAGGCTAAGACTAATAGGAGCGGAGCAGACGAAGTTGCGCGGATCAACTGGTGTATAATATTAGTCATAATAATTCATGCAACAAAACTGCTTTTTCCTTGTGATCAGTCAAGTTTCTAAACACAGAGTTTTTAGCCATAGGATAGTTTCCTATTAATTATATCAGAAAACAATTAAAATACTGTTGATTGTTTAAAAACAATGCTCGTTATAATTGTGGATAAGCATGAAAACTATAACGAGTAATTATTAGGTAATTGATTGTTTTTTTATGCAGTGTTGCTAAGCTCCGACTGAGAATAATATGAGGTTGAGCTCAGAATATTTTTATTTTTAATAAACAATTGTACAACAAAATTCAAGAGAAGAACTTCACAGACGAGGATTCTTGGATATTAGGGCTGATATACATGTTCAAATCGCACGGTAAACTCTGCTTGCGCGATGCAGGATTTCAACGAAGTAGTTCGCTGCTAGTTGGATAGATGGCGTCGCGGTTCTTTTTTTTTGTTGCGACGTAGATTTGCTCCGTTGGTTTTTCTTGTGGCGGCATTGATGCCACTACATTACCTTAGCTAGGATATTGAGTCAAACCTAATATAAAATATAAAACAGTGGCCAAGTGCGAGTCGGACTTGCGTTAACATGTTATTTTAGCATTACACACTTATAGATTTCCCTGTAATCTTTAGGTATAGAAATATTATCTGATTTTTATTTTTAATTTTAGGCTCGGCAGTTTCGGAAATAAGGGGGTCGAGGGAAATGGTAATTTTTGGTCTAATTACTCGAATAACTTCACAAATATTAATTACAAAATTATGAAAAAAATAAAAATTAAACTCTCACAGTAAGCCCTTTCATTTAATATGCCACACGACACAGTTTGAAAAACTTTTTTGTTTATAGTCTGGCCCCTAAAAATAAATACAGTTTTAGTATGGGGGTAACCCCAATATTTTTTTTTATTTACGTGATATGTCTGCGTTTGGGTCACAAAAGTCCATATGTATGGGCTGCTGTTGCTGGCTGTGACAGACGGACAGACAGGCATACAGACACCCGAGTAATCCTATAAGAGTTCTGTTTTTTACGGATGTTTGGAACCCTAAATATATACAACGTTGATACGACAGAGGGGCTTTCCTTTAAACTGCCTATACTAGGTACCATTTTCAAGCTCTGTACCAAAAATAAATTAATTAGGAGCAGTAGTTTAGTCGCAAATGATTTTTAAAGTTTTTGCACGGTTTGAACACGATGTATCTTTTCGGGTTAGTCCCGCTATGGTATGGTCCCGGTATGGCACCCTCTTAAAATACCTATCAAAAAGTCCCGCTATGGTACCCATCTTTTAGATCTACGTTAGACAATAGAAGGTACAACTGAAAAGAAAAGTGTATCTATAAATAAATACTTTTAGGAGTGTATCAATAAAACGTCTGTTTGCGATATTAAATCAGTCTTTTATTAATTCAAAATATTTATAAAAAAATATCAAACAGTAAAACGAAATATTAATTGCAATGTAATTTTTAAAATAATCAACAATATTAATTACCAATAATCAACAATAAAAAAAATATAAAAAATCCACATCTCAGAAAAGTATTACTGTAAATATTATAAACTACAAATAAAAACAACATCCAGACATAAATATTAGTTACAAATAATCAACATTGAGAAAAGGCAGTAATTGTAAATTTATATAAACTACAAAAATAATCAACAACCAACTAGACAAATATATTAATTACAAAAAATCAACATGGAGAAAAAGGCGCAAATTGTAAACATAAACTACAAAAAATAATCAACATCGAGAAAAAGTATTAAACATTTTAATAGGCTAAAAACAAAATTAAAATAAACTATTTTTTTAAATGTTCTGATCGAAATATTGACTTTGATATGTTAATCAGAAAATCACCAATGGAGATAGCTTTATTTTCGTAACTTTTTGTTAGCTTTTGAATCTGGCGGTCGATTTCTATACTTGTTCTTTTTCTTGAATTTATAGGTGATCTTTTTAGTCGAAAGCTATAACAAAAATCATCAGTTATTTAAGTTAAGCTATATTTTTTTCAGTAACCGTCTGTAATAGAAGGCGACAACCAATAATATCTACCAAAATAAATAAAATCAAATCCATTTTCAAATTCTTCTATGTACTCGTATTATGTAAAAAAATATATATCTGCTTTTAAAAATATTATATCTGCTTAAAAATATTGTCTAAAAAATACAACTTACTTGGCTTGTTTTATATCAAAGTGACATGTGTCGTTGCCAATTGTTTGCAGAAACAATAATAAACTGGGATTTTTTCCAATAATTTTGTTGAATCTGCCATTCCATGATTCCGCCAAGTTAGTTGTTCTATGGCGTTCATTATGGCAACACCAAATGAGGTCTGGATATTCAAGCCACTGAGTGACAAAATAGTCATTGAATTTGGTCATAGCTTCATCGTCGAAACTGAAAAAAATACTTATTAAACGTTCGTACTTGTAAAGCAATGAAATTAACAGGTTCTTACTGATATTGTTGTTCTTTACTTTTTTGCCATATAATTAGAGTTAAGTACTCAAACATCATTTTGGAAAGTAACCAAGATATTATACCTATTTTCCATTATATGCAGCCAGCCGTCTTCAATATCTTGTTTTGGCAAAAACGCCAAGCCTATGCATTGCTTAACATGGTTCGAGGACTCTTCGTGTTCCATGAGATTTAAAGATTTCGCTTTTTTGATAACGTTCTTTTGAAAATGTACGTTACATCCATTTATTTTGATATCAGGAAAAATCTTCGCTGCTGCATTTATTACTCCTATTTCATAATCGAAGGTAAATTTCGATGGACGCCATTCAGGCAAAGTTTGTTTAATCAATTCGAAAACTTTTTCATAAGTTTTCCCTTCTTTGTTTTTTAACAGAATATAAAATAATGGTGCTACATTCGTGGATAACTCAGTGCTTCCCATGTCTCCATGAATGACATAAACTTGTTCGAATGGGTTTGGGCAGCCGTCGAAAGTGCCATCACCAAAGTAATGCGTTACACATTTTATATGTTCCTTTACTTCTGTCGAGGAAAATATAATTATTCGATTACAGTCTTCATTACAATAATCAGCCAATACATACTTATTAAATTCTTCTGGTATTATAATTTCTTCCACATTCTTAAATTGTGTTTTTGGTACGTTCAACGACTTATTTCGGTGTCTGTATAATACTGTTTTTAATTTTTTATAGTCAGGAACATTTCCTGTAAGGTGTAACCCTTTGTCTTTTAAGTTACCCATGTGTTTTTCGAAAATTTTCTGTACTGATCCGTAATTTGAATTTACTTCTTTTTTGCACTCACTTATAGCCATTTGAACTTCATTGTCTTCAAAATGTGGCACGCACTGATCACTGTGTTTATAATCTTTAATTATTGTATTATTGGTATTCTCAATAGTTATATATCCACTACATTTAATACTATTTCTCCTATTTACACAATGCCAAGTACTTGAATTTTTATTTTCTCTGCGTTTAATATATTTATGTCCGGCACGTAATAAAGTTTTTCCACCGCGTCGACTGTCAATAATTATTAAATTTACACCACGTGAACTACTTGACCCAGACATTGCAATAGATAAACTAACAAGCTATCCTAATTACTCATATCGCAAAAGTACAGCTGCAAATAGCAAACTAAACCCGGAATAATACTGTCTCTCTCTATTTTCATAAAAACAAAAGGGAAGAGCTAGATACGAATTCGAGGAAGGGCTCGTCTCTATTGTTTTACGAAAAAACCGGTTGGTCAGGTAACTACCTGAAGTGAAACGACAATTACCGAGCGTGATTTGTTTAAAAAATAGTATTAATAAATATTATCTTGCTTAACTATAATAGTTAAGAAAAGATATTTTTTATTAATACTATTTTTTTCTTAACGCATTGTATAACTTTTCTTTACAACAGTACCAAAAACTGAAGGGTACCATAGCGGGACTTTTTGATAGGTATTTTAAGAGGGTGCCATACCGGGACCATACCATAGCGGGACTAACCGATCTTTTCTAACAGTTGATTATCGTCTAAGCATAGGTCATGCACCTTACAACGATAAATCTACGATGCGTTGTTGCCGCTCTGACGCATGTCGAAGGACATTCACTAAAAATTGGCAATGCAAACAAGGAAGCAATCAATACACACACACTTGCACTTTCACTACGAAAGCGACTAACATAAAGCGAGCGAAAGAAGTAGAGATAGGTCAGTTTGTTGCATCCTTGTTTTTTGCGATCGGTAAGTCCCTCAGTGCGCCGACGCTTGTTTTTCGGAACGTACGGTTTGTGGACTTCGCGCGCAAACAATTGTAATTTTATTTTGTTATTGTGAGAGGACACGTAACTTGGGATTATTATTATTTAGTATTAGTGTTTTTTTTGTGATTGACTGTTTTTTATGGTGATAGGACACGTAACTTGGGATTATTATTATTTAGTATTAGTATCTCCGGACCTCACTCCCATGGATTTCTTTTTGTGGGGTTACATTAAGGGTGAAGTGTATGCCTCAGAGGTAAATAAAATTATTGATGAGTTAAAAAATAGGATTATTTTAGCATTTCACAAATTAAAGTGCTTAGTGACGGACAGTGATCTAATTAGAAAAATAAATAACAATATTCTCCGTCGGTATAATTTGTGCATCAATGTGAATGGAGGACACATCGAAAATTTAAAAATTTATTGTGTTTGTTTTTGTGCGCGTACTTCGAAACGTTACCTAACATAAAAGCCAGTGCGAGCGGAGCCCAGCGGAGGCCTAAGTCGCCGGCCGCCACCCCGGCCCGGCCCCCACCGAGCACACGAGATACCGCACACCGCGCTCCGGCGCGCGCGCGACGTTGCCGCTTTGTTACCTAGTGGTATCTAAGGTCAGTGTCTTTTTTTTTACAAAGGGTGGTTGCGTTTTATTCGGATTTGCAAGCTATTTAGTTTGTTTGAAAAAAATATTTTCTCATTTATGGCGCTTTTTGTTTTTGTACCGTATCGAATTAATACTGTACACGTATAGTATACGTAGTTTAATTTAATGCCCCTCTGTCGTATCAACTCTGTATATACTAGTCCTTCACCCGCGACTTCGTTCGCACGGGTTTAGTTGTTACTCCATGAACTCATCTCCCCTCTACCTTTGGGTGATTTTTAAATTACTTATTTATAGACTAAACGTAGGGCAGTTCGCTGAAACCGCAAGATTTTTCTTACTTAGAGTATAAAATATCTGTCGTAACTTTTAAACCAAAGGTGCAATTTGAAAATTTTAGAGTGTAATTTACATCTACGTAACCAACCTTAATTAAAAAATTTAAATAAGGATTAACATCATGATACTCAAATCACTACTATTCCATTTAACCCGAGTTCTGATTGAATAATTTTATCATAATGCGGTCATTGTGACTTGACCATAACAGTTAAATACATACTGTTGGGGTATTTTTTCTAGATATTGATGTTTTCTATAAAACTGTAGTACATCACTTTGCTCTATTTTTAATATTTTCCGCAGCGTACGCGATGTAAGAATCTTTTTAGTTTGGTATTTTTTTCACACCTTGGGGTACATTTATCGAAGTTTTCATACGGATCCCTAACTTTTTTGAAAATATTTTGTGGCCTATATCCATCAGAGCTAATGTCCGAATCTTCTGGACCGATTTGAATTTTTCAAATCGGTCCAGAAGATTCGGAGCCTATTCATTTCAAACAAACATACAAACAAACCTTTTCTCTTTATAATATAAAAAATATAATATCATAAAAATAAAGTGCAGATGTAAGATATACATGATATACATATATATTTGCCTTCCTTATGCTATAGACATGAATAGTAAAGAAACATGATGGGATAAGGCTACTGAATAAAAGGTTATCAATTCAGCAAAACTGGATGTTATTCCTAACATCCACTTTTGTGCCATTATCTGACCTTTATGAAAACCAGCATAACAACCTCTGCACTGGTTTTCAAATAAAGGCACAAGAGACATTATACTCTCAAGCATTGATGATCTACTCCTAGTTTAAGTTGAGGAAAGAAATGTTATTTCCATGCTATTCCAAAAATAAATATCCATTTCATTGACATCACCACAACGATGAGTAAACGACCAGGTTAATGAATAGATTGTTTTATTTTTAATTTATCATGCAACGCTATTATATCGTAAAGAGGAGCTCGTGGCTAGATAATAACAGCCGCACGGGTCGATCTTCAAGGTTAAGCAACGCTTGCCAAGGTTGGTCTGTGGATGGGTGACCGTCTTAACATACCGAGTTTACTCCGTGCCTCGGAAAGCACGGTAAGCCGTTGGTCCCGGCTGTCATTTGTAGATCTATGGCAGTCGTTACGGATAGCCAAAAGCCAGTTAATCTGACTCCAGTCTTGCCATGAAGTACCGTGTTACCCAGTTACGGGCTGTGGAGGTCTGGTAGACAGCCGCTCCGTGTAAAATACTGGTATTCAGCTAAATCCGGTTTGACTGGAAGCCGACCCCAATATAGTTAGGAAAAGGCTAGGCAGATGATGATGCTATTATATCGTAAAACACGTGTAGGGCTAGTTATGTGCGGCACTTGTCATTCTTTTAGGAAAAGTTTGTACAGGTTTCTAAAATACATTCAGTCAAAAAAGTATCGGGAATGGGTGATTTGTTTATGGTTCCAAATTCAAATTTTTGTTTTTTTGTAGTTGTTAGATTGGCACAACTGTTTTCCATTTTGGCGCGGAGTTTGAGTTGCATCTGTTATTTATATGAAATACAGTGCTGGTTTTAGTAATATCATATATAGTGTGTATTGCGAATTTCATAATGGACAAAAATATCGAACAAAGAGTTTGTCTTAAATTTTGCATCGCCAATGGAATTTCGTGTTCGGAGTCACTGAAAATGTTACAGAAGGCTTACGGTGAATCGACTTTATCAAAAACTCGTGCTTATGAGTGGTTTAAAGCGTTCAAAAGCGGTCGAGATGTGATGGAAGATTTGCCTCGCTCTGGTAGGCCGTCAACGTCTGCAACTGAAGTTAACATCGCAAAAGTGAAGGAAATAGTGACTGAAAATCCCCATTCAACTCTGAGAGAGATAGCCGCCGAACTTTCTGTATCTCACGAGTCGATCCGTACCATTTTAACTAATCATTTGGGTATGAAACATGTTGCTGCTCGGCTAGTCCCAAAAGATCTGAATTTTCTCCAAAAACTCAATCGCATGAAAGTCGCTGAGGACATGCTAGAACGAGTCAGTTCGGACCCAACATTCATGAAACGCATTGTTACTGGTGACGAGACGTGGGTTTACGAGTTTGACATGCAAACTAGTCAACAAGCTTCGGAGTTGCGCCTTCCAACTGAACCGAAACCGAAAAAACCACGCCAAAGTCGATCAAAAGTCAAAGTCATGTTGACTGTTTTCTTTGACTATCGCGGTCTTGTGCACTCTGAATTCTTACCGGAAGGTCTAACGGTAAATAAAGAATATTATTTGAGCGTTATGCGGCGTTTAAGAGAGAAAATTCGACGAAAAAGGTCAGATTTGTGGAAAGAAAATTCTTGGATTTTGCACCACGACAATGCGCCTTCGCACAAGGCTATCATTGTGAACGAATTTTTAACCAAACACTCAAGAAAAACCATCCAGCAACCACCATATTCATCAGATATGGCTCCTGCTGACTTTTTTCTTTTTCCTAAACTCAAATTACCACTTTGTGGCACCCGTTTTCAATCGATAGAAGACATAAAGGAGAATTCGCGGCGAGAACTGAACTCAATTCCGGAAGCAGCGTTTAAAAAATGTTTTGATGAATGGATTATTCGTTGGCGCAAGTGTATCGTTTCTAAAGGAGCATACTTTGAAGGTGATAAAATAAATTTGGATAAATAACAGACATTTTGTGTATTATTGATCTTTTCTCGGTACTTTCTTGACAGAGTAGTATTTCAGAAACCTAATCTTCTTTTAATTCTTTGGATCATCTTGTTTATTGGCAAATAGACAATGATTGAGACAATGACGTTTCATTTGGAATGACCCCTTTCATTGTATTCAATGCTTTGCCTGACACCAAAAAAAATGTTTATTTCTTCACTTAAGGATATAACTATGTTAGGTTTGGAGTCACCTTTTAAGCAAAGATTTGCTTGTATTAGGTGGTTCCGCTCCTCCAGTTTACTTATTCTACAGATGCGTGAGAAATAAGCAAAAAGATTAATTTTAGACTAATTAACATTTTATAATTATCAGTATGGGAGCGCACTGGGTGTAGAATATGTTTGTGAGTGTGTATGTGTGTGGGTTTGTTTGTGTGTAAGTGTGTGTTTGTGTAGGTGTCGGGATGTGTGTGGAATATGTGGTATGTGTAGCGCGAGGGTGTGTGGGTGTGGTGTGTATATGTGTACAATTTATATGTGTTTCTTAGTTATGTGAACTTGTGTAAGATATCTGCGGTTTCTTCGTAACTTTTACTCTTGAGCCATTCAGTTAGTGTTTTTTTGCAGTTGTGGTATTTCATAGAGTAGATGGCACACTGTTCATTGAGAGCGTTATATACACGGGAAGATTGTTTAATAAATTGCCTTGTAGCAAATGTAGTTTTCACTGGACAATCTTCAGCTACTTTATTTTTCCTCCTAGACTGGGTCTTGGAAGTACCTTTTTTTTAAGGATGGGAAATCATCAAATGACTCCTCCCGCTCTGGGTGGAGCGGACGGGAGTGTCAGACTCTTACTGACTAAAACCCATCCGTGTTCCTCCTAGTGCCCTTTGCGTTCCAGAGCTACGGTACCTCTTTCGAACAGATTCCGCACCTGCTATTTATGAGTGAACAATTCTAATTCATTTTTATGCCATTGCATTTTTTTGCAATTGTGCCTGCAAACAATATTCATTGAATTTAATGATTTGATTTATTGTTAATAACACAGAAATGTGAAAAATATTGTATACAGGGTGATTTTATATGCATGTCCATAATTGGTACAATTATTTCTTCATGGTTATAAAATATAATTGTGATTACAGTTTATTTTCACGCAGTTTTTATTTCTTTGTGATTTAAAACTGTAATCTTTTGGCAGGTAATAACGGTCAATTAGCTTTACGCAATTAATTTTCTAATTGATTTAGTTAGATTCGGTGCCTAAATACACATTCAACAGTTATCAGCTGCCTAGCCTTGGTGTCATATATTTTGGCACGTGTAAAAAACCGGCCAAGTGTGAGTCGAAGTCACGCGCAAAGAGTTCAGAACAAATATTTATTTATTTTTATTTTACGAATCGCACTTGGCTGGTTTTCATTTTCAGTGACGTCTTATAAAGATTTTTTCGCAACATGACAAACAATTTCCGGTGTCATAATTTAAATAACAATACGTATATACCATCTCAGTCATACTAATAACTTTATCAACGTATTTGTGTTCAGAAATTAATAAAAAAAAACACGTTTTTGGAAAAGCAACTTTAAAATCTACACATAAAGTTACAGTTTGCGCTACAACTTCAATATGTCTTATGATATTTTAGTAGTACTTTATATATTGTGGGCGTTATAATAACCATCAAATGGCTCCAGAAGAAAAACAATAAATAATGATTAATAAATATGCAAAACATTGTTTTTCAAATTGTCATTATATACTTACTATTTTTATCCGGTACTAGTTGACCCGCGCAACTTCGTCTGCGTCACAATTTTCATTACTGCTCCGCTCTTATTAGTCTTAGCGTAATGATATATAGCCCACAGCCTTCCTCGATAAATGAGCTATCTAACACCAAAATAATGTTTCAAATCGAACCAGCAGTTCCTGAGATTAGCACGTTCAAGCAAACAAATTCTTCAGCTTTATAATTATATTGGTATAGATATAATTATGTGATTTTATTAAACTTTGACTGTCTGTATATTAATTCTCCTAGTCTTCTCCCAAAACGATTGGGTCAGCTCCACGACCCAAGAACTGGGTAAGTCTTTATTGTATTGTTTTGCCTGTAAAATATTTAGTTAATTAATAATTTCAGCAATTACGGTGACAGAAAACAATCAAAAACAATTTACTGTCTTAATTCCTTTTGCATTCGTCCTTTTCTTTAACTTAAAGTTTTGTTCTGACTGTACAAGGTGACTTTTAACGACCTAGTTCATAAAAAAAATAAAAAAACAAGCCAAGTGCAAGTCAGACTTGCACACGAAAGGTTCCGTACCTTAACCGTTGCTAGGGGGTCATGTTATTCCTGCCGGGGTTGCGAAATTTGTTCGAAAGAGACACCGTAGCCCTGGAACGCAAAGGGCATTAGGAGGAACACGGCTGGGTTTGAGTCAGTAAGTGTCTGACACTCCTTTCTGCTTCACCCAGAGCGGGAGGAGTCGCTTGATGATTTCCAATCCTTAATAAAAATGAGGGTTGTGTTATTATTTGATGTAACAGTGGCAAAAGAAGTACACTCAGCGAAAGTTTTTAACTGACATAAGACGGATTGACGGACGGATAGCTGAGGCTTAGTAACAGGGTTCAATTGGTCACCCTTCGGGAACAGAACTCTAAAACACATTAATAATCGCGAGTGCTTTCACCGTCACCCTGTATAATCTGAATATACATTCAGTCAAAAAAGTATCGGGAATGGATGATTTGTTTATGGTTCCAAATACAAATTTTTGTTTTTTTGTAGTTGTTAGATTGGCACAACTGTTTTCCATTTTGGCGCGGAGTTTGAGTTGCATCTGTTATTTATATTAAATACAGTGCTGGTTTTAGTAATATCATATATAGTGTGTATTGCGAATTTCATAATGGACAAAAATATCGAACAAAGAGTTTGTCTTAAATTTTGCATCGCCAATGGAATTTCGTGTTCGGAGTCACTGAAAATGTTAGAAAGAAAGAAAAGAAAGAACGAATAATCGCCACGAAACGCCACGCCAACGAATAATCCATTCATCAAAACATTTTTTAAACGCTGCTTCCGGAATTGAGTTCAGTTCTCGCCGCGAATTCTCCTTTATGTCTTCTATCGATTGAAAATGGGTGCCACGAAGTGGTAATATGAGTTTAGGAAAAAGAAAAAAGTCAGCAGGAGCCATATCTGGTGAATATGGTGGTTGCTGGATGGTATTTGTTGAGTGTTTGGTTAAAAATTCGTTCACAATGATAGCCTTGTGCGAAGGCGCATTGTCGTGGTGCAAAATCCAAGAATTTTCTTTCCACAAATCTGGCCTTTTTCGTCGAATTTGCTCTCTTAAACGCCGCATAACGCTCAAATAATATTCCTTCCGGACCGGACCTTCCGGTAAGAATTCAGAGTGCACAACACCGCGATAGTCAAAGAAAACAGTCAACATGACAGATGCAAAAAGTCAAAAAAGTATCGGGAATGGATGATTTGTTTATGGTTCCAAATACAAATTTTTGTTTTTTGTAGTTGTTAGATTGGCACAACTGTTTACCATTTTGGCGCGGAGTTTGAGTTGCATCTGTTATTTATATTAAATACAGTGCTGGTTTTAGTAATATCATATATAGTGTGTATTGCGAATTTCATAATGGACAAAAATATCGAACAAAGAGTTTGTCTTAAATTTTACATCGCCAATGGAATTTCGTGTTCGGAGTCACTGAAAATGTTACAGAAGGCTTACGGTGAATCGACTTTATCAAAAACTCGTGCTTATGAGTGGTTTAAAGCGTTCAAAAGCGGTCGAGATGTGATGGAAGATTTGCCTCGCTCTGGTAGGCCGTCAACGTCTGCAACTGAAGTTAACATCGCAAAAGTGAAGGAAATAGTGACTGAAAATCCCCATTCAACTCTGAGAGAGATAGCCGCCGAACTTTCTGTATCTCACGAGTCGATCCGTACCATTTTAACTAATAATTTGGGTATGAAACATGTTGCTGCTCGGCTAGTCCCAAAAGATCTGAATTTTCTCCAAAAACTCAATCGCATGAAAGTCGCTGAGGACATGCTAGAACGAGTCAGTTCGGACCCAACATTCATGAAACGCATTGTTACTGGTGACGAGACGTGGGTTTACGAGTTTGACATGCAAACTAGTCAACAAGCTTCGGAGTGGCGCCTTCCAACTGAACCGTTTTCAATCGATAGAAGACATAAAGGAGAATTCGCGGTGAGAACTCAACTCAATTCCGGAAGCAGCGTTTAAAAAATGTTTTGATGAATGGATTATTCGTTGGCGCAAGTGTATTGTTTCTAAAGGAGCATACTTTGAAGGTGATAAAATAAATTTGGATGAATAACAGACATTTTGTGTATTATTGATCTCTTCCCGGTACTTTCTTGACAGAGTAGTATACAGTAGTCATTATCAACACACTGCATCATAATCTGCCTAGCTTTTTCCCAACAACATCGGGATCAGCTCCCGTGTAAAACCAGATTCAGCTAAATATTTAACGCGGAACGGCTGCCTGCCAGACCTCCACAAGTCCACAACCCATTATCTGGGTAACAAGGTACTCCTTGGCAAGTTCCTGATTCCAAAAATCTAAAAATGACAGACAGGGGGCCTAACAGAGTCTCGGTATGTTAAGATAGTCACCCATCTACAGACCGACCTCAGCAAGCGCTGCTTAACCTGGTAGTCAACACGTGTGGCTGATATTATTGAGCCATATGCTCCTTGTATATTGTCAAGACACTACAGTCGCAGCAAATAAAGCCCCAAGCGCCGTCAGGGGAATCCACTAGTATTGTAAAAACTCATGCTTTTGTATAGGTACTACATACCTACAATATAAATATACTTACTATAAAACTCGCTGGCCATTTTCCTTCATTTCATACAGTGACCAAACTTCTGTGCGATAGTACATTTTTATAAAAGAAAAATAATATGGAGGAAATCAAACCGTGTCCAATTTTTGAGTTTAGTGAAAATCAGTTGACGACCGTCAGAAAATGTTTTGGTTATGACGATTTGAATAAATTGAAACAGGACATTGATCAGTTTCAAGATTGGATTAGTAAACAGCCACATTTTCGACGAAAAGAATTTGGTAAGTTTGTTAATTATTTAATTAAAATCTAGTAAGCAATCTCGCTAGTAGTTATGTTTACGCACAAAACGTTTTGGGAACACATTCATAGTGCGCACAGCTAACGAGTGGAATTCCCTGCCAGAGTCTGTGTTACCTGATAGCTACAACCTGGGAGTCTAAGTCAAGAGTGAACAGGTTACTTCTAGGTAAGCGTGCTCCATCTTTGACCACATCGCTTACCATCAGGTGAGATAGTGGTCAAACGCGTGCCTATCACGAGTAAACAGAAGTTTCCTGTTTGTGTAGTAGTCACAAGTTCGTTCGTTTTTAGGGTCAAGCGGAGTGTTCTTGGATTTTATTGAGTTTTCTAAAAGCAATCGTTCTTTTCACCGAAATTCGGCCGAGGCAGTCAGTATAAGTGGAGACGAGAGGGTAGTAATTATGCTTGTAGTGAATATGTCGCAATGCAGAAGCTAGTATCTGACACGATATACCTCATTATCTCCCTAGCCTTTTCCCAACTATATTGTGATCGGCTTCCAGTCTAGCTGGATTTAGCTGAATACCAGTATTTTACGAGGAGCTGCTGCCTGCCAGACCTCCACAACCCATTAACTGAGTAACACGGTACTTCATAGCAAGACTGGAATCAGATTTACTGGCTTCTGACTATCCGTAACGACTGCCAAAGATCCACAAATGACAGCCGGGACCAACGGCTTAACGTGCTTTCCGAGGCACGGAGGAAACTCGGTATGTATGATGGTCACCCATCCACAGACCAACCTTGGCAAGCGTTGCTTAACCTTGAAGATCGACCCGTGCGGCTGTTATTATCTATCCACAAGCTCCTGGTACGATATACCTACCTATCATTAATATAATTATGTGGGTGTTTCCTGATAGGTACAATCTTTAATTATTTAATTCAAGAGTGAATACGTCACTTCTAGGCAACCGTGCATAGTACATAGTAGGTAAAACCAGAATATGCGCGTACGGAGTCGCGTTCATTTATTTCTTTTCGTGATGATTTTGAATTTGGTCGCTGATTAGGGATTGAAGTTATACTAATTTTTGTTATTACTTTTTTCACATTTGAGGATAAATAAAACAGAGATTTTGGCAATAATAAAGAGAAAATGTGGTCAGTTAAAAACAAACAAGTTGCATACTTACAATTTTTATCCGACCACGCAAAGTGCCTTACGAGGAACACGAATGGGTTTTAGCCGGTAGGTAAGAGTCTGACACTCCCTTCCGCTCTGAGCCCAGAGCGGAAGGAGTAATTTTTTGACCAACCATCTTAAAAAAAAAATGCTGTTGAACTGTTGGGCAAACGAATTCTCTCATATTTTTCTAGCTTACTTTACCTGCTGCATTCTTTCAAATCGTCACGTTAACTTTCTTTGGTTTTTTTTTGGATACGAATGCGTTAAAAAGTATATTATTTTAACAATTTTTTGATATTGTGATTTTTAGCGCAACTGATACGAGGTCGCTTGTTACTTTTCAGTTCGCGGAAATCAAAATTGCATTTAAAATTCTCAGTAACAGTAATTCAGTTTTCATGTTAGCCCGTAGCACTTACCTCTACGTATGTAAACTTCCTCCTTTCTCCCATAGAATAAGCAGTAAGTACAAACCACAATCTGCTACTATCTCTACATGTGTTTCCTGATAGCTACAGCCTGGGAGTCTTTAAGTCAAGAGTGAATGGGTTACTTCTAGGCAAGCGTGCTCCAACTTCGACCACATCATCGCTTACCATCAGGTGAGATAGTGGTCAACGCGTGCCTAACTGTAGTAAAAAAAAAAATACTCTACGATTTCAACAGGTACTGCAGTAAAAGCAACCTGGTCACTTTATACTTAGTCAGATGATATTAATATTATGTAGGTATTTAGTTAGAATAATAACACTGTGAGAAATGAGGAGCTTGTGGCTAGATAATAACCGCCACACGGGTCAATCTTCAAGGTTAAGCAACGCTTGCCAAGGTTCCCATCATATCATATCGAGTTTCCTCCGTGCCTGGGAAAGCGCGTCGAGCCGTTGGTCCCGGCTGTAATTTGTAGATCTTTGGCAGTCGTTACGGATAGTCAGAAGCCAGTTAATCTGACTCCAGTCTTGCCAGGAAGGACTGTTATCCAGTTTCTGGGTTGTGGAGGTTTGGTAGGCAGCCGCTCCACGTAAAACACTGGTATTCAGCTGAATCCGGTTTGACTGGAAGCCGACCCCAATATAGTTGGGAAGGATGATGATGAATAACATTGTGAGAAATAAGGAGCTCGTAGCTAGATAATAACAGCCGCACGGGTCGATCTTCAAGGTTAAGCAACGCTTGCCAAGGTTGGTCTGTGGATGGGTGACCATCATATCATACCGAGTTTCCTCCGTGCCTTGGAAAGCGCGTTACGCCGTTGGTCCCGGCTGTCTTTTGTAGATCTTTGGCAGTCGTTACAGATAGTCAGAAGCCAGTTAATCTGACTCCAGTCTTGCCATGAAGTACTGTTACCCAGAAATAAAATTGTTTATTGGCATTATACAAATAAAAACACCTTGAAATTAAACAAAATAAATAATTAAAACTATTAATGCCAAAATAGCCTCAGCTCAGCATAACGCCAGCTGACAACACAAGGTATGCCACCTGATGCTAATTTTCAGCTGCAGCCGACGACTGCCATTCGCTCAAATACAGGGTTGCATCCTTAAGTGTACCAAAATCCATCAAAATCATTTCATTGATTTAGGCGTAAAAACGTAAGAAACAAACTAATTTTTGAAATTAAAAACCTAAAAGTTACGAATTTGTAAAAAAATATAAAATACAAGAAATGGGTACTCGTATCATAGTCAAAATTAGTGGATATTTGGACTGTTTTTACCTATTGCTTTTTGGAGAAACTCAAGGCTAAATAATATTATCCGCACCAAAGTCTCCCCAGGCGTCGGGAGTCGCAGGACGATTCCCGGCCGCCGCAGGCGCGGGCCTGCGGATGGCGAGTATTGGGTGGCTCGCCGTCTGATCAGAACCAGGCCCGAGTCGACGGCGCGCTGTGAGCCCCGCGTGCCTCAAAGAGCTTTCAAAACGGAAGACGGGGCCCGCTAGGGCAAGTGCCTGCTGGGCCAGTGCCTGCTGGGGCTGCGGTTTTCGTTCGAAAGAGGCACCGTACCCTGGAACGCAAAGGGCACTAGGAGGAACACGGATGGGTTTTAGTCAGTAAGAGTCTGACACTCCCTTCTGCTTCACCCAAAGCGGGAGGAGTCATTTGATGATTTCCCATCCTTAAAAAAAAGGGCAAGTGCCTGCTGGGGCTGCGAAATCTCTTCGAAAGACGCACCATAGCCTTGAAACGCATAGGGCACTAGAAGAAACATGGATGGGATTTAGTCAGTAAGAGTCTGACACTCCCTCCTGCTTCATCCAGAGCGGGAGGACTCATTTAATGATTTCCCATTCATAAAAAAAAGAGAGAGGTCTAATGATAAATCATGATGATACCGCAAAATTTCTAGTGTAAGCCTACCGGCGTTCTTGTCATCGGTCAACAGCACTGAAAAGTTAACCAAACGGATATTAACTCCATCATCGGTTAACTGTGAAGTGTCTTGTTTGACCGATGCAGTGAACGCCTGGAAAGTGGCTTGCCCGAATACGGCGTTGCCCGATAACCCGTTCTCCCAAAGACAATGGGACGAGCCGCTTTGCAGATTGGTACGGAAGAACCTCATAAATACGACCACCAATACAGCGGAGCGTGCCCGTCTGCTGGCTGTGGGTGAATGGGAGTCGGGTCTTTGGCTACAGGCACTATCGTCACCCAACATAGGTACTTTGCTGAGTGACAGTACTTTCCGCATCGCTACGTGTCTGCGTCTGGGTGCTCCTAGCGGAGCTCCACATCGGTGTCAATGCGGTGAAGCAGTCGACTGACTCGGACACCATGGCCTGTCCTGCAGTGGGAGCGCTGGCCGGTTAGCACGGCACGCCAGCATTAATGACATTATCCGTCGGGCTCTTGTCACCGCCGGGGTGCCAGCTGTTTTAAAACCCAACGGCTTGCCACGCGACGATGGGAAAAGGCCAGATGGGATGACCATAATGCCTTGGAAGGTGGGTAGGCCTTTGGTGTGGGATGCAACATGTGTCGACACTCTTGCGCCATCCCATCTTCTTAGCACGGCGGGCTGTGCTGGGGCGGCTGCTGCAGGTGCAGAAAACCTCAAACGGCGCAAATATAACAACTTAATTGGAAGTTACATATTTGAGCCGTTTGGCGTTGAAACACTAGGCCCATGGGGTCCGAGTGCGCATCGAGTCTTTCGGGACATTAGCAAACAACTTGTCGACTGTTCACGTGACCAGAAGGCTGGGCTTTTTTTCGGCCAAAGAATCAGCATTGCGATTCAACGCGGCAATGCTTAGGTCCACTTTTTAGGTTTTTATGTTTTTATATTTGGAAGAGATGCTCGCTCCTTTTAGAGGTTCTTACATTATTTCGTTTATTTATTCTTATATACATACAAATTATATTATTATATTAATTACTTATTTATTCTTTTTGATGTAAGAACTTAATCGTTCTCTTTATTAATTTATTTTTCATTATTTGGTCATTGACAACCATAGTTTTGTGTAAAGTAGAAGCATATTTTTCAAATTTTGTAAATGTGAGTACCATGAAACCATTTACATTTTATGTGAGTAGTTATAGTTTTACTTGTTGGACATGAACGAGCATGGTGGTTGAGAGCATGTCATGCTCACTCAAATGTCTCGCTGATGGCGGCGCGTTGGTTTGATCATTCGGTTCCCTTCGAAATGGTTGAGCTGAAGGGTGCCGATACACGCGTCATGTTCGTGAACAGGCGCCGTCGGTTGAGACTGGTCATCTCTTAACTGCCATTGGCTTATTTTAATCTTTATATTTAAAATTCTTATAATAAGCCCTTTTTTTTTCCTTTGCATTGTCCTCACATGCAGAAGCAACAAGTATATGTAACTTGGAATTTTGTAAAACAGAACATGATTTAAAAGAGTGTCCGTGGAGTTTCTTGCACGTTCTTCTCCATAGAGATCTACGCTTTGGAACGTGCAAATAGCTTCCATGTTTTTGACTGACCGACCTTGACGTTTCAAAAGTGCCTGTGATTGGTTTATTTGAAATAAAATGCTTTGAATTTGAATTTGAATTTGAATGCTGCCAGTGTTCTGGGAACTTTTGCCATTGACAGCGATGTGATTATTTTTTTGATGCCCAATGATTAATTTTGTTTTTATACGCGTTTGTACATAATTTCGTGTTAATTAGTGTATGTTAGTTAAGTATTTGTAAATTAATTAATGCATAAAATTAAGAATACCCCCTGATGATACCTATACATATTGATGTTTTGGTACAATATCTTTTTCTATGTCATATGCAATTAATTATTGCTGAATCATATGCTTGGACGTCGACGTCTTGGTCATTGCAGAAACTGAAATAAACAAAAATGCTCATAGAATAAGAAGTACTGAACCAAACTGAATCAAATTGTTACGGGACTAAATTGCAAGTATAACGCATCGAGAAATCAGATCAGAAACCTTGAAGTAATCGATTTACATAGGTACATAAAAAAAATACCCACGGAATTGAGAACCTCCTCCTTTTTTGGAAGTCGGTTAAAAAATCTCGGCCACCCATCAAACTGTTGAACGATCAACATTCACACTTTTTTTTTTTTTTTTTTTTTTTTCTATATATTTAACACGGGGTTTTTATCCACATGGATACGCCAACCCCATCGTACCTTATTAGTTCTAATTACACATACTTACATTATAACACAAAAAACTAATTTAAGTGAGAGGGACTCATCAATTAGATAGCCTTCCTAGATTACTTAATCTTTTCGCCAACTGCGATTTAGGACTTGCCAAAATTGTTTGGATTAATCCTAATCCAACATCTAGAAAATTAAGTTTAAATTCTTTAATTAATGACTCTCTCTCATCTTTGTTCCTTACACAATCCATCAGCAAACATTCACACTTAAAGTTACGAGTTACGACAGCAATAATACCTAACATAGTAATTCTAATAATGACAAATAAGTATGATGCAATAATTTTTCCTAGACGCATCTTATTATCATTAATAATAGCATGAATGTCTACTTTAATAGTATTGATTAATACTATCATTATAATAGATTAGTACCCATGTAAGCGCAATTTTATTAAGTGTCGAAATTTATCAACATAATATTTATTATGGAACTGAAGAGTCAGGCTTTATGGGGCTTGACTCGACTTGAGATCTGAGGCAGCCCAGAGCAGGAGGAGTCATTTGATGATTTCCTATCCTTAAAAAAATGGGCACGAAACAAAATTATCTATGCCATTATAGTAGATTGTTTCATCGAGCACAAAGTGACTTATAATTGCATCGAGTGTTAATTTGGAGCCCGAGCTTTAGCGAGGGCTCTCAAACATGAGTGCAATTATAAATATCACTTGTACCGGACGGGCGTGATCGACTGGAACGGGGTTGTGATGGGGTAGGTCTATCCTTTTTCTTCTCCTCCGAAGTGAACTGTGACCGACCGACGGCGTCCAGCCGCGCTGACGTCCTGTACCGGAAACTAAGGCTCTTCCGCACCTAACGTACAACGTTCTTCTATCTTGCCAAGTACTTGCTGTCTTCGGGGTAGATTGGGGTGCAGGGTGAATGCTTACCAGGGTTAAATAATAGGCAGGAATTTGACAACACTGCAGCTAATGGTTTAAGGGCAAAGTCGCGAGTACTGTGATTCTATTTATAGATTCTAGGGTTTCTTCTGCCGGTGACTACGAATTAGCTATTTTTACCATTTACTAAGGTACGAGGTTACTTTACCGTAACGAGGCCCAAAAACCACTAACTGCTTCAGTTTATTTTAACTGCGAATTATAACTTAAGTTCTAGAACATTTTTGGCTATATCTAGGTCTATTCTAGGTCTGGATAGGGGTTGACGCACCTCTATTCAAATCCCCCGAAATTCCCCGTCGAACGGGGTGGAAACCAACCCTTCAACCCTGCCCACTAGTGGGCTTGTTGCATTTAACTATCGAAAATGTCACAAGTTTTGAACTTGCTTACTATTTAGGGTTGATTCCCCGGAAAACTGTGCCCCATGGGCTATTAAACTATCTATATTCGGGTAGGTGCATCATCCCTCCATCCAGCTACACAACTTACCAAGCCACCCCTCCAAGGGAAGGAACCCGGGAGAGGATAAAAAAACTATATTTATCTTCTTATCTATTTTGCGGCTTTATGCCTTGCCTGACCATGAAGATGTGTACATATCTGGATAGGGCTGAGTGCCAGCTTTCCAGTGCCTATGGTTTAAGACCTAAATTCCTAGATGCCCTAAAAACTTAGCACTGAAGGTGCGTGTACATGGTGGTTTTCTTCAACCACCCTACCATGATTGAATGTGAAATGACTATTTTGTGTATACCTTCGATTAGGCTGATTTCCATCAGCCAATCAGAACACGCCCTCAGGGTGCTATCGGGAATGTGTAAGGGAAATGTGTAGCCCTACCTATTGATTATAATTTTTCTTTGAAAATTAGTTTTCCCCAGAACATCTTTTACGTGTTTGGGGAAAACGACAAACATATGATTTTAAATTGATTACATAGCTTACAAACTATCACTATGCAAGTACATAAGCTTCTAAGTTCAGTACATAGGCCTACGACTATAGGTACATAGGTACTATCTATGCGAGTTACACAATGTTAAATGCGTCTCCGCGAACATTTCTATGACTATTTAAGTATATAAGCTCCTAACTTAAAAAACATATAAGCTTACGAATATAAGTACATAAGGCTGTTTATGCGAGTTATATAAAGCAAAATGCTCCGTCGCGAACATCACTTTTGCGAGGTTCATAATATGCTTTTCTTTCAACTACCAAATAAAGAACTGAAGTCACTACAGAAAACAATAAAAACACTACACGTTCTGGTTGCGATTCGATTCGCCCCAATTCATTTTTTTTTGCCAATTGTCATTGCGTACATATATATTCTGCCATTGTTCCCGGGAGTAAAAATAACGCCGATAGTTGGTCATGCTTTTATCTTGCGATTAGCTTGTTGTGTGGTCAGAATAGCGCTGATTGGCTGATAAAAATCTAGTTGGCCATGCCAACAGTGCAGTAATGTATCCATTACTGCACTGTTTACTCTGAAGCAGTAAAGTACTGCTTTGTTTTCACTATTTACGCTACTTATGATTAAATTATTGCGTAGTTGGAAGAACAGTTAATTAACGTTTTTTTTTGTCTAATTTTACAGATCGAGACTTCTTGGAGCGATACCTTATCTACAGTAAAGGATCTATTGAGAGAGCAAAGCAGCGCTTCGACAAACTATGTACATTCACCAGTTTGATGCCCGAATTTCTGCAGAACTATGATATTAGGAATGAGTTCAAACCCCTCTTTAACATTTGGTAACTACTATTAAGCCAAACCAATGCAATTGTGCTTCACTGAGATCTTTTATCTCTTCGTGTGGGCTTAGGTACTTTTATTAAAGTAGGCATTTCAAAATTAACTCAGCTCAGATACAGAAAGAAAAAATAGATGATACTATCACTATCCCTCGGGTGGATGACATATTTTCATTAGCCGAATTGAAGAAGTTTGCCGATATGTAATCTCTTTGGCACCCTGTATGACGTAGATGTTCAACCATCTACGTCATACAGGGTGCCAAAGAGATTGCTGATGCTTGACAGCACCTGTTTTCCTACTCGTCTGATAATATCCTCTTAAGTGCATGCCTTTCAAAATAAACACCACCATTCTACTTAACTATGTGATTCCTATGATCACCTATAAATACTTTTTTTACTTTTACAACGTTTTAAGAAATTCGCGGATAAATTACTCGTATCAAAAACCAGTTTTTGCCATAATTTTTCTTCGATTTTTTGGAGTCAGTGCAACAATATTTAGTCTTCTGACATAATCACCTAACCTAACACAATAACAAAAAACCTTGAATTTTGGAAAAGCCACTTAATATCAAAGACATTAACAATTATTGTTGAATTATGAAAACTAAATTATCATAGAAGACATACATGGATATATTGTAAAAAAAAACTAAATTTACATAACATGCATTCATCATCATGCCTAGCCTTTTCCCAACTATATTGGGGTCAGCTTCCTCATGGAGACGAGCTCGTGGCTCAGTAATAACAGCCGCACGGGTCGATCTTTAAGTGTAAGCAACGCTTGCCTGGGTTGGCCTGTGGATGGGTGATCATCTTAACATAACGAGTTTCCTCCGTGCCTCGGAAAGCACGTTAAGCCGTTGGTCCCGGCTGTCATTTGTAGATCTTTGGCAGTCGTTACGGGTTGTCAGAAGCCAGTAAATCTGACTCCAGTCTTGCCAAAAAGTACCGTGTTACCCAGTTAATGGGTTGTGGAGGTCTGGTAGGCAGCCGCTCCACGTAAAGCACTGGTATTCAGCTGAATCCGGATTGACTGGAAGCCGACCCCAATATATAGTTGGGAAAAGGCTAGGCAGATGATGATGATTGAGGTCGGCTTCCTGTCAAGCCGGATTTAACATGTGATTATTATTAGTAATTAATTTTTATTATGTATTTGTTTGCAATTTTCCAGTAACACATGCGTCCTGCCAAAGCCGTCTGCAGACAACTACCGAGTGGTGGTAACAACGCTGACAGGAGTAGACGACAACAAGTTCGAACTTGTCTCCTATTACAGATATTTGATTGTGGTTAGTACAAAAAACTATGCTTGGGGTCTCTTTGAGAGATCAAATCCGCAAGAAAGTGATCCAACAGAGAACCAAAGTTGTGGACATAGCACACAGAATAAGTAAGCTGAAGTGGCAATGGGCCGGCCATATTAGCCGTAGAACCGATGACTGTTGGGGTAGACGAGTTCTTGAGTGGAGACCGCGAATCGGCAAACGTGACGTAGACACCCTCAGTATAGGTGGAGCGACGATCTTCTTGGTGAAAGTTGCCGGAGATCAGGCCGAATGGCGTGCACTTGAAGAAGCCATTGTCCAGCAGTGAGCTGTTATAGGCTGATGATGATGATGATGATGACAAAAATTACAATTAAAAAATAGTTAAAGAATTTCATAATCATTAAATCAGCCGAAAGACGTCCACTGATTGATATAGGCATCCCCGCGCGTATTGCTACAACTACTTGTCTTGTGCGTCTTGGATCCATTGGCTACCCGCGACCCTCACCAGGTCATCGACCCACCTTGTACTTACCGAAAGACGCAGCATTGGAGGCCTTCCAACGCTGCTTCTTCCGGTGTGGGATGGTCTCCGAAAAGATAGAACTTAATGTTATTTCTAAGAAAATTGCTTATGCCTACTCGCACTGAGAGACTTGCTCAGCAATTTCAGCTTAAACCAAGTTTCCTGGCGGGTCTTCTGACCATACACGCACTTTGTGCATTCAAGAGTTGTATTTTTTATCAGCCTCATATTTTGCAATAAAGTCCATTAGTTTTTATTTATTTTTTAGAAACAAAAAAGTCACTGCAAATATCGATTCAGGGGGTTTAAAAAAGCCACTTTAGCAGAATCAGAAAGCACATGTTTCATTCCCAATCAACCTTGAACCTAATGCGTTGGCGATAAAGATGAAAATGAAATTTCACAGTTTGTTGTGTTTATATTACGATTCTGATAAATTGGCCCGCAGGACAGGCCAGGTGCAGGCCTTATGTCTCTATTTACATTTTGAATTAAGAATGTTGATAATAAAAAACTTTTTTACAAAAAATACAACCGACTTCCAAAAACAAAACACTACAAGGTACAAAATAACTTGGGAAGAAAGAAAAGAACTTTAATTTCGGAAAAACACCGACTTCAGAAATTAAAGTTCTTTTCTTTCTTCCCAAGTTATTTTGTACCTTGTAGTGTTTTGTTTTTGGAAGTCGGTTGTATTTTTTGTAAAAAAGTTTTTATTTTAATAAGTATACTTAAAGTAATTCATTTGACATAATTGTCGTTTTGTATAATAAATTGACATTTGATCTAACCGCTGAACACAGAGCGATCGCGTCAGCTCGGGAACTTAGGGCACCCCGACACGGATAGGTTAGGTCCGAATGGGATTGCGGGAGCTAGAGTGAGCGAGCGAAGCATGCGAACTTAGTTCCCGTGATTCCGTTCATGTTAGGCTCCTTTAAACCCTGCAGGGAAAAATAGGAGCCCCGCGCAGAGGGGCTCCGTCTATTGGAGAAACTGTTGGTGAGTCGTCCATTAGGTGTTTCACACATAGTTGAAACACCTAATATCTGAAACAATCATTAGATCAATTGTTCGCCAGTGCAATTAAATTAAGCTTAATCAAAATTAAATAAGTCAAAGAGTAGGTAGTTCAGTCGTGTTATGAACAAATATGAATTAATTGTAGTTATATCGAAAATATTTAGATAATACGTAACCATTTGCATAGGATAATTTTCGAGTTGGACTCAAGCAATGCCACTAGCAAAAACCTATATTAAAATGGACTATTTCTTTATTTCCTAGCTAGGTCAGTACATGTTGCAGCACGACTACTGCAACGGGTATGAGCTGGTGGGTGACAGCAGGAACATCACAATGGGAACAGTGAAGAAAATGAATCCTGTCATCATACATAAGGCTCTTACTTTGATAGTTGTAAGTAATTACTGTCAATGGCCACTGGTAACGTAGCTACTTGAAATTTTGACTTTTCACATCAAAAATTACTTAGCCTTATCTATTCTGTGAACGGGGCTCATCAGAAGACTAAAAGTCCCTCAACGGGAAATGGAGAGGACAATGCTTGGAGTTTCCTTGCGTGATTGAATCAGGAATGATGATATCTGCAAGAAAACCAAGGTTACCAAAATAGCCCGAAGGATCGCCAAACTAAAGTGGCAGTGGGCAGGGTACATTTCGCGCAGAAAAGATGATAGAAAAGTTCTGGAGTGGCGACCGCGTACCGAAAGACGCAACGTTGGAAGGCGTCCCATAAGGTGGACTGATGACCTGGTTAAGGTTGCGAGTAGCCGATGAATTTTTTTTTTTAAGGATGGCAAATCATCAAATGACTCCTCCCGCTTTGGGTGAAGCAGGGAAGAAGAAGGGAGTGTCAGACTCTTACTGACTAAAACCCATCCGTGTTCCTCCTAGTGCCTTTTGCGTTCCTGGGTACGGTGCCTCTTTCGAATGAAGTCCGCAGCCCCAGCAGGCACTAGCCCCGTCTTTTGTGCTGACAACTCTTTGAGGCGCGCGTGGAACACAGCGCACCGTCGACTTGGGCCTGGTTCTGATCAGACGGCAAGCATCCCAATGCTCGCCGTCCGCAGGCCCGCGGGGTAGACTTTGGACCGTTCGTTTTGGCGACGCTTGGGGGAGAACTATGTTTAGCAGTGGTCTTTGGGCTAATGTGGTGATGATTCTGTCAACTTCTAACCGTCTAAACTCAATTGGAGTGAGTATGAAGTTAACTGTCATTCCATCGTATGGATTGACCGCTGACTTCATGTTCACTTCACCTGAACATACACAATGAGATGTTTACAGTATTGCACTGCTTCGAGGAGCTCGTGGCTAGATAATAACAGCCGCACGGATCGATCTTCATGGTTAAGCAACGCTTGCCAAGGTTGGTCTGTAGATGGGTGACCATCTTAACATAGCGAGTTTCCTCCGTGCCTCGGAAAGCACGTTAAGCCGTTGGTCCCGGCTGTCATTTGTAAATCTTTGGCAGTCGTTACGGATAGTCAGAAGCCAGTAAATCTGACTCCAGTCTTGCCATGAAGTACCGTGTTACCCAGTTATGGGTGTTGGAGGTCTGGTAGGCAGCCACTCCTCGTAAAACACTGATATTCAGCTAAATCCGGCTTGACTGGAAGCCGACCCCAATATATCTGGGAAAAGGCTAGGCAGATGACAGAATCGCACTACTGTATGATCTACAAATGGAACTTTAAAAACAGGATATTCAACTTCTTTTCACCCAAAATACAAAATTACGAAAATATTTGAAGTTATTACAAACACACAAACACATTTTATTGCTATAAGCAGATGAGAAGGATATTGTTTTGCCTATGTATATTCCATGTTTAAAATAAAAGATTTATTTGCTGGAACATTTTATAAATAATTATTATCATAGCTTATCTTTTTCCCATACGTACAACAAGTACAGTATAGTATAAGTATTACAAGTTTTACCTGTTACTGGATAGCACAATACTCCTTGGAAACTTGTTCTCACACCACCGTTTCATCGCTGTTTTCAGGAAGCCTTAGGCCAAAGAATGAAGAAAATCCATCTAATAAGTGGTTCAAAGTTCTTCGACACGTTCCTGCTGGTCTTCAAACAAGCTCTCAGCGCGAAACTGGCTCAAAGATTAGTTGTCCATAACAGTATTGAATCTTTGTATGACCATATACCTAAAGAGCATCTCCCGGAAGATCTCGGTGGCAATGAAAAACCTATGAAGGAGTTGGCTGGTAAGATATTTTTTTTGTAGTTGTTTACTGGAGGCTTGAAAACCCAACCAGTGCAAGTTGGACTCGCACACGAAGAGTTCCGTACCATAAACCTTATTTTTTCTGTCTATCTATTACGGTTATTGAGATACAGCCCGCTGACAGACAGACGGATGGATGGACGGACGGACGGATAGCGAAGGCTTAGTAATAGGGTTCCGTTGGTTACCCTATGAAAAAAAAATATCGTTGTTATACTCTGGCAACATAAAATGATCTGAAAAATGTTTTTAGGGTTCCGTACCCGAAGGGTTACCAACAGAACCCTATTAATAAGCCTTCACTGTCCGTCCGTTCGTCTGTCTGTCTGTCTGTCTATCAGCGGGCTGTATCTGAAGAACCGTAATATGAAGAGAACTGAAATGATCACAGATTGTGTATTTCTTTTGTCGCTATAACAACAAATAATAAAAATTAAGGGTTATGGTACGGAAACCTTCGTGTGCGAGTCCGACTCGCACTTGGTCGGTTTTTTAACTAATTAGCAATAGGCTAATTTGTCTACCCCTTTGTATTATCATACCTACGTATCTGCGCAATCACAGGGCCAGTTTGACCTAAATATTGAATTACTTTCGCAG
Source organism: Lacanobia oleracea (assembly GCA_950371165.1). Taxonomy (NCBI): domain Eukaryota; kingdom Metazoa; phylum Arthropoda; class Insecta; order Lepidoptera; family Noctuidae; genus Lacanobia; species Lacanobia oleracea. Next base: position 4,581,258 of record OX493406.1, on the reverse strand, counting down.
AAACAATAAATTGCCATTATAAATACGTCAGGCGTTGTTGCCTGACCGTAGTGAGTGTATTAATGATCACAAAATGTGGTTCAAATCTATTTAATTCCGTTATTAATTTTTAGAATGAGATCTCCTTTTGTTCAGTCCATCTAAAAGTTATGTATAAAAGATTATTCTTTGTGACAAAACCGCCCATTTTAAGTACCTACAATTTCTTTTATATCAATGTTTCTCATGTGCTTACTATGCGCACAGCAAAGGAGTGGAACTCTCTGCCTGCGTCTGTGTGTCCAAAAGCTTACAACTCTAATCTCTTCAAAGTTAGAGTGAACAGGCTCTTTCTGGGTAGGCTCGCTCCATCGTAGACTTTGTCTCTGTCATCTCTGACATAGACTAGAGTCAAGAGCAAACCCATTACAAATAAAAAAATATATTATTTATTTACTAGTTGACCCACGCAACTTCGTTTGCGTCACAATTTTCATAACTGCTCCGCTCCTATTGGTCTTAGCGTGATGATATATCTATCACTGAAATAATTTTTCAAATCGGACCAGTAGTTCCCGAGATTAGCGCGTTCAAGCATAAAAACAAACAAAGTCTTCAGCTTTATATATTAGTAGAAGTATAGACACATAAATTAATAATGGTGGATGGTTCAGTTGAAAACTATACTTTTAAAGTGCCTGTAGTTAGAAACAAGCAATCTGTAAACTTACAGCCTTTTTCTTTTTCTAGATATGGATTTCAAAGAAGTGAGCACAGATGAACACATAGCCAGTGTAAAGAACATGGAAAACGCTTCCACAGACGAGTCCTGCAGACAATCCTGCAAATTCAATGAGGAATATTCAGGCATGCCTGGGTCTTTCAAGACTTTATGCGTAGATTAGATTGATTTCTTGTTTAATTGTTTTAGCATTGCGCTATCGGTCATTGATGTACCAACATTCAAAGCATAACTTAATTAAAACAAAAAAGGAAATACAAAAAACCGGCCAAGTGCGAGTCGGACGCGCATACGAAGGCTTCCGTAGCATAAACCTTAAATTTTATTATTTTTTATTATAACGGCAATAGAAATACACAATCTATGAAAATTTCAACGGTGTACGTATTACGGTTCTTGAGATACAGCCCACTGATAGACAGATGGACGGACGGACAGCGGAGGCTTAGTAATAGAGTTTTGTTGGTTACCCTTTGGGTACGGAACCCTAAAAATAAAACCGACTTAGAAAAAAAACTACAAAGTAGAACATAACTTTATTTTGGAAGTCCGTGTTCTCGGGTCGTTTCTTCGTTTTTTGACACTAACTTCCAAAATTGGCGGGAAGCAAATTCCCGCAAATTTTGGAAGTCGGGCTAAATGGCAAAATATACCGCATCGAACTAAAGAAGAATCACTGAATTAGGATCGTAGGACCTCGGAGTAATAATTCATTTAATTTATTTATCAATTTCGTACAACAATATAGCCCATTTTGTTAGTAAAATATCTTAAAAACTAGTGTTAGTAGTAAACAAACAAGAATAAAAAACAGAAACACAAAGAAGGTGTCTAAGGCAGGATGTGCAGAGAACGATAAAGTGAGAAATAAGCTACCTGACCATTCTCCCCTCATAGAGCCTCAGAAAAGGTGAGTAAGGACTCTCCACAACTGTTTTCTTTGTAATGAATGTACATACTCGACAATAAAAAAAATACACACTGAATTGGGGGTTTTCGATTCAGTGACTTTTTTTCTGGAAGTCGCAAGTCGGTTAAAAATAAAAAAAAACCATCCTGAATCGACAAAACTATCATGATTGCCAAAATTTTAAACTTTAAACAATAGTTTTAGAACTGCTTAGTAAATGTAATTCGAATTATAAACTATTCTACGATTCCGGTTCATATGAAACGACATCAAGACAATAAACGACCGCTATTGTGATGCTAAAACAAATTAAAAACTATTTTTTGGTAGGGGACATAAAAACGGATAATTTCATTTGATAAAGACATGAATATGTTAAAACAAAATTTGAATGATGCATTGTTGAGTACAGAATATGGAAGATGCAAATACAGAATTTATGAGAATGCAAGTATAAAATAAAGGCCATTGCAACGTTTTTTTTACGTTTCCGAACAAAAAACGGAAACCTTTTAGGATCAGTCGGGTGTCTGTCTTCTGTCTGTCAAAAAATTTCAACAATCAAATGAAAGGGCTTACTGTGAGAATTTTAATTATTTTTTATGATTTAAAAATAAATAGTTTTGAAGTTATTCAAGAACATGGACGAAAAATGATCATTACCTTTATCTCCGAAACTACTGAGATATAGATTACAGGAAAAATTTAAGAATTCTATAGTGTTAAAATAACATGTTAAAAAGAAAGAAATTTGTTCGGAAATCCAAGCACGCGAATCCAACTCGCACTTACGACAGTAACGTGAAACGGAACGTATTTAAAAACAACAATCAGCGTTTACTGACGTCACTGCTGTTATGACAACGAAAGGCAACCTTATGTCTTTGACTTAGGACAGTTCTTGGCCAGTAGCAGACAGGAGTGACGTCATCGTCCGTTTTCGCGCGAAAATCTAAACCGTCTGTTTAAAAACGTAATTTTGGCAATAAATTAAAGCGTTTTCATTTCTTATTATGTGGTGGTCGTACATGAAGTTGTTTAAAATTAAAGCAAAATGGAAATATTGCATGTTCCCATACTGTAACTTGTTTATACAACATTTATCAAAATAAACGCATTAGCTTTTAAGGGGTCATTGGACACTATGACGATTTTTTACGATGAGACCAACCGTGAAATCACGAAAAAAATCAGCTGTTCAGTCAATTTTGACGAGTTATGCGCACATAAATGTATAGAGGATGCGATTTTTTTTGCGATTTCAGTGTTGATCCCATAGTTTAGTTGTTCAAAATGATGAGTACAATGGTGTTTATTCTGTTACACGTTGTATGTGCTTTGTGGCTTCAAATTTTGTGTGTTGTGTTAAATAAAGCAATGGGTTTAAAGGTGGTTTATTTATTTATTTGTAGCAAATGTGGGTACTTTGACCGTCGTCGGATAGTGGTTAAAAATTGTCAGAGCTCCATGTAACTGTTATTCATTTAGAGACCTAATGCATTTTTGAAAATGTAAAAATTATAAGTTATTTATTTAAATTCTAAAGGTTTATAGAATTAGCTTTTTATTTTTATTTTAATATAAACATTTAGAGTGTGACAAGAGGAAAAAATACATCTAAGTTTTTAAAATATGTTGTTTTATTTGTGTCTGGGTTGTGGAGGTTTGGTAGGTAGCCGCTCTGCTTAAAATACTGGTATTCAGCTGAATGCGGTTTGACTGGGAGCCGGTCTCAGCATAGTTGGGAAAAGGCTGGGCAGATGATGATGATAACGTTGTTTAATTTACCTTATCTTTTATTGAACTAGTGACTGGTGACTTAAAATTTTAAATAATTCTGTAGATCATACCCAACTAACACTAAAGCGTTAAAAAACCTATATAAGACTCGTATATCAGTTCCATTTGAGTATAAAAGAGTTAACGCATACCTGTACAACTGAATTAGAGCATGCTCTAACTCACTTATAACCACGAAAGAGGCCCACAGTTTTACAGGTAAAAGTTATAGAAAGCCTATAGTACGGTGTCACAAAGATATTAAAGCTGCACAAGAGCGCTTATTCATCGTCAGCTACTACTTTAATCTGCATTACATTTGCAAAATAGAGTTGGTAAACGCTACAGGTGGTATAAATCCTATAGTATGGTGTTAAAAAGATATTAAAGCAGCACAAGAGCGTTTATTCATCGTCAGCTACTACTTTAAGTGGTATCACCGTTGTAACACGCGTTAGTGAGCACTAGAAGCTGGTATCTAGGTTTAACCTGTAATAAAGGCCAGTGGACCTGACGGCATTCCAGCAAGAGTGTTGAGGCAATGTGCACCTGAATTGTCTCCTGTGTTGACACGCCTGTACCGCCTCTCTCTTGTAAACAGAACGGTGCCGAGATCATGGAAGCTTGCAAATGTGCAACCGGTGCTCAAAAAAGGAGACCGTGCTGACCCTGCGCATTACCGTCCAATCGCCATTACCTCCATCTCCATCCTATGCAAGGTTATGGAAAGGGTTCTGAACAGTAAGCTGCTGACCTACCTTAAAGACAACGATCTCCTCAGTGACCGTCAATATTTATGGCTTTCGCCGGGGACGGTCAACTGGCGATCTTCTTGTGTATGTCACGCACTGCTGGGGCGAAGCCATTAAGAGACACAGCGAAGCACTTGCCGTGTCGCTTGATATCTCGATATATCTCGAAGGCTTTTGACAGGATCTGGCACGCAGGTCTACTCAGCAAACTTTCTGCTTGTGGCATCCCAGCTGGTTTTTGCTGCTGAATATCAGACTTCCTGAGTGAACGGTCGATCCGAGTAGTCGTTGCCGGCTTCTCCTCTGACCTCATGGCTATTGATGCCGGAGTTTCTAAAGGATCTGTTCTCTCTGCAACTCTTTTCCTGCTGCACATCAATGACCTACTTCAGCCTGATCTTGTTGGGTACGCAGATGACAGTACGGCTTCAGAGAGATAATTGTCCAGCGCAACAACCAGTGGGGTTGAAGTTTGTTCCTTGAGAGAGGCCATGGTAGAGCGGACAAATTCGACCTTAAGCATTGTCTCCCAGTGGGATGATGACAATTTGGTCACTTTTATCGCCACCAAAACACAAGTGTGTCTTTTTACCGCAAAAAGAAGTCGTTTTGACCAAGCACCTACTTTTCGGGGTGCATCTGTTCCCGTGACTGATCGGCTTGAGCTCCTAGGCATGAAATTGACAGCCAGTCTCAACTTCGGTGCCACCATCGAGTACAAACCCCAAACTGCGGCCAAAAAGTTGGGCATCCCAAATAGGGTGAAGCGATACTTTAGGCCTGGACAGCTTTAACCCTTTACAAAGCACAAGTCCGATCCTGCATGGAGTATTGTAGCCACCTTTGGGATGGCTCAGCTACGAGTAAGTATCAGCTTGCCGCGCTTGACTCGGTGGAATGCAGAGCTAAGAGGCCTCATCGGCGACGTAAAACTGGTGGATGCCAAGCTACATAGCTTGGCTCATCGCCGTAAGGTTGCCTGCTTGTCGATCTTTTACAGATTGTACTTAAAACGTTATAGCTTTAACGATTCTGTGACACCCAAGTCTTTTTAAATTTTCGCCGACTCATTTAACACTTATTGTTGTATAGTAACTGCAATGAACTGTTTTATACCACTTAAAGTGCTATATTGACTGTTATTGCAGACTTACGCTACAAAATAAAGTTTGTCGAGAGTTTAGTAACACGAGATACTAAAGGTGTCAAACAACTTATCTATCTAGGTTTAACCTGTAATAAAGGGTTTAACTAAAACTTATTGTGTTAGGCAGTAACTGTACTCTTTTAAAGACGTTCTAAAGGTATTGGTGTCAAACAACGCAAGTATGGGTCGTTTTTAATACTAACCTGACTTTTGTAAAGTTCGCCATTGTTTTGGTAACCTAACAATTAATATTATTTCGAGTTATTCAACATTTGACTACAATATACAAAATTTCTTACATTATTTGAAGCGTTCCATGAATGCCACTTAATTTTACACACCACTGCTCAGGAAGCAGGAATGAATAATAATGTTTAGCTTGAGGTACCTATTTTATTATCATAACTTTTCTTTTAAATCTTTAGTAAATCCTAGGCCCGTTAAAATTGAGATGAGAAACATGGTATACATTTACCGTGAAAGTATAAGGGCAGTAATTTTTCACATACTTAAATAACTTAATATTCCATAATATTATTCTGCTGTGTTGAATAATGCATGACATAACACTTCCACTACGACCAGATTTAATTTTAGTAAGGTTACAGGCTTTTTCGATCTTGACGTACACTAAAAGTAATGTACTCAAGGTGTTTTTAGTGTCAAACATTCTTATCCTGTGCTTTTCTACCACCTGTAGTGCTCACCGACGCGTTTTTACAACGGTAATACCGGTTAAAGTAGTAGCTGACGATGAATAAACGCTCTTGTGCAGCTTCAATATCTTTGTGACACCGTACTATAAGCTTTTTATAACTTTTACCTGTAAAACTGTGGGCCACTTTCGTGGTTATAAGTGAGTTAGAGCATGCTCTAACTCAGTTGCATAGGTATGCGTTAACACTTTTATACTCAAATGGAACTGATATATACGAGTCTTATATAGGTTTTTTAACGCTTTAATGTTAGTTGGGTTGTAGAGGCCTGGTAGGCAGCCGCTTCACGTAAAACACTGGTATTCAGCGGAATCCGGTTTGACTGGAACCCGACCCCAATGTAGCTGGGAAAAGGCTAGGCAGATGAGGCAGATGAGATCATCGTGTATGGCAGCGGGCTGTATCTTAAGATTTATACAAGTTTGTCCGAAACCCTTTGTTTTCCCCTTTTTTATTATAAAGTACTGCCATATAAATGATATAAAGTTTTTTGTCAAACATGCGTCAGTAAGATACATCATTAAAAATATTTTGAACGCCATGAATGGCTTTTAAACTAATTATGTCATTTATACAGTTTCGTATTATTTTTAAGACAAGACACGCTTAGGCTTATAAAAAATGGATTGTTTGTTATGTTTCAGTAGTTTTGCTAATGACTTTGACGTTGGAAATTGGTTAATTATTGTTAAAATCGGTGAAGTGCAAGTCCGACTCCCGCATGAAGGGTTCCGTACCATAAACCATAAAAAATACATTTCTTGTATGAAAGAGATACGTTTTCTGTATCACTTCAATTTTTGTTTTACCTTTTTTACTATTTACAGGCACGCGTTTAACCACTATCTCACCTGTTGGTAAGCAATGATGTGGTCAAAGGCGGAGCACGCATGCCCAGAAGTATATATGCTACAGTTAAACCCCATTCTCGAGCTAAAGGAGGAGCTCGTGGCTAAATAATAAAAGCCGTACGAGTCGATCTTCCAGCTTAAGCAACGCTTGTCTAGGTTGGTCTGTGGATGGGTGACCATCTTAACATACCGAATTTCCTCCGTGCCTCGGAAAGCACGTTAAGCCGATGGTCCCGACTGTCATTTGTAGATCTTTGACAATCGTTACGAATAGTCAGAAGCCAGTAAATCTGACTCTAGTCTTACCATGAAGTACCGTGTTACCCAGGTAATGGGTTGTGGAGGTCTGGTAAGCAGCCGCTCCTCGTAAAAAACTGGTATTCAGCTAAATCCGGCATGACTGGAAGCCGACCCCAATATAGTTGGGAAAAAAAGGCTAGTATCAGATGATGAGTTAAATCCCATTCTCAGTTACAATGCGTTTTCTCTAGTTAGAACTAATTTTAACTAAATGCTTTTGTTTAAACTAGAATTTCCTAGTTATAACCAGAACTTACTGCTTTGAATATAAAAAAAAATAGATAAAACTAGTTCTAACGTTGGGCTTTACTTAAAGCTAGTATTCAAAAACTTTTTGGTGATTGAAAAATTTGCATATTATTGTTTATTAAAATATTTATTACAAGTTAACCCGTGCCCACTTCGTAGGGTAGTATTTTTCGGGTTAATAATATATTTCCGATGACACTCACAAATAACGTGACTTTTTATTGGTAAATATATTTTCAAAATCAGTTCAGTAGTAGTGGCAGTCCCAACAGCATCCTAAAAGCATTATTAAATTGAACTGGCAGGATGTTGTAGGCTCTGCGCGTGTATGATACCCACAGGCCAAAATTAGTGTAAAAAGATTGACAGAACGCCTTAAAAAGAGTTATTTTGACGTCTGTAGTACAACGAGCGAACCTGCGGGCAAAAATATTGCTCCTCACCGACAACGCTCTGCGCTACCTCTCTATATCTAAGTCATCCCTTAGGTCGCTCGTTACAATATGGCCTAGGTACCTAAAAGTATTCACAACTTTAAGTGCTACGCCGTTGAGACTTACGGGAGGAACACTGCGCGGCTGCTGCTTAGGTGCCTTAAAAACAAGTATCTCACTCTTCTTCGAGTTGTATATTAAGCCATGCTCCTCCGCATAGGCCGATAGCAACCTCTTCAACCCACTCATCGAGGGACTGAGAAGCACCATGTCATCTGCATAACTTATATTGTTGGCACTCGTTCCATCAATGTGGCATCCGACATGTGTACTGATCAGTCGCTCGAAGAGCCGGTTAATGTAGAGGTTAAATAACAGAGATGAGCTTAACTCCCCTCGTCTGTCTCCGCATTCCAGCCTGTACTCGTCCGACATAGTGCACCCCCACCTCATCCGGTTCTTTTGGTTTGAGTACCAATACCTGAGAAGAAAGGTGTACTCCGCTGATACACCCGCATCCCTCAACTTTCCCAGAGGTAACTGCTATAGTAATTGGCCACGCTATAGTAACTGGCCACTCATAACAAAAGAGGTAGAAACAAGGTAATGCAAGCAAGCCCATGAATGCAAAGGACAAAAAATATTTCTTTATCTATTGTATTTTCGTTTTAGTTCATAAAATGTGACCTAGATGGCGTTTTACATCATTCAAATGGTCAGTTTGAAAAAGTTTTGACAGATGTGAGCGGTTTGTTAAGAAAAAAATAAGGTAAGAGTTTTGGAACAATTTGATTTGCTGTGCAACTTACTTTTCCAGTGCCTAAATATTATGTGTTTCTTTTAGTATATTAAGTGAAGTTTAATTCTGTGTAATTTCAAAGTTCGCAAGTTCGATATAACCTTAAATGTTTACCGGCTAATAACTAAATTCAAATTTGGTTGAATTTCAGTTATTGGCCATCCCCGGCCAATTACTAATTTTCCATTATACGTTTTTTCAATGCAGTTTCGACCTTATAAGGGTATAATATACGGTATACAAAAATTCTACAGTTCTAAATTCAATGAATCAGTTATTAGCCGGGGGTGGCCAATAGCTGGCAAGTAACATGGCCAATTACTAAATACTTTTTTTAAATTTCTTTCAGACTGCTTTAACATGCCAAAGATACCGCAATATACCAAAGAACAATTAGACAAAGCTTTAGAAGACGTTAGTCAAGGTATATCAGTTCGTACAGCAGCCAAAAAGTATGGTATACCTAGAGCAACACTACAATTTAAATTGAAACACCCGGATAGCAAGAGTGAATTTGGACCAGAACCCTACTTGACTAGAGAAGAAGAAAAACAGTTAGAAGAATGGCTGTGCGATATGGGCAAAAGAGGGTTTCCTAGAAATGCCGAAGATATTCTAGATTCTGTTCAAAACTTTCTGAATAAAAACCCCAGAGAGACTCCATTCAGCGAAAATAGACCTGGAAAAGGATGGTTAAAAGGTTTTCTGAAACGCCATCCTAGAATAACCAAAAGAACGTGTGAAGCTGTTACGCAGGCGAGTGCATGTGTATCCGAATCTGACATCAGAAACTGGTTTGGTCAAATCATGGATCAGATAAACAAGTCTAATCTAACCCACATTTTAGATGACCCTTCCAGAATTTTTAATGCTGATGAAAGCGGTTTTCAGACCTGTCCATCTACCGGAAAAGTCTTTGCTGAAAAAGGAGAGAAGAATGTCTACATTATCGATAAAGGAAAAGCCAAAGAAAATATGACAGTACTTTTTACAATATCGGCTGATGGACAGATGGTGTTGCCTACGATTGTGTACCCCTATCAACGTTTACCTGAGAGAATCAAACAAACTGTACCTGATGACTGGGGTGTAGCAACTAGCAGTTCAGGATGGATGACGGCGGATACATTTAAATATATTATCGAGCATGTTTTTCACCCTTTTTTAGTGAAAAATAACATCCAGCTACCAGTTTTGTTGTTTGTTGACGGACACAAATCTCATTTAACCTACGACCTAAGTGTACTAGCTCGCTCTCTTCAAATAGAAATATTTGCTCTTATCCAAACGCCACTAGGATTCTTCAGCCAGCTGATGTGTCACTATTTAGACCCGTAAAACAGTTCTGGAAATCGGCAGTTAGAGAATGGTTGCTAGAGAACATTGGTGAAGTTGTTTCTAAGCAAAATTTTGCTTTCGTTCTAAGAAAAGTTACAGACAAAATTAGTTCTGCCTGCATTGTAAATGGCTTTCGAGCTTGCGGTCTCTACCCTTTTGATCCAAATGCTGTCGATTATTCTAAATGCTTAGCAAAGTCAGCATACAGATCTGAAGACACTGTAGACATTTTAAATGATGAACCTGAAAAATTACTATCATTGACAAAATTTTCGGAATTCGTAGGTGTAGAGATGATTAACAAATTTAAAAATATTAAAAATATAATGCAAGATGTCCAAAACAACGAATCATTTTTCACTCTTTATCAAATATGGAATTTTTATCATTCGAATACGTTAAATACGATAGAGAATACTAATGAAAATATGACAGAGACTACTAATGAAAATACGACAGAGAATACTAATGAAAATGAGGAAGGAGAATATAATGACATGGAACCAGAACCGACAATTGCACAAGAAGAAAACTTTAACACAACAATTATAAATAACAATATTTTTGAAAACGAAAGTCAAAATATAATCATAGCAACACACCAAAGCCTTGAAAGAATCCAGGATGAACAAAATAGCGCGAGAAATGACGACCAGACCTGTGAATATGAAAACTTTCCTCACTCTGACAAAGAACCCTTTACCATTCAACCTTCAAATAATGAACAAATCAACATTACTAGTGATCTACAGAATAACGACCAAGAACTTGTAACTTTAGAAGACCTAGGAATAGCAAATGCAGAAAACCATGAAAGAAACCTACCATCCTGTTCAACAACAAGACTCAAAGATTTTTTATCAATACCTCCAGGACCAACCAGAAAAGGGAAACGTAACACTGAGAGGCTACCTTACCACATATCAGGACCAGAATTCCAAAAGATTTTAGAAGAAAAATCCAAAGAAAAGAATAGACTAGAGGAAGAAAAGAAGGCAAAAAAAGTTGCGAGAGAGCAAAAAAAAGAAGAAAGAAAGAGGAAACTAGAGGAAATAAAGACAAAAAAGTTGGAAAAGACTAGAAAAATTGAGTCTATTTCTTGCTGTGGTGTGTGTAAAAGAGTTGTAAAGAGCATAAAATTGAGATGTTGTGAATGTCAGAAAGCATATCATAAATTATGTATTCCTAAATTTCACCTTATGCATATACCTCAGGAGGAAGGAGACAATTTCTTATGCCATAACTGCTTTTGTACGGAAAATGATGAAAGTATTTCTGAGAACGAGGAGAGTGAAAGTGACGAAGAAAATCAGGAATTTTTAAATATAATTAGATCAGGACAAAAAGAATTAGGTTTGAGCTGCGTAAAATTTTAATTCATATAAAAAAGAGTCAATAATTTAGGTACTAAGATTTCACAATTAAATTGGTTGGCTAATTACTGTGACTTGTCATGATAATTACTGTGATTTCATGGCCAATTGCTAAATTTCTTAAGTGATTGAATTTGATTGATATTTTTCAACAATAAAAATGTGAGTTTATCTTATTTGTTTTATTACCTATGACCCCATCTCATTCACTTTTATTTGGTATGGGATAAGTGTATGTGACTTTATCAACATGTTTTTTATTGATGTCAGAAAATAAATTTTACGTTAAGTGGCCAATAACTACAGCATTCACCTATGTCATATGAGACCTGATGATTTTGCCAAGTCGAGGAAACACGTAAGTACCGGAGTCCTCCTCGCTGTGTAGTACTTGACAGTTCGCTTCAGACTCAAAATAGCGCTCTCTGTAGAGACTCCTGCTCTGAACCTGAACTGGGTATCGTGCAAGTCAACCTGTGCTGTGAGGCGACTATTCAGCAGACTGTCAAGTACCTTAGCTGCTGTGGTAGCGAGTGAGATGGGTCGATAGTTAGTAATGTCAGATGTATCACCCGTCTTATACTTTCAACTATAGGAACGACAATGGTCCGCATTAGCGGTTCCGGCAAATACGAGTGACCTATGCACAGACTGAAAAACATTGACAGTACACGTGGCAAGTAAACTCCTGCAAATTTATAATGCTCGATATAGCCCATCGTGACCAGGCGACTTTCCATTTTAGAGAGCTCGGTTTTATTTGACAAAACGCGTTTTGTCTAGTTAGAACTAGTTTTCACTGATAATAATTTTTAGCAGCAGTTAATAATTAACTGCTGCTAAAAATTCTAGTCGTAACGAAGGCATTTAGTGAAAATTAGTTTCAACTAGAGTAAAAGCGTTATAATTGAGAACGGGTTCTAATTGGAACATAGATACCTATATATTGTTTACAGTTAAAAAAAACCGGACGAGTGCGAGTCAAATTCTCACACGATGGGTTCCGTACCATAAACCGAAAACAACTCGTTTTTTTGTATGGGAGCCCCCTTTCATTTTTTTTGTTGTTTTAAGTAGTGGAAATAGAAAAACACATTCTGTGACTACCTATTCCTAAGAAATTTTAACTGCCTACCTATTAAGGTTCTTGAGCTACAGCCCGCTGACAGACAGACTGACGGACGAATGGCGGACAGCGGTGGCATAATATTAGGGTTCCATTAGTTTCCCTTTGGGTACGGAACCCTGAAAAAGTTAAATAGTTATGTAGTTAATTCCTTATTTTTCAGTACCTACGATTGTTTTTGTTTCGTGTCGTTTTTGCAGCGCCAAAATAACAATTTGTAAAGACATTCCTAGGTACGGTGAATATTATCCGTGAATAGAAACTAACTTAAAAATAAAATAGGCAAGGTCAATGATGTATTTCGAAGCTATGAAGACATTTTACGTATTTTAACTTATTCTAGAACGCCAGTGTTATGCAAAATTTTAGGAAGTAACTAAGGTAAACTGCTTAAATACCGGACATTGATTAATTCTAATCTGTTATGTTGCGAAACATTACGACCAACTCAATATTAAACCATAAGGTCGTTGACTCAAGGTTGAAAATGACTATAAATTAGGATAAATTTATTTAGCCTTACACTAGAACTTGAATCTGAAATTAAGGTCAGTAGCACATCTTGTATTTTTCATTTTTTAGGGTTCCGTACGCAAAAGGTAACTAATGGAACCCTATTATCTACTAAGCCTCCGCTCTCCGTTCGTCCATCCGTCTGTCTGTCAGCGGGCTGTATCTCAAGATCCCTAATAGGTAGAAAGTTGCAATGTTCACAGATTGTGTAGTTTTGGTTTAAAAAAAAAAATATTTATGAGGGATTATATTCTGCTTAAATTTCAAACGATTTCAGGAAACTAGACTGATTATAAGAATTAGATTAAGATAAAAAACACTGAGTTTAAAATAATTATATAATATGTGACCCTCTAATAAGTTGGCGTCCGTTCGTCTGTGTATCAGCGGACTATATCTTAAGAACCGCCATAGGTAGACAGTTAAAAATTTCACTGTTTCTGCATTTCTACTGTTTCTATAACAATAAATAATAAAAATTAAATTAAATGGGGCTCCCATTCAAAAAACGTGTTTTTTTCGGTTTATACATCGAAACCCTATGTGAGAGTCCGACTCGCACTTGGCCGATTTTTTTTCTCAACAGTGTAGGCAGAAATGCATCTTCTTCCTAACAATACGAGCAGTGACCAGAAGTACTGTTTTCTGAATCAAGCCCTTGATCCAGCTAACGAGAGCCTCTTAAGGTGGATGCTCCAGGGTAGCCCGCGAAATTCAAATATTTTTATGTTTTTGCAATTTGCCGGTCAGTGTGAAGCTGTATGTGGACCAAATACGATCCGCGACCGTAACGCGTATTTATCTAAAGAATTATAACCATTTTAATCATCAATATAGCCCTCTAAGTTCATGTAGTTCGACAGAATGAATATTTCAGAAATAATCATTCTGTCGAGCTACATGAGCATTCACCTTAAGGTGTTGGTCGAGACTCGTTGCTATTAAGCCATTGGCTGACACGACCATTGGTACAATGATTGCGGAGTCCACGTCCCACATGTCAACAACCTCGTGAGCTAAGTCAAGATACTTTCTTCACTTGTCTGTCTCGGCTTTCACGAGGTTCTTGTCATGCGGGACGGATGCAATGATGGTAGTCAGAAACTACATCATTGCATATCTCTCGATTCGATCCACCAGAAATATCAGGGTTATTAGCCTGTCAGTAATAATAGACCGACCCCAGTAAAATGTGGCATTGCGATTATCGAGAACTGGGTTGGGCGCATACCTGTCGTACGACATTTCCAACTCAACAAGAAAGTATTTCTGAGCATGTTGCAGATGGATAATCCTGGCTACAAGGTTGTGCCTATGCAAGTAATTTACTATACATTAGCTAGGGAACAAACAGAGATAATGTGGCTAATTGATTCTCCCCTTTCCATTGTTATTACTTATCTTATTATGAAGAAACTTTTGAAACAATGAAGAGCAGTGCTTGTTAGGGTTTGGTTGGGTACTAACAATTTAATAAAAAGGGTTTTAATGAATGATCGGTATCTTGTTTAACAAAAGATTAGGAACAATGCATGTTTTTTTTACAAAAAAAAAAGGTATTATTAATAAATCAGTGCTACTGTATATTTGACTGGCTAAAGAATAACAGCCGCACAGGTCGATCTTCAAGGTTAAGCAACGCTTGCCAAGGTTGGTCTGTGGATGGGTGACCATCTTAACATAACAACGGGTTTCCTCCGTGCCTCGGAAAACACGTTAAGCTGTTGGTCCCGGCTGTCATTTGTAGAACTTTGGCAATCGTTAAGGATTGTCAGAAGCCAGTAAATCTGAATCCAATCTTGCCAAGAAATACCGTGTTACCCATTTAATGGGTAGTGGAGGTCTGGTAGGCAGCCGTTGTACGTACAATACTGGTATTCAGCTGAATCCGGTTTGACTGGAAGCCGACCCCAATAAAAATTGAGAAAAGGCTAGGCAGATGAATGCTACTGTGTATTGGTACAAGAAACGTTAAGTATACAGCATTTTGTGAGTGAGTTTGAAGTGAGCTGTCAATCCATGTAATCAAGATAACAGACCAGCTCAGGTCACAGTGAGAGCTTTACAGATCAGACCAGCTGAAAGCGTATCGTAAGTGCTGGTACAAGATGAACACTAAAAAATATTCTGGAAGGACTTCGGGGAAGCCTTTCCCAGTAGCGAGACAGTATCATCATCACAACTATTATCAGCCGAAAGATGACCACCGCTGGACTCCCCCACGTATCGCCACAATAACCGGTCCTGTGCGTCTTGCATTCATCGCCTACCCGCTACCCTCACCAGGTCATCAGTCCACCTTGTCGGAGGCCTTCCAACTCTGCGTCTTCGTGTACGCGGTCGCCACTCCAAAACGTTTCGGGTCCATCGACCATCTATTCTGCAAGCAATGTCCCCTGTCCACAGCCAGTTCAGTTTGGCGATCCTTCGTGCTATGTTCGGGGTATGTACACACAGGCTGGAACAAACAAGGCCAAAACAACATAATACAGTAGAATCAGTTTAGTACGACGTCGCTTATAACGACCGACCGCTTTTAGCGACGAAGGCATAGGCATTTGTCATTAAGAAATAACGTAAAAAGCGACTTCTTTAGTATGACGTCTGCATAATACGACGTAATATCACCGGTCCCTGATATAATTTACATCTATTGTTGTAAGATTGAACACTTGGAAAGGTTAAAAACGGGGTTGAGTACTCAGGGGACAGCCCATGTTTTAAATATTGGCTCATAGAGGCTTCTTATATATTTGTCAACAATCAGCTGCAATGTCATTTATCACAAACACGTTAATTTTAGCTGAACTGTGACGAAACCGTTACCCGCTGCCATCATAAACATCCATAATAATATTATGAATACGAAAGAAACTCTGTCTGTTTGCTACCTTTTTTTGGATAGGAAATCATCAAATGACTCCTTCCGCTTTGGTCGGAGTGGAAGGGAGTGTCAGACTCTTTAAAACCCATCCGCGTTCCTTCTAGGGCCCTATGCGTTTCAGGGCTGCAGTGATTCCTTAGGCAAATTCTGCGATCTGGAAAAATTCCGTAACCTTAGAACTTCTTCACTTCTTAACGGGTGAATGAATTTGGATGAAACTTCCCACAACGGTCTTATCGTATATAGGATACTTTTCCTCTCGGACCCTAACACAAAAAAATATCCCAAGGGAATTCATACATGCTCATGTATTTATTTATCTATACTTCTATCTTATATCTTATACTTCTTATATACTAATATATAAAGCTGAAGAGTTTGTTTGTTTGTTTGTTTGTGTGTTTGTTTGTTTGTTTACTTGAACGCGCTAATCTCAGGAACTACTAGTCCGATTTGAAAAATTATTTCAGTGTTAGATAGGTAGCCCATTTATCGAGGAAGGCTATAGGCTATATATAATCACGCTAAAACCAATAGGAGTGGAGCAGTAATGGAAATTGTGACGCAGACGTAGTTGCGTGGGTCAACTAGTTATTTATATATTATGCTTTTTTGTACACCAAAAAAAACAAAGAATACCTAAAACTAAAACAATATACAATTGGCGGCCTTATCGCATTTCGCGATCTCTTCTAGGCAACCTGGAATGGAAAGAGATAGCTTGGACATGACATGGGGCTACAATTGGTGTAAACACAATAAACATTATGATGTATGAATTCTCTTGGGATAATTTTTGATAAAATACGGGTGCAGTCACTGGCTGAAGCTAGTTTTACATAATAAATTAGTATTATACATATTTAATACCTTCAAACATGACCCGGCCTTGATAGTTTTGCAAGTGCGAAACCATCAATTTTGTTATATTTTAGCCTTGTCACTGCTTAAAATATAATTTCTGTGCCCTAAGGTACATAACGGCATAGACCATTATTTTATTTATAGACTGCCATAAACTGTACTGTACCTATTAATAATTTAATATTTATTGATTGGCCATAAACGGAATTCCTATAATCTGATCATGCGAGGTCAGATCGATGAATAATATTCTTAATTTGCACGTGTGAAGAACTATATACTCGTACAATTATTTTAAAGAAAGAAGAAAGAAAAACAGTTTATTCCGCCCATACAGACGCACACAACAACATGGTTTTTTCACAGTTCGAAACAACAGAAAACTTGAAATCTCATTCTAAAAGACAACTTTACAATTAACTAAACTTATTTTAAGGAAATTAATGTGTACATAACTGTTGCTTAGATACACATACGTATGGGTATTTTGGCCAAATTAAGGATTTTTTTATTATTAGAAATATATTAGACTATAAATATTAGAAAGACAATTTAAAACGTATATTAAAAGCACACTTTGTAAACAAGCGTATACTCTAGGTGCATAGTCCTCATTCGTATGCCAGACATTCTAAAACATTTATTTAAAAAGTGTTATTATGGAGTTTCTTGTCCGTTCTTCTCCATAAGATGCTACTACTACTATTCTGCCTTTCTGAATAGACAGTAGAGTCACTTTAGAAAGAGTGTCCGTGGAGTTTCTTGCACGTTCTTCTCCATAGAAATCTACGCTTTGGAACGTGCAAATAGCTTCCATGTTTTTGACTGACCGACCTTGACGTTTCAAAAGTGCCTGTGAATGGTTTATTTGAAATAAAATGCTTTGAATTTGAATTTGAATTTTTATTATTAGACTTTCGTACCTCAAAAGGTAAAAAAAGGAACTCTTATAAGTTCACTCTCTTGTCCGTCTGTCTGTCCCTGTGTCACCACCGATTTTCTCAGGAACGGGTGGACCTAGCAAATTGAATTGAATCAAGGTTTTGAGTCAACAAGATAAAAAGATATGGTTGATTTAAGATTTTTGCAAGAACTTGTACCTACCAAAATTTATTAATATAAATTTAACCAAAATTAACAATTCTAGGTCAACCGGAAGTACCCTATAGGTTTTGGGTCGAAAACCTACCCCGCAGTTCCCGTTGACATATTATCACAAAATTTGGGGTCCGTGGCTTACGCCCCCAGTGGTCGACGCACCTGTGGCCGACGCCCCCGATTCGATTAATTTAATTCAAAGTAATTTTTGATCAAATGTACTGTCAGGCACAATTTTTTTTTACAAAAATATTAAATGTACTTATATTGATTGTAAGTATATGCATAACATTAAATCGTAATTATATTTATAACATAGAAATGCTTTTATATTAGAGGTATGTTTTGAAAAATTAATATTATAATTAATTAATATAATAATATGTTAGTTATTTTCATTATTTATTTATATATCTCGATAAGAAATCTAGTATTTTTTTTTTAATATAAATCACAGTTTTCATCACCTTTAATCAAGAGAATCATTTAACTTAATTAGAATAATCAGTCTCAAATGTAATAAAATAAGATGGATAAAATAAAAGAGCAACTAACTTTTTACATAATTAAATGTTCTTTTATCTTTGTAACAATAATAATTAAACATATTCAATTGTGAAACAAATGAGAATAATTTTACCTAATTATATCAGTCAGTTTCAATAGCAATAACACAAAAAAATAATCAGGCTTAAGAAACAAACGTACTCGTAGAGTTACAAATTTTTTACATGTCAAATGTTATGAAATTTTGCTAGCATAGAAATAATCAACTGTAAAAACTTAAACAAATATAAAAATTAAAATTTAAAACTTAAAAATAGTATACAAGCAAAATCATCTCTTTTCATTATGTAAGTTAAATTATTACTTTTTAGGACGAACTGCCACATATTGGATTTGTTCTAAAAACATGATTGTGCTAATTTTTTTGTTTTCATACTGTTCAGTTAAATTGGCAATCATTTTTTCATTCTTTCTTGTGTTGTTCTTTCTTCTGCTCACAAGAATGTTTTTGGTTTTCAGTCTGAAAGAAAAAACTAGGTAAATATCTTAATAAATTTCGTTTAAACTACATTTTTTTTTGTAATATTTTTAATTGTTTTATATATAAATAAAATAAGTAATATTACCTCGCTTGTGCCGTGCCGTAGGTAGAAATATCAATCCTAACCATTTCTAAAAACGACAATAAAGACGGTTTCGTTCCCAGGTGGTTTTTTAAACGGTGATTCCAGGCCTCTACTAAATTAGTGGTTCTATGTTTTTCCTTATAACAACACAACTTTGCGATCATATCCGCAGGCTTAAGCCATTGTTCAACAAAATAATCATTGAACTTAGTTACTTGGTCGTCTGGAATACTGAAAAGAAAATAATCGATCGAATGATCTTGCAAAAGTAAAAATATAAGGAATAGACAAGCTTTAATAAAGTGTAAAAAATACTTAACTACCTGTTTTTCATTATGGCAAGCCAGCCGTCTTCAATTTCTTCTTTCGTAAGTGGCGATCTATTATCTCTGCTATTTGATAGATAACTTTTGTTTAGCAAGGAAAAATACTTTATTAATAGGGTGAAACACTTTTCTCATTTACTGTACTAAGTGAAAAAGCACAAAAAAGTAATAATATTAAATTAATCGTATCGGGGGCGTCGGCCACAGGGGCGTCGACCACTGGGGGCCTAAGCCACGGACCCAAAATTTGGCAAGTAATACTGTCTTATACTATGTACAAGTACCTATAGGGCAAAGTCTAAGAACTGTACATTTGTAATTTAATCATAAAAATATATAGTTTTATTTATAGTAATTTGTAACTAGAAATTTGTATGGGACCCTCGATGGGCGAGTTCGACACGTACTTGGTCGGTTTTTTTTTGCATATAATATTATTTAAAAAAAAAGATAATGTTCAAAACTTTCGACAAACGTTTTGACTTTGAGTCTGTATAAATGGTTTTTACTACTTAATATTTTTGTTTCATTGATTTACTTTTACATTTGTGTTGACAACACAATTCACCAAACTCTTAAAACACTACCTTAATGTCAAATAAAAAATGTAAAGCAGTTTCATCTCCACTCCATGCTTTGTTCTATCTTCTTACTTCTTGCTTTTGTACACTGCTTTGTAAAAACAACTTTAAGCAATGCGTGTTAGGTTGAATTTGCAAAAAGATTGTTTACACACACTCACACACGACACATGTCAGTCTTTGGTGACGGTTTCGAGTGTTGCATTTGTTCGAGATTGTGCATCTTGGGTTTTTTTTTATATTACATCAATGATTTTATCTCAATAAACAAGCTAAAGTTAATTTATTTATTTCATGATTTCAAATAGGTCAAACACCAATATGTCAAGTAACCAAACTTGCCAGCTTACGAAAAAAAATGAGTTTAGAAACTTTCTGCCCGCGACTTCATCTGCGTGAATTTTAGAACTGGGTTAAGAGGGAAGAGGGAATAATAAAAGAAAATGAGAAATAAGGACAATGGATTAAAAACCTGCGTAAAAAATAAATTAAGAGTAAATTAATAGTTATTAGTCCCAAAAAATCCCCAAACATACTTATTCGTGATTCTATTAGACAATGACACATTTATTTAGATGGTTTGATGTATACCTATTATTTGATAAAAATGTTATTGCGGTACAGAATTAAAATATCTATTAATTTACAAAACGAATCAATAGGTTTTTTTTTTTTTAAGGATGGGAAATCATCAAATGAATACTCTTACTGACTAAAACCCATCCGTGTTCCTCCCAGTGCCCTTTGTGTTCCAGGGTACGGGGCCTCTTTGGAACGAAGTCCGCAACCCCGGCAGGCACTGGCCCTAGCGGGCCCCGTCTTTTGTGCTGACAGCTCTTTGAGGCGCGCGTGAAACACAGCGCGCCGTCGACCCGGGCCTGGTTCTATCAGACGGCAAGCCACCCAAAGCTCGCCGTCCGCAGACCCGCGCCTACGGTGGCCGAGAATCGCCCTGCGACTCGCGACGCCCGGGGCGCCATCTTCTGTTGCGGCGGCTGGGGCGTGAGGTTTCCCTCTATCTCACACGTTCGGCTTCCTCCTTTGCTAGCATTACTGCTTCGGAGAAGGAGGTGACCGCTTCCCATGTCTCCTCGCTCCGGACCATGGCCTGAACCAGGGCCGGACGTGAGAGATCGCCGCCGCCGATCGCCTCGACGAGGACACGGCGGTGCTCCGCCCAAGAATCAATAGGTATTAGTCCGGTCAAATTAGACCAAAACATAGGAGTGAAGTTACAATAATTCGCACCTAGTTCAAAATTGGTAGAATTGCCCCTCACTACCACCACTGCTGAGACCCGACGGGACGCTGGCCAACTCCGCTGAGGAGAAAGCGAACTTGTTTGCTTCTTTGTTTGCGGAATCTTCACGTCTGGATCCTGGTGGCGCGACGCCCTCCGCCTCTCCTGGTGAATGCGAGTCGACTATGTCGAACATTTGCATTCATCAGAAAGACGTCCGTAGGGTACTGCGTAACCTAGACGTGAACAAGGCTAGTGGTCCCGACGGGATACCGGCAATTGTTCTGAAGACTTGTGCGCCTGAGCTGTCTCCGATCTTGACACGCCTATTTCGCCTTTCGTTCGAGACTGGAAAAGTGCCGAAGGCTTGGAAGCAAGCTAACGTGCAGCCCGTGCCCAAGAAGGGTAGTCGAGCTGACCCGTCGAATTATAGACCCATCTCGGTAACGTCCATACTCTGTAAGACTATGGAACGCGTGCTGAATCATAAGCTCCTGGCGTACCTAGAAGCGAATGATATCCTTAGTGACCGACAATACGGGTTTCGCCGAAATCGGTCAACTGGGGATCTTCTAGCGTATGCCATTCACATCTGGAGTGAGGCCATAGAGAAGCACGGGGAGGCACTGGCGGTCTCCCTTGACATCTCGAAGGCCTTCGACAGGGTCTGGCACGATAGCCTTATTATTAAGCTTCCTTCCTTCGGTCTGCCCGCCGGTTTGTGTGATTGGATCGCAGATTTCCTGAGGGATCGGTCTATCCGAGTGGTCATAGATGGCTGCTCGTCTGGACTGCTGGAGTTTAATGCCGGGGTTCCTTAGGGGTCGGTGCTTTCGGCAACACTGTTCTTGCTGCATATTAATGATCTGCTTAAACCCGGTACCTTTGGGTATGCAGACGACAGCACTGTTGCTGAGAGATACGTGTCCGACGCACGAGCTGGTGGGTCGCAGATCCGGTCTCTCCGGGAGGCAATGGTTGACCGCTTAAACGTGTCCTTACAGGCTGTCTCTGAATGGGGCGATGCCAATCTGGTCAAGTTCAATGCTGCTAAGACCCAAGCGTGTCTTTTTTCCGCCAAAAGGAGCCAATTCCGCCCAGCTCCATCATTCCGCGGTGAAACCGTGCCGATAACCGACCATCTTGAGCTTTTTGGGGTTACATTAACATCTACTCTCAATTTTGGCCCTTACATAGAGGCAAAAGCTCAAGTGGCTGCAAAGAAGTTGGGGATTCTGGCTAAGGTGAGACGGTACTTCACGCCGGAACAGCTGCTCAAACTCTATCAAGCGCAAGTTCGATCGTGTATGGAATACTGCTCTCATCTTTGGGATGGATCTGCCAGATACCAGCTTGATGCCCTTGAGTCAATTGAGAAACGAGCCAAGAGGATCATCGGCAATGAGAGGCTCGTCGCGTCGAAGCTCCAAAGTCTTGAACATCGACGACGAGTTGCTAGCCTGTCGGTTTTCTACCGGTTGCATTTTGGGGAATAAGATAGATAAGATAAGATAAGATAAGATTTTATTATTTTCTCCCACAAAATACAAAATTACAATTTACAATATTTTAGGTTATAAAGGAGGTACAAAGGTTTGTGGGAGACAGGAATCAAAACTAGGATACCCTGTGCTATGGATTCCTGGCCCCCCTCGCCGAGAATAGGATTACAACAATAATTGTGGAACCATTGTGAGAGAAGAATACAAGAAAATGTACTTATCAACCAAAATAAAAAAATAAACAAAATTAAAATGCGTGTGTTGGTACTTATAAACTAAAATCAAAATATAAAACAAAATTAAAATGCGACGGAATTGCATAATTTAACTCCGCCAAGCCCGTTCCATCATCGGACCACAAAACAAACGGCGATGCGCCACCGGTACATGGTAGACATCCCACCCATACGCACAAAACGTTTTGGGAACACATTCATAGTGCGTACAGCTAAGGAGTGGAACTCCCTGCCGGAGTCTGTGTTTCCTGACAGCTACAACCTGGGAGTCTTTAAATCAAGAGTGAATAGGTTATTTCTAGGCATGCGTGCTCCATCTTCGACCACATCCTCGCTTACCATCAGGTGAGATAGTGGTCAAACGCGTGCCTATCAATAGTAAAAAAAAAAAAAAAAAATTGTTCAAGTATTTTGAACATCGCGAAAAACACTTTTTTGTGACCTTTGACCCCAAGTACTTTTTTTTTTTTTTTAGATATCGGATCGATGAGGATTTTTTAGATTTCATTTACTGTGTTTTGAACAATCGTACCAACTTTAAGCTGGATGCGAATTTTTGTACCCTCGTATGTCTAAATTGATCGGACTATATTGACAATGCTGGCCGTTTCAAAGCCTCTGGTTTGTAATCTTGAATGTGAAACTGTAAGTTGAATAAAACACAACAAAACTCAGGTGGGTATTATCACAGATGACCGATTTGTAAAGAAGAATCAAGTTGGCCGTTCAGCTTCTGCTGCAAGTCTGTGATGTCATCCGTTTATTTCAATAATGATATGTGCTTTCAAATCAGTAAGTCTGTTGAACCTGTCCCAATAATTTTGAAAGACTTTCAAGGCCGCACTTGAACGTGCCACTGCAGTGCTTGTCGGACATTGCCCAGACATAAAAGATGGGAGAAAAATTCGAACTGCTATCGGATGTCGTGTAATGTGAGTGACAAGTGCCTCTCCCCACAGCTTTCACTGACAATTAATAAACAAACTCGATACACACGAACTTTGAATTCGCTTGTCGCGTGCGTTTGCATCGCTTTGTACGCGCGTTTGATTCGATACAAATGCGACAATCTGCTTTTTGGCCTTTTTAGGGTTCCGTACTCAAAGGGTAACCAACGGAACCCTATTACTAAGCCTCTGCTGTCCGTCCGTCCGTTCATCCGTCTGTCTGTCAGCGGGCTGTATCTCGTAGAAATTATTAACCTATGCTCTTACGGTATGTTAAGATGGTCACCCATCCACAGACCAACCTCGGCAGGAGTTGCTTAACCTCGAAAACTGATCCGTATGGCTGTTATTACTTAACCACGAGCTCCTCATTCGATTAGACTGAAACCTGAATCCATAGTTGGGAAAAGGTTAGGCGATAGTACTACAAACAACGTGTGCAATAATCGAGGACTTGTGTAAGATCACGCGTGGTTTTTCTTTCTAAATACTTCGCAACTCATTTGTAATACATAATTACTAAGCAGGATGCGAAATTCTATCGCTCCACATTTTTTTTTAATCCGCTTATCCAAGATGGCGTCATATGGAATGCGTAGCGCAGTATCGTTACGAAATGTATCGCCATTGCTTCGCGTGTTATGCGGCATAGGATTTAGGCTGACTGTCTAGTATCCACTGGAGCGGAAAAGAGAGGAGCGGAGAAATATTAACTAATGGAAAAAAAAAACAACGGGTTGCACTCCGGTAGTGCTGGCAGAAGTGAAAACTTGAATACGTGCTTCTTCCCTCCGTCTTACGAATTTTCGATCAGGTCGCGAGTCCTGACGCGAGTTTAACATTTTTTACCCATCACAAAAAAGTGCACAACGCCGTTAAAGAAGTTTTAACTTCAAAAAATCTAAATAAAATGAGTCACTAAGTCAGTCACTAAGTTTTAATGCAATTGCATTAGTTAACATTCCTTCGCTCTTCTTTTCTCCGCTCTAGTGTACATTCAGCCTTAGATTTGTTAGTATCTAGGTATTATTTAATAACATGAGTGTATTTTGATGTTATGCATTTTTAAGTTAAGTTTTTTTTTAGTTTTTTGGTGGTTTATATAAGCGAGTTTTGATTCGTGTTTTTCTTGTTCTTTTTTATTATATAATAGCACTTCACCCGCGACTTTGTTCGAGCTGCAATTTTAAAAAAATACAATTATTATTAGTATTATTTAGATAAATAATACATTAAAATCATTCTTGAGAATCACTCTACCCATTGGTGAAAACAGCATGAAAATCGGTTCAGTAGTTTTTGAGTTCATCGCGAACAGATAGACAGACAGGCGCGGCGGAGGACTTTGTTTTATAATATGTAGTGATATTTAGCTACTCGACAGTGTTTCTAACCCAAAAAAACAATTAAAAAGTTCACAGCTTATTAAGTCAAATTGTTAACTTTGGTATAACCAATATTTATGTCATTACTATCAGTCAATAGATAAAAAAAAACATTACCAACGCACAGAGAAACAGCTAGTCGCAGAGAGCTGAAATTTTGCTTGGTTCCTTGGGGAGTGTAGGGGAGCACTAAGTCACGGTGTCCAGAAATTCTTACGGGAACGGGCAAAACGGGATAGGTTTGCACGGTGTTGCGGGCAAAAGCTAGTTATTCAATAATCTGTATATATTTTGATGATTTGCGCATTTAAATATTGAAGTAAACGCCACGCTACCGCTGACATTACGCCACTTGTCTAGAACCTCTGGTGAGGCTCTCGGGCAGCCGTGTGAGACGCACAGGGCTGGTTGTTGTGGCGATACTCGGGGGAGGGCTATGTCCAGCAGTAGACGTCTGCTGGCTTATATGATGATGATGATCAGTAGGTCTTAATTTGTAGCTGTAATTATTGGACTTTTGGAACCGCTGTAACTTTTATTTTATTCATTAGAGTAATGCTGCCATAGAATAAAATGTTAAGATTTATTTTAAGATGGGTAAGAAAGTGCTACAACACTGGTCCCATTCTGCCCATTGTTTTTTGACAGATTGTTGTGAGAAATATGTTATGATTCTACTAAAATGGCCTTTTTAGACCCGCTGTTTAATTAAATCAAAGTGTCATACTTATCTATGCTAATATATAAAGCTAAAGAGTTTGTTTGTTTACTTGAACGCGCTTGAGTCCGATTTGAAAAAATATTTCAGTGTTAGATAGCCCATTTATCGAGGAAGCCTATAGGCTATATATCATCACGCTAAGACCAATAGGGGCGGAGCAGTAATGACATTGTGACACAGACGAAGTTGCGCGGGTCAATTAGTATTTGTCATAAAACTACATTATTGACAGTAATTATTGTTGTAATTAATTAATTATTTATTTATTGATGTACTAATGTGCAATAATAAATATATAATTTATTCATTGCAAGTTACTAATGGTACTTGCTATTTTCAGCGGGTTCGTTTCCGAGACATCTCCTGAAGGGAGCAGCTGTAATGTTACATTGTAAAAGTGCATCTATAAAGCATTTTATTGAAATCGGACCAGTACAAACTTCATACGATATTAATAATGATAGGTTACAATACTTACAATTTATAGTTAATTTTTATAAGCATTTTATATTTTATTAAATCATTGTTCCCATTCGTGATTGTAAAAACTGTTTTAATGTTTCATTAAGTAATAAAAAAACATGGATACGAGTGTATTCCGAGTAAAATGCGAAATGCTATTAAAAGTTATGTGTTTGCCGTGTAGTTTTATTATTAAAAATATTGTATACAGACGTGTGTGAAAATCCATTGTATTTATGACGTAATCATATAAATTAAGAAATAATAAACAAAAAATCCTTTATGCTTGAAATGCAACACTTTTACACTTTGAAATGTTTTCTTTTTTTCTTGAAATATATTAAAAGAGACCATGATGGATTAATTATTATTTAGTCGTGTAGTTTAGTCACCCGTGGATAATTATTAGCTTAAGATGAACGAGATTTCAAGATGATTGAAGATACGAATCCCTTGTTCACTTAAGAATTAATATAATAATTAAACTTAATAAAAAGATTTAAAGAGGAGCTAGATAATAACAGCCGCACGGGTCGATCTTCAAGGTTAAGCAACGCTCGCCAAGGTTGGCCTGAGGATGAGTGACCATCTTTACATACCGAGTTTCCTCCGTGCCTCGGAAAGCACGTTAAGCCGTTGGTCCCAGCTGTCATTTGTAGATCTTTGGCAGTCGTTACGGATAGTCAGAAGCCAGTAAATTTGCCTCCAGTCTTGCCATGAAGTACCGTGTTACCCAGTTAATGGGTTGTGGAGGTCTGGTAGGCAGCCGCTCCTCGTGAAATACTGGTATTCAGCTAAATCCGGCTTTGCATGGAAGCCGACCCCAATATAGTTGGGAAAAGGCTAGGCAGATGATGATATAAATTAAGAAATAATAAACAAAACATCCTTTATGCTTGAATGCAATACTTTAACACTTTAAAATGTTTTCTTTTTTTCTTGAAAAATATTAAGTGAGACCATTATGGATTAATTATTTTTTAGTCTGAATATTTAAAAAAAAATAAGAAAAACGTAATGAAGCTATTATTTAGAACAAAAACCTTGAAGTTTGATTTTTCGCACGCTTCATATTTATGAACATTTACAAAGGCATGCCAAAACTCGACCGTATGTCCTTTGCATTGGACGTGTTCCAAATAATAAAATATAATACTCGTATCTGATTTTTTTAATAATTATTATTATTTTTAAAGTTCGGCGACAGTGGTTTTTAATATATTTAAATAAGTGTGGTGCGGAGTTTTCAGTGATTATTAAATGTAAGTGTAATTATATCGTTTTGATATTTTCATGATGAGTTTTTATTGGTTTTTCTGTCAATAGCGCAAGTGTGATTGTCTGTGGTTTATTTAAAATAACTTATTCATGAACTTGTTAACTTCTCTAGTTTATTTAAAATAATTTTCAAGTAAATAAGAAACCAAAGGTTAAGACATAACGCAACACCAAGAAGTGAAATTACAAAAGCATTATTGAATCATCGTCTTTCTTAATTTTCGTTTGTCAATCCAGATAACACACGTTTAATTTTTTTTAACTATATTTAAAAACTATTGAAAAACTCATCTAATAAATAAGGAAACAAGTGCTTAGTTCATTAAGTTCAATAGTTTCTTCAATTAATTTGGGATACCGGATAGCAAGTGTATACCCGGCCAAGTGCGAGTCGGACTGGCACACGAAGGGTTCCGTACCATAAATCTTATATTTTATTATTTGTTGTTATAGCGGCTATAGAAATACACAATCTGTGAAAAATTTCAACTATCTACCTATTATGGTTCTTGAGATACAGCCCGCTGATAGACAGACGGACGGACGAACGGACAGCGGAGGCTTAGTAATAGGGTTCCATCCAAATAGGAAAGATAAATTTGAAGATCTGCACTTTAGCTGCGGATAAAGAAGGGAAATCTATAGTCAGAAGTCTAATTAAACCGCATAACCAGAGTTTAGTAGGTACCAACATTATGATTGATTAAGAAAAAGTAATATTTTATCAGCGAAACGACTGTCAACGCTTGCTTAGTGCCCACGCTACTGAATTTTGTTTTTGTGCATACAAACGGAGCTAACTACACCTCTGCGGGCCACTCCGCTATCCGTGTTTTTATTTTTTTTATAAAAAAAAATTGTACACATTTTTAAAAAGCAACAAAACCAAATTTATTTTCGTTTGTATTGCAAAGCAGTAAATATATTTATGTACTCTTTTGATAAAATAAAAGGCGTAAAATGGTTTCATCTCAACGATTTGGAGGTGATTTGGTGATTTTTTTTTCTTATTATGTGATACCGATACATACATTCTGGCTAAACCAAATTACGTATCATACTACCTATTGTTTTTCGATGTAATTTGTCAGTAAATGTTAACGAAAAACAGCTTCCTCTGCACTCTATTTTTAAGCTTTTTTAAGAAAGTGGCCTTAATGGCTAAATTAATTCGGATGATACTAAACAGATAGACTAAACCTTGGATTATATACAACGTAGGTATAACAGAATACTTCGGAATTCTCATCTACCTCAACGCATCATTATAGATTACTTTTACCATGGGACCAACATTGAAATCGTAAAAAAGAACCGGCCAATTGCGATTCGGACTTGCATACGAAGGGTTCCGTACCGTTTACCTTACTTTTTATTATTAGCGGCAATAAAAATATACAATCTGTGAAAATTTCATTTGTCTACCTATTACAGTTCCTGAGATACACCCCGTTGACAGACAGACGGATGGACAGTGGAGGCTGAGTAACAGGGTTCCGTTGGTTACCTTTTGGGTACGAAACCCTAAAAAACGAATAATGAACAAGCACTAATCATTGTTAAACTTATTAAAATACTAGACAGAACAGGAAACACCTTGTTGCAAACCTTGACAAATTGATATTTTTTGGCAATGGACAGTAATCGTTAACTTTTGAATAAATTGTCTGTTGACATTGCTCTTGAGATGAGTAATATACAATGAAGATAACTTGAGGTAATTAACTAAAGGCCAAATAAAAACTAAAGTCAATTTACTGTAAGAATTTGCTTTTGTGTTTTGTTAGAACGCATTAATCTCAGGAACAGCTGGTTCAAATTGAAATATTATTATGTACGTTATTTTGACGATATTTTTATATATGATACGAATGAACCGCCACTCATCCTTAGGGTTCATTAGAAAACCAGCGTCAGACAGTCTCAGGCTGTCTGACATATCGCTGAAATGAACCTTTTTAGTGCAGCCGTGAGACACACACTTAGTTTTTGGCTTTCCTACCATTACTTATTTTTATGTACCGTGCTTGTTTCATGTATGTGCTAAATAAATATTATTCTTTCTTTCTTTCTTTAAATATTGTTTTAGTTTTGGATAGCCCATTTATTGAGGAAGGCTATAAGCTAATAATTAAATCACGCTACGATCAACAAGAGCGGACCATTAATGAAAAAATGTGATGAAGACAGAGTTGCGCGGATCGGCTGGTAAATCTATATTAATACTAGTTGACCCGTGCAATTTCGTCTGCTCCGCTCATATTCGCCTTACCGTGATGATTTATAGCCTATTGCCTTTCTCGATAAATGGGCTATCTAACACTGAAACATTTTTTCAAATTATTCCTGAGATTAGCGCGCGCGATGCGCTAATCTCAAGAAATACTGGTCCGATTTGAAAAACCGGTCAAGAGTTGCACTCGCGCACCGAGGGTTCCGTTCAAATTTGTAGGTACGTATTATAAATAGTTCAGGAATCAAGTCTCGCAGTTTTTTCCGAGCTAAGAATCTATCGTGGAGGTTTAATACAGTAGGACCCTGTCAGCACCTTTGATACGGAACCAATAACGCTAAGACCAATAGGAGCGAAGCAGACAAAGTTGCACGGGACAACTAGTTACATAATATTATGCATTTTTGTTTCTTTCACATATATGCATGCATCTGCCAGGTTCCTTAGAAGGTTGCGAAACTTTCTTCCCACTGCCACTAAAACTGCGTTTGACCAGTCCTTTCTGCTTCCCATCCTTGACTATGTTGATGTCAGTTATCTCGATCTCACTCAGGCACAACTCTATAAACTTAAGCGTCTTCAAAACCTTTGTATAAGATTTATATTTGTTCTGCGCAAATATGATCACATCTCTGAATTTCGCACAAAGCTCAAGTGGCTTTCCATACGTCTTCGCCGAGATTCCCTTATTTTATTTCTGCTCTACAGTATTCTGTTCAATCCTACAACCCCCTGTTATCTTAAAGAATCTTTCAAATTCTTTCATGACATACAAATTAGACATCTAAAATCATCGAAAAACTTGAGATTAGAGATGGCCGATGCATTCCACCAGCTTCTACGACAATTTTTTTACGGTTCAAGCGGTGCGGTTATGGAATGCCTTGCCCGTGTCAGTAAGACGTACTCAATCTTTTTCCCCTTTTAAAACAATGGTAAAGAATCACTACCTTTCTCTTTGGTCGTTTTAACTTGGATTCTATGTTTTTAGTATCATATTTAAATTTATCTATTACGTATTTTTTATTTAAATCGTACACCTAAGACTACCAACACTACCGTGTTTCCTTTCTCTTAAAAATCCATCCAAAGGTTGTCTTGAAAAGATCGTTTTTAGCGATAAGGCCGCTCATTGTGTCACCCTATGTAATGTTTTCTTTTATATTATATTTATAGTATATTTAAAATAGCTTTCGAATAAAGGGTATTTTATTACCACAAGGGCACTTAGTACGAGATAATAATTATAATTTTCTAATCTAGCATCCAGGTGATGTAGTTCGCGGTTTGCCCCAAGCGTGATCACAGAGATGTCAGCAAAATAGACGGCGCCCGCTAGTGCCAATAGCTAGGTAGCTAGTGCTAGTGTCTATTTTGAAAAAGAAAAAAGAAAGAAAGAATAGTATTTATTTAGCACATACATGAAACACGCACGGTACATAAAAATAACAAATAATGGTAGGGAAGCCAAAAACTAAGTGTGTGTCTCACGGCTGCACTAAAAAGGTTCATTTCAGCGATATGTCAGACAGCCTGAGACTGTCTGACGCTGGTTTTCTAATGAACCCTAAGGATGAGTGGCGGTTCATTTGAATCAGAATGATATGTAAAAACTATCATAAAAAAAAAAAACCAAGTACATAAAAAAATAAACAGATATAATGAATATTGAGCAAATATACTAGGAATAAAAACAAAGTTAAGAAGATATTATAAGAATTTGTATAACAGGGCTTGTGTGTACGTGTATTACTTATAATAAATACCTAAATAGCTTTCCACCTTTGGAAATTTTGCTAACATCTCTGTGAGGCAAACTTGGGGCAAACCGGGTTACAAAATTCATTCAAAACAGTCACTGCGGCCCTGGAACACGAAGGTCATTAGGAGGAACACAGATGGGTTTAAGTCAGTTAGAGTCTGACACTCCCTACCACTCCGCCCAGAGCGAAAGGAGTCATTTGATGATTTCGCTTTAAACAAAAAAATATAATACAATTCATCACGTGTGTCAGATTTCATTTAATCCATTCAGCAATTAAAGCATGGATAGGTAGATGAAGATAAACAGACTGACAGAGTTTTTTTAGCATTCATGTTAGAGTATCCTATCTATGCTAATATTCTAAAGCTGAAGAGTTTGTTTGATTGGTTGAATGCGCTAATCTCATTATCTACTGGTTCGAATAGGGAACATGCAATATTTCCATTTTCGCTTTAATTTTAAAGAACTCCATCTAGAATAGACCACCACATAAATAAGAAATTAAAACGCTTTAATTTATTGCCAAAATTGCGTTTTTAAACCGACAGCTTAAAGGTTCGCGCGAAAACGGACGATGGCGTCACTTGTGTCTATCACTGGTCAAGAACTGTCCCAACTCAAAGACATAAGGTTGCCTTTTCGTTGGCATAACAGCAGATACGTCACTAAACGCTGATTGTTGTTTTTAAATACGTTCCGTTTCACGTTACTTTAATTCATTATTTTTGTTAAAAATCGATATTAACCAAAATAAAAACTTTTTAATGGCCTTTATTTTATACTTTTTCATCATTTTACTGGTAACATTCTTATAAATTCTGTATTTGCATCTTCCCTATTGAAAAAAATATTTTACTGTTGGATACCCCATTTATCGAGGAAGACTATAGGCTATATAACATCACGCTGCGACCAAAAGGAGCGGAGCATTAACAGAAAATGTAACGCTGACGAAGTTGTGTGAGTCAGCTTGTTAGTATCACATAACCAGCTAGAATTCTTAAAACCAACCCATTCTTCTCTGTTTCTTAATGAGGACACACCTCAGTTATCTATTATTTCTCAATACCTAGTGCTAAATGGACTCCTCATCTTTATTCAAGCGTGCTTCGTCGGCGAATGCGATATTGTTACTCAATATGATCACTTGATCAGGCGAGGTGAGGTCGGTCGTGGTCGAATGAAAGACGCAATCTGCATCAGTTTAGTGAATTTTGTTAGTGCGAGAGTGTGTGTCTGTGGTGCATGTCTTTTACCCTCGTCATTAGTAAACTTGGCTTTTTTTTTGACAAACTTGAATGAATATATACTATATACTTTACTTTGGGTATATTTTTAAGGGAGATAGTGCTTGTGCCAATACGAAAGAAATAGTATTTATTAAGTGTGTGAAAGTGACTGAATTCTCAAAAGTTGATAAATTTAAAAGACGCAGTTTGTTGCATAATTAAGGTATGTTATACTGATTTAAATGTCTTACATGTTTAATAATAGTTAATTTTGTTGGGATTTTTGTGAATGTGTCACTAAATATTAGTTACTTGCTTTTGCCAGTGGTTTAGCGGAAACATAACAAGGGAACGTCTTCCTGAGATATACGTCCTTTTCCAAATCCAGTCTATATTTACAAGAAAATTCATTAATTAGTTTAGCAGTTTAATCGTGAAATCGTAACAACCAAAAAGACAGACAAACAGTTTCTTTCCTAATTATAATATTGAGAAGATACCTAATCACAGAATCTTTACACTGATAATCATTTATACTAATATATAAAGCTGAAGTGTTTTTTTGGTTTGTTTGTTTGTTTACTTGAACTAGCGCGTTCAAGTAAACAAACAAACAAACCAAAAAACAGGAACTACTGGTCCGATTTGAAAAATTATTTCAGTGTTAGATAGCCCATTTATCGAGGAAGGCTATATATCATCACGCTAAGACCAATAGAAGCGGAGCAGTAATGAAAATTGTGACGCAGACGAAGTTGCGCGGGTCAACTAGTAATTAATACTGAGGAGCTCGTGGCTAGATAATAACAGCCGCACGGTTCGATCTTCAAGGTTAAGCAACGCTTACCAAGGTTGGTCTGTGGATGGGTAACCATCTTATCAAACCGAGTTTCCTCCATGCCTCGGAATGCACGTTAAGCCGTTAGTTCCGGCTGTCATTTGTAAATCTTTGGCAGTCATTACGGATAGTCAGAAGCCAGTAAATCTGACTCCAGTCTTGCCATGAAGTACCGTGTTATCCAGTTAATGGGTCGTGGAGGTTTGGTAGGCAGCCACTCCTCGTAAAATACCGGTATACAGCTAAATCCGGCTTGTTTGGAAGCCGACCCCAATATAGTTGGGGAAAGGCTAGGCAGATGACCTAATCACTGAATCTTTACACTAATGATCATTGTAGCATGACGCATATTCAAACCATCAATCAGGCTTATATTTTGTAACTTTGTCTGTCCTCTGTCCAACATTCTTTGGACGTAATGTTTATAAACTTTTTGTGAATTCTCTCGTGATTTGCATCAAACAGTTGCCCATTGAATACACAACTTTGTTGTCTTTTTTAGGGTTCCGCACCCAAAGGGTATCCAACGGAACCCTATTACTAAGCCTAAAATTTTCACAGCTTGTGTATTTCTATTGCCGCTGTAACAAAAAATAATAAAAATTTAGTTTATGGTACGGAACCCCTCGTGTAGGAGTCCGACTCGCACTTGGCCGGTTTTTTTTCAGTCACCAAAATGCAGGTTTCTTATGGTAATAAACATGGTTTTAGCATGTTTTTTAACTGAATATTAAAAAAAAAATATTTTCTTTATTTTCGTTCTAGAAACTGTGATTTAGTGTTTCCGCGAAAATTAAAAGAAAAATCTTTTGGCCTTGCCTACAATGTTATTTTTTATGGTTATTTAGTAACCCGTGGATTATTAGCTTAAGATGAACTCAAGATGATTGACGATACGAATCCCTTGTTCTCTTAAGACTTAATATTAACTTAATAAATAGATTTAAAAGTGATTAAATACAAACCCATGCTCACTTAAGAAATAATATGCACATAATTAATGACAGTAATTTCTAGTAATAAATATGTAGGTGATAGAAACGCCTACAAGTTAAGGTTTTATATTTAATCTTAGGCTACCTTTCCAAATTGTGTAATAGTAACGGGTTTTAAAGCCAAAACCGGTTTTATTTTTGCATCATTTGAAAGATCAATGTCATAGACTTAGAAAATATATTTTGAATTCATTCCATTTATTCACTTAATTGCATACAATTTACATTTTAAAATATTTCTATAAACTAAAAAAAAAAAAAAAAAAACTAGCCAAGTGCCAGTCGGACTCGCGTGCAAAAGGTTCCGGACGAATTGAATTATTTTTAACATGTAATTCCACACTATAGTTTTTTTTTAGTTTTTCTATAATCTATAGGTAAAGATCTATTACCTCCATTTTTTTTTAAATTTTAGGCCCTTATCACTAGTTTCAGTGATAAGGGGGGGGGGGGGGGAATGGTAATTTTTCGTCTAATTTCTTGAATAACTTCAAAATTATTTATTTAAAAATTCTGAAAAAACATTAAATCCTTATCCTTATCCTTAATATTAAAACCCTCACAGTAAGCCTCTTCATGTGATATGTCACATAATGTTGTTCACGAAACTTTTGTTTTAAAGTTTCTAGTTGGACCCCCAAAAGTGACCCCATACTAAAAATTTAATAATTTACGTAACACGTCCGTGTTTAGGTCACAGAAGTCCATATGTGTACCAAATTTCAACAGAATCGGTCCAGTTGATTTCGAAACAAACTAGCTGTGACAGACTGACAGACAGACACCCGAGTGATCCTATAAGGGTTCCGTTTTTTGTTCGGAACCCTAAATAAAAAAAAAATAGTATCCCATCGCTATCGGGAACAGGGTCAAAGCTACCGGTAGTCAGAGCTCCCGAGAGAGGAACCTCCTCACTATACGCGTCGTGTCCAGGAGTACTGCTTTCTGGATCAGGCCCTTTTTGCAACCGCGTTACGCCAGCTTCGATAAATGGTCGTCGAAGCTTTTCGCCATCAGGCCATTGGCCGTAACGACTATCGGCACAATGACAACTGAGTCCATATTCCACATGTCAATAACTTTGTGTGCTAAGTCGAGATTTGTTTCCCATTCTCAGCCTTCACGAGGTTCTCGTCATGCGGGATGGTAACATCAATTATCATTGTGCAGCGCGCTAATCGGTCTATTACTACCATATCAGGCTTCATCTGCCTAGCTTTTTCCCAACTACATTGGGGTCGGCTTCCAGTCAAACCGGATACAGCTGAATACCAGTGTTTTACGTGGAGCGGCTGCCTACCAGACCTCCACAACACATTAACTGGGTAACACGGTACATCTTGGCAAGACTGGAGTCAGATTTACTGGCTTCTGACAATCCGTAACGACTGCCAAAGATCTACAAATGACAGCCGGGACCAACGGCTTAACGTGCTTTCCGAGGCACGGAGGAAACTCGGTATGTTAAGATGGTCACCCATCCACAGACCAACCTTGGCAAGCGTTGCTTAACCTTCAAGATCGACCCGTGCGGCTGTTATTATTTAGCCACGAGCTCCTCCTACCATATCAGGCTTATTGGCAACAATTGTCCCATCAGTGATGATAGACCGATCACAGTACAACGTGACATGGTCTTTTTCGAGAACTGGGTCGGGCACATACTTGTATCACCTCAGAATTCACAAGTTTGTATCTCAAAGCAAGTTGCTGGGATAATCCTGGCCACTTAGTTGTGCCTGGGCAAGTGCTCGCCGTTAGCCAGACAAAAACAATCAGAGATAATATGTCTGATGGACATGATGATATTTTTAAGGTTCCGTACCCAAAGGGTCACCAACGGATCTCTATTGCTAAGCCTCCGCTGTCCATCCGTCCGTACGTCTGTCTGTCAGCGGCTTGTATCTCAAGAACCGTAATAGGTAGAGAGTTGTAATTTTTACAGATTGTGTATTACTATTGCCGCTATAACAACAAAAATAATAAAATTTTGGTTTATGGTACGGAACCCTTCATTTGCGAGTCCGACTCGCACTTGGCCAGGTTTTTTATTATTATTATCAGGATTTACATTTATTTTTGAGTCACGATCAAAATTTGTAAATATCAAGGAACTTAGAAGATTGCGTATTTGGATATATTACAACTTGTAACACAATAAACGCGAAATCTGATAAAGAGTCATTGTAAGATAAGATAAGATAAGATCATTTATTTGTCCAAAACATGAGTATACACACACATGGCATGCAAGATGTTACAATTAATTTACATAATATATCAGTCATGCCGAATATAATTAAAACACACGGTGACATTCTAGTCGTCGTTCCACTTAATGTACCCGACATACACTACCGCTAGGTTAGATTTTTTTTTAAGTATTTATTAACACCATAGTGCAATAAAAATAATTAATGCATTAGAATTATGAAACACTGTCGTTCCATTCCTTGCCATCCTTGGAACATAAGGCTCGAGTTGTGCTCGCTCCTAAATCTTTCAAGCTACTATGTCATACATCATGATAATGAATACGGTTGACAAAGGAGAATGCAAAAAGAAAATATTACACCAAGAACATTCCTGCGCTGCGCCAACGACAAGGGGCAACGACACGATGAATATGTTTATTTTTTCTTTATTTGATTTTAGGGGTTTTTACGCATAGCATAATGTCAGGCCCATCGTATCCATAACATTATTTAACTATTACAAAATTTGTGAATAGGAACAAACCCTTCGTATCGTCGCCATTTGGTTGGGATAGAATTATGTGGAACATGCCTACATCAGTTCTGTTCAAATTCAGTGACCCTATTAAATTATTTATACTAGACTCATACTGGACACAAAGGAGAATGTAAAAAGGAAATATTACACCAAGAACGTTCCTGCGCTGCGCCAACCACAAGGGGCAACGACACGATGAATATGATGAATATAGGAACCTAAAAATCCTTTTTTGCGTTACAGATGTCGGAAGACGGCATGCATCCGATGTACCCGTATACCAAAGAAGATGTGCAGGAGATCAGGAAAGAGCTAGGATTGAAGGAGAGCACCATAGATGAGGATGTTGATGCCATCGTTGATTGGTTTCATAAACAGCCGCATTTGGTTGAAGCTGGAATAGGTAAGAAAGAATACAAAACTAACATCTATATTCTAAGTGATTATGAAGGAAATTTCCTTCACTCCATTTGGATCAGTCGCTGACACAACGGAAAAAAGATTTCGTTTTTTTTCGATCTAAGGGTTTTTTGTTTTACTGTTAATAGGCACGCGTTTGACCACTATCTCACTTGTTGGTAAGTGATGATGTGGTCGAAGATGAGGCATGACTGCCTAGAAGTAACCTATTCACTTTTGACTTAAAGACTCCCAGGTTGTAGCTATCAGGAAACACAGACTTCGGCAAAGAATTCCACTCCTTTGCAGTTTCCCAGTGTCTTTTATAATGCGCACAGCAAAATAGTTAAACTCTCTACTTGCATCTGTGTTCCGAACATATTCAACCCTTATCAGAGTGAGAATCTTCTGGGTAAGCTCGCTCCATCGTTGGCTTTGTCTTTGTCACCTCTGACCTAGACTAGAGTCACGAACTAAATACGTCAGTAAATAACAAGCTTTACCTGAAAATCGACTGAAGCCATGGTCTTGATGAAGACATCAAGACCATGTCATGATGTGTCAGTCTTCCGACGCAGTGTCAGAAGACTGACACTGCGTTAGTCAGTCAGTAGTTTGTTTGGTGAATTCGATTGTGTCTGTGGCCTTACATTATTTATAATATCGAAACAAAAGATCGTAAAAATCCCATTTTTGGGCAACAATTGTACATAAAGAGCAGGAAAAAGCATTGATCAGTGCCGTAATCGATCACTGTGCGTTGACAATACGATATTACATCAATCAATATAATTTTAAATTCTTCCATTACTTATTAGTGACTGACAGACAGCGTGTAGTCGAAACTACTGGTCACAGGAAGAATAAATTTGGCATAAAACTTCCTTACACTCAGAACGCAAGCATTAAGAGAGGAATAGGGAACATGCATGCGATTATTTTATTTGCAAAATGCTTATTAGCTCTAGTAAACCATCATGAATTATTTTTTTAAATACCTTCATCAGCGATGAAGTTAAAAGCTTCTAAGATTATAATTAGAAAGAGAAGTCCGATGTTAACTTTGACGTCATCGTCCATGACGCCTATACAGCTGTCATGAAAAACAGCGTTTTCGCGAGAATGACAGATATATTTGTTTAAAATAATTATATCTTTTTCGTTTTTCGAGTAATTTTGATTCTATTTTCACTGTAAGTATTATATTTTTGTATAATTTTAGATAAATTGTATAGACGATAAATATCATTTTCATGCATATTCCCTATTGGGATAGGCGCGAACGAAGTCGCGGAGAAAAGCTAATTCATCATAAAGTTTGTTATCAAATATAGAGAATTTGAGAGTATTTTTTGAGTTCTAGCTTTCTACAAGATGTATTATACTTTGTCCAGTCTTTTATGGGAAATCGTATTATTGGGGTCTGTATTGGGTTCTGCGACAAGCAGATAGGCAGTCTCTCAATATAGCTAAAATAATGGCATTAAACTACAACAAAAAGTTATAGAGTCCAACTAATTCCTTTGACTAGAAGAGTATTTTTATTAATAAAAAACCGACTTCCAAAAACAAAACACTACAAAGTAAAAAATAACTTAAATTTCAGAAGTCGGTGTTTTTGGCTTTTTCGTTTTTGATTACCGTCTTCCGAAATTAAAGTTATTTTTTACTTTATATTGTTTTGATTTTGAAAGTCGGTTTTATTTTTTTGTTAAAAAGATTTTTTAATTTTCACTTTTTAGTGGAACGCAGGTACCACTAAAAAGTGAAACCACAAACACTGCGTGCCGGCGAACGCAGGTACCACTAAAAAGTGAAACCACAAACACTGCGTGCCGGTGTGATGTTATGTTATGAACTGGTGTAAACAATCAACAGACATGCGATTTCTGAAATCCCAATCCATTTGCTATCATTTATTGAAGAGTTCCGTTGCCTACCTCCAAAGTTCTTTATCAGATCTTCAACAAATTTAAATAGGACCAGTCTGAGTAAATACTCTTCCAAACAAAAAAAGAATCATCATTAATAATTGGCAAAAATATCGCTGAACAAACATTTTTCATGGGATCCCATTATCAGATCCTAACTTATACCTTCCATCATCAGCTCAGCAACATTAGATGATGATTACCAGGCACAAATATCTGAACTGCGTTAGAAAGTTTATGAAAAACAGTGTATGTGCTTATAAAATTTGAGGGTTTCCCTTGATTTTCATGGGATCCCATCATCAGATTCTAACTTGGTGATAATGGGACCACCTCAGGAGGCTTTCGAATAAAAAAAGATTTTTTTAAATCGGTCCAGAATTGGCGGAGAAATCGGTGAACATACATAAACAAAGATACATACAACCGAACATAGAACCTCCTCCTTTTTGAAGAAGTCGGTTAAAAAAAACTCTTTGATATTTCATAAATTATTTATTA
The DNA here is from genome assembly GCA_950371165.1 of Lacanobia oleracea. Lineage (NCBI taxonomy): Eukaryota > Metazoa > Arthropoda > Insecta > Lepidoptera > Noctuidae > Lacanobia > Lacanobia oleracea. The sequence goes on along the minus strand of OX493406.1, from coordinate 4,540,969 downwards.
TAAATAGTTAGAAAATGCTAAAAAGAAGTTTCACAAGCAATAAAATTTGATTAAAATTCCGTTTGCAAGCGCATAACGTTGCACATTTGCAGTTGTAATATTAAAAGAGAAGCGAAGGTCGAAGAAATCGTACAATTCGTCATTACCATTTAGCGTGCATCATCGTAACACGGTGTAGATATTTTGTAAGTCACAATGCACTTTTGTTCATACTAAGTACTTAACTGGTACTTTGTATTTCGCATCAGAATTAGAGACGGATCATGTCAGAAACACACACATAAGAGGCACCTTCAAAGTAAGACCTATCCCAGAGAAACTAAAGGAGAGCCGTCTACGGTGGTATGGACACGTTATGAGGCGACCATCCGACCACATGACCAGAAAAGTGCTAGAGATAAAAAAAAAACCCCAAGGACGAGGAAGACCCCGAATCACATGGATGTCCGTAGTTAATAAGAACCTTAAAGAAGCCCAAGTCATCATGAGACGACCCAGAACCGAGCTGCCTGGAGACGCATGATACGGAGGGCCGACCCCAAGTAAATGGGAAAGGGCCAGGCAAAAGAAGATCAGAATTAGAGAAGAAAATGAAAATATCAGGGTGAATACTATATAGGGAACTGCTCGCTCTAGGCCAGTCATACTAAATCTTTTTTTTCTTCTTGGGCCACATAACGCTTCTATTTTTGTCATGATGGGCCGCAGTAACCTACAATAAAATATAATTTTACATCTAAAAATGAATGGTTTTCGGTTTTCTATATTGCCAGCCTTGGCATAGGTCAAATTTTTCGTTTTACTAGCGGGTGAATAGTCTCAGTACATCGTTAATATGTAAATCAGAAAGCCAAGATAAATAAATAAATTCTCGCAGTTTAGTACATACTTAATAAATGCATAAAATATAACAACTTCAGGCCTACTTTCCGAGTATGACTAATGCAATCACATAATGTACAGTAGGTGGCATTATCGCATTCCGCAATCTCTTTTAGGCAACCTGGAATGGGCAGAAATTGCAAAAATAATAGTGTGATAATCAAAAGTGTCAAGAATCAAGTACGTTTTTGAGTATCGCTGCAATTAAGGATCAGGATCATTATTTTCAGGATCGTTATTGATTCTTTATAGAGAATTTAACTCTTCGAATAAAGTTTTTTTTTTAAATTTGATTGAAAATAGAAAATCAACTGTCAATCAGGATTCCTATGAAAGTGTGTAGTAAAGTTTTTACCAAACCATTACAATTTCTGCTTCGAGACTGAACAAAATTGCATCGATATGGAGCGACAACATCATTTGACACGAGAAGAGATGATGAGAGCCGTCGAAATGTTGTAAGCAAGTTCCAGGCTGTACCGTACTGTGGCTGTCGTTCTTGGAACTACACAGAGCATCATAAGCCGTCTCTGGATACGCTATCATATCACGGCAAAGACATTAAATTTATACTATCACGGGCAGAGTGGCCGAGCGACATGGAGGATGATCTCGATCGATACAAATCGTTGAGATGGTGGATTTGTTTTCTTCATTGTTCCCCTACTATATACCCCTAATACAGATGAAAATACGTTTAAAAACACCAGTTACCACAACTAGTATGAAAAATAGTCACTGACAGACCCAGCACACATACCGCGTAACATTTAGCCACCAGGCAAACTGATGGTTAATATTGATGATATAAATTTAGGATATTATCCCACAATTTGCAAAAATTTCAATTTTTCTTAATTTTTACAAAATATGGGAGTAAGTGTTTTACATAGGAATTCATTTAATCTATTTGGCAAATATTAACAGGATATTTTTTTATTGATAAAAATCTACTTTATCCCTAGACGCTTTTGATGTGTGTTTATGTCTCCGGATAATTCCAAATTCCGTAAGATTGTAATAAATCTTTTTTTTTGTCAATATAATGTGATCATATATTATTTTGAATACAATAAATCCCATCCAAAATCAATAGTTTCCAATGTATACGTCCCTTATTGAGGAGCTCTTTTATAGATAACAACAGCCGCACGGGTCGATCTTCAAGGTTAAGCAACGCTTGCCAAGGTTGGTCTGTGGATGGGTGACCATCTTAACATACCGAGTTTCCTCCATGCCACGGAAAGCACGTTGAGCCGTTGGCCCGGGCTGTCATTTGTAGATCTTTGGCAGTCGTTACGGATAGTCAGAAGCCAGTAAATCTGACTCCAGTCTTGCAATGAAGTACCGTGTTACCCAGTTAATGGGTTGTGAAGGTCTGGTAGGCAGCCGCTCCTTGTAATATACTGGTATTCAGCTAAATCCGGCTTGACTGAAAGCCGAACCCAATATAGTTGGGAAAAGGCTAGGCAGATGATGATGTACAAGTATACGTCCCTTATGAAGAAAAATTGTTTACAATTTCACGCGATATTTTATTTTGTATGCATTATTCTTTGTAATGACACAAATATTCTATTAATGTCACTTATTCAGAGTATCTGGTCAGATGTGCCTCTTGCATCCATCGGCTACCCTCACCAGGACTTCGGTTCACGTTGTGGGAGGCCTTCCAACTTTAGAGTGGATTTTAATTTTAATTTAAGTTGATGTTCAATTTGAAACTTCACGTAACAGTTACTTAGCTGCCATAAAATTATTGCAAAAATAAACCAACTTCACATAATAATGGCACTTGTTTGCAAGACAAAAAAGCCATGAGACAATTCTCATGAGTGTCCATTCAAATTTAAATTTTTAAGACAATACATTTGCCAAATTGAAAAAACATGTTAATCTGAATTTTATTATAATTTTACTTTTTTAGGGAACGGAATATCCAATTAGTTTAATATTAAATTGTCAGCATTTTCAAAGTTACTTCTAAGTGAACACACATAAAGAAAATAATTGACTTTATCAAAAAACTCGAACGCTAAAGACGACTTAAAAGTTCGAAACAAGTCGCTTTTCAAGCAGTCTGATGCAGTTGGTGGCATCAGATCAGTGATTGATCCGCATCAGACTGCTTGAAAAGCGACTTGTTTCAACTTCTTAGTCGTTTTTAGCGGTCGGGTTTTTTGACAAAGTATTTTTTTTTTATTTCTTATATTTTAGTGAGTTACAGTTTTGGAATCGTCTCCTCAAGCTCTTTATCTGGATACCTCACTTGATAGGTTTTGAAAAAAAAGATCATTTTTTTCGAAGGCATAATTTGGCCCCAAAAATCCGCCATTTTGTTAGTTTTTATTCTGATATATCCAGTGTCACTCTCACAGTAAATACAAATCTAGTGACACCTCTCAAGCTCTAGGCTCTAGGGCGTGCCAAAGAAATATACATACATACACTCGAAAAACATAATTCTCCTTCTTTCGCAGTCGACTAAAAAGTTTGCGATCACTTTGAAAAATGGAAAATTTGTTTGCTACGGTAGATTATAGTATGATTTCTTCTTCTTTTTTGATTATTGATTTTAAATATAGAATTAGAATATAAAACAAAAAAAAAACAGTTCAATTGTTTTTCTATATTAAAAATTGGTTGCCTGTAAAGTCGGTATACGGGCGAAAGTTTTACGTGACAACGACTTTGAGTGGTAAAATAATTTTAATGTGAATATTCATTCGTATAGTAGGAAGAAGGATGGAGTCGAAGGGACGCGTGCCTTTCACTTTTTATGTCTGTCTCTCTCGCTCTTAGGCGGGCTAACCATGCCCGAGTGGAAGGGACGCGTGCCTCTCACTCGCTCTCATTGTGAGCGCATAACGTGAGCGGAGCGTAACGCAGTTTCTTGAAGTGTCACCCGGCAAACCAATTTATAAGACGTTGTCACGTCAAAAAGCTTTCAGTCCTAACTTACGCTCATTCAGAATTCTGATTTCGTCAATTTTAACGGATTTAAAATACTTTTTCGCGGAAAGTTGTTATTAAAAAAATACCAAGAGGTTTATCAGAAGTTTTACGAACAAGAATAGTAACTTTGAGGAAAGAAGGATACACTACGAGAGAAATAGTACGTAGAGTTGCTAGATCCCAATCCTGTGTCGTGAGTCGTGACCACGTTGCAGAGGTACCACGGGATGGGTAACTTAGCTGACTAATCCCGCAGTGGTCGCCCAACTGTTTGGACTGCTGCCCAAAAGCCCTATATTAGATTGCTGGCAGCCCGTGACCCAACAATCAACGCTACTAAAATAAAAGCAGAAGTTCGGGCCGCCTCTGGGCTTGAAGTTAGCACTTAGATTACTTCAAAGACCTAAATAATACCTTCACGATTGTCCTACGCTTGTATACTAGACACCAATTTTCATGGATAAAATTGGTCGAAATCGTTCCAAAACTGAATCGGGGCACCCCGACTTTACGTAGTCTTTTGGCTGTTACTCCTAGAGTGTTTATAAAAATCCGGAGGTGCAAAGGGAGGATAAAGCAGCGGAGGTGAGCATGGGTGCCTATCCTTTCATACGCAAGGCGAAGGGTTGCATTATCCGTAGCGCCGGAGACGCTGCAGAAGCAACTTTGTCCACTCATACTACTAATAAGAAAATTTGTTCGATATTTCAACTTGTAAGTATTTTTAACCTGAATATAAAGAATGAATGTATTAAATGTTGAAAATTAACCCATATTTATACGTAGGTGTTTCAATTTTCGATATTCAAAGTACCCATCAATATTTAGGATGTTCGATGCTCTGTACTTCGATGTTTAGGACATTCGATAGTCTGTTTTTCGAGATTTAGATCTTTTGATGTAACTTTTGTAGATATTTCGATTTTAGATAGTTGTAGTGGACGTATATTCGACGATATAAACTTTCGTTATTTTAATTTTCGGTTTCATGGTCGTTTGATATTTTAATTTTCGATGTTTTGAACATTAACATTTTGAGCGTAGGTATTTTAATTTTCGATTATCAAATACGTACCCGCAAAAAATATGTGGTAGACTCCAAATAACTTTGCAATAAAGTACATTGACCTTTCCCTGATATCCCTTCGTAGATACCCAAACAATAAATTGTGAACCATTTTTCAGTACTAGACAACGTTAAGGCTCACGATAAAAGTCGATTCAGGATAGCTGTATGTCTTTATTTCTGCTTTCGATCAACAAAGTCAATAACTGCTTGTGGGTCAGCGGCCTCACTGCTAAACAGACTCCGGGGCAGCCCCAACAGTATTCTATGCGCTATAGCCGATAAGCATGATAGCCCGTTGCTGCAGTCGCTTGTCACCTGTACATAGTCGAAATTAATAATTAGGTACTAAAATAGGTTTAAGACTAGGAATAATAATACATTTCTTTATTAGGGCACTAAGTCCCAATATTACAATTAAATTAATTTTAAACAAAACTCAAAAAAATATAAAATTACAACTTAAAAATTACAAATTACCAATCACAAACCAATTTAATCCAAATAAAATAATAATAAAATATAATAATCATTACTAACCCATGGGATCCGTGTTATCCGAAATAATTGTATTATTCCTTTATTATAAAAAAAAAAAACATTTAAAAATATAATAAATAGTAGCCCACCGGTATCGGGAACAGGGTCCAAGCTACCGGCGGTCAGGGCTCCAGAGAGAGGAACCTCCTAACAATACGAGCCGTGTCCAGAAGTACCGCTTTCTGAATCAAGCCCTTGATCCAGCAGCCTAACGAAAGCCTCTTGAGGTGTTGGTCGAGGCTCGTGGCTATTAAGTCATTGGCTGATACGACTATCGGTACAATGATTGCGGAATCCACATCCTCGCGAGCCAAGTCAATATTCTTGATTTGTTTATCTTTCGCGGCTTTAACGAGGTTCTCGTCATGTGGTCCCACATGACGAGAACCTCGTTAAAGCCTATGGGTTATGTCTACAATCATTGCAAGCCTCTCGATTCGGTCCAACACCACTATATCAGGCTTATTGGCAACAATAGTCCTGTCAGTGATGATGGACCGATCCCAGTACAATGTGATATTGCCATTATTGAGAACTGGGTCGGGCGCATACCTGTGTACGGCACCTCCGACTCCACAAGAGAGTATTTCAGAGCAAGTTGCTGATGGATATTCCTGGCTACAAGGTTGTGCCTATGCAAGTATTCTCCGTTAGCTAGACGAGAACAACCAGAGGTAATGTGGTAAATTGATTCTCCCGGACAGTGACATGCCCGACATATGTCAACCGTGCCGTCCTTCACAATAAATTTCCGGTAGTTCCTTGTCATGATAACTTCGTCCCAAATTGCACAGACAAAACCTTCGGTTTCTCCAAAAAGATCACTGAAACGCAGCCAGGCTACGGACGCTAGTTGATCTACGTCAGGCCCATATAGGGCCCGGAAAAAGCGTCCGTGAAGCTCCTTGCTCTGCCATACCGCCCTGCGATCGTTGGTGTCAAGTAGGTACTGCAGGTTTGCGCCAGTTCTCATTGGCCAATGTATTATTATTATTATCGTACATTTATCTGGTGTCTACCATAGTTTAGAAAAGGATAATCAGCTGATAAGAGTAATGAACTGATAATTCAAGCTACACGAACCCAAAGATAATGTAGTTAACTCTCAATTCCAGATAGAGACTATGTGGAAAGAATGCTGATCGTAACAAAGGGGTCAATGGAGAAGGCGAAGAGGAGAATAGACAACTTCTACAAATATAGACTGCTAGCGCCAGAGATAATACAGAACAGGGAGAAGGTGCTGTCAGACTCCGAGGATTTATGGAGTTCATAGTAAGTCCTACTAAATTATTATTAATGTAACAATGAATTTAATAATCCAATACCTTTAAACGTGCATTTTTTGTATGAAATCTGAATCTCGGAAAAGGTTCCAACGATTTTCATGAAATTTAGTATGCAGGAGGTCATTCAGGTAGTTTTTATTTTTTTATTTGTTATGGGTTTGCTCTTTATTCATGTAATCTTATACTAATATATAAAGCTGAAGAGTTTGTTTGCTTGTTTACTTGATCACGCTAATCTGAGGAACTACTGGTCCGATTTGAAATATTATTTCAGTGTTAGATAGCCCATTTATCGATGAAGGCTATAGGCTATATATCATCACGCTAAGACCAATAGGAGCGGAGCAGTAATGAAAATTGTGACGCAGACGAAGTTGCGCGGGTCAACTAGTTATTTTATAAATTCGAAAGTTTGTGAGGACGGATGGATGTTTGTTACTCTCTCACGTCAGAACGCCTGAAAGGATCTTCATGAAATTATAGCATAGAGGTAGATTATAGTCAAATTTTTATTCCGGAAGTATGTTCCCTAGGGATGACGCGGGCGAAGTCGCTGGCAGAAGCTAATAATGTTACAATGTTACGGAATTATAAAGAGATACAGAACAATTTGGATGATTCTGACATCGTTCATACTATTGCTGACTCTCAGTGTAATTTGAATAAACAACTTTTGATTTAGATTTTTTGAAAATAAAACAAAAACTAAAATAATTACGTTTTGAAAGTAAAAGGCCCACCAGTTTTAGATGAAGTGTTAATCCACGTTTTGCATTGCCGTAACGTAAAATTTAAGGGAATGAACACGAGAAATTGGTTTATGTAAATCCTTTCTTGGACATATTTTTATTTGCAATCACCACCACTCTATATCTTCACTAATATATAAAGCTGAAGAGTTTGTTTGTTTTTTTGTTTGCTTGAATGCGCTAATCTCAGGAACTCCTGGTCCGATTTGAAAAATTCTTTCAGTGTTAGATAGTCCATTTATCGAGGAAAGCTATAGGTTATAGATTTCTCGATAAATGGGCTATCTAATACTGAAAGCATTTTTCAGATCAAACCAGTAGTTAGATTAGCGCGTTCAAGCAAACAAACAAACAAAGTCTTCAGCTTTATATATTAGTATAGATAAGATAGATAGATACTATAGATTCTCCAATTGCGTGTCGTGAACTGCTGTAAACTCACAATATTGATGCTATTGCAGATGTAAATGTGGCTTGTCAGTTTACCTACTTATAAATTATAGATACAAAAACACGCTATACCTAATAGCAGTTTCATCGAATGCAATAATTAAACAGGCTGCAATCGGAACTGCGTCACGGTCGGTGAACCATGATAGTTGGCAATATGCTCCACTAACATGAACTTAAGTAATACAGTAGTGCATGAAAAGGCTCTGCTGTTCTTGAAGAACTAAAAGCAACAGTATAATAACGATAGTTATTGGCAAACGATTAGTAAAGGAATAGTTCCTCAGCCTCAATTTTACGTGCTCATATAATATAGTACTAGTTGACCCGCGCAACTCCATCTGCGTCACAATTTTCATTACTGCTCCGCTCCTATTAGTCTCAGTGTGATGATATATAGCCTATAGCCTTCCTCAATCAATAGGCTATCTAACACTGAAAGAATTTTTCAAATCGGACTAGTAGTTCTTGAGATTAGCGCGTTCAAGTAAACAAACTCTTCAGCTTTATATATTAGTATAGATATATAGTAGATATATATATATCTCGCGTCACGGTGTTTGTTACCGAACTCCTCCGAAACGGCTCAACCGATTTTCACCAATTTTTGTGTGTATATTCGTGTTTTGTACGTATGAAAATAGGTGGTAGGCTATTTAATTTTGCAAAACAACGTTAGCCGGGTCAGTTAGTTTCAATAGTTTTGACGTTCCGACAGTCATTATCGCTACATTCTAAAATTTCACTTTTTGTAGTGCCTCAAAAGTCAATTCACGGTAGCCAAGTACGCAGGACATTATTTATTAATAACAATCAGAACGAGATATTATATTAATAGGTCCTTTGCTCTTACAATAATTCGACACGTCTGAGGAGAGACCAGTGAGTCTAGAAAGGCCAATTTAGCAGAATCAGTAAAAGCACATCACTCTACCCGTCACTGTCAAATTTTCCCAATCAACCTTGAACCTAATACGTTAGCAATAAAGATGAAACGAAATTTAACAGATTGTTGTGAGATTAATATTATATTTCTAACATGATTTTGCAAAAGTGGCCTTTTTAGGCACTTGTCTCACCGCCAGCGAGGAAGCGAGTAGATATCGACCATTTGCTTGCTGAGAAAGGGGACAAAAGATATGGATCTCATATGAGTAAAAGAGACAAATACATTCATAGTCGGTAGGCTGTTCACACTGCCGGCGAGCGGCTCTTACCTCTAGTTGATTGCAGCGACAAAAGCTATTAAAGATTGTCGCTCAGCGACACTCGCTCAGCGGTGCTCACTTGACAGTCAGAACAACCAAACTGCGGTAATTTCTACCTATAGTGCGGGCCGGAGCGAGTATTGCGAGTAAAAGCCAGTCGCACTAATGCACTCGCTGAAAGCCGAGCGTTAAAACTATCGAAACTTTTCACTCGCTACTCGCTGATCGCCAATTGTTTCGAGTTTGAAGCTTTACTCGCTACTCGCTGATCGCCAGCGGTGAGAAAACTGCCTTAGACCCGCAGACGTTGGACCAATAACTTTACTTGCGTTCCAAGTCACGGGAGTGTCACAACACCAAATTTCAAAATCCGGACTGTTACTGCTAAATTGTGGAGTGTTAATGGAATGTAAATAAAAAATTAAAACACTGACGTGTAAGAAGGGAAAGTTATAATAACATAAACAACTTTTACTTTTCGAAGTAAAAGTACAACTCTGGATATCGGCAAAAAATCTGCTGTTACATACAAAAAAACAATTTCGATTCGATCTTGATTTTTTTGTTACTTCTTCATCAAAATGTAGATTAGACTTAGAGTCAGTTTTTAGGGTTCCGTACTCAAAGCAAAGCAAACCGTACTCAAAACAGTAATAGGGTTGCGTACCAACGCAACCCTATTACTGTTTTGACCAAACTTTTGGGGGTCAAACTAGAAAATAAAAAGAAAAGGTTTTCAAACGAGTGACGGCTTACTGTGAGGATTTTAATTATTTTTTTTTTTTATTTAAAAAGTTAATACTTTTGAAGTAATTAAAGATATTAGACCAAAAATTAACAATCCCTCCCCCCTTATCACCGAAACTGCTGAGCCTAAAATTTTGAAAAAAAGTGCAGATAATATTTCCATACCTAAAGATTACAGGAAAACCTTTAAGAAGTCTGTAGTGTTAAAATAACATGTTAAAAAAAAAAAATCGGTTCGGAACCCTTTGCACGCGATTCAGACTCTCACTTGGCCAGTTTTGAATAGCTAATTTAAAAACAAATTATGAAGATTAAATCAATGCGATCATAAAACATGATTCTATTGTGAAAAAGCTATAGTGTTATAAATAAAAGACAATAATATTCAAAATTATTTTTATTTTTGCAAATAGGTTAGATGTAACTTTTTTATACGAAAATATTTCTCTGTCATATTGAATGAGGTTGGTGTTTCTTCTCAGAGTAGTCACTCTGAGAAGAAGAGAAACAAACTCAAAATACATAGTCTATTTTAAAGTCCATTCTGCATTTCTCTTTCACACCAGAATCAGGATAGTTTTGAGACGTCCGACGTTCTTATACATAAGAATCTACCTTTTTGGAATAGACACTAGAGGCTCTTTATTTTATATAATTACTAGCATTAGCCCGCGACTTCGTACGCGTATTTCCCGTTTTATTACCGTCCCCGTAGGAATTTCGGGAAATAATTTCTGAATACTCCCCTACAGTTTCCAACGAACCTACAATTTTGGCATCCTAAAACCAGTAGTTTCGGTTGTGCGTGGTCTGTCAGTCACTCAATCAGTCAGTAATTGAAGAATTTCAAATTTATAGATATTTTTATCTTTAATTTTTGACGTTGAAAAGTGCCTTTCAAGGCCGTTTGTCCACCGCCACCGTCACCGGGACGTCAACCATAACAAGATGACATACAGGTGATACATACATTTACTATGGCCGTGTGTCCACCGCACGCCGGCACTCGAGCGCCGTCATCCTGTCCGCCGATCAGAACTCGGCCCGAGATTGTGACGGGCCGAAGTGGCGGCAATACAAAACACTTTGCAATGCAACAGCTTTTGAATTTTCATATCAAAAATATACAATATATAATACGACATTTATTCTTATTAAATAATGTTTGTGGGATTAAACTAAAGATGCGTCCAAAGATAAAATGTTGCGAAGAAATGCATGGCACGAAATTTGTTTTTTTTTGTACAAAAACAGAAGGAGAAGTGGTTGTCGGTTGAACGCAGCCATTCTCTAGTTTGTTTTATTTCTACGCCTGACAACTACAATAAACTGACTGAACCACCAAGATCGACGCGGTGGAGGTTTCTCCACCGCGTCGATCTCGGTGATCGGTTTGATCGCCATCACGTCAACTTGATCTCGGCCAGAAATAATCTCGTTTTCGGTGTCGTCCCGGTGACAATGACGGTGGACAAACGGCCTAATGATTTAATTGAAACAAACGTTTTGACTATGACTTTGACGTCATAGTAGAACTGAAACGTCCCCCCCTCCACCCCGTTGTACCATTCTTTATTTGAAGTACAACTTATTTTGCCTTTTAGTACTTATGCGTTTTTGTTCTGATTGCAATTAAATAAACATAGAACCGTCCAAATAATCTCGAAAACATCTTGAAATACTTTTGTTACCAAAATATTTTAAGAGAAACTTTAATTTATTTCTGTATTGTTCACATTTAAAACAATAGTGATGACGTCAATGATTTTTTGCCATGAAAATGGTAATTTAAAATCTCCAGAACTTTTCTATTACGTATTTGTGGTAGACAAAAATTGGCGCACGTATTATTTGACTTTAGAAATATGTAATTTTCGTCTTTAAAATACTAGTTGGTTAAAGGATATTGCTTCTTATAGTGTGGGCAGTAAGGTCTTATGACCACACACCCAAGTGTCAGAGTTTCTAAACCGCCTCAAGGGCTTCTGACATGGTTTACGAGTATTTGACGATTGCCATTTGGCGGCCGAAAACACCGGCTTAAACGTGCCTTCCGAAGCAAGGAATCTTCTTTTTATCAGATAATCAAGTGATTCAAGCGAGGGGTGCACGCCGCACGGGTCGATCTTCAAGGTTAAGCAACGCTTGCCAAGGTTGGTCTGTGGATGGGTGACCATCTTAACATAGCGAGTTTCCTCCGTGCCTCGGAAAGCACGTTAAGCCGTTGGTCCCGGCTGTCATTTGAACATCTTTGGCAGTCGTTACGGATGTCAGAAGCCAGTTAATTTGACTCCAGTCTTGCCATGAAGTACCGTGTTACCCAGTTACTGGGTCGTGGAGGTCTGGTAGGCAGCCGCTCCGCGTCAAAAACTGGTATTCAGCTAAATCCGGTTTGACTGGAAGCCGACACCCATATAGTTGGGAAAAGGCTAGGCAGATGATGAAGTGATTCAAGCCTGGAACTGGAAACAACTTTTCAAAATATGTTTCCCGCGGGAATCTGACCCAAAACCACCGGGTCACAAGGCTGACGCCTAAACCACTCGACCACGGAGGCAGTTATTGGAGGATATAGCTATGCGTCCGTTCATCGTTCGCCTTAAAACTAATAGAAACGTAAACGTTTTTTTTTTTATTTGTTATGGGTTTGCTCTTGCTATTCTATGTCGGAAATGACAGAGACAAATTTACTAGGATATGGTCGGTTAGGCCTTCCATGTAAAACACTGATACTCGGTCCGTCAATTCCAGTGAAGCATAGTGCTGTCTTTTTAACCCCCGACCAAAAAAAAATGGTGGTCTATGCGACTGTCTGTGGTATTGTACCTCCTAAACGGATGAACTGATTTTAATTTAGTAACTGTTTTTGTTAGAAAGCTAATTTAATCGAGAGTGTTCTTAGCTATGATTCAAGTAAGTCGGTTCAGCCGTTTGAAGATCATCATTCTCTTTTTCTAGTTGATGATTATTTTTTACTTTATAGAGATTACTGTCGAGGGTTGTTTAAATTTTAAATTTAATTTGATTATTTATTTATTTATATATACAAATATCCTTACAGGCTAGACTCAATGCGATATTGTAGCACACTTAAAACTTAAATAGTTCCCTTGTTTTGACCATAACAAATTCTATAAGTAGCTGTTTTTGTAAATTCACCCAAAGTGCAACAGAATATATTTATATCCTCAGCAATGAGGTTGAGAGTTTAGCAATGAGGTCTTACTTTCATCTATTCAGAAATACCAACTAATTCCGCTGCAATGTCTAATTGGTTTACTTTCTCTCTTTTCCAGTATCGCGATTTCCACGCCCAAGATGTTCAAAGGTCATAGAGTTAGTGTGATCAAATTCGTGAACCCAGATCCGAGCTCTTTTTCCTGTGAAGCCTTCCTTAGAAACACTTTTATGGTATGCTTTCTTTATTTAATGGGTTTACAGGATATTTCAGAAGTGCGTGCATATTTAAGGGTAATTTTGGGTAGCTGGTATTTATAAACAATAGCAACAAAAAAAAGAAACAGTCAAGTGAGTACTAGACCCTCACACGAAGGGTTCCGCACCATAAAACGAGAAAAACACGTTTCTTGTATGTTGTTATAATAGAAATTCACAGTGTGAAAATTTCATCTGTCTACATATTTATAATTATTATACTTTATTGTAAACCAAATTAAAATACATTAAGTAAACCTACTAAAAAACATACAATTGGCGGCCTAATCGCAAACCGCAATCTCTTCCAGGCGACCTAGAATGCAATGGATAGAGATAGCCTGGACACAAAATGGGGAACATAAGTGGTTAGGTAGACAGTTGAAGAACCGTAATATGTAGTACGAATCTTGAGAAACAGCCCGCTGAGAGACAGATAAACTGACGGAAAGACGGACAGCGGAGGCTTAGTAATAGGGTTCCGTTAGTTACCGTTTGTGTACGGAACCCTAAAATCATTTTTCCAAAAAACCGAAAAAAGTTACGAAATAATTACTTTTCAAGTAGGCAGATGCAGTTGGTGACCTCAAATCTGTTACTTATTGAACTATAATTAATGCCTCCGCGTCCGGCGTTACGTAAATAAAATATTTTTTTAGTATGGGGGTCACTTTTGGGGGTCAAACTAGAAAATTAAAAAATAAAGTTTTACAAACTGTATCGTGTGACATATAAAATGAAAGCGCTTACTGTCAGGGTTTCATTTATATTTTTTTCATAATTTTAAAGTGAATAGTAAAGTAAGTTTTGCTTTGTTTTTAAAAAAAGTGCAGAAAATAGTTCTATACCTACCTAAAAATTACAAGAAAACCTGTAAGAAGTCTGTAGTGTTAAAATAATATGGTTAAACAAAAAAAAATTTGGTTCGGAACCCTTTGCACGCGAGTCTGACACACACTTGGGCAGTTTTTTTTCATAGGTACTTTTTATTATTATTTATAAAGCCATGTATTTTGTCAATTTTTCCAGCACACGTTTTGAAAAAATTGACTAATAAGTGATAGAAGTACTTTTGCTGCAATGTTTCTAACAGGCGTTAATTCGATCTCTAAACGTGCCTGTCCATTTGCGCGGAGCAAGGCAGTGGAGCTGAGAACTCCACTTCCTTGCTCCGCTTGCTAGGCTTAGACTTCCTATATCCCTGAGAACACCTTGTATTTTCTAGACTAGTCCTTTCTCTACCAAGTACTTGACATGCATTTGGTGACAGTAATTTTAGTTAAATCGTAGAGTTGATGCCGTCAACTGCATTAAACTATTTGAAAAATGGCTTGTTTGTTTTTGACACAAGTAATTTTTTTTCTTATATTTTATAAAGCCACTTGACCCGTGCAACTTTGTCAGCGTCACAATTTTCATTACTGCTCCGCTCCTATCGGTATTAGCGTAATGATATGTAGCTTATAGCCTTTCTCGAAAAATAAGCTATCTAACACTGAAATAAGTTTTCAAATCGGACCAGGAGTTTCTGAGATTAGCGCGTTCAAGCAAACAGCAAACAAACAAACTCTTCAGTTTTATATATTAGTATAGATTTTGGTACTCCATATGATTAAGTTGGTCAATTTTTTCATTATAAATAACTTTGAATAAACGAATGGCATTTTAAAAGTGATGCAAGTGTTTTTGTTCGCTACAATGTTTCCAACAGGCGTCAATACGATATTCTCAACCAAACCAATTAGCTCCTTTATAATTTGGTTACACGCATTTAATCAATGCTGCATTAATATGCTATCCTAGTGTCTAGTTTGTGGAAATAAATTACGTGTGTCTGTTTGAGAAATAAACTAATTTTCGTTCTTTCTTTCAAACCTGCGCAAATTACAACGATTGGTTGAACGAAATGTTAACTACCATTCCTTACTTCCTAACTAACATTATAAATGCGAAAGTAACTCTGTCTGTCTGTCGCACTTTCACGCTAAAACTACAGAACCGATTTAAATGAAATTTGGCACAGAGGTGGTCTAGAACCTGAGAAAGGACATAGGCTACTTTTTATTCCGCGAGTGTGTTCCCTAGGGAACACGCGGGCGAAGCCGCTGGCTGAAGCTAGTTACAGATGTTTCTTACTCGTGTCTTTTTAACAACATTATAATAAGAGATCCGAGCAGTTTTCTATAGGTATATAATTTCTAGCTGATCTGTCCCACTTTGTCTGCGTCACATTTTGTCATGAATGCACCGCTCATAGAAAAAATATTTATTAACTGATGTGGTATTGGTTAATATTTCTCCCTTTCTCCGCTCCGCTGCCTCGCTCCACATCTATGGACAGGTGGCCTTATTAGTCGTAGCGTGATGTTATTTATATAGCCTTTCTCGATAAACGGGCTATCCAACACTAAAATAATTTACAATTCAAACCAGTGGTTGCTGACATTAGCGCGTTCAACCAAATAAACAAACTGTTCAGCTTAAAATATTAGTATAGATAATTGCGAATCGAATATGAATCAGTGCGCAAACGTCCTGGATTTTCACTCTATATACATATCTATACTTACTAATATATAAAGCTGAAGAGTTTGTTTGTTTGTTTACTTGAACGCGCTAATCTCAGGAACTGCTGGTCCGATTTGAAAAAATATTTCAGTGTTAGATAGCCCATTTATCGAGGAAGGCTATAGGTTATAGGTTTCTCGATAAATGGGCTATCTAATATCATCACGCTAATACCAATAGAAACGGAGCAGTAAAGAAAATTGTGACGCAGACGAAGTTGCGCGAGTCAACTAGTACTAATATATAAAGCTAAAGAGTTTGCTTGAATGCGCTAATCTCAGGTACTACTTAACTGGTCCGATTTGAAAAGTTTTTCCAGTGTTAGATAGTCAATTTATTGAGAAAGCCTACAGGCATTATAATCATTACGTTAAGATCAACAGGAGTGGAGCAGACGAAGTTGCGCTGGTAAACTAGTAAGATATATGAAAAAGGCAGAAAAAAAATACCAAAAAAAGAACAGTTTTACATGAGTGGTATCTCTAATATATTTAATTTTTATTATGAAATTTCAGCTTGCCGACATCAGAATGAAACACGACTACTTCTTAGGCGATATCTGGGTGTTGGACATGAAGTGTGCTACCTTCGCGCATCTGCTCAGACTAAACCCTACTCTAATGCAGAAGTCGGCCAATTTGTTCCATGTAAGTATAGCTTTTCTGAAGCCCCGCCTCTACAACCAGTGTGTTTTGCCCACCATGACTTACGGTGCCGAGACATGGACGGAGGAGGCTGTGTACAGACTGAAAGTTGCACAGAGAGCCATGGAGCGTTCCATGCTTGGCATACGTCAAATATATCGAGTTTCAAACGTCGAGATTCGAAGACGTACCGGATACTACGTACCGGATCTAAAATGGTGCCGTGCAGGACACAGCAAAGCGCGGTAATGATAGGTGGAGTAAGGTAGTGACCGAGTGGCGTCTGAGGACTGGAAGAAGAAGTGTTGGTCGGCCGGCGGCGAGATGGACGGATGACATTGTTGCCATCGCGGGTAGAACCTGGATGAGGCTGGCCCAGGAGCGTGGGGATTGGCGCAAGAAAAGAGAGGCCTATGCTCAGCAATGGGTGAAGTCGGGCTGTGGATGATAATAATAATAATAATAATAATAATAATGATTTATTTCTCACCACAATATAGGTACAGTAGAGAGGTATCAATACAAAATACGTAATAGCTACAATATACTGTGGTAGACTGGTGCCTAAACTAGACTTAAGGTCTGTGTTTCAGGACACCAGGTCTCCACCCCTTGGGAAATGTTTTCATTTCTGTTTTGTACAGTACAATAATAAGTGCAGCAAGAATTTATACAAAAAATAACATAAGCTTATATGATTAATAATAAAAGATAAAAAAAAGGAAACTAGAATTAATTAGTGTTATTAGGTAAGATTGTGTATTTGTGAGTGAATTAGGTGTGTGTGTGGGTGTATATGTGGGAGTAGTGTGTGTGTGTATGTGGTGGGGGAAAAAAGAATGTGCTAAATTGGCTATTTAGGAACAAAAAGTAGTTTTTCTGTTTCTTCGTAATTTAGTTCCTGGAGCCAGCTACCTAGCTTAATTTTGCATTTGGTTTTGGCGATGTTATAAATTGGGAGTATATGATGATGATGAAGTATAGCTTTTTATAACTTTGTCCCAGAATAATAGGGGCGAATGTAATGAGCCTCTCGAGTAGCGTTAAAAATATCGTGTTGTTATAAAATATCGGTTTGAAATGCCCGGCGCACCGGTTACCAAAGTCTAGCGGTCAAATCCTTTCACTACGATGTTCTACACCTAACCGCAAAGAGAAATATTGTATAAGCGATTATTTGGGAAAGTTTTAAAAAAAATGTAAAAGACCGTCATTGCAAACTAGAGAGGATTTATTTATATTATTCTAACTAGTATAAGGATTTGGGCAAAAAAAAACTAGTCTAGGACGATTGGAAACGTTTTTTCCCGTTCCCGAAGGAATTTCGGGAAATCCTTTCTTAATGCGGGGACCATTGTGAAAGGATACACTCCCCAAAGAACCTATATGCCAAATTTAATCTCTCTGCGACCAGTAGTTTCGGCTGTGCGTTGTCTGTCAATCATTCGAATCAGTCAGTAACGGAAGAATTTTATATATTGATTGACTAACAAAGAGTCAATCAAATCAAAATCTTGGTGAAAAGATAATTCCGTGCATCGGAAGACACGTATAAGCCGGTGGTCCCGGCTGCCAAATGGCGGTCATGCCAGAGGCCCTTGAGGCGGCTTAGAAACCCTGACACTAGAGTGTGTGGGGTCGTTAGACCTTACTGCCCACTCGATAAGGAGAAGAAGAAAATTTTGGGATCATATTCGAGCCTTTTTGTAACCAAGATTCAGACTATGTCTAATTTGGGGACCCCACAGCTACTTCTTTATGAAGAATCCATATTGAAATATCAATGTTGCTGTGTTACTTATATAAAGGAGACTCGCACTGGATTTTAAGAATCGCCATAGGAAAAAAACTCCATGCCAAGCAACAGGAGATGCAGGCTGAAGATAATGACAGTAAAAGTTTTTTCCAGCTCGTTACCAATATATCTAGCCCGTTTCCTCTCTGCTGGGCAAAAGATTCCCTGTTCCCTATCAATTCTAACAACCACATTTATCTCCAATTCCAGGAAGGTCTTGGTCTCCGTATCCACTCCATTCACGTCCTTAACGCAACCAGCCTGCTGCAGCACGTCATCAGCTTCATGCGTCAGTTCTTCAGTCCGAAGATTATAGACCGTGTTGTGGTTCACGAAAGCTTAGATGACCTGCACATGAGTGTGCCTAAGAGATATCTGCCCAAAGATTATGGAGGAGACGAACCGGCTATGGTTGAGTTCAAAGGTGAGTTTAAGTACTGGTTTGTCATGTAATAGTTCTCAGAAGGGGACGACAAGCAAAAAGCTACAACTTGTGTCTCTAAGTCAGTTGTGAATTGATTACTAATAGGCAAGAGTGGTCCATCGTCAACCACATCATCGCTTATCATAATGAGAGATAGTGGCCAAACAGAGCTCCAAATAATAAAGAAGCAGAATTTAAGGGAAGCTACTGTAAAAGGTGTTTACTTGTAATGTAAAAATCTTTACTAATGGCTCATAGATCTATTTTTCTCAGATTTTAAGGGTGTTACCAATTTATTTAAACACACTTCACCCAACGTCCCGTTGGGTGAAGTGTGTTATAAAGCTGAATAAAGCTGAAGAGTTTGTTTGTTTGTTTGTTTACTTGAACGCGCTAATCTCAAGAACTCCTGGTCCGATTTGAAAAATTCTTTCAGTGATAGATAGTCCATTTATCGAGGAAGGTTATAGGCTATATATAATCACGCTAAGACTAATAGGAGCGGAGCAGTAATGAAAATTGTGACGCAGACGAAGTTGCGTGGGTCAACTAGTTTTCTATAAATTATATTGGTTTGAGTAGGTACTCCAATAAGCCTTTGGAAATTTAAAGAAACTACTCTCAGAATTTTGAGAATCGTGTATTTAAAAAAGCTTTGATCTTGATCCTATTCAATATCCTCAAAAACTCTCTTCCATCATTCTTATATTTCGATGGGACGGCCACGCAACATGACCGGAGAGAGATCTGCCAGTCATTCTGTAAACATGTCAAAGTGAAGGCCTGGGTGAAGTGATCACGAAGTGAACAGTCAATCCATCTTGATTCTAAGGTTTGACAGCTCATTTCACGGTCACTTCACTCAACCCTTCACTTCAACATGTTTACAGAATCGTAATGCTGACACTAGTCAAATGTGATGACGGTCATTATTATATGCGATTCTAAAATGAAACTTCTTTGCAGTATGTATTCGATACTTAATAAACATGTTATTTCATACTTTCCAGATAAATACGAAAAAGAAATAAGAAGCACGAACACAAAGCAGTACCTTATAAATGCTATGAAGATGGTATCCAACGAGAAGAAGCGACCAAACGCTGACATCAATGAGGAGTTCCTGGCTGGATCCTTTAGAAAATTAGACTTTGACTAACTTTTAAGTTATTGGTGTTTAGTTAAGATTAGGTGATATGTTATTAATTATATTGAATTTGTAAGCAATTGGCATTTTTTCTGTAGCACCTTCCACCTGTCCATTGCAAGCGGGCATGGCAGCGGAGCGGAGAAAGTTTCAACTTTCTTTCTTTAACCAATCATGTCAGTCAAAATATAGCGTAGCGTTTTCAAACGTCTTTTATAATGCACACAGCAAAGGAGTGGAACTCTCTGCCTTCGTCTGTGTTTCCAAAAGCTTACAACCCTAATCTCTTTAAAGTTTGAGTGAACAGGCTCCTTCTGGGTAGGCTCGCTCCATCGTAGACTTTGTCTCTGTCATCTCTGACATAGACTAGAGTCAAGAGCAAACCCATTACAAATAAAAAAAATATGTGAGTGTTGTACACAGATTTTATGCAAAATTTCATTGGTTTTAATTTCTCCACTCCGCTGCGTTACTCGCTCGCATTGGACAGACACTCTTACATCACGATAAAATACAGGATTAATTATAAAACACTAATAATCTCTTACTGAGTGAAAGTACACATACAAAATACTTTTACTTTTAGACCAATCCTGAGAACTCGAAAAAAGAAAACTGCTGATTCATACAAAATGCCTTAAATATTATTAGCCGATGGAAATGTGAGAAACAGCTGATATTTGCGAAGTACGCAGGAGATACAAGTCAACCCCCGCAACTTTGTCTGCTCCACTACTATTGGTCTTGGCTGATAACATACAGCCTATAGCCTTTCTCTATAAATGGGCTATCTAACACTCGAAGAATTTTTCAAATCGGACCAGTAGTTCCTGAGATTAGCGCGTTCAAGCAAACAAATAAACAAACTCTTTCTAGCTTTATATATTAGTATAGATAGAGCACAGTGTGTACGCAAATACAGGTGCACTTTTTGATCCTGTACTCATAGTCCCACGGGATGACAATTCTAAACGACCGAAGCATGGGCATGCAAGGGAGTGGTACAAAACCAACATCAAAACTCAGGCAGCTAACTCATTTTCTTTCTTTACTTACTACAGAATCACTAATAATTGAAAACCCAACAACACTGAGCCCGTCCTGCAGATAGCACCTGCGGGTCTAAAAAAGCCACTTTAGCAGAATCATAATATTAACCACACAACAATCTGTCAAATTTCATTTTCATCTTTATCGCTAGTGCATTAGGTTCATGATTGATTGGGAAAATTTGACAGTGATGGGTAGCGTGATTTTCTTTCTTTTTCAGCTAAAGTTGTTTTTAGGCCATTTTAGCAGAATCATAATATTAACCACACAACAATCTGTTAAAGATTGTTGTGTGGTTAAAATACTCTGATTGTAATTTTCATCTTTATCGCTAATGTATTAGGTTAAATATCGATTGGGAAAATTTGACATTGACAGGCGGCGTGATGTGCTATGTGATTCAGATAAAGTGGTTTGTTTAGACCCCCTTTTTTAAGCACCCCACTCCCGCTTTGAGTGAAACAGAAGGGAGTGACAGACTCTTACTGACTAAAACCCATCCGTGTTCCTCCTAGTGCCCTTTGCGTTCCAGGGTACGGTGCCTCTTTCGAACGAAGTCCGCAGCCCCAGCAGGCACAGGCCCCGTCTTTTGGTGCTGACAGCTCTTTGAGGCGCGCTTAGAACACAGCGCTCCGTCGACCCGGACCTGGTTCTGATTAGACGGCCAGCTACCCAATACTCGCCGTCAGCAGGCCCACGCCTACGGTGGTCGAGAATCACCTTGCGATTCCCGACGTCCGGGCTGTCTTCTTCTGTTGCGGCGGCTGGGGCGTGAGGTTTCCCTCTCTCTCACACGTTCGGCTTCCTCCTTTGCTAGCATTACTGCTTCGCAGAAGGAGGTGACCGCTTCCCAAATCTCCTCACTTCGGACCATGGCTTGAACCAGGGCCGGACGTGAGAGATCGCCACCGCCGATCGCCTCGACGAGGACCCGGCGGTGCTCCGCCCAAGCAGGGCAGACCTCCACCGTATTCTCCACCGTAATGTTTAGACCCCTGGGTTGAGTATTCGCACTTGCGTCCATGATAAAAATGAGGTAGTAAATGCCGTGAGCTAGAGGTTTCCCGACGCACGTGTGACAGCAGTGCAATTCTGTCAGTCGATTCTGTAAACATGTCGAAGAGTGAGTGAAGTGTGAGTGGGTGAGTGTGTTCATCAGCGTGTATTTCTGTTGCTGCTATAACAACAAATCTATACTTAATATGTAAAGCTAAAGAGTTTGTTTGTTTGCTTGAACGCGCTAATTTCAGGAGCTGCAAGTCCGATTTGAAAAATTCTTTCAGTGTTAGATAGACTATTTATCGAGGCTATATATTATCATGCTAAAATCAATAGAAGCGGAGCAGTAATGAAAATTATGACGCATACGAAGTTGCGCGCGTCAACTAGTAATAAAAATAAAATGGTACGAAACCCTTCATGCGCGAGTCCGACTCGCATTTTGGCTGTTTTTTTTTTAGATCACTGTGTTCTAACGTGCTCTTGGTAGATGGTCTAAGACATGGAAACCATTTTATGTCCAGGCAATTACTTTCCATTCCAGGTTGCCTGGAAGAGATCGCCGAATGCGATAATGCCGCCCATTGTACTAATGTGTTTTACTTTGTAGTTTTCTTTTTATGTTATTATCGGTGTACAGTATAGAGAACACGTGACTAGATAATAACAGCCGCACGGGTCGATCTTCAAGGTTAAGCAACGCTTGCCAAGGTTGGTCTGTGGATGGGTGACCATCTTAACATACCGAGTTTCCTCCGTGCACTTTGACTTTGACTTTGAGTCAAAAGCCAGTAAATCTGACTCCAGTCTTGCCATGAAGAACCGTGTTACCCAATTATTGTGGTCGTGCTGAAAAGCACTAATGCATCTTACTTACTCCTTATCTAAGTAAGAGTCCTTGTAATGTTACGTTCATTGGAAGAGCACTGATTTCCGAGATACAGGTTTTACCTAGTTTGGAAATCAGGAGTTCATTTCGATTACTGAAACCTCTTATATGTTATGATTTTAGTATTGAAACTGTAGTAGGTTAAGTTCTGATTTTGCAAATATACGTTGTTATTATTATTATTATTGATAACTAATGGGTTGTGGAGGTCTGGTAGGCAGCCGCTCCTCATAAAATACTGGTATTCAGCTTAATCTGGCTTGAATGGAACCCAACCGTAATATAGTTGGGTAAATGATGATCGGTGTACAATAAATTATAATTATAATAAATAAATAAATAAAAATCCCTGCAGTGACTGCTCTTGGTAGTTCGCTTAGCTCCCACTTCTATGAAGACTTAAATAACTCAAAATATCTTGGCAGGATGCTAAAATTTTAAGTTTGCTTCACTCGCTCTCTTATGAAACATTGAGTTCAAAAAAATGTTTTCTGTACTTCAATTCAATCTTATTTATTCTCTCTTCACAATTATGGCCTTAAAATTAACATTGCATATGACTACATTATCCAACAATATTTCACTATTGTAAGAAACTGGTGCCTGAAATAGGTTTTTGGAACAAAACCTGTGGTACAGGTCACCAGGGCGCAGTATTAATTAGGTAGTACTTGTTGGGACGGGAAATCCTCAAATGGCTCCTCTCGCTCCGGGCGGAGCAGAAGGGAGTGTCAGACTCTTACTGACTAAAACCTATCCATGGTCTTCCTAATGCCCTTTGCATTCCAAGACTGCGACGACTCTTTCGAACAAATTCTGAAAACCTGGCAGGCATTGGCCCTAACGGGCCCATTATAGGACAGTCGTATTTGCTCTTTGTGATGCCAAATTTTTTTCTTTGCTTTCTATAAGGCTGCTCTCTCGAAAAAAGCTTAAAAACAGTGTGCAGATGAAGCAGATTCTCTAACAGAGAAATCACATCTGGAAACAAATAGTTAGTAATCTACATGATATGATATGTAATTTGGTTTAGCCAGAATTAATCTCTTGGTATCACAAAATAAGAAAAAAAAAAACACCAAATCACCTCCAAATCATTGAAATGAAACCATTTTACTCTTTCATTTTTTTATCAAAGAATATAAAAAATATATTTACTGCTTTGCAGTACAAACGAAAGTGATTTGTTTGTGTTACTTTTTAAAAACATGTATTATTTTTATTATAAGAAAAAAATAAAAATGCGGGTACCGGAGTGGCGCGTAGAGGGGTAGTTAGCTCCGTTCATATGCACAAGATTATTGGCATGAATATAAGCCTTAATCAGCGAAGCTAATATCTATACAACATGGTAGCTATGAATAAAAACACAAAACTGCAATGAAACTAAATTTATTTGAAATATCACGCATAGGTACTAACATTAAATTACGAATAACTTATTTTCTAATTACAGATAGGTATTTCTATTCTTATTAACCTGTGATCGTGAAAAAATTGAATTATTTTATTGTAAAAAACCGGCGTCCGCCATGTTTTTGGTCGTTCGGGGGCTATAGGATATTAAACACAACTTTAAAAAAAAAAAGAAGTTTAAGCCGCGTGATTTGGTATGGCATGTGGGATGCCATTAAGCGTCCATTTCCGGTGACCCCCAATGGTACACGTGTGCCGACAACAAACCACAGGTATTTTTTCTTATTTAAATGGAAAATAACAGGCGCTGGACGAGAAAATACCTCTACTTAAATAAATAGATAGCTAAAATGGAAAAGCTGCTAGTTCGGGCGTTATTAAAATATTTGAGCAAATCTTAGTTGGTTGAGCGAGTTTCTCTTAAATACTAAGTAAAGGGAAAAGTTTGGAATCGGCAAGATCTGTCATTAATGGAATTATCTTAACCCTTTCAAACATTACTCAAATAATTATTTAAGTTTCAGTCACGTGATTTTGAAAAGTAATTTGTTTAATTTCACTGTAGAACTAAATCTTAAAGATATTTTAGTAAACATAAAAGAAACTGCTTAACGAGTTAACGTATTTACATAAAATGGGGATATTGACAAAAAACCGGCCAAGTGCGAGTTTAAATCGCACACCAAGGGTTCCGTACCATAGACATTAATTTTTATTATTTTTTGTTATAGCGGCAATAGAAATAAACAATTTGTGAAAATTTCAACTATTACGGTTCTTGAGATACAGCCCGCTGGCAGACAGACGAACAGACGGACGGACGGACAGCGGAGGCTTAGTAATAGGGTTCCGTTGGTTACCCTTTGGGTACGGAACCCTTAAAATGAAGACGAAACAGTGCGTTGAAAAATCACGTGATGTCACATTTCGATACACTTTTACCGGAAAGTGACGTCACAACCGGGGGATAAAACACATCAAGGATCAGGAGTAGCGACTCCTGTGGTTCTAAAATGGCCACTTTAGCAAAGTCATATGAGATTCATAATATTAATCACACAACAATCTGTTAAATTTCATTTTCATCTTTATCGCAAACGTATTAGGTTCAAGGTTGATTGGAAAAATTTGACAGTGACAGGTAGCGTGATGTGCATTCTGATTCTGCTAAAGTGGCCTTTTTAGACCCGCTGATCTTTGACGCTCTGTCTTCGTTAATTTTTATGATATTATAACAAAAAATACGTATTCAATATTTTTCGATAATTTTACTGACGTACTAAATACAATCTTATTTTATTTACGCAGGAAACATACCTATATACAATCCTTAGTTTTAAGACAGTAGATACATGATGCAATATTTTATTCTACAAAAACAGCTCATTTCTGATTATTTCCACCTTTACTAAAATTATCATTAAAATTATCACTTTTTTTCAAGACCTAAAAACAGTCAGTTTTAAAAAAAAAATAACATCCTACATACCACTTATCAATTTGGATAAATGTTAAAATACTGCTAAGAATTAAAACTATATAGAAGTCTTTTCTGTAGGTATGCACACGTACTACGAGACTGAGAAATAGCTGCTTGAAACAGTTTATTAAAAGTTCGAAATAGGCAGGCAAATGATACTAAAATTCTCCTAATTCAAACGATAAATTACATTTAACTGAGGAAAAAAATGGCGGTTTCGCAACCTGTATGTTGATATCCGCTATATGTATTTATTATTCAAAACGAAGCTTTCTGATAATTGAAAAACCCCTGAATGTTAAGAGCAGTGGTGGCCCAGTGGTAATGGCTGCGACTTAGGAGTTGTAGGTCGTAGGTTCGAAACCAGGCAGGTGCGCTTTACTTTGTGTATATTATTTCATCACCACTGCTTTCAAAACGGTGAAGGAAAACATCGTGAGGAAATTTCCCAGAACAAAAAAAAAATCGAAGATATGTGACATCTACCAACCCGCACTGGGCCCGCGTGTTACGGCCTACTCTCTCTCACCGAGAGGAGGCCTGTCTCCCAGCAGTGGGAACATTATAGGATGCTTATGCTAAACGAATGTAAATTGTTTTCTTTTGTATCAGAGTTCAAAACACTACATTACTAATAGGCCCAAATGCGTCAAAAACTTAGAGATTCAGTTGCTTTAGTTGGTGCCAGATCAATTTGCAACAAAATATATCGACCTTTCCTTAATCTCCCTTCTAAGTTACCCGAACAATAAATTATGAAAAGTTTTTCATTAATATAATATCCCAAGTGAAAAATCACTAAAGAAGTCTATTCAGGATAGCTTTATGTGTAAGAAAGTCAATAAATGTATGTAAGTCAATGACCGTAATTTAAAAACTGTTACAAACTAACTCGGATACAACAAAGTAATTCTCGTTGCTGGATGTAGCCCCTATAGCAGGCATGGCCAACCGATCAGTTGCGGCTGTTAGTCCAGTGGTTCGCGGCACGGCAAAAAAATATGAAATACATGAAACAGACTGCGCAACTAGGTTATATTAATAAAATAAAAAATACTAAATTATTGTATACTGTTACATTAAAAAATTTAAGAAGTATGTAATAATATAGGTAGATTGCACAGAGTTTCGTCAGTAAAAAGTAAATCTCCGGTCTAATCAAGTTGGCCATCCCTGCCCTATGGCATTATAAAGGCAACTATTCATTGCTACGTGGAATAAGCACAGAGTTAGCTACGCGGGTCGAATTGTTTGCACGTCACAAATTCGTGCTTAGCGAGGTTTTCATTGCTACGTGGAATAAACACAGAGTTAGCTACGCGGGTCGAATTGTTTGCATGTCACAAATTCGTGCTTAGTGAGGTTTTCATTGCTACGTGGAATAAGCACAGAGTTAGCTACGCGGGTCGAATTGTTTGCACGTCACAAATTCGTGCTTAGCGAGGTTTTCATTGCTACGTGGAATAAACACAGAGTTAGCTACGCGGGTCGAATTGTTTGCATGTCACAAATTCGTGCTTAGTGAGGTTTTCATTGCTACGTGGAATAAGCACAGAGTTAGCTACGTGGGTCGAATTATTTGCACATCACAAATTCGTTCGTAGCGAGGTTGTGGGTCGCTGTCACAGTTAACAATCCCACAAACATAGTCAAGCAGATGCAGTGGGGCACTGCTTTCAGGCAAATTAATTTTTCCTACATCTAAAATCAGACAGTGCATACCTCAATCATCATTTAACATTTTAGTTAAGCATTTTCAGTTCTTAATAACTAATCTAACTCTAATTTTCGGAAGGAACCTTCAACTCCAAATACATCGGTTATCTTTGATGATGACATCCTCTTTGATTCGTCGACATTGAAGTTCTTGTCTTGATTCGCGAAGAACTCTTTCCAGGTGTCCGATTGTAAGGTTTCATACCACATGTCTGTAAAAAAAAAAATATTTTGGAATCTGATGATTAAAGAGCTATGCAGAACTGGTTCTTATTCCAGTCTGGTTACAGGTGGATATATCAAGTTGCAAAATTTTGTAAATATGTGAGTACTATGTCCCCTTACTTGCAAACTTAGCACTTTACTTCTACATTTCTTTGTTGTACCTATCTACTAGAAGTATATTAGTGTTAATTTGGTAGTTTTGTCCTCACATAATAATAATCAATCGATTAATGTATGCAAATATTGTAAAGCTTTTTGAAAAGAGCAACTAAGGAGTTATTATAAACGACTAGAAACATTATATTATATTTTCATTTGACGTTCAAAGGTGTCTTTAATCATTATCTGCCTAACCTTTTCCCAATTATATTGGGTTGGCTTCCAGTCAAATCGGATTTAGCTGAATACTAGTATTTTACGTGGAGCGGCTGCCTAATAGACCTCCACAACCCATTAACTGGGTAACACGGTACTTCATGGCAAGATTGGAGTCCGGAACCAACAGTTTAACGTGCTTTCCGAGGCACGAAGGAAACTCGATTTGTTAAGATGGTTCATCCACAGACCAACCTTGGCAAGCGTTACTTAACCTTGAAGATCGAACGTGCGGCTGTTATTATCTA
Organism: Lacanobia oleracea; assembly: GCA_950371165.1. Classification (NCBI taxonomy): domain Eukaryota; kingdom Metazoa; phylum Arthropoda; class Insecta; order Lepidoptera; family Noctuidae; genus Lacanobia; species Lacanobia oleracea. Next base: position 4,512,672 of record OX493406.1, on the reverse strand, counting down.
GCCACGAGCTCCTCAGCTGTCTCCTCCTTCATTGATGCCTTTAATGGTCTAGTTGAAATAATTATTTGACTTTGAAGTACATATTAAGTTCAGATTTCATACCGTTAATCTGCTTAGCCTTTTTCCAACTACATTGAGAACTTTGAATCAAGCCTATGGGTCGACTACCTATCAAATAGGCAGTCAGATTCAGCAGTCAGGCAGGTCAGATTCTGACCTCTACAACCCAGTAACTGGGTAATCTGGTGTCAGAATTTATGACTTCTGACTTAATGTACAACTGTCAAAGATCTTCAATTGCACTTTCAGTGGTACGGAGGTGTCTTGGTATGTTATAGATGGTCACCAATCCAAGGATTGACTTTGACAAGCGTTGCTTATCTGGCTGTTATTGTTTAACCATGAGCTGCGAGCGGTCCTCTTATAACGCATATTTCTCATAATGGTACTAAGACAGCAGAACATTGACGAGAGCAAGGCTTCATTGGAATTCAGGCTGCGACTGAGAACGCACTTCACGCTATTGGGTGGACATAACGAAGAAAGTATTAAAAAAGATCTTACCTGAAATATCCTGACAAGTGATTTTCGCAGTGCCACCGAGGTCTGTAGGGAATATTTCTTTAGGCAACACCTTGAATATCTTGTCAAAATCGTCGTATAGATGCAATCTCTCCACATGTTTTTGTTTCATGATTTTCTTGAAAAGGGCCAAGATTGAGTGACCGAAGGAAGGCACGTTGACAAGATGTAGGCCTTTAATCTTGATGGCGTAACATGACTGTGAATGAAAAAAGGTAGAGTGAAAATTTTACGTGTTGAAAAATGTTGTATGTAAGCCAAGTTATTAAAAAAACTGATTGTATCAACGATAAGTAATATAGTCGTGTTTGAAAACTATGCATTTTTTTAAACGACTTCCAAAAAAGTCAATTACTTTCAGTTTTCTGATCCGAATTGTGTGATATTTAGTTTGATGCGACATACTTTACATTTATTTGGTTCTGTAAAAATTCACGAGTAATTCAGTTTAACTCAGTAGTTTATATTTTGCGTTTTGCGTATAATTTCTGCGTAGACGAAGACGTCGTCGAAGAATCACCACATAAACGTGAAAGATAAAAAATAAAACCGACTTCAAAACAAAACAAAGTATAAAATAACCTTAATTTTGGAAGTCGCTGTTAAAAAACAAAGATACAAAACCAAAATCACCGACTTCCGAAATTAAGGTTATTTTATAATTTGTAGTGTTTTTGTCGAATGTATTTGAGCTATTTGGGGTTAAAACCTTAGGCCCACGGGATTTGAGTCTTGTTCATCAGAAAACAGCTAGTCCACTCTTCACGTGACCAGAAAGCTGGACTGTTCTTCGGCCAAAGAATGAGCATTAGGTACCATTCAAAGTCATCATCATCATCATCTGCCTAGCCTTTTCCCAACTACATTGGGGTCGGCTTCCAGTCAAACTGGATTCAGCTGAATACCAGTGTTTTACGTGGAGCGACTGCCTACCAGACCTCCACAACCCATTAACTGGGTAACACGGTACATCTTGGCAAGACTGGAGTCAGATTTACTGGCTTCTGACAATCCGTAACGACTGCCAAAGATCTACAAATGACAGCCGGGACCAACGGCTTAACGTGCTTTCCGAGGCACGGAGGAAACTCGTTATGTTACGATGTTCCCGAGAACCCATCCACAGACCAACCTTGGCAAGCGTTGCTTAACGTTCAAGATTGACCTGTGCGGCTGTTATTATTTAGCCACGAGCTCCTCCCATTTAAAGTGCTCATTGACAAATGCAGTTGAATAGCGCAATCCTAACCTAACAATTTAGTATTTTGACAAGTCATTAAGTCAAGAGCCTAAGGTTATGTACTTATAACCCGATTCCCCCAAAAAGAGGGAAATGTTTTAATACTTGTGAGATTTATTTAAAAAAAACGTACCGTAATATGATAGTAAATCTTGCTTATCAAGATCGGTGTGAACTGCATAGCATGGCTGAGGGTAGCGTTGCTGAAGTCAAAGATCCAGTGGTCTCCTTGCGAGGTCTCGTTGAAGAGTCTGTACTCTCCCATCAGGAAACCTAACTTTGCCACGTCGAGGACTACCATGTCTGGGCTCAATATCCTGGAAACGGAGATGGTAAAATTAAATATCGTGACGTATTGATTTTTTTTGTATGTGGAATTGTGAATAGTGTGACATGATCTTCCTTTCACTTTCCAGAGTACCCAACGAAGTACCCAATATTTCGTCTCTAGAAGGTGAAAGGAAGATCGAAGAAAGTGGGTTAATGGATATAACAGGCATTTTTTTTTGCTACGTTTGAACACTAACTCACTTATGGTAAGTGATTAGTAGTTAGTAACCAAAAATGGACATCATAATTTTCTATGTATCTATTCCTCTGTGGAGTTGCAAGAATTTTGAAAGATTTTGCGGGTTGTGTATTAGAAATAATTTTGATTACGGCATTGCAAAGATTTGAGCTGCAATCGCGTAATTTCTATAATTAGACTAAACAAGTTCTGCATCCAGATAATTATTTAGAGGGTATGCGGAACAGGGTGCAAACCTCCATTCGATGCAATCCTCCTCCAAAGGGAGGATCCTTCGACCAGACGGTTGTTGTGTCTGGTGGGCAACTGCCCGATAGTTGATATTCAGACTGTTGTATAATGTTCAATGGCACGGAAAACTCTGATATCACGATGAAGGATTTTTTTGTAGTTCGTTGGTGGGGGTATAGATGTCACTGCATTACAATTTGTTGCAAAAAAAAAATCTGGCCAAGTGCGAGTCGGACTCGCGCAAGGGTTTCAAACCAATTTCATGTTTGTAACATATTGTTTTAAAAATATAGACTTATTTTAGGTTTTTCTGTAATCTGTAGGTAAAGAACTACCTATTATCTGCATTTTTTCAGAACTTTAGGGTCAGTAGTTTCGAATTAAGGGGGTATGGTCATTTTTTATCTAATTTCTTGAATAGCTTCAAAACTGTTTATTTTAAATGTGAAAAACCCTCACAGTAGGCCCTTTTAATTAATATATAACATGATACAGTTTGAAAATTGTTTTTAATTCTCTAGTTTAACCCCAAAAAAAGACCCCTATGCTCAAAATTTAATAGTTTACGTAACGCGTTCGTGTTTTGGTCACAAAAGTCCATATGTGCACCAAAAACCACTAAGAATTAATGACAACACGATTTTACATTAACCTTCAAATGTGTGTTATCTTTCATTCTTAGTTCGGGTTCGGGACTAATCGTAAGTCTTCGGGCTTAAAAACAGAATTCGTAAAGTGGATTCGGAGAAAACTGGCTGTGACAGACAGAAAGGCAGACTGACAGACAGACCGACACCCAAGTGATCCTATAAGGGTTCCGTTTCTTACGGATGTTCGGAACCCTAAAAAACGAACGAAGTGTAATTTCTACCGATTTTGCGTCGTTCGTTTTTTTTTTTTGTGGCGCTTTCAGTGCCGATAACACTATGCGCAAAAATCATTATCAACGACACACAATTATTCACACTCAACCATCCGCAAACGGCAATGTCCAACCAAGCTTTATTCTGAAACAGTTACGGTGAGCTAACTTCCCACAAACCCAAGATATAAAATAGAGTCGACGTTTCTCGTAAGTCTGTTCAAAATTTCACGAGTCGACTCCTGACAACGTTGGCAGTATATAAACGGCTTTGCCTGGCACTTGTGAATATTTGAACGCTTCCACGGTGCAAGGGTTCCGTAACAAATTGAAAGTGCATTGTGATTCGGTCTGTAATTTTTAGGGCCCGTATACGAATAGCAACGAGGAGCTCGTGGCTAGATAATAAAAGCCGTACGGGTTTATCTTCAGGGTTAAGCAACGCTTGCCAAGGTTGGTCTGTGGATGGGTGACCATCTTATCATTCCTAGTTTCCTCCGTGTCTCGGAAAGCACGTTAAGCCGTTGGTCCCGGCTGTCATTTGTAGATCTTTGGCAGTCGTTACGGATAGTCAGACTCCAGTTAATCGGACTCCAGTCTTGCCATGAAGTACCGTGTTACCCAGTTAATGGATTGTGGAGGTCTGGTAGGCAGCCGCTCCGCGTTAAATACTGGTATTCAGCTAAATCCGGCTTGACTGGAAGCCGACCCCAATATAGTTGGGAAAAGGCTAGGCAGATGATGATACGAATAGCAACAAACGGAACCCTGTTAGTATGCCTCCACTCTCCGTCCATACGTCCATCTGTCTGTTTTAGGACTGATTCTCAAAAAACCGAAATAGGTAGACTTTTGAAATTTTCACAAAATGTATATTAGATACTATTGCCGCTAAAACATCGAACTTATTAATAAAAATTGAATTAGTTGCCAGCATTTAGCAATTCTTTAAAGAAGGCGGAAATAATAAAACTGTATTGTATGCAGTTAGATCGATGGAGAACGCCTGCGAATTTATGTCCGCAACTTTTGGAGGATCGAGGTGAGCGAGTAAGAATCTTACCTATGGTGGGCAGAAATGTCACGCGATTGATCCAAAATATTTTAAAACGAAAACACAAACAAATGTCATAATTATCTTCACCACCCTTAGTTGACTGGTAGAGAATACTGCCCATGCATTTAAGGGGCTGCGAAAACGTCAACACTTTTGTGTCTTATGTTGGATCCAAACTACCAATGAATATTTGATCTCTATAAAACCAGTATGAAATCAGCCACTGCCTGCGCAGACTTAACAGGACACAGCAACTACGGTGTCCTGTGACGGTGTTCCGTGTCGGCAACAAAAAGTGTCTACGTTTGCGTAGCCCCTTAGTCTGCCTTTGTACTTATGTGCATTAAGTAAAACATATTTTGTTGTTTTAGGGTTCCGAACAAAAAACGGAACCCTTATAGAATCACTCGGGTGTCTGTCTGTCTGTCCGTTTGTCACAGCCAGATTTATCCGGATCCACTGGACCTATTTCGAAGTGTTACGTAAATGATATAATTTTTACTTTTGGGGTTCAAACTAGGTAAGTAATTAAAACTAAGTTTTTTGAACACTATCGCGTGGCAGTGCTTACTATGAGGGTTTCAATTATATTTTATTAATAATTATAAATTTAAGTTTAAAAGTCAATCAAAAAATTAGACGAAAAATTACCATTCCCCCCCCTTATCTCCGAAAGTGCTGATCCTAAATTTTTAAAAAATATTGAGATAATAGATATTTACCTATAGATTACAGGAAGTAAGAAGTCTATAATGTTAAAATAACATGTTAAAAAAATGAAATTCGTTCGGAACACTTTGCACGCGAGTCCGACTCGCTCTTGACCGGTTTTTTTCCTAAAGCCATAAGTTAAACAATAATGCTTCAATATTTCCCAGAGTTACGATTCCAATATTTTTCTGCTTACCTGAACATAAGAACCCGATGGTTCTCCTTAGTCCTCATCGGAGGAACGACCCAGTATCCCTCCTTTAGATATTTATCCATGAGAGGAGACAGCGGTGCCCTCCCCAGCAAGAGGTCAGGCATTTTCACCCTGGCGGAGAAGTAGTTGTCAATCTTCTCTTTAGTCTGTTCCACGCTGAAACCCCTCGTCTTTAGATGGCCGAGGATCATTTGGTCATCTGAAATAGATAAAAATAATAATTAAGAACCTGTGGAAATAACAAGGTCCGTACCCAAAGGGTAACCAACGGAACCCTATTACTAAGCCTCCGCTGTCCATTCATCCGTCCGTCTGTCTGTCAGCGGGCTGTATCACAAGAACCGTAATAGGTAGACAGCCGAAATTTTCACAGATTGTGTATTTCTACTGCCGCTATAACAACAAATAAATGACGTTTATGGTAGGGAACCCTTTGTGTGCGAGTCTGACTCGCACTTTGCCGATTTTGGGAGGTTGGTTTACGATACAATCATCAATAAAACTACAAAGGTATTCATTTGCAATTGGTAGATAAATTATTAACACGCAAGATGCAGCGTTTGAAGGCCTCGTATAAGGTGGATCGATGACCTGGTGAAGGTCGCAGGTAGCCGATGGATACGAGACAAATAGGACTGGTTGTTGTGGCGACGCTTGGGAGAGGCCTATGTCCAACAGTGGACGTCTTTCGGCTGATATATATGATGATCATGATGATGAATTATTAAAAGAAGATCGTTTTTAGGGTTCCGAACATCCGTAAGAAACGGAACCCTTATAGGATCACTCGGGTGTCTGTCTGTCTGTCTGTCGGTCTGGCTGTAGGTCGGTCGGTCGGTGTGGTGTCTGGGTGTTGGTCTATGTATGCCAGAAATAAAAAAAAATGAGTATGGGGGTCACTTCTGTGGGTTCAAACTAGAAAATGTTAAAAAAAGTTTTTTAAACTGTATCGTGTGACATATCAAATATCATTTTCTAATTATTTTATTTTAAATGAATAATTGCAAATTTGTAAAAATACTTCTAATATCTCTTCATTTTTACTGAAAGTGACTGTGATGCGGTTGCGAAAGATGTTTTATATTTATAAAATTGACTAGTTGATCCACGCAACTTCGTCTGATCCTGCTCCGCTCCTATTGGTCTAAGCATGATGATATATAGCCTATAGCCTTCCTCGATAAATGAGCTATCTAACACTGAAAGAATTTTTCAAATCGGACCAGTATCTCCTGAGATTAGCGCGTTCAAGCAAACAAACAAACTCTTCAGCTTTATATATTAGTATAAATGTAATCATTCAATTTATGTACTTATTTATTTTGGTAAGAATTAATTTTACTTTCAAAATTTATTTTAAAAAAGCGATTAATATATTGTTTAGTATTTGTATGCAAGTAAATGGCGAAACATGTCAGATCCTAATCCCATCACTACATGTTATAAAAAATTCCTTCACCGCGTCTGTCTGTCTATTAGCGATAAACTCAAAAACTACTGCACCGATTTCATGCTGTTTGCGCCAATGGATAGAGTGGTTCTTGGGAAAAGTAGTATATAATTTGTCTAGAAAAAAATAAGAATCCTCAAAAAAATTACAGCACGGACGAAGTCGCAAGCGAAAAGCTAGTATTTAATAAGACCTAAATTATGTACCATGTTTTTATACAATTAAAATATTCTTACTAAAAAACAATTTTAGAATTGGCCCTCAGATGACTAAAGGTTATAATCAAGATGTTCTAAAACCAAACCCATGTAGATTCACGTTCTCAACAAGATTTCAAACACCATCATATTGCTACAGTAAACAATTATTCCTACCACTTATTCTATAAGCGTCATAATCATATTATAATCATTAATAGCTCTGACTAAAGAAGTTTTATTTAAAAAAAGAACCCAAAGCGGGTTTTTCCTTTGTTGTTGTGATTGTAAACTGACCACAAGATTAAATGCAAAACTGACAACTAGACCCGGAACAATAGCAATCCGTATTTATTACTAGTTAATCCGCGCAACTTTTTCTGCGTCACAATTTTCGTTACTGATCCGTTCCTATTGGTCTTAGCGTGATAATATAAAGCTTATAGCCTTCCTCGATAAATAGGCTATCTAACGTTGAAAGAATTTTTGAAACCGGACCAGTAGTTCCTGAGATTAGCGCGTTCAAATAAACAAATAAATAAACAAACTCTTCAGCTTTATATTTAAGTACTATATAGATTTGAATTAGAAAAAATAATAAAGTTGTTTCATTTCAATAGTAATGGCGATAGAGATATTTTCCTTGCTTTTTCGCTAAAACCTTACCACACTGACTGGCAGTTTCCTGTTCTATCGTTTTCCAAGATAAATAAAAACTAGAGTGGAAAAAGTCAATAATTATTTCAAACTACATCACTTGCTTTTCAAGTTATTCCACTTGCATTTGCAATGACGTCAATCGTTACAAATTAATTGGAAAATACAGTATTTCAATCGTTATTAGTAGCGATTGGCAACCAATAACAAAGGTATGACTAAATCGAACCAATTTCAACATTATTACGAGTGTCCGCATTGTGGATATTGCGTGCAAAATATACTGATCATAACTGAAGGCCGTTTGCGACAAGTTTTTAAATGGTTGCCAAGACAAAGAAAAATACTTTATATTCACATTTTTATAATTTAGGTTCTCCAAGACTATTTTGTTTTTTTGAAACTGTATGAATGTGCAAAAAATAATAAGTTAGCATCTTGTTAACTGTATGTGTAAAAAAATATAAAGGTACGTATTTAATTAAAAATATATATATATTTTTTTTATTTATTAAATAAAATATTGCAAAAAACTAATTAGTAAGTATTATTTAGTTTTTTTTTTGTATTATTTAGTGTTTTTTAGTTTTATTATTATTTTAATTGTAATATTGGGACTTAGTGCCCTCATAAAGAACTTTATTATTAATATTATTATTTCTTGCAAACTAATTATGTAATTATAAAAATATTCACAAATTTTACAAAAACGTATTAGTATAATTATTTTTTTGCAAACTGATTTGGTAAAAATAATAATCAGATCATTTATGTGATTTCAAATAGAAAAATGAGAATAATTAATTTTGAATGACACAATAGTCATATTTTTATATAATTATTAATTGGAAAGTAAACAAGTTTGAAAACTATGCAATAAAAGAGACTGACGCTTAACTTACGTGCGTCATCGTTGTTGTTTCGAAGTTGAAGCATTTTAGTGCACCACCGCATATAATTTTATTATAATACCTACAGGTATAAATTATATTTTTCCATTCACTATTCATATTAAGGTACTTTTTGATATAAACCAACAACAAAGTATTTTATATTTACTAATAAAAATCATACACATTAGTGTATGATTTTTCTATAAAACGTGAAATAATAATAATATTATAAGACTTCCTTTGTATACAGACAAAACATTGCTGTCATCCATCTATACTAATATATAAAGCTGAAGAGTTTGTTGTTTGTACTTGAACGCGCTAATCTCAGGAACTACTGGTCCGATTTGAAAAATTTTTTCAGTGTTAGACAGCCCATTTATTATGCTAAGACCAATATGAGCGGAGCAGTAACGAAAATTGTGGTGGAGCAGTAGGTAATGCATATTGTGACGCAGACAAAGTTGAGTTTTTACGAGTTACCGGGCTTATGGTTATACGATTTATACAATGCTTGCCAAGTCACGCGTGTATACATAGTTTATCTATCTAATATTATAAAAATGTCACAGTGTTTGGTATCGAACTCCTCCGAAACGGCTCGACCAATTTTAATATTTTTTTATGTACGTATATTTGGTAGGTCTGAAAATAGGTCGTAGGCTATTTTTATTTTATATAGCCAAACAACGTTTGCCAGTTCAGCTAGTACTAATATAATAAAGCTGAAGAGTTTGTTTGTTTGAACGCGCTAATCTCTGAAACAATCAATCGGATTTGGAGAAATATTTTTGTATATCATAGCCACATTCATGAGGAAGCTTTAGGCTGATACAAAAACGGAAAAATCGGGCAATGCTTGTACAAAATCGCGAGCAAGACCTAGTCCATTACAAAGGGAAACCCTTCTTTCTGCACCTCAAAAAATACGTAGTTCTCTAAGTCCCGGCTGTCATTTCAAAATCTTTGACATTGACATTTTCTCGTTACACTTGTCAGGGACCCAAAAGGCTGGAAGCCGAATTCAACATAATTAGTTATGATGAGTGAATGATGAGACTTATTGCGAAGTTTCCTAGTATTTTTCGTAATAAAAAGAAAAAAACAAGATCATTTCTGAGCATTATCCAAGCGTTTAATTAATGCTAATCACAAATTATTCTAGCCTTGGTGTTACTGGAGGATGTTAACTTGCTTAATGTCTACAACTAGATATTAATTATTGTATAATTGTGAATTTCCTGCATTGTCATGTTGAAAATAGATTAGATAATTGTTTAAGTTATTTTTAAACGGGGTTTAGAGTTCAACCTATGTTTACTAGTAAGGTGAAAATGCTATCATTTAAAATCTGACCTACAATGAAATTAAAACTGGACATGTTAACTAGCTTCGTCTTTCTGAATGCCAGAAAGAGCTTTCTGGGTTTCGATTTTTTGGGTAAAATCGCTCCATCGTAGACTTTGTCTCTATCATCTCTGACTTAGGCTAGAGTCAAGATAAAACCCATAACAAATACAAAAAATATATGTTTCGCAGTCCAAACTCACTTTCTGAAGTGAGAGATTATTTTTAGCAAAATATAAAATAATTTACAAAAAAAAGTACTGTGTGCGATTGTTTTAGTGAATCTATTTATATGATTGATATATTATTGTTTTATTTTAAATTATTTCTATTACTTAATTATTTGATTTTATAGATTGGTAATTTTTAGATATCTACGCTTTGGATTGTGCAAACAGCTTCATGTTTTTGAATGACCGACCTTAATAATTCAAAAGAGCCTGTAAATAGTTTATTTGAAACAATTACATGCTTTGAGTTTTAATAAAAAAATTGAAAAAAAAAATATTGTTCTCACAATAGTGGAGTTTCACAATAGAGTTTAAATTTAGGCACAGTTTGCAAAAAAATGTGATCTCATAATGATGACAATGGGCCTTGGTTTTACCATGAATTTTTAATTGAGATCACAAACAAGTAGTTTGTCTTAAAAAAACATGAGATTGTTAGTGGAGCCGGTCATTCACCTACTGTTTAAATATAGGTTTAATTTAAACACAGTTTGTGTATGGGATTCTGATCTCATAATTATGATATGATCTAAGGTTTTTCCACCGCATTAAAAATGTTAATTGATATAAGAGGGCCAATTATTCATATGTTTAAGTGACGTTTGCGTCTCAGTTTCAATGTGTCAAAAACACCCCTTATTTCTCTACATGTTCGACAAATTGCGACTGAAACTCAAAGCAAATTTTCGAATAAACCATTTACAGGCACTTTTCAATTGTTAAGGTCGGTCAGTCAAAAATATGAAGATCTTTGCACGTTTCAAAGCGTAGATCTCTGTGGAGAAACCTCCACGTGCAAAAAACTCCACGGACATTTTTAAAATCATGGGATACAACAGGGTTATGATTATAATTGTATTTAGATGGAGAAGAAGAGAGGTGTAAAAGAAAATATGGATGGATTGTGTGTGGAGTGATATGAAAGAAAAGGGAGTCGGTGATAGCATGATGGTTAATAAGATGAAATGGAAGAAGAAAACATTTTGCATCGATCTCAACAATATATTAAAACTCTTACGTTGCTGAGGCACTGACTGAGTGACTGACAGACAACGTACAACCAAAACTACTGGTCCTAAAAAGCTGAAAGTTGGCATATAGGTTCCCTAGGGAGTGTAAGAGAGTACTAAGAGAGGTTTTTCTGAAATTTATACAGAAACGGGAAAAAAATGGGATATGCGCGGTCGAAGTCGTAGGCAAAACTAATTGAACAAGGGCAGAAAGATGATGATAGTTTGTCCTGATGATACAATTTTACTATAGAGACCAAATAGGTTTTAATTTATAATCATTCATACGTCATCACGGAATATTTCTTTCAAGTAACACGTGTTGGAAAGAGTCATTGATTTACTACTCTGTCAAGAAAGTACCGGGAAAAGATCAATAATACGCAAAATGTCTGTTATTCATCCAAATTTATTTTATCACCTTCAAAGTATGCTCCTTTAGAAACGATACACTTGCGCCAACGAATAATTCATTCATCAAAACATTTTTTAAACGCTGCTTCCGGAATTGAGTACAGTTCTCGCCGCGAATTCTCCTTTATGTCTTCTATCGATTGAAAACGGGTGCCACACACACAGCTTGTTGACTAGTTTGCATGTCAAACTCGTAAACCCACGTCTCGTCACCAGTAACAATGCGTTTCATGAATGTTGGGTCCGAACTGACTCGTTCTAGCATGTCCTCAGCGACTTTAATGCGATTGAGTTTTTGGAGAAAATTCAGATCTTTTGGGACTAGCCGAGCAGCAACATGTTTCATACCCAAATGATTAGTTAAAATGGTACGGATCGACTCGTGAGATACAGTAAGTTCGGCGGCTATCCCTCTCAGAGTTGAATGGGGATTTTCAGTCACTATTTCCTTCACTTTTGCGATGTTAACTTCAGTTGCAGACGTTGACGGCCTACCAGAGCGAGGCAAATCTTCCATCACATCTCGACCGCTTTTGAACGCTTTGAACCACTCATAAGCACGAGTTTTTGATAAAGTCGATTCACCGTAAGCCTTCTGTAACATTTTCAGTGACTCCGAACACGAAATTCCATTGGCGATGCAAAATTTAAGATAAACTCTTTGTTCGATATTTTTGTCCATTATGAAATTCGCAAGACACACTATATATGATATTACTAAAACCAGCACTGTATTTAATATAAATAACAGATGCAACTCAAACTCCGCGCCAAAATGGAAAACAGTTGTGCCAATCTAACAACTACAAAAAAAACAAAGATTTGAATTTAGAACCATACACAAATCATCCATTCCCGATACTTTTTTGACTGAATGTATGTTTAAAAAAATACTCATATAGCCTTAACGATATAAAACTGGTTACTTGGTAAAAAACGATCTGCCCCACAAAAGTCGAAGTTCAAAACGACACAAATAAAATAACTGTTTATGGACAAAATTAGTTTGTACTTAAAAACCCGTGAAGATTAATAATTGTAAAAACCGGACGTTTTGGGAAGTACAAGGTGTCAACGTCCTTAAAACGATGCAGTTATGGAAAGTTTTGTTTTTATTTTGTTTAGAATTAGGGTATTTACATATTGGACTAATTTATTTATTTCTGCGGTGGTTTTTGCGGTTTCTTATAACTCGTTTAAACAGTTTTTTCATCATAATTTTATGAATGAGCTTAATTTTTATCTTTGAGTAGTTTTAGTGGATTTTTCTACTGATTTTTTTTACAGTTTTCTTTATAGCATCGTTTCTAAACTTCTTCTTATTTGTCCTCGCCTTGTCCCGCTCCTCGGTGTCGGCTTTCCTGATCATTAGGAAATCATCAAATGACTCCTCCCGCTCTGGGTGAAGCAGGAGGGAGTGTCAGACTCTTACTGACTAAAACACATCCGTGTTCCTCCTAATGCTCTTTGCGTTCCAGGGCTACGGTGCCACTTTCGAACGAATTCCGTACCCCAGCAGGCACTGGCCCTAGCGGGCCCCGTCTCCCATGCTGACAGCTGCTTGAGGCGCGCGTGGAATACAGAGCGCCGTCGACCCGGGCCTGGTTCTGATTGGATGGCGAGCAACCCAATGCTCGCCGTCTACAGGCCCGCGCCTGCGGTGGCCGGAAATCACTCTGCGACTCCCGACGCCCAGGGCGTCTTCTTCTGTTGCGGCAGCTGGGTCGTGAGGTTTACCTCTCTCTCACACGTTCGGCCTTTCCTTCGCTAGCATTATTGCATTGCAGAAAGAGGTGACCGAAATTCTGGCTACCAACCTAATTACGTACCATATCATATAGATTACTATTATTTTTTTCAGATGTAATTTCTCAGTAAATGCTAACGAAAAACTGCTTCATCTGCACGCTATTTTAAAGTTTTTTCGAGAGAGCGGTCTTAATAATGACTCCAGTCAATGGTGACAGCAAATGTCACTATTGACTGGTGTCATTATTAGCTTATTACGATGTAAACTCATTTGTCTTACCTGACAATTACAAAGACAATATGACAAGAAAAAAAACTCGTTTTTGCCTGCGACTTCCTTCGCGCAATTTTTTTAGTGCTCTCCTACACTCCCCAAGGAACCTATATGGCCAGCTTTCTACGCCCAGTAGTTTCGGCTGTGTGTTGTCTGTCAGAAACGGAATAATTTTATAATAGGAATCGAAAAATATTAATGCCAGTAATTACTGTTCAATATTTAAGGTAAAGTGTGTGTTTTTATTTTTATTGATATGCTCACATTTGACCTTGATATCAGATTGCAAGTCAAAGTCAAAGTCAAAGTCAAAACGTTTATTCCAATTAGCCATTTTTGAATATCTATACTAATATATAAAGCTGAAGAGTTTGTTTGTTTGTTTACTTGAACGCGCTAATCTCAGGAACTACTGGTCCGATTTGAAAAATTATTTCAGTGTTAGATAGCCCATTTATCGAGGAAGGCTATAGGCTATATATCATCACGCTAAGACAAATAAGAGCGGAGCAGTAACGAAAATTGTGACGCAGACGAAGTTGCGTGGGTCGACTAGTATTATATAAAAATTCTGAAGTGACTCTACTGTCCGTTCGGAAAGGTAGATTCTTATGGAGAAGAATAGACAAGAAACTCCATAGTTACTCTTTTCAAATAAATATTTCCAATATTTGGTAAGTGTACAAAAATTTTGTAATATGTTAGGACCATGCACCTAAGGTATGCAGAGGTAGACTAATCAATTTTCTAACGAAGTAGGTATATGATTTACAAATATTGGAATCACTAATTAGCAGTGTGTGAGTTAACAGAAAAATACAAACACAAAAAACCGAAATCCAAAAACAAAACACTACAAAGTAAAAAATAACTTTAATTACGGAAGTCGGTGTTTTTAGTTATTTCGTTTTTGAACACCGACTTCCGAAATTAAAGTTATTTTTTACTTTGTAGTGTTTTGTTTTTGGAAGTCGGTTTTATTTTTTTGTTAAAAGTTTTTTTTTTTCACTTTTTGGTGGTACGCAGGTACCACTTAAAAGTGCGTTACAAAGTTTATGAAAGACAGTGTATATGCTTATAAAATTTGAGGGTTTCCCTCGATTTTCATGGGATCCCATCATCAGATTCCGACTTGGTGACAATGGGACCACCTCAGGAGTATAGGCTTTCGAATAAAAATATTTTTTTAAATCGGTCCAGAATTGGCGGAGAAATCGGTGAACATACATAAAAAAAACTCCTCCTTTTTGAAGAAGTCGGTTAAAAAGTAACTAAACATCTATAAAGTTAATACATAAAGCAACCAGTTTGATTTTGGCAAGCGTTGATGTGTTCGGCGATGGAGCCCGCTTGCCTACAAGTAACCAATTCAGTCTTGACCAGTTGAAAGACCAGTACGCCTATTCTGTAACAACATTTTCGTGTCTCGACAGTGAGTTTCAAACTACGTCAAACGTAAGACCTTTATGTTGTGTGCAATAAAGCTCACTTTGTGAGGATTTTCATTTAGGTGAAGCTCGATATCGAAATGGTTATTTACAGAATAGACTAGCTGGTTATAGGTATTAGGTCAGTAGGTCCCTAAGCAGTGCGGAATTTGTTCGAAATAGTCACCGTGGTCCTGGAACGCATAGGTCAAGGAGGAACACGGATGGGTTTTAGTCAGTAAGAGTCTGACACTGCCGTCCCCAGAGCGGAAGGAGTCATTTGATGATCTCCCATTCTGTACCTAAGCAGTCTTAACTCATCATCATCATCTGCCTAGCCTTTTCCCAACTACATTGGGGTCGGCTTCCAGTCAAACCAGATTCAGCTGAATACCAGTGTTTTACGTGGAGCGGCTGCCTACCAGACCTCCACAACCCATTAACTGAGTAACACGGTACATCTTGGCAAGACTGGAATCAGGTTTACTGCATGGCTTCTGAAAATCCGTAACGACTGTCAAAGATCTACAAATCACAGCCGGGACCAACGGCTTAGCGTGCTTTCCGAGGCACGGAGGAAACTCGTTATGTAAAGATGGTCACCCATCCACAGACCAACCTTGGCAAGCGTTGCTTAACCTTCAAAATCGACCCGTGCGGCTGTTATTATTTAGCCACGAGCTCCTAAGCAGTTTTAACTGATATTTCAAATTACTTGATAATCACAAACTACTACCAATGAAAACAAACTACCTCCCCCAAATGTCGCAACAAGAACCGGTCCTGTGCATCCGGTTCGATCGTCTGTGAAATTTTAACATACCTAAGACTTAATGGGAATCAAATCTTTTCTGTATGGGTTCATGAGGATTTTCAAAAAAATCTCATACGGAATTAAATTTATTTCATTTTGAATAATTAAACATTCAAGTGAGTGGAAATAAACCCAGCAACACATAATATACAGTAATAAAAATATTCATTACCAATTTAAATGTGGATTTTCGAGTCTTTTTTTAAACTACTTTTACAGGGTGTTCTAGAAATGCGCGGTCATGTTTAAAGGTATTGTTGTTGTTGTGGCGACACTTGGGGGAGGCCTATGTCCAGCAGTGAACGTATTTCAAAATAAAAAATATCAAAATACCTTTTTACTAATGTTCAAAAAATCCGACCACTACAATCTACCAAAAAATCCAAAATAATAAATTTTCAAACAATATGATTCGCTTGGTGGCCTCGAATGTGTGATTAAAATTAACACCACCAATAGCATAAGATGGCTTGATTAATTTGGATCTTTTTGCTCGTTTTAGCGGTCGAAATTATTGGAAATATTCAAAAATTTTTAGGGTTCCGTACCCAAATAGTAATCAACGGAATCTATAGGATCCGTTGATTACTATTGAGCCTCCGCGTCCATCCGTCCGTCCATCTGTCTATCTGTGGTCTGTATCTCAAGACACGTCTTTCTTTCATCGTCAGACAGTTCAAATTTTCTGTGTCTATTTCTATTGTCGCTATAACAACAGATAAAAATTTAACATTCAAGGGGGCTTCCATGCAAAAAACGTTTTTGAAGTGAAAACTCGAAGTAAAAAATGTTGAACTCGCGTCAGGACACGTGATGATCGAAATTTCGTAAGACGGAGGGAGAGAAGCACGTATTCAAGTTTTCACTTCTGCTGGCACTCCCGAAGTGCAACCCGTTGTTTTTTATTTTGATATTGTTTCCTTACTTAATAACAGATACAGAACATCACCCTTGAATACCACGAATTTTTGGAATACCCTCATCATCATCATCTACCTAGCCTTTTTACCCGACTGCGAAAGAAGGAGAGTTATGTTTTTCAAGTGTATGTTTGTATGTATGTATATTTCTTTGGCACGCCCCCCTAGAGCCTAAACGGCTAGTCGTATTTTTATGTGAGTGGTGTCAATAGATTTGTCTAAGTAGTGAGAGTGACACTGGGTACATCAAAATAAAAAAAAAAACAAAGTCAAAGCCTTCAATTTTTTTTTAATTTTCAAAACATTATCGAGTGGGCTATCAAAATAAAGGGCTCGAAGAGACGATTCCAAAAATGAAACTCACTAAAATGTAGGAACTAAAAAAAATTACTTAGTCAAAAAACCAGACAGCTAAAAACGACTAAAAAGTTCGAAACAAGTCGCTTTTCAAGCAGTCTGATGCAGTTGGTGGCATCAGATCAGTGATTGAATTTCCTACCTATATGGGTCGGCTTCCAGTCAAACCGGATTTAGCTGAATACTAGTATTTTACGCGGAGCGGCTGCCTACCAGACCTCCACAACCCATTAACTGGGTAACACGGTACTTCATGGCAAGACTGGAGTCAGATTAACTGGCTTCTGACTAACCGTAACGACTGTCAAAGAACTACAAATGACAGCCAGGACCAACGGTTTAGCGTGCTTTCCGAGGCACGGAGGAAACTCGGTATGTTAAGATGGTCACCCATCCACAGAACAACCTTGGCAAGCGTTGCTTAACCTTAAAGATCGACCCGTGCGGCTGATATTATCTAGCCACAAGCTCCTCAATTTTTGGAATACCCTGTATAGGTATATTCTTTTTTTTTAATTAGTCCAGCCACCAACAGAAAGATCTTATTATTCACCATTTATATGCGCTGTATAATTAACTTCTTATTCTATTTTAAGTCAATGTATCTAGTCAATGTCAGAGCCTTTGTTAGTTTCGCTACAACCTGTCTTTAAGTCAAGATGGAATAGGTTACTTCCAGGTAAGCGTGTTCCATTGTTGACCACATCATCGTTTTCAATCAGGTGAGATTGTGGTCTATCGTGAGTCTATCAATAACACGCTCGGGTAGAGCTTCATTAAATTTCGTCATTTTCCAATTCATTTCTTCTCTTAAATTTCACTTTTTTAATACAATAACGATAACGAGCTATAACAACAGCCTGGGCAACAGATGTTGGGCGACCTATTGTGCTAACAGTACCGACATTATTAACATTACGGTACTACAGAGTTCTTGAACTTGTATTTGTCTCCCTGCTCCAACCTATTGTTAACTGTAATTTTATATTATGTAACTATAAATTACCACCAGATAAAATTGTATCGATAATGTCTCTTAACAGCTGGCTATTTTGTACAATAATTTGTGGATAACGTCGTTAGCAGTGTATATGCTACTTCTGTTGACTAGTTGTTGTGATTATTTTAGTATATACTGCTGTTTGTTGTCCCTAATAAAATAAAATAAAATTAAAAAAATGTCTATTGCAAAAACAAAATGCAAATCCATTTAAAATCCCGCTCAAAGACCAAAAATATGTGAAGTTCTACCGCTGTGGTGCGATGTACATCAAAAATTCTTATGTTTAATGTGGAAGAAAACATGACAAGTGTATTCACCAAGCCCCTTTATTAAATTCAACTTTATTGCAGTAATGCCCACGTAATAATGTAAAACGAAAGTACAGGTGATCGCGGGTATCAGCATAAAGTTGTTAAGCGTGCGCGTACAGAACCTTTTGTCTCAGGAACTCCTGGTTTGAATTGAAAGTTCTATTGGTGCTGGATATCCCATTTATTCAAGAATGCTACCTATAGGTTTTATTACATCACGGTACGACCAGTAGGAGAGGAGCAGTTTTGAAAAATGACGACTAAGTTGCGCGGGTCAGGTAGTATTTCTACATCTATATCTACACTATTATTATAAAGAGGAAAAATTTGTTTGTTTGAATTGAATAGGTTCCGAAACTACTAAAATTCTTTCACCATTAGAATCCTATATTATCCCTGATGAACATGGGCTATAGAATATTATCAAAAAGTTAGGGATCCATATGAAAAATTCGATAATGTAACCCAAGGTGTGAAAAAAATACCAAAAAAGATCCTTATATCGCGTAAGAATTGGAAACTATTGACAATAGAGTAAAGCAATGTACTACAGTTTTATAGAAGACATGGAGGGTATGTATCTAACTATTATGGTTGTGTCACAATGACCGCATTTTGTTCAAATTATTCAATCAAAACCCGGGTGAAATGGAATAGAGGTGATTTTAGTAACATGATGTTAATCCTTGTCTATTTAAATTGGTTAATAATTAAGGTTGGTTATGTGCATGTAAATTAAACTTTCAATTATCCAAATCGGACCTTTCGTTTAAAAGTTATAACGATTTAAAAAATACTCTACCTAAGAATAACCTTGCGAGTGAACGAACTGCCCTACGTTTATTAATAAGTAATTTACATATACCCTATATGAGGTTAGATGGGAGATAAAGTTCGTGGAGTACCAACTAAACCCGCGCGAACAAAGTCGCGGGCGAAGTGCTAGTTGATAATATATTCACGTTTGCACACCATTTCGCCCTTCTCGCTTTTTACTTAAAGACCTCCAAGTAGTAGCTATCAGGAAACACCTACTCCACCAGGAAATGTCAATCTTATCAGGAAGGCTAAAAAGACCACTTTAGTAAAATCATATAGGATCACAATATTAATCATACAACAATCTGTCAAATTTCATTTTCATCTTTATCGCTAATGCATTAGGTTCAAGATTGATTGGGAAAATTTTACAGTGTCGGGTAGCGTGATATGCTTTCTGATTCTGCTAAAGTGACCTTTATAGACCCGCTGTTTTTTTTTAGGATACATTCAAATGAACAGAATCTCTGAAGACGTGATGAGTTGGGACGGATCTGCCAGATACCAGCTTGATGCCCTTGAGTCAATTGAGGAACGAGCCAAGAGCATCATCGGCAATGAGAGGCTCGTCGCGATGAAGCTGCAAAGTCTTGAACATCGACGACGAGTTGCTAGCCTGTCGGTTTTCTACCGGTTGCATTTTGGGGAATGTGCGTCGGAATTGCATAATTTAAATCCGCCAAGCCCGTTTCATCATCGGACCACAAGACGAACTGCGATGCAAATTTTCATAGATTGTGTATTTCTATTGCCGCTATAACAACAAATAGCAAAAATTAAGGTTTATGGTACGGAACCATTCGTGTGCAAGTCCGACTCCGGTCCGATGCGGTTACTAGATCTTAACCTTTTTTTTAAAGTATGGGAAATCATCAAATGTCTCCTTCCACTTTGCGTGGAGCGGAAGGGAGTGTCAGACTCTTACTGGCTAAAGCCCATCGGTGTTCCTCCAAATGCCCTTTGCGGTCCAAGGTCGCGGTGACTCTTTCGAACAAATTCCTTAACATACGTCAAGATAAAAAAAAAAAACAAAAAAAAACTTGGTGGTCGGGTAAATAAGATAGTTGTCTGTCATTATGAACTGGGTCTATATATTCGTAGGACAAGCGTGCCCTTTTATTACCAGTTTTTAGTTATCTTTTTTTTTTCCGGCGCAATAAACGCATTTTTTTGTGTCAAGAATTAAGTGTAAATCTGATCAGTATTCGAGTTTTGTTTAAATAACTTGGTAAGGTTTTTTATTAGGTACTATGTTTCCTCGACTCTGGCCCATCTGTACTGATGAAAACATTGAAAAAAAACCCGGCCAAGTCCGAGTCGGACTCGCATACAAAGGGTTCGTACCATAAATCTAAAATTTTATTATTTATTGTTATAGCGGCAATAGTAATACACAATTTGTGAAAATTTCAACACTCTACCTATTACGGTTCTTGAGATACTGGCCGCTGACAGACAGATGTACGGACGGACGGACAGCGGAGGCTTAGGGTTCCATTGGTTACCCTTTGGGTGCGGAACCCTTAATTACTAATTAAGGGTTCCGCACCCAAAGGGCTTAGAATAAATAGTAATAAAAACACTATATTAAAGATAGCCAGAGAAGGGTTCTCGTCTCCGAGGAAGGCCTAGGAAATACTAACGTGACGACTTGGAGGCGCTCATGACATGTTAAAACCGCGCGGCCGCACTAAACTGCTGAATGAGGCACCATTTACGCGTGCACTCCGTTTCCTCAACAGTATGGCAGAAGATATAGATATATATTTTATTGTACTCTAGGTGAGTTTATAGTGAGAACTCTGCTGGTCTTAAAAGGCCACTTTAGCAGAAACAGAAAACGTATCACGCTACCCATCACTGTCAAATTTTCCCAATCAACCTTGATCCTAATACA
Source organism: Lacanobia oleracea (assembly GCA_950371165.1). Lineage (NCBI taxonomy): Eukaryota > Metazoa > Arthropoda > Insecta > Lepidoptera > Noctuidae > Lacanobia > Lacanobia oleracea. The sequence goes on along the minus strand of OX493406.1, from coordinate 4,491,477 downwards.
TCAGAGATAAAGATGAAAATTAAATTTGACAGTTTGCTATGTGATTAATATTATAATTCTCCTAAAGTGGTCTTGTTGCACTGCCAATATTTCTAATGTGTACATTATAAAGTTTTAAGCTGAGGTACATACTTATGAGTAGGTATGGTTTATAATAATTTGTCTACTCAACATACTCACAAAATTGTTTAAAAATAGTTGCAAGTTAGCCTTTTTTTTTTTTTTACTATTAATAGGCACGCGCTTGACCACCATCTCATCTGATGGTAAGCGATGATGTGGTCGAAGATGGAACACGCTTGCCTAGAAGTAACCTATACCAAATAGCTTTGTTGACTGTACCTAATGCCTTTCTAGGAGATTTCATTGATATTTTAGTTAGTGTTTTATTTTGCTGTGCGATTTTAAAATGATTTGAATCTAATTTAAAATATGTTCTTTTTTATTTGTGATGGGTTTGCTCTTGACTCTAGTCTATGTCAGAGATGACAGAGACAAAGTCTACGATTGAGCTAGCTTACCCAAAAGGAGCCTGTTCACTCTAAGAGGTTAGGGTTGTAAGCGTTTGGAAACACAGACGTAGGCAGAGTGTTCTTTGTTGTGCGTATTGTAAAAGACGTTTGGAAACGCTTAAAAATCGCATGTCATTTGTTTGAAAAGTTATAATGCACACATTAGAAATAAATATTGGCAGTGCAGAGGACAAAATAATATTTATGCCTGTATACCAAATAGCTATGTTGAGTGTACATTGATTATTATTGATACGACCTTTTAGGGCCTAGCACGAATATTTTTGACGTATAGTAACGTAACGTAAAATTTCACCGTAGCTACAGTACTCGTTTCGCACATAATATTTATTTGAATTAGATACTATATTCATATAATAAATTGTGTGTGTTCCACAAAATGAAACCATTATACTATGGGATTGTAGTTGTTCACATTCAAAATTCACTTAGATACGTTAACGTTACCATATGTCAAAATATTCTTGCTGGGCCTTTAAAAGGTTTATATTGCATAGAACAAACACCACGGCCCCAAGTCTGCTATTTTTTATAAATTCGTCATTCCAACACGATCCCATTGTCATTTTACTAAAAGTTTGTAATCTGCTAATTCATAATGGTCGATCATTGGTCGGTCAATGGTCTCGTAATAGAATCGTGGTAGAATGACATTTTCGAATTGCCATTTATTATAAAACCCGTTCGTAGAAATGATTTTCGAAAAAGTGGGAAAGAGTGGAATTCCCTGCCGGAGTCTGTGTTTCCCGATAGCTACAACCTGGGAGTCTTTAAGTCAAGAGTGAATAGGTTACTTCTAGGCAAGCGTGCTCCACCTTCAACCACATCATCGCTTACCATCAGGTGAGATGGTGGTCAAGCGCGTGCCTATCAATAGTAAAAAAAACAAATGTACGAGAATACCATTCTATGCAATTTCTTTCAAAGGAAAGTCATAATGACGCTTTTATATTAGTAGATACCAAACTTGTCAAAATCAACAATTATGAAATCAATGATAGACCATTCTGACACTATTGTACGAGTAATAGCAGACTTGAGGCTCAGTGCGTAAGTATGACGAAACACGATGAAACGACGATAATAAAACAAACAAACATCGTAAATTAAACAAAACGTGTTAAATAAGTAAAAATGTAGGTACACATAATGTATTGTTTACACTTAATAGTCATTCCTAATTCAGTACTGGTATTCACCTTCATCCGGGTAAAGTGGAAGCCGACTTCAACACAGTTGAGATATTATGACTCATGAGATGATGACGTATCTGACGTACGGCGATGTCAATGTCATGGGAGTTCACCATTATAATATGGGAATACATAAAAGCATACACACATAGATACACACATGCACTATAGTGTGTATGTGTGTGTGTGTGTGTGTGTATGGTATGTTATGGCTTTCGTAATAGATCTATATTCAAAACTAGCTGACCCGTGCCAACTTCGTTGGGCGGTATGTTTCTGGTTAATATGTAGCCTATGACACTCACAAATAACGTGGGTTTCTATTGGTAAAAGAATTTTTAAAATCAGTTCAGAAGATCCAGAGATCACTCCCTACAACCTTTTCTTACTCTTTGATAAAAAATGAAGGAGTAAAATGATTTCATCTGAACGATTTGTAGCTGATCTGGTGTTTTTTTTTTTGTTATTATTTGGTACCGATAGACACATTCTGGCTTAACCAAATTACATATCATATCATGTAGATTAATACCAATTTTTTTTCCGATGTAATTTCTCTGTTAATGTCGACAAAAAGTTGCTTTATCTGAACGCTGTTTTTAAGAATTTCTCGAGAGCAGCCTTAATGTGGTTGTCGAGAAAGCACGTTTGTCTAGAAGTAGACAGTTCACTTTTGACTTACAGTACAGTTAAAGAAAGATATTCGTAACAGCAAAAGCAGCGTATAGCAGCGGTATAGCCCTAAATAGGCAATACCATTTAAACAATGTTGTAAGCATCTTGAGAAGTCAAGTTTTGTACATGTCGTAGTGAAACAAATTATCATAACAGCCGAAAGACATCCACTGCTGGGTTCCTCCCCAAGTGTCACCACAACAACCGTCCCTGTACATCTCGCATCCATCGGCTAGCCGCGAAAAACAAAAACGAAAACTTACTGCCAATTAAAAATACACTTTTTTTGCTTACGCATATTAAATCACTCGTTTGTCTTTTATTTTAATGGTGTGAAACAAACAAGTACTCACGCAATTGTCCTTGAGGCAGATGAGGCTGCTTTTCATACCACTCCCGAATACTTGTGATCATCTCTTCCAAAGTCTTGTCATTGATGTTGTAGAGTTTGAGCAGCACGTCTAGGTCACCATCCCTAACGGTAAGCAGCTTGCTCGCGTTCAACGAATAGTCGAAGTTTCGGTACTGTGGAAATTATAGATTAATACTTTTTTGCGGACCGTAGTTTTGAAATGGTTTGATTTATTTTTTGGTAATGAATTGTGGTTGAAACCGATTTAAAAAAGGGACGATTGTTGATGGATAAGACTATAAAATAAAATAATTAGAAATCTTTGAGTTTAATGACTAATTTTGTTACTAACAAATTGTAATGTTACTTTTTGCGAAAGGATAATTTTAAGAAACTAGGTACTTTACAAAAACACTTCGTTAAAAAAAAAACTGTTTTTTTTTCTAAGCCTATTTCAGTGTCTTTTAAACTAAAAAGGAAGACCAGGTACAAAGTAAATGGACAAAAGGCCTAGCAAAATAATGAAAATTATTTAGAATTTTCTGAGGTTTAGATATTAAATATCGTAATTATTTTCAATGTAAAACACGCAACTGCAATCATCCTCATCGTCTTTGAATAATTGTCATTCTGTTTTTGTTGTTAACTGTAAGATATAAATTATACAAATTGCTTCACTGTTGACAACAGTGCATTACTGTTTCATAAAAAAAAAACAAAAAAAAGAATTGAAAATTACACTTTTCACTTTGATATCAATAATATTTACATCATACTTATTTAAGAAGACTAGGGATTTCTTGATTGTGACATTATTATAGTAAACATACTTTTTAACTTTGTTTCATTAGTAAAAATAATATTATATATAAAAAAGTAATAAAAAATAAATATATACTTACAACAGTCCCGTCTCCGATAGTCATTTTGCACTGATTTTCTCACAAACGCGCACTAAACACTTGATTCTTGCTTCACAACCAGATAAAGTCTGTACCACTTGTCTGTCGTCCAATTTATTATATTAGCGCTCTGCGTAAAAACCAAAAACTTTTAGCGACTGATTCTATTTTAAGAATTACTACCTTTTGTTATTTATAAATAAATAAAACCTTTGCGAACGTTACTTTTACTAACTTCTATTTTTAGAATTACTAACACACACAACTTTTATCAATTTTGAATACGTTATTGTTTTGCAAACATTACTTTTATTCAATCTTTGCACGCGAGACTTCTATTTTTGAAATCACTAACTTTTGTCACACAATTTTTGAAAAAAATCGTTACTAAAATAATTGTTATTTTGAAATAGATTTGAATATTTTAAATTAAATTGTTACTTGTTTTTATATTTCTAATCACTGGTTACGAAACGATATCCTGCCTTCGTAGCTACACTAATAATGTGCAGTTATAGGAAAACTTTGCTCTATTTATTAAAATAATATGGTAGGTATAGACTGAGTCAGATTTATTCCTAGAATGGATGTGTCCATTCTTAGCATTGATTTTTTCTGCAAATTAGTGGTAGTTTTAGATGGGAAAATTTTATTGATTGATAAATATTTTGTATTTACAAATGACAAATATAAAATCAAAAGGCTTAAAGTCACTCAAAGGGCAATGCTTGGAGTTTCCTTGCGTGATCGAATCAGGAATGATGATAACCGCAAGAGAACCAAGGTTACCGACATAGCCCGAAGGATCACGAAAGTAAAGTGGCAGTGGATAACATTGCTCGCAGAACAGATGGTCGATGGGGTCGAAAAGTTCTGGAGTAGCAAAGACGCAACGTTGGAAGGCCAAGTTGGATCGATGACCTGGCGAAGGTCACGGGTAGCCGATGGATTCAAGACGCACGGGACCGGTTGTTACGGCGACACTTGGGGAAGGCCTATGTCCAGCAGTGGAATTTTTTCGGCTGATATGATGATATAAATGATAAATAAATAGTTTATTGTCATACCTACAATCTTGTACATAGTGTGAAATTGTGCATAATTTAAAAATCACCATATAATATTGCTAATAAGGAAAACACTGAAAGTCAATATTATGTGAAGTTACACAAACGATTGTAGTTAGCATCTATATTAAGTCATCATAATTACTATACATAAAACAATTTTATATATAATTTTTTTAGGTCGCATTATAATAACAGGACCTCACAATATTTATCTAGGTACGGTAGGTAATGCCTTGTTGCATTAGGTTCACCTATGTATCACTACCGTACATAAAATTTAAACAAGACAAGATACCAGATAGAACATTTATTGATAAAGGAACAAACACACATACATTAATAGATTATGCAGTCCTTAACGTACGAAAAAAGGTAACCGAGAAAATCGGGAAATATATAGAGTTACAAACATAATAAAGAGAGTTCATAAATTGAATATAATCACGATATTAACATGTTCGTTAAAAACAAAATTGAACCATCCTAATGCATTTAATCTTCCCAAACATCTAAGAATATTAAAAAAACTGTAAAATTAAATAATCATCATCTGCCTAGCCTTTTCCCAACTATATTGGGATCGGCTCCCAGTCAAACCAGATTCAACTAAATACCAGTGTTTTACGTGGAGCGGCTGCCTACCAGAGCTCCACTAAAAAAAAACAAAAAAAAATACTACTCGCCTAAAAGTTAAAACATCTTTGCAACTAGATTTCGATATAACAATTTTATTTCACTGCAGTAAAAATAAAAATATTATCCTCTTAAAATATTAACTACTTCTTACAAAACCAGGTATTACTCTGAGAAAAATAAATTTATAACCATAATAATGAATGAATAAACACAATCCTAATCTCACAACAAAGCCAGCCTTAGACGAAACAGCTTTAAACGAAGACATTTAAATAATAATCATTTAGATTCTAAAATTTTGTAAATATAAATGACAATCATCATCTGCCTAGCCTTTTCCAAAGTATATCGGGTCGGCTTCCAGTCAAGCCGGATTTATCTGAATATAAATGACAATGTTTACTTATAATTCGCTCTGATTTTTATTTGAGTACAAATTTTGTTCATTTTCAAGCATTGTTATTTTTATTTATTTGTGGTGAGTACTGCCACATCATAACATACATTATATGATAAAAAATATTATAAAAATTATAAGTGGTTTTTATTCACATGTGACTCCCTTGTCAAAAATGTATGAAAAAAACAGTTTTTTTTTTGGCAGAGTGCGACAGAGACTTGCTGCAAAACAAATAAAATTGGCCTTTAAATCTCAATGTACTCAAAAACTTGGTCATAGTCACCACCTATTATTTTTATGAATTCAGAACAATACATTATTTATTTAATTGACTGAAGGAAAATTTTAGCCGTCACATAAAATATTAGCAAAAAATCACAAAGTGTGTGTGACAAAACAATTTATGCCAACAATTTTTTTTTTTTTTCATATTTTTTGTTTTTGTATTATGATAAACAAAAATTATTTCGCACGAGTCTGTGAAAATTTTCGTCTAATCATTATGTAAGATATCATTTATTTGTTTAAATTGTTGTTATCGTATCCGTTTTAATTATTTATTTACTAGTGGCCCACTCCTTCTTCGTCCGGATGTGTTTTAAAATACAAATCTTGCCCTTACAGTTACGAACATAACTGTAAAAGAATTATCCCATTTGGGTAAGTCGTTGCGAAGTTATGCGCGTACACACATTTCAGCGATTTATTTTTGTATGTAGATTGTAAACACAATGCACATAAAAAAAGACTATATATGTGTAGAAAGAAGAGCAAAAGAACACAGAGTTACAAAAAGAAGAAGAGTTTGGAAATTTAATAGAATCACAATAATAACAACATGTTCGTTTAAAAAAAAAAGTCAGCCATCTTAATTCACTTAATCTTCTCCAATATCTAAGAATACTAAAAAAACTGCAATATTAAATACTTGCCAAAAAGTTATAACATTTTTGCAACTAGATTTAGATATACCAATTTCACTGTATTAAAAAACTTGTTTACAAAAAAAATATAACCGAATTCCAAAAAAAACACTGCAAAGTATAAGATAACGTGTTTTTGGTTTTGTATCAACGATAATTTAAATAAGGAAAAATGCTCATATAATAAAAACTACTGAACCAAACTGAATCAATTTTGACCGAGGCCAAACTGCAAGCATGCCGCATCGAACTAAATCACACAAATCGGACTTGAAACCTCGGAGTAATCAGTGTACATACATTAAAAAAAATACCCGCCGAATTGAGAACCTCCTCCTTTTTTGGAAGTCGGTTAAAAAATAAAAATATTATCATCTTAAAATATTTACGTCTCATCTTTGTTCACCCCCGTAAGATTTCAAACAAAAACCAGGTATTACCCGGTGAAAAATAAATTTATATCCACAATATTTTTTATATAGATTGTAAACACAATGCACATAAAAAAGAAAACTCTATAGAGAGAAGAGCAAAAAAAAATGCTTATTCAAAGAACTTTTTTTTTCTGGTATAGACCTTAATAATTGAGAGTCAATATTCACAATAGTTCAACGGTGTAAGCACTGCACTGAACTGGCGAACGAAAGAAAAGAAAACTTGTTTTGTATTTGGAGGGGCCTACTGGAGAGAACTACACCTAATTTATGGTAAAACTAGCATTTGACAGTGGCTTCGCCTTCGTGAGAGTTCGAAATTATAGTATGGGAACGTAAAATGTTAAAGTCAGGACACAGTTCACATGTGTTTCAATTCAATTCAATTCAATTTATTTATTTCAGATAAATTACAATCATAATAATTACAATTATAAACATCCATGAAAAAAAACCCATTGAAATTATTTACAAACAGACAACCACGTACACATTTTTATGTTTAAAATACAACTAGTTTTTGCCCGCGTCTTCGTATATCCCATTTTTTCTCGTTCCCATAGGAATTTACGGAGTAAAAGGAAGCTACATGCCAAATTTCAGTCATAATCTCATCTTAGTTCCAGTAGTATCGGCTGTGCGTTGTCGGTCATTGTCAGTCAATTTTGTTTTAAATCTTAAGGGGTTTAAAAGGGGGAAATTGTTAGTACTGAACCTGCGAAGACGAAGTTGCGGGCAAAGTGTTAGTCACTTATAAAATCTTGACTATGAAAAAGAAAGAAAAAAATCATTTACCGTCGCAGAACAGCTGATTTTTTTACTAAATCTACCCCTCAGATGACCCACTGACCCAACCACCATCACTAATATTCTCCATTATACAGGGTTATTTGTTAAACACCAGCAACCGCTTAGGCAGTGAAAGTACACATGATTATAAGAAACTTTTACTTTGGGAATACTCCGAAATCTCGAAAAATAATATCAGCTGTTTCATACAAAATGCAATTTATTTAGCCAATGAAAATGTAGTAATAATTCTATTTAGTCCGCGTGCTTCTTATTGCGAACAACTGAATGGCGCTATGACAACTAGCCTAGATTTGGTTGATAGCCTAAATGTCACCTATTTTGTCAGTTCATTTCACGATAAACAATTTAGCGAGGAGCTCGTGGCTAAATAAAAACAGCCGCACGGATCGATCTTGAAGGTTAAGCAACGCTTGCCAAGGTTGGTCTGTGGATGGGTGACCATCTTAACATAACGAGTTTCCTGCGTGCCTCGGAAAGCACGTTAAGCTGTTGGTCCCGCCTGTCATTTGTAGATCTTTGGCAGTCGTTACGGATTGTCAGAAGCCAGTAAATCTGACTCCAGTCTTGCCAAGATGTACCGTGTAACCCAGTTAATGGGTTGTGGAGGTCTGGTAGGCAGCCGATCCACGTAAAACACTGGTATTCAGCTGAATCCGGTTTGACTGGAAGCCGATCCCAATGTAGTTGGGAAAAGGCTAGGCAGATGATGATTTCACGATAAACAATTTAATTCAATAACATTAAAAAGTAAAAACCGCCAATTTTTTACTAAAACTAAGCATTGGCTTCACTCAAAAACATGTTTGCTTCATTTTGATTGTTTTTTTAGGGTTCCGTTCCCAAAAGTTACCACCGGAACCCCAATATTAAGCCTCCGCTGTCCGTCTGTCCATCTTTCTGTAAGCGCGCTGTATCTCAAGAACCGTAATAAATTACCAGTTGAAATTTTCACAGAATATGTATTTCTATTGGCGCTATAACCACAAATAATAAAAATTAAATACATTGAATTAAAAATTTAAAGGAGCTCCCAAACACGTCTCTTGTATGGGAGCTCCCATACAAGAAACGTGTTTTGTTCGGCTTATAGTACGGAACCCTTCGTGTGAGAGTCCGATTCACACTGGGCCGGTTTTGTTTTTTTATTGTATATTTATCCTAATCATAATAATGTAATGCCCATTGAGACACAATTTTTTTGCGACGACATCTTAAAATAGCAGTTCTAATTTTAGTCAAACAAGTTTTTAACATTTCGTAGTATAATATTTTTATATCTGGGGTATGGTAAGTATTATTTCCTAATGGCTGATTAACATACTTGTACGTTTGAGGAGTAATATAAGTTTTTGCTTAACTTAAGGTCAAAATCGTAATTTTTCTGCCAAGCCAATTCCCAATTGTTTTGAGGTCAGCATGCCGTCTAAATAGATGCATCTTTATACCGGTTTTTAACACAGAGTGACTGCATTTTGATCTTCACAACCCATCATCATTTCAATCAAACGATTTCACTACTTGGATATAAGCCTTTTTTTAAACAGTGGGAAATCCTCATGGATGTCCTCCGCCCTGGGGCGGGTGGAGGGGTCTGTCAGACTCTTAGTGACAAAAAGCACACCTTTTTTTTTTTTGTTTTAAGGATGGGAAATCATCAAATGACTCCTCCCGCTCTGGGTGCAGCAGGAGGGAGTATCAGACTCTTACTGACTAAAACCCATCCGTGTTTCTCCTAGTGCCCTTTGCGTTCCAGGGTACGGTGCCTCTTTCGAACGAAGTCCGTTTCGAACTGGCTCTAGTGGGCCCCGTCTTCCGTGCTGACATGTCCTTGAGGCGTGTTGGGATCGCAGTGTGCCGCCAACCCGGGGACAAAAACCACCCTGGTGTTCCATTTTTCACCTTTTTTTTTCACCTACGCCGGGGATCCGGGAGCTTATGCGACTTCCAACATCCCTGGCTGGACTTGGATATAAATCTACCCCAAGTGTCGCCACATTGACTGTTCCTGTGTGCCTCGCATCGAGCGGATTCTCGGGGCTTTCACCAAGTCGTCGGTCTACCTTGTGGAAAGCCTTAACTTAACATAACTAAACATTAGCAGGTAATAATTTTCTTTTGGTTTCTCGGAAAAAGAAGAGGGTGTCAAATATTAAAACTTTTTTTACCCGACTGCTAAAAAAAGAGCGTTATGTTTTTCGAGTGTATGTATGTACGTATGTATATTTCTTTGGCACGCCCTAGAGCCTTAACGGCTTGTCGTATTTCATGTGAGTGATATCAATAGACTCGTCTTAGTCGTGAGTGACACTGGGTACATCAAAATAAAAAAAAAAAAACAAAATGGCCGATTTTTGGCGCCGTATTATGTCTTCAAAAATTTTTTTAATTCTCAAAACTTATCAAGTGGGGTATAAAGACAAAGGGCTCGAGAAGACGATTCCAAAAATACAACTCACTGAAATGTAGGAAAAAATGACTTTGTCAAAAAACCCGACCGCTAAAAACGACAAAAAAATCCAAAACAAGTCGCTTTTCAAGCAGTCTGATGCAGTTCAGTCACTGATCTAATGCCACCAACTGATGACAAAGTCATTTTTTTTTTACTTTTGATAGTCACGCGTTTAACCACTATCTCACCTGATGGTAGGCGATAATGTGATGTGGTGGTGTGTGTGGTGGTGGTGTGGTGTGTGGTAATGTGGTGTGTGGTGTGGTGGCCTAGAAGTATCGTATTCACTCTTGACTTAAAGACTCCCTGATTGTAGCTGTCAGGAAACACAGACCCCGGCTGCAGGGAATTCCACTCATTGGCTGTATGGACAAAGAATGTGTTCTCAAAACCTCATCTGCAAATTCAGCAATCGCAGTAAGTCTCCTCTTTAGTTTGCTCCCAAATTATCTTGGATCGACAAAGAGGCACCTTGAAAATTTAAATTATTAAAACTTCTTTTTTTTAATTTTAGTTTTATTTTATTTTTTTCTTGAAAATTAAAATTATCATACAGACTAATAAGTCTGTATGATAATTTTAATTTTCAAGGTGCCTCTTTAGAGGGTTAAAAACCTAGTATAATTTACTAGACTAAATATAGTCTAGTAAATTATATTAGGTTTTTAACCTTCTGTAGAATACTATCAAAATATGTGTATACTTAACAATAAATAAATGCTTTTAGGGTTCCATACCCAAACGGTGATAATCAACGCAACCCTATTACTAAGCTTCCGCTGTCCGTCCGTCCGTCTGTAAGTCAGCGTTCTAATGCCGCTAAAAAAACAAATTATAAAAATTAAATTAAAAATGAAAGAGAGCTCCCGTACAAGAAACGTATTTTTTTCGGTTTTTATCTTTCTTTGTTTTCAATAAACTCACAATGACACGATAAAATTTAGAAGGACGATAACGCTTGAACGCTTCAAAAATAAAAACAAATTTAATGAGCATAATATTGCTTTGATAACAAGCGATTAACTCTATTCTTAAACAAAACTGACATTAACGTTAATTGAAATAATTTTTAATTACTCTAACCAATTTTTGATTTAAATTAACTTGGTACGAGTATATGTGTCTGGTTGTAGCGAAATTTGTTCGAAAGAGTCACCGCGGCGTGGCCCTAGAACGCAAAGGGTATTAAGATGAACACGTATGGGTTTAGTCAGTAAGTACCATGAAGCCATTAACATTTTATGTGATTAGTTATATGAACGAACATGGCGGTTGAGAGCATGTCATGCTCACTCAAATGTCTCGCTGATGGCGGCGCGTGCGTCGGATCATTCGGTTCCCTTCGAAATGGTTGAGCTGAAAGGTGCCGATACACACGTCATGTTCGTGAACGGGCACCGTCGGTTGAGACTGGTCATCTCTTAACTGCCATTGGCTTATTTTATCTTTATATTTTTATAAATTTTTATAACAAGCTTTTTTTTTCTATGCATTGTCCTCACATGCAGAAGCAACAAGTATATGTAACTTAGAATTTTTTTAAACAGAACTGATTTAAAAGAGTGTCCGTGGAGTTTCTTGCACGTTCTTCTCCGTAGAGATCTACGCTTTGGAACGTGCAAATTGCTTCCATGTTTTTGACTGACCGACCTTGACGTTTCAAAAGTGCCTGTGAATGGTTTATTTGAAATAAAATGCTTTGAATCTTGAATCTTGAAAGAGTCAGACACTCCTTGCTGCTCCGCCCAGAGCAAAAGAAATCATTTGATGATTTAGTATCATTGTTTGGTTGTAGTACATAATACGTAACCAATTCCCATCCTTAAAAAAAAGGTTGTGTTTGGTTGGATTTTTATGATCCATTTTTCAAGTACTTCCTGACATCAAATTAAGCTTAAACTGGGCAATCTTATGTTACTTTGGGCACAATCTATCTTTACGAATATAATAAAGCTGAAGAGTTTGTTTGTTTGTTTGCTTGAACGTAGCGCGTTCATCTCAGAAACTACTGGTTGGATTTGAAAAATTATTTCAGTGTAAGATAGCCCATTTATCGATAGGCCATCAAGACCATTAGGAGCGGAGCAGACGAAGTGGCACGGGTCAACTAGTTCATAAATATGGTACTGTATAGCTGGTCTGATGATGGAGCCGAAAAGTTGCCGAAACATCTCTTCAACTAAGCAAAATAACAGTATCGTGTTTGGGGTCATTGGATACATGTATTTTAACAAGTGGGTACATGTATATTAACTGCCTCCGTGGTCGAGTGGTTTAGGAGTTTGCCTTGGGACCCGGTGGTTGTGGATTCGATTCCCACGGGAAGCATACTTGTAAAGTTGTTTCCAGTTTAGCTAGGACATTGCAGGCTTAAATCACCTGATTGTCTGATAATAAGATGATTCCGTGCTTCGGAAGACACATATGAGTCAGCCTGTGGTCCCGGCGCCAAATGGCGGTCATTAAATAAACCATGTCAGAGGCCCTTGAAGCGGTCTAGAAACTATGACACTAGGGTGTGTGGGGTCGTTAGACCTTACTGCCCACACGATAATAATATTAAGTAGAACCACATGTAGGTTCGAGGACCAATGACCTGGTTAGGGTCGTAGGTAGCACAGAATAAATGCGAGAAGCACAGAACCGGTTGTTGTGGCGACACTTGGGGGAGGCCTATGTCCAGCAGTGGACGTCTTTCGGCTGATTTGATGACGTGATGATGATTACATGTAGTACTTTTTAGCTCGCTTTGAATGTTTGGTTCTAGGACATGCCGGTTTCCTCACGATGTTTCCTTCACCGTTTTGAGAGCAGTGGTGATGAAATAATTTACACAAAGTAAAGCGCCTGCCTGGGTTCGAACCTACGACCTACAACTCGTAAGTCGCAGCCATTACCACCGGGCCACCACTGCTCACTTCTTAGCAAGACCGGTGTCATATTTCCTGGCAATATAAACTTTCAAGAAGGTTCTAGTTTTATATACAGTCAAACAATGCCTAGAACAAAAAAAAAAAAACAACAAAGAGTAATTATCATATATTTCCGGAACTTTGTAGTTAATGAACTTGTTGAGATTTTTATACGAGTTACTATGTTGAAACACTAATTAGCTTTACGTAGATGTGAGGAAAACTGTAGTAACAGCTGAGTGGAAAGTGAAAGAAAATTCTGAGAAAAATATTATTATGAGTGTTATTCCTTATTTTTTTTGGATTTCTGAAATATCTTCAAAGTAAGAGTAAACAGGTTCCTTCTGGGTAAGCTCGCTCCATCGTAGACATTTTCTCTGTCATCTCTGACCTAGACTGGAATCAAGAGCAAACCCATAACACATAAAAAAATGTCTCCTTATTTGAAAGTAATGAATTAAATTAACGCTAAAACATTAATTAATAATAATTATGCCATACCAAGGATCTTTCTTTTTAGAAAATTGTGGCGTATATTTTTGGTAAAAATACCGAAAATATTGTTTTTTAGATCTTATTTAACTTTTTTTTTTTAATATTTCAAAGTAAAAAAAATCTATATTAAAAATAAATAATCATTATAATATCTAACGTTATTTCTTTTAAGAGATTCTGAAACAAAGAAAATTATCTCGACTTCTGCACGCATATCCCGATTTTTCTCGCTCCCTTACGGAGCTACAACCAAGAGTTTCGGCTGTGCATTTACTGTCAGTCACTCACTCACTCAATCATTCAGTACCGGAAGAATTAGATATATTAATAGGATATTGATTGATTTTTGTGATTGTGAAAGTGACCACATAGTACAGGTCACAAGATCAGCAAGTCATAAGTTCTGTTTCGGACGAAAGGAAATAATAGTTGGCACTGTACAAAAAATAAGCTAAGCCAAGAGGAGCTTGTGGCTAGATTATAACAGCCGCATGGGTCGATCTTCAAGGTTAAGCAACGCTTGCCAAGGTTGGTCTGTGGATGGGTGACCATCTTAACATAGCGAGTTTCCTCCGTGCCTCGGAAAGCACGTTAAGCCGTTGGTTCCGGCTGTCATTTGTAGATCTTTGCCAGTCGTTACGGATAGTCAGAAGCCAGCTAATCTGACTCCAGTCTTGCAATGAAGTACCGTGTTACCCAGTTAATGGGTTGTGGAGGTCTGGTAGGCAGCCGCTCCGCGTAAAATACTGGTATTCAGCTAAATCCGGTTTGACTGGAAGCCGATCTCAATGTAGTTGGGAAAAGGCTAGGCAGATGACTATACAAAAAATAAGCTGTTGAACAAGTTGAATAGACTGACGCATGAGTCACGACCTGGTTTTGTTCTGAGAATCAGTTTTAATTGGACGTCAATAATATAAAATAACTAGCTTCTGCCAGCGGCTTCGCCTGCGTGGTCCCTAAGGAAGATATTCCCGGGATAAAAAGTAGTCTATGTCCTTTCTCAAGCTCTAGACTATCTCTGTACCAAATTTCATTTAAATCAGTTCAGTAGTTTTGATGTGAAAGCGCAACAGACAGAGTTACGAGCTTTAGCATTTATAATATTGGTAAGGAAGTAAAAACTAAGTTGGGTAGTCTTCAGCTTCACTCTGTATCAATCAATATTATAACTGAAGAAATCTGAAATCGTAGGTTCCTTGGGGAGTATCGGGGAGCACTAAGAGATGATTTTCCGAAATTCCTTACGCACACGAAGTATTTATATCAAATTTTAAACTAGACAAAAGAACATAAGCGAGCTGCTGAGCGATGGCCGTTTTGCGCGAATATGACGCATATCTTCACAATTTTTTATAATTTAGTTTTTTTTTTTTGTTTGGTATGCGTCGTGCTTGGCGCAAATAAACGCTTTTTCTTTCTTTTTTTCTTTCTGTATAAGAACAATCTTGCCTACCCTGTGAACACAATCCCTTGCCTGCCTTTTACAACACTCTTTTTCTTGTTCTTTAATCAGAAACCACGGACAAATAATCCTATAAGCCGCGGGGAATGTCATGTTTCTCTTAAAAAATCTCAGATTAGCGTGAAATTTTAGCTTTTCCGTTTTCAGATTTAAAAAGTGGGGTAAATGGAAAATGTCGATAGTTAACTGTCAACCTAGTTACTGGGATTAAGGGTGCGTTTCCATTAGAGATGTGCGAGGCTGCGTAGCGAGGGATGTCTTTGTTAAGACGTGTGATCTGGCTTGGTAAATTTGGTACATTTTTACTAAGCCAGATGACGTCACGCGTGTCTTCAACCCGCTGTATCTCCTTTATTTTTTGTTTACGTGAAAAAGAAAAAATACGTGTCGAATATTTTTTGAAAATCTATCAGACGGACTAATTTGATTTTTTTAGTAAAATACCGTATTGCGAGTCGGACTCGCACACAAAGGTTTCTGTATTATAAACCTTCATTTTTATTATTTGTTGTTATAGCAGCAAAACACAATCGGTGAAAATTTCAACTGTCTACCTATTACGGTCCTTGATATACAGCCCGCTGATAGACAGGCAAACGAACGGATAGCGGAGACTAAGTAATAGGGTTCCGTTGATTACCCTTTGGGTACGAAACCTTAAAAAAAGGACAATTATTGATCACGTAGTAAAATTTGTATATATTTATTAAATCCTGCTTTCAAATCCTGAAAGATGAGCCGTTATGTTAAATTTCCCTAATGCTGTTCAACCAAAGAATAGTCTTTATTTGTTAACATAGGTTAGATCAGTGAGCAAGATATTACAACTGTTACATGTTTTAGGTGTATTATAGTTTC
This sequence comes from Lacanobia oleracea, assembly GCA_950371165.1. NCBI lineage: Eukaryota > Metazoa > Arthropoda > Insecta > Lepidoptera > Noctuidae > Lacanobia > Lacanobia oleracea. The sequence goes on along the minus strand of OX493406.1, from coordinate 4,475,367 downwards.
TCTACGTTTTGCCGGCGTAAAAATCGTCATCATAACAGCGGAAAGATGTCCACTGCTGGACATAGGCCTCCCCAAAAGGGCGGTCTGCCATAATCGCCACGCTTGGCAGAAAGGTTGGCGATCGCAGTGTATGGTATTGCGTTTTACAGACAACGCTGCTGCCTATTCTCTGGTGGGTCCCTTAGTCGTTTCTTACGACACCCATGGGAAGTGATGGGATGGTATTATTCTTTTACGGTACCGGCCGACACCATACAGCAAATTCCTACTTATACATTTATGGGAGGCCATTTATCAAAATTCAGTAAGTATGAATGACACAAATAAAATGTAATTTAAACAAATGCCAAATGTTGCTGTAGTGATACTATTTTATTTCCTAGCTCTGTTTTTATCTATAAATACTTATGTTTCTGGAACTTCCTGAACTTTTTATTACCTAATCTTAATTGTAATGCTAGAATCTTCTGATATAAACGACTAAGTTACGCTTCGTTTGTTTGAAATGTTAAAATATGTAATAATGATTTTAATATTATAATAATATTCTAACGTTATTTTTAGATTATATAATACCTAATACAGATTTTCCGTCACGCCACCAGTAATCGTACAGTTTTGTATAAATTAATTGTTAGAATTTTTAGGTATATGCACCATCTTTTCCTCGTAGATTTGCTCTATTTAAAAATCAAACAAATCCTTTTCACAGAATCTAACAGTAAAATTTAAGATATTTTGTCCTTGATTACAAAATCTCCAAATGTTAAAAACCTTTTTTCAAAAATGTCAAACTGCAAGGAAAGACAATAAAGATATGACGTTTCCTGCAGAAACTTTACCTGATTTTATAATAAATACTAAAAATATGAAACTAATAATGGAATGAAAAATAAGTCTTTCTGTCTGTTCGTTACTTCTACAAGTATTGATAGAATACGTTTTTTTTGGTCGGTTTTCTTGCGTTGTACTTCGTAACACGATCATGAACGCACTTTTGATGGTAATAAAATCCATTTTCATTTATACTATTTTATAACACTAATCAGAAATTCGAGAACCTTCCCAGTACACACCCACGCTAAAATTCTAGCTGGCATTTAAGCTTTATATGGTAATAAAATCCTTTTAATTTATACTATTTTATACCAGTAATTAGAAATTTGTATAGGTACCTCTCAATTATCCTAGATATACAGGTCGTGTTGGGAAGATTTCTTCCTAGCACGACCACGCTAAAATTCCAGCTGGCATAAAAGTTGATGAAACGGGCGCATGCCTAAAATTTTTAAATTTTTATTTACTCCAATTTCATTACTGGTAAATTGTTAGAAAAGCAAAAAAAAACATTTTCTGCCTATAAGCCTGTTTATGATTTTAATACTTGACACTAGATGGCGTTGACACTGTTGTTCACTTGGCACCATGAAGCTCTTCGAGCGCATCTTTGACACACGGCTCCGTAGCGAGTGCATTGTCTCTGAGTGTCAATATGGCTTCCAGGCGGCTAACAGTACCATGGACGCAGTGTTCGCCTTACGGACTCTGGAAGACTAAGTACATGTCCTGTGGTAGCATGAATTCAAACCCCATCCGAATAGGTTCGAACTTGATCACAAAGTCCGATACGTTCAGGTACCTTGGATCCTTGCTGCACGAGTCTGGTAACGTGGACGACGATGTCCAAGCACGTATAGGCGCGGCTTGGACGAAATGGCGCGAGGTAACTGGCGTTGTATGCGACCGCAAAATGCCTCTGAAGCTCAAGGGGTAGATATATAAATGCATCATACGGCCTGTCCTTCTTTACGGCGGCGAATGCTGGCTAGCACTAAGCAGACACACCCGAGAACTTCGCGTCACGGAGATGAAGATGATGAGGTGGATGAGCGGCTTAACGCGATCCGATCGCATACGCAACTCTTTTATCCGAGGTAGTCTTGATGTCCGTGACGTGGAGAAAAAAAGAGTGTCGTCTGCGATGGTATGGCCACATCATGGGCCGCCCTATGGAGTACGTTAGTCGGAGATGCATAAATATGGCTGTCCTTGGGGCTAGGTCCCATGGTCGCCCTCGCAAGCGCTGGCTGGACGTCGTCAAGTCCGACATGAGAGCCAATGGTCTGACTGAGAAGGATGTTCAAGATCGGGCAAAGTGGAGGAAGCTCAGTCGGAAGGCGGACCCTGGCAATGGCCGGAATTAACGCCAGGTGGAAGAAGAAATTTTAGCGTAGTCATGCTAGGAAGAAATCTTCCCAGCACGACCTATATGTCTAGGATAATTGAGAGTTATACAATTTCTAATTAGTGATATAAAATAGTTTAAATTAAACGGATTTAAGTATCATCTAAAGCTATAACGCCAGCTAGAATTTTAGCGTGGGTGTTTTTTCAGTTGTATGTGTATTTTTTGGTATGTAATAAAGTGAGAATCCAGGATAATAATTATCCTGGATTAGGATAGGAATAGGATACTCTTTTATCTCGGATGCATGTTTCCTTAGGGTAAGTTCAGATAGACACGGGCAAAGCTGCAGACAGAAGCTAGTCAGGCATAATTTTATTTCCTTCCTGTTCTTTGAATGTTATGAGTCGTCGGAAAAACTAAGAAGGATTTCAAGATTATTATTATTGTTGAGGTAAATAGATAATAGTTTAGTCACCAGCGGGTCTAAAAAGGCCACTTTATGGAATTCCCATTAGAATCATATTAATATTAACACAACAGTCTGTCAAATTTCATTTTCATCTTTATCGCTAACGCATTAGGTTCAAGGTTGATTGGGGAAATTTGACAGTGACGGGTAGCGTGATGTGCATTCTGATTCTGCTAAAATGGCCTTTTTAGACACCTTGAAGTCTGCCTAATACAAGTAAAATTAATCAAGTCTTCTGCTCTTATCGTTGACAGCGATGTGAACGATTTTTTAAGCCCTTTTAGTTATTATTGTTATTATCTCTTTATTTCGGACAGAATCTATAAGTGTTAGTTATCATTTTTCTTAAGATCTATGTTAGTAGGAACATAATACGACAAAATATATTCCCCTTCCCTAAATATAATATATAATAATATCCCATCCTTATTTCTCCGCTTGTGCATCACTACAAAGTGTAAAACAGTCGCACATTCACTTCCGTTGTATGCTTAGATCTTTAAAACTACGCAACGGATTTTGATGCGGGTTTTTTAATAGATAGAGTGGTTCTCGAGTAAGGTTTTAATATATAATTTGCACCCGTGCGCAGCCGGGGCGGGTCACTAGTTTATATATATTTTCTACTAGCTTGTTTATACGTTAGTTTTAATATATTTATAAATATTTATTTTAATTACTTCATGAATAAACGCGATATCAAGGTTATCATTTCATATTCGATCATTTCATTCGTTTCCTGTTTGTCGTGTCGTGGGTTCGATTCTCGCACAGAACAAAGGTTTGTATGGCCTACAGATAGTTGTTCCGGGCTTCGCTAATTGTGTGTGAGTTTGTAGGTTTGTGAACGCACCCATGCTAGAGGAGAAATACCTAGTGTGGGACAGTGATTTTCTAAAATTACAACAACAACAACATTCAAAATTATTTATGAGTCACGATCATAACACAACCTGTTTTTCCCGAAGAGTTTATTTATTTATTGGTTCACCAACAATCGTTCACACCGGTTTTTTGTTAAAAATACATGCAATAAATAATTATATATCAGTACAACCATCACTTAGGGCCATTTTTAACCGACTTCTTCAAAAAGGAGGAGGTTCTATGTTCGGCTGTATGTATGCTTTTTTTTTTTTTTTTTCATTTATGTTCACCGATTTCTCCGCCAATTCTGGACCGATTTTAAAAATTATTTTTTATTCGAAAGCCTATACTTCTGAGGTAGTCCCATTGTTACCAAGTTAGAATCTGACGACGATGGAATCCCATGAAAATCGAGGGAAACCCTCAAATTTTATAAGCACAAACACTGTTTTTCACAAACTTTCGAACGCAATTCAGATATTTGTGCCTGGTAACCATCATCTCATGTTGCTGAGCTGATGATGGAAGGTATGAAAAATGTTTGTTCAGCGATATTTTCGCCAATTGTTAACCGAATTGGATGATTCTTTTTTTTTGGAAGAATATTTTTTCGGACTGGACCCATTTAAACTTGGTGAAGATCTGATGAAGAACTTCGGAAGTAGGCAACGGAACTCTTTAATCAATGATATCAAATGGATCGGGATTTTTGAAATTGCATGTCTGTTGATTGTTCATAATATAATATCACGCTGGCACGCTGTGTTTGTGTAAAATAAAAAATAAAACCGACTTCCAAAAACAAAACACTACAAAGTAAAAAATAACTATAATTTCGGAAGTCGATGTTCAAAAACGAAATAACCAAAAACACCGACTTCCGAAATTAAAGTTATTAATCACCAATTCAAACTGATCGCGATCAAGCCAAGCTGAACTCGTTCAAGAGCTGTCAGTGTCAATATTCCACAGATAATAACGACACTGACTGCTCGTAAACGTGGTTTGTGATCGTGATCAACGCTGATCGCGATCGTGAGTTTCGTTGGTGAAATTGGCCCTTATAGGTAAACACCGCATGCATAAGGAAGTTGTACAAAAAATATATAAATTAGACTGATCTAGTTTTAAGTTACATTAAGATATTTAAGTGAAGAACGGCTTATCGTCGGTGCAGTTGCCAAATCTGATTTTTTTTTCATCAAGTTGACTAGAGAGACCATAATCTGTTGTATTTCATGATTAATTGATGATTTTTTGATGATTAATTGACTAATTCATAATTTCAAAATACCCTATGACCTGAAATACAAGGAAAAATGATAAAATATACTGTTGATGTACTTGATTTTTATGGATATTTAGGAACAAGAAAATATCATAGAAATGCACATATTGGATTTGGCAAGCGTACCGACGTTATAACAAAATGGCTTAAAACAAAAGCAAACATATCAATGAGTTGGCCGAAAGGCACCAATAAGTAAACACCATCACTCCCTAAATTTTATTTAATTCCCATATTTTAAGGGGCGAGCCTAATTGCTGTCAACAGAGCACAAACCTGAACTGCAGACTAGTTAGTACGACGCGAGCTTTGGGTGACTTGCCGTCTGATCAGAACCAGGCCCGAGTCGACGGCACGCTGTGTTCCACGCGCGCCTCAAAGTGTTGTCAGCACAAAAGACGGGGCCCGCTAGGGCCAGTGCTTGCTAGGGCTGCGGACTTCGTTCGAAAGAGGCACCGTACCCTGGAACGCAAAGGGCACTAGGAGGAACACGGATGGGTTTTAGTCAGTAAGAGTCTGACACTCCTTTCTGCTTTACCCAAAGCATGAGTCATATTTTGATGATTACCTATCTAAAAAAAAAAGACTAGTTACCTAGTACGAATTCAAGATTCAAAATGAGGTTTTGTGAAGAACGCCTAACAAACTTATAAGGGCAAATAAAAAAAATTTAAGCTACCCGATATAGTAGATTCTATTACTATTCTTCCTTTTCTAAAACCAGCCAGTATCAAATCATAAAAAATTTAGTACATCTGACAGACAACGCACAGCCGAAACAACTGGTTGTAGAAAGTTGAAATTTGGCATGTAGGTTCCTTGAGGAGTGTAGGGGAGCATTAAGAAAGGATTTTCGGGAAAGGAAACGGGAAAAAACGGGATATGCGCTTACGAAGACGCGGGAAAAAGCTAGTTTTAAACAATAATCGAATCCCTCATACATTATGTGTTTTTTAATTGACAAAAGTACCAAACAGTTATTTTCTTGGCGATTTCTTGATTGGTCCCTTAGTTTTTACTAAGGGATCAATCAAGGGAAGGGAAGGGGAGGGGTTTTTTAGATAATAATGAGCACAATAATCCCGTCAGGTTATGCTTTAATGTAACACGTTGTTTATATTCTGAATACATAATGAAATTAACAGAATTATTACTAGATCAGTTATGATTATAGGTAAAATACACACTTAATTTGCGGAAATTATACAATAATAACATCTTTCCTCCTAACATATCGGTTTATTGACGATTATTTAAATGTTACATTTTGGATATTATTAAATCACCCACCTTGTGGTTTAGTCGGTCCGTTGACGTCATTCGTTCAACGTTTTGTTTTGTTTTCGGTGCAGAATACTTTGAAAGTTCATAATATAGAGTTGGTACTTAATATTGCTTGAAACGGATTCCTGTTTAATAGTTTTCAGTTTTTTAAAGAATAATTTAGACAGGTGCTTATAATGAAGTTATGATCAATGAATTAATATCCTTATGATTGTACTTACAAATTAAAATACTTTTCTGGTTTTTGGGTTTTAAATAGCCTAGGGATTTCTATTTTTATTTGTAATGGGTTTGCTCTTGACTCTAGTCTATGTCAGAGATGACAGAGACAAAGTCTACGATGAAGCGAGCCTACCCACAAGGAGCCTGTTCACTCTAACTTTGAAGAGATTAGGGTTGTAAGCTTTTGGAAACACAGACGCAGGCAGAGAGTTCCATTCCTTTGCTGTGCGCATTATAAAAGACGTTTGAAAACGCTTAGTGCGAATTGGTGGAATAGCTACAAGGTAGGGATGGTAAGATGCAGTGCGTCTGGATGTCCGATGGTAGAAGGAGGCCAGTGGGATGAGAGTTCTTAGACCGACCAGCAGGCAACCTTACGGCGATGCAGGTGGATTTCAAGATATGTAGCTTGGCATCTACTAGTTTTACGTCGCCGGTGAGCCTCTTAGCTCTGCGTTTCACCGAGTCAAGTGCGGCAAGCTAATACTTAGCTGAGCCATCCCAAAGGTGGCTACAATACTCCATGCAGGATCGGACTTGTGCTTTGTACAGGGTTAAAAGCTGTCCAGGCCTAAAGCACCCTATTTAGGATACCCAGCTTTTTAGCCGCAGTTTTTGGCTTTATACTCGATGGTGGCGCCGAAATTGAGACTAGATGTCAACTCCATGCCAAGGAGCTCGAGCCGATCAGTCACAGGAACAGATGCACCCCGAAAAGTAGGAGCTTGGTCAAAACGACTCCTTTTTGCGGTAAAAAGACACGCCTGTATTTTGGTGGCGTTAAAAGTGACCAGATTGTCATCACCCCACTGGGAGACAACGCTTAAGGTCAAATTTGTCCGCTCTACCATGGCCTCTCTCAAGGAACAAACTTCAACCCCACTGGTAGTTGCGTTGGACAAGTATCTCTCTGAAACCGTACTGTCATCTGCGTACCCAACAAGACCAGGCTGAAGTAGGTCATTGATGTGCAGCAGGAAAAGAGTTGCAGAGAGAACATACCCTTGTGGAACTCCGGCATCAATAGCATTTTTTTTTTAGTATGTACAACTTACTGTAAAATTGGAATTATTTATTTTAAGGGTTCCTTACCCAAAGGGAAACGGAACCATAATACTAAGCCTCTGCGGTCCGTCCGTCCATCTGTTTATCAGCGGGCTGTATGTCAAGAACTGTAATAAGTAGACAGTTGAAATTTTCACAGAGTGTTTATTTCTATAGCCACTATAACTACAAATCATAAAAATGATATTAACTTAAAATTTAACGGGGAATTAAAGGGTTGGACCTATAGTTACATATCTTTTCAGCGATATTTTGAAGGAGTGGAAAACATTTCGTCGGCTGTCAAAAATTTGCAATAGATTTGTATCGATTTTTACCCGTTACTTACTACTTAAAACTTTGATTTTAATCTCAAGGAAACTAGCAAAGATCAAAACAAAAATCTGACACGGATAAACCCCAAATTAATGCAAAAAGACCAAAATTCCATACAAAAAACATGTCAAACGAGAATTCGAATATATCTTTGTGGTTTCCTTATCTACTATAAAAGATATCCTTTTGGCCACCATTTTTTATTTCGAATACTGATGACACATTTTACCAAACATATGGAGTCAGCCGGTGCCGTATGGTGCCTTAAAAGAATAATACCATCCCATCGCTTCCCGTGGGTTTCGTAAGAGGCGAATAAGGGACTCACCAGAGAACGGGCAGCAGCGTACTCTGTAAAACGCAACACCATACACTGCGATCGCCAACCCGCCTGTCGAGCGTGGCGATAATGGCAAACCAGCCCTCCTTCTGGGGGAGGCCTATATTCATCAGTGGTCGTCTTTCGCCTAGTATGATGATGATGATGACCAACCGCATATGAATAATGACGCAACGTTGGAAGGCTGCAATCAATCAATTTTATTTGCACAAAACATGGTGTCCAAAGTTGTTTTACAGACATTATAGAGCATACATGTTTTGCTTAAATCGTAACATGCAAATATTATATAGGTAATATTATATTACAAAATGTACCTTACTAAATTTACTTTATGCTTCCCACAAGGTGGACCGATGACCTGTGCGAGTCGGTGAGGGTTGCAGGTAGCCGATTGATGCGAGACGCACAGAACCGGTTTGTGCGGCGAAACTTGGGAGAGGCCTATATCCAGCAGTAGACGTTTTTCGGCTGATATGATGATGATATTGACCAATAAGGGCTTATTTATGTCAGCACTTCGCCCGTGACTTCATCTGTGCAGATTTAGTACAAACAGTTTCCCCTTTTTCATACCCTTAGGGTGTCTGTCTATTACAGTGGAGCAAGGTAGCGGAGTAGAGCGGATTTTAACAGCTGTTACCAGGGGAGTACACGGTCCTCCCCTGGTAATATTTTTACGACACAGCAGTGGGACAGTACAGCTTGAATAAAAAAACTGGTCAAGTGCAAGCCGGACTCGCGTGCAAAGGGTTCCAAACCAATTTAATTTTTGTAACATGTTATTTTAATACTAGAGACTTCTCATAGATTTAGCTGTAATTGGTAGGAACTCTACATATTTTTTCAAAATTTTTGACCCGGTGGTTTTGGAAATAAGGGGGGAATGGTAATTTTTGGTCTAATTTCTTGAATAGCTTCTAAACTTTTTACTTTATAATTATGAAAACAAAATATAATTAAGATCCCCACAATATGGATGCATTTGATATCCACCAATCATATTCATCGGTCCACATAACGTAGCACTGGTGGAAACTGATTCAACTAAGCTACGTTTTTTATATGTCAGAATGCGTGCTGTGGATGCGAGCTATGGATGCGTACTATGGATGGTCGCGAGGTGTGTAACTATTTGCAGAGCAGTGCGTGACTTCCCTACTGTCGATACATCGCATACCTCGAGCTGCGCGTCTTCCTCGCACAGCTACATAGCTTAGCATCACTTAAAACGATTATATAGTTTCGTAGCTTAGCTTTTTAAATTCTTGCAGCTTAGCTGCATTGCACATCTCTGGTGAAAAAGCACCCTAAGTCAAACAATACATTTACAAAACACATTTATTTTAAATCTTCTAGTGTGACCCAACAAAAGTGACCCCATACACAAAAGAACAATGGCAGTCACCCATACATTGTATTAGCTCAAATTAAATTCCTACGTATTTAAATGAAAAATATCTTGTTCAACTCATCGTCACCTTCTGAATGAGTTTGTGTAAGAACTTTTGTCCGAGAAAGCCGAGAATAATAGATATTCAGTCATGAACTTTTGTAGGTTATGTCTATGGTAACTTTTAAATTCAAATTCTAGGAATTTAAAGGACAGTATCGCATTTTTATTTTCCTAACCTAGTTATTTCAGAATGAAATGCCTTGTTAAAATATTGTAAAACATGTTAGTTTCATAAAAAAATAAATACAACTAACACCATCTATTATTGTGATTGACAACTGTTTTGTTTATGGGTCTGTGGTTCAGTCCACTGAAAGTGTGCATTTTAATAAAAGGTTATAAAAATACTCTTTCATAGGCCTTACCTTAGGTATACAACAGATATCTACAACATGAGAATCACTATCTATCAACTAATAAACACTCGTCAATAACCATGCACTTACTGTCACTTGGCAGAATCAATATAAAATGGCGAAACTAAATGTTGAAAAAGTCAAATTACTTTTCATTTAATATATTTTTTATCCGGCCCTAACTAGTTAATGTGATAATTTGAAAAATTGTAGATAAATTGTGGAATTTCGTTCGTAAATAAGTCAGTTTTAGACGCTCAAATTTATGTCAGCTAAGATTTCGCCATTGTTCTTTATTTATTTAAGTAATTCGTCCGTATTTAGGTCACAGAAATCCATAATTAAGTGTTCCAATGTTCAACAGAATCGCTTCTGTAGATCTGGAGAAAACAGGCTGTGACAGACGAACAGACCGACAGGCTGACAGACAGACATCTGAGTGACCCTATAAGTGTTCCGTTTCTTTAGATGTTTGGAACCTTAAAAATATAGGATAGACTGGAAGACACCCAGCACCTGCTAGCATAATTGGCATATAATTGGCAGATCTAGAGGAGAGGAGCTCGTGGCTAAATAATAACAGCCGCACGGGTTGATCTTGAAGGTTAAGCAACGCTTGCCAAGGTTGGTCTGTGGATGGGCGACCATCTTAACATATCGAGTTTCCTCTGTGCCTCGAAAAGCACGTTAAGCCGTTGGTCCCGGCTGTCATTTGTAGATCTTTGGCAGTCGTTACGGATTATCAGAAGCCAGTAAATCTGACTCCAGTCTTGCAAAGATGTACCGTGTTACCCAGTTAATGGGTTGTAGAGGTCTGGTAAGCAGCCGCTCTACGTAAAACACTGGTATTCAGCTGAATCCGGTTTGACTGGAAGCCAACCCCAATGTAGTTGAGAAAACGCTAGGCAGATGATGATGACAAATTGGCAGATCTAGCAGTGTTTGACCAAACTAAGAAACGTTATCGGTTTATTTCATCATCAGCCCATAGTACTGTATTTCACTATTAAACGGTGGGTTCTCCAAGCAATACATCTAGCTGCTAACATCCATCAAACTAAGCTCGACACTCCATTTGGAATGAGGTGCTTATCAATTCCTGGTCTCCTTTCAGGAACATTTCTACCCCAACGGTCATCGGCTAATATTTCCGACCCCACTGCGGCTTGCTTACTCTGTGAGTTAATACGAATCAAGTTCCAATTTCGATCAGATGTTCGTCAGGAACTCTAAAAAGAACCATAAATGCAACACTTTTACTTCCCACCACACCCAACTGCCACTTTTATGTCTGCGCGTCAACGGACATTCTTATCCAAACTCAACATTTCACCATTCTAATTTTAGCAGCCCGTCAACCAGTTTTAATGTATCGTAAAACCGGGAAAACCCTTGAACTTTATTGAAAAAAGCTGTGTCCGGGATTTTACACGCTAAAGAAGTTATAATAAACCTGTGCGGCTTCGAGTGTGTGTAGCGGAATTATTCGAAAAAGTTGCCGTGGCCCTGAACACGCAAAAGACATTTGAAGGCCACATGGTTGGGTTTTAGTCAGTAATGGCTAGTTTTTACAGTGCAAGCTAGCGTGTGAGTCAGCCTGCCGAGTATCTACAGTGCAGTAACTTGCATCGTATGGATGTATCTTACGATTTACTGCCGCGTGCGAGTTGGATAGTCTGTAGCCCATATCCGAGTTACTTCAACAATTTTTGGTTTTAGTCAACAGGGCATAATTTAATTCCGCCAAGCTCGTTCCAACATCACTTGTGATCTGATGTTGGAATGAGCTACTTGTACTACTACAGGTAGGTACTTGATGGACATCCCACCCACACGCACAAAACGTTTTGGGATTACATTCATTGTGTCTACTGCTAAGGAGTGGAATTCCCTGCCTGTCTCTGTGTTTCTTGATAGCTACAACCTGGGAGTCTTTAAGTCAAGAGTGAATAGGTTACTTCTAGGCAAGCGTGCTCTATCTTCGATCGCATAATCGCTTACCATCAGGTGAGATAGTGGTCAAGTTTATCAATAGAAAAAAAAAAGTCAGCAGTCAAAGACACCACTAGCTTCATATAGTATGGCTGCAGATGATGAGAGATGATCTTCTGAGAAGAATATTTCATTCGTGAATTGTTGCTTCGACATGGTGACAACTCGCAAGAAACTGAGCAGCTACTGTCAGAGTGGAGACAATTAAGGCGAGACGAATGGGCAATCCGAGTATCTGTCTAATTTCAAGTCACCAGCTCGCACTGTGTAATCTAGCCATAAGAGCTTGACACTCCCTCCGCTCTGCCTAGAGCGGGAAAAGTCATTTGATGATTTCCCATGCAATTCAATTTTGAGAGATAAAGTACAAGTTTATTCAATTGCATTGAGTTGTAATATACAAAAATTCTTATGTCTTTTTAATAACTGTATTGAAGGTTCATTAACCTTTCATACAGTGTTATTCTACAGTTGTCGTCAAATTGCTGCTGTTCACCATTGTCAACAGCAGCAGTTTGATGACAACCGTAGAGCAGTTACCCAATCAGGCACAATACCCGTCTGGTTGGAGGATCCTCCCTTTTCAATGGAACTTATGGGACTCACATACTGTTCCATATACTTACTGCTACGTAAACTAACAATTTAAATAATAACTTTGTTCTTGTTGCTGTTGGAAAAACCACTATCTAATGATAGAAAATCGTTAATACGATTATCTTTCATACCATTTTTTCATACAGCAATTACCCAATCAGGCACAATAGCCATCGGGTCGGAGGATCCTGCCTTTTTAATAGAACTAGTTGACCCACGCAACTTCGTTTGCGTCACAATTTTCATTACTGTTCCGCTCCTATTGGTCTTAGCGTAATGATATAGTAATCTAAAGCCTTCCTCGATAAATGGGCTATCTAACACTGAAAGAATTTTTCAAATCGGACTAGTAGTTCCTGAGATTAGCGCGTTCAAGTAAAACAAACAAACTCTTCAGCATTATATAATATTAGTATAGATTTATAGGACTTACATCCTGTTCCTCATATTTAATGCTACATACCTAAACTACCAATTTAAATACATAATAACTTAGGTCTTGTTGGAAAAACCGTTAACGATTGTCCTTCAAACCACTTGTTCTCCAAACACAATTTATATTATGAGGAATTGTTCATACCAATGTCACTTTTATTTAGCATACATAGTCAGCTAATGTTTTCGATAATCTAATACAGGCACGGGGCTGGTAATGCCAAGAAGCTCCATGTAGACCGTGTGTCTCCTAATATATTATGGCAGTGTCCTAACGATGATTTCCTTCGCCGTTTTGAGAGCTGTGTTAGTAAGCGCCTTATGCTTTAGTATTGAGCAAGTAAAGTGGTAGCAAGAATGACTGCCCAAGAAAATTATGGAGCTATTTTATTTAATCATCACAACAAATGAGATCACCGCATGAGAATGGTAATTACGTCTGATTTCCCTTTGATCTACCGGTTTATGGGAGTCCCTATTTTTTATGGTGGACGTATATTTTGTTGTACACAAAAAACAACAATCACGTGCAAAAGTTTTTAATCTGCAGACAAAAACAGTTCCGTAATAGATACAAAAGACGCTAGATTGACACGTGTTAAGTTTATTGGAGCGTGATAATCATCATCAGCCAAGAATATAGCGCTGGGTAGCGGTTTAGCTCACAATGTACTGTTTACGGAACTTCTCTCACTATGCTAGGTTTAGTTAAAGCAGTGACTAAAAGTTTTATCAAAATACTGGCTGATTTTTCGGGTTAAGGCGAATGCTCCAGGGTAGCCCGCGAAATTCAAATATTTTTATGTTTTTTGCAATTTTCCGGTCAGTGTGAAGCTGTATGTGGACCAAATGCGATCCGCGACCGTAACGCGTATTTATCTAAAGAATTATAACCATTTTAATCATCAATATAGCCCTCTAAGTTCATGTAGTTCGAAAGAATGATTATTTCTGAAATATTCACTGACCGGCAAATTGCAAAAAACATAAAAATATTTGAATTTCGCGGGCTACCCTGGAGCATCCACCTTAATATAAAGTCACAAAATAACGTTTATTCGCAACAAGCTCAAAATTGGTAGGATTTTTCAAAACACCATCATAAATTAAATCAAAAAGCTCCCCATCGATCCGTTACGTAGATAAAAAAAACTTGGGGCAAAGAAAACAAACGTGATTTTCAGCAAAACGGTAAGTTTTATCATAAAACTAGTTAACCCGCGCAACTTTATTTGCGTCACAATTTTCATTACTGCTCCGCTCCTATTCGTTTTAGCGTGATTATATATAGCTTATAGCCTTCCTCAACAAATGGGCTATCTAACACTGAAAGAATTTTTCAAATCGGACCAGTAGTTCCTGAGATTAGCGCGTTCAAGTAAATGCGCTAATCTCAAACAAACAAACAATAAAACTCTTCAGCCTTATATATTAGTATAGAGTATAGATTACTTGAGACAAAATTTTAGATCAGATAAAAGTTGGCGTGAAAACGTGTGCATACTATGACGATAACAACTCTTCCAACTTTTTGAATCGTTATATCTCAGAAACGGTGACTGTTAGGAAAAAAGTATCAAAACATTTTTTATAGCTAATGATCTGATTTACAATTCTGTTTCAACTAATTTTATGATAAATTTTACCGTTTTGCTGAAAATCACGTTTGTTACCTTTGACCCCAAGTATATTTTTTTTTCCACGTATGGGATCGATGGGGAACTTTTAGGTTTAATTTATGATAGTGTTTTGAACAATCCTAGATCCTAGAGGAGCTCGTGGCTAAATAATAACAGCCGCACGGGTCGATCTTGAAGATTAAGCAACGCTTGCCAAGGTTGGTCTGTGGATGGGTGACCATCTTAACATACCGAGTTTCCTCCGTGCCTCGGAAAGCACGTTAAGCCGTTGGTCCCGGCTGTCATTTGTAGATCTTTGGCAGTCGTTACGGATAGTCAGAAGCCAGTAAATCTGACTCCAGTCTTGCCAAGATGTACCGTGTTACCCAGTTAATGGGTTGTAGAGGTCTGGTAAGCAGCCGCTCCACGTAAAACACTGGTATTCAGCTGAATCCTGACTGGAAGCCGACCTTAATGTAGTTGGGAAAAGGCTAGGCAGATGATGATGTTTTGAACAATTCTACCAATTTTGAGCTTGTTGCGATTTAATGTAACTTCACCCTCATTTTTAGGTCTAATTTGACCAGTTTTCAATTGGTAAAAGAATCGATTAAATAGATCCAGAGATAACAAAACGACCACCTCACAAAATCATAAACTTTGCCTCTTCATAATATTTTATATTAATTCAAGTTGGTTAAAACATATGTTAGTATAGATAATTCTGGCGCGGACTCAAACTAACAAACGGAACCCTGTTGCGAACCCTCCGAGACCATCTGTCTGTCAGTGGGCTGTATTTTGTAACCATAATAAGAAGACAGTTGAGGTGCTCGTGGCTAAATAATAAGAACCGCACAAGTCAATCATTAAAGTTAAGCAACGGTTGCCAAGGTTGGCCTGTGGATGGGTGACCATGTTAACATACCGAGTTTCTTCCGTGCCTCGGAAAGCACGTTAAGCCGTTGGTCCCGGCTGTCATTTCTAGATCTTTGGCAGTCGTTATGGATAGTCAGAAGCCAGTAAATCTGACTCCAGTCTTGCCAAGATATAGCGTGTTACCCAGTTAATGGGTTGTAGAGGTCTGGTAAGCAGCCGCTCCACGTAAAACACTGGTTTTCAGCTGAATCCTGACTGGAAGCCGACCCCAATGTAGTTGGGAAAAGGCTAGGCAGATGATGATGTTTTGAACAATCCTACCAATTTTGAGCTTGTTGCGATTTAATGTAACTTCACCCTTGTTTTTTGGTCTAATTTGACCGGTTTTCAATTGGTAAAAGAATCGATTAAATAGATCCAGAGATAAAAAAACGACAACCTCACAAAATCACAAACTTTACCTTTTTATAATATTTTATATTAATTCAAGTTGGTTAAAACATATGTTAGTATAGATAATTCTGGCGCGGACTCAAACTAACAAACGGAACCCTGTTGCGAACCCTCCGAGACCATCTGTCTGTCAGTGGGCTGTATTTTGTAACCATAATAAGAAGACAGTTGAGGTGCTCGTGGCTAAATAATAAGAACCGCACAAGTCAATCATTAAAGTTAAGCAACGGTTGCCAAGGTTGGCCTGTGGATGGGTGACCATCTTAACATACCGAGTTTCTTCCGTGCCTCGGAAAGCACGTTAAGCCGTTGGTCCCGGCTGTCATTTCTAGATTCTTGGCAGTCGTTATGGAATGTCAGAAGCCAGTAAATCTGACTCCAGTCTTGCCAAAAAGTACCGTGCTACCCAGTTAATGGGTTGTGAAGGTCTGGGTCAGTCGCTTCACGTAAAACACTGGTATTCAGCTGATTCCGGTTTGACTAGAAGCCGACCCCAATGTTGTTGGGAAAAGGCTAGGCAGATGATGATTTTTTGAACAATCCTACCAATTTTGAGCTTGTTGCGATTTAATGTAACTTCACCCTTATTTTTTGGTCTAATTTGACCGGTTTTCAATTGGTAAAAGAATCGATTAAATAGATCCAGAGATAAAAAAACGACAACCTCACAAAATCACAAACTTCACCTCTTTATAATATTTTATATTAATTCAAGTTGGTTAAAACATATGTTAGTATAGATAATTCTGGCGCGGACTCAAACTAACAAACGGAACCCTGTTGCGAACCCTCCGAGGCCATCTGTCTGTCAGTGGGCTGTATTTTATAACCATAATAAGAAGACAGTTGAGGTGCTCGTGGCTAAATAATAACAGCCGCACTGGTCAATCATCAAGGTTAAGCAACGCTTGCCAAGGTTGGTCTGTGGATGGGTGACCATCTTAACATACCGAGTTTCTTCCGTGCCTCGGAAAGCACGTTAAGCCGTTGGTCCCGGCTGTCATTTCTAGATTCTTGGCAGTCGTTATGGAATGTCAGAAGCCAGTAAATCTGACTCCAGTCTGCCAAGAAGTACCGTGTTACCCAGCTAATGGGTTGTGGATGTCTGGTAGCCAGCCGCTCCACATAAAACACCGGTATTCAGCTGAATATGGTTTGACTGGAAGCCGATCCCAATATAGTTTGGAAAAGGCTAGGCAGATGATGAAACTTGAACGTTATTAAGCCGACTCACACTTGGCTGGTTATGATTCAGTAGCATCATCTTCATATCAGCCGAAAGACATCCACTACTGGACATAAGCCTCCCCCATGTGTCGCCACAACAACCGGTCCTTTGCTTCTAGCGTAAGCACATTAATTTTTAAATATCCAAATTTATGAATAAAACTTTGCCTATAACTCTAATAACAAGAAAAGTAAGAGTAAGTGTGTATTACGTCATTTTATAAAATTTAAATAGTAACGACATGCTTATGCCTACAAATGTTTTTTTTTATAGCCATTCAAATTGCCATTATGAATCTTTTTATTTATACAATCAATGTAAAAGATAGTCTATTTTTAGATTAATTTAAGCGTCACGTTTATTCATCTGCCTAGCCTTTTCCCAACTATATTGGGGTCGGCTTCCAGTCAAACCGGATTCAGCTGAATACCAGTATTTTACGTGAAGCGGCTGCCTACCAGACCTCCACAACCCATTAAATGGGTAACACGGTATTTCTTGGCAAGACTGGAGTCGGATTTACTAGCTTCTGACAATCCGTAACGACTGCCAAAGTTCTACAAATGACAGCCGGGACCAACAGCTTAACGTGCTTTCCGAGGCACGGAGGAAACTCGGTATGTTAAGATGGTACCCATCCACAGACCAACATTGGCAAGCGTTGCTTAACCTTGAAGATCGATCTGTGCGGCTGTTATTCTTTAGCCACGAGCTCCTCGCGGCTTAACTTAAGCGTCACGTTTATTAATGACTATTAATACATTATTAAAATGGCTTTATGGAAAAAATACTATGTAGCGACTTGTAGGTATTTTTAGTTACGTGTATCTGCCTCGCGCTCTCCTAACCACATTATTGTATTTGGGCGAGTCCAACGTGGTACAGCTGAATACCAGTATTTTATAATGTAACAGATTATGGGAACTTACGAGAGTAAAAATAGCACAATTGGAAATTACTTATTTAGTCTTATTTCTTTTTGAATACCTTTTAAGAGACTTTTCCTACGTACCTTGTGTAGAAAAACTAGGTACATTAAATATCCCGTCTTTCATTAAAATTGGAAAAAAGTGATATTCCTTTCACAATACTTTATTACATCAGGATAAATCCCATCAATCGCAGAAACTACGAGGAAAACACCAAACAATAGAAGATACATAAACATAGATATTATTATAGAGACGATTCAGTACCAAGAATGACCCTTGCCGGTTGGGCGTGCCGTTCATGAGTAATGGCCGGACCAGAAGCATAGACTAAGGAGTTGTAGAAGTGAAATGAGCCAAACGATACGGCTGTCCACTGACTATGGTAGGCGCCAGATAAACTCCCAACCAAGTACATTGACCTTTACCTATTGTCCCTTCGTATTTCTACCCCAAAAATAAATGATGGACCAAAAAAAAATATAAAAAATCATCCGGCCAAGTGCGAGTCAGACTCGCACACGAAGGTTTCCGTACCATAAACCTTAATTTATATTATTTGTTATTTTAGCGGCAATTGAAATACACAATGTGTGAATATTTCAACTGTCTACCTATTACGGACCTTGAGATACAGCCCACTGACAGACAGACGGATGGACCGACGGACAGACGGATAACGGAGGCTAAGTTATAGGGTTCCGTTGGTTACCCTTTGGGGACGGAACACTAAAAATAAACGACAAAAGTCGATTCAGGACAGCTTTATGTCTTTACTAGTTGACCCGCATAAATTCGTCTGCGACACAATTTTAATTACTGCTCAGCAGCAGTTTTAGCGTGATGATATATAACCTATAGCCTTCCTCTATAAATGGGCTGTCTAACACTGAAAGAATTTTTCAAATCGGACCAGTAGTTCCTGTGATTAGCGCGTTCAAGCAAACAAACAAACTCCTCAAAAGGAAAGTCAATAAATGTTTGTGGGTCAATGACCGTTGTTGCATTTTATCTGGCGCCTACCATAGGTTGATAAATACTGGGTAGACAAATTATGAGTTGTCGACATATGAAGGAATGAATTCGAGTAAATTAAAACTCCTCAAAAAAGGAAAGAAGATACATACTACAGTTCGCTTTATTTGCTCACTTAGCTCCCGTCACCGCAATTGCATCTAACCTATCTGTTGGGGTGCCTTCCTCTAATATTAAGTCCATACCACCATACCATGAATAAGCACGTTCTACGAAATGGCTACGACTTACATAATGATTCTGGTTTTAATACACCAAAGCAACCCATCGTCATAGTCATCATATCATCATCATCATATTAGCCGAAAAACGTCCACTGCTGGACATAGGCCTCCACAAGCGTCGCCACAACGACCGGTCCTGCGCGTCTTGCATCCATCGGCTACCTGCTACCAACACCAGGTCATTAGGCCACCTTGTGGGAGGCCTTCCAACGTTGCGTCTTCCAGTACGCGGTCACCACTCCAGAACTTTCCGGCCTCATTGACCATCTGTTCTGCGAACAATGTGAGCCCTGCCCACTGCCACTTTAGTTTGGCGATCCTTCGGGCTATGTCAGTAACCTTATATCGTTATAGTCCTCTATGTTAAATACTTCCGGAGCGTTGTCGTGTCTGTAGCTCTATTCTTAGTCTATGGTTATGGCCAGAGCAGAGGTCAGAAACGGCCCTATTGTCCGGCGATTAGCAATTGATCCCACATCGCTGCTATTGTTTTCGATGAGTGCGGATGAACTTACGGAATTATGTATCCGTACTATTAATTTTGGGTGTCGATTATGAAGGATTTTGGAGTGGATTCTGTTGGTTGATATTGTGCAGTTTTAGTAGTAACTAAAAAGCGTTAAAATATTGAAATGTTTATTACATTATTTGAAGGGATCAGATTTTGTTAAATTGGATCTAGTTAGTCATGGATAAAGCAGCCATGTCGGGAAAGTACAAACAGAGGTACGAGTATTTTTCTGTTGATTTTTGCAGATGGGTGTCTTTTGGTTGTTTATTGCTCATGCATAAAATAAATAATCAGAATCTCAAAAATAACCAAAAAACCACCAACAGAAAAAAAAATCTGTTTTTATTTTTTTTAAACGTCCCAGACTAACAATTTCTCCTGTATTGTGAGTGCGTTTACAAACATACAAAATCATATACACAAATAGCTAGACCCGGAACAAGTATCTATCTGTAGGCCATACAAATACTTGTTCTGTGCGGGAATCGAAACCGCGACTCGCAGCCCAGCAGCCAATCGCTCAAGCACTGCGCCAACCGTGTCTTCAATACCTCTATTTGTACTTTTGCCGACAAGGCGTAACTAGGTCCTTGAAAGACAGAAAGTATTTATTTGCTTCAAGCACGACTAATAAAAAGAATCAAATAACAACAATCACCACACACTCTGAATCACTTTTGACTCTCAGATTTGCATTGAAGGACAGATATCACTACCATCACAGTAATGAATCTTAAAATAAAAACGGGCCAAGTGCGACTCGGATTCGCACACAAAGGGTTCCGTACCATAAACCTTAGTTTTTATTGTTTATTGTTATAGCGGCATTAGAAATACACAATCTGTGAAAATTTCAGCTGTCTACCTATTACGGTTCTTGAGATACAGCCCGCTGACAGACAGATGGACGGACGGACGGACAAACGAACAGACAGTGGATGCTTAGTAATAGGGTTCCGTTGGTTACCCTAAGTCTGTCCATCTGTCTGTCAGCGGGCTGTATCCAAAAACCATAATAGGTAGACTGTTCAAATTTTCAGTGTGAAGTGCTTCCCCTTTGGGGGAGGCCTTTGTCTAGCAGTGGAAGCCTTCTGGCTGTTATGATAATGATGATGCCGCTTGCCGATATAACAACAAATAATAAAAAAAGTAAGGGGGCTCTACGTCTTTGTTTTGTTCCATTAATGGCTGGTACGGAACCCTTCGTGTGAGGTTTCGACTCGCAACTGTCCGGTTTTTCAAAAAATGAGCACTACTTGGACTGGTTCTGAGCTTGTTAGCCTTGCATTCAGCCTCACCAGAATCTCACATTCTGTCAGCGAAATAAATTGTCAAAATGCTTGACTGACGTTGACAAATATCATGATTTATCAATATCAAGGATTAGATGTGAAATTTCAACAGTTTTAAGTCTATCCCATTATTTTGAGGGTTCCGAACACTTTATTAGAAAAACGGGAACCCTTATAAGATATTGGTTGTCTGTTTGTCACAGCCGTTTCGAATCTACTTGACCGATTCTGTTGAAACTTAGTACCCACAATTATTGCAATCTTCTGCAACCCGAACACGGACGTGTAACAAAAATAAATAGATTTTAAAAATGGAGTCACTTTTTGGAGGGAAAAGCCAAAAACTTAAAAAAAAAGAATCAAATAAAAAGGCGTAATGGAGGGTTTTGAATTTTTATCCATCGATTTCAGGAGAACCTATAAAAAATCGTTTAAAATAACATGCTACACAAAAATAGGATTCGTTCGAACCACTTTTCACGCAAGTCCGACTCGCACTTGGCCAGTTTTTGATATTTATGTCACTAAAATGATTTTTCTACAAGAATTTGAACGCTTTTTAAGTCATAATCTGCCTAGCCTTTTCCCAACTATATTGGGGTCGGCTTCCAGTCAAGCCGGATTTAGCTGAATACCAGTATTTTACGAGAAGCGGCTGCCTACCAGACCTCCACAACCCATTAACTGGGTAACAAGGTACTTCATGGCAAGACTGGAGTCATATCTACTGCCTTCTGACAATCCGTAACGACTGCCAAAGATCAGAACAAATGACAGCCGGGACCAACGCGGACGATGGCTTGCTTCTCATTCAGGCAAGTATTCGTGAATTTGTCTGACACATGCCTACGATTAATATCTCAGTGGGGCGATCGAAACCGTCTGACCTTTGCACCGCATAAAACCTATCAACTTATTTTGAAAGGAAACCTTAAATCCTGGCCTAGTTTTAAATTTAATAACGTACCCGTTAAAAAAAAAGAATCCGTGTGCTATCTCGGTATGCTATTAGAAAATAACTTTTCATTTATTGATGATATAAAAACAGTAGGTGAGAAAGCAAAAAAGAACTTCTACGCCTTGACGAGAATATCCAAAGCTACTTGGGGTCTATCTTTTCAAACCTTAAAAACTATTTATGGGGCTACCTACTTGGGTTGTATGTGCTACGGGGCACCTGTCTGGGCCGATAGGGCCACCATAGGTGCGGTACGACGTAAATTGCTCCAAAGCCAGCGTTTGGCTTTGATATTCTTATGCAAGGCGTATAGGATGGTTAGTACTGAAGCCTTACCAGTGCTGGCGGGTGTTCTCCCAGTCGATCTAGAAGTGCAGCGGCGTGCTGCAATGTACTACTACGCTAGAAAGATTACGGACCCAGAGTTCTTACCGCAACGCGGCCGTGCTAAGATCTCTGGATTACTAAAACCCCAGACTGATGTCTGGGAGGAACTTTTATCCGTGTGGCAATGTAGGTGGGAAAATTCCATCAAAGGCCGTCACCTCCACCAATTTTTTCCATCTGTTCGTGAGCGGCTGGACAGGACATGGCTGGAGGTGGATCACTGTGTTGCCCAATTTCTCACAGGTCATGGCAATTTTAGGAGTAAATTATTTTCCTTTAAGCTTGTGGCCTCGCCTTTATGTCCATGTTCTACAGCTGACCATGAATACGAACAATCCGCACATCACATCTTATGCGAGTGTAGTCTTTGGCAAACTGAACGCAATATTATGTTAGATAGTATTAAGGTTACATCTGGGGTAGTTTACTATACGGACCTTGTTGAAACCAGAACAAATTTCCGTGCGTTCAAGCGATTTTGCCATACCTATTACTGGAATCAAAAGTAGCTCACAATTTAGGACCCATTAGTTTAAGTGGTAAGATATAATCCGTGGTGCTTGGCAACTGGGCTTAACCCAGTTGTATTTGTCCCTTGGTGCCTATTGGCTTAGTTCTATTCTGTCTCCTGCTTGATACGGAGGGAAGTGGAAATTATATTTTTTTTTTTCCTACTCCTCCGCTGTACTTTTCTGATTAATTTCGTTGCAGGATCCAAGACAGTTGAATCGTTTCTCCGGGACTCGTCGGGTTTCATTGGCTTGGCTTTTTTCTGGTGGTCGCCACTGTTGATTCTGGCTTTCAGGAGTTGCAGTGGTTGGGAATGTGTGGCGGGCTTGTCCCAAAAAAAAAAAAAAAGCCGGGACCAACGGCTTAACGTGCTTTCCGAGGCACTGAGGAAACTTGGTATGTTAAGATGGTCACCCATCCACCGACCAACCTTGGCAAGAGTTGCTTTTTTTTTTTTTTACTATTGATAGGCACGCGTTTGACCACTATCTCACCTGATGGTAAGCGAGGATGTGGTCGAAGATGGAGCACGCTTGCCTAGAAATAACCTATTCACTCTTGATTTAAAGACTCCCAGGTTGTAGCTATCAGGAAGATCGACCCGAGCGGCTGTTATTGAGACACGAGCTCCTCATAATAGACTAATACTTTTATTCTCTCTCTTGTCTGTAGTCTATCTGGGACTAAGTCGAACAAACGCTTTTTAAGTACGTTTCAGAATTAGCCTTCTGTCGTCGATACACTTTATAGGCCAGGGTAATTATAGCTTAGCCCTTATTTTTGCCCTTTTGTATTTAACATTTTTTTTTTAATAAATGTTGATTCAAATTGCCTTGAACCAAACAATCTAGTAGCATTCTCTTAGTTCAAAAAGGTTAAACAGGTGATATTTAAGTATTTGTAAAGAAGGTGGTCTATTTTTATAAGTTACCTTATTGTCTTAAGATTTTAAGATAAAAAACCGGCCAAGTACGAGTCAGACTCGTACACGAAGAGTTCCGTACCTGTTGCGGCTGACGCTATGATACGCAGGGTTGCGATAGTCGTTGAGAGGATCCGGCAGTTGGGTCTCGAGGTGGCCCTTCACAAGTCCGAAGCCATGTGCTTCCATGGTTCCCGGAACAGGCCACCGTCGGGATCTCAAATAACGGTAGGAGGGGTTCACATCGGTGTCGGGTCGACGATGACGTACCTGGGTCTCATCCTTGCCAGCCGGTGGAATGTCGCCGAACATTTCCGACGTTTGGCTCCCAGACTTGGGCGAGCTGGGGCTGCCTAACCTTAATTATTTTTTTTTTGTTATAGCGGCATTAGAAGTACACAATCTGTGAAAATTTCAGCTGTCTAGCTGTAACGATTCTTGAGATACAGCCCGCTGACAGACAGTCGGACGGACGGATGGACGTACGGACAGCAGAGACTTTGTAATAGGGTTCCGTTGGTTACCCTTTTGGTACGGAACCCTAAAAATCGGCCAAGGCGAAGGGTTCCGTACAACAAACTGAATCGTAAGTAAGTCAAATCAAATGATATTAATTGAAGCTACTTTTGTTCGAAGGGATGGTATTCTAGTATTTTTTAGTTTGTACCCAAAAAACCACTTTTGGGTACCCATTAAACAAAACATGTTTTTCAAACTGTACCGTGTTACAATCAAAATATGGGTAGACGGTACAAGACACAAGGTGACATTTTCAGCGTCTCAAAAAGGCAGCCCACTTCATCAGGATAGATGAAGTGGGTTGCCTTTAATTATTATTAACATTAACAAATTACACAAATAATGAACAAAAACTAAAATTAATGTTCATAAATACCATTAAAAAAAATGGTATTTTTAAAAAAAAATGGCATATTTTATGAAGATATATAGTATTTATAAAATTAATATTTTTTTATTTTATTATTCATTATCATGACGCATGACCTCGTTTGAAACATCTAGGAGCGAGCGCAGTCCGAGCCTTGTATTTCCAGGACGGCGTCGAATGGAACGGCAACATTGATTTGATACGTAAATATTATTAACAGAGTGTTTCATAATTCTAATAAATTCACATTTATTTAATGAATTATTAACATTACCTTAATGAATTATTAAAAAAAATCGCACTTAGAGGCAGTTTATGTCGGGTACATTAAAAGAGCAGCCTCTGTAAGACGACTAAAATGGTACCATGTTTACTATGAAATATGAGAGTCAATGAACATTTTATTCGTTCAGAACCCTTTGCTTGTGAGTCCGACTTTCACTTTACCAGTTTATACATATTGTGTAACTATTTCAGTCCCTTTTGTTTTGTATGTTTTATTATGCGTTTATAACAGTTCATCAAATACAACAATAAAATTCTTAGAATAAGAATAAGAATCTTCTTCTTACCGTGTGGGCAGTAAGGTCTAACGACCCCACACACCCTAGTGTCAGAGTTCTGAACCGCCTCAAAGGCCTCTGACATGTTTTGTTGATGACCGCCATTTGGCGGCCGGGACCACCGGCTCATACGTGCCTTCCGAAGCACGGAATCATCTTTTTATCAGACAATCAGGTGATTCAAGCCTGCAATGTCCTAGCCAAACTGGAAACAACTGTACAAAGTTTGCTTCCCGTTGGAATCGAACCCACGACCACCGGGTCACAAGGCAAACGCCTAAACCACTTGACCACGGAGGAATATTTTTATTTGTATAAAACATGGTACATATTTTAAGGTCTTATTAAATATTGGAGGATCTGACATGTTTCGCCATTCATTCTTATAGTGGTATGTTCTATGTCATGGAGGATTTAGCACTTTGCCTCCGCAGATTTCTTAAAAACAATGTCCACCCCCTACTTCACCCTTTTACGGGGAAGTTTCCTACAATCATTTCTAAACTAACGTCTCCTATTCATATTTTACTTTCGTACCAAGTTTTTGTGATGTCGTTATTATACTTACCTTTCGCTTTTATATTATTGCTAGCTTTTGCCAGCGTTTACGTACGTGCGTATCCCGTTTTTCCCATTCCCGTGGGAATTTCGGGAAATGCTCTCTTACTGCTCCTTTTCACTTCCCAAGGAACTTACATGCCAAATTTCAGCCTTCTATAACCAGTAGTTTCGGCTGTGGGTTGTCTGTCAGTCACTCTACTGGTAACGGAAGAATTTTATATAAAAAATATTCCCACTCTTTTTCTAAAAAAAACCAGTTAAACTAGCGTGGCAAAAATATAAAACAATAATACTACCTAATTATGTAATCAAATAAAGATACTTCCTTTACATAACAGGATGGCTATGTAGGCTGTGTAGGCTGTGTAGGCTGAAGACAGTTGATACCACGTTACTATTTAACGAGATGAATGTTCTAGAAATAATTTGAATATCTAATAAGTGGCCTGTCAGATATTCAAATTATTTCTAGAACACGACCATTTTGGAAATAAAATTCTTAATTGTCATTTGTAGGCTTAAAAAGATGTCGATGTGTCAAATGTAAAACGCAAGGCAAGTAATATGTGTGCCATACTCTATAAACAACGTTTGAATTCGCATCTTGTACGCAATCTGTCAAAAGTAGAAATTGAGGCTTTTTGGCATATTGCACTTGGGAGTCTTTAAGTCAAGAGTGAATAGGTTAATTCTAGGCAAGCGTACTCCATATTTGATCACATCATCGCTTACCATCAGGTGAGATAGTGGTTAAACGCGTGCTTATCAATAGTAAAAAAAAGACATTTGTTGCAAAGTGCCGCGCGCCTCGCAACAACAGTGCCGCGCTGCGACCGCAGCGTGGCACTTGCGGCATATTTTGAAGGCGCCCTAAAAGTTATAAGAATGAGGGCTACCGTTTTTGTACTCACCAGTTGGCGCCACTGTCGAGTCAGGTCCTTTATCGTAGCATTAAAGAAGTTATGACGCGCATGTGGACAAAAGTAGAAGGAAAACAATTTATGATGCTGTGAACGTGTGAATAATGCAACATGGATATCGGCGCAGTGTTACGTGGACTCATCATAATAGAAAAAAAAACACAACGGGTTGCACTCCGGTAGTGCCAGCAGAAGTGAAAACTTGAATACGTGCTTCTCTCCCTCCGTCTTACGAATATTCGATCAGGTCACGAGTCTTAATATTTTTTAATCCATCACAAAAAGTGCACAACGCCGCTAAAGAAGTTTGCAGGACACGTGACCGTCTTACAAATTTTTGATCAGGGTCACGTGTCCTGACGCGAGTTTAACATTTTTTACCCTTCACAAAAAAAGTGCACAACGCCGCTAAAGAAGGTTTCACATCAAAAAGAAAGACATATACATAATATTTCCTACAAGAAAAAAGTTTAATGCAGTGTGGTCGGGAGAACCGTAACATAATCTGCCATATTCAGGCTTTTTTAGTAAAATATTAAAATAAGTAAATAAACACTTATCAAAAGCCAACAACAACGGTGAAATTTGACACATCGAAGACCTCACGCTACACTAGCGCTTCTAGCGGCGAATCTAAACGCGATAGCCCTCATTGGCACTATGTTGTCGGCTGTTGAAATTTCATTCAACCAGTAACAGTAGCTAATGCGCGTTTGACAATTTGTCAGATTGATTTAGCAATTAGTTTTTGTTTCAGTAACTATGTTGAATGTAGACGGATTAGTTTTGATCGTGGATCGCGTTCGAGATTGTCTGTGTACACGCCCTTAGGACTTATCAACCAAACTCGTTCGGTAGGCGATCAGTAACTATGTTGAGACTTCCTGCCAAGGTTTATTGCAAATGGGCCTAAAAGGTACTTTTGAAAGTAAAATGTATGGTTTAAAAAAGTAAGTCTAGTTATCTCTTCTTTTGAAGAAGAACGGACCAGAAACTCTATTTAAACTATAGGTATCATTTGTATCAATTCATAAAAAAATGTTTTATAGTCCTATTTTATAGGCCTGCGGACGGCGAGCATTGGGTAGCTCGCCGTCCGATCAGAATCAGCTAGTCTATTCTGTAAGTAACTATTTCGATATCGAGCTTCACCTGAGTGACAAACCTCACAAAGTGAGATTTATTTCACACAACATAACGGCCTTGAGTTTTACGTAATTTGATACTCACCTAGGATTTCGCGGTCGAGATACGAAAATGTTGTTGCAGAATAGGGGTACAGGCCCGGGTCGACGGCGCGTTGTGTTCCAAGCGCGCCTCAATGAGATATCAGCATAGTAGACGGGGCCCGCTAGGGTCAATGCCTGCCAGGGTTGTGGAATTTGTTCGAAAGAGTCAACGCGGCCCTGGAACGCAAAGGGCACTAGGAGGAACACAGATGGGTTTTAGTCAGTAAGAGTCTGACACTCCCTGCTGCTTCACCCAGAGCGGGAGGAGTCATTTGATGATTTCCCATCCTAAAAAAAACCTTACTATCCTTCCTACCAATAATATTATTAATGCGAAAGTTTGTAAGGATAGGTGGATGGCTAGATGATTGTAATTCTTTTACGTCTTAACGCCTGAAAGGATCTTTATGAAGGTTGGCGCCGAGGTAGATTACAGTTTGGAATTACACATCGGATATTTTTTTTCCGTCATTCACGCGGGCGGTACGAGCCGCGGGCGACAGCTAGTATTTATATAATGTAAACCGGAAATCTTATAGTACTTGCACAGAATCTATAAACTACCCAATAAGATTAACGGTATCTATATTAGCCAATCGATCATACTCAAACTAATTAGTGATGCTATGGTAACTGCAGTTTGTCAATTAATTAGTTTGTAATAGGTAATGAGTCTTCCTATTAATTAGGTGACCGATAGCTCGGATATTAGTACTTTAAATAAAATCTTTCAACTTTTAATATTGATTAAAATGTAGATTGTGTATCATCTTCTTCGTGTGGGCAGTAAGGTCTAACGACCCCACACACCCTAGTGTCAGTTCTTAAACCACTTCAAGGACCTCTGACATGGTTTATTGACGACCGCCATTTGGCGGCCGGGACCACCGGCAACTTTTTTGTGTATTTAACTAATACTGATTGATATGAAAATAGTAAATTCTATACATTCTGTGTACTCGTATATCGTTTTCGAAAGAGGTCAACCGTCGAATTTTACTCTATAGAGCGGCGTTCGGGAAGTTGCATGGTATTTTTCGTTCGCGAATAAAAACAAATATCTCGACGACACAACCACGAACACAACACTACGCCGCGCGATCTGCCCGCTGGTTTTGAGAACGGGTCTACAAGACCCGCCCCACTCACGCGCCGCCGTTGCCGCCCCGTTGCCCGCAAAACTCGAGGCAGAGGCCGAAGATACAGCGTTGGAAGGCCTCTCACAAGGTGGACCGATGACATGCTGAGGGTCGTGGGTAGCCAATGGATGCGAGATGCACAGGATCGGTTGTTGTAGCGTCACTTGGGTAGGCCTGTTTTCAGGAATGGACATCTTTCGGCTGATATTATTACGATGATAATGTGTGTATTATTTAATATTAAACAGTTGATTTACAACAAGTTTATACACATAATAATTACACCGTGACGCAAAATTATGCGGCCAATTACTGTCTACTGGAGTTTCCGCATAACAAAAAAACATTTCAAAATAATAAATGTAGGTATGTAGAATCTTAATGAGACTGACAGATATCAGACACTAGTAATTAATCCTAATTGACATGCAAAAACTCGTTCTTAAAATATAATTAATTAATATTATGTTATTTAAATATTTCGTTTCTAGTTTATGGATCTTTGATTATTGAGTTCGTTGTTCGTACTGCGAATCTGACATTTCAGAGTATTACTTCTCTTCCTGATTATTTGAAATAGTTGAAAAGAAGAGCAAGGGGGCTAACGAAAATTGCTGATTGGTAGAAAATGAATGTTGCATTAAGTTCACAACTTAGTCATAATTTTTTGCCCCTCACTAGCTTTAGCCGCGTCCATATCCCGTTTTTTCCCGTTCCCGCCTAAAGCCTTCCTCATGAATGTGGCTATCAATACAATAATAATTTTCCAAATCTGACTGGCAGTTTCAGAGCGCCTACAAACAAAGTCTTCAGCTTTTATGTTAATATAAATTAGTTACCTAACAACATTATATTGCGACCTTGTCATTATAAAACATCTTAATTTCTTTCTATAAATATATTGACCTTGTCTTTGAATTGAATAATTTAAATTATTTCTTCTAAAAAAACTGTATACAGGGTTACTGGCACTAACTAAAACTAAACATTATCTAAAATATGGCGTCGATAAATTCCTCAGCATTGCTGGCCACTGATAATGTGCTCAAAAGGCTGGCGGCGTTGCCACGTTGTATTCTGCCCCCGTCGGAGTTTCCTTGCGTGATCGAATAAGGAATGATGATTTCCTCAAGTGAACCAAGGTTACTGACATAGCCCTGGATCCGGTGGATTATAGCCCACACCCGCTCAAAAGAGAGGAGGCCTGTGTCACTGGGACACAGGCCTCCTCTCTTTCGAGCGGGAGTGGGAACAATATAGACTGATTATGGAATATATAGGGGCCAAAAAAAGATTCTTTGTGCTAATCCAGAACAGATGATCGATGGATCCGAAAAGTTTTGGTGTGTCAACTGCGTGCCGAAAGATGCAGCGTTGAAAGGCCGCCCACAAGGTGGACCGATGACCGGGTGATGCTCGCGGGTAGCCGATGGATGCGAGACGCGTTGGACCGGTTGGTGTGGCGACGATTGGGGGAGGTTTATGTCCAGCAGTGACTTTCGGCTGATATTATGATGATAATGAAATAATAAAAATATAAGGGAATACTTACTATTATGATTATTTATTGGGCATGCTCATCATCTGCCTAGCCTTTTCCCAACTATATTGGGGTCGGCTTCCAGTCACGCCGGTTTTAGCTGAATACCAGTATTTTACGAGGAGCAGCTGCCTACCAGACCTCCACAACCCATTAGCTGGGTAAAACGGTACTTCATGGCAAGACTAGAGTAAGATTTACTGGCTTCTGACTATCCGTAACGACTGCCAAAGATCTACAAATGACAGCCGGGACCAACAGCTTAACGTGCTTTCCGAAGCACGGAGGAAAATCGGTATGTTAAGATGGTCACCCATCCGCAGACCAACCTTGGCAAGCGTTCCTTAACCTTGAAGATCAACCCGTGCAGCTGTTATTAACTAGCCACGAGCTTCTCTTTATTAGGCATGCTAAAGATGACTATTACTACTCCTGGCCGACAATTTTTGCCGGAAATTAAACAGCATATCAACCAGAAATGTTACTATTCCAGTTCAATTAATTTATGCTAGGAATGTGAACTAATATGTAGTAGTTTATAATGTAAAACAAGTTGACCTAAGCTGCCTATAGTTGTTATTACAGGATCGGAAGTAACTTCGGAAATATCAGCAAAATAAAAATACTAGTGCTCAACGACATATAGGAAAAATATTGTCTTTTTTAGGGTTCCGTACCCAAAGGGTAACCAACGGAACCCTATTACTAAGCCTCCGCTGTCCGTTCAAACGTTCATGCAGATGAAATTTTTAACCGACTTCTTCAAAAAGGAGGAGGTTCTATGTTCGGCTGTTTGTATGTTTTTTTTTTGTTTTTTTTTTATGTATGTTCACCGATTTCTCCGCCAATTCTGGGCCGATTTTATAAATTCTTTTTATTCGAAAGCCTATACTCCTGAAGTGGTCCCATTGTAACCAAGTCAGAATCTGATGATGGGATCCCAAGAAAATCGAGGGCAACCCTCAAATTTTATAAGCACATATACTGTGTTTC
Organism: Lacanobia oleracea; assembly: GCA_950371165.1. NCBI lineage: Eukaryota > Metazoa > Arthropoda > Insecta > Lepidoptera > Noctuidae > Lacanobia > Lacanobia oleracea. Next base: position 4,443,712 of record OX493406.1, on the reverse strand, counting down.
ATAAACTTTCTAACGCAATACAGAAATTTGTGCCTGGTAATCATCATCTCATGTTGCTGAGCTGATGATGGAAGGTATAAGTCAGGATCTGATGATGTGATCCCATGAAAAGTGTTTGTTTAGCGATATTTTCGCCACTTGTTAACTGATTTGAATGATTCTTGTTTTGTTTAGAAGCGTATTTTCTCGGACTGATTCCATTTAAATTTGGTGAAGATCTGATGAAGAACTTTGGAGGTAGGCAACGGAACTCTTCAATAAATGATAGCAAATGGATCGGGATTTCTGTAATCGCATGTCTGTCCAAAAACACCGACTTCCGAAATTAAAGTTATTTTCTACTTTGTAGTGTTTTGTTTTTGGAAGTCGGTTTTATTATTTTGTTTAAAAGTTTTTTCATAGATTGTGAATTTCTATTGCCGCTATAACAATAAATAATAAAAGTCAAGGTTTATGGTACGAAACCCTTCGTGTGCGAGTCCGACTCGCACTTGGCCGGTTTTTTTGCATGGGAGTGTCAGACTTTTACTGACTAAAACCCATCCGTTTTCTTCCAAATGCCTTTTGTGTTCCAGGTCCGCGGTGAAACAAATTCCGCAATTCCTTTCTGGTCTTGTGGTCATAAACTGCAACTGCTGAGCGTGGTCTTGGGTTCATTTTACGGGTCAGGTAAAGTATTATTGGGCTTTCCATTGGAAATTATTCACTGGCTGCCCGGCGTTTAAAGTTGATGTAGTGATATCTTAGTGCCTTGCGTCACCAGTGTGACTATTCTCCGGTGAGGTTGACCACCAAGACAGATATTTGGTCAGGAGGACTAGACAGGAAGGTATTGGAGGAGCATGTATCATCACCTAGGGAACTAGAAGGAGTTCAAATACAGAAAAACGGCCAGAGTTGCAGAATTTGTTCGAAAGAGTCACCAGGCCCTGGAACGCAAAGGAGTATTTGGAAGAACGCGGACGGATTTTATGGAAAGCTTTTATTTAACTTACAATGTATGTATGTTTGTTCGGGTGGAATCTTGCTACTCAATTTTGAAGCAGATATCTTCAACCGATTGATCTGTTATTTTGTATACACGTTTAGTTTGGATGACAATACACGATAAGCTGTGTGACGTCATTCTAAATTTAATATGGCGGACCATCCAAGATGGCGGAATAGTTTTTTTAATGCTATTCTACAATATGGGTATCAAATGAAAGAGCTTGTTGAGAGTAACTCGAAATAACTAAAAAGTAAAAAATTAAACAAAAGTAAAAAAAAAAACTTTTTTTAAAAAGCTTTTATTTAAGTGCTCTAAAAAGAAGAAAAAAAAATAAACCAAGGTATTTAATTATTCAAACCTCGCGACAAGCTTTTATGATCAATTTTAAGGAAAAAATGTTTTCTTCTTTTTAGAGCACTTAAAGCTTTAAAAAAAAAAAGGTTTTTTTTTACTTTTATTTTATTTATTTATTTGTTTAAAGACATTGGATGACTTACAGCTAAATACATATGATAAATAACAGTATAATGTTTTAGTCAGTAAGAATCTGACACTCCCTTTCGCTCCGCTCAGAGCGGAAAGAGTCATATTTGATGATTTCCCATCTTAAAAAAAATTCTATTCTGCCAAAACTCACGATGAAAACCCAGGTAGAAGTGAGCAGTCCAAGTCCATTCAATCGCATTAAGATGAATTGTTACACATTTAACTCTCTAAAAGCTTAAATTCCATCTACTAAAACTATCAGCAACAGCTATGTTAAACACAACATAACACCAGTCCACAAAAACGATATCCAAGTTAATTCTCATTGTAACTGACTGCAACAATATCAGCTACAAGATCCACAGTAATACACGTCAAAGCTTTTCCTTATCTGCTGCACAAAACACGGTATTATCACCCTTATTTCTCTCTCTTTACAGTCGACTTCCACTTCAATTAAATGCACAAAGTTTAAAATCCATTTTGCAGTCGTCATGAACCCTAAAATTATTAAGTTAGAGTTCTTTCTTGCTTGGTGGAGGTGAATTATAAATTGGTGAAGTTCTCAGTGACTCCGGCTAAACATTGCAATTGGATACCTATAGTGTAATGGACATTTGGATACCCATTGAGAATGGGAGCACTAATCTGATTGCTAATACTGCCATTCTGTGGGTCGACTAAACAGGATCATTTGGTCTTCATGCTTCTATGCTTGCATATATGGTTATAAACCTGTTTGTTTTTATAGGAGTGCTGATACGGGATTTTAAATTCTTGCCTATGTTTTTGTGCTAATGTTATTGTCTTGCCAAGACAAAGTTCCCGCTTACAAGCTTAAAGCTGCTACTGAGACGTGCGAGGTAGCTGAGTGGTGCGAGGATGCGTAACAAAGCTGTTAAACGATATGAGCATTTCTACCAGAGAGGTATTAGGCCGCTAAGAAATGCGAGGATGCTAGCGACGCTGTGAAATGGTGCATAGATGAGCGGTGCGAAGATATGTAGCGTGTTCTTTTCAAATGCGAGCGAGCGGGGTGAGTGTGCGTCTCTCACACAAATCTCTCGCAGCCATTCCTCGCTTGTTTTGTACACACAGAAACCTCACTCCGCTAAGCTGTTTCCAGAGGAGCTGCGCTGAGCGAGGCTAGGTAAATTAAGCGATTCTATTGATTCTTAACAAAGACATCCCTTGCTACGCATCCTTGAAATGAAATTGAAATGTTAGATTTTATAAATAAAGCCCTCTTTGAGCAGCCAAACAGATTTTGGCCCGTCGTGTCTTGAGAATTATTTGAAGGGATTCTCTCTTTGATTATTATTTTATAATAAGCTAGACGTTCGCCAAGAAACGGATTCAAGATTCCACGAAATTCTCCTAACAATTTTGTGGCAAACACCGAGAAACGAATAATTCACACCCAAAATATATCTTTACACTGAAATAAATTATTTACTACGGTCTGAGCCGCACTACAAGCTATAAACACTATTCTAATACGTATTTAACAGACCCCAGCGGTTACTGACCAAGAGAATATCTAATTGGGGGCCCAAATTATCTAGACCAGGGCTGTCCCGATACGATCGCGGGCCAATTCAAGTCACTTTATAGATTGGAGGGTCGCAGATAGAAAAATCTACGTTAAAAGTTTTTTGGAGAAAATTCAAAATACGACGATAAAGTTATATTCATTATCTGCCTAGCCTTTTCCCAACTATATTGGGGTCGGCTTTCGGTCAAACCGGATTTAGCTGAATACCAGTATTTTACGCGGAGCGGCTGCCTACCTAACCTCCACAACCCATTAACTGGGCAACACGGTAAAAAAAAAAGAAAGAAAGAAAGAAAGAGTATTCTATTCTATTCTATTCTATTCATGGCGAGACTGGCGTCAGATTAACTGGCTTCTGACTATCCGTAACGACTGCCAAATATCTACAAAGGACAGCCGGGACCAACGGCTCAACGTGCTTTCCGAGGCACGGAGGAAACTCGGTACGTTAAGATGGTCACCCATCCACAGACCAACCTTGGCAAGCGTTGCTGAACCTTAAAGATCGACCCGAGCGGCTGCTATTATCTAGCCACGAGATCCTCGATGATAACGTTATATTAAACTTTATTAATTCTTCATTAATCAATGTGAGTGTTCAGAATATACCATAATTATGTTGGAATGCCCCAAATAGCCATACTCATACACTTGCAGTTAACGTTGCCACCTACTGTACCCCTATTCTGTAAAAAAAAAACGGGTCTCGACAGCGGGATCCGAGTTGAGTATCATTCGTATAAACATAAGACCTTTATGTTGTGTGAAATAAAGCTCACTCAGTGAGCTTTGTCACTGAGGTGAAGCTCAATATCGAAACAGTTATTTACAGAATAGACTAGCTGGGCCCAAACGATCTAGGGGAAGTCCATCGATTCGAAAATAAGAAGAATTCTTTATTCATGTATGTTTGACAATTCTATGACTTACGGCACTGAATACGAGTATTTTAAACCTGTCGTATTAAGAAATAAATATGGAATCTTTGTTTATTAAGTAAATAATGTGAAGTGTAATTCTACATTTACATAATTTTACTAAACAATTCAAATCATTTGTAATATTGTTAGAAATAATTTGACTGCATTGATTTGTCTAATATGATATACTATGCGGTCCCTAGGACAGTCCACAGACGAAAGGTGCGCGCTGGTAGATTGTTTTCGGTAGGCTCTTGCAAGTCCAATTCTGGGTTGCGTTCGTCTGTTCGCAGAATGGTTGAGTCCTTTAACAGGATTTTTGAACATATAAACATTTTTAAATGTCCTGTCATTAGCTTCAAAGATCTTGTACTTAAAAAGCTTTTATAAATTTTTGCTCTCCATCTCTCTATTTATTCAAATTATCTATTTTATACCGTATAGCACGATAGTTAAGTAATTTTAATTAAGTTTTAAGTTTTACGTATTTGTAATCCTAGCAATTTTTTTCTTATGTATCCTGCCGCTTATCCGTGAACCGGGCTGTGGGCTACAATATTGTAATATGTTTTGTTTTCTTTGTTTTATATTGTAGCTGTTTGTTGTTCCTTTTTTAAATTAAAAAAAAATGTGTAATTGTGGTACATTACAAAAATGTTGCCGGCTTCATAAATATTAGCCGCAGGCCACATGAGGGCTGCGGGCCGTGATTTGGACAGCCCTGATCTAGAAATTGGCATATTTAGTGGTGGCTGTTAAAGTTACTGTAATGAACTTGCTTCAGCCGCTATTATCAAAATATTCTGGCAATACCGAATGGTTGTAAATTTGTAAAGGGTGGTCGTATTTTGTGTGTTTAGATTTGAGGATGAGCTTCATTTGGTGAATAGTTATAGACAAATGTTTAAAAATCAGACGTTATGATTCCTATCGGACATTGAATCTACACTCCTCAAGGAACCTACATGCCAAATATCAGTTTCCTACGATCAGTAGTTCCGGCTGTGTGTTGTCTGTCAGTCACTCAGTAACGGAAGAACTTTATATAAAAGGATTTTATTAGTATTGTTTCCAAAACAAAATTCTATATGATTTTTTTTTCTTGTGTACCACAGTGTAGTCTTTTTAACCAAGGGTTTACTGGTAGAGAATGCCTTGTTGCATTACCTCTGTCCATGTAACACTATTGTGCAAATAAAAGGTTTTCATTCTTAGGGTTCCGCACCCAAAGGGTAACCAATGAAACCCTATTACTAAGCTTGCGCTGTCCGTTCATCCATCCGTCCGTCTGTCCGTCTGTCTGTCTGTCAGCGGGCTATATCTCATGCACCGCAGTAGGTTGACAATTGAAATTTTCACTGATTGTGTATTTATTTTGCCGCTCTAACAACAAATACTAAAAATCTAGGTTTATGGGACGGAACCCTTCGTGTGCAAGTCCGACTCGCACTTGGCCGGTCTTTATCTTCATATTCCAGTTAAGCTGTTCTATAAGCTTCTGGACAAGCGAAAGAAAAACCAAAAATCACCTAGAAAACAAGTCTCTACAAGGTCATAACTGCCAAAGCCAATCATCTCCCTAGCCTTTTCCCAACTATATTGGGGTCGACTTCCAGTCAAGCCGGATTTAGCTGAATACCAGTATTTTACGAGGAGCGGCTGCCTACCAGACCTCCACAACCCATAAACTGGGTAACACGGTACTTCTTGGCAAGACTGGAGTCAGATTTACTGGCTTCTGACTATTCGTAACGACTGCCAAAGATCTACAAATGACAGCCGGGACCAACGGATTAACGTGCTTTCCGAGGCACTGAGGAAACTCGGTATGTTAAGATGGTCACCCATCCACAGACCAACCTTGTCAAGCGTTGCTTAACCTTGAAGATCGACCCGCGCGGCTTATCTAGCCACGAGCTCCTCCATAAGTGCCAAAGCCAATGAGCCACAATAAATACCGGTTTACGCTAACCCATCGTTTTAAATTCCCATTTCTACTATATATTTTTATTTGCGAAAAGTGAAGTGTCGTCGTTTTCATCTCACCGACGGATAAATTGCGTTTGCTATCCAATTTCATACTGAACTCTCGCGCGACGTGAAAATTTTTCCACGTTAGCTCTCGTGTGAGGTTTATTATATTTGTAACACTTATCAGCAGTAGATTAGTTGGTCCTTTTAAGAAAGCCATTTTGTATTTGGTTCTTTGGCTTTTACAAAGAGTGTCAAAAGTTGCGGGAAGTTTCTGTAGGAATTTTCAAGATTTTAGTCGGCTGATTGTAAATGATAATGGAGAGTAAGTTAAATGGCTTTTAGATAGACCATTTTAATAATGGTGCTAGTAATTGGAGCAAGTAATGGTGCGGGTTATTAGCGCGAGCAGTATACATTCAGTCGAAAAAGTATCGGGAATGGATGATTTGTTTATGGTTCCAAATTCAAATTTTTGTTTTTTTGTAGTTGTTAGATTGGCACAACTGTTTTCCATTTTGGCGCGGAGTTTGAGTTGCATCTGTTATTTATATTAAATACAGTGCTGGTTTTAGTAATATCATATATAGTGTGTATTGCGAATTTCATAATGGACAAAAATATCGAAAAAAGAGTTTGTCTTAAATTTTGCATCGCCAATGGAATTTCGTGTTCGGAGTCACTGAAAATGTTACAGAAGGCTTACGGTGAATCGACTTTATCAAAAACTCGTGCTTATGAGTGGTTCAAAGCGTTCAAAAGCGGTTGAGATGTGATGGAAGATTTGCCTCGCTCTGGTAGGCCGTCAACGTCTGCAACTGAAGTTAACAACGCAAAAGTGAAGGAAATAGTGACTGAAAATCCCCATTCAACTCTGAGAGAGATAGCCGCCGAATTTTCTGTATCTCACGAGTCGATCCGTACCATTTTAACTAATCATTTGGGTATGAAACATGTTACTGCTCGGCTAGTCCCAAAAGATCTGTATTTTCTCCAAAAACTCAATCGCATGAAAGTCGCTGAGGACATGCTAGAACGAGTCAGTTCGGACCCAACATTCATGAAACGCATTGTTACTGGTGACGAGACGTGGGTTTACGAGTTTGACATGCAAACTAGTCAACAAGCTTCGGAGTGGCGCCTTCCAACTGAACCGAAACCGAAAAAACCACGCCAAAGTCGATCAAAAGTCAAAGTCATGTTGACTGTTTTCTTTGACTATCGCGGAGTTGTGCACTCTGAATTCTTACCGGAAGGTCTAACGGTAAATAAAGAATATTATTTGAGCGTTATGCGGCGTTTAAGAGAGCAAATTCGACGAAAAAGGCCAGATTTGTGGAAAGAAAATTCTTGGATTTTGCACCACGACAATGCGCCGCGAAAATGCGACAATCTGACACCAGTCTTGCCAAGACGTACCGTGTTTCCCAGTTACTGTCTGTGTAATGGAGGTTAGAATCAATGGGTCATCTAAAATACCGGTATTCAGATAAATTCGGTTTGGCTGGAAGCCGAACCTAATATAGTTGAAAACAGGCTAGGCAGATGATTACCCAATTTCATACCGTCTTGATCTTGTTTGAAGAAGAGCTCGTGGCTAGGTAATAACAGCCGCACGGGTCGATCTTTAAGGTTAAGCAACGCTTGCCAAGGTTGGTCTGTGGATGGGTGACCACCTTAACATACCGAGTTTCCTCCGTGCCTCGGAAAGCACGTTAAGCCGTTGGTGCCGGCTGCCATTTGTAGATCTTTGGCAGTCGTTAAGCCAGATTAACTGGCTTCTGACAATCCGTACAATAAAATAATACAATCCGACTCTAGTCTTGCCAAGAAGTACTATGTTATCCAGTTAATGGGTTATGGAGGTCTGGTATGCCGCCGCTACACGTAAAACACTGGTTTTCAGCTGAATCTGGTTTGACTGGAAGCCGACCCCAATATATTTGGGAAAAGGCTAGGCAGATGATGATGTGAGTGTGTTGAATAGACAATTATTGTACACCACATTAGAATTTTTTAGGCTTTTGACATACTTACGGTATGTCAAAAGGTTAAAAAATTGTAATGCACACATTAGAAATAAACATTGGCAGTGCTGTGGAAAAAAAAAAATTTTTGCCTGTATACCGAATAGCTTTGTTGACTGTACTTGTACACGGTGCAAGTAGCTGGAGTAAGCAAGGCGCGGACTACTTGCGTCTTTCTTCACAATAAAACTTTATTACAAAAAATATAACCGATTTCCAAACAAAACACTACAAAGTATAAAATAACCTTAATTTCGGAAGTCGGTGTTTTTGGTTTTATTTCTTTGTTTTTTAACACCATTTCACTTTAAAGTGGTGATACTTGGATGACGTCTTTGTCTACGCAGAAATTGAAATTATATGCAAAAATTCTCATAAAATAAAAACTACTGAGACAAACCGAATATTTTTTTTATGAAAACAAATGGCAAGAATGCACCAACTAAAAAAATATCACAGAAATTGAATCGGAAGCCTCAGAGTAATCGGTGTTCATAAAAAAAATACCATATGAATTGAGGACCTCTTACTTTTTTGGCTGTTTGGTTCTCGCGTTGATACATGCTAGAGTTGCTGGAAACCAGCGTCAGGCAGCACTTACTGGTCTGGAATTTTGCTGAATTGGACCTATTTTGTGCAGCCGCGGGGCACACGATGTTATTGTTTTTAAATAAATTTTTATTTCCTTTTATTGTTACCTACACTGTGTGATTCCGTGTGAGACAAATAAATTAGTTTTTCTTTGACTGTGTGTGTGCACAAGCATAATAAAGCCAGAAAAACTACGTTAAATAATTTGTCATCTTTTTATCCAGACAGATCGAACTTTAAAAGACATACATCTGTGAAGACACTTGCATGCATTAAATGCTGTGAGTTTTTTTTTACTATTGATAGGCACGCGTTTGTTTTTTCAAAACTAGGCTGACTAGGACCCAATAGAGTGTGACAATAAGCGACTTGTCTCACCGCCAGCGATTAAAGCCTCTAACTCTAAGCGAATTGGCGAGCAGCGAGTAGCGAATGAAATGTTTCGATAGTTTTGACTCTCGGCTTTCAGTGAGTGCTTTTGTGCAACGGACTTTTACTCACAATACTCGGTCCGGCCCGCACGTAGAAATTACCCTGAGTTCTGACCGCCGAGCGAGAGTCGTTGAGAGAGTACAATCTTTGATAGCTCTTGTCGCTGCGATCAACTAGAGCAGGTAAGAGCCGCTCATTGGCAGTGTGAACAGCTAGCTATCGACTATGAAAGTATGTGTCTCTTTTACTCACCCGAGATCTATATCTTTTGTCCCTCTCCTAAGCGAGCAAATAGTTGATAGTTACTCGCTTCCTCGCCGGTCTAAACAACTATTACTCTAAAGATCCATCTAATGGTGTTAAATTTCTTATAGCATTATTCCTTCCTCCACTTTGCTATTACTTCTGAAGCAGGCACTATCTCCAAATTAGGGTTGCCTTTCGGCGCACTGGGGTCCATTTTATTCTACCCGATCTTGCGCGTGACCAATCTATCATTCAAGGGAAAAGATTCAAAGCAAAGAGCAAATAAATTATTCCTTGATCCTCCTAGATCATCTATACGAATAAATTTATCGATGCCTACATACAGTGTAGGGAAAAAACAATCAAGTGGAAGTTCAAATGTATTTTCTTTAATTAATTTATTTTTTAACAATGATAGGCACGCGTTTGACCACTATCTCACCTGATGGTTAGTGATTATGTGGTCGAAGATGGAGCACGCTTGGCTAGAAGTAACCTATTCACTCTTGACTTAAAGATTCCCAGATTGTAGCTATCAGGTAACACAGACTCTGGCAGGGTATTCCACTCCTTAGTTGTACGCACTATAAATGTGTTCCCAAAACATTTTGTGCATGTGATGGGATATCCTGGGATGTTTTGTGCAAATGTAGGCCAGTCATACAAGACATTTTAGGTCGCAGTATTTTGCAAACTCCTGATTTTTTGGGATGTTATTAAGGGAGATGTCAGTAGTGTACACACAATTTTTCAACCTCGATAGACCTGTGCTAACTGCGTGGTGCTCGGAAAACTTCAAAATTTACAGTCATTTTTCATACTTTGGCTTATATCTTCCCAACGGTGAATTCTACCTAAAAAAGTAAATCTGTAGACTATGAAAGTAGATAAAATTTGCTACAATTAGAGTTCAAAAAATGCATTTGAATTGGTTTTACAGGTATTGAGATATAGCACATCAAACACGAACCATTTTTACAAAAAATCGAAATTGTAGTTAAAATAATGGAGCTCTGTGATTTGCTGGACTTTTGATAAAGATATGTTAGATAGGTCACTGGAAAATGTTTCTAATCATTTAAAATGAAGTCAAGTATAAGTAAAAAAATACTTTAAAATCGTTCTTAAATATTGCACATATTTGGGAGTATTCGAATATGGAAGATAAATAAGGGAAATAAATGGTTTACGTTACGAGATGACAGGACCTCAGTTTTCTTCTGCAACAGAAGTACACGGCATATTGTAAATTAGTATTGTCATCCAACTATGGGAAGATACCCGAATATTCAATTTCCTTAAGACATTTACTTTCGGAAAGCCCTTTTCAAGAAGATCATATTTTGCTACCTAAACGACTTTTGTCAATTATGAATTCGTTCGAGTTAATTAATGAAATTAGACCTGAACGGACAAATAATTTTGAATATTGAAATTAAGCATTGTTTGCGTCCCATAGCATCATTATATTCATCGTTGGAACGAGCTATTGAAAATACTTTCGCTATAAATATAATTATTTCTAATTTAAGGTCCGTTAGTTAATGACTTTAAAATGCGATAAATTAGACTCCAAAGTTAAAAGAGTTCCCAAAAAAAAACATACTGACAACATATTTTTAGCGTCCTTACAGCTATAATCCCCTGACAAAATATACTAATAGGTAACATTTTTAGTATAGAAAAAGTGAATTAGGAAAACGAAAAAAAATCCTCTAGATTTACTCTGCGCGAATAAAGAATTACCTATAATTTCACGACAGAAAAGTTTACAAGTAATTTATACGCCCACGTGTAGTCATTCAAATGTTCTTAGATGTTTTATGGTAATGTAACGATATTGCCTACCCTGACTTTAAAACTAAAACCCCAATTTTGAAGTTTTTGTAAAACAATAGCTATGTTTGAAGTGCTGTACGTCAACACCTATTAAATTGACAAACAAACCGTTACAGTCAAATTGTAGCAAATTTTGTTTACTTTAAAAGTATTTGAATTTACTGAGAAGCTCGTGGCTAGATAATAACAGCCGCACGGGTCGATCTTCAAGATTAAACAACGCTTGCCAAGGTTGGCCTGTGGATGGGTGACCATCTTAACATACCGAGTTTCCTCCGTGCCTCGGAAAACACGGTCATTTGTCGTCTTTGGCAGTCGTTATGGATAGTCAGAAGCCAGTAAAAATCTGACTCCAGTCTTGCCATGAAGTACCGTGTTACCCAGTTAATGGGTTGTGGAGGTCTGGTAGGCAGCTGCTCCTCGTAAAATACTGGTATTCAGTTAAATCCGGCTTGGCTACAAGCCGACCCCAATATTGTTGGGAAAAGGCTAGGCAGATGATGATGAAAAGTATTTTAATTGACTCTTTCTGTGGACCGTTTTTAAACAGAAACTTCTTAATAAGAGAAACAGAGAGAGAGAGTTTCTTTTAAGAGTAACTCTTAAAAATAATGAACGAAAATTAAGAAGTTTTCTTAGCGCAACGCAGTTAGAGCAGGTCTTTCGAGATTGAAAAATTGGAAGGACACTACTGGCATCTATCCTAAAAATCACCCAAAAAATCAGGATGGTCCAATTTTCTGCGACCTAATGCGTTTAATTTGCCTACGGTGTATGGCCTAATGGGTGGGATGGCCACACTGTCCACCGTGTACTTGATGTAAAATGCACACCTACCTTTAGAATGGCTATAGTTCGTTTTATAAACCCAGAGACTAATTTGACATTTGAAGTGATTGTTCTTTCTTTTTTCAATTTGAAGTTTGACATTTGCACCTGTCAAATTAGTATCTGTGAATAAAAAATGAACTTTAGCAAATACGTTCTCAAAATTCACATTAACAAATCAATATACGTATTCCGCAGTAGGTACTTATTTTTTACTATATCGGATACCTCCTAATATACTTACTTCAAAAATAAGTATATATAGTGTAGCAGGTATAAAACTTATTTACCTACATTCAAGTTTTGTTGATACTACCAAAACGATTTCAACGTTTTTGAAATATCTAAATTATGAAGGAAAATGTTCACAGAAAATACATAGGTAAAAGCAGAACGTGTGCCTGTAACTCATGCAAGAATATGCATTTTAAAAGGCAACGCTTTCTATGCAAATCTTATTATTTTCGGTCGCTTTGTAATGTGTAGTTGGTAATGGTTGTAATTTTTATTCATGTGTACTTGTGCAGTTCGTATTTCCTAAAGTAAATGTGCAAAATTATTTTACATGAGAGCAGTGGTGGCCCGGTGGTAATGTCTGCGGCTTACGAGTTGTAGGTCGTAGGTTCGAACCCAGGCAGGCGCTTTACTTTGTGTAAATTATTTCATGACCAATGCTCTCAAAACGGTGAAGGAAAACATCGTGAGGAAATCGGCATGTCCTACAACCAAAAATTCGATGACATGTAACATCTACCAACCCGCACCCGCAGCAACCCGCGGGCCCACCGCGTGCTGGATTACGGCCCACTCCCTCTCACCGAGAGGAGGCCTGTGTCCCAGCAGTGGGAACATTATAGGCTGATTATACTATTTTACATGACGCTATCTTTTGCCCAGATGTTCTTTACTTAAAAGTTTTATTTTTCAAATATTATTTATTTGTTGCACACGTACCACAGTGTAGTATCTTTAACCCAAAGGTTAACTGGTAGAGAATGTCTCCCGCCTATGTATCACAATTTAAAAAAAATGTTTAAGTAATCAATAAATAAATAGCTTTAGCGTTAAGTTTTACTTAAAGAATAATTCTACTTATTAACGAGTCATGTGAAATACATAACATGCGAATGTGATGCGATTTTTACATAATTTTAAAATGGTATTCTGCTAACTTTAAAATTCGTTCAATTCACATTCGCATCGCAATGCCATTTTTTTTTTGATTTGGCTTCGCGCGGTTTGTGCATGTAGCCAATGTCACGTATGGTTTACTTGGTTCGAAGAAATATTTATATGCGAATTACAGAATTTGGAATAGGACGGACAAAGGTATGTCCTTTGCCCGTCAGTTTTTTTTTAATGAATGATGTGCAAAATACAATGACGAATAATTACAATTTAATATTATTTAAGGTGATGAATGAGACTATACATTTATATACAGGAAAACTATTTGTACAAAGTAAAGAAATTATCGAGGTAGGAAAAGGAATATCAAGGGATAAGAGGTTACTAAAGACGGAAGAACGGTCATATAAGAGACATAAGAAAAAAATGTGATTTAATTCGCCTACATCTGTGCCATACAAGCAAATATAATCGTCGATAATATGGAGTTTGGCAAGATGGGCTGTAGAACAAACGTGACCCAGTTGCATCCGTATTAAAACCGAGGTCTCCATCTTGCCAAATTTTGCCCGGCCAAACCATGTTTTTTCCGGAATCTCGGGTTGAATAAAGGAAAAGTAATGTCCCTTTGATCTGCTACTGACATCCCAAGCTACCTTCCAGGTGTCCCGAAGAAATTCCACAGGCATCTTGACGAGGTCATAGGTATAAATTTTGTATGGGACCGCAATGCCATTACATTCCAGTCGTATGGTAGGCCAGTTTGTTTTCATTTACGAAAATAAATACGAGTATTTTTTGTGTTGGTTCAATACATGCAGAAGATAATTAGCGATAATTACAATTTAGTAACGTTATTCAGAATATTAAATTAAAGTACAATTTGTCTGGCAGTAGATAGTAAGTATATATTAAAAAAAAAAAAAAAAATTTAAACAACAATATCTGATCGGAAATACATTCAGTCAAAAAAGTATCGGGAATGGATGATTTGTTTATGGTTCCAAATTCAAATTTTTGTTTTTTTGTAGTTGTTAGATTGGCACAACTGTTTTCCATTTCGGCGCGGAGTTTGAGTTGCATCTGTTATTTATATTAAATACAGTGCTGGTTTTAGTAATATCATATATAGTGTGTATTGCGAATTTCATAATGGACAAAAATATCGAACAAAGAGTTTGTCTTAAATTTTGCATCGCCAATGGAATTTCGTGTTCGGAGTCACTGAAAATGTTACAGAAGGCTTACGGTGAATCGACTTTATCAAAAACTCGTGCTTATGAGTGGTTCAAAGCGTTCAAAAGCGGTCGAGATGTGATGGAAGATTTGCCTCGCTCTGGTAGGCCGTCAACGTCTGCAACTGAAGTTAACATCGCAAAAGTGAAGGAAATAGTGACTGAAAATCCCCATTCAACTCTGAGAGAGATAGCCGCCGAACTTTCTGTATCTCACGAGTCGATCCGTACCATTTTAACTAATCATTTGGGTATGAAACATGTTGCTGCTCGGCTAGTCTCAAAAGATCTGAATTTTCTCCAAAAACTCAATCGCATGAAAGTCGCTGAGGACATGCTAGAACGAGTCAGTTCGGACCCAACATTCATGAAACGCATTGTTACTGGTGACGAGACGTGGGTTTACGAGTTTGACATGCAAACTAGTCAACAAGCTTCGGAGTGGCGCCTTCCAACTGAACCGAAACCGAAAAAACCACGCCAAAGTCGATCAAAAGTCAAAGTCATGTTGACTGTTTTCTTTGACTATCGCGGTGTGCGGCACTCTGAATTCTTACCGGAAGGTCTAACGGTCTAACGTAAATAAAGAATATTATTTGAGCGTTATGCGGCGTTTAAGAGAGCAAATTCGACGAAAAAGGCCAGATTTGTGGAAAGAAAATTCTTGGATTTTGCACCACGACAATGCGCCTTCGCATAAGGCTATCATTGTGAACGAATTTTTAACCAAACACTCAACAAATACCATCCAGCAACCACCATATTCACCAGATATGGCTCCTGCTAACTTTTTTCTTTTTCCTAAACTCAAATTACCACTTCGTGGCACCCGTTTTCATTCGATAGAAGACATAAAGGAGAATTCGCGGCGAGAACTGAACTCAATTCCGGAAGCAGCGTTTAAAAAATGTTTTGATGAATGGATTATTCGTTGGCGCAAGTGTATCGTTTCTAAAGGAGCATACTTTGAAGGTGATAAAATAAATTTGGATGAATAACAGACATTTTGTGTATTATTGATCTTTTCCCGGTACTTTCTTGACAGAGTAGTATACTTCATTTTTTTTTTAGCTGTGTATCTGATTTATTTTCTAGAGTTTTTGAGATGCTACAACATTCCATATGTTCCTTCTGGGTAGGCTCGCTCCATCGTAGACTTTGTCTCTGTCATCTCTGACATAGACTAGAGTCAAGAGCAAACGAGTTCTTCAACTGGATCGTACTCGTAAAATGATGAGGTGTTTTCTTTTACGTTGTAAAAATATTTAATGACAATTATATCACTCAGAGATCAATCTATTATGTAATATATATAGAAGATAAAGATCGAGATCAATTAGTTTGTTTTTAGTTTAGCATATTTTATCAATTTAAAATAAAGTTTAGTTATATATAATATATAAGTTACACTTACCCCTTCTAGAGTAAACGCTATTGTCTAGAATCTGGATAATTGATTGTTAACATCTAGATTTTAAACGTTAACCAAGACCAAAAAAATCGGCCAAGTGCGAATTAGACTCGCCCACCGAGGGTTTCGTACTAATTACTACAAATTACTTAAATATAGTCGAACTAGTTGACCCGCGCAATTTTGTCTGCGTCGCAATTTTCATTACTGCTTCGCTTCTATTGGTGTTAGCGTGATGATGTAAAGCCTATGCCTTCCATGATAAATGGGCTATCTAACACCGATAGAATTTTTAAAATCGGACCAGTTGTTCCTGATATTAGCGCGTTCAAGCAAACAAACAAACAAACTCTACAGGTTTATATATTAGTATAGATATATAGTTTTCAGATTTTTCCCTATACTTGTAGTATAACTTGCCAAATTTCATAGTTCTAGCTCAACGGGAAATACCCTATACATTTTGATTCCCTTGAGAGTGACGGAATATACGTTTATTTGCGGCCTAAACGACCATATCTTTTTTACGTCAACTTAGAAGTTTGATTTTTTTCACAGCTGCAAGGGGTTTTAGACTTTAAGTATATGGTTTTAATTTAAACTCGATAACTCCACGCGTTCACGAGAGAAACGGTCTTAACAGATCGACGGACACACAACAAAGTGATCCTATAAGGGTTTTGTTTTTCCCTTTAGAAGTATGGAACCCTAAAAAAAACAAAACTAAAATATTGGAGACGTTTACATCATACATACATAACGCCCCGAGCTCCATTTTACATACAAATCATTTTCAAAGCTGACGCCGAAAACAAAAATTCTGACGATTCAATTTATTCTTGTACTGCAAAGACATGAGAAGCCGAGCTTGTAAAATATTTACTTGTCTTTTGCCCCTTTCAACCCCATAATGTATTCAGGAGTTTCCAGGGGTGGTTGTGTGTAAAAATATTTAATGCTGAATATATTTTTGGGGGCGCTTATTAGTATTGTTGCTCGGGGATATGTACGTCTTGATTTTTTGTGATGATGGAAAAAAATATAACGAGATTTGGGGATGAATGTTTATTAGGTTTAAGATTTTAGACAATCATGCTTTGTTGAACCCTATGTTCTATTTTTACCCGACTGCGAAAGAAGGAGGGTTATGTTTTTCGAAAGTATGTATGTTTATGTATTTGGCACGCACTAAAACCTTAACGGCTCGATGGATTTGAGCCTGAAAGGTGTGGTTATATTCGTATTTACTGTGAGAGCGACACTGGGCATATCAAAATTAAAAATAAAATGAAATGGCGGATTTTTGCTGCCATATTATGCCTTCAATAAATTTTTGATTTTTAAAACTTATCGAGTGGGGCATCAAGATAAAGGGCTCGAGGAAACGATTCCAAAAATGTAACTTACTAAAATTTAGGAAATAAAAAAATTGACAAAAAACCCGACCGCTAAAAATAACAAGTCGCTTTTCATGCTACCTGATGCAGTTCGCTCACTGATCCGATGCCACCAATTGCATCAGACTGCTTGAAAAGCGACTTGTTTCGATTTTATTTAGTTGTTTTAGCGGTCGGGTTTTATGAAAAAGTTTTTTTTTTAAGTTTTGCTTACATGACTAAGTATTTGATAAAGTATAGTAACCTAAACTTTTTACAGTTTGCCCAACGCTTTTTTGATTTAGTCTTCCTATATTTATAATCCTCCTTCCTGATTTCAGCCATGGCGGCCAATTTCAACCGAGATTCGCCATCAGCGTGGGTCATATTGTCCCTATAAAGCAATGGGAATATTTTTCCCACCATATTTTTCAGCTCTTAATTTTATGAGCTGAGAAATGTGGTGGGAAAAATATTCTATAATGAGTTTCTAGTAGCTATTCCATTGTTGTTCAAAGGTTATTTAAATACCAATCAATCACTAATTAAATGCTTTAACTGCCTCCGTGGTCGAGTGGCTTAGGCGTTTGCCTTGTAACTCGGTGGTCGTGGGTTCGATTCCCACGGGAAGCATAATTTGTAAAGTTGTTTCCAGTTTGGCTAGGACATTGCAGGTTTGAATCACCCGATTGTCTGATAAAAAGATGAGTCCGTGCTTCGGAAGGCACGTATAAGCCGGTGGTCCCGGCCGCCAAATGGCGGTCGTCAAATAAACCATGTCAGAGGCCATTGAGGCGGTCTAGAAACTCTGACACTAGGGTGTGTGTGGTCATTAGACATTAAATATTCAAAGAACATAATTTTTGATTAAAAAAATGTAAAATCCGCATCAAAATCCGTTCAGCCAAACTCGAGATAATCACGGACAATCATACATACATACATATATTCATACATACATACAAACATACGGGTCGAACAGAGAACCTCCTTTTTTTTGAAGTCGGTTAAAAATATTTTCTACATAATACCTATTCCTTTTTGGCATTATTTTACGATTTCCAGATCGTTATGCCCGTATAAGGGTGCATAAAAGTGTGCGCACACAGCGCACTCCCTTTTCTATCACTCTCATTATTCCGATGGGACGGCAACCCGACATGACCGGTGACAGATCTGGGAGGCTACTCTTTAAGCCCGAATTCCGTAGTTTCGGGCTTAGTTGCGGGCGTATTCTACTCCGTATCACCTAAACACTAAGAATTAATGACAACAGGATTGGTCAGTTACTGTCAAATCGTGTTGTCTTTCATTCTTAGTTCGGGTTCGGGACTAATCGTAAGTCCGTAGGTGATACGGAGTAGAATACGCCCGCAACTAAGCCCGAAACTACGGACTTCGGGCTTAGAGAGTAGCCCCCCTGGCGCAGGGCTACACTTACCTACTTTCCAGCGATTTTGCCATACCTATTACAGCTAGTCTTTTCTGTTAGGATTCATTTCGATATCGAGCTTCACCTGAATGACAAACCTCACAATGTGAGCTTTATTACACACACCATAAAGGTCTTACGTTTGACGTAATTTGATACTCACCTCAGATTCTGCTGTCGAGACACGAAAATGTTGTTACAGAATAGGGGTACTGGAATGAAAAGAGGCTCACAATTTAGGACCCGTTAGTTTTAGTGTTAATAATTGATGCTGCGTGGTGCTTGGCAACTGGGCTTAATCCAGTTGTATATGTCCCTTGGTGCCTATTGGCCCAGCTCTATTCTGGCTCCAGCTTGATGAGGGAAGTGAAAATTATAAATATGTATTTTTTCCTACTACTATGTTATACATTTCTGATTAATTTCGCTGCGGGATCCAAGACAGTTGAATCGTTTCTCCAGGACTCGTCGGGCTTCATTTGAACCGAAAAAAGCACATTTCTTGTATGGGACAAGAAACGCGTTTTTTTCGGTTTATTGTAGGAATTCCTTGGTGTGAGAGTCCAACTCGCACATGGCCGGGCCACAACATCATTTCATTATTTTTGTAATTTTTTAAGGCAGTCTTAAAAAAACAATCCAAGCCCCTTGAATTCATGTGCAAAAAAAAAACATAGACGAACTACGTCGTGACCTCAAAATAGACGCGACAATATGGTTTATTCATGACTGAAGTGCCTCACTTTGTGCCTACAGCTGGCAATCTCTCGGAGGAGTTAATCGCGGATTTTTTATGTGTCAATGTTGTTGGCAAGTTTTTTTCTGTTTTTAGTTTGCTAAATTAAGACGACACAAACTTTATTAATGATGGATCATGCTTAAATGGTTTGGTCATGTTAAATGAATGAGCAAAAATAATATTTTGAAGCCAGATGTGCATGAAAACAGAGCCTCAAGTCTGTTATTACAATAGTGTCAGAATGGTCTATCATTGACTTCATAATTGTTGATTTTGACAAGTTTGGTAATCTTATACTAATATTTCATACTAATATATTAGGTCTTTACCTATGAAATTACCGTTCTGTAGTACTGGCCATTTCAAATCAAAATAATTTTTGTTTGGCTAAGAATTCTAATTTCAAATTAATTTTATTTTAAAAACATATTTTTTTTTCCAAAAGTAGTCATTTGTTTATTGATTAGTGTTTTCGTCAATCTTTTTCGTCATCATGGATACGTTAAAAATTCGAGTAATTATGGAATATGAATACCGTCGTGGCAGCAACGCGGCACAAGCGGCACGCAACATCAACGACGTTTACGGAGCTAACACTACAAACCAACGCACCACCTGTTATTGGTTTGCTCGCTTCCGTTCTGGAAATTTCGACCTGAAAAATGAACCTCGCGGTCGTCCAAAGACTTTGGTCGACAATGACGAATTAAAGGCGATTGTGGAAGCTGATGATACACAATCTACGGCTGAATTAGCAGCAGCTTTCGACGTTAGCGTCAAAACAATATTGGTCCATTTGCGTCAAATTGGCAAGGTAAAAAAGGCTGACAAATGGGTGCTCCACGAACTCAATGATCGCCAGCGCGAAGTACGCGTCGAGACGTGCCTTGCACTGCTCAACAGACACACAAATGAAGGAATTTTGAACCGCATTGTTACCTGCAATGAAAAATAGATTCTGTTTGATAACCGCAAGCGCTCAGCAAGTTGGTTGGATCCTGGTTCAGCACCTAAACAATGCCCTAAACCAAAACTTACCCATAGAAAAGTGATGGTCACTGTTTGGTGGTCTAGCGCCGGTGTGATTCATCACAGCTTCTTACCAAACGGGGTGAACATTACTGCAGATGTGTACTGTGAAGAACTGAACACAATGATGGAGAAGCTGGCACATCTCCAACCAGCATTGGTCAATCGCTCGTCTCCGCTGCTCCTGCACGACAACGCGCGACCTCATACTGCACAGCAGACGGTCTCCAAGTTGCAAGAAATGGGGTTGGAAGCTCTCCGTCATCCGCCCTACTCACCAGACCTTGCGCCTACAGACTACTACTTTTTCCAGAATTTGGATAACTTCTTGGCGGGAAAAAAAGTCAATACCCGAGAGGCAGTACAAAATGACTTTGAAGAATTTGTTGCCTCCCGTCCAGCTGATTTCTTTAAAAAGGGCATCAATAAACTGCCACTGCGTTGGCAAAGACGCATTGATTGCATGGGTGATTACTTCGATTAATACAAATAAAAAATACATGAAAAAAAAGCGTTTAAATTTTTTCATACAAAACGGCAATTTCATAGGTAAAGACCTACTCGTATTATAAAGCTGAAGAGTTTGTTTGTTTGTTTGTTTACTTGAACGCGCTAATCTCAGGAACTACATGTCCGATTTGAAAAATTCTTTCAGTATTAGATCGCCCATTTATCGAGGAAAGCTATAGGCTATCATCACGCTAAGACCAATAGGAATGGCGCAGTAATGATTGTTACGACAACTCCGTTTGCGTCACAACGCAGACGGAGTTGTGCGGGTCAACTAGTCTACTTATATAAAAGCGTCATTAAGACTTTCCAATGGTCAATCACTGACACTCCATTGAAAGAAATGGCATAGAATGGTAATCTCGAACACAATGACAAATGAATGAAAAAACTTCTTATTACTTCAGATTGCATAGAACACTAATAAATAATATGTTAAAATATATAAAAGAAATCTGGCATAACTTAATATTCAAATTTAATAGTAGTTTATCGAAAAATATACGACAATGTCATTCTACCACGATTCTATTACGAGACCATTGACCGACCAATGATCGACCATTATGAATTTAGCAGTTTTTTTTTTTTTTTTTACTATTGATAGGCACGCGTTTGACCACTATCTCACCTGATGGTAAGCGAGGATGTGGTCGAAGATGGAGCACGCTTGCCCAGAAATAACCTATTCACTCTTGATTTAAAGACTCCCAGGTTGTAGCTATCAGGAAACACAGACTCCGGCCGGGAATTCCACTCCTTAGCTGTACGCACTATGAATGTGTTCCCAAAACGTTTTGTGCGTATGGGTGGGATGTCCACCATGTACCGGCGCATCGCCGTTCGTCTTGTGGTCCGATGATGGAACGGGCTTAGCGGAATTAAATTATGCAGATCCGTCCAAAAGATGTGAGCAGTATTCCATACACGATCGAACTTGCGCTTGATAGAGTTTGAGCAGCTGTTCCGGCGTGAAGTACCGTCTCACCTTAGCCAGAATCCCCAACTTTTTTGCAGCCACTTGAGCTTTTGCCTCTATGTAAGGGCCAAAATTGAGAATAGATGTTAATGTAACCCCAAGAAGCTCAAGATGGTCGGTTATCGGCACGGTTTCACCGCGGAAAGATGGAGCTGGGCGGAATTGGCTACTTTTGGCGGAAAATAGACACGCTTGGGTCTTAGCAGCATTGAACTTGACCAGATTGGCATCGCCCCAATCAGAGACCACCTGTAAGGACACGTTCAAGCGCTCAACCATTGCCTCCCGGAGAGACCGGATCTGCGACCCACCAGGTCGTGCGTCGGACACGTATCTTTCAGCAACAGTGCTGTCGTCTGCATACCCAAAGGTACCGGGTTTAAGCAGATCATTAATATGCAGCAAGAACAGTGTTGCCGAAAGCACCGACCCCCCGAACCCCGGCATTAATATCCAGCAGTCCAGACGAGCAGCCATCTATGACCACTCGGATAGACCGATCCCTCAGGAAATCTGCGACCCAATCACACAAACCGGCGGGCAGACCGAAGGAAGGCAGCTTACTAATAACCCAACTAGCACCAAAGCGTTAAAAAAACCTCTCACTTATAACCACGAAAGAGGCCCACAGTTTTACAGGTAAACGTTATAGAAAGCCTATAGTACGGTGTCACAAAGATATTAAAGCTGCACAAGAGCGCTTATTCATCGTCAGCTACTACTTTAATCTGTATTACCCTTGTAAAATAGAGTTGGTAAACGCTACAGGTGCTATAAATCCTATAGTAAGGTGTCAAAAAGATTTTAAAGCTCCACAAGAGCGCTTATTCATCGTCAGCTACTACCTTAACCGGTATTACCGCAATAGTGAGCACTACAGGTGGTAAAAAGCGCACGTCAAGATAAAAAAGCCTGTAACCTTACTAAAATTAAATCTGTTCGTAATGGAAGTGTTATGTCATCCATTATTCAACACAGCAGAATAATATTATGGAATATTATGTTATTTAAGTATGTGAAGTGAAAAATGACTGCCCTTATGATTTCACAGTAAATGTATACCATGTTTCTCATCTCAATTTTAACGCGCCTAGGATTTATTAAAGATTTAAAAGAAAAATTATGATAACAAAATAGGTACCTCAAGCTAAACATTACTATTCATTCCTGCTTCTTGAGCAGTGGTATGTAAAATTAAGTGGCATTCATGGAATGCTTCAAATAATGTAAGAAATTTTGTTTATTGTAGTCAAATGTTGAATAACTCGAAATAATATTAATTGTTAGGTTACCAAAACAATGGCGAACTTTACAAAAGTGAGGTTAGTGTTAATAACGACCCATACTTGCATTGTTTGACACCAATACCTTTAGAACGTCTGTAAAAGAGGACTGCCTAACACAATAAGCTTTAGTTAAACCCTTTATTACAGGTTAAACCTAGATAGAGGAGTTGTTTGACACCTTTAGTTTCTCGTGTTACTAAAATCTCGATAAACTCTATTTTATAGCTTATGACTGCAATAATAGTCAATATAGCACCTTAAGTGGTATAAAAGAGTTCATTGCAATAACTATACAACAATAAGTGTTATGAAGTGTCGGCGAACACTTTTATAAAGACTTGGGTGTCACAAAAAGGTTAAAGCTATAACGTATTAAGTATACTTGCTGCTACTAGCGCCATTATAACTCTCAAAGGTGTATTACATCATCCATTAACGCTATAGTGCTGCGATTGGGGCTAAAACTTGTTTGTTAACTCCTCTATATCGTCTTTAGTAATAACTGAGATAATTATAACCCTGTTATATTACTTAAAGTCATAAAAAAGCCTGTAACTGACACCAAAATGTTAGTTGGGAAGGCCATCGTGCCAGACCCTGTCGAAGGCCTTCGAGATGTCAAGGGAGACCGCCAGTGCCTCCCCGTGCTTCTCTATGGCCTCACTCCAGATGTGAATGGCATACGCTAGAAGATCCCCAGTTGACCGATTTCGGCGAAACCCGTATTGCCGATCACTAAGGATATCATTCGCTTCTAGGTACGCCAGGAGCTTATGATTCAGCACGCGTTCTATAGTCTTACAGAGTATGGACGTTACCGAGATGGGTCTATAATTCGACGGGTCAGCTCGACTACCCTTCTTGGGCACGGGCTGCACGTTAGCTTGCTTCCATGCCTTCGTCACTTTTCCAGTCTCAAACGAAAGGCGAAATAGGCGTGTCAAGATCGGAGACAACTCAGGCGCACAAGTCTTCAGAACAATTGCCGGTATCCCGTCGGGACCACTAGCCTTGTTCACGTCTTGGTTACCGCAGTACCCTACGGACGTCCTTCTGATGAATGCGAATGTTCGACATACTCGACTCGCATTCACCAGGAGAGGCGGAGGGCGTCGCGCCACCAAGATCCAGACGTGAAGATTCCGCAAACAAAGAAGCAAACAAGTTCGCTTTCTCCTCAGCGGAGTGGGTCAGCGTCCCGTCGGGTCTCAGCAGTGGTGGTAGTGAGGGGCGGCAGAAGTTCGATTCGACCGACTTAGCCAGGGACCAAAAAGCCTTACTACCTGCTGGGTATGAAGCAAGTTTGTTCCCTATTCGGCTATTGTGGTCAAACCGAGCCCTCCGCAACACCTTCTTGCAGGACTTAGCAGCCCTGTTGAAGGCTCTCTTCTTCTGACTCACGTCATTTGCTTTGCGCGTACGAGCGTCGACCCATGCTAGGTACGCCGCGTGCTTAAGCGCATCGGCGCGATTGCACTCGGCACCAAACCAAGGACGAGCTTCGCCAGATATTGCTATGTTAGAGAACGGAATGTAGAACTCCATTCCCCTCCGCAACACATCCGTCACGGCGTCCGCGCACGACGTAGCATCAGTGGAAGAAAAGCAAGTAGGCTGCCAAGGGTAACATGCGAAGAAAGATCGCATGCCATCCCAATCTGCTGACTTGTATCGCCATACCCGCCGGGTGCCTCTTGGTCTAGGATCGGGCGGAGAGTAGACAGACACAGATTTCACCAGACAGTGGTCGGAACTACCCAGTGGTGATGAAATCGACACCGAATAGCGGTCTGGATCTGTTGTCAGCAGAAGGTCCAAGCAATTGGCAGTGTGCGAATCAACATCCGGCATCCTCGTTGCCCCCTGGACCAGCTGGGTAAGATTTAACACAAGCGCTAGCTTTCGCGTCTCTCGTCCAGCATGGTCTGTGCACTGGTATGGGAAGAGCCACTCCTGATGGTGGACATTGAAGTCCCCCAGTAACACCAATTGGGCAGAAGGGTACCGCTGCTGAGCCGCATCCGCCGCCTCACTCAGGCGCAGTGTAAGCCCAGTTGTCTCCAAATCACCGCTGTGCGAACGGTAGACGCATGCGTAGACAATTTTGTCTAGACCTGTGTCCACCATAGCCCACAGCGTTGAGAACCTGGAGTCTTCAAGGTAGCGGAGACGCCGATAGCAGATGTAGTCCCGGGCGTACATGCATACGCCCGCGCGGGGTCTAAAGTGGTGCTCCAGGGTAAACCCAGGGTAAGACAGGTATGACACGTCCGACGGACATCCGATCTGCGTCTCCGACAGGAACAAGAGCGCTGGTTTCTCGGTCTCAAGATGGTGATGGACTGCTGCGAGATTTGAGTGCAGACCTCGTATATTAGAGAGGTGCACTGTATGCGAAAGGACGTGCTGCCGCTGTACAGCTTTTCTCTACAGATTACAAACTTTTAGCAAAATGACAATAGGATCGTGTTGGAATGACGAATTTATAAAAAATAGCAGACTTGGACGGATGACCCAGAAGTATATATAAATAAAATAAGCTTTATGTTCCTTTGTGAGGAAGTGCACTTGCGCCTCCCTGTTTGATATATTATAAAAAAAAACTGACCAAGTATGAGTCGGACTCGCGTGTGAGGTTTCCGAATAAATTTAATTTTTAAACATGTTATTTTTAAACACTACAGACTTTTCATATGTTTTTCTGTAATCTTCAGCTATAGAAATATTATCTGCATTTTTTTCAAAATTTTGAGCTCTGTAGTTTCGGAGATAAGGGAAAGGAATGTTCATTTTTAGTCTAACTTCTTGAATAACTCAAAACAAAGCAAGTTGCAATTCAATAAAGTAAGTTCTATTTCTGTGTGAATGAAGATAAAATTATTATATTCCTGAAGAATAATATTAATATTAAATATAATAATATTATTAATAATATTATTATTATATTAATATTATAATTATATTTGTTTCTTTATAAAATCAAACCTATCCTATTCCTGGCGGGGTTTTGAAAATGCACCCCCTGAAATGCAGCCGGCGCCCATGCCTTACGGAGGGCCTTAGGCTTTTTTATCCCGAAAAATGTACTACTGGTCAAGCCAGAAGAATGATTTCGCGGAAATAGCTTGTTCAGGAAAAAAGCATTTTTGCTATCTTTATATAATAACTAGCTTTTGCCAGAAAATTCAAACAAGTATAATTATTATTCCGTTTTTTTCCTGTTCCCGTAGGAATTTCGGTTTAATTACCCACTCAATCACCAGTAATGGATGAATTTTATAATTGTACTAGTTGACCCGCGCAACTTATCGCTCTGCTCTTATTGGTCTTAGCGTGATGATACATAGCCTACTACTTGCTTCTGCCAGCGGCTTCACCCGTGTGGTCCCTAGCCTAGGGAACATACTCCCGAGATAAAAGTTTCAGTAGTTTTCGAGCGCTACAGACAGACAGACAGAGTTACTTTCGCATTTATAGTATTAGTAGCTTTTCTCGAAAAATGGGCTATCTAACACTGAAAGCATTTTTCAAACCGGACCAGTAGTTCTTGTGATTTGCGCGTTCAAGCAAACATACAAACAAACTCTTGAGCTTGTATAGATATAGATTATGATTTTCATACATACTTGTATGACATTTATGTTAAAAACGGTATTACTTTATAACCAATCTCCTTTCCTTATAAAGTTATGTAAAGGGCAGATTTTTATAGAAGAATGAGTCTCCTTTGTGTTTTAACGTACCTGTAAATTCTTGAAGGCACGTAGGTAGGATGTAGGCATTTTACTAATTTATAACTTCGCCAGCTATTCATAGCGGTTTGCGTAGGAGTTCGCAATTTGATACAATGTATGATTTTACGAGTTTTCATTCTGAGCTTGATATATTCTTGAGCTTAATGTATTCCGGTCCTTTGTAAAATTCAGGACGTTAAAATATTTTGTTGTGGTGAACAGTTTTATAACTTCTTAAGAACTAATAATAGTCTAGTTGACGGGTGCAACTTCGTCTGTGTCACAATTTTCATTACTGCTCCGCTCCTATTGGTCTTAGCGTGATTATAAGCCTTCCTCGATAAATGGGCTATCTAACACTGAAAGTTTTAAGTTTTCAAATCGGATCAGTAGTTCCTGAGATTAGCGCGTTCAAGCAAACAAACGAACTCTTCAGCTTTATACAGGGAAATTGAAAAAATACCCAAAACCTCTCAACCCTGACTTTGTATCATGACCCTGAACAACATTTGTTCTACGACTTTGACCTCAACTAAACAATGTAGCCAAAAACAAATTGTTTTCATTTATTTGAAGTCTGTTTATTTCGCGTATACTACGCGCGCGCGCGCACTCAGTCACGCGCCGCCAGCCTGTCGGCCTTTCGTAGGCCGCCTTATAAAGAATATGCAAAATTTAAACTATGGTTATATTTTTTGTATGGAATAAAAATGTTTCGAATTTTGAAAAGTCGTAGAACAAATGTTGTTCAGCGTCATGATACGAAGTCAAGATTATGAGGTTTCGGGTATTTTTTAAATTACCCTGTATATTAGTATAAATAAAGATAGTAAGTAAGAGATACAGAGACTCAGTCAGACTCTTACTGACTACAACTCATACGTGTTCCTCCTAATGCTCTTCGTGTGCCAGGGCCACCAGATGACTCTTTCCAACAAATTCTGCAACTCGTACAGAAATGGTGATAGCTTACCTTAAATGAATCCGTAGGAAGATACTATATGCCCATAGTCCGATTGGACTATCAAACATTACCGGAGAGAGATCAGGCCCAAGACCAACAGCTTAAGTCGCTACCCCAGTCTAATAGCAAAATTTGTTCGAAATAGGCTATTTTACTAAAAAAAAATATTAGTCCGTCAGATAGATTTTCAAAAAATATTGAACACGTATTTTTTCTTTTTTCACTTTTGGTACAATTTTACCAAGCCACATGACGTCACGTATGTGTTCAACTCGCTATATCCTCTTCATTTTTTGAATATGTGAAATATGTCCAAATATGTCCAAATATGTCCAAATATTTTTTGAAAATCTACCTAAATGACTAATTACATTTTTTTATTAAAATACCTTATTGTCAACCCAGCCGTGGGGGGCTACTCTTAAGGGGGCATACAGCGCTCTGCGAGTCCAATATAATAATGCGTTTAGGGTGTCGATGGGGTTGCCGCGCTACTGTACAGTAGTGCATCTGTTCGCGGAGGCAGAGATTGATGGTTTTCACGTAATCATGCGCAAGCGATGCGCTGCCACCATGCGCCGGGTACGCGCCAGCCCCAACAGCATCCTGAGAACTATAGCGGACAGGTGGGACAGCTCCATACTGGGGCATTGGATAGGCCTACATGTGACTGTGGTGTAGGTTTATGTTAGTTATGTTAAAGTTAGATAGAATGTAAGTACTAACACCAGTTTCTAAGTTTTTGAATACTAACCAAAAAATGGACTCTGTCTGAAATATAATATTTTTATTTTATTTTATTTTAAGCCCGAAGTCAGTTGCGGGCGTACTCTACTCTATGTCTCCTATTGACTTACAATTAGTCCCGAACCCGAATTAATAATGAATGACAATACGATTTGACAGTAACAGTAAAATCGTGTTGTCATTATTTTTTTTTGTAGTAAAGTGATACGGAGTAGAAAATGCCCGTAACCAAGGCCGAAACTAACAACTTCGGGCATAGAGAGTTTTTTTTTTTTTTTTTTACTATTGATAGGCACGCGTTTGACCACTATCTCACCTGATGGTAAGCGAGGATGTGGTCGAAGATGGAGCACGCTTGCCTAGAAATAACCTATTCACTCTTGATTTAAAGACTCCCAGGTTGTAGCCATCAGGAAACACAGACTCCGGCAGGGAATTCCACTCCTTAGCTGTACGCACTATGAATGTGTTCCCAAAACGTTTTGTGCGTATGGGTGGGATGTCCACCATGTACCGGTGGCGCATCGCCGTTCGTCTTGTGGTCCGATGATGGAACGGGCTTGGCGGAATTAAATTATGCAATTCCGTCGCACATTCCCCAAAATGCAACCGGTAAAAAACTGACAGGCTAGCAACTCGTCGTCGATGTTCAAGACTTTGGAGCTTCGACGCGACGAGCCTCTCATTGCCGATGATCCTCTTGGCTCGTTTCTCAATTGACTCAAGGGCATCAAGCTGGTATCTGGCAGATCCATCCCAAAGATGAGAGCAGTATTCCATACACGATCGAACTTGCGCTTGATAGAGTTTGAGCAGCTGTTCCGGCGTGAAGTACCGTCTCACCTTAGCCAGAATCCCCAACTTCTTTGCAGCCACTTGAGCTTTTGCCTCTATGTAAGGGCCAAAATTGAGAGTAGATGTTAATGTAACCCCAAGAAGCTCAAGATGGTCGGTTATCGGCACGGTTTCACCGCGGAAAGATGGAGCTGGGCGGAATTGGCTCCTTTTGGCGGAAAATAGACACGCTTGGGTCTTAGCAGCATTGAACTTGACCAGATTGGTATCGCCCCAATCAGAGACCGCCTGTAGGGACACGTTCAAGCGCTCAACCATTGCCTCCCGGAGAGACCGGATCTGCGACCCACCAGCTCGTGCGTCGGACACGTATCTTTCAGCAACAGTGCTGTCGTCTGCATACCCAAAGGTACCGGGTTTAAGCAGATCATTAATATGCAGCAAGAACAGTGTTGCCGAAAGCACCGACCCCTGAGGAACCCCGGCATTAATATCCAGCAGTCCAGACGAGCAGCCATCTATGACCACTCGGATAGACCGATCCCTCAGGAAATCTGCGATCCAATCACACAAACCGGCGGGCAGGCCGAAGGAAGGAAGCTTACTAATAAGGCCATCGTGCCAGACCCTGTCGAAGGCCTTCGAGATGTCAAGGGAGACCGCCAGTGCCTCCCCGTGCTTCTCTATGGCCTCACTCCAGATGTGAATGGCATACGCTAGAAGATCCCCAGTTGACCGATTTCGGCGAAACCCGTATTGCCGGTCACTAAGGATATCATTCGCTTCTAGGTACGCCAGGAGCTTATGATTCAGCACGCGTTCCATAGTCTTACAGAGTATGGACGTTACCGAGATGGGTCTATAATTCGACGGGTCAGCTCGACTACCCTTCTTGGGCACGGGCTGCACGTTAGCTTGCTTCCAAGCCTTCAGCACTTTTCCAGTCTCAAACGAAAGGCGAAATAGGCGTGTCAGGATCGGAGACAACTCAGGCGCACAAGTTTTCAGAACAATTGCCGGTATCCCGTCGGGACCACTAGCCTTGTTCACGTCTAGGTTACGCAGTACCCTACGGACGTCCTTCTGATGAATGCGAATGTTCGACATACTCGACTCGCATTCACCAGGAGAGGCGGAGGGCGTCGCGCCACCAGGATCCAGACGTGAAGATTCCGCAAACAAAGAAGCAAACAAGTTCGCTTTCTCCTCAGCGGAGTGGGCCAGCGTCCCGTCGGGTCTCAGCAGTGGTGGTAGTGAGGGGCGGCAGAAGTTCGATTCGACCGACTTAGCCAGGGACCAAAAAGCCTTACTACCTGCTGGGTATGAAGCAAGTTTGTTCCCTATTCGGCTAATGTGGTCAAACCGAGCCCTCCGCAACACCTTCTTGCAGGACTTAGCAGCCCTGTTGAAGGCTCTCTTCTTCTGACTCACGTCAGTTGCTTTGCGCGTACGAGCGTCGACCCATGCTAGGTACGCCGCGTGCTTAAGCGCATCGGCGCGATTGCACTCGGCACCAAACCAAGGACGAGCTTCGCCAGATATTGCTATGTTAGAGAACGGAATGAAGTACTCCATTCCCCTCCGCAACACATCCGTCACGGCGTCCGCGCACGACGTAGCATCAGTGGAAGAAAAGCAAGTAGGCTGCCAAGGGTAACATGCGAAGAAAGATCGCATGCCATCCCAATCTGCTGACTTGTATCGCCATACCCGCCGGGTGCCTCTTGGGCTAGGATCGGGCGGAGAGTAGACAGACACAGACTTCACCAGACAGTGGTCGGAACTACCCAGTGGTGATGAAATCGACACCGACTAGCGGTCTGGATCTGTTGTCAGCAGAAGGTCCAAGTAATTGGCAGTGTGCGAATCAACATCCGGCATCCTCGTTGCCCCCTAGACCAGCTGGGTAAGGTTTAACGCAAGCGCTAGCTTTCGCGTCTCTCGTCCAGCATGGTCTGTGCACTGGTATGGGAAGAGCCACTCCTGGTGGTGGGCATTGAAGTCCCCCAGTAACACCAATTGGGCAGAAGGGTACCGCTGCTGAGCCGCATCCGCCGCCTCACTCAGGTGCTGTGTAAGCCCAGTTGTCTCCAAATCACCGCTGTGCGAACGGTAGACGCATGCGTAGACAATTTTGTCTAGACCTGTGTCCACCATAGCCCACAGCGTTGAGAACCTGGAGTCTTCAAGGTAGCGGAGACGCCGGTACAGATGTCGTCCCGGGCGTACATGCATACGCCCGCGCGGGGTCTAAAGTGGTGCTCCAGGGTAAACCCAGGGTAAGACAGGTATGACACGTCCGACGGACATCCAATCTGCGTCTCCGACAGGAACAAGAGCGCTGGTTTCTCGGTCTCAAGATGGTGATGGACTGCGGCGAGATTTGAGTGCAGACCTCGTATATTAGAGAGGTGCACTTTATGCGAAAGGACGTGCTGCCGCTGTACAGCTTTTCTCTTTTTATTCCTGTTCATTACTAAACTTGAGCGATGGAGGTTGAGGAGAAGGAAGTGAAATGAGGTTCCAAGCTGCTAACCTTCAGGCACGCCCTGACAGGACGACATCTTTGGGGGACTAGTCTGGAGACTGCGGGGACGCCCGAGCCCCCCCGGGAATGTCCATCGGGCCCTTTCATCTGGTCGCCAACCAGCACGATGGTGCATTCCGGGATTTTTCGTCAGATGGCGGGGCAGCCTTTCATGTGTGGCTAGCACACTACTTGGGCCCCCAACTATCTGCGGTCGGCCAGCGGTGCACCGTGCCTCGGATCCCGCTACCCTCCAAGACTAGTCTCCCGATACGCCCATGCCAGGACTAGCCTGGCTGGTCTGCCTGCATTGGAACAACTATTTCGACCCAACTCCTCTGAATTGGCTACACTGAGCATCGTACCGGAACACAGCTAAGCCGCTTGGCGGTACGTCTTTGCCCAGTGGGTGGTCACAAGCCATCGGCCGAAGCCTACCACCAGTTAGTGTCTCCTGATTAGCACCACCCGGGGACCACGTGTAGGGTCTTACATTGGGTATTCTCCTACGGACGCGGGTGACTCGGCCCCCAAAGTAGCCCCCTGAAACGCAAAGGACATTCGGAGAAACATGGTTGGGTTTAAGTCAGTAGGGGTACCTGTCTATTACAGTGGAGCGAGGCAGCGTAGCAGAGAAACTGAGAAATTTTAACCCTTTTCTGAAATCTTCGCTCCACGTGAGTCACTGACATTTTGACTGACATAATGTCAGCACGGTGGCCCGGTGGTAATGGTGGCCCGGTGGTAATGGTGGCCCGGTGGTAATAGTGGCCCAGTGGTCATGGTGGCCCGGTGGTAATAATGGCCCGGTGGTAATGGCTGCGACCTACAAGTTCTAGGTCGTAGGTTCAAACCCAGGCAGGCGCTTTACGTTGTGTAAATTATTTCATCACCAATGCTCTCAAAACGGTGACGGAAAACATCGTGAGGAAACCGGCATGTCCTAGAACCAAAAATTCGAAGACATGTGAAATGTTACAACCCGCACTGGGCCCGCGTGTTGGATTACGGCCCACCTCCTTTCACCGAGAGGAGGCCTGTGTCCCAGCAGTATTAATATTATAGGCTGATTATACCCATGGTTTTGATGTCAGCACCCAAGAGTCTGACGCTCCTTTCCAATTTGCCCAAAGCGGAAAGAGTCATTTGATGATATTCTATACTTAAAAACAAAACCGGCCAAGTGCAAGTCGGACTCGCACACGAAAAATTCCGTACAATTTTTATTATTTGTTGTTATAGCGGCATTAGAAAAACACAATCTGTGAAAATTTAGCTGTCTACCTATTACGGTTCTTGAGATACAGCCCGCTGACAGACAAACGGACGGACGGACGGACAGCGGAGGCTTAGTAATAGGGTTTCGTTGGTTACCCTTTGGGTACGGAACCCTAAAAAAAGGCTCCAACACTCATTAGAGACGTGCAACTGAGCGAGAGTAAGTTAGCTTGTTTAGCTTAGCCCAAAACTGTTGTGGAGCGAGAACTTAATGTTAGAAGTCAGAGGTCACAGTAATCCGCTGCGTTCTGGCTAAGGCACGGACTTAGTTCAAAATATGGAAAGGATTATCCTGGAATGGGAGTAGCATACGGGAAGGCATTTTGTATGAACCCGGTATATGATGTTGGTTTCTTGGACCTCTGAATATGTTTCGGTGTTTACCTCATCTAGTTTAAAACGATAAAAGAAGGAGTGTAAAAGTGTTACTTACAACCTACTTATAAAATAAATATCATTTAATGAGGTATGCGGGCTACTGAGGAGCTCGTGGCTATATAATAACAGCCGCACGTGTCGATCTTCAAGGTTAAGCAACGCTGGCCAATGTTGACCATCTTAACATACCGAGTTTCCTCCGTGCATCGGAAAGCACGTTAAGTCGTTGGTCCCGGTCGCCATTTGTAGATCTTTGGCAGTCGTTACGGATAGTCAGAAGCCAGTTAATCTAACTCCAGTCTTGCCATGAAGTACAGTGTTACCCAGTTAATGGGTTGTGGAGGTCTGGTAGGCAGCTGCTCCACGTAAAATACTGGTATTCAGCTGAATCTGGTTTGACTGGAAGCCGACCCCAATATAGTTGGGAAAAGGCTAGGTAGATGATGATGATGATAGATGTTTTTTTTATTTTTGGTGGATGACGAAAATTATTGTGTCAAAAAATACCTCCCTATGTTTACATTTGTATAGTTTTATAACCTCCATTTTTAATGAAAAAATGTTTAACCAAAAACATTTTCTTTGTAAACTTTTAATATGAGACTTTCATACATTTGTGAAAGGATTATTTGTGTGCCCATTAGTTCGCTGCAGATAATCTCGTATTAAATATTAATTTGAAAAAGACTTGAGTAAAAATATTGTAATAATGTTGAAAAACAAGAATTACATTTTTATTACAATATTTTTAAAGTTAAAAAAGAGCTTCAGATTTTTATTAATTCATTGCTTTTTTGATAAATCCAGATAAAAAAACAAAACAATCAAACTCAAACTAAAATAACTGGCCAAGTGCGAGTCTTACTCTAACACAAAGGGTTCCGTACCAAAAACCGAATAAATTACGTTTCTTGACGTGGGATTTTGGTGTCCTTTCACAATTTGCAATTTATAAAAAAATATCCTGTTTAAACCCTACCCTAAAGGGTGTTGATTGTGACGTTTGTATCTGTATGTCCTATCGTTGCTCGTAAGCGGATGAAGCGTTTATGATTTATATTTTTTCGTTTGCGTTATTCTTTGTATATTCCCCCCTTTAGTTTTGCTAATTTCTTATTAGCACCAGCTTTATTTGGCTCAAATCCAGCTGTTTTGGACACACGTCAACATTAACGCCTATAAAATTTAATTTCAACTTTAATCATTTCAGTATTATTTTTTGCGGCAATAAAAATACACACTCAGTGAAAATTTCAACTGTCTGCCTATTACAATTGATGAGGTATATAATATAGCCCTCTGACTGTATAGACAGACGCACGGACGGACAGCGGAGGCTTAGAAATAGGGTACCGTTGGTTACCCTTCGGGTATGGAACCCAAAAAAAATTATAACAGGTTACAAAAAAAATAATTACGGTATAAGTACTTTGGCAAAGCAACAAGGTCTTAACTCAGTCGTTACAAGACAAAGATTTAAAAAGTAAGAAGCTCTAACTTCAAAAGAATTTGATTTATTCGATCCGCGTTCGTGGCACACTGAGAGAAATATATATTTTGCTTCAAGATAATATTTACACGATAAGGCCAACAGTTGTGATTTTTTTTTTTGGTCAAGAACTTCTTTACACTAACCTTGGTGTAAAAATGAAAAAGTGTACAATTTCCCAAACAGGTCTGAAGAGCTTTCAAAGTATTAATGGGTTGTATCAAGGAAAACACCAAGCTTAGAACCAGATAATTATATTTAATTTCAGCATATACTCGTACAGGCGGGTCATGTTGAGGAAAAACTTAACACTGAGGTTCAGCGGAATCACGAATTTTGCATTATCATATATCGAGGTGGATCGAATTAAATAATAAACAGAAAGGTACCAATTCCGAGTTTAAATCTAGAAATATTTTGAATCTATGGTAGACACTTGATAAACTTGCAATAAGGTACATTGACCTTTACCTAATATACAACAAATGATGAGCCGTTTTCAAGAGAACGTAAAGGATCACGATAGAAGTCGCTTCAGAACAGCTTGACCTACCTTTGCCTTTATTTGTGTTTTTAATATTAATAAACTCAATAAATGTATGTGGGTCCGGTGGGACAATGACCGTTATTACACATATATTTAACGCCTACCATAGTCCTTACTAAACAGTACAATATTATCCACAAAGCTTCATAACTCTAGTAGTGGCGTCACAGATTAGATTTCCGGGTATTATGAATTTTTAATGGGTATTTCTCAGTTACAGTCCAGAGTTTGAAAGTCGGTAGTGTCATGTGTAGTTGTGCATGTACAACCTTTGGTCCAGCGCCTCATCTCTTCCAGTCACTTCTATTTACTCTTGACTTGAGTTAACCCATACCTAACCAAATCTAATTATTCAACAGATTTATTAAAAACCAGCTAAGTGCGAGTCGGACTCGCACACGAAGGGTTCCGTACCATGAACCTTAATTTGTTGTTATAGCGGTAATGGAAATACACAATCTGTGAAAATTTCAACTCTCTTCCTATTACTGTTCTTGAGATACAGCCCGACGACAGACAGACAGACGGATGGACAGTGGAGGCTTAGTAATAGGGTTCCGTTGGTTACCCTTCGGGTACGGAACCCTAAAAATTACACTTATCAACATGACATTATGTACAAACGCGTATAGAAACAAAATAAATCATTGGGCACAAAGAAATAATCCACATCTCAATGGCAAAAGTGCCCAGCATTACCGCGTTAAGTGTCAAGGCTGATTCTTTCTGACTGCCGAAGAAAAAACCAGCCTATTATTTTTATTATTCTTAATTTTCTCATTGTATACTCAGCCTAACCCAAAAAAAGCTTTTAAAATGTCCAGCTTTCAACTCCTTGTCCAACTAAGAAAAACTCGAGCAATAAAAATGTTTCCTACACAGAAATTGTATTATAAAGTTAAATTAAAATAGTAACCGTTGTTAATATTAAGCTTTATTGCAAACATAATTGTTTATGGTTTGGTTTTTTTTTAATCGATTCATGTTTATAGTGCATTTTTTCGAACATCCGTAAGAAACAGAACCCTTATAGGATTGCTCAGGTGTCTGGTTGTCTGCCTGTCTGTCCGTCTGTCACAGCCAGTTTTCTCGGGGTCTATGAGACCGATTCTGTTAAAATTTGGTACTCATATGGACTTTTGTAACCCAAACACGGACGTGTTACGTAAATTTGAATTTCATTTTGAGTTTGGGTCACTTTTGGGGGTCAAGCTAGATAAAAAAAAAATGTTCAAACTCGCATGCTGCCGTTTTGAATTAAGAATAATAATTTTACTGTTTATTTTTTAATCTTAATGTTTCTATGATAATTTTGATTTCGATTCTAATTTCTATTATGATTTTGTTTTTTACTTAATGTTTTGTTCTTTGTTTGTAATTTAATTTCTCTATCCTAACGAGAAAAGAATCTTGTTGAACGTATGTATAAGAAGCAATTTTTTTACGTAAGTTAGTACGCCTGTTAGTGACGAATTCACCATAATGTAATGCATTTGTTATTTTTATTATATTAATGTCTTTAGTAAATAGGCCTTTGGTGTACCTATCAAATAAATAAACGGTGTGACATATCAAATGAAAGGGCTTATTGTGAGGGTTTCAATTACATTTTTTTTTATAATTTTAAAATTAATGGTTTTGAACTTATTCACGAAAAAAATG
This sequence comes from Lacanobia oleracea, assembly GCA_950371165.1. Lineage (NCBI taxonomy): Eukaryota > Metazoa > Arthropoda > Insecta > Lepidoptera > Noctuidae > Lacanobia > Lacanobia oleracea. The sequence goes on along the minus strand of OX493406.1, from coordinate 4,406,580 downwards.
ACCATTTCCCCCCTTATCCCCGAAACTACTGAGCCTAAATTTTGAAAAAAATGCAGATAGTAGTTCTTTACCTACAGATTACAGGAAAATCTATAAGAAGTCTTTAGTTTTAGTCATGCAAAGAAAATGAAATTAGTTTGGAACCCGTTATAGGCGAGTCCAACTTTCACTTATCCAGTTTTTATGGTCGCTGCGCAATCGTTTATTATTATGCGCGTATTTTTTAGGATGTGAATCCAGTAGCCCGTGGATCAGGAAAAAGATAATCACATAATTATTATCTTAATTAATAGATATACCTACCAAATGGATATTTAACTAATACCCATATCATATTTTTTTTGTAGTAGTATAAAGTTTAATAAAATAAACCACTATAAAATCAAAAGCTTCTTTCAATTACGAAAATATAGGTACGTTTCGTAGAGTGGGTTAAGCCAAGGAAGCAGACAATAACGGAAAAGATAATCAAGCAAAAAAAAAAAAAAATTACAAACTTACAAGTTTCTTTTTGCGAAAAAAAAAAAACGAAATCAAAAGCAATTCATCCGTTTAGAAGCTACGATGCATACAGGCACATAGAAGCTACGATGCATACAGGCACATAGAAGCTACGATGCATACAGGCACATAGAAGCACAGACACACGCGTCAACATTATTATACTTACCCTTAAGCCAAGAAGGCAGACTCTAAGGGAAAAGACATTCTAGCAAAAAAAAAAATTGACAGACGAAATTTTTTTTTTTGCGAAAAAAAACTAAATCAAAACCAGTTTATCCGTTTAGAAGCTACGATGCATGCAGACACATAGAAGCACAGAGACACGCGTCAAAATTATAATACACTTTAAACAGACGGCCATATTTTTTTTTTGCGAAATAAACTAAATCAAAACCAGTTTATCCGTTTAGAAGCTACGATGCTTGCAAACACATACAAGTACAAGCACAGACACACGCGTCAAAATTATATTACCCTTCTTTTTGGACAGGACACGTAAAAAGGGTTACATTTTTATAAAGGGCAAACGGTGAAAGGACACCACAATCAGTTTGTTGGCTCCCATGTCATAATTAACAACGGTTTATTTAGGACCTTTCGTTAGTGTTTGTTTGATGAAAAGCTGTGGATTTAAAGGGAAAGTGTTTAAGTAAAATTATTTAATACTTGCTGTGACCGAGGCGCCGCTTGACAGATTTTTTGTCAGTGATGAAATACGTACACATATCAAAAAAGTTTGCGATCGCTAACAGAAGCTGTTATTTTAAATTTAACTTGACCAAAAAAGTTCTTAGTTGTGTTTTTTCTATAAATAGAAAAACCCTGTTTGAAAGTAAAAAAAAAATTAGAACTATTTTTTATTTTATTAACAATAATAAAAAAAAAGGTTTATAATACTCAATATAATATAACTCCTCCTCTGGCTCGAACACATGCGGAGATCCTCCTGGGCATGCTGAGGATCAAGTTATCCAGCATTCCTTGGGGTACTCTCTCCCATTCTTAATAAAATAGCGGCTTCCCTGAGCTCTGGCACTGTCTGGGGACGTGGCTGACGGTACAAAGAATTTTGTTGATAAAGTTAAATTTAAAAAAATATTACAACTTAGTTAGTGATCGCAAACTTTTTTTGATGTGTGTATGTTTTATTGATTGCTAGCTACCACTTTACCTAAATGATTTGCTTTGTCTTTGAGGTAAGTGTTTTTTTTATGTGATGACGTCTTATAAATTGATGAACCGCATGAAAATTGTCACGTTCCGCAAGCGAGAGGACGGAACAAGTGATAGAAAGGCACAATCGGCCTAAAGTTCGGGTTTCCGGTCAGCGGTGCTGTCAAGCGGCCGTAATACAGCGGTGAGTGACGTCACTAGAACATTTGTGATACCGCGCCATTGTGTTTACATAGAAAAAAATCTAGTGACGTCATTCACCGCTGTGTTACGTACGGCCGCTATATTATGACGGCACCGCTATCCTAGAAAGCCAGAGCTTTCAGCTTGTTTGTTAAGAAGTCAATTGTTTTCTTATGACATTATCACGTAAAATCGTCCGTAAGCCGACTTTACAGACAACATTGTTTTATTTTTAATGTAAAGAAAAATTAATTCTTAATTACCAAGATAATATTATGAGAGTAAATTTAGGCTATAGTTCACCCTTATGCCAAGTTTCATCTTGATTCGTTCAGCAGTTGAGGCGTAATTAATAAACGAGCTACTAAATATCCAGACATTCACATTTATATATTAGTCCTACACATTACGTATACAAATGTTTAATGGACACATTTCATAGTTTCAAAAATATGAATATAGTATCTAATTCAAATAAATATTATGTGCGAAACGAGTATTGTAGCTATGGTAAAATTTTACGTTACGATACGTCAAAAATATTCGTGCTAGATCCTCTGAAATCCTAGAAACGTATCAAAAACCAATCTTAATAGCTACTGCCAAGTTAACAAAAGAAATCACATCGAATTACAAGTTCAGTCCACCGTCAAAGAAAAACAGCAATACCTTGATAAAATCTTCATAGCCAGGAAATATAAAAGCCTTGCGCAGACTAAGACACTTTTTGTTGCCGGTATGAGATACTCTTACATGAAATCTTTGTTGCAGTGGCCGTTAGACCAGGTGTAGCCATATCTGTTCCATCGTGAACCGCAATGTATGTAATAAGACTTACGTGTTAGTTGCTTGCAGGTACAAACGCTTCCTTAGTCGTAAATGGACCCATTAATGAGTTTACTTTTAGCTTTTTATCAGATAATAATGATTTAACAGCTCGTGACTAAATAATAACAGCCGCACGGGTCGATCTTAAAGGTTAAGCAACGCTTGCCAAGGTTGGTCTGTGGATGGGTGACCATCTTAGCACACCGAGTTTTCTCCGTGCCTCGGAAAGCACGTTAAGCCGTTGGTCCCGGCTGTCACTTGTAGATCTTTGGCAGTCGTTACGGATTTTTAGATGCCATCAAATCTGACTCCAGTCTTGGCAAGAACTACCGTGTTACCCATTTAATGGGTTGCGGAGGTCTGGTAGGCAGCCGCTCCACGTAGAACACTGGTATTCAGCTGAATCCGGTTTGACTGGAAGCCGACCCCAATATAGTTGGGAAAAGGCTAGGCAGATGATGATGAAGAATGATTTAACACACAAATAGCAGAATAATATTATTATAATAAAATAGTCCATATCCCCCAAGAGGTTAAGCATATGTGTAGGTATAGGTCTATAGAGCATCAAGAGGACAAACCTACTCTCTTCGTGTCGAGGGACTTAACAGTCCGATCAGTATCTGGCCACTAGAAAACGTTCTATTGTTACTTTGATCTGACGCAAGCCACAAAAATTTCTAAGCTTGCGCAAGCCCTTAAACGTGCACTGAAATATAGGCCATGTTTCAGTCTGCGAGGAAATAAAAAAAAGATACAAAAAGAAGAAACAGGAAAAAGAATAAAGAAAATTCAAAGCTAGTGTCTGTATTGAGGATATTTTCATTGAAGTGTTACGAGAAGCGTAGAGAATTGGTAGAATTTTTGAATTGGAAATTCAGTCGCTATGATCCGGGCAAAAATGTAGTGATTTCATTTAGGTTTAGCTGAAAGAATGATGGCTCTCGAAATCGGGGTATTTTTAACGAAGTGAACATTTTCACTGTAAAAGAGTATTGAGAGTTTGATGTGCATTTGGTAAAGTGGGTCAGGAATAGTCAAGATGTGGTCTAATTTTCATGTCCAAACTATTTTTGAAGTGAAAATTTCTTTGGGGGCGTTGAGCACTTTTTGGGTGAACAAAAAGCGTGAAACTAACGTCATCGTCACCGCACGCTTCCCATGAGCTATATTGCACAATTTATTTACAAGTTACTTAGTTTTCACTACTATCGGCATTCCCTCATGGGCAGTTTCTAATTCATTATTGAACAGTAGAAAAGGAGCTTGAGGAGCTCGTCGTCTGCTCAATACGGGTCGATCTTCAAGTTTAAGCATCGCTTGCCAAGGTTGGTCTGTGGATGGGTGACCATCTTAACATACCGAGTTTCCTCCGTGCCTCGGAAAGCATATTAAGCCATTGGTCTTGGCTGTCATTTGTAGATCTTTGGCAGTCGTTACGGATAGTCAGAAGCCAGTTAATCTGACTCCAGTCTTTTTATGAAGTACCGTGTTACCCAGTTAATGGGTTGTGGAGGTCTGGTAGGCAGCCGCTCCTCATAGGCAGATGAATAGGTAGACGGTTTAAATTTGCAACAAATTGTGTCATCCTGCTGAAAAACAACAACTAATTAAAACCAAAAAATAGTGATCCCTTCCGTTTATGGCTGACTCACGACTCACTTGGTTATGTGTACACACACTAAACATAAATTAATTAGAATATAAACTAAAATTAAAATAGCAAGCGGTATCAGAGGGAACTGCCACGAATGTTTTGACCAACGGCTTAATGTGCTTTCCGAGGCACGGAGGTAACTCGGTATATTAAGATGGTCATCCATGTCATCATGGTTCTTAGATTAAGCGCTCCGTCTCGACGTACTAGACACACGCAGTTTTTCGATGTACCGCGCAGTGGGACAAACTACGCTCAAAATTCTGTTGTCGGTAGGTTATTAAGAAATTTTAACAATAAATTCTCTCATCTTGATATATTTAACACCAAAAAAGGTACTTTTAGGAGACTTTTGGTAACTACTGTGTGCGAAGAATTGACTAAAAGGACTAAGAATTCTAACCAGTGTTGTTAAAGGTATTCCACACACCACTTCAACTTTTCACACACACTCCTACACAACACATCCACTCACACCACACCACACACTCTCATATGCTTATAGATGGTGCTAGCATGTCATTCTGTTTGATTCTGTTCTGTTCCATTCTGTTTGTTTCTGATGCATATAATGGTTAATAGATTGTAAATCCGTAATTGGCTGTAAGATCGGTTTGTTTATTTTAAGTAAAATTGTTAAAGAGCTGTGGATTTTGTGAAAAAATAAATAAATAAATAAATCTATCCACAGACCAACCTTGGCAAGCGTTGCTTAACCTTAAAGATCGACCCGTGCGGCTGTTATTATTTAGCCACGATCTTCTCCGTCTACCTATTACGTATCATCAAATACATACCGTTGAGAGACAGACAGACTGTCGAGGCTTAGTAAAGGGTATGGTTGTTAATCCATCCTAAAAAAAAAACATACAAAAAGTTACTTAAAAATAAAATTCAAGCATTGTTCCGAACTAAACTTCGCTAATTCAATTCTAATGTAACTTTTGTATCTCAGAAAGAAAAAGTTTTATCGCACCCCGCGCTGAAAAAAAACACAAAAGGATTGCCAGCGAAAATTATTATTGTTTCGAGTTTTTTCGTGTAGCCAACAATAAGCGACTATAGGCCAGTAAGGCTGAATGCATAAAGAGTTTTTATTCTGGTGAATAAAAAGAAAACGAAGAAATAATTCTTAATAATCGTAGCAGGTCAGAATTTGTGACTGGTTGATGGTAGTAGGCTGGCTCCTTATTACTTACCACCTAAACATAACCAGCCTTCTTCATAAAAAACCATATGCTTTGTTTAACTAAGTAAAAAATCCTTAATTCGAATCATCATATCAACCGAAAGAAGTCCCCTGCTAGAAATAGGCCTCCCTCGAGTATCGCTACAACAACCGCTCCTGTGCGTCCCGCATCCATCAGCTTCCTGCGACTCTCCCCAGATCATCGGTCCACCTTGTGAGAGGCCTTCCAACGTTGCGTCTTCCAGTATGCGGTCGCCACTCCAGAAATTAAGTTAAGCACGTTAAGCCGTTGGTCGTAACTGTCATTTGTAGATATTTAGCAGTCGTTACGGATTGTCCGAGATCAGTAAATTTCACACCAGTCTTGCCAAGAACTACCGTGTTTCCCAGTTAATGGGTTGTGGAGGTCCCGTAGGCAGCTTCACGTAAAACATTGCCCAATATACTTAGGCAGAAAAAAAAATGCAAAATAAAAGATTAATACAGCTTCACCACAGTGCAACTTCTAAATATCTCACAGTCAAATAACTTTCGTAAAACCCTCACGACATTTTCCACCCTCAAAATTACCACGATGTCTAAAACATAATGAAAATCAATTTAATTTCCACTTAAAACTTGATCATTATAAAACACCCCTAAGGCAGAATTTACACCTCTTTGCTAATTAAGATTATGTTCTGTAATAAAGATTCGTTGGAAAACATTTCAGCAGGTACCCAAATAAAAAGGGGTTTGAATTTGTGAAGAACAAAATTTATTATTGTTTGAAATTCTTAGGAGCACTTTGATAGCTATCTTTGTGAGATGGGAGTCTTATTGTGCTTATTTTTTATTGTTTTGATGTTCGTTTTGGCTATTATTTTTTGTGAAGATTTAAGTATATAGGTATCTTAGATTTCGACGAGCACTGAGTGTCTCGCCGTCTGATCAGAACCAGTAGGTACCCCTATTCTGTAACAACATTTACGTGTCTCGACAGCGGAATCCGAGGTGAGTAGAAAGATAAGACCTTTATGTTGTGTGCAATAAAGTTCACTTTGTGAGCTATCTCACTCAGGTGAATCTCGATATCGAAATGGTTACTTACAGAATAGCCTTGCAGGTCCGGGTCGGCGGCGCGCTGCGATCTCAACGCGCCTCAAGGAGATGTCAGCACGGAAAACGGGGCCCGCTAGGGCCAGTGCCTGCTGGGGCTGTGAACTTCGTTCGTAGGAGGCACCGTACCCTGGAACGCAAAGGGCACTAGGAGGAACACGGATGGGTTTTAGTCAGTAAGAGTCTGACACTCCCTCCTGCTTCACCCAGAGGAGTCTTTGATGGAAATGGAACCCTTATAGTGTCTGTAGGTCTGGTTGTCTATCTGTCACAGCCCGTTTTCTCCAGATCTACTGGACCAATTCTGTTGAAATTTAGTACACAATACACAGTCATATGGAATTCTGTGACCCAAACACGGACACGTTACGTAAATAAATAAATTTTGAGTCACTTTGGGGGCCAAACTAGAAAAAAAGTATTCCAAACTGTATCGTGTGACATATCAAATAAAAGGGTTTTATCACATTTTTTCATAATTTTAAAATATATGGTTTTTAAGTTATTTAAGAATTTTGACCAAAAATGACCATTCCCTCCTAATCTCTGAAATTACTGAGCCTAAAATCTTGAAAAAAAATGCAGATAATAGTTCTTAACCTACAGATTACAGTATACTTAGTGTTAAAATAACATGTTACAAAAATGAAATTGGTTCGGAACCCTTTGCGCGCGAGTCCGACTCTCACATGGCCAGTATTATAGGGTTTAGGTTAGCTACCTCTAATTATGCGCAGATACTTTTTTTCTAAGAGCCACTGTTTCTGAGACATAGCGCGCTAAGTACACTACGTGAAACGTGTGCTTATTATGACGATAACAACTTTTTGAATCGTTATATCTCACAAATTATATTATTTAGGTATCTAAAATCTAACCAAGCTAGCTAATAATAATAGTAAGTATTATCTAGTAGTCAATATTATATAGTAGCAATTGTATAGTATATTAATAATAGTAAATAAAATAGTTACAGGTAAATAAAATAAATAAAGAATAAGTAGGTATTAAGATCAATTAGTTAAGAGTTTAAATAGTATATAGTGTCAAACAAGTATAATAATACTAGTAAATAAAAACAGTAAATAGCTACATATTATAGGACATATACAAAATAAGTAGGTTTAATACCTACTTATTTTGTTTTAATTAGTTAAGCGTTTAAAGATAAGTTAATGTAATGTAAAATTAATTTGTAGGAAATAAAAGGCTTTTTTATTTTATTTTATTTTATTTATTTATTTATTTATACTACTCTGTCAAGAAAGTACCGGGAAAAGATCAATAATACACAAAATGTCTGTTATTCATCCAAATTTATTTTATCACCTTCAAAGTATGCTCCTTTAGAAACGATACACTTGCGCCAAAGAATAATCCATTCATCAAAACATTTTTTAAACGCTGCTTCCGGAATTGAGTTGAGTTCTCGCCGCGAATTCTCCTTTATGTCTTCTATTGATTGAAAACGGTTCAGTTGGAAGGCGCCACTCCAAAGCTTGTTGACAGTTTTTGCATGTCAAACTCGTAAACCCACGTCTCGTCACCAGTAACAATGCGTTTCATGAATGTTGGGTCCGAACTGACTCGTTCTAGCATGTCCTCAGCGACTTGCATGCGATTGAGTTATTGGAGAAAATTCAGATCTTTTGGGACTAGCCGAGCAGCAACATGTTTCATACCCAAATGATTAGTTAAAATGGTACGGATCGACTCGTGAGATGAGACAGAAAGTTCGGCGGCTATCTCTCTCAGAGTTGAATGGGGATTTTCAGTCACTATTTCCTTCAGTTTTGCGATGTTAACTTCAGTTGCAGACGTTGACGGCCTACCAGAGCGAGGCAAATCTTCCATCACATCTCAACCGCTTTTGAACGCTTTGAACCACTCATAAGCACGAGTTTTTGATAAAGTCGATTCACCGTAAGCCTTCTGTAACATTTTCAGTGACTCCGAACACGAAATTCCATTGGCGATGCAAAATTTAAGACAAACTCTTTGTTCGATATTTTTGTCCATTATGAAATTCGCAATACACACTTTAAATGATATTACTAAAACCAGCACTGTATTTAATATAAATAACAGATGCAACTCAAACTCCGCGCCAAAATGGAAAACAGTTGTGCCAATCTAACAACTACAAAAAAACAAAAATTTGAATTTGGAACCATAAGCAAATCATCCATTCCCGATACTTTTTTGACTGAATGTATATCTCAGAAACGATGGTTCTTAGGAAAAAAGTATTCAGACATTTTTTTATCCGACTTAAAAAAAAGGAGGAGGTTCTCAATTATGTTATATATTTTAATATTTTTTTTATGTTTGTTACCTCATAACTCCGTCATTTATGAACCAATTTGAAAAATTCTTGTTTCATCTGAAAGCGTATACTTTCCGATTGGTTCCATTATCACCAAGTCAGAATCTGATGATGGTATCCCATGAAAATCGAGGGCAACCTTCAAATTTTATAGGCACATACAATGTTTTTCATAAATGTTCTAACACAATATAGATATTTGTGCCTGGTAGTCATCATGTCATGTCGCTGAGCTGATGATGAAAGGTATAAATTAAGATCTGATGATGAGATCCCATGAAAAATGTTTGTTCAGCGATATTTTTGCCAATTGTCAGCCGATTTGGATGAGTCTTTTTTGCTTGGAAGAGTATTTTTCTGGACTGGTCCCATTTTAATTTAGTGAAGATCTGATGAAGAACTTCAGAGGTAAGCAACAGAACTCTTCAATAAATGATAGCAAATGGATCGGGATTGCTGAAATCGCGTGTTTTTTTAGTGTTTACACCAGTTCTTAACATAACATTGCGCTGATACGCTGTTTATGGGTACGCAAGTAGGTACCACTAAAAAAACGTTTTTTACAAAAAATACAACCAACTTTCAAAAAAAAAACACTACAAGGTATAAAATAACTTCCGAAAAAAAAAGTCTTTAATTTCGGAAGTCGGTGTCAAGAAACGAAAACATAACCAAAAACACCGACTTTCGAAATTAAAATAAATTGCATTTTTTGTAGATAATTATCTCATCTACAATTTCGTAACACCTAATTTTATTACAAAACTTACCGTTTTGCTGAAAATTGAGAAAAACCCGTTTTTTGTGTCCTTTGACCCGAGTTATTTTTTACCAGTAATATTGTGTCGGATCTATGAGGACTTTATAGATTTCATTTATAATAGTGTTTTGAACAATCTTACAAATTTTGAGCTGGTTTTGAATTAATACAACCTCGGATGTTTAAATTGCCCGGACTATTTACGCTAAAATATTCGTTAGCAACACTTGATGTAGGTATAAATTATTGGACAAAAGATTTAAAATCACTCAGGCCAGCTATCTCCTTCCTGATTGGTCGAAAAAAGAGCGTGAACTATCTCCATCGAATGGCTATATGGCATTTAAATGTTAAATCCACCAAAAATTACGTACTCATTGTTTCAATTTTACTGACGATAACGACAGTTATCCACATCAACCAGATGACCAATTCTATTATTTTAAGAAAAGTTCGCATTGGCATTGCAGTTGCAATCTGGCCTCCTTATTTTGAAGCGAGTGGTCAGTCCCAGCAACTATAGGGAATACGCATGCGATTTTGTGATTTATACAACTTATATATACTTTTAGCTCTAGTAAACAATCATTTTTTAACCGACTTCAAAAAAAGGAAGAGGTTCTCAATTCGGTATGTATTTTTATTTTTATGTTTGTTATCTCATAACTCCGTCATTTATGAATCGATTTGAAATTTTTTTGTCTCATCTGAAAGGGTATACTTCTCGATTGGTCCCATAGTCACCATGTCAGAATCTGATGATGGGATCCTACGAAAATCGAGGGCAACCCTCAAATTTTGTAGGCACATACAATATTTTTCAGTAACTTTCTTACGCAATTCAGATATTTGTGCCTGGTAATTATCATCTCATGTTGCTGAGCTGATGATGAAAGGTATAAATTAGGATCTGATGATGAGATCCCATGAAAAATTTTTGTTCAGCGATACTTTAGCCAATTGTCAGCCGATTTGGATGATTCTTTTTTTGTTTGAATGAGTATTTTTCTGGACTGGTCCCGTTTCAATTTGGTGAAGTCAGATCTTCACCAAATTGAAACGGGAACGGGGGCGAAGAACTTCGGAGGTAGGCAACGGAACTCTTCAATAACCGATAGCAAAGGGATCGGGATTGCTGAAATCGCATGTTCCGTCTGTCACAGCCAGTTTTATCCGGATCTACAGGACCGAATCTGTTGAAATATACACGTATGGACTTCTGCGATCCAAACACGGACACGTTACGTAAGTAAATAAATTTTGAGTACTTATAGAGGTTACTTTTGTGGGACAAACTAGAAAATTTCAAAAAAAGTTTGACAAACTGTGTCGTGAGACATTTAAAATGAAAGGGCTTACGATGAAAGTTTTATTTATATATTTTTCATAATTTCAAAGTTAACAATTTTTAAGTTATTCAAGAAATTACTATTCCCTGTACATGAAGTCTATAGTGTTAATAAAACATGTTTTAAAATTGAAATCGGTTAGGAACCCTCTGCACGCGAGTCGGACTCGCACTTGGCCAGTTTGTATTATTGATTAAACTTATAGACGTGTTAAATATCTATATTTTTTCTGGAAACATTTCTATGGTCTACTCCCAAAAACAAGGGAAGAGGCAACGCTTGGAGGGTACCAGCCCTTATCCCAGGCAGTAGACATCTTTCAACTGAAATGAAGACAACGAGCCCAAGCAAAACCAGAAGAATAACTTATTAAGTTAATGTTGGCAACATCTAATAAAATAGTCATGACGTTAATTAGTCTGGCGATAAAATTAACGCCTCATCCCTTTGCTTAATTACCTACTAAAAGGTACATTTAATTGTTCCCATAATGAAATTACAACATTTTGCATATTTTATGTTATCTGCTGAAATATGAAACTCAAGTAATTTCAGTTGTTTTACTACTTTCTTCTTAACTTGAAGATCCATTGCATTATTGTTTTTTTGAATTAATAGTGATGAATTGAAAAAAAAAAATCTTTTACATTTCGTATGATACCAAATAGGTCTGTACTAATAAGTTTGGAGTGAATACATTTTTTTTTAAATAGTTTCCGGAAATTCGGATTTTACAATCATTACCAACAGGAAAAACTTTGATAAATTTAAAAATCGCATCCATTCTCCTTGCCAATCCCAATGTTTCCTTGAATTCTACAAAATATCAAAAACACTTCTTTTCAAACCAATTTTTTCAGAAATAGCTAAGAAAAAATCTACGCAAAAATTTTAAGGATAAACGTTTTATGCTAATTACGACTCGAAACGCCGTGAAGGGATAAAAATTGTAATAAATTCGTGCTCAAGTGTTAAACGGCAGAACAAAAAAAAGTTTACGACCGTATCTCCTCTTAAACGGAGGGGTGAGACCTATTAATTATTTTGTTTAAAGTATTTTAAGGTTTAATCGCCCGGTGGGCATGAAACAAGGTAATTTAATGTAATTTTGTGTCAAAATTAAATTGTAGTAACAAATAATTATGTTTTTTCATTCTAAAAATACTCGTAAATTGGTTTTAGGGAATAAGAATATCACTAATTGAGAGAGTTTGTTTATTTGCTTGAACGCGCTAGTCTCAGGAACTACTGGTCCGATTTTAAAATTCTTTCAATTTTAGATAGCCCATTTATCGAGGAAGGCGCAAACGAAGTTGCGCGGGTCAAGCAGTTACAGAATAAAATACTAAAATTACGGAATCTTTTTCATTTGATTATTAGGGTTCCGTGCCAAAATGGTAAAAAGGAACCCTTATGGCGTGACTCAGTCTATCCGTTTGTCACAGCTGGATATCTCAATGTTGGTTTTAGATTACATTTGACCAAATGTTTTGCAAATAAGAATGTAGTAATTTGTTTGCAACAGCGACTGTAAGGGGGTCTTAAAAAATGGAAGTGGGTCTACTAAGTCATGTTAGGTATCATATAAAAAGGGCTATTTGCAGATCCCCCCTTTATCTTCGAAGTTTGCACAGACAAGTTTGATATAAGTTTATGTAAAAATTACAAGAAAAGTAAAACGATGTCTTTACAAAGCACACTTTTTCCAATATCATCAACAAAAATTGCATTAGTTTCACCATCGGTCAAGAGATGGCGCTGATCTAAAACTGCAATTTACACCGCAGTTTTTAAATTCTCTGACGAATATAGGCTTCGCCGATGAAAATATAAAAACATTTCACGTTTTATAAACATGATAGTACGGAACCCTTGGTGCGCGATGCCGAATCGTTCTTGACCAGTTTTTTTTTCTTGAAATACTCGTAGATCAATCGGTTTAAAAGAATGAGAATATCTCTAGTGATAACATAACAGAATAAGATATTAAAAAGGACGCAAGCTTTTTCAATAGATTATTGAATTTCATTTTGAGTGATGGGTGTGTAAATGTGACGTCACATTTGAACAGTCCAATGCGAGCCTTGTTTCTTGTAGACGTGTGCTCTGATTGGTCGCTATTTTATTTCAGTTCACAATTTTGATGCATAAAAATGTATTCCAAATTTTCAAACTTTCAGTTGACAATTTATCGAAAGTTTACAATCTCTCAAGTTATTTTATAATCTTACGAAGTTTACTTATTTCATTTTTTTACTTATTGCAGTCAAGAATATGTTATTTCAAAAGAATTTTCTCACGTTATAATATGTAGGTCTCTAATGTTTCAGCTACTGCAACAGCTGCTGATTTTAATACAGGCTGTCATTTTTGTATATTTGACAAAATGTGTAGGCGACACAAGTTGCATAATATGTTATAAAGGTCTGTGGACGTTTGAAATTGAGAAGACATCTTGGCCTTATTGTGAGTTTATTTTGCAGTTGCAGGCAGATCTAGGTACGTTTTGAGGTCAGGCAGAAAACATACCTACATAATCTCACGCCTTTTCAGGGTTCCGTACCTAAAGGGTAACCAACTGAACCCTATTACTAAGCCTCCGCTATCCGTCCGTCCGTCCGTTTGTCTGCCAGCGGGCTGTATTTCAAGAACTGCAAAAGGTAGACAGATGAAATTTTCACAGAATGTGTATTTCTAATGCCGCTATAACAACAAATAGTAAAGGGGGCCTCCATACAAGAAACGTATTTTTTTGCGGTTGGTATGATACGGAACCCTTTGTGTGAGAGTCCCACTCGCACTTGGCCGATTGTACAAGTGGGGAAGGTAGGAACTACAGAACACCACCTGCTACGACTCTTGCATACTCTTCTACCATGACTTATCAATCTATATTCTCTAGCGACTGTTGTTAAAAAACTTTATGAAAACATAAAAAAAAACAAGTTCCAAATTTTTTTTTTGTTGTTAACTAAAATTTTACTTGCAACTTGCTTGCTAGTAAGTTAACAACTATTTATAGTATAGACTAGTTGACCCACGCAACTTCGTCTGCGTCACAATTTTCCTTTCTGCTCCGCTCCTATTGATCTTAGCGTGATGATATGTAGCATTTATAGAGGAAGGCTATAGTCTTTCTCGATAAATGGGCTATCTAACACTGAAAGAATTTTTTCAAATCGGACCAGTAGTTCCTGAGATTAGCGCGTTCAAGTAAACAAACAAACAAACTTTTCAGCTTTATATATTAGTATAGATTGATATAACTCATGGTAGACGTACAGGTCATACAAACTCACCGGTTATGAATACTACGCTCTTCTTCTCTGAGATCCTCACCAGTCAGGTCACCAGTTATACACCGGGAGAGGACTGTCGCAGCCATAGCAAGTCGTTTTGATGGACGCGAAGTGTTCATTCAATGCGTACTTTATTTCAGCCAAATCAAAATCCGGCCGAACGTGAGGTAGCCGCATTACATTACAGCGGCGTTCTTCATTCCAGCGTGCCTTTATGTGATGCGGCGTATTTTACGATTTAGCTGCAACACCCACGCAACACGATCCACTCACGTCTACATTAAAGATGAAAAATTTTGAATATTTTGATAATTAAAAAAAAAAAACAGTTTTTACAAAAAAAAAACCGACTTCCAAAAAAAAAACACTACAAAGTAAAAAATAACTTTAATTTCGGAAGTCGGTGTTCTTGGTTATTTTGTTTTTGAACACCGACTTCCGAAATTAAAGTTATTTTTCCACAAAAACAGTGTGATGTTATGTTATAAACTGGTGTAAACAATCAACAAACATGCGATTTCAGAAATCCCGATCCATTTGCTATCATTTATTGAAGAGTTCAGTTGTCTACCGCCGAAGTTCTTCATCAGATCTTCACAAAATTTAAATGGGACTAGTCCGATAAAATATTCTTCCAAACTAAAAAAGAATCATCCAAATCGGTTAACAAATCGGCAAAAATATCGCTGAACAAACATTTTTCATGGGATCCCATCATCAGATCCTGACTTTTACCTTCCACCATCAGCTCAGCAACATGAAATGAAGATTACTAGGCACAAATATCTGAATTGCGTTAGAAAGTTTATGAAAAACATTGTATGTACTTTTAAAATTTGAGGGTTTCCGTCGATTTTCATGGGATTCCATCATCAGATTCTAACTTGGTGACAATGGGACCACCTCAGAAGTATAGGCTTTTGAACAAAAAAAATAATTTTTAAAATCGGTCCAGAATTGGCGGAGATATCGGTGATACAGCTGAACATAGACCCTCCTCCTTTTTGAAGAAGTCGGTTAACAAAGAAGAAAATATAGCAAACAATGAAGTAAACGATGCTGCAATAATATTTGAAACAACAAGAACGGGCTGGGTTCAGTAGGGACACTTGAAAACTATTGATTCATATCGTTGCGCTCCGAACTTGTTTCAATGACGAAGTTTAAACTCTAAAGAGTTATTTTGAAAGGAATTCAATATCTTGAGTTTTGTTCGTTTTTGATATGGAAGGAGATAGCACTGAGATGATTGGTTTTGTTTATAAGTTTCAGATTCTTGGTAAATGAAAACGTAGCTATGTAATGCTTTCTTTGGTAAGTAGTTTTCTAAAGGACTACAATTGACAAGCGGGACCAAGGGTTTGGCGTGTTTTCAGAGGCTTAAAAAAATCTTAATAGACAGACAGACTCTGTACTGTGTCCACCGTAACAACATATAAAAGAGCTTAAGAATGAATAAGTTGTAAAAAAACCACCCAGGTCTGAGTCGGACTCGCACAAGAAGGGTTCCGTGCCATAAACCTTAATTTTTATCTGTAAAAATTTGAACTCTCTACCTATTACGGTTCTTGAGATACAGCCCGCTGACAGACAGACGGACGGACAGCGGAAGCTTAGTAATAGGGTTCCGTTGGTTACCCTTCGGGTACGAAACCCTAAAGACAGCGATCTGAACACTAAAACCGATTTATAGTCACAAGTCTATCCCATTGCTACATATAGACTCCAATATCTTCAATCCATTCCATTCATCTTCCACCAATCGCAAATCATTAAACAAAACACCATCACTACTTCTTCCTAAACACATCTCACCAAAAACCAAAATGGCTACCGCTGCAATAATTTCAAACACCGACCGAAACAAGAAAACAGTGGCAGCAGTAAATTTTCCCGAGGAGGCAGACAAGTTACCGAGTGTGAAATTAATTTAAGACCAGAAACTTGAAGTAACTTTATCAGCATATTGAGTACGGTGTTCTAATAATAGCTGGCCAGCGCTTTGTCGTGAACTCTGGAGTTCTCATCAAAGACCAGGTGATGCAAGTTATGGTTAGAGATTTGTTGAAATTGTTGGTGCATTATGCTGATGAGTTTTGGTGTTTGTGGAATTATGATTGGTCGTAGTAAGATGAGTATGTATTAATTTGGTTTTTCGAACGATTGATATAAATTATTGTAACATGGATGAGACTAAATATGTCATAAGTCACACCGGAAGACGCATCATTGAAAGGCCAAACAAGGTGAAACGCTGATCTGATGAAACCCGATGGATAGCAAAATCCTTTAGGTTTTGGATGAAAGACACGTAAGACCGATAAAATGATGAAACTAGAAGCAAACCTGTGCTTTCTACAATGAAAATACAATAACTAGCGAAATCTTCGCATATTATCCGAAATATTACCTCGTTCAAAAAATTTAGAAACACAACCATCAATAATTTGTTTCATGCAAATTAATGTTTCTGAACAGTTACTTTTGTAATAATTTGTAGTTATCCTGCAGTACGCGTTCACAGTTTACGACGAAAATACAGCGAGGCGATAGCTAGATCGAAAACTGCCGTATGGTGCCGAAAAAGAATAATACCATCCCATCACTTTCCGTGGGTGTCGTAAGAGGCGACTCCCTTAGTCGCCTCTTACGACACCCACTTGCCAGAGAATGGGCAACAGCGATTCACTGCGATCGCCAACCCACCTGCCAAGCGCGGTGATTATGGCTAACCCTTTTGGGGGAGGCCTATTGAACATAGGCCTCCCCCAAAAGTAGTAGACGTTTTTCGAAAACACAATTATAAGTCTGAAACACAATTATAAATCTGAAAACAACTGAATAGTCTACGTGCTTTATTTCAAAAACACTTATTACATCTAAGAAAATGAGCAAGCCACTTGACCTAGTACTTACCCAAAGTCACCTCTAACTAAAGGTGTTGAAGAAAATAGCAATAACGCTAAAGAAAAGAAAACTCGAGTATCCAATTACAAATCTTACTAATACTGTGCTCGTTAATGAGAATGGATGTTTGTACGTTTGTTCATCAATCATGTCTCAACGGCGGAACGGATTGGCAACTATTGAAATGTCCAATGACATACCTAACGATCATTGTCATCATCCGTACCCCAACTTCGTTTCCCCACTGCAGAGCATAAGCATTTCATTTCATGCGCCAATCCCTACATTCCTATACCAGCCTCAACCAGGCATTTATCTCATCATCTGCCTAGCCCTTTCCCAACTATATTGGGGTCGGCTTCCAGTCAAACCGGATTCAGCTGAATACCAGTGTTTTACGTGGAGCAGCTGCCTACCAGACCTCCACAACCCATTAACTGGGTAACACGGTATTTCTTGGCAAGACTGGAGTCAGATTTATTGGCTTCTGACAATCCATAACGACTGCCAAATATCTACAAATGACAGCCGGGACCAACGGCTTAACGTGCTTTCCGAGGCACGGAGGAAACTCGGTACCTATGCTAAGATGGTCACCTATCCACAGACCAACCTTGGCAAGCGTTGCTTAACCTTCAAGATCGAACCGTGCGGCTGTTATTATAGCCACGAGTTCCTCCAACCAGGCATTTGTCTATTATGTATTTATTAATATTAATCGTACACCTATGACTACCTACAGTACTGTCATTCCATTATCTTTGCAATCTATCCGAAGTTTGTCTTGAAAAGATCGCTTTTAGCGATAAAGCCGCCCATTGTGACACCCTATGTAATGTTTTCTTCATCTATCTTTTCTGTAACTTATATGGTGTACATAATAAAGAGTATTCTATTCTATTCTACCCGCGATGGCAGAAATGTTGTCTGCCTACGTCACGGCCGGATGAACGACCCTTCCGCGGTGTCCGCCTTCCTCCATTGCACCTATCACTACCGCGCTGCCTGCGCAGGCCCTTTTGAGTTCCGTTATTTGTTTTCCGATGTTAAAAACTAGCCAAGTGCGAGTCGGACTCGTCCAGTGATGATTCCGTAAAAATTTGTAGCTTTAATTACAGATGTATTCAGACTTTTCAACAAAACAAGTTGTACAAGTCGGTATTATTTGCCAAATTTCAATATTCTAGGTCAACGGGAAATACTCTGTACATTTTAATTCCCTTGAGAGTGTCGAAATATACGTTTTTGCGACATAAAATTTCATATCTTTTATACGCTAACTTAGAAGTCTGATTTTTCACAGCTTCAAGGGACTGTAGACTTGGGTATATATAATAGGTACCTATGAAATTGCCGTTTTGTATGAAAAAATGTAAACGAATTTTTTTCATGTATTTTTTATTTGTATTAATCGAATTAATCACCCATGCAATCAATGCATCTTTGCATTGATTGCATGGGCTGGACGGGAGGCAACAAATTCTTCAAAGGCATTTTGTACTGCCTCTCGGGTATTGAATTTTTTTCCCGCCAAGAAGTTATCCAAATTCTGGAAAAAGTAGTAGTCTGTAGGCGCAAGGTCTGTTGAGTAGGGTGGATGACAGAGAGCTTCCAACCCCAGTTCTTGCAACTTGGAGACCGTCTGCTGTGCAGTATGAGGTCGCGCGTTGTCGTGCAGGAGCAGCGGAGACGAGCGATTGACCAATGCTGGTTGGAGATGTGCCAGCTTCTCCATCATTGTGTTCAGTTCTTCATAGTACACATCTGCAGTAATGCTCACCCCGTTTGGTAAGAAGCTGTGATGAATCACACCGACGCTAGACCACCAAACAGTGACCATCACTTTTCTAGGGGTATGTTTTCGTTTAAGGCATTGTTTAGGTGCTGAACCAGGATCCAACCAACTTGCTGAGCGCTTGCGGTTATCAAACAGAATCCATTTTTCATCGCAGGTAACAATGCGGTTCAAAATTTCTTCATTTGTGTGTCTGTTGAGCAGTGCAAGGCACGTCTCGACGCGTACTTCGCGCTGGCGATCATTGAGTTTGTGGGGCACCCATTTGTCAAGCTTTTTTACCTTGCCAATTTGACGCAAATGGACCAATATTGTTTTGACGCTAACGTCGAAAGCTGCTGCTAATTCAGCCGAAGATTGTGTATCATCAGCTTCCACAATCGCCTTTAATTCGTCATTGTCGACCAAAATCTTCGGACGACCGCGAGGTTAATTTTTCAGGTCGAAATTTCCAGAACGGAAGCGAGCAAACCAATAACAGGTGGTGCGTTGGTTTGTAGTGTTAGCTCCGTAAACGTCGTTGATGTTGCGTGCCGCTTGTGCCGCGTTGCTGCCACGACGGTATTCCTATTCCATAATTACTCGAATTTTTAACGTATCCATGATGACGAAAAAGATTGAAATGCGATGAAAATGTAACACTAATCAATAAACAAATGACTACTTTTGGAAAAAAAACATGTTTTTAAAATAAAATTAATTTGAAATTAGAATTCTTAGTCAAAAAAAAATTATTTTGATTTGAAATGGTCAGTACTGCAGAACGGCAATTTCATAGGTAAAGACCTAATATTATAGTTTTAATTTCAACTCGATACCTCCACGCGTTCCTGAGATAAAGGGTCTTGACAACAAAGTGATCTTATAAGGGTTTTTTTTTGTTTTTCCTTTTGAGGTACATAAACCTAAAATCATACTAGGGCTCATCAATCTTATCAATCCTATCCTTTCAATAGTCGTTGTCACTTATAGGATTCCGCTCTGGATTCATCATATCAGCTGAAAGACGTCCACTGCTAGACATAGGCCTATCCAGTCCTGTGCGACTCGCATCCATCGACTATCCGCGACCCTGACCAGGTCATCGGTCCACCACGTGGGACCTTCCAACGCTGTGTCTTCTGGTACGCAGCCGTTACTCCAAAACCCCATCGACTATCTGTTCTACATTAGTAATATTAGATTATAATAGTAGATAATAAAATACTTTTTCGCAAGTAAAGCCGAAGGTAAAAGCTACTTCTTCATATTTCCCCCGCTCCAGCCATAATTAACGCTGATGTTTATTAGAAAATATAATTTTCTCACATCCCTCCGTATTCGAGCCACGTAATACAATTATATGACAATACACTCTAAATTACTTGGAGCGAGGAGGCCCAAGATGTGTCTCGCTGTATGAATATTAAAAATAACTTTGTTAACAAACAAAAATACACCTTACATTCTTTGTGATAAGGTTAAATTTTGAGTGAGATGTTTTAAGGTTTGTATATAAGGGAAGATGCTGAAGTGGGTTACATAAACTAAGCTTATTTGAGTGTTTAAAAGTGATATGTTTGCACGCTTATCTTGGGATGGAAGAAAAAGTGGAGTGTGTTGTGATTTAGATTTCCTGTAAATATAACAAAGTGCTCACCGCACTTTGTTATATTTGCTGTTAGTTGTAAGTACCTACAATAAA
Organism: Lacanobia oleracea; assembly: GCA_950371165.1. Taxonomy (NCBI): domain Eukaryota; kingdom Metazoa; phylum Arthropoda; class Insecta; order Lepidoptera; family Noctuidae; genus Lacanobia; species Lacanobia oleracea. The sequence goes on along the minus strand of OX493406.1, from coordinate 4,385,828 downwards.
GGATGACTTTAATTCATTGGAAATATTTGAGGACCCTCAAATATTTCCACCATCGCCGGTCGCGGGTAGACGATAGATGCGAGATGCACATGACCGGGTGACACTTGGGGGAGACCTATGTCCAGCAGTGGGTCCGTCTTATGTCTTACGCCTTATACCAATCCACTATAAACTATTGCATCTCAGTGTGGTATGGGGGCACCCAAATATCCCTTCTGCCTCTGAAGAGGGCACAGAGAGCTGTTCTTAAAGTTATGACCTCTAAGCTTTTTAGGTATCCAACGGCTCTCTACACACCAAATGTAAAGTCGATACGGTGAGACAGCTCTTTGTGCTCTGCACTTTTTTACATAAACATCCTTCAGTGGTATATGAGCCGAATGCTACCAAAAACGCAGATACTACATTGTTTGTCCTACCCACAGATGTAGAACAAACCTTGCCCCGGCGCCTGGTCAATAAACTTGTCCTTCTGTCGAAATGGAAGTAAAACCACTGTTTCAAAGTGGCTCTTAACACTTGATTATAATAAGCAAATCTGATAAATATATCAAACCGGCGGGCTAGCCAGAGAGTATTCGAAGATTGCCCCGTTTTTTTTTGTTTTTTAACCGACTTCCAAAAAAGGAGGAGGTTCTCAATTCAGCAGGTATGTTTTTTTTATGTATGAACACCGATTACTACGAGGTTTCTGATTCTATTTGTGTGATTCTTGTTTAGTTCGATGCAATATACTTGGCATTTGGTCCCGTAAAAATTTGATTCAATTTGGTTCAGCAGTTTTATTTTATGAGCATTATTGCTTATTTCAATTTCTGGGTTGACGATGACGTCGTCCAAGCATCACCAATTAAAAGTGAAAAATAAAAAAAAAGACGTGTGGCACTCGGAGACTGCCGCGGTAAAGCTATTGCATAGCATTAATTATATATTTATTTTATTTATGCAGTATTTTTTTTTCTTTGTTTTTTTTCTTTGATATTAATTCAAGTTACACTTTGAGCTAAAAAAAAGTAAAAAGTAAAACTAAAAAGTATCACCGCTGTGCCGGTCGGAGTGGGGGGTGTTAGGTTTTTTTCGTTACGGAATTTCTGGATTCGGTCTCCACGTTCAAGGCCCGCGATAGAAGCTATGCAATAGCTTAAAAACAATATAACCGACTTCCAAACAAAACACTACAAAGAATAAAGTAACCTTATTTTTATTTAAGAATGGGGAGCCCTCAAATGACTCCATTGGCTCTGTGTGAAGCAGAAGGGTGTGTCAGACTCTCACTGACTAAAACCCATCCGTGTTTCCTTCTCATGCGCTTTGCGTTCTCGGACCGCGGTGACTTTTTTGAACAATTTCCACTTTTCTGGCAGCAGATCGTCTCGAGTGGCTGTTATTACTTAACCATGAACTCCTTACTGAGTTACCAGAAACTAAAAACTTAAATGATTATAGAATGTCAGTTTTAGGAAAATAAATTAATCAATTTTTTTTTTTTATTTGTAATGGGTTTTTTCTTGACTCTAGTTTATGTCAGATATGACAGAAACAAAGTCTACGATGGAGCGAGCTTACCCAGAAGGGGCCTGTTCACTCTAATTTTTAGTGTAACATTTTATTTGGTAACAAAAATAGACCTTAGGTGATGTTTTATTAACTTCACATGATTGTCATGATCTTCTTTCCTTCTTCTAAAATTTGGTTTTAATTCAGAAGTTCCTACATCTGAATTCATCATTGTCATCATCATATCAGCCAAAAGACGTCCAATGCTGGACATGGGCTTCTCCAAGTGTCGCCTCAACAACCGGTCCTGTGCATCTTGCATCCATCGGCTACACGCGACCCTCACCAGGTTATCGGTCTACCTTTTGGGAGGCCTTTCAACGTTGCGTCTTTCGGTACGCGGTATACTCGAATTATTATTTCCCAATTCTCATTTCTCTGCAAATTGTTTCAAGTTGAAAATGTTTATTTCCATCCTAAACGTTCTCTAAACAATACCATTTCCCCAAAGTACAGTCATGCACAAAAACACCTCGGCGTACAACGATTCCAAATGTTTTTTCGACCCTTGACCCTCCTTGCAAGCAAGACTCTCATTATTCCGTGGAGAAGAACTCTTATCTTCGTACAACGGTAGTGCTTGGCAGTAATTATTATTTTTCAAGTGCTCAAGGTAGGGAACAAAACCTTTTTCTACGTCATTATACTTGGGGTGATTGAGTGCATGGTACACTTTGTCATGTCGGGGACTTACGCCCTTTTGGTATGACACGCTCGTAATGAAGCTACAGGTTTTATGGTATGGTTTTTAAATGCTTGCGTTGACGTCTAAATGTTTTTGAAAATCTCTTACTGTTTCCTTTGCATATGAAATATTTATTATTATTTTACGACGAATCAATAACTGTAGCATAGAATTCGCAACGAATTCGTTCGCCAGAGAACTAAAGTCACCAACATTGCGCGTAAAATCAGCATGCTGAAGTGGAAGTGGGCCGGCCATGTCTGTAGACGGACAGACGGCCAATGGAGCAGACACATGTTAGGCCGCGGACAAGAGCTACGCCACCGCCGCTGAGTTTGTGTACTGTTTTTATGGCGGGCATGAGTGGCGTGGCGACGCAGGCGCGTTCACGCTAGAGCGGTGCGCGTAGTGCTATGTTTAACATAGCACTACTCTCATAACACAGTATGTTATGAGAAGTTTCCTATCTATGACTACGTCACTGCAGATGCGGTGGCACCGCTCGATTGGCACGCGCCGCTCGTACGCCACCGCCACGCCGCTTTCAGGCCGCTGCCTTCGTGAACAGTTCTATATAAATCTATGCATTTGAACGAACAGCGCCCGCGACGCTGCGCCGCCGCCGCCCCATGCCCGCTGAGTTCGTGCTTGTGGCCTTAGAGTGGAGACCGCGTATGAGCAAACGCAGTGTGGGACGCCCTGCGGCACGATGGATCAATGATTTAAAGAAGGAAGCTGGCAGCGGATGGATGCAGACTGCTCAAGACCGGAATGGCTGGCGCTCTTTGGGGGAGGCTTACGCTCAGCAGTGGACGGCAATTGGCTGATATGATGAAATAACTGTATGGTTGTATTTCTAATAGGGGTTGATAGAAGTATTTGTTTGTTTGGGTCAAATTTTGCAAGTAACATGTTAGTTCAGTTTAATTGACAGTTAACTTTTATGATTTACTGTGAATAGATTCTCGATTTAGGTCTAGCTCCAGACGAAATAACTCTTCCACGGTCAGTACTAACTATGGCCAAATTCTCCATATAGTATAAAAAAATGTTATTATTATTAACGACCAGGATTTTGCCTCATTTTCTTGCCTTAGTTTTAATTGGGTATAATTTAGACGGTCACCAAAAAATGGATCAATGGTCACCAAATGGTTGATGGATCAATTGTCACCAAATTCTATCCAACTCAACTGTGATTGCCATAAAATGTAGGCTTGGGGTTACAAACTGGATAAAATAGGTTAGGTTAGGTTAGAATTGTGACGGGGCGCCCAGCAGACTCGCCGTCCGCATACCGGCCCATAGTTCTGTTAGACGAGGTGGGTAAGCTTTTTGAACGGATACTTGCTGCCCGTCTGGTCAGTCACTTGTACAGAGAGGGGCCGGATCTAGACGGCAGTCAGTTCGGTTTTCGGCACGGGCGCTCCACTATCGACGCCATAATGCGCGTGAAAGTCCTGGCGGAGGAAGCGGTAACCCGGGGCGGGGTAATGCTGGCGGTGTCACTGGACCTCTCCAACGCATTTAACACCCTGCCCTGGAGCTGTATTCGGGAGGCACTGAAGTACCACAGAGTGCCACGTTACCTCCGCCGCATAATTGGGGCTTATTTGACGGATAGGTGTGTCACCTACAGGGGACGTGACGGTGAGGGCCGTCGTGATATGTCGTGCGGTGTTCCACAGGGTTCGGTCTTGGGCCCACCCCTGTGGAACATCGGTTACGACTGGGTGCTGAGGGGCGAGCTCCAACCGGGAGTAGATCTGACGTGTTATGCGGACGACACGCTGGTCACGGCCCGGGGGAGCTCGTACAGGGAGGCAGCGTTGCTTGTGACGGCTGCGGTCTCACAAGTGGTGAGTCGCATACGGCGCCTGGGTCTAGAGGTAGCCTTGGAGAAGTCGGAGGCCATGGTCTTTCACGGCCCCCGACGGGCGCCGCCACCAGGGTCGCACATCGTGGTCGGGGGAGTCGAAATTGCTGTCGAGTCTACCATGAAGTACCTAGGATTGGTGCTCGACAGCCAGTGGAACTTTGGCCCCCACTTTCGGCGGCTGACGCCCAGGTTAATGGGTGCCGCAGGCGCGCTCGCAACGCTGCTTCCCAATCTGGGGGGCCCGAGCACCGCCTGTAGGCGCTTATACCTAGGGATCGTGCGATCCATGGCCCTATATGGGGCCCCGGTGTGGGCTTCTGACCTGACGGCCGGCAGCATCGCGATACTGCGAAGACCGCAGAGGGCGATGGCCGTCAGGGCTATCAGGGGGTATCGCACGATCTCCTACGAAGCGGGTTGTGCACTGGCCGGATCACCGCCCTGGGACTTAGAGGCGAGGGTTCTCGCCTCTCTTTACCGGTGGCGTGAGGAGGTGCGGACGCGGGGTGGTGAACCAATGCAGCGCGAGATCGAGTTGCGTTGATCATAACTCCGCGAGGCCATGGTGAGGGAATGGCGGGAAAGGCTTTCGCGACCTACCGCCGGCCTCGCCACTATCGAGGCCATCCTGCCAGTGCTCGACGAATGGCTCGGGAGGAAGCACGGCTCCCTGTCGTTTCGGGTGACGCAGGTGCTCTCGGGTATGGCTGCTTCGGGAAATACCTGTGTCGCATAAAAAGGGAGCCGGACGCTCGGTGCCATCACTGCACCGACTGTCGGGAGGACACGGCGCAGCACACACTGGCAGAGTGTGCCGCATGGGAGGAGCAGCGCCGTGCCCTCGTATCCGAAGTGGGACCCGACCTGTCGCTGCCGGCCGTCGCTCGTTCGATGGTCGGGAGCGCCGAGTCATGGAATGCGGTGATCTCCTTCTGCGAAATCGTAATTTCGCAGAAGGAGGCTGCGGAGAGGGAGAGGGAGGCCGTGGCCACTCTCCCGTGCCGCAGTAGGCGAACCGGGCGTCGGCGGAGGGCGGACAACGCCCTCTTCCAGCCCCCGTAGAAAGGTCCGGAGGGACGGTGGACTCGGGGTCGTCCGCCGCCCCCAATCCAGCAGGACCCGAGACGGTGGCGCGTATTGTTCCAGACGCGCCCCCACTGGACGTTGCGGGGGGACCTTGTTCCTCCCGCGGGCCTGAGGTGGCCTGCATACGCGGGCAATAGCCGGGGATTATGGAAGGTGTACTAGCTCTCACAATCCTCGGTCAAGTGTGAGAAACACAAGCCGTTTTAATTTATTTTGAGTATGTGCAATATATCCGCTTCCATCTGTCGTAGGTAATCTCTAGTCATCTTTCACACATTTAATCAAGCCTATTTCTGTAATATCATATTATATAATTTACTAGCTGATCCGGCAATCGTTGTTTTTAACCGACTTCAAAAAAAGGAGGAGGTTCTCAATTCGGTCGTATTTTTTTTTTCTGTTTGTTACCTCATAACTCCGTCATTTATGAACCGATTTGAAAAATTTTGTTTCATCTGAGAGGAAATCACGAAAATCGAGGGCAACCCTCAAATTTTATAGGCACATACAATGTTTTTCATGAACTTTATAACACAATTCAGATATGTGTGCCTGGTAATCATCATTTCATGTTGCTGAGCTGATGATGAAAGGATCTGATGATGAGATCCCATGAAAAATGTTTGTTCAGTGGTACATTAGCCAATTGTCAGCCGATTTGGATGATTCTTTTTTTGTTTGAAAAAGTGTAGTCCCTGGACTGGTCCCGTTTCAATTTGGTGAAGATCTGACGAAGAACTTCGGAGGTAGGCAACGGAACTCTTCAATAAATGAAAGCAAAGGGATCGGGATTGCAGACATCGCATGTTTTTTTAGTGTTTACACCAGTTCTTAACATAACATTGCGCCGGTACGCTGTTAATGGGGGTACGCAGGTACCTAGGTACCACTAAAAATTTAAAAATAAAAATCTTTTAACAAAAACTACAACCGACTTCCAAAAACAAAACACTACAAGGTACAAAATAACTTCGGAAGAAAGAAAAAATCTTTAATTTCGGAAGTCGGTGTCAAAAAACGAAAAAATAACCAAAAACACCGACTTCAGAAATTAAAGTTTTTTCTTTCTTCCGAAGTTATTTTGCCATATAAATACAAAGAAAATAGCTTACAACCTACTCTCAGACCTACTAAATATCCACAAACAATTTAATAAAAATCAGTCTAGCCGTTTCAGAGAAGTTCGATTGCAAACACTGTTACACGAGATTTCTATATACTACTCTGTCAAGAAAGTACCGGGAAAAGATCAATAATACACAAAATGTCTGTTATTCATCCAAATTTATTATATCACCTTCAAAGTATGCTCCTTTAGAAACGATACACTTGCGCCAACGAATAATCCATTCATCAAAACATTTTTTAAACGCTGCTTCCGGAATTGAGTTCAGTTCTCGCTGCGAATTCTCCTTTATGTCTTCTATCGATTGAAAACGGGTGCCACGAAGTGGTAATTTGAGTTTAGGAAAAAGAAAAAAGTCAGCAGGAGCCATATCTGGTGAATATGGTGGTTGCTGAATGGTATTTGTTGAGTGTTTGGTTAAAAATTCGTTCACAATGATAGCCTTGTGCGAAGGCGCATTGTCGTGATGCAAAATCCAAGAATTTTCTTTCCACAAATCTGGCCTTTTTCGTCGAATTTGCTCTCTTAAACGCCGCATAACGCTCAAATAATATTCTTTATTTACCGTTAGACCTTCCGGTAAGAATTCAGAGTGCACAACACCGCGATAGTCAAAGAAAACAGTCAACATGACTTTGACTTTTGATCGACTTTGGCGTGGTTTTTTCGGTTTCGGTTCAGTTAGAAGGCGCCACTCCGAAGCTTGTTGACTAGTTTGCATGTCAAACTCGTAAACCCACGTCTCGTCACCAGTAACAATGCGTTTCATGAATGTTGGGTCCGAACTGACTCGTTCTAGCATGTCCTCAGTGACTTTCATGCGATTGAGTTTTTGGAGAAAATTCAGATCTTTTAGCCGAGCAGCAACATGTTTCATACCCAAATGATTACTTAAAATGGTACGGATCGACTCGTGAGATACAGAAAGTTCGGCGGCTATCTCTCTCAGAGTTGAATGGGGATTTTCAGTCACTATTTCCTTCACTTTTGCGATATTAACTTCAGTTGCAGACGTTGACGGCCTACCAGAGCGAGGCAAATCTTCCATCACATCACGACCGCTTTTGAACGCTTTGAACCACTCATAAGCACGAGTTTTTGATAAAGTCGATTCACCGTAAGCCTTCTGTAACATTTTCAGTGACTCCGAACACGAAATTCCATTGGCGATGCAAAATTTAAGACAAACTCTTTGTTCGATATTTTTGTCCATTATGAAATTCGCAATACACACTATATAATATGATATTACTAAAACCAGCACTGTATTTAATATAAATAACAGATGCAACTCAAACTCCGCGCCAAAATGGAAAACAGTTGTGCTAATCTAACAACTACAAAAAAACAAAAAATTGAATTTGGAACCATAAACAAATCATCCATTCCCGATACTTTTTTGACTGAATGATAGCCTCTTGAGGTGGTCCCATTGTCACCAAGTCAGAATCTGATGATGGGATCCCATAAAAATCTAGGGAAATTCTCCAATTTCATAACCACACACAATGTTTTTCAAGACATTTCTAACGCAATTCAGATATTTGGGCCCGGTAATCATCATCTCATGTTGCTGAGCTGATGATGGAAGGTATAAATCAGGATCTGAATTATCAACAAAAACTACAATACAATACAATACTGAACAAACATTTTACATGGGAACCCATTAGGGTTCCCATGTAAAATGTTTGTTCAGCGATATTTTCGCCAATTTGTAAACGATTTGGATGATTCTTTTTTTGTTTAGAAGAGTTTTTTCCTAGACTGGTCCCATTTAAATTTGGTAAAGATTTGATGAAAAACTTTGGTGGTAGACAAAGGAACTTTTCTATAAATGATAACATTGGATGCTTAAATGCATCGGGATTTTTGAAATCGCATGTCTGTTAATTGTTTACACCGTTCATAACATTACATCACACCGGAACGCTATGTGGTTTTACTTTTTGAAAAAAAAAAAAACAAAACGAACTTGAACTTGACTTTTTGAAAAGTAAAAAACTTTTTTACAAAAAAATAAAACCGATTTCCAAAAAGTCGGTCTCAAAAACGAGAAAACATCGACTTCCGAAAATAAAGTTATTTTATATTTTGTAGTGTTTTGTTTTTGGAAGTAGGTTGTATTTTTATTTTTTAATAAATTTTAACGTTTTCGAAAATACTATACTTATTAGTTAGTGATCACAAGCTAAATAGTGTTGCCAAGCAAAAAACAAGTCCTTGAGGACAAAAAGCGTTCGCCTTATTCGTTGTTCGGAGTTTATTACCACTTATAAATGGCAATGAAAGAAATCCAATAAGGGTTGGAAGTGTAAAAACATCCGGAACTTACCCTCAACTGTAGGGTGACCACTTATGCTATTTTGCTAGTTTGACGGTCCTCCAACCGTCTCAGTAGGCATGACAATGGAAAAAAATCAATCCGACCAAGTGCGTGTTGGACCCTCTCGAAGAGTTCCGTACCCTTTATTTTTTGTTATTTGTCATAATTTTTATTATTTGTTGTTATTGCAGCAATAGAACCACATACTCTGTGAAAATCAACTGTCAACTGTCTACCTGTTACGGTTTTTTAGATATAGCCCGCTGATAGAGATACGGACGTATGGACTGATGGACACGGACAGTGAAGGCTTGGTACCTAATAGGGTTCCGTTGGGTATGGAACCCTAAAAAAAACATTAGTTAAAATAATCATTCTGATCGGCAGATTCCAAATTCAAAGTCACAAAATAAATTAAAAATCGTTAAACAGTATTTTTTAATTAATCATGTCTTTTATTTTCATTAGAACTTACGTTACTAGTATTTGTTTTCAGTAGATTGTCATAAATTTATTTTTGACCCAAACTATTTTGGTCACTACTTACTACTTTTATTCGTAAACTGTTGACAATGCATACACTGGTGAAAACACATTCTTTGAGAAATATCACGGAAACTTTGTCTAACTGTATCATTAATATTTACTACGTTATATTTAAAGTAAAAAGTTAAGTTTATTCTAAATATTTTAATTTTGATTGTAGTACCTATGTATACGGATAAAACCGAAATAAATGAATTATTATGATACATAAACATACATACCTATTTCAGGTCAGGGGCTAAAAACTTATAAAAAAAACCGGACAAGTGTGAGTCGGACTCGCCCACCAAGGGTCCCGTAGTAGGCACATAATATTATATTACCTTAAAATAAAGTCTATATTTTTTATAATTTAATTACGAATGTACTTACAGTTTTCAGACTTTTCTCTATATTTTTAGTATAAGACGATATTATTTGCCAAATTTCATAGTTCTAGGTCAATGGAAAGTACCCTATAAGTTTGAATTACCTTGAGAGTGTCGAAATATACTTTATTTGCGGCATAAACGGCCGTATCATTGTTTTACGTTAACTTAGAAGTTAACGCAGGCGCATATCTCGTTTTTATTCTTTTTTAGTGTTGATCTTCACTCCCCAAGAAACCTACATGCCAAAGGAGATGTTCCAAAATGTATGGAGCCTGGGCTAGGTCCTTGTACACTATACTTAAAAATAGATAGAGACATTTAAAACAGTTTTCAATTGTCCAATTTCTTTAAAATGGCTTTGTTTGCTGGTAAAACACAAGAAATTACACTTGAAATTGCACAACAAAACCCGTCATGGCGGTAAGCTGTCGACGTTTGACATTTATTTCTGACATATTTATTTTCCGGCAACGAGAAAAAAGTGACTGAAGTGACATTGTTATGACAGCTGACAGTTATGTTTCTATGATCTGTAACTAAATCGGTGCGACGCCATGTTGAAATCGATAAAAGTAATTTATAAACATTAATGCAAACAAGAGAGTCAAACACAGGGTTTGCCCAACACTTACTAATCGTAGCACTGCCTTCTCACGCAAATTCTTTGAATTTCTTGGTGGACATCTATATAATAAGATAAATAAGAAGCTAACAGTTTACCCTCTTACAAGAGCTAATTGTAAGAGGGTTATTACTGCCTGGCTTAAGTCCCTCAACTACGATGAAACTGAAAATCTGCTTATTGTACCATCCTAACCAACTGCGTTTACGGTCAACTCCTTCACCCCGCACATACGCACTCACTCACACACTCTCTCTCTCCTACACACACTCACACAGACACATACACGCTCCCTCACACTCGCACTTACACTCGCGCTCACATACTCAATTACTCACTCATTCAATTTAGTTCCTCTCACTCACTTTGTACCCCCAAAACAGCAACAATCTCACTGCACCTAGCTTAATCCCTCTTCATTATTACTGCTCACTGATGTTGTATACAGTTGTCACCTATTGTCCGGAGTCTGGAGAGGCTGGTAATCTGTCATACAGGTCTCCTAGTACAGAAACCAGTCTCTCACATAGTTCACAATATTTATCACTAATGTTTTGTTTGCTTTTTATATTGTTTGTAAAATTTCTATGTGAGAGAAGAATAATAAACTTTATTATTATTGTTGTTATTATTGTTATAATCATTTATAACTACCACAACAATTAACATTTAAATGAATTAAATGTATTTTTCCCGAACTCTATGGATTTTTCTCTTTTTTATGAGGTAATGTACATAGACCTGGCCCATTTTGAAACATCTTCTTTCAGCTCTCTACGACTAGTAGTTTCGGCTGTGCATTGTTGGTATGTCACTCAGTAACGGAAGAATTTTATATATATTCATTTAAATGGCGCCTACCGTAGATATCTATACTAATATATAAAATTGAAGAGTTTGTTTGTTGGCTTGAACGCGCTAATCTCAGGAACTACTAGTACGATTTGAAATTTATTTCAGTGTTAAATAGCCCATTCACCGAGGAAGGGGCTATATATCATCACGCTAAGACCAATTGGAGCGGAGCAGACGAAGTAGCGCGGGTAAACTAGTTTTATATATTGATTAATAATGGTTTTGTCAAAATCTGCTTCAAAAGAATCTTTTGAAGGCAAGGCTGCATAGATGTAAAAACAAGTAGGTAAGTATCTTGGATTGTAAAAGTTAAGGTAAACAATGCTATGTTATTGGATAAATTGGAACAATTTGATTTTGCGATCCTAAAGGATACCATTTTTTCTTAAGGGTTAAATCATCAAATGACTTCTTCCGCTTTGGGTGGAGTGGAAGGGAGTATTAGACTCTTACTGACTAAAACTCATTAGTGTTCATTCTAATGCCCTTTGCGTTCTAGGGCTGCGGTGACTCTTTCGAACAAATTCTACAACATTAGTTGCAGGTGGATGCCAAGCTACATAGCGTGGCTCATCGCCGGAAGCTTGCCTGCTTGTCGGTCTTCTACAGATTAAACTTCGATGAGTGTGCCCAAGAACTCCACGACCTCATCCCACCGGCCCCCTTCTACCATCGGACATCTAGACGCACTGCATCCTACTTTGTTGCTATTCCACCAATTCGCACTAAGCGTTTCCAAACGTCTTTTATAATGTGCACAGCTAAGGAGTGGAACTCTCTGCCTGCGTCTGTTTTTCCAAACGCTTACAACCCTAATCTCTTCAAAGTTAGAGTGAACAGGCTCCTTCTGGGTAAGTTCGCTCCATCGTAGACTTTGTCTGTGTCATCTCTGATCTAGACTACTGATAAGAGCAAACCCATCACAAATAAAAATAAAATAAATAAAGGTAGCCGATTAATGCGAAACGCACAGGACCGGGTTGTTGTGGCGATACTTGGGGGGGCCTATGTCCAGCAGTGGATTTCTTCCAGCTGATATGATGATAATGGTTTACTTTTTATAATGGCTTATTTTTTTTTTCTTTTAGGGTTGGGAAATCATTAAATGACTTCTCCTGCTTTGGGTGAAGCAGAAGGGAGTGTCAGACTCTTACTGACTAAAACCCATCCGTGTTCTTCCTAGTGCCTTTTGTGTTCCAGGGTACGGTGCCTCTTTCGAACGAAGTCCGCAACCCCAGCAGGCACAATGGTTCACTGGCTAGAGAGCAGAAAGGTACAAAATTTCCACCAACTTTATTGACTGCTATATCATCATCATATCAGCCGAAAGATGTCCACTTCTGGACATAGGCCTCCACCAAGTCGCCACAACGACCAGTCTTGCGCGTCTCCTTCACCAGGTCATCTTAGGCGAAGCCTTCCAATGTCGCGTCTTCCAGTACGCGGTCGCCACTCCAAAACTTTTCGGCCCCATCGACCATCTGTTCTGCGAGCAATGCCTGACCCTGACTACTATATATATGATAAAAACGCGTGGGCAAACAATACCTCCAAAATTCAGTATACGATAACATTTTGGGTAAAAGCAATACTGATGTTATCAGAAAACTTGAGAATTACATCTATAAACTTAATTCCCCAGCTACTTAGCACTTCGTTTTGAACTTTGCTAAAGTAAGTAAAAGCACAGATTATGTTTTAAAAGATTATTTCTTCAGAATCTTTTTCTTAGCCGTTATTATTACAGAGGATTTCTTTTAACGAACTTTTGAAGTTAAAGATTAGGCTCTCGTTAAAAGAATCACCATCAAACAGGGAAAGAAGGGTATTGAATAAAAATTTTAATTTTTATATTTTTTGGGAGGGAGGAAAATGCAAGGTTTTGATGCAGGTAAGTTTTTCTCTGCCTACCCTTCTTAGGCAGAAAAAAGGTCGGTGGGTATTTTATCTAAATATAGAGGTCTATATTTAGATAAAATACCCACCGAATGCAGCTGAGCACCTAGATTTTAGGAGCGACTCTAAATCTTAGCTCCACATCCATAACACAGTAACTCGTGTCAGATTTTCTGGCTTTTGACTATCCACCACGTTTCCCAAAATCAGAGGAGGCTCGGTATACGAGATAAGTAGTTAGTATGAAAAGTATGTTAATACAAAATCTATTAAATGAATTTATATAAAAAAAAACAGTGGTGTGGTTTGGAATGAGCTCGAAGTTTTGGAGTGGTGACTGCGTAACAGCCTGACCTGAGGGGTTAGCGCGAGTTTTGTAATGTACTCGCGTTGGCGTAAACGTTCGCTTATGTCAGACTAGATTTCGCCCGCGTCTTTGTACGCGCATATCCCGTTTTTTCCTGTTCCCGTTGTCGTTTCCTGTGCGTTGTCTGTCTGTCACTCGATCAGTCAGTAATGATTTTTTTTTTATAAATATTTGATAGATTGTATGAAAAAAACAGTAATTTGTTGAAATACCTAATAACTCGAGACAGTTTTTTTTTGTATTATTTTTTTTTGTTTTGAACTGGGTTGTATAGCTAAGGCCCGTATTACAGAACTACAATCAAGACTCAAGCATTACTTAAAACTAGTCTCAGTAGGAGTTTTAATTTTAGAACTTGACTTGAGCAGACTACAATCAAGAATCACCTGAACAATGTCACTTTAAAATGATTTTTTTTACGTATTATAGAACAGTGCTTGAGGCTTGACTGAGCTCCACTCCATGTGTCCTTATTTTAAAATCACAATCAGCTCAGAATCACTGCTTGAGGCGAGGATTGATCTTTTTTTTTCGCAAGTGTAGTCGAGACCACGCTTGAGCATAGATTCTCATGAAAATTGCTGTGGATTTGGGTTAAATCGTATACCTACCTAATCAAAATGGATAAATTTGCAGATGTAGATTATAATAATATTTTTTTTTTTAATAATGATCTGATATATTTAGAGATACGCAGGACCCTTATAATTCTGAAAACTTTAAGACGAAGTACAGGTTTTCACAAGATGTCGTGCAGCATTTAATTTTACCTCAGACCTCTTTATTTACATTTATATCTTTTATAGTTTCATTAGAATGCGAGTGCAACACATTCTATTTTTTAAATGTATCGAGTCGCCTTCTCGCAAACTTCGCTGAGGTAGTCAATACCAACAAAACTCTCAGCTCCATTTTACCGAGATCGCGCCTGTTTCAATGATTCCACATATTGTCCAGTTGTGCATACACTTGAGATACCAAACTTCACCAATTTTACTTCATAATATCCACTAGGAATCAATTTGCAAATAATTAAAACAGCCACTGAACTTCACTCAAAATAATTCCGCCAAAAAAACTCCGTTTCACAGTTTTGCTGTCCACATGTACCTACTCTAAAGAGTTAAAGGTGGCTGTCAGTGTCAATAACGTCGTGTCATCCGCCTCGTCCGGCTTAGATCGTGCGAAAAAAAAAAAAGCTAATACGGAATAATGATTAACGGAGTAGAGTCTCTACTCAAGCGTAGTTTCGTTTGATTTGTGTTTGAGAATAGTTCGCTCAAGCAGTAATCGGTTGAATGCAGTTTAAGTAGTACTTGAGTAAGGTTCTGTAATACGGGTCTAAGAGCCGTTAAATATGAAAATCTTAGTACTAAGCTGCATCCGGTTGGTAGATGTCCCAAATATAGTTGAAAAAAGGCTCGGCAGATAAATACTTACCTACATCAAAATCAGGCTTGAAATATTTTTTTTACCTTAAAAAATATTGAACTAAACTTTTTATTCATTTAAATATTTTTTTCGTTACGAATAGTCAGAAGTCAAAAAAAATTGTATCAGTCTCGCCAATAAGTCTGATGCCTGTCTGCATGGAATACATGGTGACACACATTGCATCCGATTAGACTTTAAACCGACCCCGAGCAAGGCTGGGTAGCCAGGTAGTTTTCTTTTTATCGGCTTCCTGTCAAACCGGTATCAGCTGAATACCACCATCTAGTAGACCTCCACAGCCTATTAACTGGGTACCACAGTACTTCTTCTTCTTCTAACGATCCAAATCCAAGATTGCAAAAATAAAGTCGAAAGACGTCTACTGCTGGATATAGGCCTCCCCCAAAGGGAGGGGGGGGGTTGCCATAATCGCCACGCTTGGCAGGCGGGTTGGCGATCGCAGTGTATGGTGTTGCGTTTTACAAAGAACGCTGCTGCCCATTCTTTGGTGAGACCCTTAGTCGCCTCTTACGACACCCACGGGAACTGATGGGATGGTATTATTAGCACAGGCTGACACCATAAGGCGGAAGTCCAAGTCTATTGCATGTAAATTTAAAGTCTGATGCATGTCCGCAAGGTCCACTATCTCATTTGATGGAAAGAGAATATGTAGTCAAAGATGGAGCTTGCCTAGAATAAACTTTTCACTCTTAGCTTAAAGACTCCGTGGATTGATTTATTTTATAGTTTCAACATCTTTCCTTTACACACTTCAACGATAAACTAAATAAACTAAACTGACTGCTAAATTTCAGACAGCAGAAATGTCAGAAACAAACGGAACAACAATAAACTTTCGCACAAAGAGCGACTAGTTTCGGTAATCTACTGAAGTATTATACAATCTGGAGATACTCTTCGGATTATTGTTTTTCTAAAATCATACCTAGGTCAAAGGGGAAGAAAATACATTTCACCAAAGACATTTTTTTAATCTTTTGCCTTTTTGGTACTCACCTATCTCTAAACTTACTCATTTAAAAGGTGAACTATTTTTAGAAAAGATGGATGGATTATGTGAGGAGCGATATGAAAGAGATGGGAGTTAGTGATAGCGCGTAGGCTGATAGGACAGAATTGTAGGAAAAAACGTGTTGTGCCGACCCCAAGTAACATGGGATTAGAGCAGGAAAATGATGATGATTTGAAAGGTTTACTATTTTGTGTAATCTAACTTATCTAACTCCTAACTAATATTATAAATGCGAAAGTTTGGATTGATGTTTGTTACTCAATCACGCTAGAACAGTGGGACAGATCTGAATGAAATTTAGAACAGAGATAGCCTATGTGGTATTCCAGACTATAGTCTGGAATACCACATAGGCTACTTTTTATCACGTGAGTTTGTTCCCTAGGGATCACATAGGGCGAAGCCGCTGGCAGAAGCTAGTGGTTCACTAAAGATTTTTTTCTGGAATTTAAACACTTAAAGGCGTTGGTAAGAACATTTGTATGAAACTCTTTTGTTATTGAGCTTGTAGCTGTGAAATGTATCTACAAAATAATATACTTACTTACAAATACCTACTTATCTAGGTAAATACGTAAGATTTTTTTATTTACCCTTATGAAGGGTTTTTTAACTAAGACGTGGAGAGGGTGTTGAATTTTGTAGAGGTACTCGTACCTATGAAATTTACGCAAGTGAATTTGTAGGCAAAGTTCTAGCACAGCATAACTACTCAACTATCAACACAGATATTAATTGATTATAAAATCAAATAAACTTATGCTTGTTGTATAACAATTTTGATGCACCTAAAGCCTTAAGATTCTTACTGATTTTAACGACCAAACACTTTACTCGAACCAGGAATTGAGCCCGGACTTCAAGCTCAGCAGAAAGATTTACGAACCTGCCGGGACTGCAGAATATGTTCGAAAGAGTCACCGCGGCCCTGGAACGCAAAGGGCACCAGGAGGAACATGGCTGGGTTTTAGTCAGTAAGAGTCTGACACTCCCTACTTCTCTGCCCAGAGCAGTAGTAGTCATTTGATGATATCCCATCCTTAAAAAAGTCTATTTATCAAAGAAAAAAGGAACTGTTCAAGGGGTTTTAACTTTTTACCCGACTGCGAAAGAAGGAGGGTTATGTTTTTCGAGAGTTTATATTTCTTTGGCACGCCCTAGAGCCTGAACGGCTCGATGGATTTTAGCTTGAGAGGTGTCGTTAGATTCATATTTACTGTGAAAGTGACACTGGGTATATAAAAATTGAAAAAAAAAACAAAAAGGCGAATTTTTGGCGCCAAATTATGACTTAATTTTTTTTTTTTTCAAAACTGTCGAGTGGGGTATCAAAATAAAGGGCTCGAGGAGACGATTCCAAAAAAGGAACTCACGTACATGTAGGAAATAAAAAAATTGACTTTGTAAAAAAATCCGACCGCTAAAAACGACTAAAGAGTTCGAAACAAGTCGGTTTTCAAGCAGTCTGATGCAGTTCAATCACTGATCCAAAGCCACCAAAAGCATCAGGCTTGCATAACCCCTCCCCCCCCCGCAACCATTTCGACTTTTTTTTAAAGTTGCGATGCACGATCTAACATGCATACGAGTATATGGATGAAAGACACTTAAACTAACAAAAAAAATTAGCAACACGCTGCCCTAAAGTGTCACGTTGCCACAATGGACCTATGCCCTTTAAATCCCAACTTAGGTACTTACAATTTAATGCAAAAACGAATACACCAACTACGAACCATTAACAAATTACTTACTGCCATTAGGTACTTATTCACCAAGACTGAGAAATGCACAAACATTAAATTTTTCTCCAGCGCAAGACAAATATGAACCCCTCAAATTCCTAGACGGGGTTAAACAGCCAAATAACCGAGACCTATACAGTCCTTACATTCAGAACTTTTTAATAGAACAGCTAGAGTTCCCAGGGCTCATTTTATATTGGACGAAGTTTTCAAAGTTGGCCTCTTGTCTTGCAAACTCTTGGTGCATTTAACGAGATAACTTTGTCAGATGGGAAAGACGGGCAAAAAGACATTTAAGTACTTGAGCATTATACTGGGCATCTAATTTAGCTACCGTGGTTTAAAATTGAGATTCAAATTAAGATGGATATTTCCTTGCTTCAAGATTGAGTTAATTAATTTAATAAAGGACCAGCGTTTGATGTTTAGGTGTTTTGTTGGCACTTTCGAAGGATAGGGAAATTGTATTTTTGGAGTTTGACGTCATTTATTTAAGCGAACCTAATAAATGATGTAGATCCTGTAGTCCAGTGTACACGTAACGCGACCGCGAACTAGCAAAAATGGAAGCGCATCGCTGAGAGAGCAGTTCTTGGGAAAGACGTCGACCCAACGAACATCTCTCCATGTTCCTAATCTACGCAACCACGACCACTTAAACAAGAGTGTCGACTCAGAAGAGAGAATAAAAGGTGTGACCGCCGAGGTCGGCCCAGAAAGCGGTGACGGGATGATTTGGATGCACACCGCGGAGGCTGGTTCAAGTTGATGTAAGAAAAGAGTATCTGGAAGGATTTAGGGGAGACCTTTGCTCGGCAGTGGGACCCAATAGGCTAATATAATGTGCCTAAGTTAAGATAAATTGGAAAGTCATCGTTTATTACCCGATTACCGGAAGGTATTCAATTAATCACATTTGATCAATCATCATCTGCCTAGCCTTTTCCCTACTACTTTGGGGTCAGCTTCCAGTCAAACCGGATTCAGCTGAATACCAGTGTTTTACGAAGAGCGGCTGCCTACCAGACCTCCACAACCCATTAACTGGGTAACACGGTACATCTTGGCAAGACTGGAGTTAGATTTACTGGCTTCTGACAATCTGTAACGACTACCAAAGATCTACAAATGACAGCCGGGACCAACGGCTTAACATTCTTTCCGAGGCACGGAGGAAACTCGTTATGTTAAGACGGTCACCCAGCCACAGACCAACCTTGGCAATCGTTGCTTAACCTTCAAGATCGACTCGTGTGGCTGTTATTATATAGCCACGAGCTCCTCCATTTGATCAAGTGTCTTTAGATTTGTACCTATCTTTAGATTTGGACCTGATAAGTCCTCTGCGTACTATTTCTTCAGAAGAAACTCTCCGTCTGTCTGCCGTGTGAAACTTGGTACTCGAGTAGGCCATGTATTGGACTTTTCAACACTGAAGTTAAATACTTTATTTTGAAATTCATAAACAGGAATTATAAGTATCTATAAAGAATTTAAGCACATAAGAAATTTATGTATTTATCTCCCTTCAAAATAATGTCTGTACAATATCGAAAGATGCGAAGTTTTATAAATAAGATATGTGAAAACTTCCCGGTTTAATAAAACGCTTTCTTCGTGGACAGTTTGACATGGGATCTGGAAAGTTAGAATTAGGGTTGTCACCTTTTAAAGGGCTTTTTCATCAGTTGTCAAAAATATTTTTTTATTTATAGCTAGCAGCGGCTTCAAAGTCAAAGTCAAAGATTTATTTGCGAATAAATATGGTTATAAAAGTTCTTGGAATAGTAGTATGGTAGCTTAACATATTCAATCATAACATAATGTCAAGCTAATTTTGTTATAGGTACTCGTACAACTAAATCAACAATCTTCGCCAACTTGAATGATGAAAATTATTCCAATGGAATATCCGAGATGAGAGGAGCACATGGCTAGATAATAAAAGCCGCACGGTTCGATCTTCAAGGTTAAGCAACGCTTGCCAAGGTTGGTCTGTGGAGACCACCTTAACATAACGAGTTTACTCCGTGCCTCGGAAAGCACGTTAAGCCGTTGGTCCCGACTGTCATTTGTAGATCTTTGGCAGTCGTTACGGATAGTCAGAAGCCAGTTAATCTAACTCCAGTCCTTGAAGGTCTGGTTGGCAGCCGCTCCACGTAAAATACTAGTATTCAGCTAAATCCGGTTTGACTGGAAGCCGACCCCAATATTCTTAGTTTGGAAAAAGCTAGGTAGATGATGGAATATCCAAGATAAAAAACATTTCATGTCTTGTTAAGGACATGGTTAATCCTTGTGATAAGTTCCATTCAAATCCGAAGAACAGGTTGGGCTACTTTCTAAAGGGTAAGTAAGTAGTATTTTTACTATTGATAAGTTGAAGATGCAGCATTAGAGCACGCTTATCTAGAAGTAACCTATCACTCTTGACTGTAAGAATCTTAGGTTATATACTCGTAGTTATGTGTAATCATTGATAAGACTGCTTTCAAATTTATAAGATAATAAATATAATAATTTAATTTAATTTATGTAGGTACTTAATTATGTTGGCTAGAGTTAGTCTTACATTTAACATTTTGTCAAAAAGAGCGATTTACATATTGTTCTAATATTTGTACGCCAGTAAATAGCGAAACATGTCAGATCTCCCTATATTTAATAAGACCTAAAAATGTACCATGTTTTATACAAATAAAAATATTTTCACAAATAATTCTTATAATCTGATTAAAGTGTTAACTATTTATTTATAGCAAACAGTTATTTTTAACTAATAGTCCAGGATCCCTGGTACATTTATGCACTTGATTACTATCAAGCTAATTTTTCGTGAGTACCTACTTAATTTTTATGAGACGTCCAACAGTTTTCTGTAAAAAACTCTCGATTGTGGAATATTGATTAGTTTGATAGTAATCAATTGCAAAAATGTGCCAGGGATCCTGGATTATAACTTTCTTAGCCTCCAAATAAACCAACATAAGACTCTTAAACTAGCTCAAATGCTAATGGAAACCTACAAAACCAGACCAACCGTTTCGGAGATTAGAAAATATTATTATGAACAGACAAAAGACAGATAGGCAAAAAAAAATATTTTGACTTGATTTGAATAGAAGTAAATTTGTTTTTATATTTTCTGGTCATTTAAAACTATACTAATATCATCACTAGTAATATTATCTCTAGTGATATCATCATCACTACTAATACCATCACTAGTAATTGTTTCATCATTTTGGAGATAAGTAAGATCTCAGATCATAATTTATTATGAGTGTCAACCCTAGTCACAAAGACTTCTTATTACACTACTCGAAATATTTGTAATATACTTCTTTAAATAAGTTCTGAAACTGCGATGAAAGTTTTATAGAGGACTGTCGCAACCAAGTTGATTTCCACAATATTTTCAGTGGAATTGCTAGATTTGTTATTTATAAAACAATTTCGAGAGCCGATGATCTTTAATTTGCTTTTGTTGTATTAAGTGAGATAGTTGAATTTTGTGTAGAATAATTTAATACATTCAGTCAAAAAAGTATCGGGAATGGATGATTTGTTTATGGTTCCAAATTCAATTTTTTGTTTTTTTGTAGTTGTTAGATTAGCACAACTGTTTTCCATTTTGGCGCGGAGTTTGAGTTGCATCTGTTATTTATATTAAATACAGTGCTGGTTTTAGTAATATCATATTATATAGTGTGTATTGCGAATTTCATAATGGACAAAAATATCGAACAAAGAGTTTGTCTTAAATTTTGCATCGCCAATGGAATTTCGTGTTCGGAGTCACTGAAAATGTTACAGAAGGCTTACGGTGAATCGACTTTATCAAAAACTCGTGCTTATGAGTGGTTCAAAGCGTTCAAAAGCGGTCGAGATGTGATGGAAGATTTGCCTCGCTCTGGTAGGCCGTCAACGTCTGCAACTGAAGTTAACATCGCAAAAGTGAAGGAAATAGTGACTGAAAATCCCCATTCAACTCTGAGAGAGATAGCCGCCGAACTTTCTGTATCTCACGAGTCGATCCGTACCATTTTAACTAATCATTTGGGTATGAAATATGTTGCTGCTCGGCTAGTCCCAAAAGATCTGAATTTTCTCCAAAAACTCAATCGCATGAAAGTCGCTGAGGACATGCTAGAACGAGTCAGTTCGGACCCAACATTCATGAAACGCATTGTTACTGGTGACGAGACGTGGGTTTACGAGTTTGACATGCAAACTAGTCAACAAGCTTCGGAGTGGCGCCTTCCAACTGAACCGAAACCGAAAAAACCACGCCAAAGTCGATCAAAAGTCAAAGTCATGTTGACTGTTTTCTTTGACTATCGCGGTGTTGTGCACTCTGAATTCTTACCGGAAGGTCTAACGGTAAATAAAGAATATTATTTGAGCGTTATGCGGCGTTTAAGAGAGCAAATTCGACGAAAATCGCCAGATTTGTGGAAAGAAAATTCTTGGATTTTGCACCACGACAATGCGCCTTCGCACAAGGCTATCATTGTGAACGAATTTTTAACCAAACACTCAACAAATACCATCCAGCAACCACCATATTCACCAGATATGGCTCCTGCTGACTTTTTTCTTTTTCCTAAACTCAAATTACTACTTCGTGGCACCCGTTTTCAATCGATAGAAGACATAAAGGAGAATTCGCGCCGAGAACTGAACTCAATTCCGGAAGCAGCGTTTAAAAAATGTTTTGATGAATGGATTATTCGTTGGCGCAAGTGTATCGTTTCTAAAGGAGCATACTTTGAAGGTGATAAAATAAATTTGGATGAATAACAGACATTTTGTGTATTATTGATCTTTTCCCGGTACTTTCTTGACAGAGTAGTACATAGGCTTTGGGCTTGACCACCATCTCACCTGATGGTAAGCGATGATGTGGTCGAAGATGGAGCACACCTGCCTAGAAGTAACCTATTTACTCTTGACTTAAAGACTCCCAGGTTGTAGCTATCAGGAAATACAGACTCTGGCCGGGAATTCCACTCCTTAGCTGTATGCATTATGAATGTGTTCCCAAAACATGTGCTTGTAGGTGGGATGTCCACCATATACCGGTGGCGCATCACTGTTCGTCTTGTGATCCGATGATGGAATGGGCTTGGCGGAATTAAATTATGCAATTCCGTCGCACATTCCCCAAAAACCGACAAGCTAGCAACTCGTCATCGATGCTCGTATTAATATTTTTTTTAAATCGGTCCACAATTGGCAGAGAAATCGGTGAAAATACTTTAAAAAAAATATACAGCCGAATATAGAACCTCCTCCTTTTTGAAGAAGTCAATAAAAATATCTGACACTGATATTGCAAGACTTGGCACATCTGGAATAAAAGCCACTTTTTTATTCATCTGCCTAGCCTTTTCCCAACTATATTGGGGTCGGCTTTCAGTCAAACCGGATTTAGCTGAATACCAGTGTTTTACGTGGAGCGGCTGCCTACCAGACCTCCACAACCCATTAACTGGGTAACACGGTACATTTTGGCAAGACTGGAGTCAGATTTACTGGCTTCTGACAATCCGTAACGACTGACAAAGATCTACAAATGACAGCCGGGACCAACGGCTTAACGTGCTTTCCGAGGCACGGAGGAAACTCGTTCTTTAAAAGATAGTCACCCATCCACAGACCAACCTTGGCAAGCGTTGCTTAACCTTCAAGATCGACCCGTGCGGCTTTATTATTTAGCATATTTTGGGGTTATTATTTAGCCACGAGCTCCTCTTTTAGCCACTTTTTTATTATTGCTTAAAAAATCCCTATAAAATGCAATGAAGCTTAAATAAATAAACCTACTCACATTTTTATGATACCATTTCAGACTTTATTATTTCTCTACAAATTAAACATTATTTAGCACATTCACTTTAGTAGAAGCAGTCTTCGTTCCAGCGTCAACGCCCACTTAATACTCTAATATAAATACAACTAACTCTATTACTGCACTAAACTGCGCTAAATAGACAAGCCGACAGTTAAACTGCACTAAACACGACTAAGTTTAGACACTATTTACTGCTAAAAGGTGATTGTGTCCATAAAAGAGAACGGTTCTTACACTTTAAGCTCAAAATGTGCATTTTGTTTGTAGTTTTATTAAAAAGATGACATTGGTGCTTGGATAAAGTATTCATCAAAGAGACTATTTTATTTTTATAGTATTTTTATGAAATAAATGTTCTTTAAGGAAACCATTTATTAAAATGTCATGTTACGTTGTAAATACGAAAAAAGCGTGAGACAAACTGGTCCCACGTACGCATTGTATGCAACGCATTATGATATCTGAACTCTTGATTTTTATATGAAAAACTATGCAATCTCTATTGCATAGTTTTTCAGAAGTGTGTCTCTACACACTTCTTAACAACTGTATTCGTTTCTTTTTTGGCCTTCGTAAATATGATAACATTTCTTCCTTCCGTTCTCAATTTAAATGGCTGCCTATCCGTCATAGAAGATCCCTCAGATCCCTCTGCATGCTCTTTACTATTATGAATGATCCTTGGGCTCTTGATTATCTTAAACAATATTTTAAAGTATTGGGCAGTTCTCATAGACTTAACCTCCGAGCATCCAAAAATTTCATTCTACATATAGTATTCCTCCTCACCGCACCGGGTTTTTGTCTAATTTTTACGCCATTACTACCATTAAACTCTGGAATATGATACCCCTTGACATCAAGAAGGCTTAATATAAGTTTTCCTTTAAACGTAAAATCCGAAAACACTACTTGAAAGTCTGATTCTTAGTTTGTTCTTGGATTCATTATTATTATGAGTTCTCTTAATCAGAAAGATTATTATAAATCATCATATTTATTAGTTTATTATTTTTGCAATATATTTATGTGTATTTTATTGGTAACATATATTTCGTTTATTCATTAACTTGTATTATATATATTATTTCTTTGTATATTTCTTTTTCCGAAAAATATTCTATTTTAAATTTTATTTATTTGCTGTACACCTACCACAGTGTGTTTTTTTTTTAACCCAAAGGTTGAATGGTAGAAAATGTCTTGTTGCATTAAGTCCGCCTATTACATGAAGTTTAAATAAATAAACGTACGATTAATGTGTCTCTATTGCATAGTTTAGTATGCGTTGCATACGTTGCGTACGTAGGACCAGTGTGTCTCTCGCTTAATTATCTAAAGTTGGGTTGCTATTAGAATGAATCTGTCAGATTGCAGTATTAAGACTTTAATCAAAAAATATTTTTAATTGACTTTTTTTTGAATGGTTACATTTTATCAAGATTTAAAACTCATTTGAATTCATGTCAAACCCTTCTCATTACTACAATATTAATATAACATAGTTAATCTCATATTTAGTAGCTCATAGTTAGCTATTACGTAGTAGATACTTCTCTAATTCTTCACTCGAGCTTCTAGAAATAGTCAAATTCTATTAGAGATTATAAAGTAACTGTTGAAAAATCTAAAACAGTACCTTTAAGATTTTGGACGGAAATGTAAAATAGTCCACCCTAAACATTTTGTCATTTAGACCTTTATCTAGTCTCCAGATCCACTTGGAATATCTTTAAAAAAATACTAAAATAACTTACCAAAAACTGGCCAAGTACGAGTCAGACTCGCGTGCAAAAGGTTCCGGACGTAATTTAACACTATAGACTTCTTATAAGTTTTCCTGTAACCTATAGGTACAGATCTAATAACTAATAAAATATATATATTTTTTTTAAACTCAGTAGTTTCAGAAATAGGGGAGGAAATGGTTATTTCTCGTCTAATTTCTTGAATAGCTTCAAAGTCATTAAAAATTATGAAAAAAATTAATAAAACCCTCACAGTAAGCCCTTTCATTTGATATGTCACATGATGTTGTTCTAAAATTATTATTTTTTTAGTTTGTCCCCCAAAAGTTACCCCCATACCAAAATCAATAACTTACGTAAAACGTCCGTATTTGGGTCATAGAAGTCCATATGTGTACCTTTCAACAGAATCGGTCCAGTAGATCTGGAGAAAACTGGTTGTTACAGACGGACAGACAGACACCCGAGCGATCCTATAAGGGTTTCGTTTTTTGTTCGGAACCTTAGAAAAAGCAAGCTATGATTTTTCTTAAACCCTTAGCAATAGCCGTCACCTACTTCCTCACATTCTATCATAAAAACGAGCTTAAAAAAAGTTAAACAGAAACTCAAAACTATTAGTAGGACACACATCTTTACGTGGTAACGCTTGAGGCCGTTGTAATTTCCCTAGGGAAGGTCTGAGTCACAGAAAAGATGGATACAGAAGGCCAATTACAATTTATCGTCATTATTTTCATCCGAACGAATTCTACTACTTGACATAGGACTTCCCCAAGCGATAATATACATACAATAGTTGTTCAGGCCTCATACCAAAGCTTTTTAAAATCGAGGAGCTCGTGACTAAATACTAACAGCCGCACGGGTCGATCTTCAAGGTTAAGCAACGCTTGCCAAGGTTGGTCTGTGGATGGGTGACCATGTTAACATACCGAATCTCCTCCGTGCCTCGGAAAGGACGTTAAGCCATTGGTTCCGGCTGTCATTTGTAGATCTTTGGCAGTCGTTACGGATAGTCAGTCAGAAGCCAGCTAATCTGACTTCAGTCTTGCCATGAAGTACCGTGTTTCCCAGTTAATGGGTTGTGGAGGTCTGGTAGGCAGCCGCTCCGCGTAAAATACTGGTATTCAGCTAAATCTGTTTTGACTGGAAGCCGACCCCAATATAGTTAGGAAAAGGCTAGGCAGATGAGTTGTTCAGCCCTTAACGCCTTCAAGAAAACTTAAGGCAATCACACGATGCGTACCTATATTAATTATACTTATTATTAATATTTTAGCAGGCCTAATTTTAATTTTAAAACAAATTGTTAAGTCACTCTTCACTTGCCTAACAACCACCGTCTCTGTAACATTCTTTTTTAAAAATATAATATGTATTTTGCGATTCTTGGGACTTTGATTGGCACCATTATATCCTCCAAAGATATAACAATAGTAAGAAAATTCTTTACATTAATTCTTCGATAATGATCACGTTATGTCACGTCCTACTGTACGGGGGCGAGTGTTGGTCGGCACTAAACAGACACACCCAGGAGCTTCGCGTCACAGAGATGAAGATGATGAGTGGCGTAACGCGATCCGATCGCATACGCAACTCTTTCATCCGAGGTAGTCTTAGTGTCCGTGACGTGGGGGAAAAACTGCAAAAGAGTCGTCTGCGAAGGTATGGGCACATCATGCGCCGCCCTATGGCCTACGTTGGTCGGAGATGCATGTATATGGCTGTTCTTGGGAATAGGTCCCGTGGTCGCCCTCGCAAGCGCTGGCTGGACGTCGTCAAGTCCGACATGAGAGCCAATGGCCTGACTGAGAAGGATGCTTAAGATCGGGCAAAGTGGAGGAAGCTAAGTAGGAAGGCGGACCCTGGCAATAGCCGGGATTAACGCCAGGTGGAAGAAGAAGAATGATCACGTTATGCAGACCATCAATGATCATTAACAATTTTTCATTAATATGAAAATAAATCAACTAGCTATTCAGTACATTATGTCGAGTTATGCGTTTGTAAACAGATGGGGCATTCGATTTTTTTCAATGAGTACAATAACCCTTTTTTAAGGTATTGCGTTAATTCCTTTACACGTTGTTTAGTGATTACCAGAAAAACGCCTGACACTGAAACCCAACGAGTTCTTGAGAAACTATTCAAATGTCTTGGATCCCGCAACTTAATTAATAGTACAGGAGTAAAAACACATAATTACCTTTTCCCTCCATATCAAGCAGGATACAGAACTGAATTGGACCAATAGGCATTTCTATGCATCAAAACGTTTTTTTTGTTCGCTCGTTACATGGAGTTGATTTTCTGTACGTATTCATTCTGTGGTCTAAGTCCCCCGATCCAGCAGGGCTGTTTAATCAACGCTCTGCTTATGTTCCGGTTTGAGATTACTATGTAACTTGATACCTGATGGCGTATGGATCTATGTTGGTATGTATGTATAAGGGGTAATTAGAAATTAGTTTGGGATGGAGAAATGATGATTTTGACGGAAATAATTTTGGTAAGGAGTATTTGCAAGTATACTTGATATGATTCTAGAAAATTGCAATTAGCTGTTAATACTAGGTAAATGGTTTAAGGGAAGCATTGGCGACCGCGTGTCGGAAAACGCAGCGTCTGTCTGTCCCTATGTATGCTTAAATCTTTAAAACTTCAGAACGGATTTTGATGCGAGTTTTATTAATAGATAGAGTGGTTCTTGAGGAAGGTTTTAATATGTAATTTACACCCATGCAAAGCCGGGGCGGGTCACTAGTGATAACAAAAGTTGAATTTGGTGCAAAGTACTTTCTAGTACCTTTTTCAGTAAGAAGGCTCTAGACAAAGTAGTACTCATCGCATATCGAAATACCAAAACGTTTGGGATTTAACACATCATATTTTTCGATAGCACATGTGCAGCCCTACCCAATTTTGAGATTTCAAAAATACGTCGTCTCTATCAGCAATAAACTTATAGAATTCCAATTTATGTAGAACTTCTAGACAGTGTTTGAAAGATGACGTCCAATTCAATAGCAATAATTACAAAATTGCAAAGGCATCACAAATAAGTAAACACTATTCACATATATTTTTTCTCAACGTCGTCGTCGTAAGTCCCCTAAGGGAAGCTCTATGGCACGTCATTCAAAAAGGTCAAGTGCGTAGTGGAAAAACTCCGCGTTTACAGGAAAACGTGCGTACAACATACTGCAAAGGAGCTTTTCAGTATACGGCAGGTTCTTTTTAGGGTTCCGAACAGATGTAAGAAACGGAACCCTTATTGGATCACTCGTGTGTCTGCCTGTCCGTCAGCCATAGCCAATTTTCTCCGGATCTACAAGACCGATTCTGTAGAAATTTGGTATACATTATGGACTTCTGTAACTCAAATACGAACGCGTTACGTAAACCAACAAATTTTAAATATTTGGCTCACTTTTTGGGATAATTAAAAAAAAAGGTTTCGCAAACTGTTTCGTGTAACATAAATCAAATGAAAGGGCTTACTGTGGGGGTTACAATTATATTTTGTTCTTAAAGCTATAATCAATAATTTTAAAGTTCTTTAAAATTAGACCAAAAATGACCTTTCCCCACTTATCTCCAAAACTACAGAGTAAAAAATTTTGAAATAAATGTTACAGATAATAGTTTTACCCTTATAGATTACAGGAAAACCTATAGAAAGTGTATGATTTTTAACCAGCTTCAAAAAAAAGAAGAGGTTCCCTGTTCGACTCTATGTATTTTTGTTTTTATGTATGTTCACCAATTTCTCCCCTAATTGGGGACCAATTTTCAATTTATTTATTTATTTTTTTCAAAGTATATATATTAAGTCCTCCTGAAGTGGTGAGGAGCTCGTGGCTAAATAATAACAGCCGCACGAGTCGATTTTGAAGGTTAAGCAACGCTTGCCAAGGTTGGTCTGTGGATGGGTGACCATCTTAACATAACGAGTTTCCTCCGTGCCTCGGAAAGCACGTTAAGCCGTTGGTCCCGGCTGTCATTTGTAGATGCAGTTGTTACGGATTGTCAGAAGCTAGTAAATCTGACTCCAGTCTTGCCTAGATATACCGTGTTACCCTGTTAATGGGTTGTGGAGGTCTGGTAGGCAGCCGCTCCACGTAAAACACTGGTATTCAGCTGAATCCGGTTTGACTGGAAGCTGACTCCAATGTAGTTGGAAAAAGGCTAGGCAGATGATGATGATATAATGTTTTTTATATACTTTCTAACACAATTCAGATATTTGTGTCTGATAATCATCATCTCGTGATACTGAGCTGATGATGTAAGGTGAAAATTAATGCAACCCTTTAAATTTTATGGCATTGTTTGAAACAGTACTTTCCATGTGGCCCCATGGTCGTCAGGTAAGGATCTGATGATGGGATCCTGGAGAATTCCAGGAAACTCTCCAAATTTTATTATGCCTGGGCCCTGTTTAATAAACCTTACAATTATGTAAGATATTTACAAGTAAAAACCTTACAAATATTACCATTACAAGTGCTGTTTAATAAACGTTTACATGTGCAAAAAACGCATGTAGATTTAGATGATAATATTGTACCTTCAAATTTGTAACTGTAAGTTACAAATTACATAAAATGTAAGTTTTTGTTGAAGACGAGCTCGTGGCTAAATAATAACAGCCGCACGGGTTGATCTTTAAGGTAAAGCGAAGCATGCCGAGGTTGGTCTGTGGATGGGTGACCATCTTAACATGCCGAGTTTCCTCCGTGCCTCGGAAAGCACGTTAAGCCGTTGGTCCCGGCTGTCATTTGTAGTTCTTTGGCAGTCGTTACGGATAGTCAGAAGCCAGTAAATTTGACACCAGTCTTGTCATGAAGTACCGTGTTACCCAGTTAATGGGTTGTGAAGGTTTGGTAGGCAGCGGCTTTAGCTCGGCGGATTTAGCTTAATACCAATTAAGCTAAATCCGGCTTGACTGGAAGCCGACCCCAAAATAGTTGGGAACAGGCTAGGCAGATGATGATGTATGTTTTGGTTGAAGTTTCTTAAATCGACAGTAGATTTAAAAAATCTTAGAATTCAAAATATTTAGAAATTAGTTTTAGCATTGGATTTACAGCATACTTTTATATTTTTAGGTTTCCGTACTCGAGGGTAACCAACGGAACCCTTTTACTAAACCTCCGCTGTCCGTCCGTCAGTTCATCTGCCTGGCCTTTCCCAATTATGTTGGGGTTTGCTTCTAGTCAAGCTGGATTTAGCTGAATACCAGTATTTTATGAGGAGTAGCTGCCTACCAGACCTTCACAACCCATTAACTGGCTTCTGACTATCCATAACGACTGCCAAAGATCTACAAATGACAGCCGGGACCAACGGCTTAACGTGCTTTCCGAGGCATGGAAGAAACTCTGTATGTTAAGATGGTCACCCATCCACAGACCAACCTTGGCAAGTTTTGCTGAACTGCGGCTGTTATTATCTAGCCACGAGTTCCTCATGTCCGTCCGTCAGTTGGCAGTTGAAATTTTCACGGATCGTGTAGTGCCGCCATAGCAACAAAAAATTTAAAAAAAATAAAGGGGGTCTCAAACCAAAATACTTGTTTATGGTACGGAACTCTTCGTGTGAGATTCCGACTTGCGCTTGGCAGATTTTTGCAACATGATTGCAACACCTTATGTGATAGAAAATACATTAACTGAATTATTTTCAAAATATTTTTATTACACTATTATAATTGATCAATGATGCTTAACATGTTTTATCTTTTTTACTTCATTCTTTATCTTGTATTTGTTTAGCCTGACTTTCACTTTGACAAACACTTCGAGGCGTTTCAAAAGCTGCCCTATTTCATCATCTTCATTAGATTCTGTACTATCTGAGTCATCTTCTTCTCCTTCTTCTTCTCCTTCTTCAGAGTCCTCTGGTTTATTTTCTTCATCTTCAGGAAAAGCATCACCTGGTTCCTGTGTTTGAGTATCATCTGGCCGTGCAGTAGTGCTAAGACCCTGGTCCTCAGAGTCATCTGGTTTTACAGTAGTGTCTGGTTCCAGTTCACCAGAGTCTTCTGGTTGTGCTGTTGTGCTTAGATCCTGTTCTTCAGAATCATCTGGTTTTACAGTAGTGTCTGGTTCCAGTTCACCAGAGTCTTCTGGTTGTGCTGTTGTGCTTAGATCCTGTTCTTCAGAATCATCTGGTTTTACAGTAGTGTCTGGTTCCAATTCACCAGAGTCTTCTGGTTGAGCAGTCGTGCTTAGATCCTGTTCTTCAGAATCATCTGGCTTCTGTTCACCTGAGTCATCTGGTTGAGCAGTCGTGCTTAGATCCTGTTCTTCAGAATCATCTGGTTTTCCAGTAGCGTCTGGTTCCTGTTCATTTGAGTCATTTGGTTGTGCAGTTGTGCTTAAGCCCTGTTCCTCAGAATTGTCTGGATATGCAGTTGTGCTTAGATCCTGTTCCTCAGAATCATCTGGTTTTACAATAGAGTCTGGTTCCTGTTCATCTGAGTCATCTGGTTGTGCAGTTGTGCTTAGATCCTGTTCCTCAGAATCATCTGGTTTTTCAGTAGCTTCTGGTTCCAGTTCACCTGAGTCTTCTGGTTGTGCAGTTGTGCTTAGATCCTGTTCTTCAGAATCATCTGGTGTTTCAGTAGCGTCTGGTTCCAGCTCACCTGAGCCTTCTGGTTGTACAGTTGTGCTTAGATCCTGTTCTTCAGAATCATCTGGTTTTACAGTAGCGTCTGGTTTCTGTTCACCAGAATCTTCTGGTCGTACAGTTGTGGTTAGATCTTGGTCTTCAGAATCATCTGGTGTTACGGTAACATCGGGTTCCTGTTCATCGGAGTCATCTGGTTGAACAGTCGTGCTTAGATCCTGTTCTTTAGAATCATCTGGTTTTACAGTAGCATCTGGTTTCTGTTCACCTGAGTCTTCTGGCTGTGCAGTTGTGCTTAGATACTGTTCTTCGGAATCATCTGGTTTTACAGTAGCGTCTGGTTCCAGTTCACCTGAGTTTTCTGGTTGTGCAGTTGTGCTTAGATCCTGTTCTTCAGAATCATCTGGTTTTACAGTAGCGTCTGGTTTCTGTTCACCTGAGTCTTCTGGTTGTGCAGTTGTGCTTAGATCTTTTTCTTCAGAATCATCTGGTTTTTCAGTAGCGTCTGGTTCCAGTTCACCTGAGTCTTCTGGTTGTGCAGTTGTGCTTAGATCCTGTTCTTCAGAATTATCTGGTTTTACAGTAGCGTCTGGTTTCTGTTCACCAGAGTCTTCTGGTCGTGCAGTTGTGGTTAGATCCTGGTCTTCAGAATCATCTGGTGTTACGGTAGCATTGGGTTCCTGTTCATCGGAGTCATCTGGTTGAACTGTCGTGCTTAGATCCTGTTCTTTAGAATCATCTGGTTGTACAGTAGCATCTGGTTTCTGTTCACCTGAGTCTTCTGGTTGTGCAGTTGTGCTTAGATACTGTTCTTCAGAATCATCTGGTTTTATAGTAGCGTCTGGTTCCAGTTCACCTGAGTCTTCTGGTTGTGCAGTTGTGCTTAGATCCTGTTCTTCAGAATCATCTGGTTTTACAGTAGCGTCTGGTTCCAGTTCACCTGAGTCTTCTGGTTGTGCAGTTGTGCCCTGTTCTTCAGAATCATCTGGCTTTACAGTAGCGTCTGGTTCCAGTTCGTCTGAGTCATCTGGTTGAATAGTGGTGGTAGTGGTGGTAGTAGTTTCTTCTTCTTCTTGCAGATTTTCAAAATCAATCCCCGTTACGTCTTGGAACCATGATAAGTAAGGCCCCGGACGAGTGAAACCTGATAAGAATATATTTTAGTACAGACTAGCTTCTTCCAAAGTGATGTTCCAGTACTTTTTAAGGATTTCTACATCAACAAACATACAAAATTTTTTTCTTTATCAAGGAAGTTCAGAAACCAGTCGCAAAGATATTAAGAGGTTTCAAGGGAATTGCTGAGAATCAACGATTCATTCATATTAATTTTATATTTATTATTTTTTTGTTTTAATTTAATTTAATTGTAATATTGGGACTTAGTGCCCTAATAAAGAAATTTATTATTATTATTATTATTAAATATACGTGAAATAATATTACCACTAGGCGAGTTGGAAGTACAGGTACTTGACCAGAAAGAGCCGACGCCAATGAGGGTTGGAATGCCGTCCGTCCCAACATGTACAAGTGGGGCGCCTCCGTCACCCTGGTACCAAGAAACGAACAAATTTACATAATAGCATAGCTTACATACTTTAAAAATAAATGTTTATAAAAGGGCATAGAACCATTGCGGCAACCCTTCTGCTATTTTTTTTTTTACACGCACTATCTGTACCTACTGGCTCACAATCAAACGCATGTAAATAACTTTAAACCTGTTTTCTGAAATGATAAAAAAAAAATAGAATCCCCGCTTATCAAACCCTTTTGTTTAAAATGCCACACACAATACAGCTTGCAAAACTTTTTTTTCGTTTTAACAATAACAAGAAAATAATCGCGTTTCTTGCTCAAAATTGCACCTACCCCTACTTGTCTCTGCATCACCCAAGGGTTGACTGGTAGAAAATGCTTAAGGCATTAAGTCCACCTCTGTACATTTGTGTGCATGAAGTATTAAATAAATAAATAAATTTGCGCACCCCAAAACTGACCCCAATTTTTTAAATTCTATCTTATATCTATGGTTAAACTTGAAACTTACAGAGCAAGTAGATTGAGAGGTGACGTTGAAGAATCTTGCGCAGATGGTGGTGCTGACGATGAAGTTAGACGTCCAGTATGCCCACCAGCATGAATTGTTGGAGATTGCCCTTAGGTATACCCATCTTAGCCATTCGGAAATACCACCTAACATAATATAGAAAAAAAATAAAAATAGTGTTTATCATGAAAAATGCATTTTACAATTTATTATTACTTCTGCCAAACTGCAAAGCAGTTTGTTGGCAGATGTAGCTCCTTTTATCTATTACATACACAGTAGTAAGTACAAGTTTATATTTTCTCCACAGGCTCTAACTAAACTATGTTTTTTTTTTCGATGAGTTATCATCAAATGGCTTCTCCCGCACGGAGTGGGAAGGAGAGTCATATCCTTGCTCAGTAAAACTTACCCGTTTCCCTTCCAAACGCGCTTTGCGTTCCAGGGCTGCGGTAAATATATCGAACAATTCCGCAAGTTGTATGTTTAGAAATTTTGGTATTCATAAACCGATAACCATATTGTTAAAAAAGTGTCACTCCATGGTTTCACAAAAGAGAAAGAAAGGAAGGCAACAGAAGACGTGGATGACAAAGGTCTAGAAGGACATGGCAAGATGTGGCCTTTCATTGACGATGCTAAACAGAGAAATATGATAGATGGAGAGAAAAATAATTGGTGCTTCAAGATCAGGCAAGGGGTCGGCTTTAACGGCGTTACAGAATAAGGCGAGGACAAAGAAGAAGTAGTTATTACACGCTATTTAACGCGATTTGACATTTAATACATTAATCCTATTAGTAGACAATCTTCGATAAAGTTGTACTAATAGGCTTATGATTAAGAATCACGCATCATGTGAAAAATTATCTTTGCTAAGTAGTCACTGATTTCGATTTTTATCCTGTACCTACGACATATTAATGACAACAATATGTTTGCCAAATTGTAATAGGAGAAATACCTACATTATCTTTAATGAATTTTATTATTTTATTGTTTCTATTATTTTACGTTCTTAACTTTCTGTGAATATTTTTTTTATTTTTCAATATTGATAGACTCTCTAGACCACTATCTCACCAGATGAAAAGCGATGATGTGGTCGACGATGCAGCACGCTAGCCTAGAAGTAACCTGTTTACTCTTGACTATTTATATCTCACGCTTTACATACTGACCTGAGGAAACGGTCACGCCATGACCGCTAGTGTAGACTTGAACGCCGTCGTAGTTAGCGTAGGCATTAGCACGCGACTGCACCCGAATCGGTTGCAGAAGCTCTGAGAAAACAAGACGAAAAAAAAATGAGGATCTTTAATAAATATTTCTCTCACTACCTACTACACTATTCATTTTTATAAATACAATAGTTTGAATGAATTGATGGATGGTTGTTACTCAATCATGCCAGAACGGCTGAATGGATCTGGATGAAATTTGGACAAAGATAGATTGTGGTCCCTTGACATTAATTTTGAAAGCGGCAAAGCTGCTGACAGAAACTAGTTACAAATTACTTCGGAACTAAACTTTGATTAGCTGTGCGTAAGAAACGATTAAACATTGATTACATAATAATATAAGAATATACTCACTAGAATAAACAACAGGGCGCTGCAGCTTTATAAGTGAGATGTCGTTTGGCTGAACATTTGTGTTACGTTCGTTGTACCTAGGATGCATGTACCATTCAGTGGTCTCAAAAATATTCTCCGGATTTGGATCAGTAAGGGACAATACACCCGCGCGTACTATTAGAGATGCCCTCCTGAATGAAAAATATAGGTATTTTATAGAACACAAAGACAGTTGGATATTCCATTTAAAATTAGCCATTCAGTCTCTACTGGTGACTTACCGGGCTGTACAGCTCGCTGCAGAAAAGACCCATTCTCTGGACACAATGGATCCTCCACATGTACCAATACCCCCATTGGGGTTTACTAAACGAATGGATGCATGGTGAGGGAATTGACCAGGCTGTGCTGCCCACCCGGATACTATACGCGATGACGACGATGCCAAGTATTCTGGAAAAACAATACATCAAATTAAATGGTGACATAAATTTATTTGTCAATTGGTATAAGATTCCTTTTATTTTAGAATAGAATAGAATACTATTTATTATGTACCATATAAGTTACAGAAAAGATAGATGAAGAAAACATTACATAGGGTGACACAATGGGCGGCCTTATCGCTAAAAGTGATCTTTTCAAGACAACCTTTGGATGGATTGCAAAGATAATTGAAGGACAGTACTGCAGGTAGTCTTAGGTGTACGATTTATATAAATAAATACATAATAGATAAATATATACAATTATAATTACGTAACAAATTAAAAAATAAATAAAAAGCATAGGAACCCAGGTGAAAACGATCAAACAGGAAGGTAGTGATTTTTGACCATTGTTTTAAAAATGGACAAAGATTGAGCACGTCTTATTGACACAGGCAAGGCATTACCTCGGACCACAATTTAGTCCACTTTATTGGTAAAATACCTTATGATTAGTATTGGTAGTACACAAACAAGGATAAATCATACAATGAAGTCGGTGTTAGAGGCAGGATGCGCAAAGAAGAACGAAAAAGCAATTATTCATTGCAAGTTACATCAAAGCATATATTTCAAATAAGCCATTTACTTTTGAATTGTCAAGGTTGGTTTTCAAAAAGATGAAGCTATTTGCACGTTTTAAAGCGAAGAACTCTATGGAGAAAAACGTGCAAGAAACTCCACGGACACTCTTTTAAATCATGTGATGTAAAGCATAAATCTTGGTACATTATCGTCGTTGCTTCTATATGTGAGGACAATGCAAAGAACAAGAAAGTAAGTATATAAAACAATACAAAATATAAAATTTAAATAAGCCAGTAGCAGGTAAGAGATGACCAGTCTCAACTGATGACACCCGTTCACAAACGTGACGCGTGTATTGACACCATTCAGTGCAACAATTTTGAAAGGATCCGAATGATCCAAACACGCGCCACCATCAGCGAAACATTTGTGTGAGCATGACTTGCTCTCAACGGCTCTGCTCATTCATGTTAAACAAATAATCTATAACTAATTAATTACATTAATTAAAATTAAGCTACCTGATCATTCTCTCCACATACTGCTTTGAGTTTCATTGCACACTAATGAAATGAGATGACATTTGACTTACCAGGGTTGATTTCATTTTCAACGGAAGCTGCATTTTGTAGCGTGTGTTTTAGTAAAGCAGATACCTGCAAAGTATGGATAATTAGTTACACAAAATAGTTCTGAGGGCCTATCACAAATATTTTGACGTATAGTAACGTTGATGTAAGTGAATTTTGAGAGTAAATAAACTGCAACCCCGTAGTGTTTTGGTTTAATTTTTTGCGACATACACAATTTATATTATTAAATATATGAATATATACTATATTCACATTTTTCCCCAATTCTAATAATATATATTATTATGCGCGAAACGAGTATTTTAGTTGTGGTAAAATTTTACGTTACGTTACCAGTGGGCTTCGTGCGAGTTTTTTAACGTTCTCGATCGCGTTAGCGTAAATTTCAATTTGTATTGAAACTGAATAAGTGCTGTTTGGTGACAATAACGGAAAACCTTTTCTTCTATACAATTTAACATAAGCGAACGTTTACGTTAACGCGGTCGAGTGCGTTAAAAATTTACACTAAGCCCTTAGACATCAAAAATATTCGTTTGCTAAGCCCTCTGTGGCATGAATATTGTTGACGTCTAGTAACCTATAATAAAAGAAAATTTATTTTCATCCAGACCTGGAATTAATTGTATAAAGTATATTTATTCAGGGCTTGACTGAAAATTTAAACCGGAATTGAATCCGGTGGAGACGGATTGTTTGCTTCAGATGCTAACCTGATGCTCACCACTATCTTCAAACATGAGGGATGAACTTGGGGGTTAGGGTGACCAAAGTTGTCACAAGTTGGATGGGTTTTGAACTAACATAAACAAATTGGGTCTGTTAGATTTACAAAAAATAAAAAGGAAACTCAGGCAATAATGGCGAAACGAGGTTATCAATAAATGCAGGTAGCCATGCCTAGAAATATAGACAAATGCAGCACATTAGTGTCATTGGGGACTTTAATGAACTAACTTGAATGGAAAAAGGATATATAACTTTGACCTTATAAAACAAGACAGAAGGCGGATGGCAATGTGACACCGGTATTTGATGGACATTTCACTCATACGCATAACTTTTTTGAAATCTTGTATTATGCGTACAGCTAAAAAGTGCAAGTTCCTGCCGGAGTGTGTCTGTCCTGATAGATTTGTAGCTATCAGTATCTCCAGATCGTACTGGGGTTTTTTAAGTCAGCAATAAAAAGTTTACTTCTATCCAAATAATTATGTTCTAAAGCCTATCACTTCCTCGCTTTCCATCAGGCGATTTTGTGGTCAAACGTGAGCCTATTAATTACTAGTATCAATCAATTTAGGGTAAAAGCCGGATAGTTGCCACACTTTTTGAAATTACTTTATATCTGTCAGAACAAAAAGCAACATACTTCATTTTTAAAATGGGTAAGTACTTTGGTTTATATTCTTCAAATTTGGGAAAGTAATAAAACATTCTCTTCCAGAGTATAGGCTATTTTTGCGGACCTGTCTGTGTTTTCAAACGCTTACAACCCTAATCTCTTCAAAGTTTCAGTGAACAGGCTCCTTCTGGGTAAGCTCGCTCTATTGTAGACTTTGTCTCTGTCAACTCTGACCTAGACTAGAGTCAAGAGCAAACCGATCAAAAATAATTAAAAAAAAAAACCTCCATATTTTGTGACAACTATCCCGATAACTACGATTTTGTGATAACTATTGATAATTGCTTTATCAATATAAATTACATACAGGATTGATGCCCCGCCGACAAAAAGAACATTTTATACGTCGAAAACTTTTATCGTACCTTGCTTTCCCCTGCAATCGCACAGACACCATGCTACGTGGTCAACTTAGTGGTAGCTGTAGAATCTCTCGATTGATAAATAAAATAACATGTTAGTCATTTGCGTAATTAAAATTGAGGCAAGTATACCCTGGGGCTACTACCCCGGTTTTACCCTATATATACAATTCTTCCGTTACTGACTGATTGACTGACAAACAACGTTTAGCCAAAACTACTGGTTTTTACACCCACCCGAGCACTAATACAGGATTTCCCAAAATTACTACGGGAAAAGGTAAACGCGATATGCGCGTACGTAGTCGCGGGCGAAAGCTAGTAAACAATAATAAAAAAAAAACCGACTTCCAAAAACAAAACACTACAAAGTAAAAAATAACTTTAATTTCGGAAGTCGGTGTTTTTGTTTTTTTTTCATTTTTGAACACCGACTTCCGAAATTAAAGTTATATTTTACTTTGTAGTGTTTGGTTTTTGGAAGTCGGTTTTATATTTTTGGTAAAAAGTTTTTTAAAATCGGTCCACAATTGGCGGAGAAATCGGTGAACATACATAAAAAGAAAAAAAAAATATAAAAAACCATACATACAGCCGAACATAGAACCTCCTCCTTTTTGAAGAAGTTGGTTAAAAAGCTACAGCTACTACACAATGAAAAAATTAAATACCTGAAGTACAGTCAGCAGAAACAGAAACAAGCCTGTATTCGTTAACATCTTCTAAGCTACTGGCAATTTCCGTTAGCATTAGAAGATCTAAATGCTGTAATTTATTGTAATTAATATCAATAATAATACGATAAGATAAGATAAAAATCATGTAATTTTTTTTTTAAGTAGCCGATCAATAGCACTTATGATAACATCCGGGATTGTTATCTTTTTTTGCATGAGTGATTTGAAAATTTACTAATCAATAACATACCTAGCTTTTCCCAACTATATTGGGGTCGGCTTCCAGTCAAGCCGGATTTAGCTGAATACCAGTATTTTACGAGAAGCGGCTGCCTACCAGAACTCCACAACCGCATTAGCAACACAGTACTTTATGGCAAGCTGGGTAACACGGTACTTTATGGCAAGACTGGAGTCAGATTTACTGGCTTCTGACTACCCGTAACAACTGCCAAAGGTCTACAAATGACAGCCGGGACCAACGGCTTAACGTGCTTTCCGAGGCACGGCGGAAACTCGGTATGTTAAGACGGTCACCCATCCACAGACCAACCTTGGCAAGTGTTGCTTAACCTTCAAGATCGACCCGTGCGGCTGTTATTATCTAGCCACGAGCTCCTCTCATCTCGGATATTCCATTGGAATAATTTTCATCATTCAAGTCGGCGATGATTGATGATTTAGTTGTATAGTACCTGTAACAAAATCAAGACATTATGTTATGATTGAATATGTTAAGCTACCATACTACTATGGCAAGAACTTTTATAACCATATGTAGACTCTTACACAGAATCTAGTAACATTTTTACAATTTAAATTTGAAAGCTAACTGTTATTTGAGTTCAGGGTTTTCAAGGATAAAATAAGGAATAGAAGAAAAACAGAGCTGTTCATGTACTTACGTATTGTATTTTTGGAACTCGCACACAAAACCAAATAAATA
Organism: Lacanobia oleracea; assembly: GCA_950371165.1. Lineage (NCBI taxonomy): Eukaryota > Metazoa > Arthropoda > Insecta > Lepidoptera > Noctuidae > Lacanobia > Lacanobia oleracea. Next base: position 4,345,421 of record OX493406.1, on the reverse strand, counting down.
TATTTTAGGTTTATAATAATACACTTAAGTTCCTCGTATTTCGACGATCGGTGCACGACTGCCCTCGTAGGTCTGGCACGACAACCAAGATGGCGTTACTCCCACCATTATGCCTACGTTTCAAAACACGGACCGTGATTGGTTAGTCGTGCCATCCACGAATACAGTCGGTACTACATTAGTCAATACAGTACTGTAAATGTTAAAGTTATATTTGATGTTATTGATGTAACATTATAAATTGAATAAAGTATCTAGGTAATTTACGATAGATAACAGTCGGCCATCCAAGGCCATCAAGCATAAATGTTATCAACCATAATAACAAATTCATTTATTAACGTATAACATTATAACTAGTGTAGAGAAAACATATTGAATGATATTACACCAGAATTAGTTAATACATAACATAGATTTTAATATTGACATAACAAATTATAATTTTGGGCATTATTCCATGGCCCACTATAACTAATAACGGGCATTATTTCATGACCCACTATAACTAATAACGGGCATTATTTCATGGCCCACTAACTAATAATGAGCGTTATTTCATGGCTCAGTACGGAAAACAAATATGGGCATTATTTCATGGCCCATTTTAAGTAACCGGCATTATTTCATGGCCGGGGTTGACCTCATTAGACATTATTTCATGGCCTAAGGGTCTAAAAGAATTGAGAGCTGTAAAGGGCAGTATTTCATGGCCCGTAAACAAAAATTAGTAAAAAAAAACATCTGAAAAAAAAATCTGAATTATGGTTTTATAACACATGTTAATTAATAATCATAAATTTATGATTAGGTTAATCGCTATCATTGCCAGACGATTCGTCATGCGGTCTGTTAAAGTTCAACCAAGCCTTAATTTTGTCGCTTGCAACTACAGTCGAATAGGACCGGTTAGATTTTCGCGTTAGAGGAGTATCCTCTATTTCGTATCGATCAAAATCATAGACTTTTGTGATTCTGTAAGGTCCCTGAAACTTTGGAACAAGTTTTTTACTGTTTCCTGTAGCTGGGATTTGCCTTTCAACCCTAACAAGGTCACCTACTTTATATTTGGGAGCTGGGTAGTGCTTAGCGTCATAAATCCTTTTTTGCGACTCTTGGTATGAGCTAACGTGAGAATTAATCTCTTCTCTGATCTGTGACAAATCATGACTATTAGAAGGGGCGGATAAGTCATCTGTCAGTTCGGATACAACTCTACAGTCACTTGGACCCGATGGTCTAATGCCGAAAAGAGCCTCTGACGGTGTGCGATTTATACCTTTGTTGAATGTGTTGTTCATGCCCCACTGAACATCAGATAGGTGCTCATCCCATTTGTTATCAGGAGAGCCAACACATTTGGCAGTTAAGGCATCAACAAGGGTTCTATTGTAACGCTCTACCTGACCATTAGCTCTTGGGGTGGAAACAGCGTTCAATACATGCTTAATGTTCTTTTCGATTACAAATCGCTTGAAGTTCTCGCTAGTAAAAGAGGTGCCACGATCCGTTATGACCCTCTTAGGAACGCCAAATAAACTAAAGTACTCACGGAAAACCTTTATAGACGTAGAAGTTTTTGTGTTCTTTACGGGTTTTAGATAAATATAACGAGTGAATGCATCAATTAAAGCTAATATGTACATATTTCCTCTCGCACTGCGTATAAAGGGGCCGACATGATCTGCATGAATAGTGTCGAAGGGGATGTCAATTTTTGGTATAGGATGTAAAGTTCCAGGTTTTTTTCCTCCAGAAGCCTTAGAATAAGCGCATTCTAGACAAGAACTAACGTACTTCTTGACGAAATTACGCATCTTTGCGAACCAATAAGTGGCTTTGATCCGTTCTAAAGTTTTGTCAGCAGCAAAGTGGCCTATGTCATCATGATTTTGTTTTAAAATCTGCCATCTAACTCCCTTCGGAACGACCCACCTATCGCCGTCACTAGTCATTCTATAAAGCCTATCATTCTTCACCTTGTAGTTAGACTTGATATCAACCACGTCATCAAACTGGGGATCTTTTAAAATGCCAATTACCCTTTGAATCTCACTATCTGCACCTTGAACTGTAGCTAACCAATCATCCCCACTAACGGCCATAACATCATGAGTCTGCTGAATAGGGTTCCGACTGAGTGCATCGACATGAGCCATGCGATGACCGGCCCTGTACTCAATGCAAAAGTTATACTCTTGCATCTGTTCCCACCACCTAGCAACTCGTGGAATCATATCTCTTTTTTGGAAGGTTGCACGAAGGGAGTTGCAATCGGTGATTATTTTAAAAGGTATACCCACTAAATAAACGCGGAACTTCTGTAAGGAAGAAACTACGGCCAGCGTTTCCAAGTCGTATGATGAATAATTTTGTTCTTCAGGCGTTGTCTGTCTGCTAAAGTAAGCGATTGGTCTAAGTGTATCGTCCCCATGCTTTTGTAACAAGATACCTGCTACTCCTATTTTACAGGCGTCTGTATGAAGCTGGGTTTCTGCCTTCGGATTGTATAAAGCTAAAGTTGGACGTTGTATAAGCTCTTTTTGTAAACGACGGAATGCCGTTTCCTGATCTATACCCCAATACCATTTAGCGTCCTTTTTTAAGAGTTGTGTGAGAGGTTTTGCAATAACCGAGAAATTTTGGACAAATCTGCGGAAGAAACTAGACAGCCCAAGGAACTGACGAACGTTGTGTTGATTCTGAGGAGTCGGAAAATGTTTTACAGCTTCTATTTTCCTCTCTCCAGGACGAATGCCATCAGCAGAAATTTCAAAGCCCAAATATTCCACAGAGCTACAGAAAAAGAAGCATTTGGGGAGTTTCAACGTGAGGCCAGCATTGGCAAACAGCCGGAGCACCGACTCTAACCGTGTCATTCCTTCATTTATATCTTTTGAAGGAATAATGACGTCATCTAAATAAGCCAGAGCTTCCTTGTATCGCAGTGGCCCAAGGACCTGATTCATAAGTCGTTGAAACGTAGCTGGAGCATTTGCAAGACCAAATGGCATACGATTGAACTCGTAGTGGCCATCTGGTGTTACAAATGCAGTTTTATGTTTATCGGCTTCTCGGATTGGTATCTGGTAATATCCCGAGGCAAGGTCCAAAGTCGTATAGTATTTATTACCAGAAAGAATATCTAGTTGATCGTCAATTAACGGCATGGGATAATTCTCCCGGACAGTTTTCTTATTCAGGGCGCGATAATCTATACATAGGTGTAGCTCGCCAGACTTTTTCCTAACTACCACAATAGGGCTTGCGTAACCTGACGTTGATGGCCTAACGATGTCGTTATCCAATAGTTCGGAAACCATTTCCCTCACTTTTTCCTTTTCGCTTATTGACAAACGATAGGGTCGATACACTACAGGCTCGTTGTCTTGAAGATCTATAGTCATATGACCTGATGTGGTGTTCCCTAATTCCGATAAGTTGAAAGCAAAACAGGACCGATACCTATTCAATAAACTAAGCAGTTGGATTCTATGATCAGAAGAAAGTTCATCACAAAGATTTAAATCAGCCTCAGTAATGGAGTTAGAGTCGCCGCTAATAGTCGAGGTTATAGACAAAACTTGGGTATTGGACTCTTCATGAGCTATACGACCACGAGCAATAAGAAAATCTTTTGGAAGCACCAATGGTGTTGGTGAGGTGTTACTGACAACGATCTTTCCCAGTCCACATTCTCTCATCTGAAATAATCCAGCAGCCACTGAATAGCGGACGCCCTTCAAAAACCTAATGCTACCATCGACAAAAATGTCACCTTGATGAGGCGGATCCCCATACACGTCCACAATAGTAAGACCCAAAATCTCAACAGACTCTTTACAAAATAATTTTATTTTACTATATGAAACAATAGCTTGGTGCTCAAGTTCAGAGATTTCTAAGGCATCACTTGTTTTCCGTATAACTATGTGTGGCTGCTCCGTAAATGTTTGTCCTATTAAGAGGGCCACATGCATGGCATCATCTGCCACTATCAGCAACTCAAGATCAGCTTCAACGTTATCAATAATAATTTGAACTCGCTGTTTGCCGACGCAAGGTACAACAGAATTGCCAAAACCTCTCAATACTGGAAGGTTATTGACACTATAAGTCGAACCTACATTTTGGAACGCGGATAGCTTAATCATTGAGCATTCACTTCCAAAATCGACAAAAGCAGTCATAGAGAAACCGTTCACACTAGCTGTCTTGAAGTATTTCTTATTGGGTTCCAATATTGGAGTGGTTATTTTGGAAGAATCAATCTCGTCTTTACTAATCCTATCCTCTATTCTCAAGACTTTTTTCTCTTCAGATGCTGGAAGTTTGGCATAGCATTGTTCAACCTTGTGACCTATTCTATTGCATCGGCTACACTTTTTGACGGGTTGGGTGCACTGAGAAGTTACATGACCGGTCTTCTTGCAATTTGAGCAACGTGTGGGCTCAAAGTTAGAGCTATTAGGTGGTTTATAAGGTTGACCTTTGGCTAATTTACGCTCGGAGTTAAATTTTATATTTCGAGCGTTGCGTAAAAACGACAACAGTTTATTAGGATCATCAAATTGAGCTGCTTCAGCACCTAATCTAACCGAACGATCGTCGATGCCATGTAAAATGCATTCAACTGCCCTTTTTTCGCTTATACCGCATCTATTGACAAGGGATAGTTTATCATAATAATACTCTTCTAAAGAGTCCGTAAACCTAGCTCGTTTGGCTAACATATCGCTTAGCATTTGGCCATAATTCTCTTCCGATGGAAAAGTGGCCAAAAGTTTTTCCTGCCATTCGGCCCAAGTAAACAGGACCGACGGAAGGCCCTCGTACCATCTCTGAGCTATTCCCTTTAGTTTTGGTAAAGCAAAATGTATTACTTGCTTTTCCGACCATGTGTAGATGGTTGCACACTCATTGACTTTATGAAGCCACATTGTCATTGTCTGTTCCCGTTTACTTGGGTCAAACTCTGGAATCGTATTATTAAGCGAACCCAGCTTATCTTCACCATTATTAGACATAGATTTCAAAACATTGACAAAGTCTGAAAAAGTGGATAATTCCGGCATCGAAGTGGACTCACCAGTGGTCTTGTCTCGCGTTGTTACCTGCACGTCTCTCGCAGCACTGGATCGTGGCCGCCTCACTGGGCTTCGTGAACGGCAGTTTGTGTGGCCAGGAGAGTGACGACTCTTAGCTCGGCATTTCTCCACGTGATGATCCTCCCGGCCGCAGGTCCGGTGGTTCACCCGGCTGGATGCCCGGTGATCCTCCCGGCTGCAGGCCCGGTGGTCCACCCGGCTGGATGTCCGGTGGTCCACCCGGCTGGATGCCCGGTGACCCTCCCGGCTGCAGGCCTGGTGGTCCACCCGGCTGGATACCCGGTGATCCTCCCGGCTGCAGGCCCGGTCGTCCACCCGGCTGGATGCCCGGTGATCCTCCCGGCTGCAGGCCTGGTGGTCCACCCGGCTGGATACCCGGTGATCCTCCCGGCTGCAGGCCCGGTGGTCCACCCGGCTGGATGCCCGGTGATCCTCCCGGCTGCAGGCCTGGTGGTCCACCCGGCTGGATACCCGGTGATCCTCCCAGCTGGATGCCCGGTGATTCGCCCGGCTGGATGCCCGGTGACTCGCCCGGCTGGATGCCCGGCGACTCGCCCGGCTGGATGCCCGGCGACTCGCCCGGCTGGATGCCCGGCGACTCGCCCGGCTGGATGCCCGGCGACTCGCCCGGCTGGATGCCCGGCGACTCGCCCGGCTGGATGCCCGGCGACTCGCCCGGCTGGATGCCCGGCGACTCGCCCGGCTGGATGCCCGGCGACTCGCCCGGCTGGATGCCCGGCGACTCGCCCGGTTGGATGCCCGGTGCTCCACCCGATGATCCACCCGGCTGGACGCCCGGCGACTCTTCCGGCTGGAAGCCCGGTGCTTCACCCGGTGATCCGATCGGCTGGATGCCCGGCGAACCTTCCGGCCGGAAGCCCGGTGCTCCACCCGGTGATCCTCCCGACTGCGTGAGCGGTTGCTACGCCTTCGAGAAAGCATCGGTTGATTTAACGCACAGCGACTGAGACGCCCTCTTGATAGACGGCACAGCCGGCTGCGTGACCGATTTACTTCCCGGCTGCCAGCTCTACTCCTAGCAGAGCTGCGTGACTGGCGGCAGGCAGCGGGTGATCCTGTAGGATCTGTGGGGGTATAGACAACACGCTCACGTTTGTCGTCCTCCATGGATTTATCCTGGAACGTAAATTATATCCCAAGAAATTCGTTCTTTAAGATAGGCTGAAACATGAAAGATTATCGCAACATAAATATAAATAGGCACTGTTCCGTATATAGGAATGCAACATCATATATTTAAAAGCAACTGAATACTGGTTAAGCAATCTATCAATATTAACATGTTTTATACACATGAATTAACTTAAAGTACTTCACTTCAAGTTTAAATAAATTACCAACACAATCAATATCCACCTAGTTTTGTAGTATTAAACCAAGTATTCATATTAAGAAACATACCATATTAGATGAAGTCACAATTGCGAATCGTTTTCCTCTTTTGATAGCATAATGTCATTTATTAGCAGAGAACCCGAGTAAAAACCGTTTTAAACTGCGTGCTACAACGGCGTTACTAATCGTTATAATTGAAAGCCGTTATTTTCAAAAGGGTAGAAGGAAAGAGAAAAAGAGAAAAAAAAAATGTAAATGCGGGTAGTTAAGTTAACGAACTGGCCAAAAATAGGAATCTTTATACCACTTCTGAGATGTAGACTCTTACACAGAATCTAGTAACATTTTTACAATTTAAATTTGAAAGCTAACTGTTATTTGAGTTCAGGGTTTTCAAGGATAAAATAAGGAATAGAAGAAAAACAGAGCTGTTCATGTACTTACGTATTGTATTTTTGGAACTCGCACACAAAACCAAATAAATATATTTTAGGTTTATAATAATACACTTAAGTTCCTCGTATTTCGACGATCGGTGCACGACTGCCCTCGTAGGTCTGGCACGACAACCAAGATGGCGTTACTCCCACCATTATGCCTACGTTTCAAAACACGGACCGTGATTGGTTAGTCGTGCCATCCACGAATACAGTCGGTACTACATTAGTCAATACAGTACTGTAAATGTTAAAGTTATATTTGATGTTATTGATGTAACATTATAAATTGAATAAAGTATCTAGGTAATTTACGATAGATAACACATATTTATCTGCAAATAAATCTTTGACTTAAAAAATTTAAATAAAAAAATAATTTTTGACAACTGATGAAAAAGCCCTTTAAAGGGTGACAACCCTAATGCTAACTTTCTAGATCCGTATCCGAATAACATAGGAAACGTAATAGTACTTAACTACAGAAGTACTACTTTTATCTTGATCATGATTGCTTGACAAAAGCCTCCCCCAAGTGCTCACTACTGAGCATAGGCCTCCCCCAATTTTCCACTGCTGGACATAGGTCTCTCCCAAGGTTTGCAACATAATAAGCATAAACAAGCATAATCAGCCTATAATGTTCCCACTGCTGGGACACAAGCCTCCTTTCAGTGAGAGGACAAAATAATAATAAATCAGTGTACCAAAAACTTGTAATTACTTTGTGTCCATTCCTGTCCCGACAGCTCAAGAATCAAAATTAAATCACGTACCAACAAATAAAAAAAGAAAACTAAAACAAAAATGATAACTTAGTTTAAAATCTTTTTTTAAAAAAAGGAACCGCCTTCAAAAAACCAACCCACTGAAAACCACAAAATAATTTTTATATACCCCACCCTTATCCTTATCCAGTCCCTATTCCGTCTCTATTCCTACCCCGTAAAGCTAACTGCCAAAAAAAAATCAATACCTAATAATAATAAAATTCATAATTATCTGGGTATTTACTTAGTTTTTGAAGTCGGTGCCAGTAAGATGGACGTGGTTAGCTTTACTCTTCAATAAGTTGTTGCTGGAAGAAGTCATACCTGATGAATGGTGCAACAGTTCGTTGGTGCCCATCTTCAAGAACAAAGGTGATGTGTTGAAGTGCAAAAACTATAGAGGAATAAAGCTAATGTCACATAGTATAAAGTCTGGGAAAAAGTTATTGAAAGGCGGTTGAGAGCAGAGAGTGAAATCTCACAGAACTAGTTCAGTTTTATGCCTGGTCGGGGTACAACGGATGCCATTTTCGCTATCCGCCAGCTGTGCGAGAAATATAGAGCTGTGCATAAAAACCTGCATATGGTATTCGTTGATCTCGAAATATAAGACCGGGTGCCTCGTGAGGTTTTATGGTGGGCCCTTAAGGAGAAAGGTGTGCCTGGGAAGTGTGTGCTATTGATCCGAGCGATGTACAGTCGAAGCAGTACTCAAGGTTCGGTCAGGAGTCGGCCCTCAGCTCTTATCTCTTCCTGATGATAATGGACACTTTGACGTCGGATATCCAGGAAGAGGCTCCCTGGTGCATGCTGTTTGCTGATGACATTGTGCTGGTTGCACAATGTCCAGAGCATATTGGAGACGTGGTGGCAAAGACTGGAAAGTGTTGGCCTGAAATTGAGCAGAACCAAAACAGAGTACCTACCTGTTCTGCGATTTCGGCGGTCTCTCCAGTCCGATACCTTTTTTTTTTTTTTTTTTTTTTTAAAGATGGGAAATCATCAAATGACTCCTCCCGCTCTGGGTGAAGCAAGAGGGAGTGTCAGACTCTTACTGACTAAAACCCATCCGTGTTCCTCCTGGTGCCCTTTGTGTTCCAAGGCTACGGCACCTCTTTCGAACAGATTCCGCACTCACCGGAACGCCTATACCAATTTCCTCTGACTTCCGGTACACAAATGTGGATGGATGGAGAGGGAGAGGAAGGTCAAAGAAAAGATGAATGGATTGTGTGAGGAGCGATATGATAGAAAAGGGAGTTAGTGATAGAGTGACGACTGATAGAACAGAATGTAAGAATTAAACGTCGTGCCCCAAATAACATGGGATAAGGACAGGAATATGATAATTGGGGTTGGCTTCCAGTCAAACCAGATTCAGCTGAATACAAGTTTTTATTTTTTATTTGCGATGAGTTTGCTCTTGACTCTTTTCTAGGTCTAAAAGTCTACGATAGAGCGAGCTTACCCAGAAGGAGCCTGCTCACTCTGACTTTAATGAGGGTTGTAAGCACCAAAACTAGGTGGCAGGATTATACACTCTTTTCTTCGCGCGAACCCTACGTGCTCTAACCTTTCGATCGCGGGCCTTGATCAGAGTTTGGTAGGTAAGCAATTTTTAGGCCTCTGCATGGGTGCATTGTGCATTATACTAAGGCCGGGATTTGTGAATGAGCGGGATGTTGGATAATGGAATAAAATACTCCATACCCTGCCGAATCACGTCAGTAATCACGTCAGCACAGTACGAGGGGTCACCCGAGGAGAAGCACACTTGCCGCCATAGATAAGACGCAAAAAAGTGCCGCATTTCATACCAATCTGCTGACTCGTATCGCCATACACGTCTCGTGCCTTTAGGGCTTCCATAGGAGGAGAGCAGGTCGATACGTTTTTCACCAGGCAGTGGTCAGACGTATCCAGTGGGGCTGAGACCGACAGTGAATGGCTGCCCGGATCAGTAACCCGGAGTGTGCCGGGAGGGGCCCGGAGTGTGATTGCTTGGACACTCGCGCGCCTCTAACCCATGTTCATTTTTCTGATACGGGAACAACCACTTGAAGTCCCGCAAAAAAATGAGCTTTGCTATATGCCTTTGCTGGGCTATGTCAGTCGACTTCACGAGAAAAAAAATAAATAGCGCTGTTGTCTCCTAGTCACCGTTGTGCGATCGTTAGACGCCGATGTACAGAGATTTCCCGACGCCAGTGTCCACAAGTAGCCATATGACAGGAAAACTCGATTTTACAAAGCAACGGAGACGACGACAACAATGTCTTCGCGGACGTACACACAAACCTCAGATTGCTTCTTGAACTTGTGTTCAAGGGAGTAACCCACAGTTGAGGTACACCACGTCCGACGGGGTTGATATTTTCGTCTCCGTTTTGAAAAACAGGTGTGGCTTCTCGGTCTCTAGGTGATGATGGACCAGATCGAGATTGGAGTGAGCGTAGTGCGGCTGCCTACCAGACCTCCACAACCCATTAACTGGGTAACACGGTACTTTTTGGCAAGGCTGGATTTATTGGTTTCTGACAATCCGTAACGACTGCTACAAATGACAGCCAGAACCAACAGCTTTATGTGTTTTTCAAGGCACGGAAAAAACTCAGTATGTTAAGATGGTCACCCATCCGCAGACCAACCTTGGCAAGCGTTGCTTAACCTTGAAAATCGACTCATGTGGCTGTTATTATTTAGCTACGAGCTCCTCCATAGAATATATCTGTAGAATAGGTACTGCGTGTAATAAATAAATTATAAACCACTCACTGAACATAACAAATCGTAGCTACTTCACAACAGATGTCGGTGGAAAGTTGATTATTATAACACTTTCGCCAATATATTAATAAATTACTTAATACCGCATCAAAGTCAGTTGAGTAGAACCTGATTTAAGATTTTTGCAACTGTATCAACAAAACCGGTCGAGTTAAACTAATATATCCCTTAATAACGGATCTAACGACACGGGGTATAGATTTGTTGCATACTAAAACCTTATCCAGAATATAGCAAACACATTGCTGAAAACCGAATCAAAATCCGTTCAGCCAAACTCGAGATAATCGCGGACAAACATACATACATACAAACATACGGGTCGAACAGAGAACTCCTTTTTTTTTTGAAGTCGGTTAAAAAATTAAGTCATACAGGTATAATATGCCTCCAACTTACATATTTTCCCATCCATAAAAAAAGCTATGAAGTCATTGTAGTATTTTCAGTTCTGCAGTACTATCACATTTTTGTCCGTTTCAGCCTCTTTTTTGAAAAAGTCGGTTAATAAAAGACCGACTTCTTCAAAAAGGAGGAGGTTCTATGTTCGGTTGCATGTATTTTTTCTTTTTTTTATGTATGTTCACCAATTTCTCCGCCAATTCTGGATTGATTTCAAAAAATCTTTTTTTATTCGAAAGCCTATACTCCTGAGGTGGTCCCATTGGCACCAAGTCAGAGTCTGATGATGGGATCCCATGAAAATCGAGGAAAACCCTCAAATTTTATAAGAATATACACTATTTTTCATAAACTTTCTAACGCATTTCAGATATTTGTGCCTGGTAATCATCATCTCATGTTGCTGAGCTGATGATGGAAGGTATAAGCCATCATCTGATGATGATGTCCCATGAAAAATGTGTATTCAGCGATATTTTCGCCAATTATTATTATTATTATTATTTGGATGATTCTTTTATGTTTGGAAGAGTAATTTCTCGGACTGGTCCCATTTAAATTTTATGAAGATCTGATGAAGGTTTTCGGAGGTAGGCAACCGAACTCTTCAATAAATGATAGCAAATGGGACATCGCGCCGGCACGCTGTGTTTGTGGTTTCACTTTTTAGTGGTACCTGCATACCACTAAAAAGTGAAAAATAAAAAAACTTTTTAACAAAGAAATAAAACCGACTTCCAAAAACTAAAAACAAACAAAGTAAAAATAACTTTGTATTTCGAAGTCGGTGTTCACAAAGGTAAAACCAAAAACACCGACATCCGAAATTAAAGTTATTTTTTACTTATGGTTATGGCCACCAGATCATTAACTCCTGCGACAGCCTTAGGCCGAGGACACAAACTCAGCGGCGTGGCGGCGGCGGCGGCGCGACCGGCGGCGCGGTCAAATGCACAGATTTATATGGAACTATTCAAGAAGGCAGCGACGCGGGCGTGGGAGCGGCGCGGCGGTGGCGTACGAGCGTCATCAGAGCGGTGTTTGCAGTGACGTAGTCATAGATAGATAACTTTCATAACACAACACTACGTGCGCCGCTTTAGAGCCGCGCGATATGCCCGCCGGCGTTTTTCGTTAAAGGGCTTGGGTATACTGTCATAGTGCATGGAAGGATAAACTGATGATTATCCCTGTATGCATATGCACTACAGGGAAAATCGTCGGGTAGTGCAGAGGCCCCGTTAGACATTTCAAATGAAAGGGGTCATTTGAAATTTCTAACGGGGCCTCTGCGAATTGGCTTCAGCCCCTCGTACGTCTGCCAAAGGACCGGTACCCAGAGTCTCTAGATTGTCAAAGACATATGCACTACAGGAATAATCGTCGGTTAGTGCCCCCATTTCATTTCAATTGTCTAAAGGAGTCCCTGCGAGTTGGTTATGGTCCTTCGTACGCCTACCAAAGGAGCGGACCCTTTTTTATGATTTACTAAGTTGATTACACACGTATTAGGGCTGAACCAGAGACGTGGCCAGCTTGATGGATGGAGTTAAGAAAATATGTGAGAGTATATTTTATAAGAACTTGTTCTCACACGTCCGTATCCAGGACTGTTCAGACAAACGCTGTGACTTTGGCCCGGTCCTGATATCTGTGTATTAAGTTTTATTTTTAATATAAAAATATAACCTGGTATATTAAAGCAAACTATATATAAAACGAAAAAAAAAGTAAACCTAACAAAAATAAGGTGTCAAAAAATTTGTCCGCATTGCTGTCTACTGGAAGTAAGCCCAAAAGACTAGCGACATTGCCAAGTTGTATGGCAATGCTCTCGGACAGAGGATTACCTCTGTACGAGGTAAAAGCCAGCCCTGGGGTCACGCGAAGTGTCAACTAAGCATTTAGAAAGATCTTTAAACTGTTTAGATAATACATGTTAATAATATTTTCATTGACACACGGCTCCGTAGCGAGTGTACTGTCTCTGAGTGTCAATATGGCTACCGGGCGGGTAACAGCACCATGGACGCAGTGTTCACCCTACGGACTCTGGCTGAGGCTTACAGAGAGAGAAGGAGAGCTTTGCATATGGCCTTTTTAGACCTGCAGAAGGGCTTCGACTGTATACCTCGGCTATCCATCTGGTGGGCTCTGCGCTTCAGGGGCGTTCCCGAGGCCTATATTGACATTATCAGAGACATGTACCGCGATTCCGTGTCCTCTGTCCAGACTGCTGTTGGCGAATCGAATGGCTTCCCAATATCTGTTGGCGTTCACCAAGGCTCGGCTCTTAGCCCGTTCTTGTTTAATATAGTGTTCGATGTAGTTACGGCAAACATCCAAGATAAGCCCCCATGGCTAATGATGTATGCCGATGACATCGCCCTCGTTAATCAAAACAAAGCCCATCTTGAGCGCAAAGTCAACATTTGGAAGGACATGCTTGAAAACGGTGGTCTGAGCCTAAATGTGGCGAAGACTGAGTACATGTCCTGTGGCAGCACGGATTCAAACGCCATCCGAATAGGTTCGGACCTGATCAGAAAGTCCGATACGTTCAGGTACCTTGGATCTGTGCTGCACGAGTCTGGCAACGTGGACGACGATGTCCAAGTACGTATAGGCGCGGCTTGGGCGAAGTGGCGCGAGGTAACGGGCGTTGTATGCGACCGCAAAATGCCTCCGAAGCTCAAGGGGCAGATATATAAATGCATCATACGGCCTGTCCTACTGTACGGCGGCGAGTGTTGGCCAGCACTAAGCAGACACACCCAGGAGCTTCGCGTCACGGAGATGAAGGTGCTGAGGTGGATGAGTGGCGTAACGCGATCCGATCGCATACGCAACTCTTTCATCTGAGGTATTCTTGGTGTCCGTGACGTGGGGGAAAAACTGCAATAGCGTCGTCTGCGATGGTATGGCCACATCATGCGCCTATAGAGTACGTTGGTCGGAGATGCATGAATATGGCTGTTCTTGGGGCTAGGTCCCGTGGTCGCCCTCGCAAGCGCTGGTTGGACGTGGTCAAGTCCGACATGAGAGCCAATGGCCTAACTGAGAAGGATGTTTAAGATCGGGCAAAGTAGAGGAAGCTAAGTAGGAAGGCGGACCCTGGCAATAGCCGGGATTAACGCCAGGTGGAAGAATAATATTTTCATGCAAATTCCTTATTTGGTTGTAATTACTCAACTTCTATATTAAAGTTACAGACATGATAGGTATCACGAAAAGCATTTACAGCAAAGCGTATGTTTTGATATTATCTTAATTCAAACAAGTGTGATTATGACAACGTTAACCACAATCAGCTGTTATCTCTGCATGAGTACAGAAAATCACGTTTTTTATATTTTGTTGTTATTATCAGATACTGACGGGGCTTCCTCTGGGGGCGATTACAGTTGTTAAAAAATGTTGTACTTTAAAAAAAAACAACTCAAATAAAATAATTTTCTTTATTATTCAAAGTGGTAACAATATGTCTCAAAATCTGCTCAAAACTGAAACTGTAAGGAAGTGAAATTGCTCTTGTAAAAGACAGTATCTGAAAAAACAACTGATTCTATTACAAAACAATTTCACTGAAGGAAAGATTCAAAATTTCTGTGGGTTATAAAATAAGTTCTGTAGCGACGGCCGTGTATTGGAAGACGCAGTATTGGACGGCCTCCCACAAGGTGAACCGATGACCTGGTGAGACCGATGACGTGGATAGCCGATGGATTCGAGACGCATAGTACCGGTTACTCTGGCAACACATAGGGGAGGCCTATATGTAGCAGTGGATGTCTTTCAGCTGATGATTATGATGATTCAATTCAATTCAATTCATTTATTTATTGCATCAAATATGGTAGGTATAAGTTCTTATCAATATTAAGTAACACACATTTGGCCAATATATAGCATGCAATATTACAAGTCCTTACTTCACATATTAATTACTAGGTTAGTTAACATTTCGTCAATTTATGTAAATATATTTATTGAACAATTAAATATGTATGTGCTTTAATGTATAGAATTTACAGGGACACTTTTGAAAGAACTCATCTATCGAATAAAAACACTCCTGTAACAACCACTTCCGCAACGTAATACAAAACTTATTGAAGGGTAGTTGAGTAATTGACTTTGGTAAAGCATTGTAAATTAAAGGAGCCATATAAACGATGATAATAGATGATGATAATAGGATAAACCATCCTATAGCAGACAACAATAACAAAGCTTTGTAAAAAATGCAATGTAGCGTGGAAGAAGTCGTCGGTTCCAAGGAAGCTAGCCAATCATATAAATGATTAAACAAACATATTTTTTATTACCATCCAAAATATTATTATAATATATATTAATCAAAAACAATTTTTGGATGTTGATTAAAAATATCAAGCAGCGCATTTCAATGTTTGTGATGGTTAACTTCCAATCCCGTTTCCTTCTTCACCTTATATTTGTTCATTGCGACTTTGACTCTAACATCCACTAAAAGCCGTTTCAGGAGTTGCCCTATTTCATCATTTTCATTACAATCTGAGCTGTCTGAGTCATCTTCATTTTCTTCAGAATCCTCTGGCTTCGCAGTAGTAGTAGTAGTAGTATTTTCGGGAGTAAAATCATCTGGTCCCTGTTCATCGGAATCAGTAGTTGTAGAGGTGGGGAAGGTAATAGTAGTGGGGTCGGTAGTAGTAGTAACGGCCTCAGTGGTCGTAGTAGCTGGCTCAGTGGTTGTAGTAGCGGCCTCAGTGGTTGTAGTTGAGAGTTCAGTAGTTGTAGTAGCAGCTTCAGTGGTTGTTGTTGAAGGCTCAGTAGTTGTAGTAACGGGCTTAGTGGTCGTAGTCGAAGGCTCAAAGGTTGTAGTAGTGGGCTCAGTTGTTGTAGTAGCGGGCTCAGTGGTTGTAGTAGGCGGGGTAGTAGTCGGGTCGGTGGTGGTGGTGTCTTCTTGATCATCATCTTCTTTGAGATTCCCGAAGTCTAAGCCCGTAATTTGTCTGAACCAAGGTAAGTACGGTCCCGGACGGGTGTAACCTGATGGGAATAAACAAAGTTTGTATATAAAGTAAAAGGTCGCATGACGACAACCGGCCAAGTGATTTTTAAATAGAAAAATGTTTAATCACAGTTTTGTTGTAGGTTTTCCTGAAATCTATAAGTACTGAACAAAACACGAAATCTACTCGTATAAGTACTGAACAAAACACAAAAAAAAAACTTTTGTCTATTTGTTTTTTGGCAATCGATATGTAATGTGTTTTTGTCTTTTTAATATTGTATGTGTTTTTATTGTGTGATTTTGTTTTTGTGTTTTTATTTCTGTTTTTATTTTGATTTATTTAGAAATTTTGTATTTGTTTTTGTATATATATATATTTTTTTTTTTTGAAAACTTTGCCCCACACTAGGCATTTCTCCTGTATCGTGGGTGCGTTTACAAACATATAAATACACATACACAAACAGCCAGACCCGGAACAACTATCTGTAGGCCATATAAATATTTGTTCCGTGCGGGAATCGAACCCGCGACACGCAGCGCAGCAGTCAATCGCTCAACCACTGCGCCAACCGTGCCGTCCATATGATCCATTGTTGCTCGAAATAAAAGATTATTATTATTTTTTCATGTAAGGCTTTTCAGTTTTGAAGATCAGAAAGAAATGGTAAATGTTCATCTAATTTCTTAAATAACTTCAAAATGATAAAAACAAATATTTGAGACACTCAAAATTAAGTTTTCATCGACGAGGTATATCCGTCAGAAAATTCTAACACTGCGGTGTATCGTTTTATTATTCTTGTATTTTCTATATAAACTTCTATGACATAGAATAATTTCAGATTTTCCTCTATGCAAATTTTGGAGATAAGAGGGAAGGAATGGTAAAATTTTACACATTTCCACATTTAAAATGTCCAACTTGCTCTAGTCTGGTTTTTTTTAAACCTATGTTTGAAATCTTAAAAAAAATAAAGGCTGATTGAGAACACCTAAGCATTTTAAACTCACTGCAATATTACAGCTGCAGGAAAAAATCCTAGTGGCAAAACAAGTTTAAAATCAAATTTGACTAAAATTACCTGTTGGCAAACCACGAAGACAGGCGCCGTCTGCAGATGTTGTAAACACGAAGATACCAACGACGGTCGGAATCCCGTCGGAGCCAACATGCACTAGTGGGCCACCATAATCAGCCTGGTAACAAAATGAAACACAATGACTAATTGAAGTATTGCAACTATAAGAACCTGGAGAACATATAGCATTTTTACCAGATTTAAAAAAAGAAGGAGTTTTTCAATTTTGTGAATAAATAAAAAAAATATATCGGAATCTTTGTTTTATATATCCCCGATTACTCGGAGATGCCTGGACCGATTTGGAAAATTCTTTTATTGTTTGAAAGGGTAGACTTCCCAGGTGGTCCCATGGTCATGAGGTCAAAATCTAATAATGGGATCCTGGAAAAATAGAGGGAACACTTCAAATTAAAAGCACACTAAGACTTGAAGGGATTTGACTATTTTTTGGAAGAGTATTTTCTCAATGTAGATCCATTTATGCACCTTATTTACGTTTACCCCGTGAGGTACCCCGTGAGGTGGATTACTGCCTATTCCCTGTTATTATAGAGAAGAAGCTGGTGTCTCATATGTGGGAAAGGGGCCGTAAAGGCTGACTATTTAGTAAACGATCGTAACTTCCGTCGCACTCTCTCTCTCTTTATTGGCTACTCTATATTATTGTGTGACTACATTTCTGTTGGAAATAATGAGATTGTAACAATTTTTTTTATCCTAGTGTATCACACCTCATTAAATATTATGTACTATTAATTGTAAATCTTACTCGGCAAGGAGTCTGTGCGGTGGCGTTGTAGTTTCGTGCGCAGATGATTGTATTATCGATGAAGCCGGTTTGGAAAGACTTTACACAATCCGTGTTGGAGATCGCTCGAAGATACACCCATCTCAGCACATCAGAAACGGGAACTGGAATATTAAGAGCAACAATATAAATACAAAATATTTGGAAATTGTATGCGACTAGTATTTCTAAACTGGTTTTAGTTTTATTGATAAAACTAGCGCGCATATTCCGTTGTTTCCTATTCCCGTAGGAATTTTGCTTAATTTTCTCTTAGTACTCCCCTAGACTCTAAGGAACCTAAATGCCTCATAATTCTACGACCAGTAGTTTGTGAGTCACTAAGTCACCAGTAACAGAAAAAAAAAAAATATAACGATATTGATTTTACATGATAATTTAGAAGTTTTTTTTTTTACTATTGATAGGCACGCGCTTGACCACCATCTCACCTGATGGTAAGCGATGATGTGGTCGAAGATGTAGCACGCTTGCCTAGAAGTAACCTATTCACTCTTGACTTAAAGACTAAAGTTACGTAAATTAAACAAAATTTTCTTATTATCGTGAGGAGTGGTCCACCTGGATAAATTCATTTACAAAACGAAGGTGCAGAGGACATAGAACACAAAAGGCGACGCAGACCCTGTGAAGAGGTTCCACACTGGAATGGGTTTAAAACAAGTATATTAACTATAGTCAGCGACTAACTTGGGCTCGTTCTTGGTTAAGAGATTTCTAAATTAGACATGGCAGTACCTGTCTCAGCGGCAAGTGTTCTGCTGAAATACCACAATGTGGTGGTAGTGGCGCTAGCGAAGTTAATATACGATCGACTATAGCAAATGTTAATTTGTTTAACCTATGGAGGGATGTGGTACAGAGGGTAAAGTTCTGCAAGCCTCCGTTGGAAAAGAAGGATCCTCCAACCAGGCAGTTGTTGCACCTGGCGGGCTACTGCCCGTTCAAATTGCACGGAAAACTTTGCTTGCGCGATGAAGGATTTCGATGTAGGTAGTAATTTGCTGCTATTCGGATAGCTGGAGTTGCGGTTCTTTTTGTTGCGATATAGATTTGCGCCGTTGGTTTTTCTTGTGGCGGCATTAATGCCGCTACAAACCGACTTCCAAAAAGGAGGAGGTTCTCAATTCGATAGGTATTTAAGTGATGTACTGTAGATATTTTTACTATTTATTTTATTATTTGACATAACTATGATTTTTATTGATTTGAAATAATTATGATTTTTATATTTCTAATTTATTATGATTTTTTGCATTACGCCATTCTAGGCAAAACAAGTTGAAACTTCTTTTTTGTGTAATCATTCCAACTGATTGTTAACAAACACATGTTTTTGACAAATAAATTTATCTTATCTTATCTTATTATTTACTCAAAAGTTTCTGATCCAATTTCTGTGATTCCTTTTTAGTTTGCTGCGATATACTTGCCATTTTATTTATTTATTTATTATTTTTTGGTCTCTAAAAATTTAATTCAGTTCGGCTTAGTAGATTTTATTTAATGACCATTCTTGCTAACTTGGATGATGCTATTTGAGAAACTTACCACCGTATTTGCTTACTATTAAATTTCCGTTTTGGGGGGTATCAGCACTAAAAAGGGTGTACTTTTTTAAACTTTCTTCAAAGCTAAAACGTCTATTTGTTAAGGGTGTTCTCTCGAAAAGGCGTATAAATAGCGTGCAGATGAAGCAGTTTTTTTTCGGGATTTACTGAGAAATTACATCTAAAAAAAATAGGTAGTAATCTATATGCTATTGCACGTAACTTGGTTTAGCCAGAATTTATGTATTGGTATCACATAATAGGAAAAAAAAATCATTAAATCAACTCCAAATCGTTGAGATGAAACCATTTTACTCCTTCATTTTTTAACAAAGACTAAAAAAATAATATCTACTGCTGTGCAATACAAACGAAAATAACTTGCTTTTGTTACTTTTTTAAAATATGTATTTGTTTTATTATAAAAAATTAAAAACACGGGTAGCGGAGTGGTGCGCCGAAGAGTAGTTAGCTCCGTTTGTATGCTCAAGATCATTGGCAAGTATACAAGCCTTAAGTGACTGAATAGGAGACTGTCTGTTTGTAACATTGATGAGATACTGACCTTGAGTGGAAACCCTGCCATGTCCAGTTATATACATCTGCTCGCCGTCGTAGTCGCGGTATGCATCAGGATCCGGCTGAACGCGGATCCGTTGCACCAAGTCTGAGAAAGTAAATACAGTATTAAAATTTAGACTAGTCAGGTGTGCACTATATCCAAACTAATCCTGTATTTTTGATTATAAGGAAATACTCACTGGAATACACAACACGACGCTGCAGCCTCACAAGAGCGATATCGTTTGGCTGCAGAGGATGTGGTCTTGAGTCGTCAAATGTAGGGAAGTTGTACCATTCCGTGGTCTCAAATATGTTCTCCGGATTTTTGTCGGTGATGGACAAGACACCAACGCGAACCACTAAGGTCGCACGACTGAAGACGAAATGAGAGTCATATAAAATTATAGGTACTAAAAATACTTAATTGAAAAATTGTTATCTTATGGTAATATTTTTAGTAGAGGTGATTTTTATTTATTCTTGAGAAAAAGCAAGTGCTAAATAAAACTGAATTTTATTCGTTTAGCAAGCAGGTTTCGAAGTAAAATAGAATTATATTTTAGTTCGAAGAAATAAAAATGAAACTTTTCGGTGTTTAAACTTACCCAGCAGTACACTGCGCAGCGGTGAGAATCCATTGCCTGGTCACGATGGCACCTCCACAGGTGCCGAAGGTACCATTAGATCTGAACATACGAAGGGCAGCATGATGAGGGAATTGGCCTGGCCGTGCCTCCCATCCTCCTGCTATACGCGTTGATTCTGGGGAAAGAAGGCATCATAGTGATATTCGAAATCAACAAGAATGACTTGATACACATGAAGAAAAAAAAAAACTCCTATTTTTGAAATCACGTTTTATATCAAGTACAGTTTTAGTAGGTGAGTTTGTTTTGAAAAGAAGCTGATTTTAAATATTTCTGTTTTTTTTCAACTGACTATTCCTTTAACATACACGCTGAAAAAAAATACAAGTGGGATAAAGGAGAGAGAAATACTCATTAGGCATCGAAAAATTCGTCCCAATTTATTGTAATGCTGTGCCCCCATGATGAGAAAAAAAAAAAACTGACTAAAGTCATTTTATTTTGTCCTTAAATAATAAATTGCCAACATTTTCAATGTATTTCGTAAGCTGTTTTTTTTTGTATATAGCTAATGCGATTTTCTTAATATTTTTTTTATTTTACAGTAGTAAGGACTATGGTAAAATAATAAATACGAAAAACGCATTTTGGAGATCCAAATAATTTCAGAAAATTGGTCGAGATTGGGTCGATATTTAAGCTTTGCCAAGGTTGGCCTGTGGATGGGTGACCATCTTAACATAACCAGTTTCCTCCGTGCCTCGAAAAGCACGTTAAGCCGTTGATCCCGGCTTTCATTTGTAGATCTTTAGCAGTTGTTACGAATTGTCAGAAGCCAGTAAATCTGACTCCAGTCTTGCCAACAAGTACCGTGTTACCCAGTTAAGGGGTTGTAGAGGTCTGGTAAGCAGCTGCTCCACGTAAAACACTGGTATTCAGCTGAATCTGGCTTGACTGGAAGCCGACCCCAATATAGTTGGGAAAAGGCTAGGCAGATGATGATGACGATGATTTTAATGGGAGCTTATATTGTAGCAAAAGAAATTATGTTCCAACCAGTTCTAACTCACCCGTTTCGATTTCATTTTCGATGGAATCTGGTACCACGTCCTTGTATCGTGCCGATACCTGAAAAATATGTTTGCTTCTTTAGGAAGGGCAGTGTATATGGTGCCTAAGCTTGGAATTGATCTAAATAAAAAACAAGGCATCTTACAAAACTAATTGCCATCGATAATATTATACAGGGTGTCAGACACATTGGTGCACAAAGGAATACCTTGGATTCAGTACATAAACCCTTCAGTATTGGAATTAATAGAACATTTTGATTGTAAAAACGCAATGTTCTTATGATGAATTTATAAAATATAGTGTTTACCTGAAAAACAGCGAGGAGGAACAAAAACAAGCCCGTTTTCACTGACATCTTACTTGCGAATTACAATTTCTGTAAACGAAGCTTCCTTATACCCTTTAAAATCCATTTAGAATTTATTAGAAACTGTCATTAGGTTTTTTATCAGTATTTGTATCAAATATTTATCAAGATCATGTAAAAGAGTTAACCCGTCGGTGCTAAAAGTAACAGTGGCGTTATTATAACAAAAAATATGATAAAATTGTCCCATATTATGTTTTCAATGGGCGTTTCAAAAAACGCACAGTAATTTTATTAATAGATTAAAAAATCTTGGCCCTAGGGTGAGTTGTGTTGAGAGGGAAACCTCACGACCCAGCCGCTGTAACAGAAAAAGACGCCCCGGGCGTCGGGGGTCGCAGGGGGGGGGCACCGTAGGCGCAGGCCTGCGGACGGCGATCATTGGGTGGCTCACCGTCCGATCAGAACCAGGCCCGGGTCGACGGCGCGCTGTGTTCCATGCGCGCCTCAAGGAGCTGTAAGCATGGGAGATGACCCGAGATGAAAGTGCCTGCCGGGGTGCGGAATCCGTTCGAAAGAGATGCCGCGGCCCTGGACCGCAAAGGGCATTAGGAGGAACACGGATGGGTTTTAGTCAGTAAGAGTCTGACACTCCCTTTCGCTTCGCCCAGAGCGGAAGGAGACATTTGATGATTTCCCATACTTAAAAAAAAAGTTGTGTTTCTCGATCAATATTTAACTTGACAATCGTCGTTGTAGAGCGAGAAGTCACTAAGTGACACTTTTGCCAAAATTAGTTAATGATGCCAAAGTATTTTAACCCATTATGTACCTTATGAAATGGTATAAAAGCTGTTTCTAATAAAAAGCTATTTCAAATAATACGAGAATGTCAAAAGTACATAACTACTTGTCAAGGCAAAAATCAGTTTATGAAATTTAACTAATAGTATTTGAGTAATTTTTGCCTGTGTGTAATGGTGCTACTTTCACCCAGCTCTATCTTTCCGGAGTGCAAACGTGCCGATAACCGACCAACTTGAACTTCTTGGGGTTACATTAACATCTACTCTCAATTTTGGCCCGTTCTTATAAGCAAAAGCTCAAATGGCTGCAAAGAAGTTGGGGATCCTAGCAAAAGTGAGACGGTACTTCACGCCGGACAGCTACTCAAACTCTATGAAGCGCAAGTTTGGTCGTGACTGGAGTACTGCTCTTATATTTGGGACGGATCTGCCAGATACCAGCTTGATATCCATGAGTCAATTGCGAAACGAGCCAAGAGAATCATCGCCAATGATAGGCTCGTCGTGACGAGGCTCCCAAAGTCTTGAGCATCGACGACGAGTTGCTAGCCTGTCGGTTTTCCACCAATTGCATTTTGGGGAATGTGCGACGGAATTGCATAATTTAATTCCGTCAAGCCCGTTCCATTATCGGACCACAAGTCGAACGGCGATGCGCCACCGGTACATGGTGGACATCCCACCCACGCGCTCAAATCGTTTTGGGAACGCATTCATAGTGCGCACAGCCAAGGAGTGGAATTCCCTGCCGGAGTCTGTGTTTCCTGATAGCTACAACCCGGGAGTTTTTAAGTCAAGAGTAAATAGGTTACTTCTAGACAGGCGTGCTATATTTTCGACCATATTATCGCTTACTAACAGGTGAGATAACGGTCAAACGCGAGCTAATAGTAAAAAAAAAAAACAATGTTTTTGCTGGCATTTTCTGAATTGCTGGAGTTGCAATTCTCATTAATGTTACTCAATTACTTTTTACATACAATATATTCATAGAAAAACTGGGATGAAACGCTATTTTCGTAGTTGTAGTGCGAGAAATAACTAAGTGCAAAAAGCTAGTTTGGAGATAGTCGCGTTTGAAAGATTTTTTGTTCTGATGATCGGTATAACATGTTAACGTTACAAAAAATACTTCCTATGAACAAAATATTTATATCTTTACCTAGCATTCTAATATTCAGGAAATGATGTAAATATTTCTACCATTACCAAGAAATATAATGAGTAAGATTTAGCATAGACAAGAAAATGTATTTTAGGTTACAGAAACTCTAAGGCTGCCTGTCTATTGACGTGGACAAGGCAGCGGAGTGGAAAAACGGAGAAGTTTTAACCAATCACGTCAGTCAAAATGTCAGTGATTCACGTGGTGCGAAGTTTTTTTTATTTTATTTTTTTTAAAAGCGTTGCCCCACACTAGGTGTTTTTCCTGTATCGTGTGTGTGTTTACAAACATACAAAGACACATACACAAACAGCTAGTCCAGGTCTAACTATCTGTAGGCCATACAAATATTTGTTCGTTCCGAGCGGGAATCGAACCCACGACCACTGCGCCAACCGTGCCGACAATATTCCATTGCTTAATATTCCTCCGTTTCTCCACTCCGTTGCCTCGCTCCGCGCAAAGGGACAGGCTCCCATAGAGCCTGACACTCTCTCCCGCTCTACCCAGAGCGGAAGAAGTCATTAAAAAATGTCACATTCACGAAGAAAACGATTATGACCCATCGTTTTTCTATAAGGTTAAAGATCGTTGTCTTGTTAATGTAGAGATAAATGATTCTATCTTATATTAAATAAATGAAACTCAGAAATTACATCGATAATCTCAAATAAAGGAAAAAACCGGCGAAGTGCGAGTCGGACTCTCACTCGAAGGGTTCCGTACCTTAAACCTTAATTTTTATTATTTGTTATTATAGCGGCTATAGAAATACACAATCTGTGAAAATTTCAACTGTCTACCTATTACGGTTCTTGAGATACAGCCCGCTGACAGACAGACGGACGGACGGATGGACAGCGGAGGCTTAGTAATAGGGTTCCGTTGGTTACCCTTTGGGTACGGTACCCTAACTACGAGGAAAATCATGAATCAATTCTTAAAATAAATGAGATATCAATCAAAACAGTTAAAAATGTATGTAACTTTAGATCTTTAGTGTCGATATGTTGTTTATTTTTTGCGATTTTTTTCCTGTTCATCAATGCCTAAAATCTTATGGTCGATTTTCCATTTAAACGCAACAATAAAAAACCAAAAGTTGTTTATTCAAATAAGGCTGAGAGCCAGCACTTTCTGAACGTCAAGTTTTACAAAAGACAGTCCGCCAAAACACCCGCCCGTCACCACTTCCTAGTGTTTTAGCTGTGGAGAAGAAGTGGCCAACAAACTCTCCAGCAACACATCTGTCCGATACGTTTTAAAAACCTGAATTTATACAAAAAATATGCGACGAAATCAATATTTAAAACGAAAAAAGAAAATAATCCATCTGCCTTGCCTTTTCCCAACTATATTGGGGTCGGCTTACAGTCAAACCAGATTCAGCTGAATACCAGTATTTTACGTGAAGCGGCTGCCTACCAGACCTCCACAACCCATTAAATGGGTAACACGGTATTTCTTGGCAAGACTGGAGTCAGATTTACTGGCTTCTGACAATCCGTAACGACTGCTAAAGTTCTACAAATGTCAAAGTCAAAGTCAAAGTCAAAACGTTTATTCCAATTAGGCCATTAAACGGCACTTTTGAACGTCATTCACATTTCAAATATATAAAATTTCTGAAGTGACTCTACTGTCCATTCGGAAAGGCAGATTCTTATGGAGAAGAATGGACAAGAAACTCCATAGTTACTCTTTTCAATTAATCTTTTACAATACTTGGTAAGTATACAATTTTTTTTTATATCTGAGGACCATGCACCTAGAGTATGCCGAGGTAGACTTATCAATTTTCTAAATAAGTAGGTACATGATACTCACACATTTACAAATATTGGAATGACTAATTAACATTGTGTGAGTTAACAGAAAAATACAGACACAAAAAGAGACAGAACATCTATAAAGTTAATACATAAAGCAACCAGTTTGATTTTGTCCACAACATTGACCGTCCTATGGAGCAGGACCAGCATGCTTCCAGGCATTCTTATCCTGAATGTAATCTTCTAATTTGTAATAAGCTTGTTTACAAAGTGTGCTTTTGATATATGCTTTAAATTTTCTTTCATTTAGTTCTAATATGTCACAAGGTATTTTATTGTAACATTTAACACAGTACCCCATGAAAGATGTGTGTACTTTAGCTAATCTATAAAATGGTTGATCTAACTTATCTTTATTTCTAGTATTAAAATTATGTCTATCACTAATTTTACTAAAAAGATGGCGATTTTTCCGTACATACATTATATTTTCATAAATGAATTGGCAAGGGACTGTCATAATATTAATCTTTTTAAAAAGTTCCCTTAGAGAATCGCGGCGGCGCAGATTATAAAGGGCTCTGACAGCTCTCTTTTGTAAAATAAATATGGATTCAATGTCAGCAGCCCGACCCCACAACAAAATTCCGTATGACATAATGCTGTGAAAGTAGCTAAAATAGACCAAACGTGCGGTTTCTACGTCTGTTAACTGTCTTATTTTCCTAACAGCATAAGCAGCTGAGCTTAGCCGCCCCGCTAGAGATGTAATATGAGGTCCCCATTGCAACTTCTCGTCCACTGTGATTCCCAAGAAAACTGTCTGATCAATAAACTCCAGTTTTTCTCCATTCAATATTATGTCACATTCGGTACTTTTAACATTAGGCAAAGTAAATCTAATACATTTAGTTTTTTTTTCATTTAATACCAAGTTGTTTGCCGTAAACCAATTTTGGACTTGAAGAATAGAGATATTGACGACGTCAAGATTTCGTGATCGTCGCTCTATTTTAAATATCAATGAAGTGTCATCCGCAAATAATACCATCTTTGGGTGATTTTGAAGTAATTGGGGCAAATCATTTATATAAACTAGAAAGAGGAAAGGACCTAATATTGAGCCTTGAGGAACTCCCATTTTCACTTCAGACCCTCGTGAGATTACACCGTTTACCTGAACTTTAACCTGTCTGTCCATCAAGTATGACCTAAGCAACTCAAGGGCTGTATTTCCGATTCCATAGTGCTCAAGTTTCAACAAAAGTGTCTCATGTTCAACGCAATCCCGTGACCCCGGCGTCAGTTGTACAACGCCCTTTGGTGAAACCGTACTGTTGTTCATGAGAGATGGAATTTTTATTAAAGTGAAGTAACATCTGATTAAGAATTAACTTTTCAAACACTTTACTGAACACTGGCAAAATTGACATAGGTCTATAATTATTGGGTTCCTGATTATCACTCGATTTGAACAAAGGAACTACTTTACTGTGTTTCATAAGATCGGGAAATACTCCTTGGTCTACACTAGTATTAAATATAACAGCTAAGTAGGGGGCAATAGTTTCAATGACAGATTTACAGACTTTTACAGACATTCCCCAAAGATCTTCAGTTGATTTTATTTTAAGATCTTTAAAAGCTTTTATAATGGCCTGGGGGTTTGTATGTTGAAACTTAAACTCTGATGGGCATACCTTTACATTCTTCCTAAGTAAAGCAGCAGCGAGCGCAGGAGACGAGTTGAGACTTTCAGTAGTTTTAAGAGGGATGTTAGCAAAGAAATTTTCAAATTCCTGAGCTACCTCTGCATCTGAGTTTATTGGGCCATTTACAGTATTTAAATTAAATTTAGTCTCACGTTGTTTCTTCCTACCTGTTTCGTTATTTATTATTTTCCAAGTAGTTTTTATTTTATCGTCTGCTGATTTTATTTTATTGCTAATATGTAGAGCTTTTGCTGTTTTGCATACACTTTTATAAGTTTTTGAATATTTTGCAACATACTTATTAAAGCTTGTATTATTCATATATTGCTTTTGGCCATACAGTTCATATAGCTTATCCCTGCTTTTGCGAATGCCTGGAGTTGCCCAATCGCTAAATAAGAACTTGGTGTAAATACTTTTGGACTTTAGGGGAAAAGTCTCAGCAAATTGAATGTTTAATAATGAAAAGAACTCAGTGTAGAACTCATTTGGGTCATTAATATTATTAAAATTATGGGCACCTAGTCTACTATCTAAAGCATTATTAAATTCCTGCAATTTTTTATCCGTAATTGGTCTAAATTTTATTTGAATTTTTTCTAAAGGTACGTAAGTGCAAAACGTTATTGATCGTCCATTGTGATCAGATGGCAACTTATTTACAATTTCTTTATGTAGGTAATCACAATTACAAAATATATTGTCTATGCAAGTTGCAGTAGAAGCTGTCACACGAGTTGGCTCAACAAAAACATTTGATAAATTAAATGATTTAAAAAGACTCAATAACCTAATACTATTGGAGTTTGTTTCTAATAAGTTAATATTAAAGTCGCCACATATTATTACTGATTTACAAGTAGAACTAACTTTATTCAACACATCTTCCATTACTGTATCAAACACAGATAGATTCTGGTGACATGGAGGTCTGTAGACACATACCACAACATTCTTATCTAGCTCAACACAGGACAATTCAATGGTGTGTTCAACCGACAGTTTAACAATATCTTTTCTTTCTTTCGATTTAATCGAAGTTTTAATTAAAATTAATGACCCACCATGTATCATGCGTTGTCGGCTGAAGTAGCTACCTACATAATAATTATCAAAATTAATGGAACTTACTTGGTGGTCTTTTAACCAATGCTCTGTAAGGCAAACTACATCAAACTTAGTTTTCTCTAAAAACATTTCTATCTCAAGTAATTTGGAAGAGCAACCTTGAATGTTTTGATTAAATAACTTTAAAGTGAATTGCCCTCCCCTAGGTTTTTTACAATGAGCTAAATTGCTAGAAGATACTTTGTCATTCACTAATAGTAATTGTTCATTACTTGAAGGGGTAACTTCTGTTGTCTTGCAGTTTAGTTTAAATTTACACTAATATCCGGAGTGACCTCCAGAGCTACAATTGAGGAGTCTAAACTGCCTGTATGGGTTCTATCAGGAAGAGAATACTCTACCTGACTGTTAGTGGCCTCCAAGAATGTTGACATTATAGGTCTCCTTCGTACAACACAAAGAATTACAATAATTAGTCCCTATATTGTTAGTACAGCTAGACAACACAGGCTCGTCACTTAACCTAATATTTGTTATATTAGCTATAACCTCGTTAATACTATATGCTATCAACATAGAAATCAAATGCCTATATATACCAGACAGGGATAAAGCTCCCTGAGTTATCTTAAAACCACTAACAAACTTATTAGTGTCAAAATACAATAATTTGTCACTATGACAACATGTCAACAAGTGAATAGTATTATTCAGCTTTAAAATGTTATTATTTTGTTCATCTGAAAAAGTATCAGAGTAAGGAAAAGCACACAACATCAGCTTTCCTAAATTTAACTTTAATAATGATTCAACCCCATCCACTATGTCCTTTTTGGTAATACCAGTACTATTACCCAGCAGTAGAACCATTGAATGGTAATTATCTAGATTTGAATTCACAATTCTATTAATCATTTGTTTAAAACTAATATTGTGATAACTATGATTGGTAAAACTGTGGCTTAGGTAGTTGTGTAATATTTTTCCGAAGCCAGAACCTAATTCA
This sequence comes from Lacanobia oleracea, assembly GCA_950371165.1. Taxonomy (NCBI): domain Eukaryota; kingdom Metazoa; phylum Arthropoda; class Insecta; order Lepidoptera; family Noctuidae; genus Lacanobia; species Lacanobia oleracea. The sequence goes on along the minus strand of OX493406.1, from coordinate 4,316,061 downwards.
TCACAAAAGAAAACAGATTTGTTTTTCTGTTTATTGACATATGTTTCCGCTGGAAGAGTCAAGACCGGTGGAGACATGTCAAGTTGGGGTTGGGGAGGTGGTGGATGGTTGACACAGCTGCATGAAAGATTATTAGTCAGAGACTCACACCTTTCAGCATTGTACTTCACCAAGTCCAGTAGTTCCCCAGCCTCAAGCAATCGCTCACTCAGTTGTTGTGAATCCTCATATTTTTCAAAAATGTTTCTCAGCAAAACTATCAACAAAACTAAAACAAAAAATGGCAGCCGGGACCAACCGCTTAACATGCTTTCCGAGACACGGAAGAAACTCGGTATGTTAAGATGGTCACTCATCCATAGATCAACCTTGGCAAGCGTTGCTTAACCTTGAAGATCAACCTGTGCGGCTGTTATTCTTTAGCAAAAACGAAAATAATAAAAAGTAAATATTATTTATCAGTTGTTGCTATTTATAAGAATACCTGGAAAGGAACCTGTAAATCTTTAAGTTAAGAGTGAAAAAGTTATTTTTGGCAAGCATGCTCTATCTTTGACCACATCATCGCTTACTATCAGGTGAGATAGTGGTCAAACGCGTGCCTATCAATAGTAAATAAAATAAAATAAAACAAAAATAAAAAGCCTTTCATTTTTTGCCAATTACAGATTTAAATTACATTTATATATTAGAAAGATTAAACTACATTATTATATTACATTATTATTCAGATTAAGCCCAATAAAATTTCGATTGTGATGTATGTTGAGAATTAGACTAAGTGGGTAGTAGGTTATTAACTACAATTTGTTATTGTCACCGCCGCCGCGCTAGTCTGCGAATATACTCTGTGCTATCGAGACGTTACCTTGTTTTATTCCGCTTCCAGCTGACTAAGTACCTGCTCCTGACATATTTCTCAGTGGCGACGAGAAGTGAACAGTTCGCGTGTGATATTGAAGGCGTTTACGATGACGATCGGAAAAATAGCCGAGTTTAACGTCCACAAAGACGATTGGAATCTATATGTCGAACGGTTAGAACAATACTTCGTTGTGAACGACATACAGGAGGATTTACATGTACCGACGTTAATAACCGTAATGGGGGCAGAGGGTTACGAGCTGCTGGTCAATCTGTGTACACCGAATAAACCAAAAACGAAGACGTTTGAGCAATTAACGGAAATCATGGGTAAACATTTACAACCTAAACCTAGTGAACTCGCTGAGAGGTATAAATTCAGGCATAGGAAACAGAAACCGGGGGAAAGCATATCCGAGTACGTGGCGGTGCTGAAGAAAATGTCGAAGACCTGTGAGTTCGGAAGTTGGCTCGAAGAAAGTTTGAGGGATCAATTGGTGTGCGGAATAGCGAGCGAGAATATTAGGCAACGGTTATTCGCAGAGTCAAAACTGGATTTTGCCAAGGCGTATAAACTAGCCGCCAGCATGGAATCAGCAGAGAAGGACGCTGCTATAGTGGAAGAGCCTAAATCGTCAGCGGGAACGGACGCAACGACGGTGACGTGTCAAGCGATGACGACGAGACGGCATGCAGCGGGCGGGGCGGAGCGCGGCTGGCAGCCGGGCGTCGCGCGGCGCGAAGTGCGCGAGCGACGTGATTTCCGGGAGCGGCGCGCGGGCCACGAGTCGGTGATGTCGGTGCCGGGTGAGCGAGCTCGGCCGGGGGAGCGAGCTCGGCCACAGCGGCCATGCCGGGTGTGTGGCGCTAACCACAACGAATCGACGTGCAAGTTCGCAAGTTACGTGTGTAGGGTTTGCAACCAGCAAGGGCACCTGCGACGTATGTGTCCTAATATGGTGGGACAGCATCAGGTAGACGTGCAAACCGCCGGCAAGGACGAAGAGGCGGACAGTGACGAGGTAATTATTGTTGATGTTTGTCGGTTATCGATATCAAGTTGTAAACCTATCTATATATCACTGAATGTACATAATAAAGACATTGCTATGGAATGTGACACAGGTAGTGCAGTGTCTTGTATTAGTCGGGAGTGTTACAATAGACTATTCAACGATCTTACCCTACAACCATGTAAAGTAATATTAAGATATTATACGGGTGAGACTGTTAAACCGTTAGGTATAATAAAACCGCTAGTTCGGTATAAGAATAGAAGTGAATTTTTGGAATTACTTGTTATAGAAAAAGGAAAAACTGTACTTTTAGGACGACATTGGATAGCGGCATTAAAGATACAACTACCCGATTTAAGTTACGATGTGCATAAAATGTGGGAAAGTAATGAATACGATGTACCCTATTTCAGTTCCATATACTGTAACGTGTTCGCGGAGGGCCTCGGGTGTTTCACGGGCGGCGCAGTGAGCATCCACGTGCGCGAGGGGGCGCGGCCGGTGTTCATGCGCGCGCGCCCGCTGGCGTACGCGCTGCGCGAGCCGGTGGAGCGCGCGCTGGAGCAGTTCGTGCGCGACGGAGTTCTCACCCCGGTGGAGCGTTCGGACTGGGCTACGCCGATAGTTCCAGTGGTAAAGAAGGACGGTAGTATTCGTATTTGTGCCGATTATAAACTGACCTTAAACAAAGTCATAGAAATTGACCGTTATCCGCTGCCTAGGGTAGAAGATTTGTTATTTCGTCTCCGAGGGGGTGAATACTACAGTAAAATCGATTTGTCTCAAGCATACGCGCAATTTGAGCTCGATGACACAAAAAAATACACGGTAATTAATACCCATAAAGGTTTATACATGTATAACAGATTAGTGTATGGTTTAGCGTCTAGCCCGGGCATTTTTCAAAGGCGAATAGAACAATTATTTGCTGACATGCCGCGTGTAGGTGTTTTCTTAGATGATATAATCGTGACAGGTAGTACGAAGGCCGATCATGTAAGCAATTTGCATAAAGTCTTTCAGCGTTTGCAAGACTACGGACTTAGAGTGAAGAAAGAAAAATGCGTTTTCTTTGCAAAGTCTGTTTCCTATTTGGGTCACGTAATTAGTAAGGAGGGCGTGCACACGTGCCCGGAGAAAGTTCAGGCGGTGATGGAGACGCCGGCGCCTACCAATATCACCGAGTTACGAGCGTTTATAGGACTAGTTATGTATTATGCGAAATTTATTAAAAATATTAGTACAGTTCTTGCGCCGTTATATAATCTCCTAAAGTCAGGCGCTAAGTATAATTGGAATGCGGATTGCCAAAGGGCATTCACAAGAGTGAAGCGCCTTTTATCGGATGGTCAAGTACTAGTGCATTATAATCCGGAGCTACCGCTGATTTTGACCACGGATGCGAGTAGCGTGGGTGTGGGCGCGGTAATATCACATGTTACGGCGGACGGCGAGCGGCCGGTGGCGTATGCATCGCGGTCGCTTACACCAACTGAGCGAGCCTATGCGCAAATAGATAGGGAGGCTCTTGGAATTATATTCGGTATTCGAAAGTTTCATCAATACCTTTACGGTCGTCACTTTACACTACGAACTGATCATAAACCTTTAACATATATTTTTGGTGATAAAACGGGTATACCGGTGATGGCTGCCTCACGGCTACAGCGGTGGGCGGTACTACTGTCGGGTTACAATTACAAGATTGAGTACATAATTTCTAGTAAGAACAGTGCAGATGCTTTGTCACGCCTGCCATGTAAGAATAATTGCGCTGATAAGTCAAAAAGAGAAAGTACTTATGTTAACTTTGTAGAAAATTTCTTACCCGTCACTAGCAGTGATATCAAGCGTGTGACATCCAAGGATAAGGTGCTTAGTAGGGTGATATTATACATACATTCAGGTTGGCCGTCAGTTAGTCCCAGTAGTGAAGAGATTAAACCATTCTATGCAAGGAAAAACGAATTATATATAGAATGTGGGTGTATAATGTGGGGCTATCGCATGGTAATTCCACAGGCATTACAAGGGCACATATTACAACAATTGCATAGCAGTCACATGGGTATCGTAAGGATGAAAAGTGTGGCTAGGAGTTATGTCTGGTGGCCTAACATCGATAAAGATATCGAGGACTTAGGTAAAAGCTGTGAGACATGTGCGGCGGAAGCGAACGCGCCGCCGCGATCTATCATCCAACCATGGCCGTATTATAACCAACCGTGGACTAGACTTCACATCGATTTTTTGGGCCCATATCGAGGTATGACATTTCTGGTATTGATAGATTCATCTTCAAAATGGCTAGAAATATTTGAAATGTCACGAACTAACGCGTCAAATGTTATTAAAGTGTTACGTTCGACTTTTGCGAGGTTTGGTTTACCGGAACAGTTGGTATCAGATCAGGGACCACCCTTCACCAGTACAGAATTTAAAAATTTTCTAATAAAAAATGGAATTAGGCAGTATTTTTCACCTGCTTATCATCCGTCGTCAAACGGAGCAGCAGAAAATGCAGTTAACATATGCAAACGCACTATCAAAAAGGCTATTAGGGATCGCGTGGATGTAGACACAGCTTTACAATCATTCTTACTAGCATACAGAAACACGGCGCACAGCACAACTGGTGAGACACCCGCTATGTTGTTGCAGAAACGAACACTACGGTCCAGGTTGGATTTGTTACGAACGGAACGATCAGTAGGTACCAGAGTGCAGGATGCGCAGCAGAGACAAATCGATTCATCAGGTGGGGTTTTGCGATCGTTCAACGAGGGCGATCCCGTTTGGATGAGGGATTACAATTCCTCAAATAAATGGGTAAAGGGTTCGATTACAAACGTGGATAGTGCCCGTCGGTATATAATAGCAAGGGATAACGGTCAATTCATTAAAAGACACGTTGATCAGATACGGCGCAGATCTCGAGTATCAGTTGGTGGACCGAACACTGAAGAAGAGGGAACGATGGAGGGTGAGAGCTCCGTAGCGCAGGCTGAGGATAACTCATTAAAGTCGAGGAAGAATGAGGAAGACCGCAGTGATGAGAATGTGGTTGAGGGAAATAAGTCGAAACAAACAATAAACGATGAAGTAGGAGGTGTTGATTCTGATCAGCCATCTAATCAATCACCTGGTTTATCAGATCAGCAGCAAGCAGAGTACCCAAAGCGAACACGTAAACCGGTTATTCGATTCCAATGTACTTGAATAATAAATCTTAATGTATTGATGAAACTATTGTAATTTAAGAAGGGAGGTGTGATGTATGTTGAGAATTAGACTAAGTGGGTAGTAGGTTATTAACTACAATTTGTTATTGTCACCGCCGCCGCGCTAGTCTGCGAATATACTCTGTGCTATCGAGACGTTACCTTGTTTTATTCCGCTTCCAGCTGACTAAGTACCTGCTCCTGACATATTTCTCACGATATTATGAATTAATTATTTTTTCTTGTTAGTATTTATTCGGTATTTATTTTTATACTAGTGTATAAAAATAGATATATTTATTTATTTTACATTTTTATGGTTATGTGTAAATATTTCAATGTTAATTGTATGTAATTTGATAAAAAAAGATATAAATTTGTGAGGAGGGGTTCTTGGCCTCCTCCAGAGACTGCCAATTCATATTTTCACATTTCTATCGCTCGCTACTGCTACCCAGTCGCGACCTGCTGTGTGTGATGTCATCTTCCCATCTTGTTTGCGGTCTGCCTCTTTATCTGTAGTCGGCTGGCCCTGGCCATAGTGTAGTCCGTATAGTCCACCTATCATCGGTCATTCTGGCTATCAGCTGTCACCTGCCCATCGACATTTTAATTTCTGGGCATGACTAAGGGCATCAGTAATGTCTGTCTTCTCACGGATAGTTTTGTGTGGTACGAGTATTTACTGTAGTTTGCAAATTTTCATCATACTCCTCTACATACTTCTTTGATTTGTCTTGATTTTGGTCATGTATGTCAGGGAAGGTAAGAGACAGGAATTCATTACCTACTTTCTTTTTAATTCGATAGGAAAGTTGCCCTTCAGTACTTCCTTATGGCTCCAAAATTTGTTTTATGTTTTTTGAACTCTTCTATCTATTTCTTGCTGATTGTTTTGAGCGCTGAATGAAATTTGTTTTCCTAGATAAATGTATTTACTCACGTATTCTAGTTGGGAGTCTTCGAGCTTTATAGGTACTTGAATGCTGTTTGTCATTGCTTTAGTTTTTGTAAGGTTTATATCTAGGCCAACCTCTATGCTAGCTTTACGTAGAGTGGATACCATGTATTGTAATTCTTCATGATCGTCACTTTAAAGTATGTCGGCGTATGATAGCCGATGTTGTCGAACTCACACAAAATATTCACACAAGTAGAACAGTTAATGCACAGGAAAACGTTTTATGAAATAATAAAGCAATACTTTACCTGAGTCCAGGGTGTTTATTTCACGAGCAGAAAAAGAACTAAGAATTGATCTTAAATTCGCATTAGGTACATTGGTTTTTATACACCAAAAATGACAAGCATGAAGTTGGCAGTGGATGTTAAAATTACACAAAAAGGCGGGAAACATACGGTAGATAAACATTAAAAATAAATAAGTAGAATGGAAATTGTCAAGTAAATTCTTATTTAAATAAAACTGGATAATAGGAAGCTACCTATCAAATAAAAGCCTTATTAAAATCCAACAGAAAATTATAATATTTCTTTAAGGTGAATGCTCCAGGGTCGCCCGCGAAATTCAAATATTTTTATATTTTTTGCAATTTGCCGGTCAGTGTGAAGCTGTATGTGGACCAAATGCGATCCACGACCGTAACGCGTATTTATCTAAAGAATTATAACCATTTTAATCATCAATATAGCCCTCTAAGTTCATGTAGTTCGAAAGAATGATTATTTGAAATATTCATTCGCGCGCGGGCTACCCTGGAGCATTCACCTTAAAGAATTAGAAAGGAAGTTGTCACATTAAATCTATATAAATTTAACAGGATATTGCAATATTTCAAATAAATAAAAAGGAAGTTATCAAGTTAAATACTTTTAGAAACCAAACAGGATGTTATAATATTTTTTAAATAAGACGGAAATGCTAACATTAATCCAATTCGACATGGAAGTCAAATTAAATACAATATAATCATTAAAACTAGCAAAACCATACAAAATAATGGTTTGGCGCCCATAAGTACTATATCGTCAGCAAATCTTAAATGTGACAGATACTTATTATCAATAGCACTGGAATGAAAATGTCGGTTACCTATAATAAGTTCGAAAAACATTTGACCGAATTTCATTTTTCACCTAAAACTTTTCAACTATTATCGTTTCGTTTTTTTTTCACCTTACCGAAGGCACGTCTGCCACTGTTTCAATTGACCTATTATTCATTAAATTTTTTTCATCACTCCGACGTTTCATTTGGTCAAAAAACTTTTTACCGAAGTGACACTTAGCCAAAATAATATTTGTTCGAAGTTTTATGTTTCCGATCATACATTATACTCGTACCACTGTTTTGATTTATGTGGTTTAATATTTTTGTAATGTTTCGATTAAATCAATATTCTCTATAGAAACTTTCGAATTGATTCAAATAGAAGTAAAAATTGTGTACTGTAATATTACAAAATTAGTATCAACGATAGATTTTACGTGAAAACCATATCTCAAAAATTATCAAGTCGATAGGACATGTAGTTTTTGAAATATAAGGAAAAAGGTAAAGCAAAAGTTAGTCACTTTGAAATTTTGTAAGTTTTTGTTGTAGGAGTTTTTCATAATTATAGGTTATAATTATTATTGTTTTATATTCCCAAAACCATGGCAACAAGAATGATAGTTTTTTTTTTTTGCGTCAGCAGTAAAAATATGTCGGATTAATATAGAGGTGAAACTTTTGAGCAGTTTTTAAAAGATGTGTAAAGGTCTCTTTTAAAGCATTCGAAATCATCAAATGACTCCTGAAAGGGAGTTTCAGACTCTTACTGATTAAATTAAACCATCTGTGTTTCCCTGATGCGTGGAATGCAACATGCTATCAGCCCGGGTCTGGGACGCCCCGGCCGTCGGGAGTCGCAGAGCGATTTCCAGCCCCCGTAGGCGCGGGCCTGTGGACGGCGAGCGTTGGGTGACCCGACATCCGGTCAAAACCAAGGGGGTTACTCTCTAAGCACGAAGTCCGTAATTTCGGGCTTAGTTGCGGGCATATTCTACTCCGTATCACCTAACCACAGAATTTATAACAACTCGATTTGATAATTACTGTAGAATCGTGTTGTCTTTCATTCTTAGTTCGGATTCGGGACTAATCGTAAGTCCGTAGGTGATACGGAGTAGAATACGCCCGCAACTAAGCCCGAAACTACGGACTTCGGGCTTAGAGAGTAGCCCTCTTGGTTTTGATCGGATTTCGGGTCAACCAACGCTCGCCGTCCACAGGCCCGCACCTACGGCGGCCGGAAATCGCTCTGCGACTTCCGACGGCCGGGGCGTCTTCTTCTGTTGCAGCGGCTGGGGCGTGAACTCTGCCACTCGTCACTCGGCCCGCCTCCTCCGTCGCTAGCACGTTGTTGACAAGACGTACCCTTTGATGTCTCTAACCTCTGTAATACCCGGGATACACGAGGCTAGTTTCTTAAGCCAAGATAGTAAGCTAGTGTCAGTAAATTTGGAGTTAGTAACTAAGGCTGCGTGTTTTCAGAACCAGCTTCATTTCTGGTCTTATAAATTATTAGCTTCCGGCAGCGGCTTCGCCTGCGTGGTCCGTAGGGAACATACTCCCGGGATAAAATGTAGCCTATGTTCTTTCTCAGGCTCTAGAATATCTGTTTACCAAATTTCATTTAAATCGATTTAGCAGTTTTGGCGTGAAAGCGCGATAGACAGACACACACAGTTACTTTCGCATTTATAATATTAGTAAGGATATAAATAAAGTAAGTAAATGAGTAATAAGTTTATAATTAATAATAATAATAATAAAAACCCATTTATTTCCAACAACCTTAAATAACAATTTTATTTAGAATATAAAATGTTTTATATACGTTAAATGTAGATTTTTTAAATATTAATTTCTGTTAATTGATGCTGGAACCCCAGACTGGGTAAAGGCTTCCTCTAGTTTACTCCGACTCTCTCTGTCCCTTGCTTTTTTTTATTCAATGTTGGAAAATCATCAAATGAATCCTTCCACTCTGGGCGGAGCGGAAGGGAGTGTCAGACTCTTACTGACTAAAACCTATCTGTGTTCTTCCTAATGCCCTTTGCATTCCAGGGCCGCGGCAGGCCACGTCTCCCATGCTGACAACTCCTTCCCGCTGACACGGGCTTGGTTCTGATCGGACGGCGAGCCACCCAATGCTCGCCGTCCCCAGGTCCACGCCTGCGGTGGCCGGAAATCGCCCAGCGACTTCCGACGCCTGGGGCGTCTTCTTGTAAAGAGTTCATGAACATTGGTACGATCAAACCAATTACTTCAAACGACATCTTTAATATCGATATTATACTCGTACATGTAGCTGTCTTAACATTACACACAATGTTAAGACAGTTACATTTATAATGCTTAATGTAATGGATGCAATACACTGCTTGGGTGTTGTAAACGTGTAAAATTTCAATCAACTATTTCTACGTCAATGTTCATTAGCATTTTATTAGTTGTAATCGCAGGCAAAACTAAATTTTTCATAAGAAACCCAGATCTTTTCAAATTGAATAAGGGACTTTTATTGCATTCAATTGATTTCAGTTATATGTGTCACTTCATCCTAATGTTGCAACTAGG